>CM071795.1:33606612-36006612 GCA_036559045.1 Platycarya longipes
CCAAGGAATTACCCCCCAGAGAAATAATATCTCGTGACAAGGATATTGACTTGATCCAACAGTATCTTGATGGTACTGTAAAAATTTCTTTTGACCGACCTTCCACGACCAAAGAAAGAAGGCATTCTTTCACCGGTCCTAGATCGTCAACCTCCTCGGACCCAAGAATTAATAGAGATAAATATCTCGAAACCTTCTTGGAGGATTCTATCAAGGTGACTGTTTATTGCTAGGTCCCGTATGCTTTGGTAGGTACTGCAGTGTCGCCGCTGCTTGTCTTCTGTGTGAGGACGGTCTTCTGTGTGAGGACCCCGGCACTGTAGGAGGTTGAGGGTTGGTCAAGACATAAGCAACCTTGGCTGCAGAGACCCCGTAAGCTTATGTGTTAGGCGAGCGAGACCTCCCTTTAATGGTATCAGAGCCTTATAAGACTGCCGATCCTCTCACTTTTTATAGATGCACGGTAAAGAGAGGCTCTCCTGCGGCAGGTGCGGTGACTGTTTATTGCTAGGTCCCGTATGCTTCGGTAGGTACTGCAGTGTCGCCGCTGCTTGTCTTCTGTGTGAGGACGGTCTTCTGTGTGAGGACCCCGGCACTGTAGGAGGTTGAGGGTTGGTCAAGACATAAGCAACCTTGGCTGCAGAGACCCCGTAAGCTTATGTGTTAGGCGAGCGAGACCTAAAATGGTTTTTCTGGATCAAGTCTGCAAAGGATGCAGAGAACAATTTTGAATTTGTTAAAATAGAATATTTCAACAAATTAATCAAATAAAATTTTAATCTTGTCAGGACCAAAGGTATTGACAAGGGAATCTGATCATCTTCCAGTAGGGAAGATGAGGGAATAGTAACTTTCAGTGGGAAAGTTACGCTTCTTTGAACTGTAACTTCCAGGAGGGAAGTTACGTATCTTTGAACTTCCTGGAAGGAAGTTAGAAAACTTAAGTCAATTTCCTGGAAGGAAATTGACTGTTTATCATCTTCCAGGAGGGAAGATGATTGAATAGTATCTTCCATCGCGAAAGATACATTAATAGTAACTTCCTGGAGGGAAGTTACTGATCTATCAACTTCCTGGAGGGAAGTTGATATCATGGTAACTTCGAGTGGGGAAGTTACCTGTCGTTCATCTTCCTGGAAGGAAGATGAAAGACTTTCACTGTCAATTTCCTGGAAGGAAATTGACTGTTTATCATCTTCCAGTAGGGAAGATGATTCAATAGTATCTTCCAGGAGGGAAGATACATCAATAGTAACTTTCATTTCGAAAGTTACTGATCTGTCAACTTCCTGAAAGGAAGTTGATCTTCTTTCAACTTCCAGTGGGGAAGTTGAAAGGCTCAAGTCATCTTCCAGTGGGGAAGATGACTCAATAGTATCTTCCATCGCGGAAGATACTGATCTATCAACTTCCTGGAGGGAAGTTGATATCATGATAACTTCCAGTGGGGAAGTTACCTGTCGTTCATCTTCCAGTAGGGAAGATGATTCAATAATATCTTCCAAGAGGGAAGATACATCAATAGTAACTTTCATTTCTAAAGTTACTGATTTGTCAACTTCCTGGAGGGAAGTTGATTCTCTTTCAACTTCCAGTGGGGAAGTTGAAATCATGGTAACTTCCAGTGGGGAAGTTACCTGTCGTTTATCTTCCTGAAAGGAAGATAAATGACTTTCACTGTCAATTTCCTGGAAGGAAATTGACTGTTTATCATCTTCCAGTGGGGAAGATGATTTAATAGTAACTTCCTGGAGGGAAGTTACATCTATGTCAACTTCCAGTGGGGAAGTTGACTTTGAATCAAATTCCATAGTTAAAGCATTAACTGTGTTAACTCTGGAATTACAACAATGACCACCGCAAGAGCAGTCATGCTCGAATTCATCAGGATCTGATGATTCAGTTTCTGAATGAATTTCAGAAGAACTAAATTCACTTTGATCTGATGAAGATCGAAGATCTGATGATTCGGACTCAGTGTGATGAAAGGAATCACTAGAGCCAAACTCACTTTGATCTATTTCTGAATGATCCAAGGAATCTTCAGAATTATAAAAAGATTTAGAAGAAGACGAATCCGTCTCTGAGTGTTTATCAGAAACACTCGGGATGTATCCATCTATTTCCTCAGAAGAGGAATGATCAGAATAATTTTTTAATAAAATATCCTTAGAGATGATGGCGAAAATACTGGGTTTTTCAGGATTAGGGCATTTAATTCCCTTATGTCCCTTTTTACCACAGTTATAACATCTCTTCACTTTATAACATCTCTTCACTTTATAAGAATATAAAAAGATAACTGTTCTCTAAGGTAACTCTTAGGAGGGGTTCTATCTCAAACAAGCTCTGAATACAAATGAAAACTAAACTCTCCTTATATAGACGGAGAGGCATTACAAAAGACAAGTCCCGATAATCACGGGAGACAAACTAAAGCAAAAGCGGCCGAAAGTAGCCGAAAGTAAAAAGCAAACAGTAATTCACACCGCGTGAATTACTTTTACAAAAGTAAAAAGCTGTCGGCGCCGAAAGCTGGGCTGACAGGTCATCATGTTGTCTGCACCGAAAGATATTTTATCTTCTAGAGCTGACTGGCTCAAAGGTGTCGACAGTGGGGACAGTGAAAGTCATTTATCTTCCTTTCAGGAAGATAAACGACAGGTAACTTCCCCACTGGAAGTTACCATGATTTCAACTTCCCCACTGGAAGTTGAAAGAGAATCAACTTCCCTCCAGGAAGTTGACAAATCAGTAACTTTAGAAATGAAAGTTACTATTGATGTATCTTCCCTCCTGGAAGATATTATTGAATCATCTTCCCTACTGGAAGATGAACGACAGGTAACTTCCCCACTGGAAGTTATCATGATATCAACTTCCCTCCAGGAAGTTGATAGATCAGTATCTTCCGCGATGGAAGATACTATTGAGTCATCTTCCCCACTGGAAGATGACTTGAGCCTTTCAACTTCCCCACTGGAAGTTGAAAGAAGATCAACTTCCTTTCAGGAAGTTGACAGATCAGTAACTTTCGAAATGAAAGTTACTATTGATGTATCTTCCCTCCTGGAAGATACTATTGAATCATCTTCCCTACTGGAAGATGATAAACAGTCAATTTCCTTCCAGGAAATTGACAGTGAAAGTCTTTCATCTTCCTTCCAGGAAGATGAACGACAGGTAACTTCCCCACTCGAAGTTACCATGATATCAACTTCCCTCCAGGAAGTTGATAGATCAGTAACTTCCCTCCAGGAAGTTACTATTAATGTATCTTTCGCGATGGAAGATACTATTCAATCATCTTCCCTCCTGGAAGATGATAAACAGTCAATTTCCTTCCGGGAAATTGACTTAAGTTTTCTAACTTCCTTCCAGGAAGTTCAAAGATACGTAACTTCCCTCCTGGAAGTTACAGTTCAAAGAAGCGTAACTTTCCCACTGAAAGTTACTATTCCCTCATCTTCCCTACTGGAAGATGATCAGATTCCCTTGTCAATACCTTTGGTCCTGACAAGATTACTATTAAATCATCTTCCCCACTGGAAGATGATAAACAGTCAATTTCCTTCCAGGAAATTGACAGTGAAAGTCACAGAAGATCTTTCGGTGCAGACATCATGAGTGCCTGTCAGCCCCAGCTTTCGGCGCCGACAGCTTTTACTTTTGTAAAAGTAATTCACGCGGTGTGAATTACTGTTTGCTTTTTACTTTCGGCTACTTTCGGCCGCTTTTGCTTTTGTTTGTCTCCCGTGATTATCGGGACTTGTCTTTTGTAATGCCTCTCCGTCTATATAAGGAGAGTTTTATTTCATTTGTAATCAGAAGTTGTTTTAGACGACAACTCTCATAATTGAGAGCTTGTTTGAGAGAGAACCCCTCCTAAGAGTTACCTCAGAGAACGAGTTCCACAGATCAGAGAGAGAACTTGTATCTCCTCCAAGAGAGAATCTTGTGAGTCTTGAGTGAACTTACAAGCTTTCTTGTAAGTTATGAGTGAATCTTGTGAGAGAAATCTTGTGAGATTTGTAAATTTTGTAAATCTTGTTAATACAATGAATAACGTATTTTCCTTGTTCATTGTCTGTGCCTTACATGGTCGGCCTTGCCGCCTGTTAAGTTATTTTCTTATATTTTCTCATGTAATGCATGCATTGGTCGGCACTGCCGCCTCTTAACTCTTGCATGTTTATTTTCTGTTTGCCATTTCTGTTCTTCTATCTTTGGCCTTGTGCTTCTTTCTATTTTTCTTTTCTGTTTCTTTGATGAAAGCTGCTTCCTGCTTCTTTCTTTTGTTCTGCTGTTTGTTCATCTTGTTCCTCTGCTTTATTTTCATATTTCTCTGTATCTACTTCTCTGCTTCCCTCCTTTTTCCCCAAATGGTATCAGAGCCATTTTCCGGTTCTGTTGCTAACTGTTGAATGTTTTTCTGGCTCAAATCTGCATGAGATGCAGAGAACAAAATTGGATTTGTTAAAATAAAATATTTCAACAAATTAATCAAAGAAGAATTTGAACTTGTCAAGACCAAAGGTATCGACAAGAAAATCTGATCATCTTCCAGTAGGGAAGATAAGGGAATAGTAACTTCCAGTGGGAAAGTTACGGATTTGTGGATTGTAACTTCCAGGAGGGAAGTTACGTATCTTTGAACTTCCTGGAAGGAAGTTAGAAAACTTAAGTTAATTTCCTGGAAGGAAATTAACTGTTTATCATCTTCCAGTAGGGAAGATGATTCAATAGTATCTTCCAGGAGGGAAGATACTGATCTGTCAACTTCCTGAAAGGAAGTTGATCTTCTTTCAACTTCCAGTGGGGAAGTTGAAAGGCTCAAGTCATCTTCCAGTGGGGAAGATGACTCAATAGTATCTTCCATCGCGGAAGATACTGGTCTATCAACTTCCTGGAGGGAAGTTGATATCATGGTAACTTCCAGTGGGGAAGTTACCTGTCGTTCATCTTCCGGAAAGGAAGATGAAAGACTTTCACTGTCAATTTCCTGGAAGGAAATTGACTGTTTATCATCTTCCAGGAGGGAAGATGATTCGATAGTATCTTCCAGGAAGGAAGATACTGATCTGTCAACTTCCAGTGGGGAAGTTGACTGTCGTTCAATTTCCTGAAAGGAAATTGAATGACTATCACTGTCAATTTCCATCTCGGAAATTGACTGTTTATCATCTTCCAGGAGGGAAGATGATTGAATAGTATCTTCCAGTGGGGAAGATACTCTTTTGTCAACCTTCAGTGGGGAAGTTGACTTTGAATCTAATTCCGTAGTTAAAACATTGACTGTTTTAGCTATGGAATTACAACAATGACCACCACAGGAGCAGTCACGCTCAAATTCATCAGGATCTGATGATTCAGTTTCTGAATGAAATTCAGAAGAACTAAATTCACTTTGATCTGATGAAATCAAAAGATCTGATGGTTCAGATTCTTCGTGATGAAAAGAATCACTAGAATCAAACTCACTTTGATCTGTTTCTGAATAATTCAAAGAATCTTCAGAATCATATTTATAAAAAGATTTAGAAGAAGATGAATTAGTCCCTGGCAATTGGGGATGCGGAAGCACAAAACAGAAATAGATACAGAGAAATATGAAAATAACAGCAGAGGAACAAAAGAAAGAAAAGGAAGCAGCTTTCATCAAGAAACAGAAAAGAAAAATAGAAAGAAGCACAAGGCCAAAGAAAGAGAAAGGAACAGGAGCGAGAAAGAAACGGAATAAAGGAACAAAAAATAAACATGCAACAGTTAAGAGGCGGCAACGCCGACCAATGCATGCATTACATGAGAAAATGAAAGAGAATAACTTAACAGGCGGCAACGCCGACCATGTAAGGCACAGACAATGAACAAAGTAAATACGTTATTCATTGTATTTACAAAATTTACAAAGTTTACAATCTCACAAGATTCACTCATAAGATTGGCTCAAGAACTTATAAGGATATAAGTTCGATCAGGAGAGTTGTTCTCTAAGGTAACTCTTAGGAGGGGTTCTATCTCAAACAAGCTCTGATTACAAATGAAAACTAAACTCTCCTTATATAGACGGAGATGCTTTACAAAAGACAAGTCCCGATAATCACGGGAGACAAACAAAAGCAAAAGCGGCCGAAAGTAGCCGAAAGTAAAAAGCAAACAGTAATTCACACCGCGTGAATTACTTTTACAAAAGTAAAAGCTGTCGGCACCGAAAGCTGGGCTGACAAGTCATCATGATGTCTGCACCGAAAGATGCTTTGTCTTCTAGTGCTGAGAGTTGTCGTCTAAAACAACTTCTGATTACAAATGAAATAAAACTCTCCTTATATAGACGGAGAGGCATTACAAAAGACAAGTCCCGATAATCACGGGAGACAAACAAAAGTAAAAGCGGCCGAAAGTAGCCGAAAGTAAAAAGCAAACAGTAATTCACACCGCGTGAATTACTTTTACAAAAGTAAAAGCTGTCGGCGCCGAAAGCTGGGGCTGACAGGCACTCATGATGTCTGCACCGAAAGATCTTCTGTCTTTTAGTGCTGACTGGCTCAAAGGTGTCGGCAGTGGGGACATCTTGTGTTCTTCTGCTGACTGATCTTCTGTTGATCTTCTTCTCAATCTTTCCCGGGCAAAAAAGAATGAAGTGTTCATCTTCTTCATCTTCAACCTGGAATGAAAATCTGAAAAGATTAATCTGAAAAGATTCTTGGTTTGAATAAGAACCAAGAATTTTAAAGGAGATATTGGCTCACTGTGAGACAATATCAGAAGAAATTTATGAAATCGGAATATGGTTCTTGTTCCGATTCCAGTACGATTAAAGGAAAGAAAAACCATTTTAGGAAAATAGTTTTTCTGGCTCAAATCTGCATGAGATGCAGAGAACAAAATTGAATTTGTTAAAATAAAATATTTCAACAAATTAATCAAAGAAGAATTTGAACTTGTCAAGACCAAAGGTATCGACAAGAAAATCTGATCATCTTCCAGTAGGGAAGATGAGGGAATAGTAACTTCAAGTGGGAAAGTTACGGATTTGTGGATTGTAACTTCCAGGAGGGAAGTTACGTATCTTTGAACTTCCTGGAAGGAAGTTAGAAAACTTAAGTTAATTTCCTGGAAGGAAATTAACTGTTTATCATCTTCCAGTAGGGAAGATGATTCAATAGTATCTTCCAGGAGGGAAGATACTGATCTGTCAACTTCCTGAAAGGAAGTTGATCTTCTTTCAACTTCCAGTGGGGAAGTTGAAAGGCTCAAGTCATCTTCCAGTGGGGAAGATGACTCAATAGTATCTTCCATCGCGGAAGATACTGGTCTATCAACTTCCTGGAGGGAAGTTGATATCATGGTAACTTCCAGAGGGGAAGTTACCTGTCGTTCATCTTCCGGAAAGGAAGATGAAAGACTTTCACTGTCAATTTCTTGGAAGGAAATTGACTGTTTATCATCTTCCAGGAGGGAAGATGATTCGATAGTATCTTCCAGGAAGGAAGATACTGATCTGTCAACTTCCAGTGGGGAAGTTGACTGTCGTTTAACTTCCTGAAAGGAAGTTAAATGACTATCACTGTCAATTTCCATCTCGAAAATTGACTGTTTATCATCTTCCAGTAGGGAAGATGATTCAATAGTATCTTCCAGGAGGGAAGATACTGATCTGTCAACTTCCTGAAAGGAAGTTGATCTTCTTTCAACTTCCAGTGGGGAAGTTGAAAGGCTCAAGTCATCTTCCAGTGGGGAAGATGACTCAATAGTATCTTCCATCGCGGAAGATACTGGTCTATCAACTTCCTGGAGGGAAGTTGATATCATGGTAACTTCCAGAGGGGAAGTTACCTGTCGTTCATCTTCCGGAAAGGAAGATGAAAGACTTTCACTGTCAATTTCCTGGAAGGAAATTGACTGTTTATCATCTTCCAGGAGGGAAGATGATTCGATAGTATCTTCCAGGAAGGAAGATACTGATCTGTCAACTTCCAGTGGGGAAGTTGACTGTCGTTTAACTTCCTGAAAGGAAGTTAAATGACTATCACTGTCAATTTCCATCTCGGAAATTGACTGTTTATCATCTTCCAGTGGGGAAGATGATTCAACAGTATCTTCCAGGAGGGAAGATACATTAATAGTAACTTTCATTTCGAAAGTTACTGATCTGTCAACTTCCTGAAAGGAAGTTGATCTTCTTTCAACTTCCAGTGGGGAAGTTGAAAGGCTCAAGTCATCTTTCAGTGGAGAAGATGACTCAATAGTATCTTCCATCGCGGAAGATACTGAACTATCAACTTCCTGCAGGGAAGTTGATATCATGGTAACTTCCAGTGGGGAAGTTACCTGTCGTTCATCTTCCGGAAAGGAAGATGAAGGACTTTCACTGTCAATTTCCTGGAAGGAAATTGACTGTTTTTCATCTTCCAGTGGGGAAGATGATTCAATAGTATCTTCCAGGAGGGAAGATACTGATCTGTCAACTTCCAGTGGGGAAGTTGACTGTCGTTCAATTTCCTGAAAGGAAATTGAATGACTATCACTGTCAATTTCCATCTCGGAAATTGACTGTTTATCATCTTCCAGGAGGGAAGATGATTGAATAGTATCTTCCAGTGGGGAAGATACTCTTTTGTCAACTTTCAGTGGGGAAGTTGACTTTGAATCTAATTCCGTAGTTAAAAGATTGACTGTTTTAGCTATGGAATTACAACAATGACCACCACAGGAGCAGTCATGCTCAAATTCATCAGGATCTGATGATTTAGTTTCTGAATGAAATTCAGAAAAACTAAATTCACTTTGATCTGATGAAATCAAAAGATCTGATGGTTCAGATTCTTCGTGATGAAAAGAATCACTAGAATCAAACTCACTTTGATCTGTTTCTGAATAATTCAAAGAATCTTCAGAATCATATTTATAAAAAGATTTAGAAGAAGATGAATTAGTCCCTGAGTAATTTGAAGAATCACTAGGGATGTATCCATCTATTTCCTCGGAAGAGGAATTATCAGAATAATTTTCTAATAAAATATCCTTAGAGATGATGGCAAAAATACTGGGTTTTTCAGGATTAGGGCATTTAATTTCTTTGTGTCCCTTTTTTCCACAGTTATAGCATCTCTTCAAGGATAACTTAGAAGATTTTTTAAAAATTCTTTTGTTAGAAGAATTTTTAATGATTTTTTCACGGGTTTTAGAAATTCTTTTTTCTCCGTGAAATTTCTTTTTCAAATGCTTCCTTTTGGGAGGAGCACTGAAAGACATTAAAGATTCTGTAGATTTATCCAAGGATTTATCTGCAGAAACTGGAATAAAATCCTTTCTACTTTTATCCGAGATATTAGTAGAAGGTTTTTGCTTTTCTTTTTCTAGCTGTACACCAGCTATCATCTGATCAATCTTTTCCAGGAAACTTACAGGTTTTGAAATCTGTTTGTTTTCTGGTAAAGGTTTTTCTAAAACAATTTTCTCAGCAACAGGTTTAGGAAAACTTGCTGAGGCTTTTGAAGATTTTGTTTCCAAGGGAAACTTGTCTTCGGCTTTCTTTGAAAGAGTTTTTAAATGATTTAAAAACTTTTCTTTAAAATCAAGATTCTTAAAATCGTAATGATTTTCAAGAAAATCAAAGAATAGAATATGCCTGTTATGGGCATTCATCCATTCTGTCCATTTGTGTCTAACTCTTTGTCTTTGAGGTAGACTAAAATTACAAGCATAAGCTTTTCGCTTAGGCCGGTTTTCCATACTATTAAAATCTTCGTATAAAAATACGAGATCGATTTTAAAAGGTTTTTCAGAAGTCTTTTCAGAAGGCTTCTGTGGCTCAATTTTAGAAGAATTAAGATGATCAAGATGATCAACACTTGGTCTTATGAAAGACTTAATATTGATCGGAATAGAAGGAATAAAAGAAGAAGGAGGAACTGTATCAACACTGTGTTGATACAAAGGATAATTGTTCGACTTATAAAATAAGTCTGAAGAATGCTTTTCATAATCATCCTCATCATCATATTTATTCTCATATCTATTTTCATAATCATTTTCATCATACTCAAACGTATCAGGTGGTTCACCTGATCCGAAGCTATCTGATGAATAGGATCTATATATCCTGTTCATCTTGACAAAGACTAAAAAGACTCGGGTATTTCCTAAGTCTCGGTCTTCTACCTTACACTATTTGCACAGGCAACAAATGCCCAAGACAACAAATGTCTACTCCGGCTTATAGTCCTTTTCAAGACACGATATGCCCACCAACGCCTAACGCCTACCCGGCTCAACGGCTTAACTGGGGCCTCTTGGTCTTGACACTCGACTTGCGGATAGGCGGGGTGCAAACAGAATAAAATAAAAGATCAAGAAATAGTGATACAGAGTATCTCTAGCAATTATCAAGATAAAAAGAAATATAAATTAAATTCAACATGATGACCTGGAGACAGAAAGAGATACTATTGAATCATCTTCCCCACTGGAAGATGAAAAACAGTCAATTTCCTTCCAGGAAATTGACAGTGAAAGTCCTTCATCTTCCTTTCCGGAAGATGAACGACAGGTAACTTCCCCACTGGAAGTTACCATGATATCAACTTCCCTTCAGGAAGTTGATAGTTCAGTATCTTCCGCGATGGAAGATACTATTGAGTCATCTTCTCCACTGAAAGATGACTTGAGCCTTTCAACTTCCCCACTGGAAGTTGAAAGAAGATCAACTTCCTTTCAGGAAGTTGACAGATCAGTAACTTTCGAAATAAAAGTTACTATTGATGTATCTTCCCTCCTGGAAGATACTGTTGAATCATCTTCCCCACTGGAAGATGATAAACAGTCAATTTCCGAGATGGAAATTGACAGTGATAGTCATTTAACTTCCTTTCAGGAAGTTAAACGACAGTCAACTTCCCCACTGGAAGTTGACAGATCAGTATCTTCCTTCCTGGAAGATACTATCAAATCATCTTCCCTCCTGGAAGATGATAAACAGTCAATTTCCTTCCAGGAAATTGACAGTGAAAGTCTTTCATCTTCCTTTCCGGAAGATGAACGACAGGTAACTTCCCCACTGGAAGTTACCATGATATCAACTTCCCTCCAGGAAGTTGATAGACCAGTATCTTCCGCGATGGAAGATACTATTGAGTCATCTTCCCCACTGGAAGATGACTTGAGCCTTTCAACTTCCCCACTGGAAGTTGAAAGAAGATCAACTTCCTTTCAGGAAGTTGACAGATCAGTATCTTCCCTCCTGGAAGATACTATTGAATCATCTTCCCTACTGGAAGATGATAAACAGTTAATTTCCTTCCAGGAAATTAACTTAAGTTTTCTAACTTCCTTCCAGGAAGTTCAAAGATACGTAACTTCCCTCCTGGAAGTTACAATCCACAAATCCGTAACTTTCCCACTGGAAGTTACTATTCCCTCATCTTCCCTACTGGAAGATGATCAGATTTTCTTGTCGATACCTTTGGTCTTGACAAGTTCAAATTCTTCTTTGATTAATTTGTTGAAATATTTTATTTTAACAAATCCAATTGTGTTCTTCTGCTGACTGATCTTCTGTTGATCTTCTTCTCAATCTTTCCCGGGCAAAAAAGAATGAAGTGTTGAATTTGTTATGATACAAAGGTGTCTATCAGAGCCTTTCAACAGTTACCAGAACTCAAGCTCTTAACTCAACAGAAAATGTTGAGTTCTATCTCTTTCTGTCCTTCTCTTTTTGACATTTACTGGAGACGCTCTTTCTCTTTCTTTCTAGTTCTTTTATTTTATTCTGTTGCACCCCTACTTCCAGCAGTCGAGGACCATTTGCCATAGGTAAGTCCCTGTGTTGCCGTTAGCCGAGGGAAGGCGTTAGGCGTTGAAGGGCACGATAGGTACCTGGTAAGGACATAAGTCTGTGAGGGATGTGTTCCCTTAGGGTATGTGTTACCCATGCAACAGGGTAAGGTCAAAAACCTAGACCTAGGAAGTACCCGAGTTTCTTAGGTAATTGCCAAGAAGAACAGGATGTTTAGATCCAGTTCTTCAGCTAGTTCCAGATCAAGTAAACCGCCTGATATTATCAATGAAGAAGATCAGATTATTGATAATCCTTTACCGGATTTTGATCGTTGGCAAATGCCAAAAATTCTTACTGATTCTCTTTATAATAAATCCTGGAAAGAGAAGGTTCATTTTACAGAATTCAAGGTGAAAACTGTAGAAAGAACTTTTGCTATTTCAAAAACCCAGGAAAAATGTCGTCTGTTTCAACGCGATGTTGTAGCAGACATGATTAAAAAAGATTTTTCTTACATACATATGGCATCTGTTCAAGTTGCTGTCAAACCTTTAATTAGGCGTGGCATCAATGCTTCTGTTCTCCTGTGCTTGCGTGATGCAAGATTCAGAAATTTTGAGGATAGTCAGCTTGGGATTGTTCAAACATCCTTAGCAGAAGGTCCTGTTTATTTTGATTGTTATCCAGACTTGACTATTGACTTAAATGATAAGAATGTTTTGGATACTTTAACTTTAAATATTATGACTTCTGGTATTGATATGCTTGAGGGCAGTAGGCCTTTAGCTTTGATTTATCGTATTTATTATAGACTAATGAAGACTAGCCTTAATCCAAAGGCTAAACTACATTCGTCTAGAGACCAGACCCTTCTGATACAGAGCTCGTCTACAAGTGCTGATATCAGAATTCCCAAAATGATCTACTGGAAAGATGTTTCTCTTCCAGACGAGTGGGTTCTTCCCAAGGAATTACCCCCCAGAGAAATAATATCTCGTGACAAGGATATTGACTTGATCCAACAGTATCTTGATGGTACTGTAAAAATTTCTTTTGACCGACCTTCCACGACAAAAGAAAGAAGGCATTCTTTCACCGGTCCTAGATCGTCAACCTCCTCGGACCCAAGAATTAATAGAGATAAATATCTCAAAACCTTCTTGGAGGATTCTATCAAAGTGACAGAGCCCAAACGTCCAGTTATTATTCAAGAAATTCCTAAGGGAAATTCTTCTGAGTCTAAGTTGAAGGGAGTCTCTTCGGAATCTCAAGTCACTTCAGCTTTTTACACAACCAAGGACGATTTTCCATCGTCCAAGGAGAAGACCAAAAAGGAAGAAACTGAAGAAGACTCTTCTGAGTCTCCAACAGCCTCGGATTTGGTTATAAACACAAATGTTTTGCACCCACAATTAATGATGATGTGCAAACCTTTTAAAATTTATTTTATTACTTTATATGATGATTTTAATAGCATCACAAACCGGCCTAAGCGCAAAGCTTATGCTCGTGATTTTAGTCTACCCCAAAGACAAAGAGTTAGACGCAAATGGACAGAATGGATGTATGCTCATAACAAGCATATTCTATTCTTTGATTTTCTTGAAAATCATTATGATTTTAAAAATTGTAATTTTAAAAAACAGTTTTTAAATGTTTTAAAAACTAAATTTGTTAAAGAAGATAAAACAGTTTTAACAGACAGCCACCCTCCACTAGATACCATTCTGGTTTCAGTACAGGGAGCTGAAGTTAAAGCTTCTCCTTTAAAATATCCAACAATTGAAGATCCTAAGTCTCCTTTATCTTTTGAGACAAAAAAGATCATTGAGCAAAACAATTTTTCAAATACTGCTCTCCACATTATTGGTCAACAGTTAGACCGTATTGAGGAGAACATTGAAAAACCTGTTTCTGGAAGACACAACGCTAGTCCCCCAAAACCAAAAATCAAATTGATTGAAAAACCTTTGATTGTTCTACCTGAGAACAGACAGAAATCGGATTCTGCCAGTACTCTAGATAGAATTGATCAAATGATAGCTGAAATTAAGATTGAGAAACAAAGATCAAAACCTTCTACAAGTGTCCTAGACAGGAGTAGAAAGGATTTTAATTCTGATTTCATTTCAATAAATTACACAGATGAATCTTCTGAGGATGATTCTGTCATTAATTCTGTTTTAAAACAGTTTTCATTAGAGCCAGCTGAGATAGCCAAACTTACTTCTGTAAAACCCTCAGGTTTTATGAAGAATTGGTTTTCAAAGCCAACTCCACCTGATTTAGCGATCGAAGAACGCATGTTTAGAGATCAGTTTTCGGCTACTGCTGACAGGATATATGAGTGGAATATTGATGGACTCTCTGAACAAGAAGTCCTAAATACTTTACAAAAAATGTCCATGGTCGCAGATGCCTATGTTCAGAAAAACATCTTACAACCTGATGTTGTTTTGATGTTAGTTTCTGGTTTCACGGGTATGCTTCGATCTTGGTGGGATAAACACCTTACCGACGAAGCTAAACAAAGGATTCAATTTGCTGTCAAGCAAAATGATGATGGTACCCCTGTTTTTGATACCACCATAGGACGCGGTGTCTCTGATGGTGTAAATACTTTGATCTATACGATTATTAAACATTTTATTGGTACGCCTTCAAATGTGACTAATCGTTTTTCTGATTATTTGAACAATCTGAGATGTCCCAACATGTCAGATTATAATTGGTATCAAACCGTGTTTATTTCACGTGTTTTAATGCGTGATGATTCTGATAAGCCTTACTGGAAAGAGAGATTCATTGACGGTCTCCCTCGTTTGTTTGCCATTAAAGTTAAGGAAGCACTACTTGATAGTACCGGTAGAATTGATTATGATAGTTACACCTATGGTGATATTACTAGCATAATCACAAAACTTGGTATTAGTATGTGCAATGATCAAAAGCTCATCTCTCAGCAGATGAAAGATAGAAAGAGAGCCAAATACGAGATGGGAAATTTCTGTCAACAATTTGGCCTTCCTCCTATCCCTCCATCCAAAGAGAGAAAGAAAAAACATATTAAAAAATTTTCCAGAAAACCTCACGAAGAATATTTTCAAAAGAAAAGAAAAACTCGTGCTGATTTCTTTAGAAAACCTTCTGAGCATAAAAGATTTTCTCATAAAAAATCTTTTCCAAAGAAAAACTCCAATGCAAATCAGAGATGTTTTAAATGTGGTAAGAGGGGACATTATGCAAATAATTGTCCAAACCCTAAAAAATCCACCAAATTGAAAAATAAGCTTAATACTTTAAACATTGGTGAAGATGAACAACAAGAATTGTTCCAACTTGTTGATAACGATTCCAGTTCTTCATCCTCAAGGCATGATGAATACAGTTCTAGTGATAGTGATTATCATTCAGAATCAGATTCATCAGGTCAAGCAATGATTAAGCTTGGCTGCAATTGCAGTGGTTCTTGTTGTAAGACTTCTGGAGTTAAAACAATTAATGTTTTAACTAAAGAGGAGGAACAACAGAACCTCCTTCTTGATTTGATCTCTCAACTTGAGAATGCTGAGCTAAAAGAGAAATATCTCGCCCAGCTTAGGAAGACTATGGCTCACAGAGAGTCGTCATCTTCTCAAGAAAGAGTCAGTTTTCAAGAAACACTAAAACGTTTCGATAAAAAACCAAAGAGTGTTTCTACTAATGATTTACAGCATGAAATCGGGATTATCAAGCAAGAGATTATCGAACTCAAATCTGAAGTTGATAATCTTAAACTTGAAAATTTAAATTTGAAACAAGATTTTATTGCATTCAAAATTGATAATGAGCTTAAGAGCAAATTTGATCAAATTCCTTCTGACGATGAAGAAACAAAAATTGCTGATCATGATGAACCATTTGACAATCCCAAGGCTGTTTGTCTGATTAAACAATCCATGCCCATTAAGTGGTATGCGAAAGTCAAGATTATTGTTTGTAGAGAATTTGAATTCTCTGTGATTGCTTTGTTTGATTCTGGATCGGATCTTAATTGTATCCGTGAAGGCTTGGTTCCAACCAAGTATTTTGAAAAGTCTTCTGAGAGACTGTCAGCGGCTAATGGCTCAAAGATGAAGATTAACTATGAGCTAAATGACGCCCATGTCTGTCAAGACAATGTCTGTTTTTGTATCCCGTCCGTCCTAGTCAAGAATATGACCTGGGATGTTATTTTAGGGATGCCTTTTATTAATTCTATTTGTCCTTTTTTGACTGAGAAAGATGGGATCACCACTGACCCCTTTGGACAAAAGGTCAAATTTAATTTTGTTTCCAAACTTGAGGCTGATACCTCGAGAAGTAATATTTCTGTGATTGTTGCTAAGGAACATCATCTACTCTCTCTTCAAAATGAAGTAAGAGTTAGAAAAATTTCTGAGCATTTGATTGAACCTTTGATGCATTCAAAAATTGAGGATTTCCATAAAAAACTCGTTTTTGAAATATGTTCTGATCTTCCTAATGCTTTTTGGAATCGAAAAAAACATGAGGTTTCTCTGCCTTATATTAAAGATTTTTCAGAAAAAAATATCCCCACTAAAGCTCGGCCCATTCAGATGAATGCTGAGACTTTAGATTTTTGCAAAAATGAAATCAAAGATCTTCTTCAGAAAAATTTAATCAGGCATAGTAAGTCACCCTGGTCGTGTGCTGCTTTCTATGTCCAGAAAAATGCTGAGTTAGAACGAGGGTCACCCCGCCTCGTTATTAATTACAAACCTCTGAACAAAGTCTTAGAATGGATCAGATATCCTATTCCCAACAAAAATGACTTAGTCCAGAGATTGAGTAAAGCCGTAGTCTTTAGCAAGTTTGACCTTAAGTCTGGATTTTGGCAGATCCAAATTAGGGAGTCAGACCGTTACAAGACTGCATTTTGTACTCCTTTGGGTCATTACGAGTGGAACGTAATGCCATTCGGTTTAAAAAATGCCCCTTCTGAGTTTCAAAACATAATGAACGATATTTTCAATAGTTTCTCTCACTTCACTATTGTTTATATCGATGATATCTTGATTTTCTCTAAATCCATTATTGACCATTGGAAACATTTATTGGCATTTCTTGATATCGCCAAGAAAAATGGACTAGTGATTATGATAGTTACACCTATGGTGATATTACTAGCATAATCAATTCTACCGGTACTATCAAGTAGTGCTTCCTTAACTTTAATGGCAAACAAACGAGGGAGACCGTCAATGAATCTCTCTTTCCAGTAAGGCTTATCAGAATCATCACGCATTAAAACACGTGAAATAAACACGGTTTGATACCAATTATAATCTGACATGTTGGGACATCTCAGATTGTTCAAATAATCAGAAAAACGATTAGTCACATTTACTCTGTATCAGAAGGGTCTGGTCTCTAGACGAATGTAGTTTAGCCTTTGGATTAAGGCTAGTCTTCATTAGTCTATAATAAATACGATAAATCAAAGCTAAAGGCCTACTGCCCTCAAGCATATCAATACCAGAAGTCATAATATTTAAAGTTAAAGTATCCAAAACATTCTTATCATTTAAGTCAATAGTCAAGTCTGGATAACAATCAAAATAAACACGGTTTGATACCAATTATAATCTGACATGTTGGGACATCTCAGATTGTTCTTCTGTTTGGAAGATGAACTTGGAGTATCTTTTGCCGTATCCTTTGGCTTAAGGAGTGGAAAAGGAAACTCAATCTGATTTTTTGACTTGGGTGATGGAAACTCCTCCCGGTCTTTTAAATTTGGTGCCGAGACAGGAAAATCCTTTAAGGCTTTGGTCAAAAAATTATCAGGGATTTGGGTTTTATCCCAGAATTTAACATAGAATCTGCGGACAAGAATGTCTGCAGTTTTTTCATAGGTCCAATTAAGGATCCATGGTAATTTGTAACGGGCACAAAAATGGATTAAGAATGGAAATTTAGAATGGGGGGAATCCATTTTTGGAGTTACCGATTTAATATGATCCAGAACAGGCTGAAGTTCTGGAGGATAAATATCTGGGATGGGGCCAAAAGATTGCCACCATTGGATGAACCAAAGAGGGATCTTTGGAACGAATTTTTTATCAAAATTAAAGAACCAAGAATGGGACATACTTGGGGTCTGATAGAAAGGAAAATGGAGCCAGGCGTCGATATAATCATGATAATTATATCTAATCTGGGTATCCGGAATACTTTTGAGAGTATTCGGATTCTGTCCCCATTGATCAGGTGTCAGAATTCTGACGATAAAACAAGAATGGGAAAAGATCTTCGAAGGATCCACTTTATCATAAAGTGGTTTTAGATAGATTGATCCCGTATGGGACAGAATAGAGAGAAAAAATTTTAAATCTTTATCTGGGTTACGAGGAACCCAATGCCATCCTGGCGAAAAATAATGAAAAGCAATTTGAAAAGGATCTGTTTCTACAATATTTTCAATGTAGAACAGGCTTTGGAAATGCGATTTTTGAAAGCTTTCTGCTCTGTTAGGAACAGGAAATCTGGGTCTTGCTTTTCCCAAAGGGTTGGAGAAGGGATCATGAGGCATGGTAACTGCCATAGCAAAAGAACTTGGAGTTACTGGTCTAGGCATTGTGCCTAGAACAGTGTATCTATTTGTCACTTCCAGTGGGGAAGTGGGTAACAAAAGGGAGGCTGGAGGTGCTGGAAGAAGCGGGGGCTTCTGGGAACACTCAGGCTTCTCTGGTTTCTTTTTCTTGCTCATGTTTTCTGCAAGAATTCACGGGTAAGGAAATCAGGGATGGAGTTATCCGATCCTTTAATATATTCAATATCAAAATCAAAAATGCTTAAAATAGCTTGCCAACGTGCAAAAATCTGTTTTGATGCAATGTTTTCAACATCTTTTTCTAAAACAAATTTGGCACTCTTGCAATCAATTCTTAAAAGAAATTTCTGATTTAATAAATCAGATTGAAATTTTGATATGCATAGTACTATAGATAAAATTTCTTTTTTAATAGTACTATAATTTAATTGTGCATGGTTCCAGGTTCCAGAATGGAATCGAACGATTTGTTCAGAATGACCTGGTGAAACACATTGTTTTAGAATGCCACCATAACCAATATTAGAGGCATCTGTTTCAACGATTTTAAAAAGTTCAGAATTAGAGATTCCAAGACATGGAAGAGTTTTGACATATGTCTTGATTTCCCTAACAAGATTTGTGTGGGTTTCAGACCACGGGACAGGATTGGTACGTAATCTCTGGAAGAGAGGATGACACCGTTTTCTCAAATCTTTATAGAAATCGGCGATATAGTTCAAAGATCCTAAAAATCTTTGAAGTTGGGTTTTGTCAAGGATGACATCAGGAAATTTTTCAGCAAAATCAATTGACCGTTGGATTGGTCTGATCTTACTGGCACAAATATCATAACCAAGGAATCTAATCTTGGTTTGAAATAATTTAATCTTTTTTGCAGAAATCACTAGTCCATTTTTCTTGGCGATATCAAGAAATGCCAATAAATGTTTCCAATGGTCAATAATGGATTTAGAGAAAATCAAGATATCATCGATATAAACAATAGTGAAGTGAGAGAAACTATTGAAAATATCGTTCATTATGTTTTGAAACTCAGAATGGGCATTTTTTAAACCGAATGGCATTACGTTCCACTCGTAATGACCCAAAGGAGTACAAAATGCAGTCTTGTAACGGTCTGACTCCCTAATTTGGATCTGCCAAAATCCAGACTTAAGGTCAAACTTGCTAAAGACTACGGCTTTACTCAATCTCTGGACTAAGTCATTTTTGTTGGGAATAGGATATCTGATCCATTCTAAGACTTTGTTCAGAGGTTTGTAATTAATAACGAGGCGGGGTGACCCTCGTTCTAACTCAGCATTTTTCTGGACATAGAAAGCAGCACACGACCAGGGTGACTTACTATGCCTGATTAAATTTTTCTGAAGAAGATCTTTGATTTCATTTTTGCAAAAATCTAAAGTCTCAGCATTCATCTGAATGGGCCGAGCTTTAGTGGGGATATTTTTTTCTGAAAAATCTTTAATATAAGGCAGAGAAACCTCATGTTTTTTTCGATTCCAAAAAGCATTAGGAAGATCAGAACATATTTCAAAAACGAGTTTTTTATGGAAATCCTCAATTTTTGAATGCATCAAAGGTTCAATCAAATGCTCAGAAATTTTTCTAACTCTTACTTCATTTTGAAGAGAGAGTAGATGATGTTCCTTAGCAACAATCACAGAAATATTACTTCTCGAGGTATCAGCCTCAAGTTTGGAAACAAAATTAAATTTGACCTTTTGTCCAAAGGGGTCAGTGGTGATCCCATCTTTCTCAGTCAAAAAAGGACAAATAGAATTAATAAAAGGCATCCCTAAAATAACATCCCAGGTCATATTCTTGACTAGGACGGACGGGATACGAAAACAGACATTGTCTTGACAGACATGGGCGTCATTTAGCTCATAGTTAATCTTCATCTTTGAGCCATTAGCCGCTGACAGTCTCTCAGAAGACTTTTCAAAATACTTGGTTGGAACCAAGCCTTCACGGATACAATTAAGATCCGATCCAGAATCAAACAAAGCAATCACAGAGAATTCAAATTCTCTACAAACAATAATCTTGACTTTCGCATACCACTTAATGGGCATGGATTGTTTAATCAGACAAACAGCCTTGGGATTGTCAAATGGTTCATCATGATCAGCAATTTTTGTTTCTTCATCGTCAGAAGGAATTTGATCAAATTTGCTCTTAAGCTCATTATCAATTTTGAATGCAATAAAATCTTGTTTCAAATTTAAATTTTCAAGTTTAAGATTATCAACTTCAGATTTGAGTTCGATAATCTCTTGCTTGATAATCCCGATTTCATGCTGTAAATCATTAGTAGAAACACTCTTTGGTTTTTTATCGAAACGTTTTAGTGTTTCTTGAAAACTGACTCTTTCTTGAGAAGATGACGACTCTCTGTGAGCCATAGTCTTCCTAAGCTGGGCGAGATATTTCTCTTTTAGCTCAGCATTCTCAAGTTGAGAGATCAAATCAAGAAGGAGGTTCTGTTGTTCCTCCTCTTTAGTTAAAACATTAATTGTTTTAACTCCAGAAGTCTTACAACAAGAACCACTGCAATTGCAGCCAAGCTTAATCATTGCTTGACCTGATGAATCTGATTCTGAATGATAATCACTATCACTAGAACTGTATTCATCATGCCTTGAGGATGAAGAACTGGAATCGTTATCAACAAGTTGGAACAATTCTTGTTGTTCATCTTCACCAATGTTTAAAGTATTAAGCTTATTTTTCAATTTGGTGGATTTTTTAGGGTTTGGACAATTATTTGCATAATGTCCCCTCTTACCACATTTAAAACATCTCTGATTTGCATTGGAGTTTTTCTTTGGAAAAGATTTTTTATGAGAAAATCTTTTATGCTCAGAAGGTTTTCTAAAGAAATCAGCACGAGTTTTTCTTTTCTTTTGAAAATATTCTTCGTGAGGTTTTCTGGAAAATTTTTTAATATGTTTTTTCTTTCTCTCTTTGGATGGAGGGATAGGAGGAAGGCCAAATTGTTGACAGAAATTTCCCATCTCGTATTTGGCTCTCTTTCTATCTTTCATCTGCTGAGAGATGAGCTTTTGATCATTGCACATACTAATACCAAGTTTTGTGATTATGCTAGTAATATCACCATAGGTGTAACTATCATAATCAATTCTACCGGTACTATCAAGTAGTGCTTCCTTAACTTTAATGGCAAACAAACGAGGGAGACCGTCAATGAATCTCTCTTTCCAGTAAGGCTTATCAGAATCATCACGCATTAAAACACGTGAAATAAACACGGTTTGATACCAATTATAATCTGACATGTTGGGACATCTCAGATTGTTCAAATAATCAGAAAAACGATTAGTCACATTTGAAGGCGTACCAATAAAATGTTTAATAATCGTATAGATCAAAGTATTTACACCATCAGAGACACCGCGTCCTATGGTGGTATCAAAAACAGGGGTACCATCATCATTTTGCTTGACAGCAAATTGAATCCTTTGTTTAGCTTCGTCGGTAAGGTGTTTATCCCACCAAGATCGAAGCATACCCGTGAAACCAGAAACTAACATCAAAACAACATCAGGTTGTAAGATGTTTTTCTGAACATAGGCATCTGCGACCATGGACATTTTTTGTAAAGTATTTAGGACTTCTTGTTCAGAGAGTCCATCAATATTCCACTCATATATCCTGTCAGCAGTAGCCGAAAACTGATCTCTAAACATGCGTTCTTCGATCGCTAAATCAGGTGGAGTTGGCTTTGAAAACCAATTCTTCATAAAACCTGAGGGTTTTACAGAAGTAAGTTTGGCTATCTCAGCTGGCTCTAATGAAAACTGTTTTAAAACAGAATTAATGACAGAATCATCCTCAGAAGATTCATCTGTGTAATTTATTGAAATGAAATCAGAATTAAAATCCTTTCTACTCCTGTCTAGGACACTTGTAGACCCCGTAGAAGAGACATAGTGCGGGGTGACCCTCGTTCTAACTCAGCATTTTCTGGTTCTGGTTTTAACTGTTGAGTTCTATCTCTTTCTGTCCTTCTCTTTTTGACATTTACTGGAGACGCTCTTTCTCTTTCTTTCTAGTTCTTTTATTTTATTCTGTTGCACCCCCACTTCCAGCAGTCGAGGACCATTTGCCATAGGTAAGTCCCTGTGTTGCCGTTAGCCGAGGGAAGGCGTTAGGCGTTGAAGGGCACGATAGGTACCTGGTAAGGACATAAGTCTGTGAGGGATGTGTTCCCTTAGGGTATGTGTTACCCATGCAACAGGGTAAGGTCAAAAACCTAGACCTAGGAAGTACCCGAGTTTCTTAGGTAATTGCCAAGAAGAACAGGATGTTTAGATCCAATTCTTCAGCTAGTTCCAGATCAAGTAAACCGCCTGATATTATCAATGAAGAAGATCAGATTATTGATAATCCTTTACCGGATTTTGATCGTTGGCAAATGCCAAAAATTCTTACTGATTCTCTTTATAATAAATCCTGGAAAGAGAAGGTTCATTTTACAGAATTCAAGGTGAAAACTGTAGAAAGAACTTTTGCTATTTCAAAAACCCAGGAAAAATGTCGTCTGTTTCAACGCGATGTTGTAGCAGACATGATTAAAAAAGATTTTTCTTACATACATATGGCATCTGTTCAAGTTGCTGTCAAACCTTTAATTAGGCGTGGCATCAATGCTTCTGTTCTCCTGTGCTTGCGTGATGCAAGATTCAGAAATTTTGAGGATAGTCAGCTTGGGATTGTTCAAACATCCTTAGCAGAAGGTCCTGTTTATTTTGATTGTTATCCAGACTTGACTATTGACTTAAATGATAAGAATGTTTTGGATACTTTAACTTTAAATATTATGACTTCTGGTATTGATATGCTTGAGGGCAGTAGGCCTTTAGCTTTGATTTATCGTATTTATTATAGACTAATGAAGACTAGCCTTAATCCAAAGGCTAAACTACATTCGTCTAGAGACCAGACCCTTCTGATACAGAGCTCGTCTACAAGTGCTGATATCAGAATTCCCAAAATGATCTACTGGAAAGATGTTTCTCTTCCAGACGAGTGGGTTCTTCCCAAGGAATTACCCCCCAGAGAAATAATATCTCGTGACAAGGATATTGACTTGATCCAACAGTATCTTGATGGTACTGTAAAAATTTCTTTTGACCGACCTTCCACGACAAAAGAAAGAAGGCATTCTTTCACCGGTCCTAGATCGTCAACCTCCTCGGACCCAAGAATTAATAGAGATAAATATCTCGAAACCTTCTTGGAGGATTCTATCAAAGTGACAGAGCCCAAACGTCCAGTTATTATTCAAGAAATTCCTAAGGGAAATTCTTCTGAGTCTAAGTTGAAGGGAGTCTCTTCGGAATCTCAAGTCACTTCAGCTTTTTACACAACCAAGGACGATTTTCCATCGTCCAAGGAGAAGACCAAAAAGGAAGAAACTGAAGAAGACTCTTCTGAGTCTCCAACAGCCTCGGATTTGGTTATAAACACAAATGTTTTGCACCCACAATTAATGATGATGTGCAAACCTTTTAAAATTTATTTTATTACTTTATATGATGATTTTAATAGCATCACAAACCGGCCTAAGCGCAAAGCTTATGCTCGTGATTTTAGTCTACCCCAAAGACAAAGAGTTAGACGCAAATGGACAGAATGGATGTATGCTCATAACAAGCATATTCTATTCTTTGATTTTCTTGAAAATCATTATGATTTTAAAAATTGTAATTTTAAAAAACAGTTTTTAAATGTTTTAAAAACTAAATTTGTTAAAGAAGATAAAACAGTTTTAACAGACAGCCACCCTCCACTAGATACCATTCTGGTTTCAGTACAGGGAGCTGAAGTTAAAGCTTCTCCTTTAAAATATCCAACAATTGAAGATCCTAAGTCTCCTTTATCTTTTGAGACAAAAAAGATCATTGAGCAAAACAATTTTTCAAATACTGCTCTCCACATTATTGGTCAACAGTTAGACCGTATTGAGGAGAACATTGAAAAACCTGTTTCTGGAAGACACAACGCTAGTCCCCCAAAACCAAAAATCAAATTGATTGAAAAACCTTTGATTGTTCTACCTGAGAACAGACAGAAATCGGATTCTGCCAGTACTCTAGATAGAATTGATCAAATGATAGCTGAAATTAAGATTGAGAAACAAAGATCAAAACCTTCTACAAGTGTCCTAGACAGGAGTAGAAAGGATTTTAATTCTGATTTCATTTCAATAAATTACACAGATGAATCTTCTGAGGATGATTCTGTCATTAATTCTGTTTTAAAACAGTTTTCATTAGAGCCAGCTGAGATAGCCAAACTTACTTCTGTAAAACCCTCAGGTTTTATGAAGAATTGGTTTTCAAAGCCAACTCCACCTGATTTAGCGATCGAAGAACGCATGTTTAGAGATCAGTTTTCGGCTACTGCTGACAGGATATATGAGTGGAATATTGATGGACTCTTTGAACAAGAAGTCCTAAATACTTTACAAAAAATGTCCATGGTCGCAGATGCCTATGTTCAGAAAAACATCTTACAACCTGATGTTGTTTTGATGTTAGTTTCTGGTTTCACGGGTATGCTTCGATCTTGGTGGGATAAACACCTTACCAACGAAGCTAAACAAAGGATTCAATTTGCTGTCAAGCAAAATGATGATGGTACCCCTGTTTTTGATACCACCATAGGACGCGGTGTCTCTGATGGTGTAAATACTTTGATCTATACGATTATTAAACATTTTATTGGTACGCCTTCAAATGTGACTAATCGTTTTTCTGATTATTTGAACAATCTGAGATGTCCCAACATGTCAGATTATAATTGGTATCAAACCGTGTTTATTTCACGTGTTTTAATGCGTGATGATTCTGATAAGCCTTACTGGAAAGAGAGATTCATTGACGGTCTCCCTCGTTTGTTTGCCATTAAAGTTAAGGAAGCACTACTTGATAGTACCGGTAGAATTGATTATGATAGTTACACCTATGGTGATATTACTAGCATAATCACAAAACTTGGTATTAGTATGTGCAATGATCAAAAGCTCATCTCTCAGCAAATGAAAGACAGAAAGAAGTATAAGCCGGAGTAGATCCTATTCATCCTTCTTCTTCTTTTGAAGAACTCTCATAATAGAACTCAACATAAGCAGCCTTGCCGCCAAAGATAACTGTTTATCATCTTCTTTTGAAGAACTCAACATTGCGGTGGAAGTTGTTTTAGACGACAACTCTCATAATTAAGAGCTTGTTTGAGAGAGAACCCCTCTTAAGAGTTACCTCAGAGAACGAGTTCCACAGATCAGAGAGAGAACTTGTATCTCCTCCAAGAGAGAATCTTGTGAGTCTTGAGTGAACTTACAAGCTTTCTTGTAAGTTATGAGTGAATCTTGTGAGAGAAATCTTGTGAGATTTGTAAATTTTGTAAATCTTGTTAATACAATGAATAACGTATTTTCCTTGTTCATTGTCTGTGCCTTACATGGTCGGCCTTGCCGCCTGTTAAGTTATTTTCTTATATTTTCTCATGTAATGCATGCATTGGTCGGCACTGCCGCCTCTTAACTCTTGCATGTTTATTTTCTGTTTGCCATTTCTGTTCTTCTATCTTTGGCCTTGTGCTTCTTTCTATTTTTCTTTTCTGTTTCTTTGATGAAAGCTGCTTCCTGCTTCTTTCTTTTGTTCTGCTGTTTGTTCATCTTGTTCCTCTGCTTTATTTTCATATTTCTCTGTATCTACTTCTCTGCTTCCCTCCTTTTTCCCCAAATGGTATCAGAGCCATTTTCCGGTTCTGTTGCTAACTGTTGAATTTAATTTATATTTCTTTTTATCTTGATAATTGCTAGAGATACTCTGTATCACTATTTCTTGATCTTTTATTTTATTCTGTTTGCACCCCCCTATCCGCAAGTCGAGTGTCAAGACCAAGAGGCCCCAGTTAAGCCGTTGAGCCGGGTAGGCGTTAGGCGTTGGTGGGCATATCGTGTCTTGAAAAGGACTATAAGCCGGAGTAGACATTTGTTGTCTTGGGCATTTGTTGCCTGTGCAAATAGTGTAAGGTAGAAGACCGAGACTTAGGAAATACCCGAGTCTTTTTAGTCTTTGTCAAGATGAATAGGATATATAGATCCTATTCATCAGATAGCTTCGGATCAGGTGAACCACCTGATACGTTTGAGTATGATGAAAATGATTATGAAAATAGATATGAGAATAAATATGATGATGAGGATGATTATGAAAAGCATTCTTCAGACTTATTTTATAAGTCGAACAATTATCCTTTGTATCAACACAGTGTTGATACAGTTCCTCCTTCTTCTTTTATTCCTTCTATTCCGATCAATATTAAGTCTTTCATAAGACCAAGTGTTGATCATCTTGATCATCTTAATTCTTCTAAAATTGAGCCACAGAAGCCTTCTGAAAAGACTTCTGAAAAACCTTTTAAAATCGATCTCGTATTTTTATACGAAGATTTTAATAGTATGGAAAACCGGCTTAAGCGAAAAGCTTATGCTTGTAATTTTAGTCTACCTCAAAGACAAAGAGTTAGACACAAATGGACAGAATGGATGAATGCCCATAACAGGCATATTCTATTCTTTGATTTTCTTGAAAATCATTACGATTTTAAGAATCTTGATTTTAAAGAAAAGTTTTTAAATCATTTAAAAACTCTTTCAAAGAAAGCCGAAGACAAGTTTCCCTTGGAAACAAAATCTTCAAAAGCCTCAGCAAGTTTTCCTAAACCTGTTGCTGAGAAAATTGTTTTAGAAAAACCTTTACCAGAAAACAAACAGATTTCAAAACCTGTAAGTTTCCTGGAAAAGATTGATCAGATGATAGCTGGTGTACAGCTAGAAAAAGAAAAGCAAAAACCTTCTACTAATATCTCGGATAAAAGTAGAAAGGATTTTATTCCAGTTTCTGCAGATAAATCCTTGGATAAATCTACAGAATCTTTAATGTCTTTCAGTGCTCCTCCCAAAAGGAAGCATTTGAAAAAGAAATTTCACGGAGAAAAAAGAATTTCTAAAACCCGTGAAAAAATCATTAAAAATTCTTCTAACAAAAGAATTTTTAAAAAATCTTCTAAGTCATCCTTGAAGAGATGCTATAACTGTGGAAAAAAGGGACACAAGGAAATTAAATGCCCTAATCCTGAAAAACCCAGTATTTTTGCCATCATCTCTAAGGATATTTTATTAGAAAATTATTCTGATAATTCCTCTTCCGAGGAAATAGATGGATACATCCCTAGTGATTCTTCAAATTACTCAGGGACTAATTACTCAGGGACTAATTCATCTTCTTCTAAATCTTTTTATAAATATGATTCTGAAGATTCTTTGAATTATTCAGAAACAGATCAAAGTGAGTTTGATTCTAGTGATTCTTTTCATCACGAAGAATCTGAACCATCAGATCTTTTGATTTCATCAGATCAAAGTGAATTTAGTTCTTCTGAATTTCATTCAGAAACTGAATCATCAGATCCTGATGAATTTGAGCATGACTGCTCCTGTGGTGGTCATTGTTGTAATTCCATAGCTAAAACAGTCAATGTTTTAACTACGGAATTAGATTCAAAGTCAACTTCCCCACTGAAAGTTGACAAAAGAGTATCTTCCCCACTGGAAGATACTATTCAATCATCTTCCCTCCTGGAAGATGATAAACAGTCAATTTCCGAGATGGAAATTGACAGTGATAGTCATTCAATTTCCTTTCAGGAAATTGAACGACAGTCAACTTCCCCACTGGAAGTTGACAGATCAGTATCTTCCCTCCTGGAAGATACTATTGAATCATCTTCCCCACTGGAAGATGAAAAACAGTCAATTTCCTTCCAGGAAATTGACAGTGAAAGTCCTTCATCTTCCTTTCCGGAAGATGAACGACAGGTAACTTCCCCACTGGAAGTTACCATGATATCAACTTCCCTCCAGGAAGTTGATAGACCAGTATCTTCCGCGATGGAAGATACTATTGAGTCATCTTCCCCACTGGAAGATGACTTGAGCCTTTCAACTTCCCCACTGGAAGTTGAAAGAAGATCAACTTCCTTTCAAGAAGTTGACAGATCAGTATCTTCCCTCCTGGAAGATACTATTGAATCATCTTCCCTACTGGAAGATGATAAACAGTTAATTTCCTTCCAGGAAATTAACTTAAGTTTTCTAACTTCCTTCCAGGAAGTTCAAAGATACGTAACTTCCCTCCTGGAAGTTACAATCCACAAATCCGTAACTTTCCCACTGGAAGTTACTATTCCCTCATCTTCCCTACTGGAAGATGATCAGATTTTCTTGTCGATACCTTTGGTCTTGACAAGTTCAAATTCTTCTTTGATTAATTTGTTGAAATATTTTATTTTAACAAATTCAATTTTGTTCTCTGCATCTCATGCAGATTTGAGCCAGAAAAACTATTTTCCTAAAATGGTTTTTCTTTCCTTTAATCGTACTGGAATCGGAACAAGAACCATATTCCGATTTCATAAATTTCTTCTGATATTGTCTCACAGTGAGCCAATATCTCCTTTAAAATTCTTGGTTCTTATTCAAACCAAGAATCTTTTCAGATTAATCTTTTCAGATTTTCATTCCAGGTTGAAGATGAAGAAGATGAACACTTCATTCTTTTTTGCCCGGGAAAGATTAAGAAGAAGATCAACAGAAGATCAGTCAGCAGAAGAACACAAGATGTCCCCACTGCCGACACCTTTGAGCCAGTCAGCACTAAAAGACAGAAGATCTTTCGGTGCAGACATCATGAGTGCCTGTCAACCCCAGCTTTCGGCGCCGACAGCTTTTACTTTTGTAAAAGTAATTCACGCGGTGTGAATTACTGTTTGCTTTTTACTTTCGGCTACTTTCGGCCGCTTTTGCTTTTGTTTGTCTCCCGTGATTATCGGGACTTGTCTTTTGTAATGCCTCTCCGTCTATATAAGGAGAGTTTTATTTCATTTGTAATCAGAAGTTGTTTTAGACGACAACTCTCATAATTGAGAGCTTGTTTGAGAGAGAACCCCTCCTAAGAGTTACCTTAGAGAACAGCTCTCCCGATCGAACTTACATCCTAGTAAGTTCTTGAGCCAATCTTATGAGTGAATCTTGTGAGATTGTAAACTTTGTAAATTTTGTGAATACAATGAAGAATGTATTTTGCTTCTTCCTTGTCTGTGCCTTACATGGTCGGCCTTGCCGCCTGTTAAGTTATTTTCTTTTATCTTCTCATGTAATGCATGCATTGGTCGGCGTTGCCGCCTCTTAACTGTTGCATGTTTATTTTCTGTTTTCCATCTCTGTTTCTTTCTCGCTCCTGTTCCTTTCTCTCTCTTTGGCCTTGTGCTTCTTTCTATTTTTCTTTTCTGTTTCTTTGATGAAAGCTGCTTCCTGCTTCTTTCTTTTGTTCTGCTGTTTGTTCATCTTGTTCCTCTGCTTTATTTTCATATTTCTCTGTATCTACTTCTCTGCTTCCCTCCTTTTTCCCCAAATGGTATCAGAGCCTTATAAGACTGCCGATCCTCTCACTTTTTATAGATGCACGGTAAAGAGAGGCTCTCCTGCGGCAGGTGCGGTGACTGTTTATTGCTAGGTCCCGTATGCTTTGGTAGGTACTGCAGTGTCGCCGCTGCTTGTCTTCTGTGTGAGGAGGGTCTTCTGTGTGAGGACCCCGGCACTGTAGGAGGTTGAGGGTTGGTCAAGACATAAGCAACCTTGGCTGCAGAGACCCCGTAAGCTTATGTGTTAGGCGAGCGAGACCTCCCGAGAAGATGATTGAATAGTATCTTCCAGTGGGGAAGATACTATTTTGTCAACTTTCAGTGGGGAAGTTGACTTTGAATCTAATTCCGTAGTTAAAACATTGACTGTTTTATTTCTTTGCGATACACATTGACTACTATTCTTCTGCGGTTTCAGACATCTCTGCTTCTGGGGTTTGAACAGGAAAATTACAGATTCTGTCCAATTCGAGAAGCGTTAATTGTTTTATTAACTTCTTTATGTTCGATGTGTAAGCTAGCCATGAAATTTATGTACCAAAATGTATGCTAGGAGCCGTTGGTAACATTAGGAACCGGACGTGTTGAAAATGTTTAATTTATACCTTCCAATAAACGCGTGACACTTCCAATATCTTCCCATTTTACTAATATTACTTAATGCTAACGGCTACAAAATTTAAAATTAACTTAATATTGGTTAATTGCATAAAATATATATATATTGGTTAATGCTAACGGCTACAAAATTTAAACTTGACTACAAAGAACTGACTTAAATACAAACCTCCAAAGAAAGAAAACCCCGTCTCTGTAGAGAGAAAGAAACAGCAACTCGGAAGGATCAGTAGCATCATCATGGAGAGAGAGAGAGAGAGAGAGAGAGCGTGCAAGATTCTACACGAGGACAGATCGGCAGAGAGACGGAAAGAATCGAGATGACGATGCCCGATGGGAATAACGGCTATGGAAAAGGGGTGATGACGTCGGCAACGGCGACGGCGACGTCTATCTTCATCCGCGAGGAATGCGCAATCTTAGAGGCTGAAGACGTACTTCAAGAACCCAGAGGGGCGGTACAAGCTGCTCCATTACCAGAATACTCACTGCCCTGTTCTTCTCTTCCCTTATTCCCAAGTAAACCGTTTCACAGGTTGGGTTTTCTTTATATTTTCCTTCTAGCTGTTTCCAATTTGGTCTTTCTCGTTCCTCTGCAACAGTCTAGAGTCTGATAATAACTTATGGTTGCCACGTTACTTGCTTTTAGAATAAAGGGCTGATATTAAAAATCCATAACTTCCTCCCAAATTTGAACACAAAGCAAGTCATTTTTTTCAACGATAGTAGCCAGGAAATGGATTCGAAACAAATTATTCCTGTTTGTGTTTCGTTTGAGCCATACTTATAAAAAACAGAAAACGTATTTCGTTCATACAAAATATAGAGGAAGCCATGGGTTCTGAACATTAGAGATTAATTTTAAATAATTTTTCTGGTGGGATCCTTGCGCTTTGTGATGTACTCGAGTTTTTGTGTAATTACTACTGAGTTGCCTGTAATCTATTGGTATGGTTTTAATGACTTCCAATCTTCCATTATAATTGTGCTTCTAGTAGTGAAGAAAGACAGGTGTTTGTAAAATGTTCTGTAAGACCAAAGCAGACTTGCTGATTAGTTCTGCAGTTTTTCTTTCCATTCCTTGGCTGCTATCCGTTAGAAAACTGACTTGCTTTGTGTTTAAATTTGAGAGAAAACTACGGATTTTTAATTTGTGTTTAAATTGAGCAAGAATTCTCTATCGAGGTCCCTGACTTTCAAACTGTGCTGATGTTACAAAGTACATAGTTTCTAGGGCTAAGCAAAAGGTTGGGGATAATTCCTGATTTGGGTTTCAATTTTATCGTCCCTTCAAGTTTTTACTCAAGGAGTCGTCATCTATGGTCTCTTAGCGTTAGTTTGTCAGGTTCAAACTTTTGTAGAGTGAATCTTCCCCTTTCTGTGTAATTCTCTTATTGAAGTTGGTCAATTCGATAATTCTCGTATTTACTTACCTGCTTACCAACTAAATGCTTCATGAACTGCAAGAACCTAATGCTTCATGCGCTGTAAGAACTGATGCTGTTCCCAACGGATGGTAGCATTATTATCTTTTGTTTCCTGACAGAAGCTGATCTCAGGGTGAGTTCTTTGATAATTTAAATACTTTAATTGAGCATGTTTTTAACAAGCTCTCTCTTTGTGAAAGTCACAGACTCGTCTAACAATATTCTTGCCTTGCAAGAAACTAATCCCCTCTGAACAATTTTGGTTTTGCTTAATTCTTGAGTTGCAGTCTCGCGGATTTTGTATATAGGTATTTATTTATTTATTATTTTATTTTACTAACTTACAAAAAGCCTATATAAAAAAAGGGTGACGCTAGGAGCCGGTCCGACTGCCCCCAGTGTAAAGAGCAGCCCCTATAAAAATACAATAAAAAATATAATAAAAAATAAAATTTAGAAAACACAATAAGAAATACAATAAAAAAATAAAAGGAAAAAAATAATATAACACAATAAAAAAATAAAATGAAGATAATTTGATAGAGAGATGTTCGGTCTCAGCCCAATCCCCACCGCCACCCGCCACCGTGGGCTGTCCCATTGGGGGACCTCACCCCTACGACGGCGACTCTCGATGAACGGGAACCTTCTCCCGACAGCCTTAAACTCGAAATAGTTTTGTTTCGATGGTAGGGGTGAGGTCTAACCGACCCCCAGGATTCCTCGTAAAAGAAAGAGTCGTGTTGCAACAGTATTGGTGGTACCTCCAAAGAGTGTACAAAGGAGACCCAACAAAGAGGAGAATAATTGTGCCTTTGATTTTCGTTTATAGTAACCTTCTGCTTGATGATTTTCGATAAACTAAACTAAACTCAAACTGCATGTGGATGCAAAAATAACTTTCAAGTATTCAACAGAGCATCAAGGAGGCTGATGTTCAAATTAGGAGTAACTGCAGGAGGCTGATGCAGGCTAATGCTACATGAGGTAAAATCTGTTGAAGTTCACTCTAATTTGAAATCATGCTAGAGACCCTCTCTTGTATGATAAATATTATATATGCCTATTATATAGGTTCCAGTTATTAGAAAAACAGAATTTCTTCTCATATTTGTGTTTACAATAGTTGGTAAGTGACTTTCTTTTCTGAAATGTCTTTCTTTTCTAAAATGTTGTCTCCATCGAAGATCTTTTGTCGGTGCAATAGAGGTACATATGTATTTATTCCTTTTGCTATCACATAACTCATTTTTTTGTCAAATCTTATGACGACAAAAATTGGCAATGTGTACACCAATCAAAATAAGATACATAAAATGGGGAAAAAATATAAACAAAACAAACAATATAATTCCACCGAGTAGTGCTAAGGATCCCCGGGAGGGGATTCCCGCCACGGCCACGTAGTGTAAATTTTTTTTAAGCTTTTTTTCATTTCATTTTATTTTTTTACAAAAACAACAAAATAATACGTGGAGATAAAATATATGTAATTTTTTAATTTTTTTTCTATTTAAAAACCCCCATGGGGTTGCGGCGGAGTCCAAATACCAGAGATACATATATTTACTCAATTCCACCACATGGACTCACGGAATCATTACCGCCACAAACAATACTCAAAATCAAATTACACTACTATGGCCACACCACCACCACAACAAATAATAGTCACAGCTTCAAAACAAAAATCAATATCACAAATAATATTTAAATCTACAAGTCTATTTAAAACTCCATTATTGAAATACAACGACTAACAGTACATGTCCAGCATAAAGGTACAATTCGACTAAAGTTTTCATATCTCGATATGTATTTAACATCATTTGCCTGATAATCAAATTCACATAATGTTGGCTCCATTTAGATGATACAATCGAGGTTTATCATTGTCTAGTAGGCTTTTTAATTCTCTTACAATATGAGTATAGAATAAATTACGGAATGACCTATAGATTTAGTAGGTATACCACCGTTGAAAAAGAATACTTGGAGTAGGGATTGTCAAAGTGTGAAAGTCGCTCGTTGAAGATCCTTCAGTGCAATCAATGTATAAGATTTTCTTATTGCGTTACTTTGTTTTAATAATAACGAGCATATAACCCGCGCAATGCGCGGACTTAATTTTAAGCTGAAAATTACAATTATATATTTTAATATATATAATCAATTTCTCAACTATTACTAATATATATATATATATATATATTATATTACAACATCACAATCTGTATAATCGAACATAATGACAATACATGAATATTCATAAGCTTCATAAAACACAATACATAAATCTTATCTATAATCTATTTAAAACATAATATAAACCTGACTAATCACATAATTTTACTAATTACACTAATGCAATAACTATGGTCTTTCTCAAATTTTTTAACTAAAGAAATCTTAAAACACTTTACAGATAACATAATTAAAATCTTCATCACAACGATGCATTTAATCACAACACCTAACACGATTCCACAGCCACAACATCACAAACCACATCTACTTCTCCTTCGTCTACTAATGAAATGTATCATCATATGTCAAATTTTTTCTTCAATTTTCTCCTCTTGGATGATGAAGTTTGACAATGATCATCTTCCTTTATATTTGTGTTGATGTCGAGATCAATGTCAACAATAGTTTCCTATAATATAAATATTATCGTCAACTATTGTCTATATAAAAAACATTATAATAGTTATATTTGTAGTAAATGACAAAACAGTATTTGTAGTAAATGATTGAGAAATGAGATTGATACCATTATAAAAATATAGAATATGATAGAAATTAAAATTAAATACCAAACCATGCAATTCTTTTTTTACCTTCTTAATTGTCGTTGATTTTATACATTCGGAATCAAATATGCGCTGAACTGTGTAGTTTTCTCGTCCATATTTTAAGTTGTACTCATCAAGTCGCAATAAGAAGATGTATTCTTTGCCAACAAATTGTTGTAAATCATCTGGGAACCCATCATTATTCTGGTCTTACACAAATACAAAAATATGTTATACTAAGTTTTAGCGATTTTTTAATATAATTATCAACCTTCCTATAGTAATATATATTTTCAAAATATTATTTATACTATTTTGATACCTGGTTTTCTTTTTCGATAAGTTCTTTTGCAGTTTTATTTAAGATTTTCTCAACTTCCTTGTCAAATAGCACTGAAGACGCTGATCCTGAGTCATCTACCATCTCCATATTTATCCGATACCTTAAAAATGTAAAACTCGTTAAATAAGCTGCACATTTAATAAAAAATAAAGATGTTTATGTGTGTGTTTGTGCAAATGAATAAATATATATAGATAGATAAGAAGCTTGTTTTGTAATATTACCTTGGTACAATCAACTTTGGTTCCGCCTTACATCTTTCACACCATGACAATCCTTCAATGAACTTAACTTTGGTTTTGCATTGGATGCAAGAATTATAATACCACCCATATTTGGTGTCTATTTTTCCAACTTTGCATAGACATGTCACCAGTAAATCCTATAATATTTAATTCTTTCGTTATCACACAAAATGTAAAATATTAAACAATTGTATATTATATTAAATTCAAACTATAAAATCAAAACCTTTGTATTTGCTGTCCATTCCAGTTCTTTAATTTCAGCAATTTTTTTCCTGTTGTGGAATGGTAGTTCTGTATTAGATATGACTGGATGCTCTGATTTGATGGTTGTGACTTCCCTTTGTGATACATCTTGCAACCTAATTAATCAAAAAATGTATTAGATATTAATAAGACGATGATTTAATTTTTAGAGAATATAAAGTAGAGGATGTTATGATTACTCTTGCAGAATTCTTGAGACGTCCAGAATCTCAGGATTTACATACAACTTTGTAGCATTGGTTGATGATAGATTAAAGTCGCCTGCAAAAAATTATTTCAACTACATATGCAGCAGTTATATGATTTTTTATAAGTATATTTTATTACACTATTGTAAAATGTGCATGTTACCTCTAAATGTCTTTACTATTGTGGAAGTAACTATCATCACAGTTGGTCCTGGATTATTCTTAAAAAAATAATCATCAATTTGCAGTGCAGTAGACCCCCACAAAGTTGCCTGTATAATTTTATTCCTAAAATTAAACACGCGCATATCAGTCATTTTATATGTAATATTCTTAATTGATAAATTAATTATTTTTGAGCAGATAAATTGTACGTACTCTTCTAATCGAAGTTGAATCGTCCGTAGCATCACAGGCTGACCCTTAGAAGTTCTTTCCTCTATACCTCCAATAGATTCTAATCTTCCAATTACATCTGATAATGATTCGAAGTCAGAATATGATAATAATATTTTGTTACCTCAAAAATAATATTAAAACCTAAATTTAATAAATGAAATGTAAACTTTCATTACATAGAAAATATAATACGTACCAGTCAAATATGTTGGATCATTGCATCGTTTCTCTACAGTTGCGTAATTTGCAAATTCAAACTTCAACTTCGGCATTGATTCACTCAGTTTATCAAGTTTAACGACCGAAGTAGTCGATGTGAACAGAATCTTACATCTTGAACCAACAGGACGATATTTTCCTTTGCATTCTTCAACCACGAAATTCTTTATTGCATAAGTACACCCTTCTGTCAACAACGGGCGGAAGCGTTGGACCAAATTTTTCCTTATGGTTGAGTGAATTAAAGTCCCCTTTAAATAAATGGGAGAATATATTAGTTAAGCTTGAATAGTGTGTAATTAAAAGTAAGAATTTATTTCACAAAATATTTTAAATCAACTTACATCGATATCTGTTATAATCAGATCAATGCTAAGAAGCTCCTGTTGATTTCCGATAATGGTTGCATCCCACATACGTAATATTCTGACTTCGATATTCCACCCTTCCTTGTCAGGTGATATTTTATTGAGAGGCGTGCATTCCATACTCATCTCTTATTCGTACCTATAGAAAATTTTAAGTCAAACATATTAGAAGTAATCCAAACTATCATCTATTGCAATTATAAAACATATATAAAGATAAAATTTGGAAAAACATATAACTAAAAAAATATTAAATTTAAATACCTTTAGGCAAATCGTTGAAGATCTCATTATATACAATATTTTTTGTACAGAAACGACCATCAACGTTTTTATTTGTGATGAGAACTTTTAAACCATCTCTTCTCCTTACTCTAGATACAGCAACGTATAACTGACCATGACAGAAAACTGAGTTTTGAAGAAAAAGTCCGACGTGTTCTAATGTTTGTCCTTGACTTTTATTGATCGTCATTGCAAAGCATACAGATATTGGAAATTGTCTTCTTTTCAATATAAAAGGCAATTTCGGATCGGAATGAGATAAAATTATGCGAGGAATAAATACTTTTTCTCCAACATGCGTTCCAGTCATGATTTTTGCCTCAACAACCCATTTTGATAACTGAGTAACTATGAGTCGTGTCCCATTGCAAAGACCATTAGACTGATTCAAATTTCGAAGTAGCATGATTGGTACCCCAACTTTCAATCTCAATTTATGATTCGGAATACCTGAAAATTTTAAAGAATTTAAAAATTCTATTGGAAACATTGATTGTTGTTCTGTAATATTGTCTCCGGCTTTACATATCGAATCAGCACTATAAAATATTTGTTCATCCAGATTGATGAGCTGGTCTATCACGTAGTCATTGATATCCTGGACAACATCATTTGTAGGTGCTAGAATTGCTCTTTCGCCCAAGTATTTAGAATTATTACATTTATCTTTCAATTCTGGATAGGTAGCATTTACGATATCTGCAATAGGATCATCATTAGATTGAACAATTAAATCAGGTGGTATCTCAATCATTCCTTCACTGTCAATACAACTCAAGTCACCATCACCCATTCTTAAGATCCAATTTGCAAAATCTCTTGTAGCAATATCTCCCGTGTTTTGTTCAAGTCTCATATTTTGAGTCATTGTAAAAACAATACAATTCCTCCATAATGAAGATTTGTTAATAGTGGCCTCAACTATTTGCTCTCTTTGACCTTTGGATACAACTGGTAATATTTGACGAAAATCACCGCCCAGAACAACTGTCTTCCCTCCAAATGGTTTTTCTGCACTATTTGCATTAGTGAATCGTAAAATATCTCTTAACGAACGATCTACAGCTTCAAAACAATTTCGGTGAGCCATAGGTGCTTCATCCCAAATTATGAGACTTGTTCTTACCATTAAATCTCCAAGTTGAGAGCCCTGTTTAAATGAGCAAGTTGAATTATTTGACAAATTAATTGGTATTTGAAATCTTGAATGAGCTGTTCGACCACCAGGCAATAATAGAGCCGCAATTCCAGATGAAGCAACTGCAAGCACTATTTTCCCTTCGGAACGTAATCGAAATATCAATGTTTTCCAAAGATAAGTTTTTCCTGTACCACCATGTCCGTATACAAAGAAGAAACCGCCATTGTCACCATTCACTGATTCAATGATAGAGTCATATATTCTTCTCTGCTCAACATTAAGATTGTCAAATAACTTCTTATGCTCCTCCTTTAATCCAGTTCTATTGTAGTCCAACTCTTCTTGTAGTAATCTGTTATTGCTTTCCCCAAGTAATAATACATCTGGATACGGCATATTTTCGAAATCTCTTAATGATCTCCCGCTTTTTAACAACAACTGTTCAATTTCATAGAGTGCATAATTTTTTATTTGTATCTCAGTAAGACGTAAATTATCACAGCGAAGCACCCTTCTTTGATGATAAAGAATGTCTTCAGATAATAACTCCCAATTATCAATCCATAATTGATAAGGATCTGCGACCTCACAAAAGATTAATATTGTGACAAACAATTCACGTAGTTGCTTCCCAGATGCCCATTGTGAAGCATAATTTAGAGCTTCATGCCACTCCTTATCATCATCAAGTAAACCAAGGGCATAACATGTCGACTTGTAAGATGGATATAATACGTTATCCACTGTTCTTATTTCTTCGAAAGATCGAGGTCCTTTGACTATATTAAGAAGCATACGTAAATAAAATCGTTCACCACTACCAGGATGTGCGTAATATATTCGACCTACACATCGTCCTTTCTTTCTCATAGTCCATTCCTTATCTCTGTTATTCCAAACCCATTTACATGGAAAATCCGAATATGTTAGATTTCTTGCTTCCTCATACATAGCATTTGTCTTCATCCATTCAGTAAATTTTGTCTTTAAAATATTTGGTCGAATGAGTACATTATCCAAGTAATCGGAATCTTCAAATATGATTGATTGTTCATTTTCAAGATGGAAATTTAATCTCTCAACTGCTGGCTCACGATAATGAATGTCAAACTCAAATATTCTCCAACTTGCTTCTGTTGCAGATACATATCTGCAATCTAAATACGTCTTGATCTCATCAATATTAGTAACATGTTGTGATCCTGTAGAATCATCTATATGAAGATTTTCTTCCATAATTAAAGTTGCACGGTCAGGTCCTTTATTGATGTATTTGAATAAATACTTTATAGATCTTGAACGATTGCACCATTCAACATTTATATGTGCTTGATATTTCACCAACAAATCCACGTTGTAAGGCACTATAAATCTGTTATCCAGCTTAAGACCATTCTTTTCGATATACATATCAGGATTATCTCTTCTCCTATATATTGCAAATCCATCTTCATCAATTGACGTCTCCGCACAAAATCTTCTCGGAAAACTTTTGCTACACTTGCTATTAATCATACAACTTGCTTTTGGATTTAAAATTCCACATGGACCATGAACCATATATTGCTTCACCGCATCGTATGCAATTTTATCTAGGTTAACATCTGGTATCTCTGCGGATATTATTCTATCTATTTGTGATGGAGTTGGATGCTTGTCATTGTAATGCAAAAATAGTAGTATATGTGCATGCGGTAGCCCTCTCTTTTGATACTCAATAGTATAGATAGCTGAAAATAGAGAAAATAGATATAATTAGATCTGCACATACTTCTATAATTTAGGATAGTAATGAGTATACAGATGATAAAGAAAGTATTACCAGCAAGCACCCGCCCGAAGTGTTGCCCATGTTTTAAGTCACGTAGAAGTTGATCGAGTTTAATTTTAAAAACCCTTGTGACTATGTCTGGGCGATCCTCTGCTCTTTGTCCAGGATTCTTAGATAGAAAACTTTCAATTTCTGTCCATTTTGCGTTGCATGTGAATGTTATAAATAAATCAGGATAGCCTGCCCATCTACAAATGGCCATTGCATCTTGATAATTCTCGATCATATATCTTGGACTTCCTGTGAAACTCGAAGGTAATACAATTCTCTTTCCAGTAGATGCGGGGGTTGTATCTCCTCTAAAAACTGCATCTCTCAATCCACTATATAACTCAACTCTTAATTTACGTTGGTTTCTTCTTACCCACATCAGTCGAGTCTCTTCAATACATGTGTATGCATCAACTATAAATTGTTGGAATAAACGACCGCCATATATTAATCCATGTCCTTCTCGTTCACGTTCTTGTAATCTGTATGCATAATATTCTCTCATAGTAATGAAATCTTTTTTTGTTGATGTACTTCTACCATTAGTTCTACGTAAAATACCAAGTCTAAATCCATCTTCCCCATAAGGAAAAAGAAGAGGATACTGTAGTGCCATATACGATGGGTGCAATTCATTAATCCTTTTCAATCTACCTTCTTTATATTCGACTATAATATCCCGATGAGCATCCTCAATACCAATATCACCAATAACAATTGCAGCAATCTCAGAACAGCTAGGTAAATTATGTTCCCTTCCATCTGTTGTTCTTGAACTAATAAGACGTAGTCGCATTTGATGAATATTGTCCTCTGAGAAACGGTCTTTTACCATACGAAATACTTTAACCAATTCATTTGTCTGATTAAGCATTTGCACCAATGCAGTAAGAATTGAAGATTCGATATTCTTGTTAGAGTGGTTGTGATTCAATGCACTCATTCGATTATGTACCTCATTGTCAGTGTCATAGAAGTATAACTGTGCATATCGAGGATTAGAACCATCTATTGGATGTAGGGTTCCAATTTTATGATGATTTTGACCATTAATTCGAAAGATGTATGGACCACCTCCATCATTGATATTCTTGTCTACATTTCCACCCATTGAAGTCATGGCAAGAACGGCATTATAACTTCGTATTTGTGCCTTGAAGCTTTTAGAATGTGGCCCACCCATAGGACTTATCAATTCTTCTAATAGAGCAGGTGGCTTTTGAAGTAAAGGTAACATAACTTTACCTTCCATACAACAAAGAGAAAATCTCGGTTGAGTTGGCATCCTTGATTTTATAGTTCTCTCTTCATACCATAATATTGCTCCACAATAATCACATTCATAAGATGGTGGACCAAAATTCCAAGGCTCAGTGAATTTTCCTATAATGTAGAAAACAATATAAAAAATAATCATTACTACTAATCCTATGTTTAGAAAATGTCTTAATATACATTAATTATGCAATTGAATCATTTACTTGGAGGTTCGGCAGTTCTTCTATCATTGTTCCGTTCGCCATCAACACACATCATTGCTCCACTTCCAATATCGTCCATTATCATTCGTCTTTTACGTCGTCCAATTACGTCTTCATTTATATCGTTTTTACTTTGTTTGTCATCACGATACATATTTGCTCCACTCCTTTTATCATTAATAATCATTCGTCTTCTACTACGTGTAAGTCTAGAATTTTCCATTTTTAATTATTCTGAAAGAAAAAAAATGGTCACACAGTAAAAACATGAATATGAATACATCCTTTAAAAACAATAATTTAACTTAATATAAGTGAATTAATTAAATCAAGAATATATACATGAGACTGATGAGAATGAAACATAAGATAAATACATTGAGAACATACCTGATGGTTAGTTGAAAGCTTCAAGTGTACTTTAGTGTGATGCTTAACAAAGATGTGATTGTTCCTGTAAAAATAAGTACAATGATTGTCAACCCACTTATAATGTAAAATCATTTGTTCGGTTAACAAATTAATTGAAAAATGAAAATGTCATATAAAATTTTTTTACTTAGTAGCTAGTACTATATAATGTTTATGACCAAAATCCAATTCGTTTGCAAATCAACTAATTTCTGCAGATTAATTAAAAAAAAAATTGCCAATCACCAATCAAGCAGTTCTGCAAATTTACCAATTTCATAATGATGAAAGCTGAGAGATCAATGTGCAGCAAGTAATTAATTGCATGCTTCATGAAAAAATGTTCACAGATTTTCTCGACTATGAAACCCCAAAATAAATAATTTTGCAACTTTTTCTTGATAAGAGTTCACCTCAATCATTATTTTTGAGACAAAGTCACTCGCTACTCCCGAGTATTAAAAGTAAGAGACATGCATGACCGGAAATGAGTAATCCTAAGATTTTATTTTTTCCACTACTCAAAATAAAATTGAACATATCATGAAATATCTTCTTCATCAAGTGTATATGCCATGTCCTTTCAAATAAAAAAATATAACGTTAAAAAAAAATTAAGCGCTAATTAATCGCCAAGTTTATATATATATATATATATATATATATGTTTGCTATTGAATTACAGCCGTTACAATATGTAAAAACTAAAGTTTATATGCATTCTTCCATTAGGTTTTATCTTTTTTGTTCTTTTCATATATTAAAAGATTGTTCAGATTTAAAAATTATTGCCATCAGTTTCCCTTTCTAATGGTCACCATTAGAAACTAAATCTCTGAGCTTTTTAATTCTTCTCGTGTGCCATTATATATTCAGGTATGGGTTCCTACTTTCCAATACAAATGTATCTCTAATCCATTAAATAAACATTTATTTAACATATAAAAATATCCAGGTAAGTCTATCTAAACTATTTAACCAAGTCTCACTTGGTAATTGACCCAGATTTGGCATTATCTACTCTTGGTTTTTTATTTTGGTTTATATTTATTTTCCTTGTGACTTAGAGCAGGGTATGGATCAGAAAATGAAGAAGCAGGTGATGAAGCAGGTTTTTATGGGTTTTTGTTTATGGCTGCATACATTTTTTGATCTTGCCACTTTTTCAGTCATATCTAATTATGTTTTATAAATTTTTCATGTACGATTTATGATATGATGCATAAAGTGCATTATAATTTATCAAAGATCTATGTTTTAGCACTTCTATCTATGTTTTGCAAATTTTTTTTTTTTAATCTTCAAGACCACAAAAAAATTAACATGGGTCTAGTCTCTTTGTGACTGCCCAAAAACAAAATCTAAGACACTAATAATGATATGGGAAAAATCTCATTTTCCAACTCCAACCCACCAAAATACTCAAAAACCTCCACAATTTATTCATCAATCATAATAATAAATATTCATCAATCATCAATCATCTTGAAAAAATATTCATCAATCATCTTGATAAAATGCGTAAATAATAATAATAATAATAATAATAATAATAATAATAATAATAATTTCGGGAATTTTTGTTAGGAGCAAGTGGATACACGGGCTTATATTTATTGTTAGTGTACTCCTCTTGATACCTATCACTTTTTAAGTCCACATTTGATCCGATAGTGACAATGGCAGTCTCTAAAGCAAATTCTCTGAGAGCTAATCCTCCTTGCAATCTGATATTATCTCTGTTATCGTCATTATTATTTTGGATCTACGATTGTTCTTAAAAATAGTCTTTTACCGTTTATATTGCATGCCAGGTTGACACCACATAAGGAAGTCATGCTACGGAATACAAAGTATATAAAAAACAATAGAATCTATTGCTTGAAAATATTTATTTTAAAGATTCTTGCAAGCATGATGATACATACATGATCACTCCAATCTGTTAAAATTGTCAACTTCTGACCTTAATGGAAATAAATGCAATCTATTTTGGATCTATAGTTGTTGTTATTATTGTCTTTTTTGTGGGTTTTCCAATTCACATAATGCTTAAAAAGTGGGTAAAATGCTCAGAAGTGATAAAATCCTAAAGCCAAAAAACACCAACTGCTACTGATCATGTTTAAATATCATCTACAACAATATAATATGTTAAACCTAAATTTAATTTCCAACTGCTTTTGTATTCCAACGCTGGGTAGCTTTGAAATATGCAGTTGATAAAGAATGCAGTTCTGCTACTTGAATTGCATTGTTACTTCGTCTATGTTGTGATTGGTATGATAAATTCTTTATTGCCCCAACATATCCACTGAAAATTTCTCCCGAATTCAGAAAAAAATTAATTTTAATTTTATTTACTTCTTGTTAAGTAATTGTTTTACTTAATGATTAGGCAACTTTAAAGAGAGAATTATCATCTACAACCAACCAAACGAAAAAATATTTCATTCTATAAAACAATAAATCACTAACCGGTGCAATTTAGATGAGGCAACGACAATTCCACAACCAACACACAGTTCAACAATATAAAAAGGGCTTCGTGCAACTGAGTGAGAGCCTCGAAAGAAACAAATTTTGTTGCCTGTTTCTTGCATAAATGAAACAGTTTTAGAACAAACATAAATAATAGCAATATAAGAAGAATAATACATTAATTGACTGTTCCTTACCAATTTTAGAACAATTCGAGAAAACTAAATTGACAGTTAGCAAGTAAGAACGATGGTTTAAAGAAAGTGAGAGTGAGAGAAAGAGCGAGCGGAGAAGAAAGTGAAAAAAGAAGAGTACTTTTTCAAAATAAATACGGTTAGAGCGGTTTTTTTTTTTTCAAATCGATGTCGCTTCACACGCACCGTGTAACACCATGTAAAATACATTTCTGACAGTCTTTCAAAATTCTAAACGTTCCTATAAAAAAAAAATATATTTAAAACGTTATTTTCCAGTCGGTTATTTTATCATACACTTGGATGGCGTTGGTTGGTGGCCATTCAAACACTGCTTAAGAGGAAAATACGACGTCGTGTCTTCCAACTTCATCGAGTAAACTTTCAAGCGCCTTCAATACATGCTCCAATTCCTTGAACGGAAGCTACAAAACCTCTATCTAGAAAATAAGACTGGGAAGAAACGAAAAAGAAAAGGAAAAGCACTGTGATTACCTTTACGGATTCCCACTCACGTCCGCTCATGTCCCTGATTTGGTCGAATGGCGTTAGAAGCTTTGGGAAATTCCGGTATCCTGCATCTGCTCTCCAGTTGCGACAGGAAACAAAGAGGTCTCCGGCCACAAAATCGACGGCACCAGACTGAGGTATCACTGATAGAAAACTCGAGGTGATAGAAAACTTGAGGCAAACCCAAACAACAAATTAGACGGCACCGGACTTGGAGCATTACGTCCGCCCTCTGCTCCACCATTTGCGATGGATAAAGGGGAATAAACGTAACCATTTCCAGTGCCCAGCTATTTTTCTTTCCAACCCGAATCATCATTGACGGAAAATGGAGAAACCCACTCCGCAAAGTTGACGGCACCGAACTTGGAGGCTGCTGCCGTTTCAACTCCTTCAAAGCTCTTAGGTCTAATGAAGGGTTCTATGTTGTCGGCGCCTTCACGTTTAAGCAGAGGAAATAACGATGGGTTCTATTGTCGGTGCCAGTAAGTATCTCAAAAGTGAATACGTGTCAAATATTTAAGTTAATACGTGAAAAAGCAACTTTTTATGATAAGATCAATTTATTCTTTATATATTTTACTGGGTCTAATAAAGCGGATCAATTACTTTTTTTTTTTTGTTTTAATGATAAGATCAATTTATTCTTTATATATTTTACTGGGTCTAATAAAGCGGATCAATTACTTTTTTTTTTTTTGTTTTAATGATAAGATCAATTTATTCTTTATATATTTTACTGGGTCTAATAAAGCGGATCAATTTTATCTTTTTTTATATTTTACTGGATCAACTCTTTTATATTTTGTGATAAGATCACTGATTTAACGTACTTACATGTCTCAAGTGGTACCGCGTAAATGAATAAAGTAACCATGTAAATTAATTAAGCGAGTTTTACGATTTTAACCGACTTCCGTATTTTTCAATTTAACCGACTTCCGATTTTTACGGCTTCTTTGACACATACGCTTGAGTGATTCCGCTTTTATATATACGAGCATATAACCCGCGCAATGCGCGGACTTAATTTTAAGCTGAAAATTACAATTATATATTTTAATATATATAATCAATTTCTCAACTATTACTAATATATATATATATATATATATATTATATTACAACATCACAATCTGTATAATCGAACATAATGACAATACATGAATATTCATAAGCTTCATAAAACACAATACATAAATCTTATCTATAATCTATTTAAAACATAATATAAACATGACTAATCACATAATTTTACTAATTACACTAATGCAATAACTATGGTCTTTCTCAAATTTTTTAACTAAAGAAATCTTAAAACACTTTACAGATAACATAATTAAAATTTTAATCACAACGATGCATTTAAGTCACGTAGAAGTTGATCGAGTTTAATTTTAAAAACCCTTGTGACTATGTCTGGGCGATCCTCTGCTCTTTGTCCAGGATTCTTAGATAGAAAACTTTCAATTTCTGCCCATTTTGCGTTGCATGTGAATGTTATAAATAAATCAGGATAGCCTGCCCACCTACAAATGGCCATTGCATCTTGATAATTCTCGATCATATATCTTGGACTTCCTGTGAAACTCGAAGGTAATACAATTCTCTTTCCAGTAGATGCGGGGGTTGTATCTCCTCTAAAAACTGCATCTCTCAATCCACTATATAACTCAACTCTTAATTTACGTTGGTTTCTTCTTACCCACATCAGTCGAGTCTCTTCAATACATGTGTATGCATCAACTATAAATTGTTGGAATAAACGACCGCCATATATTAATCCATGTCCTTCTCGTTCACGTTCTTGTAATCTGTATGCATAATATTCTCTCATAGTAATGAAATCTTTTTTTGTTGATGTACTTCTACCATTAGTTCTACGTAAAATACCAAGTCTAAATCCATCTTCCCCATAAGGAAAAAGAAGAGGATACTGTAATGCCATATACGATGGGTGCAATTCATTAATCCTTTTCAATCTACCTTCTTTATATTCGACTATAATATCCCGATGAGCATCCTCAATACCAATATCACCAATAACAATTGCAGCAATCTCAGAACAGCTAGGTAAATTATGTTCCCTTCCATCTGTTGTTCTTGAACTAATAAGACGTAGTCGCATTTGATGAATATTGTCCTCTGAGAAACGGTCTTTTACCATACGAAATACTTTAACCAATTCATTTGTCTGATTAAGCATTTGCACCAATGCAGTAAGAATTGAAGATTCGATATTCTTGTTAGAGTGGTTGTGATTCAATGCACTCATTCGATTATGTACCTCATTGTCAATGTCATAGAAGTATAACTGTGCATATCGAGGATTAGAACCATCTATTGGATGTAGGGTTCCAATTTTATGATGATTTTGACCATTAATTCGAAAGATGTATGGACCACCTCCATCATTGATATTCTTGTCTACATTTCCACCCATTGAAGTCATGGCAAGAACGGCATTATAACTTCGTATTTGTGCCTTGAAGCTTTTAGAATGTGGCCCACCCATAGGACTTATCAATTCTTCTAATAGAGCAGGTGGCTTTTGAAGTAAAGGTAACATAACTTTACCTTCCATACAACAAAGAGAAAATCTCGGTTGAGTTGGCATCCTTGATTTTATAGTTCTCTCTTCATACCATAATATTGCTCCACAATAATCACATTCATAAGATGGTGGACCAAAATTCCAAGGCTCAGTGAATTTTCCTATAATGTAGAAAACAATATAAAAAATAATCATTACTACTAATCCTATGTTTAGAAAATGTCTTAATATACATTAATTATGCAATTGAATCGTTTACTTGGAGGTTCGGCAGTTCTTCTATCATTGTTCTGTTCGCCATCAACACACATCATTGCTCCACTTCCAATATCGTCCATTATCATTCGTCTTTTACGTCGTCCAATTACGTCTTCATTTATATCGTTTTTACTTTGTTTGTCATCACGATACATATTTGCTCCACTCCTTTTATCATTAATAATCATTCGTCTTCTACTACGTGTAAGTCTAGAATTTTCCATTTTTAATTATTCTGAAAGAAAAAAAATGGTCACACAGTAAAAACATGAATATGAATACATCCTTTAAAAACAATAATTTAACCTAATATAAGTGAATTAATTAAATCAAGAATATATACATGAGACTGATGAGAATGAAACATAAGATAAATACATTGAGAACATACCTGATGGTTAGTTGAAAGTTTCAAGTGTACTTTAGTGTGATGCTTAACAAAGATGTGATTGTTCCTGTAAAAATAAGTACAATGATTGTCAACCCACTTATAATGTAAAATCATTTGTTCGGTTAACAAATTAATTGAAAAATGAAAATGTCATATAAAATTTTTTTACTTAGTAGCTAGTACTATATAATGTTTATGACCAAAATCCAATTCGTTTGCAAATCAACTAATTTCTGCAGATTAATTAAAAAAAAAATTGCCAATCACCAATCAAGCAGTTCTGCAAATTTACCAATTTCATAATGATGAAAGCTGAGAGATCAATGTGCAGCAAGTAATTAATTGCATGCTTCATGAAAAAATGTTCACAGATTTTCTCGACTATGAAACCCCAAAATAAATAATTTTGCAACTTTTTCTTGATAAGAGTTCACCTCAATCATTATTTTTGAGACAAAGTCACTCGCTACTCCAGAGTATTAAAAGTAAGAGACATGCATGACCGGAAATGAGTAATCCTAAGATTTTATTTTTTCCACTACTCAAAATAAAATTGAACATATCATGAAATATCTTCTTCATCAAGTGTATATGCCATGTCCTTTCAAATAAAAAAAATATAACGTTAAAAAGAAATTAAGCGCTAATTAATCGCCAAGTTTATATATATATATATATATATGTTTGCTATTGAATTACAGCCGTTACAATATGTAAAAACTAAAGTTTATATGCATTCTTCCATTAGGTTTTATCTTTTTTGTTCTTTTCATATATTAAAAGATTGTTCAGATTTAAAAATTATTGCCATCAGTTTCCCTTTCTAATGGTCACCATTAGAAACTAAATCTGAGCTTTTTAATTCTTCTCGTGTGCCATTATATATTCAGGTATGGGTTCCTACTTTCCAATACAAATGTATCTCTAATCCATTAAATAAACATTTATTTAACATATAAAAATATCCAGGTAAGTCTATCTAAACTATTTAACCAAGTCTCACTTGGTAATTGACCCAGATTTGGCATTATCTACTCTTGGTTTTTTATTTTGGTTTATATTTATTTTCCTTGTGACTTAGAGCAGGGTATGGATCAGAAAATGAAGAAGCAGGTGATGAAGCAGGTTTTTATGGGTTTTTGTTTATAGCTGCATACATTTTTTGATCTTGCCACTTTTTCAGTCATATCTAATTATGTTTTATAAATTTTTCATGTACGATTTATGATATGATGCATAAAGTGCATTATAATTTATCAAAGATCTATGTTTTAGCACTTCTATCTATGTTTTGCAAATTTTTTTTTTTTATCTTCAAGACCACAAAAAAATTAACATGGGTCTAGTCTCTTTGTGACTGCCCAAAAACAAAATCTAAGACACTAATAATGATATGGGAAAAATCTCATTTTCCAACTCCAACCCACCAAAATACTCAAAAACCTCCACAATTTATTCATCAATCATAATAATAAATATTCATCAATCATCTATCATCAATCATCTTGATAAAATATTCATCAATCATCTTGATAAAATGCGTAAATAATAATAATAATAATAATAATTTCGGGAATTTTTGTTAGTAGCAAGTGGATACACGGGCATATATTTATTGTTAGTGTACTCCTCTTGATACCTATCACTTTTTAAGTCCACATTTGATCCGATAGTGACAATGGCAGTCTCTAAAGCAAATTCTCTGAGAGCTAATCCTCCTTGCAATCTGATATTATCTCTGTTATCGTCATTATTATTTTGGATCTACGATTGTTCTTAAAAATAGTCTTTTACCGTTTATATTGCATGCCAGGTTGACACCACATAAGGAAGTCATGCTACGGAATACAAAGTATATAAAAAACAATAGAATCTATTGCTTGAAAATGGATATTTTAAAGATTCTTGCAAGCATGATGATACATACATGATCACTCCAATCTGTTAAAATTGTCAACTTCTGACCTTAATGGAAATAAATGCAATCTATTTTGGATCTATAGTTGTTGTTATTATTGTCTTTTTTGTGGGTTTTCCAATTCACATAATGCTTAAAAAGTGGGTAAAATGCTCAGAAGTGATAAAATCCTAAAGCCAAAAAACACCAACTGCTACTGATCATGTTTAAATATCATCTACAACAATATAATATGTTAAACCTAAATTTAATTTCCAACTGCTTTTGTATTCCAACGCTGGGTAGCTTTGAAATATGCAGTTGATAAAGAATGCAGTTCTGCTACTTGAATTGCATTGTTACTTCGTCTATGTTGTGATTAGTATGATAAATTCTTTATTGCCCCAACATATCCACTGAAAATTTCTCCCGAATTCAGAAAAAAATTAATTTTAATTTTATTTACTTCTTGTTAAGTAATTGTTTTACTTAATGATTATGCAACTTTAAAGAGAGAATTATCATCTACAACCAACCAAACGAAAAAATATTTCATTCTATAAAACAATAAATCACTAACCGGTGCAATTTAGATGAGGCAACGACAATTCCACAACCAACACACAGTTCAACAATATAAAAAGGGCTTCGTGCAACTGAGTGAGAGCCTCCAAAAAAACAAATTTCGTTGCCTGTTTCTTGCATAAATGAAACAGTTTTAGAACAAACATAAATAATAGCAATATAAGAAGAATAATACATTAATTGACTGTTCCTTACCAGTTTTAGAACAATTCGAAAAAACTAAATTGACAGTTAGCAAGTAAGAACGATGGTTTAAAGAAAGTGAGAGTGAGAGAAAGAGCGAGCGGAGAAGAAAGTGAAAAAAGAAGACTACTTTTTCAAAATAAATACGGTTAGAGCGGTTTTTTTTTTTTTCAAATCGATGCCGCTTCACACGCACCGTGTAACACCATGTAAAATACATTTCTGACAGTCTTTCAAAATTCTAAACGTTCCTATAAAAAAAAAATATTTAAAACGTTATTTTCCAGTCGGTTATTTTATCATACACTTGGATGGCGTTGGTTGGTGGCCATTCAAACACTGCTTAAGAGGAAAATACGACGTCGTGTCTTCCAACTTCATCGAGTAAACTTTCAAGCGCCTTCAATACATGCTCCAATTCCTTGAACGGAAGCTACAAAACCTCTATCTAGAAAATAAGACTGGGAAGAAACGAAAAAAAAAAGGAAAAGCACTGTGATTACCTTTACGGATTCCCACTCACGTCCGCTCATGTCCCTGATTTGGTCGAATGGCGTTAGAAGCTTTGGGAAATTCCGGTATCCTGCATCTGCTCTCCAGTTGCGACAGGAAATAAAGAGGTCTCCGGCCACAAAATCGACGGCACCAGACTGAGGTATCACTGATAGAAAACTCGAGGTGATAGAAAACTTGAGGCAAACCCAAACAACAAATTAGACGGCACCGGACTTGGAGCATTACGTCCGCCCTCTGCTCCACCATTTGCGATGGATAAAGGGGAATAAACGTAACCATTTCCAGTGCCCAGCTATTTTTCTTTCCAACCCGAATCATCATTGACGGAAAATGGAGAAACCCACTCCGCAAAGTTGACGGCACCGGACTTGGAGGCTGCTGCCGTTTCAACTCCTTCAAAGCTCTTAGGTCTAATGAAGGGTTCTATGTTGTCGGCGCCTTCACGTTTAAGCAGAGGAAATAACGATGGGTTCTATTGTCGGTGCCAGTAAGTATCTCAAAAGTGAATACGTGTCAAATATTTAAGTTAATACGTGAAAAAGCAACTTTTTATGATAAGATCAATTTATTCTTTATATATTTTACTGGGTCTAATAAAGCGGATCAATTACTTTTTTTTTTTTTGTTTTAATGATAAGATCAATTTATTCTTTATATATTTTACTGGGTCTAATAAAGCGGATCAATTACTTTTTTTTTTTTGTTTTAATGATAAGATCAATTTATTCTTTATATATTTTACTGGGTCTAATAAAGCGGATCAATTACTTCTTTTTTTTTTGTTTTAATGATAAGATCAATTTATTCTTTATATATTTTACTGGGTCTAATAAAGCGGATCAGTTTTATCTTTTTTTATATTTTACTGGATCAACTCTTTTATATTTTGTGATAAGATCACTGATTTAACGTACTTACATGTCTCAAGTGGTACCGTGTAAATGAATAAAGTAACCATGTAAATTAATTAAGCGAGTTTTACGATTTTAACCGACTTCCGTATTTTTCAATTTAACCGACTTCCGATTTTTACGGCTTCTTTGACACATACGCTTGAGTGATTCCGCTTTTATATATATAAATAGATAAATAGATATATTGATGTTATAAACAGTTGTTTTAAATTTTAATGAGTTCTTCACCGTCAAAAAATAGTACTTAAGAGTGGAGATTGCCAAAAGTCTCTAAACTCTCGTTGAAGATCCATCAGTGAAAGCAAGGTATGAGATTCTTTATTACGCTATGTTTTAGTATTTATTATTTTTAGTCTTTTTTCTGTATTTGTGCATGAAGACTATACTAGTTTTCAAATTATATACTTTTCCAATACTTAACTCTTATTAGGGCTGTAAAAAAACCGAACCGAATCGGTGGACCGGACCGGAATGGACAAATTTTACATGGACCGATTAATTCTGGTCCGGTCTCGGTCCAAAAGATTTCTCCTCCTGGACAAGATCGGACCGAACCCAACCCAATCCTATATATATATATATATATTTATATATGTATATATAAAAATAGTATATAAATTATAATATTAATATTAATATATTAATATATAATATATATTCTTATAATATTAACATATTATAATTTATTGGTTATTTAATATATTATTACTAATTTATCACTATTTACTAACATATAAATATATAATATACTTGATTATTGTAGAATTTTAAATTAAATTTAGCCCATTAAATCATATGGAGCACCCTTGGACTGGACTGGACCGGACCGGACCGCTCCTAGACCGAATTGGACCGGATCGGACCGGTATGGACCGAACTCTATTCGATCCGGTCCAGGGTGATAGAAATCATTCCACAAATTTTTCAGACAAGACCAGTTACACCCCTAACTCTTATGATGGCACTCACTAGTGCTAAGGTATTTGTTTTGGAGTAAGCAATTTACATTATCGCTCATACAGATAATACAATGATTAAGGCAATATTATAAACTTTCTTAGAAATATGGTATTTATATTAAGGGAGACGCTGGGGACCAGCCCGGCTGTCCCCAGCGTCTAAAGCAGTCCAACATAATAAAAAACACATTAAAATAAAAAAATAAAATGAACAAAACATAATAAAAAAAATGAAGATTAAAAATATAATAAAAAAATAAAATGAACAAAACATAATAAAAAACACAATAAAAAACACAATAAAAAAATAAAATGAAGATGAATTTAAGGGAATTCGGCCGCCCCTACAATGGACTCAGGCGACGGACTCAGGCGACCTCACCCCTAGCTCGCCGTCTGTGCCCCCGGCAGCCTTAAACCCGTTTCGGACCTATTTCGGACCCGTACAGGTCCGAAACGGGTTTAAGGCCGGAGCTTGCCGTCGTAGGAGCTTGCCGTCGTGGGCGGTGTCGCCCACCGCCACCGGGAGAGGCGGGGCCTGCTTTGTGTCGGGGGGGCAGACGGCCGTCTCCCCCCCAGGATATTCCTTATATTAAATAGACATGACTTAGGATGTTTTTGACCCACAAAGGCTGGCTGTCTTTTAAAGGTACAATTTTAAGCGTTAAAACCCCGCTTGGATTCGGAGATGAGATGAGTTGAGATGAGTTTAGTTTATTTTTTAATATTATTATTATTTTGGGATTTGAAAAAGGTGTGTTAGGATTTGAAAATGGTGTATAGGAATTTTTATTTTATATAAAAAAAAATTATAAAAATATGATGATGAAATGAAGATGAGTTGAGCTCATCTTCAAATACAAACGGGGCCTAAAACTTTTGATTTGCATGCTCACCCTTCCTAATTAATTATTCAGAGTCCTGTTTAAGATCTTCCGGTGAAATAGATGTATGGACACCGCATTCTTATTTTTTAGGCAAATCTTTTTATGGCTAAAATCATCAATGTACACAAAACAACCCATGATACCAAAAATAGAAAAAAAAAATTAAACTAACGCCACAAATCCACAATCATAAACAATATTTAAAGCGACAAATCCACCACCATGGGTCCATTTGATCACTCCGTTCTTAGTTAGGTATAAATGGCTGTGTTGCAACCAAGAAATGACTGAAAGCAAGGATTCTTTGTGCATTGTTTTTGAGATTTTTCTGCTACGTCAAAACAAGGCAGCCCGTTTCATTTATTTTACATCAATATTTGATGAGATGTCTGAGTATGTATCCAATTATATGGCACGCGGCGGACCTACGTTATTCCCTCCAATAATTTTTCAAAAAAAATATATAGTATATAAATATATGTAATTATTTATATATAATTAAAATTGCTCCATTAGATTATAAAATAAAATAAAATTGTCCCTCCAATAATTTTTACTAAATTTTTACTAAACAAATAGACTAAGTTTCCAGTTTTTTTTTTTATGTTTTATATTTTTGAAGTTTTATTTATTTGTTTTGTGTTAATGATTGGATTTGTGAATTTCAAATTAGCTAATTTCACTTCTTTTGTTGGTCATGACATTTATGAATTATGAGATATTTTGTAATAATTAACTTGCTCATTTGTCACTTTGAATTAATTATAAATTTTTATAATTGTCAAAATTAATTGATTATATTTATTTAATCTCACTCTAATTTATATAATTGTGAGATTATTGTAAATATAATTTTATAATATATAATTATTATCTTTATATATAGTCATGTATAAAAAAAAATATATAGTTTATATATATATATATATATCATACATACACTTTATCGATTGCCTCTCAAATACTAAATCTTAGTTCCACCTCTGCCTACATGGCATATGTTCTGTCGAGATCGATGATCATTTCCTCGCAGGTTTTGGGGAAGAAGGCCCACAAATAATGGAATCATCTCTAACACCTGTTGAGTTGGAAGGGAATGCTGAAGGTTGCATACTTCGGAGTCCCCATTTTACCATTTTGCCAAGGAAATGTTTCAAAATCTCTCTAGATTTTGTTCGCTACACGAATATTCCGGGCTTGGTGAAGACAAAGTGGTCCGAAATTTTTGAATTTGGAAGTCCAGTCATAGGCAACAGCACCAATCAACCTATGATTAGCCTATCGAGCCAGTTGGTTATGAAGGAGGTCGATAGTAAACTTGAAAGTCAAGGGAGATTCTCTGCTGTAACTATCCCAAAATACTTGAATCTCGAACCATCTCTTGCAATGGACTGGCTTGAGATATCATGAAATTTAATGGTGATTTTCACTCACCTAGGCATAATTGATAACCCTTCAAAGTTTGATTGGTTTGTCAACTTTGGGCATCCATTGCAATCTCAACATCATTCTATCAATTATCCTAATTAATTTAATGATTATTTGAAAGTCGGTGCACCTTTGGATCAAACCATAATAATCAAATAATCAATTCATAATAATTTTGCAAAGTCATAATTCAATTCAATATTTATAACTTTTTCTAGCAAGATCACTTTGGTGACAACATGCTAATCATAATATAAATATTGATTGATAAATAACCAAGCAAAAATCTGTCTACGTTCAAAACAAATAAATAATATCCCAGAATAAAAATATTATCAAGAAAGACAGTAGCTCAATTGGTAAGCATGTATTGTTTTGAACACTCTGTTCTTACTTCAAAACTCTAGGCTAGTATTCTCTTCTAATTTTCTTAATTACATGCAAAATTCGGCCCATAACAGTTCAGCCCATACAAAAGCATAAACACAATTATTAATCCAAATACAAGTCCATAACATAGCAATCATTACTATCAATATGGCCCGTACTGAATCAAACAAAAACTCACATAAAACAATTATTTAAATAAGGAATGGTGAGTCCACTAAATCAAGAAATATGGCCATTACTAATTTACTATATAAGACATAAAAGTGGCCCCATATCAAACCATGATCTTTGGTCCAAGATAGATAGTAAGTCCACATATAAAACTTAATTTACTGAAATCAGAATCTTCATGAAAATTATATAATTATTTTTATGCAGAAATAAATATTTCATAAAATATACTAAAGTCAGCTATAATGAAATCTTTTTCTTGAAGAAAGTTTATAAAAATTATTTCTCTAACTTAATCATTTTCTTTGCTTCACCAAAATGTATGGAATTATCTGATAAAATAAAAATATGGATAAAGAGATGACAATTTAAAATATATATATATTATATATATATATATAGTTATCCTACTCTAAAAAATGTACACTTTTAAAATGTTATTATTCAAAAGTTAAATAAAAAATATTTTTATTCTCTTTTTCTTACTTTTTTTTCTCTTTATTTTTAATTAAATATGTAGAATTTTTTTAATATGTATATAAATTTATACTTTTAAAAAAAAAAATTAAGAGTTTATTACTAATGCTATGAGTCATGCAGATAGAGACTCATGACAGTGTCCGTTGATCTGGAGTCCACGTCCGACCGTGAATGCCTCATAATTAAGATGATTGTGATTGTGATCACGGATTCACGAGGTGCTGGACGCCATTGTCGTCGGTCGGTGGGTCTGATTACTGATATTCTTACTTTCCCACACGCCAGCCCTTAATTTCGACGCGTCTTTTGGTCGCTTAATTCAATCAGTCCCTATATATCAATATCGGAAGTTTCCTTGAATTGACTTGGAAATTAATTTTCATTAATTGCGCAGGACTTTGTCACGTACGGTGTTGAAAAAATAACACCAAATGGATAAGCTTTGAAAATTCAAATGGATGAAGTTGACAGAGATTTCTTGAATAAACAGAAACCATGTTGAAATCGGTGCAGATAAGATCAAGGTGTGAAATTGTACAGAATTGAGATAAAATTGTAAAGGAAAACCGAGGATTAGAGAAATGTAATCTGGATTGAAAACTTGGTGAATTCTCAATAATTCGATAACTGAACTGCTGTACAAAGTGACTCTATTTAAGTTGATCAATAAGACTAATAAACTATTGACATCTGGCCTTATGCTTAACTAATTTAACTGTCAACCAGCGGATGAACTAGCAGATGAAGCCTTCTGTTTGGCTTCTCGAGATCTTAACTCTAGCTCATCTATGTGGTTTTGAATGCTCCAACATGGAAGGATACTTGTTTGAAGGCAGCCGGAATTTTTTAAAATCCTTCACCGCCATGCATTGACATTGATTTTTTTCTTAAACCGACTCAGTTGTTCTATAAATATACGTATCATCCGAAATTGTGGTGTAATCTGAGAAGCACAATCCAATCCACAAGAAAATTGTGATGGGAGAGTTGAGTGTTGTAATCTTTGATTAATTGAAATAAGAAATCTCCTTTATGTTATATGGACATAGGCTATTTTAATTTTTGATCGAACCACATTAAATTTTTGGTCCCTGATTATTTGTGTGTGTCCGTTTATCCCAACACACGGATCTTAAATTCCCCAAAGAGTACTTAAAAAGTTAGGACGTTAATTATTCCAATAGTGATGATCGGCAAGTTAAAAAGAAAAAAAGAAAAAAGAGCAAGTACTACTACGTCCTCGAACTCAGTCCGATGAACCGGCAAAAATCTATTATCCAAACCAATATACCAATCCTGAGTTTGTTAATAATTATACCCACCAAGCTGAAACCTTTACAAAAGATGCAGAAAAGGGTGTTCTACAATTTGCAATGGGTTTTTGAGTGGAGACAGCCTTTATCTTATTAAGTTATTTCTTATTCAAATTTGGAATTAACTATAAATAGGTAGATTCATCTCTTTGTTGTGGCATCATGCTCTTTGATGTGTTTTGACGTTGTAATAATGCAATCGAGTACTCCCTTCCTTGTTACCTACCAAGATTGAAGGCAATGGAATCTGCCATATAAGTTGTGCTTCTCATGCTGTTTGTCATCTAACAGTACGTAGTTTTGCAGAGCAAATTTTCACTACAAAACACTGTACGTGGAAGCAATTGATTTGCTGTTACAATTGTAAAAATGATCGATATCCGTCTCTCTTTCTTTCTCTCTCCAAACAATTAAGATTCCGATTGAAACAGATATGGAAACAATTTGGTTTAATCTCATTTTATCATTATAATTTTTTTAAAATTTTTATATAAAATATATATAAAAAAAAATTGAAATTTTTTTCAAATCTTAAAACAATAATAATATTAAAAAATAATATTTTTTTATTAAACTTATAATTTTCATTTAAAATCATCTCATGAACCTAAATTCTCCATTTCATTACTTAAGAGTTCACAAAACAATATTCGTGCAATACCGTCGTCCTCTCTTTTGTTCTTTTATGCATTGAATAGGAATAATATTGCATATCGTCATATACTAAAACCACTGGAAGTATACTATAGGTGAATTGTAAAAATTTCGCATGAACATAAACCAGATAAAATAGATGCGAACAGGATGATATTGCATAATTTCTCTTAACTTATGTGTGAGTAGTGGAAATTTCTCACAAACATAAACCAGATAAATAGATGCGAACCAGATGATATTGCATAATTTCTCATAACTTATGTGAATATTGCATAACGTACACTAAAAAACAGAGAAAAAGACACACAAACACACACACCAACATTTAAGTTCATCCAACAACAAGACACTCAACCTTACAACAAACATTTCATGATCAGTGAGTTTCACCGTCTCCGATCAGATGCAAGAGTGAAATAGCATGTAGGGGCTTAGCTAAAGGCTTTCTACCGGAAACAAAATCTTGGGAGACACGTTTCATTGTAGGCCGAGATTTAGGTTTGGTGTGGAGGCATGCAAGTGCTATTGTAGCAACAAAGCAAATATCTTGTGCAACTTGATCATTTGGAGGTGGTAACCGTTGGTCTAATATTTCATGTAACATCACATTTTTAGATGATAATGAAGTCAAGAGTTCTCCCGGATGTCTTCCCATTAATAATTCCAAGGCCACCACTCCAAAGCTATATACATCACATTTTTCCGTAACCGCCATACTATAAGCCAGTTCTGTATAAAAAAGAACAGAAAATTTGAAAATCACTTAAAGATGTAATGCTTTTAAAGAAAATTAAAAACTAGGGAAAAATATAATGCATTTCTTTTTTCTTCTTTGTGTCTTTTTATATTTTTCAAGTTTTTCTTATAAATAAACCATTAAATACATAAGTAATTGCAAAAAAAGGAAGAATTTACCTGGGGCGATGTAGCCGTATGTTCCGACAACTAACGTTTGATTTGAAGAATCAGGATTAAGGAGTTTAGCAGTACCGAAGTCAGAGACGAATGCCTCCATTTTAGAGTTCAATAGGATATTGTTGCTTGATATATCTCGATGAACAATTGTTGGTATACAATCATGATGCATGTAAGATAAGGCATGTGCTATGCATTTGATGATGTTCCCCCTCTTCTTCCAATCCAATCCCAAAGCTTCAGTTTCATCTCTTAATATAGAAAATAGGCTTCCCCTTTCCATATACTCATAGACCAAAAACATGCATTGCTTATGTAAACAAAAACCATGAAGCTTTATTATGTTTCGATGTCGAATCTCTGTCAGCACCTTTATCTCGTTCTGAAAACTCTTATCAAAAGTTATATTCTCAGCCTCTAATCGATGAAGTTTCTTCAACGCAACCACTTTACCATCAGGTAATTCGGCTTTGTAAACACTACCATAACCACCGGTTCCAATGCAATATCTAATGTCAAAGTCCTCGGTTGCTTTAAGGATGTCTTCATATGCAATGTGTCCATCGTAATTCCATACCGAGAACAAATTCCCATTCTTTGTTTCTCTTGAATTAGACTCAGTTTCCTTAACCTTGCGTCGACAAAGGATTGAAACTCCAATTAATAAGAAAACAAGGAAGATAGTGATGGGGACAAAAATTTTAATTTTGGAATCAATAGAATAATTATGGCTGGCTGTAGCTGAAAGGCAAGGAGGGAAATTCATTAAGTCACCGCATAGATCCTTGTTGCCAATAAGAATATCAGGCGAGCGATTCTGGTAACCGTTTGGAATTGTACCCCCCAAAGAATTGTAGGAGAAGTTGACATATCCAATATCAATCATGAGTAATTGGGGAAGTTTGCCAGTAAGATTATTGTAGCTGAGATCCAAAAGCTTTAATGTTGAACTCCCAAGCTCACGAGGGATCTTTCCGTTAAGATAGTTATGACTAAGATTAAGGCTATCTAATGGATAAATAACGTGACTGATTTGATTAATGCTTCCAGGTAAGGAGTCGAAGTTGCTCGATAACATAAGTTTGGAAGGGATTGGACCAGTAAGCTTGTTATTACTGAGGTCTAAACTCGCCAGGTTCCCCATAAGCCCCATTTTTGACGGTATAAAATTGCTGAGCTGATTAGAAGACATATTCAGGTATTTGAGATTGGTTAAACGCGAAAAAGAAGAAGGGATTGGTCCAGAGAGCTCGTTTCTAGACATGTCTAGATAGGTGAGATCGATCAGATTTCCAAAGCTTTCGGGGATGGAACCATTGATTTGATTTGAAGAAATATCCAATGATTGTAATCGAGTGAGGTTTTTAAGAGAAAGAGGAAACTCGCCATTGCCAATGAGTTTATTGGAGGATAGACCAAGGTGGGTGAGATTATATAGAGTATCTAACACAGGGATGAAACCAGCAATTCTGTTTGAAGAAATATCCAACCATTCTAAATGTGTGAGACTTTTGAGTGAAAGAGGCAACTCACCCGTGAGATTATTGTAAGACAGATCAAGCTTTTTGAGTTTCGACAAAACACCTATTTCGTGTGGGATGCAACCACTGATTCGATTATGATAAATATACAAGTCCTCCAATTGGGTGAGGTTTATGAGTGAAAGAGGCAACTCACCCGTGAGATTATTACGGGTCAGATAAAGATTTTTGAGTTTGGATAAATTACCAATCTCAGGTGGGATGCTCCCCTGAAGATTAGTTTCGCTCAAATCAAGATAGACTAAATTTTTCAAGGAAGAAAAGTCGTTGAATTTCAACGTACTTCTCAAATTGACACCGCCTAAGTTGATGTCTGTGACGCTTCCATCATCATTGCAAGTGATTCCATGCCACTGGCAAGGACTCGAGGAATTAGTTCTGGCGTTCTCGTCAAATTGCCACCATTTAGTCTCCCAGAGAGTCTTGGCTTCGAGTTGTAGTGGCGAAGATGACGAGGATGGTGCTGCCAGTACTGCAAAGTGGATGGTGGTGGTTCCGTAGAAAAGAAGAGTGAGAAACCATGCGAGAAGCGAATGAGTGGAAATGCGAGAGGCCATTATATGGGACAAACTCAAATGTAATTGGTTGAATCAAAAGAACACTTGGAGATCTTGAGCTACTGCTACGCAAAAAGGTTGCATCTCTTTAAATATTAATATTAGTTGGCCAACTGGTGGCACGTCTTGACTTGAGTCTCCGTTGGCCATCGTTGTGGTTGGATGACTCCAAGTCTTCTTCAGCCATTACTGTTCACGTAAACAGTAAAATTACTGTTTACGTGAGAGGTTTACGCGCAGCCGGGCTGCTGCTATATTTTTTCTTAATTTTATCTGTCTTTTGATTACAATAGACTTTTGCTAGGAATTTGCATTTTCATAAGATCACTTTTGCTCTGTACTTTTGAATATTTAGAATATCTTAGTATATATGTAAATAATAGTAAAACAATTAGAGTTAAATTTTTTTTATGACGTCTTTATCTGTTACAAAAGTCCAAATTTATTATAGTGACAAGCCTTCAGCCATTAATTTCGGCGTGTCTGCCTGTCTGTTCGTTCTTATTTTTCAACACTTCAGTCATTAATTTTAGCGTGTCTTTTGATTACATAAGACTTTGTCTAGGAATTTTCATTTTCATAAGATCGCTTTTGCTCTGTACTTTTTAATTTTTAGAATATCTTAGTATATATGTAAATAATAGTAAAACAATTAGAGTTTTTTTTTTTTTGTTGAATTTTGGAAAATAAGTAAAAAAACTTGAATAAAAATATTATAATTAAAAGCTTGTTTGAATATAATTTTTATTTTAAAATTGGAAAATTGTGTTGTTTTTCATATTTTGTTAAAGAATCAGAGAAATTTGTAATTGTAAAATAATAATTAAATAAAAGGACTTGAACATTTAAAATATGAAATGTTTTGTATTTTTATTTTAATTTATAATAAAAATAACTTTACGATTAAAATATCATATATAAGATGAATAAAAATCAACCATCCAAACCAATTTATCAATCAAGAGTTTGTTAATAATTGGCTGGCTGAAGTAAAGGTTGCTACACTTTGATTCCATTTAGTCGGAATTTTTCGTTTTAGTATATCATCCAGTATGCTATACTTCTCCGTTTTGTTTCATTTTAAATTTTGGTCCATTTCGATTGTTCTGACCATTCTGGTCGAAATTAACATTTCTATTCTTATTTCATTTTGGGCTGTTTTTATAATTTTTTTAAAATTTTTATGATTTTAAAATTTAGATGATATTTAATTAATTTTAAAATATAAATTTATTTATATAATTTTAATTCATTGTAACTTTAAATGTATTCCTTCATTCTCTCTTTTTTTGTTTTTAAATATTATTATTTTTAATAATTTTTTTATTTTTTTAATTTATTTTTGTATCTCAAACTCAAGTTTTTGATTTTTTCAACGTAAAACTTGAGTCATGACAGTCCGTTTACCTGGAGTCTCCGACCACTGTTTGAAATTTCTTCTAAAAACTGAACATACATGCATCGCCCGTGGTCATTAACAATCGTTTGGGGGATGACTCCAAGTCTTCACGCGTAGGTGGGCCATTTTCTTTCTTTTTTTTTTTATTTTTTTATTTTTTTATAAAGCTTAGCTTTCTGTATATACAATTTTTAACTTGAATGGTACTTATGCAAATATCCATAGATGATCAATTAATTAGATGGTTAACCACTTAATTAATCAAAATATGTTCCCTAATGGTTCATCTAAAAAAATAATAATTGAAATGAACGAACGAAATTTATCAGCCGCCCCTGTCCCACCACTAAATTATGTGAATGACCCCACTATTATTATTTTAAATTCTGCATAGTGACTTGCATAGTAACTTGCATAGTAATTTCAAAGCCTATAAATAGGGGCTTCAGTTGTAATGAAATTCATAAGAAAAAATAGAGAGAGAAAGAAAGTTTCAGTTCTTAAGAGTTTCAGAGAGAATTTCTTATTTCTCTTTTGCAATAGTAGTTCCTTTCTTTAAGTTTCATAACACGTTATCAGCACGACGGTTCTACCAATTCTGAAGCTAGTGACCTTATTCCTCTGTAAGTTTTTCAATATATTATTTGAAATCTTTGATATATTTTATTGATGATTATCTGTGTGAATTTATAAATATATTTTCTGAGATACACATATTTATTATTTATATGTGTAGAAAATGGCAAATCTTACAAAATTGGAATTTGTTGCTCTTGATATATCTGGGAAAAATTATTTATCCTGGATACTTGATGCTGAAATACATCTTGATGCAATGAACCTGGGAGAAACTATTAAAGAAGGAAATCAAGCATCCCTGCAGGAACGTGCTAAAGCAATGATTTTCCTTCGCCACCATCTTCATGAAAAATTGAAAACTGAATATCTCACAGTAAAAGATCCCTATATTTTGTGGAACAATTTAAGGGAGAGGTATGAACACCAGAAGACTGTCATCCTCCCAAGAACTCGTTCTCAATGGATGCACCTGAGGTTGCAAGATTTTAAAAGTGTTAGTGAGTATAATTCCGCACTTTTTAAAATAAGCTCAGTATTAAAATTATGCGGTGAGAAAATCACCGATGAAGATATGCTAGAGAAGACTTTTACTACATTTCATGCCTCGAATGTGCTCCTGCAGCAGCAGTATCGAGAGAGAAAGTTCAAGAAATATTCTGAACTTATATCATGTCTTCTAGTAGCTGAGCAGAATAATGAGCTCTTATTAGAAATCCACCAGTCACGCCCTACTGGCTCAATATCATTCCCTGAAGTGAATGGTAATAGGTTTGCATCATTCCCAGAAGTGAATGGTGCATCCTTTAGAAGAAATCGGAGGCGTGGACGTGGTAGGAGAAATTATAGAAATGTTGGTCCCAAGAGTGACAACATTAAAAGGGATTATAATATACCATATCACCAGAAGTGGTACAATTCAGAGAGGGGTAAAAATCCTCAGAATAATTCTTCAAAGAAAAGTGAAGAGGTGTGCCATAGATGTGGAATGACTGGACATTGGTCACGTACCTGTCGTACGGCCAGGCACTTAGCTGATTTATATCAAGCTTCTATTAAAGGAAAGAATAAAGTGCATGAAACAAATTTAGTAGAACCATCAGATGATTTATTAGATTCAGTAGATGTAGACGTTACTCATCTTGATGTATCTGATTTCTTTAATCATCCTGATGGTAGTATTGAACACTTAATTAGAGATGGAAGTGTTCCACTCAATTAATGTATTTTTTTTCTATCAGTAATAAAAGTTTTGTATATTTTGTAGAATCATGGATCACATTGATGAGCTTTTTATCTCTGAGTTGAATAATAAAGATATATGTCTGGCTGACAGTGCTACAACTCACACAATTCTCAAAGAAAAGAAATATTTTCAAAATCTAACACTAAGTAAAGCCTATGTCCATACCATATCAGGTTCATCGGATTTAATTGAGGGCTCCGGAAGAGCTTATATTGTGTTGCCTAATGGCACCAAATTTTGTATTGATGATGCTCTATTCTCTTCACAATCCAGAAGAAATTTATTGAGTTTCAAAGATATACGTCGTAATGATTACCATATTGAAACGACCAATGAAGGCAGTAAAGAGCATCTTCTTATTACTAAAACAGCATCGGGCCAGAAGCTCGTATTAGAAAAACTGTCTGCTCTATGTTCTGGATTGTATTATACAAAAATGAGAACAATTGAATCATATGTGGTAATGCACCAGAAGTGCATTGACCCTAAAGTATTTATGACTTGGCATGATCGCCTTGGACATCCGGGTTCTATAATGATGAGACGAATTATTGAAAATTCGCATGGGCATCCCTTAAAGAATCAAAAGATATTTCTACCCAATGAATCTCCGTGCTCTGCATGTTCTCAAGGTAAGTTAATTATTAGACCATCTCCCTCAAAAGTCATTGTTGAATCTCCATCCTTTTTACAAAGGATTCACGGAGATATATGTGGGCCTATTCATCCATCAAGTGGACCATTTAGATATTTTATGGTTCTAATTGATGCATCTAGTCGATGGTCACATGTTTGTCTTCTTTCCACTAGAAATGTTGCATTTGCTAGACTTCTTGTTCAGATAATTAAACTACGAGCACAATTTCCTGAGTATCCAATTAAGACCATTCGATTGGATCATGCAGGTGAATTTTCATCTCAAACTTTTGATTATTGCATGTCAATAGGAATAGATGTTGAACATCCTGTTGCCCATACACACACACAAAACGGTTTAGCTGAATCTTTGATCAAAAGGTTTCAACTAATCGCTAGACCTTTACTTATGAAATCAAGACTACCTATTTCTGTTTGGGGACATGCTATACTTCATGCAGCATCTCTAATTCGCATTAGACCATCTGCATATCATAAATATTCTCCATTACAGCTTGCATATGGTCAACAACCAAATATTTCTCATCTTCGTACTTTTGGATGTGCTGTATATGTTCCAATTGCACCTCCACAACGTACAAAAATGGGCCCTCAACGTAGACTTGGGATATATGTTGGTTTTGATTCTCCATCCATTATTAGATACCTTGAACCCCTTACAGGGGATATGTTTAAAGCACGTTTTGAGGATTGTCATTTTGACGAATCAAATTTTCCGTTAATGGGTAAAGAAAAGTCGGTGCCTGAAGCACGACAAGATATTACTTGGGATAATAAGACCCTGTCTCATTTTGATCCTCCTACAAATGAATGTAAACGGGAAGTTCAAAAGATTATTCATTTGCAAAATGTTGCAAATCAGTTACCGGATGTATTTACTGACACTAAAGGTGTAGTAAAATCTTATATTCCTGCTGTTAATACTCCAGCAAGGATTGAAGTCCCTGAAGGACAAATTGTCAAAGCAGCAATAGGTGAATCTAAAATACGCCTGAAGCGTGGAGGACCTATTGGTGCAAAAGACAAAATTCCCAAAAGGAAAAGAATACAAAATGAATTTGGTGTTCCTGAAGAACACGTACCCACAATACAGGCCACAAATATAATTGGTGCTCCTAAAGAGCTTAAATCTTCTATTCCAGAACCTCCTGAAGAGGAAACTCTTGAAGAGTATAAATCTCCTAAAAAGGGACCTCCTGAATAGGTGTGTCATGAAATGTTTTCCCCTGAAGAGGAACAGGTACCTGAAAATAATGAGATCTCAATACATTTCATGAAAACTGGAGAAATTCTGGATAGAAATAAAACTGTTGTCGACAACATATTTTCATATAAAATGGCCCTTGACATTACCAGAAGTAATGAAGAAAGTGAGCCAAAAAGCGTCGAAGAATGTCGACGTAGAAATGATTGGCCAAAATGGAAAACAGCTATTGAAGCTGAATTAAATTCGCTAGCAAAACGAGAAGTATTTGGACCTGTTGTCCAAACACCAAAGGGTGTAATGCCTGTTGGATATAAGTGGGTATTTGTACGAAAACGTAATGAGAAAAATGAAATTGTGCGATACAAAGCACGGCTTGTTGCACAAGGTTTCCTGCAGAAACCCGGGATTGATTATGAAGAAACATACTCTCCCGTTATGGATGCAATCACATTTAGATTTTTGATTAGTCTGGTTGTTACAAAAGGATTAGAAATGCGGTTGATGGATGTGGTCACTGCATATTTATATGGATCCTTAGACCATGACATATATATGAAAATCCCTGAAGGATATAAGATGCCTGAAGCATCTACAAGTACAACTAGAAATATGTACTCAATCAGACTACAAAGATCTTTATATGGGTTGAAGCAATCCGGACGCATGTGGTATAATCGCTTAAGCGAATATCTATTGAAAGAATGATTTGAGAATAATCTTATATGCCCATGTGTTTTTATTAAGAAATCAGAATCCGGATTTGTCATTATTGCGGTTTATGTTGATGATTTAAATATTGTGGGAACTCCTGAAGAGATCTCAAAAACCGCTATATATTTAAAGAATGAATTTGAAATGAAAGATCTTGGCAAAACAAAACTTTGTCTCGGCCTGCAGCTTGAGCACTTGCCAAATGGAATTTTTATTCATCAGTCCATGTATACTGAGAAAGTCCTAAAGCATTTTTATATGGACAAATCTCATCCTCTGAGTACTCCAATGATTGTTCGAACACTTGATGTGAAGAAAGATCCATTCCGTCCTTGTGATGACGATGAAGAAATTCTTGGTCCTGAAGTACCATATCTCAGTGCAATTGGAGCTTTGATGTATCTTGCAAATTGCACTCGACCAGATATTACATTCTCAGTTAATCTGCTTGCAAGATATAGTTCTGCACCAACTCGAAGGCATTGGAATGGCATTAAACATGTCCTTCGTTACCTTCATGGTACGGTTGATATGGGATTATTTTATCAACGTGGTTCAAGTCCAGAATTGATTGGGTATGCAGATGCAGGTTATCTTTCAGACCCACACAGAGGTAGATCTCAAACTGGATATTTATTTACTTATGGAGATACTGCCATATCATGGAGATCTGTTAAGCAGACACTATCTGCTACTTCTTCAAATCACTCAGAGATCATTGCTATTCATGAAGCAAGTCGAGAGTGTATTTGGTTGAGATCAGTTATTCAACATATCCAGGAAAAGTGTGGACTTCCCATGATCAATAATAGCCCAACAATCTTATATGAAGATAATACTGCTTGTATCACTCAAATCAGAGGAGGATATATCAAAGGTGACAGAACCAAACATATTTCACCGAAATTCTTTTATACTCATGAACTTCAAGAAAAAGGTGAAATTGATGTCAAGCAGATACGATCTAGTAATAATCTGGCAGATTTATTCACAAAGGCGTTACCAACTTCCACATTCAAGAAGATTGTGCATAACATTGGAATGCGAAGACTCAAAGATCTTTTGTCATGCACTTTTCAGGGGGAGTAAATGTGCTGATTGTACTCTTTTTCCTTCGCTGAGGTTTTGTCCCACTGGGTTTTCCTCTGCAAGGTTTTAATGAGGCAATCTTAAAGCACTTGTGGATACATAAGAAGACTGTACTCTTTTTCCTTCGCCATTGGTTTTTCTTCCCACTGGGTTTTTACTTAGCAAGGTTTTAACGAGGCAGATTCCTTATTGGCGGTCATTCAAGGGGGAGTGAAATGAACGAACGAAATTTATCAGCCGCCCCTGTCCCACCACTAAATTATGTGAATGACCCCACCACTATTATTTTAAATTCTGCATAGTAACTTGCATAGTAATTTCAAAGCCTATAAATAGGGGCTTCAGTTGTAATGAAATTCATAAGAAAAAATAGAGAGAGAAAGAAGTTTCAGTTCTTAAGAGTTTCAGAGAGAATTTCTTATTTCTCTTTTGCAATAGTAGTTCCTTTCTTTAAGTTTCATAACAATAAAAATAATAATCTATTTTATATTCTTTCTTTTTAATTTGAGAAATCCTCTTTGGTTTCTTTAGATAGCTACATGCAACTCATCCAATATGCTGTATGATTATGATTGTGAGGTGCTGACCATTGTGTCGGTTGGTCTGTTCGTTCTTATCCTTCGACACGCTAGCCATTAATTTTGGCCTGTCTTATGGTCACTTATAAGACTTTGAATGGGAATTTTTAATTTCATAAGACTTTGGCTTCATTTTGAATACTTAAAAATATCTTAGTATATATGTTAATGGTAATAAAGTAATTTGAGTTAAAATATTTTATTGAGTTTTAGAAAATGAGTTAAATAAAGTTGAATAAAAATATTATAAAATTAAAATATTGTTTGAATATAATTTTATTTTAAAATTTTAAATAATTGTGTTTTTGTTTTTTGGTATTTTGTTTAAGAATTTTATAATTTTATAATAATTAAAAAAAAATTGAATATTTAATATTGAGAATATTTTGTATTTGCAATGTTTCAAAAGTTTCTAATCAAAATAAATTTACAATCTATAATATTTTTACAATTTAAAATATTTAATTGAAAATATTCAATTCGCGTCGTCGGTCACTCTGCCACCAGTGACCACAGCCGTTGTTGCATCTTCTCGTTCTCTCTGTGAGTTGCATGACTTCTTTGCCATTGAGGGGTGGTTTAGATTGGAAGATAAATGAGTTGAAATGAGTTTTGAAAGTTGAATAAAATATTATTAGAATAATATTTTTTAATATTATTATTGTGATGAAATTTGAAAAAATTGAATTAAGATTTAAAAAAATTGAATTGTTTATTATATTTTATATAAAGATTTAAAAAAATATAATAATAAAACTAAAATTAATTAAAATGAATTGAATTCACTCTCAAATTCAAATGAGGCTTGAGTATTTGTTTTCCATTCTTCCCTTTAATTATTTTGTTTCATACTTTTCCAAAAGCCCTTCCACTAATTTTATAATCACAATAATGCCTTTTGACTCTTGATACGAAACCGAACACCATTTTTTCTTGACAGATTCTTTTAATTATAACGGGCCTCGGGCCTTAAGCCCATTCGATCTAGTGCAATTATAATGGGCCCCGATTTCTTCTAGTTTTCTTAAATGTATTTGTTGGGCCCGATTCTCTTTTATTTCAGAAACTATAATAAATTAAGTGGGTTAGTTTTTATGTCAGTTTTATTTAAGAGTAAATAGATATGAGCCCATAAACTTAAATTCTTATTGAAAGTACTTAAAAGATTTTAAAGCATAATTTAAAGTATATTTTTTAAGTATTTTTAGCCTATTATCAACATTTTAAAATAGAATATTAAAGAATGTCTTTTGGTTTTGAATAATATTATCATTTATATTTGTAAAATTGAATATTTATTATTTCATCTCTACAGTATGATTTTAAGCCACGACACATTCTTTTAGAAAGTTAGTGATGATTAATGTCTCGTATAGATCACGAGCTGCAACGTAAAATTCAAAAAATAATGATAAGAGGTAAGTAGTATAATCATATAGTTACATGCATACTGTAAATATTCTAATTGTATATGAAAATGTGATATTATTTATGTTACGCTACAAGCCAAGTCAAGATTAAATTCTTTTCACAATTTTTGATGAATTATGACAATATGTTGTAAGTAAGTCTATATATGTATGAATTGTTGTTTGATGGATTGAATGATATTAAAATCACATGAATACCAAGTAATATTCGAAATTAAGTATGCCATATAATGAAGTAGCTAGATCATGTTCATATATATCAATTCTTAGAGTATGTTTGAGATTGCATTTTAAAGTTTAAAAAATGTTTTAACTGCTTAAAAATATTTTTAAAGAAAAAAATGATATATTTAATAAATTTATAAAAAATGTTTTAAGCATCTAAATCAGATTTTTAAAAAAAATACCAAATTAAGACTTTTATTAAAAAGCTCTAGCAGATAAATGTATATATTGAAAAATTACTATAACTAATTTTAAAAGTGTTTTAAATACATACATACCAAATAGTAATATTTTTTGAAATATAGAGATTATTATTTAAGTTATAAGTTATAAGTTGTAAGTTATATTTTTTAGTACAATTCCAAATATTCTATTTTCTTAATTGATTAAAATATATTTTATAAAATTATTAAATATGTCATTTTTGTTGAGGATTCTCCAGAATCACCTCCAGATTCTTAGCAATCCTCCCTTACTTGTAGTAGTTGACCCTTAATCATAGCAATGTAATCCTTTACATTTATGTTGTAATTCTTTCCTCTTTTATGTACAGCTATACATGTATACGTTTCCTATATAAATGATATACGGTCTCCACCTCAAGTGTGGTGGTTTTGCATAACGTTCACATGGTATCAGTAGACCAATAGGTTATATTCCGAAATTTTTCTTCCTTCTTCCTCATGGCCGAGCCTCTTTCTTTCAACACCATGGTTCACATGGTCACCATTAAGCTCTCAGCCACAAACTTCTTGCTCTGGAAAAGCCAACTTGTGCCTCTTCTTGAATGCCAAGGCTGTCTCGGTTTCGTTGATGGTTCCCTTCAACAACCATCTGAAACTTTGCCCAACCCCACCGACGGCACTTCTACTCCCAACCCCCAATTCCTTGAATGGAAACTCAAAGATCAAAAGATCCTGAGCCTGCTATTGTCCTCTCTTTCGGAAGAAGCTATGGCTGCTGCTGTTGGCCATACATCCTCTCGGGCTGTCTGGATTGCACTCGAACGTGCGTTCAGCCACGGTTCAAAAACTCGGGAGCTACGTCTAAAGGACGAACTGCAACTCATGAAGAAAGGAAACCGTTCGGTTGCTGAATTTGCCCGTGCATTCAAAGGCCTCTGTGATCAGTTAATGGCCATCGGACGACCCGTTGATGAAGTTGACAAATCTCACTGGTTTCTCCGTGCACTCGGCACTGAGTTTGCTAGGTTCTCCTCAACGCAGATGGCTCTTACACCTCTGCCCTATTTTCATGATCTGGTCCCTCTGGCCGAAAGTTTTGACTTGTTTCAAAAATCACTTGAAACTCACACTCTCTCTTCTGCAGCTTTTACAGCAACTAGAGCTCCTGGTCGTGGTGGCCAATCACGTTTTGCAGGAAATCGTCGCTCCAGGGGAGGTTCCAATGGCAGCACCGGTGGCTCTTCTTCTAGCCACTCAGGTGGTCATTCCTCTGGAAATAATCGCTCTCGGCGTCCATACAACCCACGCTGTCAAATATGTAAAACAGAGGGACACACTGCCGATCGATGTAGGAACCGATATGATCGTGCGGAGCCATCGGCGCAACTTGCTGAAGCCTTTCAGAGTGGTTGCTCTGTTTCCGACAGTCCCTCTAGCTCCGATTGGTACCTTGACACGGGTGCCTCTGCTCACATGACGCCGGATTCGACTGCACTCGACAACTCCGAGCAATATGTTGGTAAGGATAGAGTTATTGTAGGCAACGGGGCCTCCCTACCCATCACCCATACGGGTACCTCTACACCTTCTTCCAATTTAAAATTGCTTGATGTTTTATTGGTACCTCATCTCACGAAAAATCTTTTATCCATCAGTAAATTGACTTCTGACTTTCCTCTCCAAGTAATTTTTACAGACTCTTCCTTTGTCATTCAGAACAAGATTACAAGAAAGGCGGTAGCAACCGGAAGACGTGATGGAGGTCTCTACGTACTAGAGCGCGGCAATGATGCTTTCATTTCTGTCCTAAATAAATCTATGCTTACAGCTTCATATGATCTCTGGCATGCGCGTCTTGGTCATGTCAATCACTCTATTATTTCTTTATTAAATAAAAAAGGACAGTTATCTCTTACTTCTCTTTTGCCTAGTCCTGCTATTTGTGCTACATGTCAATTTGCTAAAAGTCATAAGCTTCCATTTTCCACTAATGATACCCGGTCCACCTCTATTTTGGGCCTTGTTCACTGCGATATATGGGGACCGGCCCCTGTTAAATCCAAAATGGGTTTTACTTATTACGTAATCTTTGTCAATGATCACTCTCGCTTTACATGGCTCTATCCCATGAAATTTAAATCTGATTTTGTTGATATTTTTCTTCAATTTCAGTCCTTTGTGGAAAATCAATATTCTTGCAAAATTAAAATTTTTCAGAGTGACGGTGGTGCTGAGTTTTGCAGCAATCGTTTTCAATCTCAGCTCCGCTCCTCAGGCATTCATCATCAAATGTCTTGCCCCTACACTCCTTCCCAAAATGGACGCGCTGAGCGTAAGCATCGCCACGTGACTGAAATGGGTCTTGCACTCTTATTTCATTCACGAGTACTCACTCATTATTGGGTTGACGCTTTTAGTACTGCGACTTATATCATCAATCGGTTGCCTACCCCCCTTCTTGGAGGTCTTTCTCCCTTTGAGATTTTACATGGTAAAGCTCCTCTTTATACCAATTTTCATCCCTTTGGCTGTCGAGTTTATCCATGTTTACGTGATTATGCCGCTAATAAATTTTCTCCACGGAGCATTCCTTGCATATTCTTGGGCTATAGTCCTTCTTATAAAGGCTTTCGCTGTCTGGACCCCCTCACCTCCAAGACCTACATCACGCACCATGCCAAATTTGATGAACACAATTTTCCCTTAATACCCACCTCTACTGCACAGCCTCCCGCATCCTTAGATTTCTCCCAATTCACTGAATCCATGCACGCCCATGACCCATCATTGCCTCAAGATTCACTGCCTTCAATTCCACTATCCAAGCCTCATTCTCGGTCTGGGTCGCATGCATGTCGTCTTTGTTCTGACTCTTTACTTGAGCCTATGCAGGTTACTCCTGAGCATCTTCCTGCCTCTCCTGTACCGACTCAGTTGCCTTCCGAAGCTCCAGCTCCTCCTGCTCAGCCTGCTGTTCCATCCTCTCACCCCATAGTCACTCGGGCTAAAGCAGGCATTTTTCGGCCTCGGTACCCTGCTTATCTCAGCCATCATGTCTCGGGTCTCTTATATGCTCTTCTCACTACATCTGAGCCGCGCGGTTTCAAGTCCGCTGCCAAAAATCCTGCATGGCTCGCTGCTATGGATGATGAAATCACAGCTCTTCGTGACAACTGCACCTGGGATCTTGTTCCTCGGCCTCCCAACACGAACATTGTGGGTTCCAAATGGGTTTTTCGCACAAAGTATCTCTCCAACGGATCCATTGATCGCCTCAAAGCCCGTCTTGTTGCCAAGGGCTACACTCAGCTCCCTGGTCTTGACTACACTGCCACTTTCAGTCCAGTCGTCAAAGCCTCCACTGTTCGTGTGGTGCTCTCTCTGGCTATCACTCATGGTTGGCCTCTTCGCCAACTTGATGTTAAAAATGCCTTTCTTAATGGTATTTTGCAGGAACATGTCTATATGGAACAGCCTCCTGGCTATGTCGATCCCCGCTTTCCTCATCATGTCTGCAAACTCAAAAAGGCTCTTTATGGTCTAAAGCAAGCCCCGCGTGCTTGGTTCCAGCGATTCAGCTCATTCCTTTTCAAACTTGGTTTTACTTGCAGTCGTGCTGACACCTCCTTATTTGTTCTTCATCGCCAGCAGCACATCATTTATCTCTTACTCTATGTTGATGATATTATACTCACCGGCAACAATACCTCTCTTCTCAACAGTTTCATTCGGCAGCTTAACTCAGAATTTGCCACCAAAGATTTAGGTTCTCTCAGCTACTTTCTTGGTCTTGAAGTCACCTCTACCTCAGCAGGTCTCTTCCTCAGTCAAACCAAGTATGCTCGTGACATTCTTGCACGCGCTCAGCTTCTTGATTGCAAACCGGTATCCACTCCTATGGTTGTTGCCCAACGCCTTTCCTCTGATGGCTCCTCATTTGCGGATATCACTCTTTACCGCTCTCTTGTTGGTGCTTTGCAATATTTGACCATCACTCGTCCTGACCTTGCCCATTCAGTCAACTCTGTCAGTCAATATTTGCATGCTCCCACTGATGCTCATTTCCAGGCTGTGAAGCGCATTCTTCGGTATGTTAAGGGTACTCTTCACTTTGGCTTATCCTTCACTGCCTCCTCTTCCGCTAGCATTACTGCTTACTCTGATGCTGATTGGGCTGGTTGCCCTGATACTCGACGTTCCACTTCAGGCTATTCCATCTATCTCGGTAACAATCTTGTCTCCTGGAGTGCCAAGAAGCAACCCACGGTCTCACGTTCTAGCTGTGAATCTGAGTATCGCGCTCTTGCTTCTACTGCTGCTGAGGTCTTATGGTTAGAACATCTCTTGCGTGATCTGCACATTCCTACTACTGATCGCCCTCTACTTTTCTGTGACAACAAGAGTGCTATCTTTTTAAGCTCCAATCCTGTCTCTCACAAGCGCTCCAAGCACATTGACCTTGATTATCATTTTCTTCGCGAACTTGTGCTCACTTGTCGTATTCGCATTCAGCATGTTCCTTCTGCGCTTCAAGTTGCTGATGTCTTTACCAAGAGTGTTTCCAGGCCCCTCTTCACGTTCTTTCGATCCAAGCTACGTGTGTGCTCTAATCCCACGCTTAGCTTGCGGGGGGGTGTTGAGGATTCTCCAGAATCACCTCCAGATTCTTAGCAATCCTCCCTTACTTGTAGTAGTTGACCCTTAATCATAGCAATGTAATCCTTTACATTTATGTTGTAATTCTTTCCTCTTTTATGTACAGCTATACATGTATACGTTTCCTATATAAATGATATACGGTCTCCACCTCAAGTGTGGTGGTTTTGCATAACGTTCACAATTTTTTCTTTAAAAATATTTTTAATTATTTAAAACTATATTTAAAATTTCAAAACGTAATCTCAATCAGATTCTGTTTTATTTTATGAATTTTTTATGTGAATCTAGCATCTCCATTCTAGACCACGTGGATCAAATTTGCGGTCTGGCCGATGAAGGTTTCCTTTTTGTATATTTGCCGTCTGCAAGTAAGCGCAATGAGGTCACTCCAGGGACCGATCGGTGCCCATCATCGGTTCAATTAATATTTTCCTACGCAATAAAATCTGCATCTGTCCGGGGATGCGAGCTATAAAGCCACATTGTCGCAGATGTTTCTGATCAAACGGTATTAGGAAAGAGGTCAGAATTGCAAACAAAAGTCGGCGGTAAATAGCAGGTGAGTGTCAGAGGTTGTGGTTCTATACCAAACATCAAACTGCCATTCTGTTTGTACACAATTTATTTTTTAACCAATGGCTGTAATGCCCAAACATCAACTACTATGAGAAATATAAAAATTATAAAAATCAAGGAGCTTCACGTTTTTCTGGCTTGAAAATGTATCCAAATATATTTTCCTGCTTTGCCGGCAAAAGCGTATTCTATCTTAGGAGTGTTCATTCGAATTTTAAATTTTTAAATTTGAAATTTGAATTTAAAATTTTTTGTAATTTTTTTGAAAAAAAAAATTAAAATATTAAGAAATATATTAAAATTTCAAACCGGGCCGAGTACAATCCGGCCCGGATGAATAGGCCTATCCTGTCTCGCTTCCTCTTAAAATTTCATGTAGTCAAGATCTCTAATTCTGCATTAATGCCACAAACTAAAGCAAAAACCATGCCTAGAAATAGGTTTTTGCTCGAAGCATATCTTGTCCACGAAAGTATCCATAAGCTGTCCAGCTAAGCTAGGAGGGTCATCAAGCAAAGCATCCACAAAAACATAAACCACTCTTCTCTCTTGCTCCGTAGCTTTGAGGCTGAACCAAGTTAGAAATTTAACTCTAAAATCTTCATCTATGTGCCCTTCATGCTCTAACCCTCTGACCACCTGCACAGAATGTTCATAATCACTAACCTTTGGTATTGGGAATAAGTAGTTTAACAAACAGCAATAATCGAAGTAACGCAGCGAATGCAACACGAAAAAATATAAAACGATAGATAAACACACAAATATAAGTGGTTCGGCTCAGAATAAGCCTACGTTCACTGTAGGGTCAGTCTCAAAACTTCACTATAAATCAAAGATGGAATATAGAGATTGAATCTAAAGATTCTACAAAATAATCACTCACTCTCACGTGCATACTCTCAGCCTCATAAGTGTTTACTCTCAATAAACACTCAAAGCTCACAAATACAAAAGAAAAATGAGATGGGAGGCAGTCTGGGCGTTAACATTCAAATGAACGTGTTTGCCTTATATAAGTGACACTCGCTTGAGCGATAATGTTCTCGCTCGAGTGAGACACTGTTGTAAATGACGCAAACCCTACGGAAAGAATATTAGCTTGAAGCGAGACTCAAGCGAACTGTTGAGCGAACAGACACGTTGCCATCTCGCTCAAGCGGGATTCAAGCGAGTGTCGAGCGAAATCTCGGGTTGCAATCTCGCTCGAGTTGGATGTTGAGCGAGAGTCACGAGAAGTTTCTGCCTGGACCTCACTAGAGCTGGATGTCGAGCGAGGGTCTCGTGAAATCTCTGTATGGTATCTCGCTTGAGCTGGAAGTCAAACAAGGATCAAGCGAAGTCTCTGGATGACTCTCACTCGAGCTGAACGCAGAGCGAGAGTCGAGTGAGAAACAGAGGAGACGCTTTATTCAAGCCACCTCTCAACATTTGGTCACTTTTTATGAACCATATCTGGAATGGCTCTCATTCCACTGCATTTACGAGGCGTTGAAGGAGATATGGCTTCAATGAAATTAAGGAGGAGAGTAAAACACTTCACTATTGCTCTTGTTAATCTCAACCAACGGTTGAAGCTTCGCAGGGGATGCTGATTTGAGCAATAATTCTACGTTCTGCTTTTCCATTTTCTAAAGTTGTAAAGCAGGTGTCTCCCATTTAGCTTCTGAAACACCCAAGACCCCAATGCTAATAAACAGAGACACTTTGCAAAGATACTCTGTTGAAGGATGGACGTGACATATATTGAATCTCTTCTCTGGCCTGAATATAGTGAAAGTGGGTTGCTCTGGATAGTCCTTAATGACAGACTCCCAATGCCATAGTCTGCAGCCTGGGTTGTTTTTTAATAGATGGTCTTCATATTCCAGCACAACAATCATTGATGTGGGGGTGGACTTTTCAAACTGGGTATGACAAGCTGCTATAAGCATTTCAACTAAATGTCATCAGGAGATTTAGTATCTGAAAGATTTTCTATGTATCTGCAATACTATGGGTTGAAAGGTGGTTTGAATTATGTTGAACGCACCTCCTAAGTATGCTCGCTCAACTCTCGCTCGATATCCAATTCGAGCGAGACATTTGACAAATAGTTCGTTCGACTCTTACTCGACATCCAGTTCGAACGAGAGGTCATACAGAGAGTTCGCTCGACTCTCGTTCGACATCCGCTCAAGTGAGATTCCAGACAGAGACTTCGCTCGACATTCCACTCGAACGAGTGGCAACCTTAGACGTTTGCTCGAGGTTCGCTCGATGTTTCACCTTAAGCTAATGTTTTACAGACTAGGATTTGAGTCGTTTCATTTTTGTTCACTCGAACGAGACTACTCTCACTCGAGCGAGATGCGACTTATAAAAGCTACACGGTGTTCATTTGAACACAGTTCATTATAAAGTTTGTTTTAGTTTTTTTATTTTTTGAGAAGTGAGTTGTGAGAAAAGAAACAACATATATTGACTGTAAGAGTTAGTGATTTCTTTTTAAGAATCTTGTGATTCATTTATTGTACTCCATCTTTATCGATAGTAAAACTTTCAGACCGACCCATAGTGAACGTAGACTTATATTGAGCCGAACCGCTTAAATCTTGGTGTTCAGTGTGCTTGTCGTATTTTCTCTTATGCTATTTTTGCTACGTTACTTCTCTTTAGTTGTTTGTTAATCGGTCTATTCCCAACACCGTGTATAAGTTTCTTTTGAATGCTTAATCAAGACAATTCATAAGAAAATTGAGAGCTCATTCTCTCCTCCTCCAAAAAAAGAAATTGTTTATGAGCCAAAAAAAGAAAGAAACTTACCAAATGGATCTTTCTTTTCCATATAATTAGGGCAAACCAGCAATCAAAAGATAGCACTGCAGAAGCACATAACTTCGGGACCTCAGCACCGCAGTCTGTTGACAATGCAGCGTATCATACTAGTGCATACCTGATCTAGACTTAGAGGCCCCACTTCATCATTCAGTATTTTCACAGCAGATTCCACTATCCTCTGCACTTCTTTGTATGATGCTGTTCCCATGAGAATCTTACGAGCCGGAGATAATCGTAGACACAGTACATCCACTTTTCTAGCCTCCTTTGCAAATTGCAACAATTAATTGTTTTCTCCAGGTTCTGTAAAAAGACCAAATATCAGTTGGCCAATACTATAATGTCTCTGAAATTGGTTTTTGTCCCTATTGATTTCATATATTTTCCATTTCAACCTTTTTTTTAAACATCTATAATCCTTCATTAAATACATTAACATATTTAATAGATCAATATATTCTCTAATAAGCATATAATATCATGAATTAATCATTTACTTGATATAGATGTTTTAAATACCTCTAATATATACCGATCTATCATTCATTCATCATAAAAAGTACTATTGCAAATTTATTCCATCACATATTAATAATTCAATGTAAACAGGTGTACTCCCATCTATATAGTGTAACAAAGATTTCCTAAGCAAGTCTTGATTATCATTGAGATTGAAGCTGCCCACTTCATCTAAAAACTGGAAGTCTAACTCCTTCATTAATCTCAAAACTGCAAGAATTTAGAATCATAAATTTTATCAAATAGGGATAAAATCTTACACCAAATAATTAGTACTTCTCTCTCTTGATCTAATCTAATAAGGAAAAACGTTTCTTGGTAAAACCCATTTCTACTTCCCATGTGACATCCATGGAAAACATGCTACATCAGGGATGATTCAGGAAACAAATCACAAATTTTATCAAATAGGGATAAAATCTTACACCAAATAATTAGTACTTCTCTCTCTTGATCTGATCTAATAAGGGAAAACGTTTCTTGGTAAAACCCATTTATGCTTCCCATGTGACATCCATGGAAAACATGCTACATCAGGGATGATTCAGGAAACATGTGAAGACTTTGTGCACGTGTTTAGATATTGTTTCACAATTTTACTTTCTTCTATAAATACTTGACATTTTAGTTTCTTGCTCTAAACCTGCATTCAAACTGTTGATCTTAAAATATTATTATTTTTTATTTGGATCTCATATTTACTCTTTTTTTTTTTAAGGATTGCACGACACTTGCACCCACTAGATCAGTTGCAATTTTATTATTATGATTATTATTATTATTATTATTATTTTATGATTATGATCAGATTGTGCTGGATATTGTGGTCGGTCTGATGTTCTAATTTTCCAACAGGCTGCCAGCCATTTTGGGTATCTTTTGGTCAGTAAAAGAAACTAGAGATCAAATAAAGCAATCCTCATGTATCAATTTCGTAATTTCCTTGACTTGGAATTTTCATTAATTCCGCCAGACTTTGCACTTCCGGATCTTAAATTTCTTCGAAGAGTAGTCGACAAGTTAGGTTAAGTCATGTGCATAATGCGCAATGGTAGGTCAAATACTTAAGAGCAGATCGTTCAACCAATTGAAGAGTAGTCAGAAAATTTCACATTCTACTTGTTTCTTAAAGTTTAGTAAAAGTATTATGTGATTTTTTAGAATTTGAGAGTAATTTTTATTTTTATTTTAAAATGAGGGTATACTACAATTATTTGATCATTTGAAGTACTAAACTAATTAGTAAGGTGGGTATTGATCGATTGCACAATCTGAATGCTCAGTTAATTATATACATAGAAGTTTTTTCATTATACGTCTTTAATTTCATTGTTTGCTAGACAATGAATGACTAGCTGGCACTAGCTACTAGCTAGCTTCAAACAAGTGCATTCTATTTAAGGTTGAGTTTAAACATACCTATTCATTGCATTGCACTCGGTTGTTTTTATAGATGAGATGAGTTAAAATAAAAATTGAAAGTTGAATAAAATATTATTAGAATTTTTTATAATATTGTTTTTATTTTAAGATTTGAAAAGATTGATTTTTTTTTATTATTTCATGTTGTATGGAAATATGTAAAAATTATAATGATTAGTTAAGATGAGATGGGATGAAAATGATTAGAAAAACAAACAAGTCCTTAGCACGTCTAAATAGAAGTAGTATTCATTCCAACATTCACCTTTCTTTCTAATTGTCCACAAGAAGGACAAAACGTACAAAAAAGTATATTTATAGTCTTAAAATAATGTGCAAATCTCACGCATTCACTCTGAAAAAGAGAAGAAGATAAATATGGAACACAGGAAAAAATTGATAGGAAAACTGTTTGACGAACTCTAAAATTCAAGATTGAGTTTTCACTAATTTCCAATCTGCATGTACTAATTGGTTCCTCAGATGCAAAAGTGGAACTGAATGTAGGGGTTTAGCTGCTGGCTTCTTGCAGGAAAGAAAATCTTTGGACAAACGTTTTATTGTAGGTCGAGAATTTGGTTGTGTGCTCAGGCAAGCAATTGCCAGTGTAGTAGAAAAAGGCATGCAAATATCCTTTGCAACTTGATGATTTGGAGAGGTGGTCATTAAGAGCTTGTCTAAAATTTCATGTAACATTACATTTTTAGACCATAACGATGATGATAAAGTTAAGATCAGTTGATCTCCTGGCCATGTCTCCCATTCAAATTTTCAATACCACATCACCGAAGTTATATACATCACATTTTCAGTGATCAACATGGTATAGGCTAATTTTGCATGGAAAGAAAAGAAAAAGAAAAGTTACTAAAAGTTTAATGCATTTTTTTCTTTCTTTGTATCTTTCCTTTTATTATTATTATTATTATTAAGTTGTCAACACTTGTAAATGCATGAATCTTTCTAGAGGAAGTGATTGTTTGCTAAATTCGTGAGCTCATCACTAACGAGCCGTGATACACGTACGACGTGTTTTACGACTTTTTTATGATTTATAGTATAATCAAATTTTTTTACTTTTTATTATTTTATTTTTAGTATTTTTTTAATATTCTTAATTATTAAGAAAAAGTTAAAAATAAAATAAAATTTTATTAATATTTACATTCTTAATTATTAAATAAAATTAAAAATTAAATAAAAAAATTAATTAAAAAAATTGTAAAATAGTTGGAAATTGATTGTAAGTATATATTTTTGATCATTTACATACCACGGATAACGTGGTAAACAGTGACGGTGCCACATGGAGACTAGATGGGGCGGCCGCTGCCCCCCTGGCTAAAAAAGAAAATAGAAAATTTTATTTAATTTGAAATAAAATTGAAAAGAATATTAATGTTGTAGTGCAATTGGATTCCCTCGAACAACCCTATGGAGAATACAATCCTTTGGCCTTTGAGCCATTTCTACAAACAGGTTGCGTGCATTTCATTTCCTTCGTTCTACAATATTCCATCGTCTTCTTCACAGCCCCATCCTGTTTACACACAGTCAAAAAGTTAGCTCTTAACAGTTGGCCATTGTGGATCGGTCCATCGGTCTGTTATTCTTATTTTCCAACACGCCAGCCATCAATTTTGGCATGTCTTTTGGTCGCTTAAGACTCTTCTACTAATTAAAGACCAATTAAAGCAGTCCCTATATATCAATATCGGAAGTTTCCTTGGACTTTGGAATTTTCATTAATTCCGCAAGACTTTTTCATGTACATTATTTGGATCTTAAATCCCCCCAAAATAGTACTCGAAATGTTATGTTAATTATTCCAATAGTAATCAGCAAGTAATTCTATATAATCCAAATGAATTTACCAATCCTGAGATTGTTAATAATTGGGTGGCTAATTCCATTTAGAAAAGAAAAATGCTACTCTTATCACTCGGTTTTATTGCTAGAATTTTTTCTTTTATTGTTTAATTTTTTTACTTAATAATTAAGGAGACATCTTTTAATAATATATTTTTTTAATTTTTTAGAATATATGAAAATTTTTAAAAAATACATGTAAGAAAAAAGGGGAAAAAAATACTACTATAACTAACGGTAGCTCCTAGCAAAAGTTGGGAGTGATGGCTCTAAAGCCACCCCTTAAGAAAAATAAGCGTGTGAAATAACTTAAGAGAACTGGATCATTCCAGTTTTCAACCGATTGATTGAGGAGTCTAGAACTCTCCATTTTATTTGTTTCTTAAAATTTAATAAAAGTATAATATTCCTTCCAAAAAATAAAAAATAAAAGTGCTATGTGATAATACCACCAATATGTCATAAATATATATATACATATATATATATATATATATATTAGTCATAATAAATTTGAAACTAAAAAATTGAACTTTATCTATTAAAAAAAAAAAAATTAGCCCATATAGTTGAACTTAGTTTGGTTTATAAAACTTGTATGTATTAGGTATAGATTAAGTTTGTAAAAATAAATGTATATTTCAACTTATATTAGAGTATTTGTAATGATTATTTTTTGCTTAAGTCGCATTTTTTTATTTTTTATTTTATTTTTTTTTCTAAATTCTCTAAGTATTTGCCATGAACATAATTCGTAGCAAATACTTTTTCCTCACAATATTAGTTGTAGGAATAAGTTATATGCCATCAATATAATTGTGAGTAAAAGTTTTTTTTGGCCTATTATCTTCATAAATTGTATCATCTTTGTCACTACAATAGAGTAGATGAAAATGTTATTTATCACGAATTTTTTATACTATACCCATAATGTTATATGCTACTAACATCCCACTAATAAATTTGGTAAAAAAAAAATATTTTTCACTTAATATTTTTTTTTTTTCACCATATAACTTTATGATAAAAAATTCAAAATCTTGTAGTGTGCATGCTCTTAGTGGCCAACTGGTACGCATGAGCGTTAGTATAGATTAGTGGCCAACTGGTAGTACTGGTGGGCGGCACAAGAAAGTAAAAAATAACACCGTCACTCATGTGATGAGTCTCCGTTGACCATCGTTGTTGGATGACTCCAAGTCTTCAGCCATTAATTTTGGCGCGTCCGTCGGTCTTATTTTCCAACACTTCAGCCATTAATTCTGGCGTGTCCTTTGGTCCCTTTAGACTTTGGCTAGGAATTTTCATTTTCATTTTCATATGATCACTTTCGCTCCGTTTTGAATATTTAGAATATCTTAGAATATATGTAAATAGTAATAAAATAATTAGAGTTAAATTTTTTTATTGAATATTGGAAAATGAGTAAAAAAAAGTTGAATAAAAATATTATAATTAAAATCTTATTTGACTATAATTTTTATTTTAAAATTTAAAAAAATTGTGTGGTTTTTTATATTTTGTTTAAAATTCCAAAAATTTGTAATGATTAAATAATAATTAAATAAAAAGTTGTATATTTAAAATATGAAATATTTTGTATTTTTATTTGAATTTATAATAAAAATAACTTTACGACTAACCCAAATGAGTAAAAATCAACTATTCAAATCAATTTATCAATCAAGAGTAAAGAGAGGAGGCCAGGTATGTTTAAAAAATTGAAGTGTAAGATTGATGATTGTGAGGTGCTGACCACTGTGGTCGGTTCGTTCTTATTTTCCAACACGCCAGCCATTAATTTTAGTGTCTTTTGGTCACTTAAGACTTTGGTTTGGAATTTTTCAATTTCATGAGGCTTTGTCTCCGTTTTGAATACTTTTTTTTTTTTAAAGAATTAAATAAACTAACGGATTATAAAATATAAGTTTCAATGAGATGGGAGTTCCCTACGATCTTCACAAAAAACTAACATATAATACAACATGAAAAAAAGAAGTCAAATGAATGACTCTCAAAAGAGGGACAGATCAGAGTCAAAAAATGGCTCTCGCCCATAATCCCAATAAAGGAAGCAAGAAGTTACAATGGTGAGGTGTGTACTGCACCATATTAGTTTAGGCAGACTGCAAGGAACTTCTACTTCTAGTTTCGCTTAATCTTCAGTTAGGAGAAGCAAGAATATACAAAAGTTGGAATCAATATTGAATCGCCTGTAGAAGACCCATGGTGGCGGCAGCGCGTGTTGTCACCAGAGAAGGAAAGTAGGCGGCAAGATCTGAGAGATCTGGTGTCACGGAACCCACTAGGGGCGCGCGTGGACCTCGAAGCCGCTCCAGGACGCCATTACGCGTGTGCGAAGCACACAACCAGGGTTGTGCGTGCTACACACCCGCCCATTGGAACCGCAAAATCACTCTCTTGACTTAAAGATTAGCGGTATAGTGGCTTGTGGGGTGGTGTGTGTGGGTTGTAAAGGACCGATAAGCAGCAGATTGGTGAGAAACATCTCCGATAGAGAAACTGGATAGAATAGACAAGATAGGTAACGAAAAGCAGTAAGAAAATAGAGGGAAGGGGGAGGAAGTGGCCGGAGCCAGAAGGAGAATCGAAATGTTGGTAGGTTTTGCCGAAAATCATCGGAGAGAAGTAACTAGAGAGAGAGAGAGAGACTAGTAGATAAGTTCCCCGACTCTGTTTTGAATACTTAAAAATATCTTAATATATGTGAATAATATTAAAATAATTTGAGTTATAATATTTTATTGAATTTTAGAAAATTGAGTGAAAAAAGATTGCATAAAAATATTATAAAGTATAAATATTGTTTGAATATAATTTTTATTTTAAAATTTGAAAAATTTATGTTGTTTTTTGTATTTTATTTAAGATTTTGAAAATATTATAATAATAAAATGAGATGAGTTTTCATCACTTCTCAATCTAAATGAAGCCTTATAAAAAGAAGGCGCGTACGTAACGTGTAATGGTGGACCAACTCAAGATTCATTCGAGTTCAACCAATTGATGTAGTCTTTAAAATTTAATAGAAGTGTTAAATTACTTTTTAGAATATAAGAGTAATGTTATTTATTTTAGTTTTGATAATTAAGATAAACTAAGTACAGCTGGGTTTGGTTGAATGTTTAGTGTTATACCTAAAATATTTTCATTGTACGTCTTTAATTCCGTGCATGGTTTGCTGGACTATTAGTTCAAAGAAAATATGTTAAATTTACATATCATTTAAAAATATCTGTAAGTTAGCATCTAAAATTGTGTTTGGATAATAAGGAATCTCATATATTCTGTAAATAATAATAAAAAAATAATAATAGAATATTGAATAATAATAAATAATAATGAAAAGCTTGTGAAAATTAATAACAAAATAATAATCAAAATATTGTATTAACCAAACTAGCCCTAAATAGACAATCATTTCAACATTCACATAACTTTCTCATCGTCCACAAGTGGAACAAGATGAGCAAAATGTTAGTGCAAATGAGTTGCAAAACAATAAAATAGTGAGTGGAAAGAGTGTTTCAAAACACGGTACAAAGTTATTTTTCTTAAAATAACATTCGCTCTAATTAGTTGCAGTATGCACACGAATCACAAACGAATTTGACTCTAAAATATAATAAAACTTAGAATAAGTCTATTTGTCTAATTGTATTATGTGCACACCAAATTAAGCCTGTCTAATTTTAATATTCAACCAGGTGAATAAAAATATGTTTTCTAAAAAATGAATAAATTCTAATAAAAAGTTTTTAAAAAAATAAAACTGTTTCGAATATGTACATATATTACTACAAATACATTAATTTCCTGAGGAGCCTTGGGCTCATGGGCTACACACCCAGGCCCGTGTGGGCTGCCTCAATGCACAGCCCACCCGATGAATAATAAATTTCCGCAGCCCACCCGAGAAATAATTATTTCCTCTATGTCTCCATGAGGGTCAAACAAACAAAGGCATGAATGTCATTAGACCAGATCAATCTCTCTCTCTCTCTCTCTCTCTCTCTCTCTCTCTCTCTCTAAACTAACCCATAAATTCCCAAATAAATTTTAAAAATAATATTAATTTAATTTTTACATTAATTTCCTAGGACGCCTTGGGGTCATGGGCCCGTACGCCTATGCCCATGTGGGCTACCTCCATGCACAGCCCACCCGAGGAATGAAAATGTTCTTTATGTCTCTACGAGGGTCAAACAAAGGCATTAATGTCATTAGGCTAGATCAATTTCTTTAATTTCTTTTTTTCCAAATTAACTCATATCCTCCCAAATAAGTCTCAAGGATTACTTCCTATAGAAGTAATAATAAAATAGATTCTATTATTAAGTCAGTGTTAAACTATAAAGCATATTTAATAAAGTGCTTGTATTATATAATTTAATTTTAATGATAAATTTTAATTTTTAAAATTTACAAATCAAATCTTATTATATAAATAGTGTGGATGATGTGCTCTACATACAGACTTAAAAATTTAATAACTCCAATATAATAGAAAATTGCTTGTATGCCTCCCACATATGCCTCCAAATGTGTCCTCTTGTATTCTTTTTAATTTTTTCTTAATAATTAAGGAAATGATTATCAATAAATTAGTTTATGTATTTTTAGATGTTTAAAAAAGTGTTTGAAAGAAAAAAGAAAAAAAAATTGCAATTACATTAGAAGCACATTTAGGAGACATTGGTGCATTGTTCATGAAAATAAGCCATGAAATCACTAAAGCCCCTTACATTTTGTCGATCTCGCTATTTCATAGAACAAATTTCAACAACTTTCTTTTTCATTCTTTTATTGCGTTATCTACAACTATTTATATAAATAATGTCATGAAATGTAGCATTGAAGTGCTATTTACTTATATTTGAAAATGAATAATATGTACTATATTATTATTCTACTTGTATTTCATTGTATAAGATGTGATCTATTATTATTCTACTTTTACTTACAAATGATATAATGATGGTAAATATATTATATTTTATAATGAGATGAAAGTAAAATAGTGATGAATGATATGGTGTATAGAATTTCTTTTGAGCCTTATCAATTATTATTATTAGAAAAGATTATAGCTACAAATTTTTTTATAAAAATAAATATCTAAACTAATATATTAGGTATATTTTGTAATAAAAATAAATTTACAATCTAGCCTATTACATCAAATTAGATCAATTTAAAAATAAATTTATAATCTAACATATTACATTAAATTATATCAATTTATGAAATTATTCTAATACAATATTTTTACAATTAAAATATTTTTTTATTATCATTTATAAATAGAAAATAATAAGACGGTGCTTCTTGGAAAATAATACCTTATTTTATTTAAAATCGATAGAGTTTGTATAAATTGAAAAATTAAAATATTTTAAGATATTAATCATCTTAAAGGGGAATGCCGTTTCGTTCGTGTCGAGGCTCAAAAATAAAATTCCTGGAAAAATACCCAGAAAAGAGAAAGGAAAAAATAAAAAAGGAAAACGTGGAAAGGGAACCGACCTGAGTAGGGGTGTTCATTCGGGCCGGTTTTTTTCCCAGTCCGGTTCGGAACCTGTATATCCGGATACCCGGTTTTGGTTTTCAACCCATATTAAATTAGATCCGGAACCCATATTAAAAGCGGTTTGGACTCCAACCCGGATTCACACGGATTGAAATCCGGGTTGGATCCAGAAATCCGGTTTCCTGATTTTAAACCGTTTTTTTTTTTAGCTTGTATTATTACTTTTTTTGTTGAAAAATTTGTTGATAATAAAATAAAAATTTTTGTATAAATATTTTCAGAACAAATTTCTCAAAAAAAGGTATTAATACCGGTTTTTTAATTTTAAAAAAAAAACGGTTTGAAATTCGGAAACCGGATTTCCGGATTCAATCCGGATTTCAACCCGGGTGAATCCGGGTTGGAGTCCAAATCATTTTTAGCCATTTGGTTCCGGGCCGGGTTGATCCGAATTTTCGATCCAGAATCCGCTTGAACACCCATAGACTTGAGAACACCAAGTCCATGCCTGAAGACCTTTCTTCTCATTTGCTCATAATGCTCGAACAAGAAAAAGAAGGGGGGAAAGCCCTATATTTAAATGGTATATTTTTGGACAAAAAAGGGGGGGGCTTAAATTCCAAAAGAGAAAGAATAAATGCAAGAAACGAAATTCATGAGCAGATAACTCGAAGCGGAAGGAGAGACTCAGAGGCAAAAGTGGCATATTAAGTAATAAAACAATAATAATGGACATGAATGTGAGATACGGTATGAATATATTGCAGACGCGGATCATAAAACAAACCACGAAAACAGAGCCAATGAATCGATTTGTGTCCTACGAGGGGTTGGGGTCTTGTGTTTTCGAGCTATTCATTTTGCCTAATTGTATATAGAAATGATAAATTTATAATAATTTACGCAACATGTATTATAAAGTAAAATTTTTTTTATAAAGTGATGTTAATTTTGTAAAGCAGATTACAGAAATATCCTTATTTTATAACTTGTATTATATAAATGTTGTAAAATATATTGTATCTGTATCACTTCCCTTAAATTAATACAAATTGTCATTAGCATTAACTGCCTTACTTTGCTTGAGAGAGGAGGGAAAAAAAAAGTGTCGTTACCATTAACTGTCGTTTAAATTATTATTATACACTTTCTATGTTTTAAAATTATTATTTATTATTTATTTTATTCTTATTAAATTAATTAAATTGTTCTACTTATTATTCATATACTATATATTTATTGTAAGAAAAATAAAAAAAATAAAAAATAAAAATATGGTGTGTGACATGTAAGGATGATAATTAAATTATTCTTATTCTCTATAGAAATAATTAGGCTGTAAAACAGTCTACACTGGATCACATTTTAGTTTGAGCTGGTAAAACGATTGTAGCCATGCCAACGCATGCTTCTACTATAATTTTTGAGTAATGATACCAATATATATTGAAAAATAAAAGTATTTTTATAAAATAATGTTATTTTATAAAATAATTTTATTTTTAGAAGTTAGTTTATAAAATGAGGAAATCTGCGATTCGGTCCGACCGATCGAATCCCATAGGAAATGCAGCCCCCACCATCGGATGGGCGACACTGCCCATGCCATCGGGATCGACTGACTCCGGCGACCTCATCCCTACGACAGCGACTCCCGACGACCTCCCACCTTCTTCCGACAGCCTTAAACTCGAAATGGATCCGTGCCGAAACTCGTTGGTTCCGATGGCATGGGTGGTGTCGCCCACTATCACTAGAGGCGGCGGGGTTCGGTTGAGGGCCGAATCTTCTCTTAAAAAATATCTTTATTTTATTTTTTTATTATGTTTTTTATTATTTTTTCTTCATTTTATTTTTTTATTGTGTTTTCTAATTTTTTTTTTATTCTATTTTTTATTGTATTTTTTAAAAAAAATTGTTATATTTTTATAAGGGTTGCATTTCTTATAGGATTCGGTCTGCGTCACCCTTATAAAATATCTTTTATTTTAAAATATTGTTATGTAATACATTTTGCATTAATTCAAGGGTGGTTATATATACAAATACATACGGATAGAAATATTCTATTTGTAGACTCCATTCGAGGAATGCAAAGCAGGCCTCACTATATAAATAAAACGAGTCGTTTCATTTAAGCGAAGGAATCAACTGTGTAAGCCATTGGCTTTGCTGCGAAGGGGAGGAATTATGTTCGTGGGCATCAGCAGCCCTCTTCAGCCTTAAGTGAAGGAATCAGTCGTTTTCGCTTGACATTTGGTTGATGAGAAACCTAGCTCTGCTACATGTGTTTTTTGTTTTTCTTTTGTTTTGAGTTTTTGCTTGAATGGTGGAAAATTTGGGATGAAATTAAGTTTTTGAAGAATTGTGCGTGAGTTCTGTTTTATGCTGTCATCGATTATGGAAGGGAGAATCAAATCAACATGTTTGAATCTTGGGTTCAAAATTTCATATGGGTCAAATCAAAACCATTAATTTGTTAACTAATTTCCACAACACTTGGCATTTTGCTTGGTAAGATTTTGATATTTTGATATTGTTGCATTACGACAAGGAGCTTGGTATCTGATATTGTGTATAGTCTCTGAATCTCTTATCTGATGGGGAGGGTGTCGATGGGCGTAGATGGGCAGTCAATGGCACGATTCTCTCTCTCTCTCTCTCTTTTGAAGACTAGGAGAGGGAAGGACATGAGGTTCTGAACTTTTAATTTATTCTTGCTCGTGAAAGATCAATGGCTTTTTGATCATTTAAATATAATTTAAATAGTAAGTTGAGATGAGATGAGTTTTAAAAATTGAATAAAGTATTATTAAGACAATACTTGTTAATATTATTATTATTTAAATATTTAAAAATATTATATTATTTATTCTATTATATATAGAATTTTGATAAAATTATAATAATGAAATAAGGTGAGATGAGATGAGTTGAGCTCAATTCCTATTCTAAGTAGGACCTAGTTGACTATTTATAAAATTTTAAAATCTTTTTGAGTTTTATTATATATAATATTTTTTGCATATTCTTTATGTACTCTATTGATGTAATTAATTAAAATAATTATTTTATACTAAAAAAATAATGCAGTTAATAACATTAATAAAATATTCAAAGAATATAAAAAATGACTGTTTATAAAATTTTAAAATTCTTTTTTATAATTTTAAAGAGGATCAAAAAGAAAGTGTGGAGTGGATAAGGCCATATGAGATACTGGCAAAGCATATATCACTAAGGTGATCATATCCGTAAAATAATTTTACAATTTTTTTTTTATAATTTATAGTATTATCATATTTTTTTATTATTTTTTTTAAATATTTTTAATTATTAAGAAAAAATAAAAAATATATATATAATTTTATTAATATTTATATTCTCAATTACTAAATAAAATTATAAATTAAATTAAAAAATAATTATAATTTGATTGTAAATGTATCATTTCTGATATCACTAGCGGGGAGACATAAATAAGTTGTACGGCAATGAAGGAAGGTGAAGGACTCACGCAAATTAGCAGGAGAGGATCCCCGCGCCGTACCACTGCCCCCGAGACGAGAGACGTTTCAGTCTCACTCACTCGTGGCTTTCGGAGAAGTGAAAACCCGAAATCGAAATCCTCGAATCTATCAAACTGAGAGCAATATCGTGTGCTTGGATGACCATTTTCCTTATGATATGATGATACACACCACACAAGTTATAAAATAAGAATATTTCTGTAATCTGCCTTACAAAATTAACATCACTTTATAAAAATATTCCTACTTTACAACATATATTTTATAATATATTATGCAAGTTGTTGTGAGTTTATCATTCTTCCTAATGTAATAGCCTCAGCTTTGAAAGTGAGATCGGATTCAAAATTTTACTTCCCCCTTTGTTGGGCCTTGAGCCCATTTATCTGATCGGATTGAAGTCTAGAATGTTTCGGTTTGGGCATTCGAAGATATTGGCCCTCCATTGCCAGTGAGGATCCTATCAATGCTTTCTAAATTTTGAGAATTTTGTTATTATTAGTATTAGGAAAATTCTACATATCATACTATTATCTTATTTTCATCCCATTAAATAAATTGTGACATATTTATTATTATTAAAATTATTTATTACATATCTTTATCATCTAATGTCACAACTTATTCAATATTATTACTAGTAGGACTGTTCATCCGGATCCAGAATTTTTCTGGATCCGGTTATTAAACCGGAAAACCGGTTAATAGGGCGGATATCCACCCGGGTTAAATCCGGGCGGATATTTAAATTTTAATATCCGCCCGGATCCACTTACGGATCCGGATTAAAATCCGGTTATCCGTAACCGGATCCAACAAAACCTCCGAACCCTTTCGTTTCTCCCAAACCCAGTCTCCTTTGTCTCGAAACCAGCCTCTCAAGTCTCAACTCTTTCAATCTCCTCTGTCGATCTCGATCTCATTACTCTCGATCTCCTCTGTCGATCTCAACTCTCGATCTCCTCTCTCAAAACCCTAAGTGCCTCTCAACTCTCTCGAAACCAGCCTCTCAACTCTCTCGATCTTTGTCGATCTCAACTCTCGATCTCCTTTCTCAAAACCCTAAGTCGCCGATTGCGAGTCTTCGAAATCAAAGGTATGTTACTCTCTCTCTCTCTCTCTTTTATTCTGTAAAGGATTGCTTCTTAATTCGCATAATTATATTTCTACATATCGGTTTGGATAATCTATTCTTTACCCATATGGCCAAATAGATCACCCTATTTTGGTCTGACCATGATCTCGAACTCAAATGCTAGGGTTTTGAATTTTTTGACATAATGTGATGTGATTTTTAGAGCATGTGTACTGTTATCCCTCTGTTACTTGGACTCTTTGATGAGTTTTTTTTTTTTTTTAATTTTGTTGACATTCGGTGATGTCCTTGTTCTGCCCATATGATGCCCATGTGAATATCCTCCCGTGCTTGAGTTGCTCATTGTTTATTAATATGTGATTTATATGTTATTTTGTTGGGATGTTCAAATATTAAGTTGTGTTGTCCCTGTGATGCTTTTATGAATGTTCTTCCACGACTGTATTGCTGTGATGTTTAGTAATTTGTGACTTTATGTGTTCTTCTCATGTAATGTTCAAATACTAAATTGTGTTGCTGTGATGTTCAATGAACACTGATTGACATAAAACCCAGAATATAGCTGAGATTTCTCACAGTTTGATTGTCCATTTGTTTGATCTCTTTGTGCTTCAGAGTAAAAGGTTTTGTCTCTATGTGTGTGTTAGCAGTGATGAACGGCCCTAACCCTAAGTACCCATATGCTTACCCTGCCCAAGGTATGCTACCTTCCTTTTTTTTTTCTTTTTTTTTTTTTCTCTTCTAATTTCTGATCATCTTTCTTGTTTTCAACAAGCTGTTTAATTTCCTACCTGGTACTTCGTTTGTCTCTCTCTTTATTTTCTGCTTTATCCCCTGTATTTTCAGATTAAAACCTTTGATTTTTCTTGTCAACCACGGATTGAAATAACTAAAAACTAGATTTTAAAAAAGGGAAAGCTCTAAAATATATTATACCTCCAACTTTAATAATACGATCTTATTACTATGATCCTATCTGTTGATGCTTCATCATATTCCTATATTAAATTACTCATATATTTAAGGTTAGAGAAACATCTCACCTCACCCATTGACAATGAAATGCATGTGACCATGTTTCTTAGGGAAGTTAACTCGTAAGTGTTTATAATGTTCAGTTAGATTTTCAATATTTTATTTGTTAACAATAATTTTCAACTTCATAATACGAAATATAACTCACAAACTATTATTTTTTATTATATTTAATAATGAGAACTTATTATATTTTTTTAACTTTTACTATTATAGTATAAATAGATTTAGGCTATGTTTGGATAGTAAGATTTCTTTTAAATATTGAATTGAGTTGAGTTTTTTCACTATAGCATCTAATTTCTTAAGTTATCCACACAAAGCTTGTATACCTAAAAAAATCCTACTCATCTTAATTTTCTGAATACTTTAAATTCAAACATCTTAAATATATAGTTTACACAATTTACACATGATTTACCCAGTTAGCCATTCAAGGTTTTGATCCAATTTATGTAACATTTACTGGGTCTTTTCCTTTCCCAGCTACACTAATATTGATACCATGTGCCAGTTCTCTCTTTTTAACTTGGAATCTTTCACTTGATTACTGTATAGCCAAAAGTGACATAATTAATATTTTAGACAATTATATGGTTCAGAGTCAATTTGATCTCTCGTAAAGTTTCTTTCTACGGGGATTACAGATGTTATCCATTATTTGTGCAGATTATTGAGATCTCGAAGCTGGTAAAAAGTTCACCATCAGTGATGAAGAAACAGAGGTGGCAGAGGAAGAAGAGGAAGCTCAAGGAGGAGGATATAATACTTTTTGATGTCGTTTTAGCTTTACTTTTCCCCTAGTTTTTAATATATTCATGAAAGGAAGAGAAAAGAAAATCCCTTGTTGTTTATCAAATCCCTTGTTAGCAGACTTATTCACTATGTGCGGGCTTACATTCTCCTGATGATCATGATCTATGGTTTATTTACATTTTCTAATTAATTTGTGCGGGCTTAAATTCTCCTGATGATCATGATCTATGGTTTATTTACATTTTCTAATTAATTTTTACAATCTATGGACTAAAGTTTTGAGGCATTTTCTAAACTATACCAAAAAGAAAAGAAAGGAATAGTCAGGAAAAAAATGGTATTATAATTCCCAAATTTTTTTTTTTAGTTTTAACTCTTATTTTAAAAAAAAAAAAAAAAAAAAGTTAATCCGGATACCCGGATTTTAAGAGAGAAAGAGAAAAATCCGGTTATCCGGTTTTAAAACCGGGTATCCGGATATTATCCGGTTATTTATCCGGATTGTAACCGGATTTAATCCGGGCGGATAACCGCCCGGTTTTTAAGATCCGGATCCGGATCCGGTTATGGCCGGATATCCGGATCCGAATCCAGTTGAATAGTCCTAATTACTAGTATTATTGTATATTTACGAATTTTTGGTGGGGTCCATTTTCTTCGAGTTGAAATTCCAACTAAAAAAGCAAGTTGGGTTCATGCTTTTCTTTTGCTTTCTAAGAGTGAACCCGTGCATATCAATACAACGGAGTAATGTTAGCTCTACAATGAAACTTTATTAAAAAAAAAAAAACGTATAAATTGCTATATCTTTATACAGTACATTAAACTTATTTAGCGGTAAAAATATTGCGTATTGAAATCAATTCTCCATATTTCTTCGTTATATAAATATTATTTTTCTTTCAAAATTTTGTTATTTTCAATTATATTTATTTCGTAACATATTTAGTGACTATCATTTAAGTAATTATATGAGAAAAAATTTAGACCGTATCTCATCAACAAATGTACAATGTTTTTCATCATATCACATCCCATATGATCATAAATTTGGTATGGCAGGTCCTACTAATGATCATTGCATACCTCCTGCTTCACATCCCATTCGTTTTGCTATTATCTTCTAAGGTGATATTAAATAATTAAACAATTATTTATTATTTACTAATTATTATCTAATTATTAGTTCAATGGATACTAATTGAGAGGATGGTCAATGCTGATAGAATATTAATTAACAGATTATGCATATAATTTTTTTAATTAATTAATTAAAAAGAAATTATATTTGTAATTATAGATAACGCAATCGCAACAGTTTTTTTTTAAATGTATAAATATGATATTTATATAAAAAATTAATTTTTTAATAATAAACTTTATTTTTTTTTTAGAATGAGTAGTACAACTTGTACAGCTAATTATTATTTCTATTATTGCCCCAATTAATTGCATGAAGAATAAAAAAAAACTAATTCTGAGAGCTCTGAAAGAAGCCAGTCAGCTAGCTAGTACCACATGCTACATATAATTTTAAAAATTGAACTCTTTTATATTTTAAATAATAAATAAATAGTTTTTTTTTTAATTTTAAAATAAAATTAAGTAAAATATCTTTATTTATAAATAAAAATTCTAAAAATCTAAAAAATTAATTTTATTTAATCATAGAACTAGAATGTTTTTATGTAAACTCTAATGAAATCCATCATATATAAATTATAAGGACAATTATTGTGATGCATACACGTGAAACTAGCAATTTCATCAAAATTCAAAATTCTTCGTAAGTTCTTTCCAGACAAGACTCCTTGAAGGAGGTCAGAGTACATAAATGTCTGAACCTTCCTAAAGTTAAAATAGCAAAAGACATAAAAGTTATTAAAAAGCACTTTAAAATTATTTGATGTGGGCGCATAGAAAATTTTCGGATACCACAATGGTCCCTACGCCCTAAATAAACTGCCGGAGGAACCGTTGCGCACGTGTCCTCTTTTTTTAGCAACTTCCAACAACTTTTGTATCTTTTTCCCCGATAGCCCAACAACCGAAATGAATATCTAGTGGAAAATGCAAGTGCCGATTCCTTGAAAATTTTCTAAACTTTTTCTTCCAAAAAAAATTTGTCAGATTATTTCAAAGTTAAAAAGCTAAAAGAGCACACAATTCGGGAATTCATGACTCAAGAGTCAAGAGCGGCTTAGCCTACACTCTGGCCAAATTTAATAACAAAGATGAGGCCTTAATTTAATTTTATAATTTGATGTATCTTATTAAATTATAAATAATAATGTTATATGTAACTATAGAGTACATAATTATCACGTAAACTTACTTTAAAAAAAAAAAGTTTATTATTAAAAAATTAATTATTTTTTATTTGCATCCCGTATTTTACTTATCTTTTCCAAACCTATTACGCAGTACTTGAAGACTTCACCATTTTAGATATCATTTCTCAATTATATTAAATTTTGAATTTATTTTTATATTATTTTGTTTTAGTTAAATGATTTTTTAAGAGATGTTTGGATAATTAGATGATATAATACTTTTATATATAATATTGAAATAATTTGAGTTAGGAAAATGCTTTGTGACCCGACAATGGATCCTAATTGTTTTTTTTTATTTTATTTTATTTAACGTTAAGTAAGTTTTTTCTTTTCACTGATGTTGTAATTTTTTAAACGTTTATCAGGATTAAAAAAAACTCATTAAAGAAAGTCCAAATGGCCTTAATTTTCTCGTGCCATACTCGCGGTGGATATAATTGTGTCTATTGAGTTAAGATATTTTACTGAGTTTTGAAAAAAAAAATTAGATAAAAAAATTATAAAATTAAAATAGTGTTAGAATATTTTAATATAATTTTTATTTTAAAATTAAACAATAGTATTGTTTTTTGAGTTTTATTTAAAATTTTTAAAAAGTAATAATAAGTAGAAGAGAGAATTAATCAAAAAGTTATAATAACTTTGCCATCTCTAGATTTTGGAATTGGTTACTTCATTCTCGCACATATTCTAGAAATGGAGAATCCTACTTGGTTTAATTAGGGGATATATGTACTTAAAAAAATTAGTGAATGTATAATGGAACTCGTTTGCCTGTTTAATATTCGGTGCATGAAGCTTATATTCTCATTCAAAAAAAAAAAGAAATGAGCTTGTATCTCGCATGAATATTAATGACACTGTTAAATTTATATTAGAATATGTATTGTCAAGTAGCTATTAAATTTAACAGAAAAAAAATGAAGAAATTTAATTAAAAAAAAAATTATTAAGTGACAATTAAATGGTCACTTATTAAAATAGAATATTATATATATAATATATATATATATATATATATATATATATATATATATATATGAATGGCATAAGTCATATAATATACCACAAAAAGGGGATTTGTCATATGAGCATCAAATACCCCCAAAAAAGACTAATCAATATTAAATACGATTCAATTAAGCCAACTGTTCTAGGTAGTAAGTTCCCTTCATTACTCAGCACTCGATCCGGTCCCCGGCTCATTGAGACGTCCATATTCAAATTAATAACCATGCGGAAGGAATACGTTATTTTCATAACTTGGTCCAATTTGCTGTTTTACATTTATTAATCCGTCCTTTATCAAATGCTAACTGATATGACAATGTAACAAGAAAAGTGCGCGGCTATGGATGTACCATTTAAATAATAATAAAATAATTTAAATTAAGTTGTTTTAATTATGTTGTTTTATAAAAAAATAATATTATATATAATTGTAAAATATGCCAGCGCGTACGTACAGTACAAGCTTTGAAAAAAAATAAGATTAATTTTTAAAAATTTAATTTTTTAATCTAAATTTCGTATTCATTTTTTAAAAGTGAATGTACGATATTTGCGTATTCACGATTACAACTATTATTTTTTTTAAAAAAAAAATAAGAGATAAAAAATTAAATAAAAAATTATAAAATCTAAAAAGGGTTAGAATATAATTTGTTAATATTATTTTAATTTTGATATTTATAAAAGTTGAATTGTTTTTTAATTTTATTTAAAAGTTTTAAAAAATTGTATTGATTAAAAGATAAAATTAAAAATTAAAAAATATTGGTATTTAAATAATATAGGATGTTGAAATGAAAAGAGATGATATTGATCATGGGAAGAAAGTTTTGTAAAACCATACAAGGTCAGTTTATAAAATACATGAAAAATAATATTTGTTGAAATGTACAAGCGCTATATAATTTTTTTGAAAAGAATAAATAAATAAGATCAATTTATATAATAAAAATTAATATTTTAATAATAACTTTTATTCTTTTTTAAAATAATTATATAATACTTATACTACGGCAAATATCCTTTCTATAAATATCTCCGATCAAAGACACAAAGACACAAAAACAGTACGGATCTATCTATTACCTCGTCTTTTTATCTTGTGAATCGTCTAAATTAAAACTAAGCAACTTCCACAAGCATGAGAACGGGTTCTGCAAACAACGATCAAAGCCAGCTTGTGCTTTATAACGTTAAGCTGTCGTCCGTGGTGCCAGCGACTGTGACGGGCGAGAAAAACGATGTTCATGAGCTGACAGACATGGACTTGGCCATGAAGCTCCATTACATTCAAGGGGTTTACTTCTTTACTCGCGAAGCAGTCGAGGGGCTGACGATAAATAAGCTAAAGGAACCCATGTTCAAATGTCTGGACCTTTACATCACCGTTGCAGGGAGGGTTCGGAGGTCGGAAACCGGCAGGCCATTCATCAAGTGCAACGACAGTGGCGTGCGGATAGTCGAAGCGGAGTGCGACACGACCATCGAGGAATTGATCTTGGACAAGAACAAGCTGGATGATCCTTCGTTTCAGAGTTTTCTTGTTTATAATCAAGGTCTTGGTCCTGATCTCGCTTTCTCCCCTCTCGTCATCATTCAGGTACGTACTACATACATAGCAGTTTCTTCCTGGCCGCACTCACCTCTTTGGTTGTTGAGGCTCCGTCTTTCAGATATTAAAAGCATTTTTCGTTAATAGTAGTGAGAATAACAATAAATAAATTATGAATTAATAATGAAGTCGTCTAAAAATGTTATGTAATATTTATAGATAATATGGCAGGTAATTAAAATTGTTACCGACAATTAATCGAAATGCACCAGTAGAAAATTCTTTGTCGAGAGTTTGTGATTATGTGCATTCCAAGATTAGTCGGGATCATGCTATTCTTGACACTCGTGTTAATAAAAAAAAAATATTTCTATATATGAGTTTGAAATACACGACAGAATGATTTGAAGCACTGATGATAAGATAAAATGAATATAAATGTTGTCTTGAGTTGCAGTATGTATTATGGTTTCAATTGAAGATGATGAGGTTGCTGAGTCGTAGAGTTCCGTGACAATTTTGATCTCTAGCCGCCCTTGTGTGGGGTTAAGAGAGCGCCCCCCCCCCCCCCCCCCCTTCGTGATGATTTGGGTGGTGGTGCACCTCAAAGGAGGCTGAGTTTTTGTATTATTAATGAGATGCTGACTTTTTCTATTATTATTATTATTAATTTTAGTTATAATAATTGTTATATTTTTTGATCGTGTCCTTTAATGATCCAACCTTTTCATCTGGTCCACATTCAGAGATGATTCCTTCTAATGGAATCGTCAAGTTTCATGTTCCTTTGTTATTTCCTCTCCAGTTCTTTTTGCAAAAACTAGATCTAGTTCATTAGCAAGTGTTGAGTGCTTCTTCTGTGTGATCATGGCTTTCAAACAGTTCACTTGGTTCAAATGTGGAGGAATGTCATTGGGTCTCAGTTGGGCCCATGTTCTTGGAGATGCATTCTCAGCCACATCCTTTGTCAACACGTGGGCCAAGATCTTGTCCAGTCAAAAAATGCGACCCAATTCTCTGCAACCGGTAAATCTCAGGAAATCCAAATCCCCACCTTCAGTTCTGGAGAATTTGAAAAGGGTGGACCCACTTGGAGATCACTGGCTAATTGCCAACAACATCAAAATGGAGACAAACTATTTACAAATCACTGCAAAACAGCTTGATCAAATGCTAGCAAATGTCTGTGCATTGGACCAAGAATCCAAAATCTCTCATTTCGAACTTCTGACTGCAATAATATGGAAATGTTTATCTGAAATCAGGAAAGATTTGGGACCAAGAATTATTACAGTCTGTACAATTAGTTCTCAAAACAGGGAAAATGAATATCCAAATAATGCCATGGTGCTAAGCACAGTTGAAGCAGATTTCTCAGTGGCTAAAGCTGATATATCAGAAGTGGTAGATTTAATAGCTGAGAAAAGAGTGGATGGCATGGGAATTACTGAAGAAATTGTGGAGAAAGAAAATGGGGAGGCAGATTTTATAGCCTATGGAGCTAAGTTAACGTTTGTAAATTTGGAAGAAGCTGAAATTTATGGATTGGAATTGAAGGGACAGAAACCTGTTTTTGTGAATTATGCCATTAATGGGGTTGGTGATGAAGGGGTTGTCTTGGTGCTTCCAGGAGCAGCAAAAGGCAAAGATGAGAGTGGTGACAGAGTTGGAGTGACAGTGACCATGGTTTTGCCTGAAAATCAATTTCAGCTGCTAAGAAACAAGCTTGAGAGGGATTGGATGCAGTAACAGAGAAATGTCAATCTTTGGTGTTCTGCTTCTGTTGGTTGCTTAATTTCATACTTGAATTGTTTCTAAGCTATATTTTCAATAAATTAAACAGATAGGTCTAGTATTTGGTACAAAGAACTCATTTGATGAGTTCAACTTAGTGCAAGGGACCTAATTATTGTGGAATATAGATTGTTTAATATTGTGAAGTGTAATCAAATTATAACTACTGCCAATGTAAATAAATCTACATCTACTCATGAGTTTAAACTTTTAAAATAAGTAGTAATTTCACATAATATTATAATAGAGATTTTAAGTTTGAATTCTAGTTCTACTCTTTATTCTATTTAATTAAATATCCTATATATTAAACCTGTTTATTGAGGAAAAGTCTGATTTGCAATCGTTGATTTTATGTAAAGCTATCAACTTTTTTGTTTTCGAAACATATCTCATCCCATCTCAAACTCAACATTATATTTTTTTAAATTTTCATATTAAATAAAATAAACAATTTAATCTTTTCAAATTTCAAAATAAGTCTTTATCTCAGACACGGGAATTCTTTTCAAAAAAACAAAAAACAAAAGAAAAGAGGTGGACACCAAATTCAGAGCAATGCAAAAGCATGGAAGCTTTTATGAGAAGTATTGCATGCGGTGGAGGCATGTTCCAGCTATGGGCTGAGCCTGATCTAATTACCCAAGGCCCAATCCGATACTAGCCCAGTATTGCTTCATAATTAAGGAAGTAATTATTAATATATTAATATTTTTTTAGTTTTTAAAAATATTTAAACAAGTTTAAAATATATTTTAAAACAAGTATAATATACACTAAAAATATACCAAATAGACAAATTAAAGAGACATAATAACACTACTCAATTAAAAAACATTCAACGCAATTGGAATTTGAACAAATAATGGGACAGCCAATATTTCACAAAGAGCCAAACATTAGAAGGAAGAATATTCAGTGCCAATGGTTACATCTTGACCAACAGTTAATTAGATATATAACTATAGGCTAAGAAAAGTACGGCTTTATTTAAATTGAAGAGATATTTTAATTCATCTCATTTAATTATTATAATTTTTTTAAATTCTTAACTTTTTAAGTCTTACAATAAAAACAATATTATATTTTAATAATATTATATTTTTATTGAAAGCGCACGACATCATGCTAATCCAAAGCCGCCATACCCTTGTAGGTTAAACAAACAATGGACTTCACTGCTTTTGTCATCTTTGCCCTTACGTGCAATTGAAGATTGAGGAGATTTAGGCTCCGTTTAGATTGAGAAGTTATGTTAATTTATTTTATCTTATTTTATTATTGTGATTTTTTTCAAATTTTTTACACAAAAATATAATAAATAATTTAATTTTTTCAAATTTTAATTCAATTTTTTAAATATAATAATAATAATAAATAATATTTTAACAATATTTTATTTTACTTTCAACTTTCATTTAAAATTATCTAATCTTATTTTACTATCCAAACAGAATCTTAACTTACCTTTGCCGTCCAAAGACTTGAGAAGTAGTTGAACGCAGATGATAAAATATGAGGAATCATACTTACAACATTGCAAAAGTGGGAAAGGAAAGAGTCTTTTGTCAAGAATCCATTTAGGCTATGTTTAGAAGTTGAGATAAGTTGAGTTATGAATAATAATATATTTATTATAAAACCAGTAACAAGAGAATTAAAAGATTGCAATATATGATCAAACTAGTTTTTGAGAAACTCAATATTATTTCTCTTAACTTTTTTATTGTATGTCTATTACAAATGCTTCTCAAAACTCCATTTTCTAGGCATGTGAAGATACACTATATTAAATAATAAAAAATCTATACAACCTCCCACACGAGATAAGTGTTCTGTTGAAACTCACCCACCTTCATCTGTCCTACAATAATATTCCCGGTGAGTTCGCTCTATCGCTGACAAATCTCACCCAATTGAACTGGCTGAATATGTCCTATAATCAAATCAGTGGTTTTTACCGTTAGAAATAAAGCTTCTGAAGAAGCTAGTCGTTTTGGACCTAAGTCATAACATGCTTCATGGCCAAATCCCTTCGACAATTTCCGTTTTAACTAATTTACAAACTTTGTTCCTTGGTGGCAATCAAATCAGCGGTACTATTCCAGTAGAATTAATGAAACTGGAGTCTCTGGCACGTCTGGATCTCGACCATAACAATCTCAAAGGCTCAATTCCTATTGGTCTAGGAAGTTGTAACTTGGTGCACTTGTCATTGAGCAATAACTCCTTAACTGGAAGCATTCCCTCTAATATCACTCAACTTATTTGTCTATATACAGTTAACCTAAGTCATAACTTCCTTACCGGAATGTTACCTCTTCAACTTTAGGAAGGAAATTTGAGGCTTTTGAATCTCAGTCGTAATAATCTAACTGGCAACATTCCCGACAATTTCACTTCTACCCCCCCCCCCCCCTCCCCCCAATTAATTGGAAACGAGCATCTATACGGTGATTTTATTGGTTTCCCTCCTTGCCCTTCAACCAATAACAATTCAATTATGACTAGAATAAATACTATTGTTCCCATCTCCATCTTTCGTGTTTTCTTAGTTCTAGGGGTTTTACTCCTTGGTCAACGCATGCTTAAGAAAACTAAATCAAAGAATGGGAACTTGTTCTCAGTATAGAATTACAATGGACACATTGTAGACAAAGACATCAATTAAGCAAACGAGTACTTTGACATTAGATATTGTATTGGAACCGGTGGCTATATTATTGTTTGCAAAGCCGAATTACCTAGTGGTAAAGTGGTTGCCTTGAACAAACTTCATCAATTAGAAGCTGAGAACACAACTTTTGATTAGAATTTTCGAAATGAAGTAAAAGTGTTGATAGAAATCTGACATTGGAATATTATAAAACTTCATGATTTTTGTTTACATAAGCAATGCGTGTTTTTGGTCTATGAGTATATGGAAAGGGGAATCCTATTTTGTGTATTAAGAGATGATACCGAAACTTTGGAATTGGATTGGAAGAAAATGGTGAATATCATCGAATGCACAGCACATGTCCTATCTTACATCATCATAATTGCATACCTGCAATTGTTCATCGAGATATATCAAGCAACAATATCCTATTGAATTCTAAATTGGAGGCATTCGTCTTTGATTTTGACATTGGTAAATTCCTTCATCCTGATTCCTCAAACCAAACGTCAATTGTTAGAACTTATGGTTATATCGCCCCAGGATAATTCTTTCCCTTTTGCAATAACTTGTGTCTTTAATGCTTTATTTATTTCACTCTTCCCAATAGTTTTACATATGGCACGAATCAATTTCCTTTTACTCAAACGCGAAAAAATAAAAAGATAGAAGACAAATAAATGCATTACACTTCTGAGAAGTTTTCAATTTTTTTATTCTTTTTATGCAGAACTTGCCTATACCATGGTGGTTACTGAAAAATGCGATGTATATAGCTTTGGAGTGGTGGCCTTGGAAATATTAATGGGAAGACATCTAGGAGAACTCTTCACTTTATTATCATCTCAAAATGTGATGTTACATGAATATTAGACCAACAGTTATCACCTCCAAATCATCGAGTTGCACAAGATATTTGCTTTGTTGCTACAATAGCCCTTGCATGCCTACGCACCAAACCTAAATCTCAGCCAACAATGAAACTTGTGTCCCAAGATTTTAATTTCGGCAGGAAGCCTTCCGTTAAGTCCCTACATGCAATTTCACTCTTTCATCTGATTGGAGATAGTGAAACTCAATCATGAAATGTTTGTCATAAGACAGAGTGTCTTGTTGTTCCATGAACTCACATGTTGGGGTGTGTTTGTACTGTGATAGTCTGTCTTTGTTGTCTAGTCGATAGATTTTAATTTCATAATAACTTTGTTGTTTAGTTAATGTTTTCTGCAATCATTTTAAATGCCAGCAAATGTGAGCCAGTAAAAATATATAGATTTCATTATAGAATAAGGTGGCATGCAGGAGTACTCTGAATCAAAACTCAATGTTTCTAAGGTACGATGCCCTGGAAGCTTCACATGCAATGATCATCCGTGCAAGTTTTTAAAAACTCCAATCAACATCAAGTACTGTACAAGTCTATAAACCTAATAATATGATTATTTCAAAATAATATTTTCTCATGCTCGAAAGGTATATCTCTTGCTGAACCATTTAAATCATGATGCATCCTCAAAAGCTATATGAATGGGGAAGGTCCTATACATGTAACAATATTTTGTCAAAACACGTGTATCAGAACTTGAGGCACCATGCATGTAGAAGTAATAAATTAAACACAATATGCAAGGACTCATGTTGAAAATCTTGATTTTGAAAATTTTGTTTCTACTTTATAATGCTGAATCAGTACTGATGTTGAGTACCTCGTACAGTTTGAGAACTTTCTGCATATGTTATTATATATGACCCTATGACATTTCAAATTAATATAATGATTATGAAATAACATTTTTTGAAGGTTAATTAAGTGGCTAACACTTAAACACTTATATAAAAATAATTTTTCTTGCAGTCTATATTTATGGACTGTATTGTAGACCTAAATAAAATGCTCTAGTTTCGTGGGTAAGCAATTCAACCATTTCAAATATTAAAATAATAAAAAATATATATATAATGTTTGAACAATTTTTTATTCAAATTTTAACTTTCATCTCAACCATCTCACTAACCAAACAACACCTAACACAAATATTTTCAATTTTAAATTCTCAATTTTTTCACGATCTAATTATTACAAATTTTTCAAACTTGCAAACAAAAAAAAATAATTTTTTCAAATTTTAAAACAAAAATTATATTAAAAAATTATATTCTAACTTTTTATTTTTATTTTTTATTCAACTCTTTATCTCTCCTTTCAACATATCATAAAAATCTTAACTCAAATCATTTCACTATTATTTAAAAATTATCTCACTACATATTTTTAATCTCATCTCATATAATTAATTTGTGTAACCAAACAACCCCTCAATCTCTATACATGCAAGACCTAAAACATGATAAATGTCATGAACATGCATATACAACGATCTTAGCTCCCTTGAAGTTGAACTTTGCATCGATCATACACTTTAAAACATACATGGCATCTTCTCTTTCCATTCCATAACTAGAAGTTAAAATATTTAAAGTTAAGGCTTTCAAAATATTTGAATAATCCAAAGTAATTGTTAAATGCGGAAAACAATCAAAATAGACAGGACCACTAAATAGAGAAGATTGAATCCTACCAAAAATACTAGCTTCATTTTTTATTTATTTTTAAATCTTGCATTTTTTAAAAAAAGAAGTACCCAAGCATTAATACATTTCTTGGCTAGAGGTTTAACAGCAACTTAAATAGGACCAATATGCAAAAATTTGTAACATTTGACCAGAAAATCTTGAATGGTTCTGGCGCAAGAAGAGAGCGCAAGTATTGAGATCTCTTCAACGGCTCAAAACGCCTTTTCCTTTCCCCAGAAGTTATGTAAGTGATGCAAAAATTTCTTGCCAGCTTTTGGAGCTGAACTAGAAGAGATGTTATTTTGAGTGATAAAATGTAATATAACACTTCTATTAAATTTGAAGAGACAAATTGTTGAAATTACCAGATGATCAAATTCCTGATCCAGTTCCTCCGGTTCCTTCAGACAAGTGTTTTACGGAAGATTATAAAATATAGGAACATAATTTTTCCTGTTGTATAGTTGTTACAAATTACAATGAGCTGTAATTACATTCATTTTTATTCTTCATTCTTTATTTTTGTATATAAGTAGCAGTACACGTTATACGTGATCTGTGGTATGGAATAGAATCATCATTTTTCACCTCTGTCATTTGTTCTGTTACTCACCTTTTCCCTTCCTTTGCGCCACTTCCATTACAAATAGATCATCAATGGAAAGTTCTCAGAGTAATCCTCGATATATCAATTGGTTGACCATGAACGATCCACTCTTATGTTATAATTACGCACGAGTGATATTTTTCTAAATGGAATCAAGTGTACGTGTGCGCAGCTATTCCCAGCCACCCATTTATTTAAGTTAATATTATCCAAACTTTTCGAGTACTCTTTAGAGGAATTTATGATCCGAATTAACATACGTGACAAAGTCTTGCAGAATTGATCAATATTCCAAGTCAATTCAAGAAAACTACCGATATTGATATGTGAAAAAATTTATTCATCATTTATTTGTTATCATCTTTTTATCATCTTATGATCTAATATTAGATGATTGAAAACTATTTATTATACGACCACAATAAGAAATATTAGTCATCAATAATAATAATAATAATAATAATAATAAATAGTCATTAATTATCTAATGTTGAGATGTGTCTTGAATTGTTGAAAGCACATCTTCAGTGTGCTCACTCGACTCTCACTTGAGCTACCGCTTGAGCGAGACTCAACCTGTAAGGTCGCTCCATCCTCGCTCGACGTCCATCTCGAGCGAGGCATCAGATAGAGAGTTCTCTCAACCTTTGCTCAACTTCTAACTCGAACGAGATTTTAGGCAGAGATTTCGCTCGACCCTCGCTCGACATCCCGCTCTCGCTTCAAGCTAATGTTCTATGATTAAGTTGGCATAGTTTCAAATAGTGTTCTGCTCAAGCGAGAGTAGTCTTGCTCGAGCGAAACTGGGCTTATAAGAAGGACCACATTCATTTGAACGTAACAGTTCGTGAGGAGCTCATTTTATTTGGTTTAGATTTCTGTTTGAGAGCTTTTGTCAAGTTGAAAGGTTGAGAGTGTGTGAGAGAGAGATTTGCAACTTATAAATGAGATTGAGTGATTTAGTGTAAGAATCATCTGATTTAATTTTTGTACTCCATCTTTATTCTATAGTGGATTCATTGAGACCGACTCAATGTGAACGTAGGCTTGTATTAAGTCGAACCACTTCAAATCTTGGTGTCTAGAGTGTTCTGTGTGATTGTCATCTTTTCTCTTTGTTGCATCTTTGTTGCGTTACTTCTTATCTATTATTTGTTAATTGGTCCATCCCCAACAAACTGGTATCATAGCTTAATCTTTGTGAAGATCTAAAGGGATGACCACAGCAAGATTTGAAACAGAGAAATTCGACAAACATAACAGCTTCTGTTTATGGCGCATCAAAATGAAAGCTTTGTTGAGATAGCAGTGTTTGTTCAATGTTCAAGAAGAGGTAACTGATGATACTCCTACACTGTCGAAGAACGCGGAAGAAAGGTTGCACAACACTATGTTATCACTATCAAATGAAGTTTTGACAGAAGTTGTTAAGGGGAAGATCCAGCATTAATTATTTTGTGTTCATTGCCTATTTCGTTTGATAATTTTGTAAATTCAATGTTGTATGGTAGATATACAATCTCCTTGCTAGATGTGAAGTCTGCTTTGAATTCTAAGGAATTGAAAACAAAATTTGGGAGATTAGACATGGACAATCAAGCTGATGGTTTGTTTGTGAAAGGTTCCTCTGGTGATAGATCTGGGGAAAGATGTTCAGGAAAAAGTATGGGTAGTTCCAGTAGCTCGAAATCTAATAAGAAAAATGTTAAATATTACTATTGTCATAAATTTGGTCATTACAAAAGTGAATGTCCTAGACTGAAAATATGGAGGAAGAGGAAAGTTCCTCTAATGTAATTAGCAATGAAGATCAATCTAATTACTCTGATATCGTCCTAGCATTCAACAGCCCTAGTGGTTGTTTTGGTGACAAGTGAATCATGGATTCAGCTTGTACGTTCCATATCTGTTCCAAGATAGATTTATTCACTAACCATGAATCAATCAACGGTGATTCCGTTCTGGTTGGGAATGATATAGCTTATGATATTGTTGGAATTGGTTCAGTCAAGATTGAGATGCATGATGGGGCCATTAAAACTTTGTCTAATGTTAGGCATATTCCGTCTGTGAAGAAGAATCTTATATCTTTGGGTACTTTAGATTCCCTTGATTATCAGTTTTCAGCTGAAGGTAGAGTCTTTTGAGTCTACAAGGACTCTTTAGTAGTGATGATAGCGAAGAAGAAGACAGATGGTCTTTACTTCCTTGAGGGCATTACAGTAATTGATGGAGTATCCTCACATGCTCCAGATTCAAATGTCACTCGCATGCAGCACATGTGAGTATGTCAGACGGGGTGTGGTCATTTATGAGTCGGCATATTTTACTTGGTGTAATCAGAAGACAGTAATCCTGATTTTTTGTTTGCATTGTGTTCTTGGGAAACAATGTAGAATCAGATTTTCTGCAGTTGTTTGTTTCTGATTGGGATACTTCTAATATAAGGTTGTGCTTTGTTATACTCGTATTTGTTTTATGACCATTTGAGAAAGAGTTTGGTTTTGTTTATCTGTTTTTGTAATGTGTTTGATGTGTTCAAATACTTGAAAAGACTAGTGATCCACAAACAAGAAGGTAAAACATTGCTCAGACCATGCAAACAAAAACAAATAAACAAACTCAAACTCTTGTATCAGAGTCCACAATTTGCTTTGAGTTTGCCAAACTTGTCTACAAATTGCGGGTGAAGCGGACAACAAAGCTTGCTATTGGATGAATCTTCTCTCCTTTTATTCCACAGGAAAGGAGGTCAAAGTTATAACAAGAAGGTGGAGTTGTTGAGAGAGTTTCACAACAGAGTACAGGTGGTATTCTAAATTATGCTTTTGTCTAAGTATGATTTTGACTTTGTTTATTGGTATTGGTGCACAGTGAGAGCAGGTTTATAGTTGGTAGATAGAGGAGGCCGTTTGGCCACCTTTGGGATATGCTCATGCAGGCTTTGTGAGGTTCTTACTTTAGCAGAGAATATTTGTTGTTGTCTTCGTTTGTATTTAAATGTCGTTGTTCAAGTAAGCAGTCTGTATAGTAGTACATTTTCATTTATGTGAAGATGTTGATTCTTCATTAGGACCAACCTTATGATTTGGTCAAGTTGTCTATGGTGTTGAAGACTTTTGTGTGGAAAATGAGTTCTTCAAAGATAGATTTTGTGTTTTGGTTGGATATTCCCTTTTGTGATATAATTGAGAGATTTGTGGGTCTTTTGTATATAATGGGTTTTGTGAGACTTGTGAAAATTCAAGTCAAGGTGGAGATTTGTTGAGATGTGTCTTGAATTGTTGAAAGCACACCTTCAGTGTGCTCGCTCAATTCTACCGCTCAAGCGAAACTCAACCTATAAGGTCGCTCAACCTTTGCTCGACATCCAGCTTGAACAAGACATTAGACAAAAAGTTCGCTCAACCATCGCTAGACTTCCAGCTCAAACGAGATTCCAGCCAGAGATTTCGCTCAACTCTCGCTCAACATCCAGCTCGAGCGAGAGTCAACCCTAAATATTCGCTCAAGCTTCGCTTGATGCTCGCTTTGAGCTAATATTATGTGATTAGGGTTTGCGCCATTTCAAATAGTGTTCTGCTCGAGTGAAAGTAGTCTCGCTCGAGCGTGATTGGGTTTATAAGAAGAACCGCATTCATTTGAACGTAGCAGTTCGTGAGGAGCTCATTTTTTTTTTTTTTAGTTTTCTGTTTGAGAGCTTTTGTAAAGTTGAAAGGTTGAGAGTGTGTGTGTGAGAGCTTTGCAACTTGTAAGTGAGATTGAGTGATTTAGTATAAGAATCATCTGATTCAATTTCTGTACTCCATCTTTATTTTATAATGGATTCATTGAGACTGACCCAATAGTGGACGTAAGCTTGTGTTAAGTCGAACCACTTCAAATCTTGGTATCCAGAGTATTTTGTGTGATTGTCGTCTTTTCTTTTTGTTGCATCTCTGCTGTGTTACTTTTTATTTGTTGTTTGTTAACCGGTCCGTCCCCAACATCTGATAAGATAATAAGATTATGATGATGAAAAAGCAATGATGAATCGCATATGAAAAAATGATCTTTAATGTAAGAGCTTTAAGTCATGACCAAAAGACATGCCAAAATTAATAGCTCGCATGTTGGAAAATAAGAATAGACCGATCGACCGCACGACCACGATGGCTAGCACCTCGCAATCATAATCATAGACGGCACCAAATTGGGTGAGCATGCAACTAAATCTAAGAAACCAAAGACTAGAATTTCCCAAATTAAAGAAGAAAGAAACCAAAGAATGGTATAAAATATTTATAGTACGTAATAGTTAAGTGAATAGTTCTCTCCAAATGTGGATAAGCAATTATATATACTAGATTGAGAGCAACGTGCCTAATTAGGTGAAACAAATTTTTTACAAAAATAATATAATTAAAAAAAATAAAATTAACAAGCATCTATAGATAATAATAACTCAAACATAAAACTTGGTTTGCACCATCATCATCTCTCTAGTTTCCTTCCTCTCGGGAGCAGGCTAATTTGGCATCCTTGAATATTAGAATGAGGTTGGAGATCAATAGATAAAAATTCCTATTCAAAATTTATATAACGATTTTATAATATATACTAAATTGAAGTTATACAATTGTACCTAGTTACCTGTATAACATTAATTTAAACATGTTAATCTTAATAATTCTGTAAATACAATATTTTTGTGCAATTTTTTCACATCGTTCAATTGACACCAACTGTATTAGAATCCTTATTGTAGATGCAGTTTTTGCCCTTGATAAAGACACATATAATTCACCATGTGAAAAAACAGGATGAGGTAAATATATACCAACAAAATCCAATGTCTTCCCTTATGACTTATTTATAGTCATTCGAAAACTTAATTTGATAGGAAATTGAGTTCGTTTGAATGGGAAGCCACTATTTTCATCAACAATTGGTAAGAATGTGATCATTGGAATAAAAACTATTTTTCCGCTATGTTGCCAAACTGCAATTTTTGCATCAATGATATTTCAATCAAAAGCCCGACAAATTATACGTGTTTTATTGCATAGTCCTTCTAAGCAGCATAATGGAACAGTTTTTGTTCAGAAATAATTTATGAGGAGGAAGTCCATTTAGAGTTAGAGTATTTAGAAAATCCTCCATAATTGATTGTCCAGATGCAACTATTGTTTCATCAAAGTTATAATATCACGTAAGCTCACCAGGAAACTTATGAATTAGTAATGCATTTATATCATCAATATAACTGTTCTTTGGTGTTAATATGGCCCGATTATCATAGCTGAAATATTTATTAAATATTCATGAATATCATGAAAAACAATATCTATTAAATAATCCAAAAACTAATTTTTATCTATGGTTGAATATTAAATATACTAATTTTTATCTATGGCTAATTTGATATACCAGTCCTTTGAATGAATGTTAAATATATATATATATATATATATATAACTGAAGATAAGAAAAAGTAGTAATATAAATTGTAATATATAAATATTTTTTTATATAATTTAAATAATAGAAAATTTAAAGTCACGCATGTACTTAAATCATCATAGTAACCTCATTCGATTTTCCAAAGCAAGCCATGAGCTTGATTCTATATTTTAGTTAATTAATATATATCATACTCATGATTATCATGGTTTTGGTTTTAAATTAATATAGGATATTTTAAATTTTAAAATGATATTTTAGATATAATAATTGTCTATTAAATTTAATAGTCACTTAACGAAAAAATGAAAAAATCCGTTAAATGATCGTTAGATAGTCACTTATTATAATAGAATAGATATAAGAAGAACGTAAAATAGATATTTTTTAAACTCTTTTTATATGAGCCGTTAGAGAACATATTTTGACAAATTAAGTGGTTAACCTCTAATTAATTGATCATTTATAGTTATTTGCATAAGTACCATTCAAGTTTAAAATTATACTTAATGGACACGAGAGATCATGCATGTAGGGGTGTCAAATCGTATTAACGGGTCGTATTTGTGTCGTGTCAAGACATGTATATTATACTATATAGGTCAACCCTAACCCGATCCATTAAGCTTATCGTGTCAAAATCTCAAACTTTAACACGACCCGTTAATATAACGTGTCGTGTCGTGTCGTGTCAACCAGTTATGATCCATTGGTAAATATTATGAAATAAAATTAACACGACAAAATACGATACGTTTTAACCTATTTATGTAAATATGTTGAATATGTCCAAAATTAATCCGTTTGGCTTAATTAAACTTAGCATAATTTTATACAAATGTTAAAATCACAATATCTATAAAAATTATAATACTAATTACAAATATGAATTATAATATAAATAATAAAAATATTGAAATTAAGATTCTAATCATTTTACCTTTAAATGTAAGGGTATACTTATAATTTTAACTTTTTTAATGTGTCATAACGTGTCATAGCGGGTCAAAACAGGTTGATCCACTATCAACCTGTTAAGCAATTATGTCATAACAGGTCAATTCATTTTGACCCAAAATTTTTTAAAACTAAATCTTAATCTATTATTATTGTGTCATATTCATGTTAAATTAACGGATCGTATGACAAACTAGCACCCCTACATGCATGTTCGGGTCCGGAGGGAATTTCCAACAATCAGTGCTAGTGGACTCGAGGTCAACGGGAACTATCATGACTCATGAGCCTTTATGCATGACCCGCCGTGTTATTTTGGCGTTTGGAGGTTACCAAGTCAGAACATATATAATTAGGAAAAAATTCTGCTTATAAAAACAATTATATAAAAAATAATTTTATAAATTGATATACTTTGATATATTTAATTAAATTATAAAATTATAAAAAATAATAAAGACAATACTATTTGAGTTTTACTCCAAGTCCCGTTCCCCTTTTTTATTTTCTTTTGATTTATTGAGTAAGGAAATATTATTTAATAATATTATATTTTTTTATAAATATTTAAAAGCTTTAAAAAATTATATAAAAAATACAAAAAATATATATTATAACTAGCGGGACCCAAAATGGATCCCAACTGGTGGTGGCTCTAGCAGCCCCTATTTTTATTATAAAGCTAACAAATCAAATGAAGTTATATTAATTTATATAATTATTTTTATATAATTTTTCTTGTGGATTTAGCAATACTTATATAATGAACGTTCTAACTTTTACTCTATGGAGGAGTTTAAGATCCGAATTAACGTAAGTGACAAAGTCTTGCAGAATTATTGAAAATTCCAAGTTAATTCAAGGAAACTTCCGATATTGATAGACACGGACTGCCTTAATTGAGTTTTAATTAGTAGATCAAGAGTCTTGGGCTGCTTGGATTTCATCTCAACTCACTTCTATTTCATCATTATATTTTTATAATTTTTTATACAAAACACAAATTTTTATACACCTTTTTCAAATTCCAATACATCTTTTTCAAATCTCAATACACTTTTTTTAAATTTCAACACACTTTTTTCAAATCCTAAAATAATAATAATATTAAAAAATAAACCAAACTCATCTCAACTCATCTCATCTCCGAATCCAAACGAGACCTTAATTGACCAAAAGACACGCCAAAATTAATGGCTAGCGTGTTGGAAAGTAAGAATAATAGATCGACGGACCAACAACAATGGCCAGCACCTCGTAATCACAGTCATTATCATTATATATATATATATATATATATATATATATATATATATATATATAGAGGTAGTGCCAGTTATCTCGATCCCGATCCCATCTCGTTTTTAATTTTATATTTTTTTCAGTTTTTTTTACATGAGTTTTAAATAAATATTTTTAAATAATATTATGATTTTTTTATATTTTAAAAAAATATTTTAAAATATTAAAAAAATCATGTAAAAAAAATATAAACTGAAAAAAAAATGAAAACAGGATGGAATCAAGACATTTGGGAGCGGGGTAAATAATATTTTCCTATAAATATACATGTATATTAATATATATATATATATATATATATATATGTTCACAGCAGCAAATTAATTAGCTGAGTAGGCTGTAGGAAGCTTGAACGAAACCAAAGAGTAGAATATTTATATCATTTAATTAAGTGAATGGTTCATTCTAAATGTGGATAAGCAATTATATATATATATATATATATATATATAAGGAAGAATCTAAAATAGATTTTTTTTTTTTTTTAAATCTTTTTAGATGAGCAATTAGAGAACGTATTTTGACAAATTAACGTTTCATTTGTTTTTATAATTCTTCTCAATTTATCTTATCTCATTTTATCTAATTATTATAATTATTTCAAATTTTTATATAAAATAAAATCAATAATTCAAATTTTTTAAATTTTAAATAAAAATAATATTAAAAATAGATTTAATAATATTTTATTTAGATTTTTAACTTTAATATTAATTCATCTCATCTGATTTGAAAATTACAAACGACTCCTAAGTGATTAACCATCTGACATTTTGTGTACAAAATAGCTTGCTTATTGTAAATTAATGGTCTTAATTGCTCATTTTTAGTATGGCATTTTGCATAAGTATCATTCATGTCACTGAGTTAAAAATTATATATACAGAAAGCTTACAAATAAAAAATAAAAGAAAATATCCAACAACGATGGTTAATACTTACGCAAAATTTCTAAATTTCACTTTCGCAAGGTAATTTCCAAGAACAATGGTTGACTCCAGGTCAGCGGAGAGTACACTCACGCGGCCATGCCTAATTTGAATATTTTACTAACCTTTTTAATTAGGATAATCTTAGAATTCGATCCGACCGAACTCTGCTCATTTGCAGTCCACACCACCGTAGGACCCAAACTCTGCTCATTTATAGTCCGCACCATCACAAGACCCATTTTCGAGTTTAAGGCCGCCAGGGACACATTGGAGGTTGCTGTGGCTCGCCGTCGTATGGGTGAGATCGCCGACTCCCTCCAGTTCCGATGGGGTGGGCGGTGTCGCCCACCGCCCCGAGCTGGGCTAAAGCCGAAACTCCTTAAAAATTCATCTTTATTTTATTTTTTTTATTGTGTTTTTTCCTATGTTTTTTATTATATTTTTTTCATTTTATTATTTTATTTTATTTTTTATTGTATTTTTTAATTTTATTTGTATTTTTTATTATATTTTTTAATATTTTTTATTGTGTTTTTATAATAATTATAGGAGTTTAGGAATGGGGAAGGGTCGGGCTACAAAGACGCTGGGGTGCAGCCCAAACACACTCCAGCGTCTCCCTTTTAATTATCTCATATCTTCATCTCATCCCAGTATTTAAATATTATATTTAAATAATAAAAATATTTCATTTCATTTTATTATTATATTTTTTTTAAATCTTTACACAATACACAATAAATAATTCAACATTTTCAAATCTTAAAATAATAATAATAATAATAAATAATATTTTAACAATATTTTAATCAACTTTTAACTTTCATTTCAACCAACTCACTAACTAGACAACACCTAATACAAATATTTTTCAATTTTAAATTCTCAAATTTTTTATCTAATCATTATAAATTTGTCAAACTTTCAAATAAAATACAAAAAAAAAAAAAAATCAAGTTTTCAAATAATATTAAAAAAAATTATATTCTAACCTTCTTTTTTAATTTTAATTTTTTTATTTCACTCTACATATGCATGACCTAAAACATGATAAATGTCATGAACATGCATATACAACTATCTCAGCTCCCTCAAAGTTGAACTCTGCATCAATCATACACTTAAAAACATACGTGGCATCCTCTAATCTTTCCATTTTTGTTGCGCTACTCACATGTTGCATCTCTGTTTTGCTCTATGGAACCTATTTGGATTCAGCGGTTGGCTTTGTGGCAGCATCTGAATTTGAAGCTCAGACTCTGCGAGAGAGTGGATGGTGGTCGAGTGAGGACGACAAATATCCCTCTGATCCATGCAAGTGGAAGGGATCATATGCAATGATGATACAAGCGTGACAGAGATCTCCTTGTTTACTGTCTTTTTGGGAAGTAGATTGAAACTCAAACTTTTCTTCCTTGACAAATTTAACCCGTCTTGTTCTCAAAGGAGCTCAACTTCGAGAGAGCATCCCTTACGAGATTGGTGTTCTGTCAAAACTCACTCACCTTGATCTCTCCAACAATTATCTCATCATCGATTTGCCCCTTTCTCTTACAAACCTCACCCAATTAGAAGAGTTGCATCTTTATTTAAATCAAATCAATGGGAGCATCCCACCGGAGATGGGCGTTCTATCGAAACTCACCTACCTTGATCTATTCTACAATAAAATGATAGGTGAGTTCCCTCGTTCACTTACTAATCTCACCCAATTGGTATATTTGTTTGTTTATCATAATCAAATCAATGGGAGCATCCCACCGGTGATTGGTAATTTATCCAATCTCAAATACCTTGCTCTTTCCTACAATAATCTCACGGGTTTAATCCCACTTGGGTTGGGTACTCTATCTAAGCTCACCCACCTTCGTCTATCCTCCAATAAACTCCATGGCGAGTTTCCTCTTTCACTCACAAACCTCATTCGATTAGAATTATTGGATGTTTCTTCAAATCAAATCACTGGTTTTGTCCCCAAAAGCATAGGAAATCTGACCAATCTCGCCTATCTAGACATGTTTGGAAATCAGCTCAATGGCTCCATACCCAAAGAACTAGGAAATCTAAGCACTCTCTTCTTTTTATATCTAGGTGGAAACAAGCTCTCTGGACCAATCCCTTCTTCTTTTTCGCTTTTAACCAATCTCGAATACTCGAATATGTCTTTTAATGAAATTAGCGGTTTTATACCTTCGGCTACGGGCAATTTAACTATTGCACATCTTGTCCCTCGGGGAGAATCAAATCAATGGTTCTATCCCAGTAGAAATAGGGAATTTGAAGCGGCTCACACATCTTGCACTTGAAGATAACAATCTTATGGGTTCAATTCCCACAGATATAGAAAGTTTAATTGAGTTGGAGGAACTGTTATTGAGCAACAACTACTTAACTGGAAGGATTCCCGATCACATCAATCGCCTTTATTCGATAGATACCATTAATCTTTAGTCATAACTATCTTAGCGGAAAGATCCCTCTTGAACTTGGGAGTTTAGTAGGATTAAAACGTTTGGATCTCAGCTACAATAATCTTAATGGCAAAATTCCTCAATCTATCAATACTACAGATCTCAACTTATCCTACAATTCTTTGGCGGGTCCAATTCCATACAATTACCGTGATCGCCCGCCCGATGTTCTTATTGGCAACAAGGATCTATGTGGTGACTTCATGAATTTCCCTCCTTGCTCTCCTCCAGCCAGCCACAATTATTCTATTGATTCCAAAAATCCCAAAATTAAGATCTTTGTCCCCATCCCTATCTTTCGTGTTTTCTTACTAATTGGGGTTTCAATCCTTTGTCGATGCAAGGTTAAGAAAACCGAGTATAATTCAAGAGATCAAACAAAGAATGGAAACTTGTTCTCGATACGGAATTACGATGGACACATTGCATATGAAGACATCCTTAAAGCAACCAATGACTTTTGACATTAGATATTACATTGGAACCGGTGGTTATGGTAGTGTTTACAAAGCTAAATTGCCTAGTGGTAAAATGGTTGCCTTGAAGAAACTTCATCGATTAGAGGCGGAGAACACAATTTGATAAGAGTTTTTAGAACGAGATAAAGGTACTGACAGAGATTCGACATCGAAACATTATAAAGCTTCATGGTTTTTGTTTACATAAGCAATGCATGTTTTTGGTCTATGAGTATATGGAAAGGGGAATCCTATTTTGTGTATTAAGAGATGATACTAAAGCTTTGGAATTGGGTTGGAAGAAGAGGGTGAATATCATCGAATGCATAGCACATGCGCTATCTTACACGCATCATGACTGTATACCAGCAATTGTTCATCGAGATATATCAAACAACAATATCTTATTAAACTTGAAATTGGAGGCATTCGTCCCTGACTTTGGCACGGCTAAACTCTTTCATCCCGATTATTCAAATCAAACGTTAATTGTCAGAACATACGGCTACATCACCCCAGGTAAATTCTTCCTTTTTTTGCAATTACTTAAGTCTTTAACGGTTTATTTTGTAAGAAAAAACTTGAATAATATAAAAATACAAAGAAGAAAAAGAAATGCATTATATTTTTCAGTAGTTCTTAATTTTCTTTAAAACCACTATACTTTTAAGTAATTTACAATTTTTTTGTTCTTTCTATGCAAAACTGGCTTATAGTATGATGGTTACTGAAAAATGCGTATATAGCTTTGGAGTGGTGGCCCTGGAACTATTAATGGGAAGACATTCATGAGAACTGTTGGCTTTGTTATCATCTCAAAATGTGATGTTACATGAAATATTAGACGAACGGTTACCACTTCCAAATCATCGAGTTGCACAAAATATTTGCTTTGTTGCTATAATAGCACTTGCATGCCTACGCACCAAATTGAAATCTCGACCAACAATGAAATGTGTGTTCCAAGATTTTGTTTTTGGCAGAAAGGCTTCAGCTAAGCCCCTACATGCAGTTTTACTCTTGCATCTGATTGGAGACAGTAAAACTCAATCATGAAATGCTTGTTGTAAAATTTGAGTGTCTTGTTGTAGGATGAACTTAAATGTTTGTGACAGTCTTTGTCTCTGTTTTTTAGTGTATGTTATGCAATATTCATATAACATAAGTATGAGAAATTTTGCAAATCATCTAGTTCGCATCTATTTCATCTACTTTATGTTTATATTTCCACCATTCACCTATAGTATACTTCCAGTTGTTTTTAGTGTATGAAATTATGCAATATTATTGCTATTTAATGCATAAAAGAACAAAAGAGAGGATGGCAATATTGCACGAACAAATCCCTTAAGTAATGAAATGGAAAACTTCGTAGTTGCTAGAAGAGAGATAAAGACAAATAAAGAGAAACAGATATCTATCATTTCTACGATTGTAACAGCAAATCAATTGCTTCTGCGGATAGTGTTTTGTAGTGAAAATATGCTCTGCATAACTACATACTGTTAGATGGCAAACAACATGAGAAGCACAACTTACAAAGAAGGAGGAAATCTAAGCAGATTCCATTTTCTTCAATCTTGGTAGGTAGGAAGTAAATGAGTGAATACTCGTTACAGTGTGAAAATATATAAGAGAGCATGATGCCACAACAAAGAGATTACTTAGCATAATTGTGAATTTCGTACCGGTACCGACCGTACTTGCCGAAATGCGCCATACTGGCCGAAATGCGCTGTACCGGCCTTTGTCCAGTACAAAAAAATATGTGTTTCACTTCGGAAAATTTGTCTGCCGTACCGGCTTGTACCGGCCGATATTCATATTTCGGCCGTACCGGATTTCGGTCTCTAACTTTTTTTGATATATAATTTTTGCTATTTTTTAACTTCAATTCAGACTAGATTAACTACATATATATATTTATCTATATAATTTATTCATATATTAACTATTATTTTGAAATATAATTTATAAATGTATTTATATATTTAATTTATTTATGTACAAATTATGCCGAAACGGTACATGAAACGGTACCGGTACCGAAATATTTCATTCCAGTAGCCTGACCGGTACGCTCACCAGTACGGTATTCAAAACATTGGTACTTAGTCCAATGGTTACGTTACTTTCCCTTCAAGTGGCTGGCACCAGTTCAATCCTTTGCATCTGTGCTTTGGGAGTTTTATTTCCCATTTTTCAAGCTTTGCAACGCCTCAGAGTCAACGCACCTCTTGCACCCATGCATTGCACCCGGTGCGTCCCTTGGTGTGCATTGCCCCCGGTGCTTCCCTTGGTGTGCATTGCCCCCCAGTGCTTGACTTTGAGATATGGTTCAATTCTTGTATGTTAGATATTTTTGTTTTGTTTAAGATGATGATGATTATATGTCACGGGTTTTCTTTTTCTTCTTTTCACTAAATCTTGTTTTTTTGTTAAATTTAATTTCATCCATTTGTCCATGTGAATTATGAAAAAATGTGATTCTTGAAATTTAATCTCTTGATTCAAACTCTTAAATCATACACTTCAAATTCAAATATAGACAAATTCAAAACTTATATCCTCCCTAGATTGAAACCAACACCCAATTTTAAACTCGACTCAATCTCCTTATGAAGCTGTTGCACATTAATGATAATGCAATTCTCAATAAACTCTATTACTAGTCTTTTGCGGTTGTCGAGTCAAATAGTTTGATGTAACATCATCTACACTTGAATCTTCCCTCTCGAATTGATGTTTTATTGTGATTTGAAAGTTGTTTTGGACATTCTGAATTGAACTCACGTCTCCAGTAACTTTTTTGTTGTCATTTGAACATTTTTTTCTTTACTGTTCTTCTACATATTTTGGTAATTATGAAATGACTTGATTGAAATTATGCAAGACAGAACACATGAGGTCCTATTATCTTCCTTTCATTTCTTTGTTATTCTTCTACATATTTAGATAATTTGAAGTCTGCTGAGTGATTGATTTTGAGGAATTCTTTAAAATTTAGGATTGAAAAATAAATCTGAAACTTGGGTGTAGGCATCACTCTACCTTCCTATAGATCATGATTGTTCTGTTTAAGATAGAAAAATATTCAAATCTCATCTCTCTCAGTGTTCCCTTTCTCCCAGCTGCCTCTTCTTCATTCTACTTACTCCCATCTCTCTTTTTTACCATCCTTCCCACTAGTGCTCTGATTCATCAAATAAAAATTTATAAGTTTGTGTTTGTATTAATTGAGTTATATATGTTAAATCCAAGTATTGATTGTGATCTAGAATTGGAAGAGGTGGAGAGAATCTCTGGTGTAGCAAAAATACAGAAATCCAACACAGTATGCTTTGATCCAAACCTTGTCACTTGCTTATTCAAATTGGGAAACCATTAGGGTAAAAAAAATACTATTTATTTTGTTTATACGTGTTTTCAACTGTTTTAATAATATACAAAAATGTGTTTTAGTGATGTGATTGTGTGCATCTATGAGCTAACAAGGTTTTGGAATTTTTCACAAACCAAGCAAATTGGATTGGGAGATGAATAACTCATCTCATCTCAAATTCATCATTATATTTTTTCAAATTTTTATACAAACACAAATTCCAATATAATTTTTTTAAATTCTAATATAGCTTTTTACAATCCCAAAAAAATAATAATATTAAAAAAACAATATTTTATTCAACTTTCAAAACTTATCCCAACTCATCTTCATTTTTGACTGCTTGCAGATGTTGCAGATGAAGCAACACTTCTGATGCAGAGGAGTGATGGTATGTTTGGGGGTTGGAACCCAATGTTTGTTTGTTTTTTATGTTCCTAACTTCCTTGTTCTGGACCATAATAATTGTGTCTTATACTATCGTCTACTCTTCACTGGACTATGTATCTGATAAGCAGCTTTCGTGAAAGTTCTTCAACCTGTGGTAAGAAAAACTGGTTGATCAAATTGCATATATCTTACAAGTAATGTTTATACAAGGAAATACTTGTCAAAACATTTCTATTTGGATTTTTATTGAATTTTATTGGCTCACCTAAAGCACTACAAATTAAATTTGTTGAATTATTTGTAAGTTGCTAGTTACATATGATTATTATTTAATCTTTTATTCAATTCTTTTTTCTTTTATTTTTTCTTTTATTTTTTTTTTTGCAAATCTATATTTGAGTATGGTTTGTCAAGGGAACTCTGGGAAAATAAATACCAGTCAAGAATTGCTGCAATAATAATGACCCATAGTACAAACTTTAACTATTCCCATAGACTTTGCTGATAAACAAAAGAGGGTGACCAAACTAGGTCTCTTAGAATCGTTTTTTGAATTCTAGGATCTAAATTGAGATATAGATAAACATGATTGTGGATTTTTGGAAAACCTTTCGCTTGTATTAACTTCAACTCTATATATTACAACGAGGCTCTACCTCTTTATATATGCATGTGTACAATAGGTATAAAGAGAATATACTCTGTGGTAACTTTACAGCTAAGCATGTAAAACAAAAGTACAATTCTAACATCTGATGAAAGGCACGTTGGAGGGTGAGGAGCTCTGCACAGAGGTGCCAACTTTTGTGGATGGTGGTTGTGCTCTCTGTCCTTTGGTTTCTAGTGGAGGCCACGCCTTATGGTTTGTATGTTGGGCATGCAATGAACGTGAGGTTTGGACAACCCCCCTCAAGTCAAGTGGTAGCGTGCGTAAGCATAGACTTGTGTACAGGATTTGAAATCTATTTGCAAATAAGGGCTTTGTCAAGGCATCGGCAAGCTACTCTTTCCCTAAGATGAATGCCACTTTAAGTGACTTGTTGAGGACCCGATTGCGCACGAAATGAAAGTCTATCTCCACATGTTTATTCCTTGCATGAAACATTGGGTTGGAGGATAGATATGTGGCGTCGAGATTGTCACAGTAAAGTGTAGGTGCTGCCGTAAAGTGTAGACTTTCGATTGTCCTTGCAGCCAGCCCAGTCCGCGTCGGAGAACACAGTGATGTTCATTGATGGTGATTTGGAGATTTGCAAACCGAGAGTGGAGGTGTGCTTTAGATAACGTAATATACGTTTGACAGCCGTCCAATGGGGAACTTTTGGAGCATGCATATATTGGTAGACTTTGCTTACTGCAAAGGCTAGGTCCGGCCTTATGAAGGAGAGGTATTGCAGCGAGCTTACTGTGCTTTGGTAAAGGGATGGGTCTTCAAACAAATTACCAGAATGCATGCTTAATGTCTCAGACACTGACAGTGGGTTTTGCACATTGCATGTTCATTTTTTCAAGCAAATCAGCGATGTATTTGCTTTAGGTGAGATGGATGCCATCATTGTTGTAGTTAGCTTCGATGCCTAAGAAGAAGCTTAGATTGCCGAGAGTGGTAATTGGAAAATCAGAGCTTAAAACATGAATTAGAGCCGTGATATCTCGCATGTTAGTACCAGTTACTAACAAATCATCAACATAAACAAGTATGTAAATAGTGGAAGCACCATGGATTCTTACAAACAGGGAAGAGTCCGCAAGTGAAATGTTGAAGCCAAGATCCAGAAGTTTTTGACTGAGACGTAAGTACCACGCTCTTGGTGATTGCTTCAATCCATAAATTGCCTTCTTGAGTTTGCAAACGTGTGATGGAAATTGTGGATGTAGGAAGCCCTAAGGTTGAGCCATAAACACTGTTTCTTCAAGTGGTCCATGAAGAAAGGCGTTTTGGACATCATATTGCTGAATTGGCCATCCTTTGGACACGGCAAGAGCTAATATGAGTCTTATAGTGGTAGATTTCACTACCAGACTAAAAGTTTGATCATAATCGATGTCAGATTGTTGCAGAAATCCCTTTGCCACGAGACAAGCTTTCCTTCGCTCAATTGTGTCATTTGCACGTTTCTTTGTTCTAAAGACCCATTTGCAAGAAATAATATTCTGAGCTTCTGATTCAGGCACCAAAGACCAGGTTCCATTAGCAAGAAGTGCGTTGAACTCCGTTGACATAGCCTCTCTCCAAGCTGGAAACTTATGTGCCACTATATAACAGGCTGGATTCTTGGGAATGGGAGCAGAGGAAATGGAGAGGTTGGCTTGGAATCTGGCGGTGGTGGTGGCCACCGGATGGTTCCATCGGTGTATTGTCGTGGACGAGAAGAAGCTGTCTAGGAACGTGGAACGATGGTTCTGGCTGTTTGAATGGGTTGGTAGTTTGTATCTAGTATTGGTGCAGGATGCATATCATGTGTTTGTGGAATTGTTTTGAGTATTCGTGGGAGAAGGAGAATGGGTGGTGGACCTAAAATGGATTGGGCTGACTGAGTGGGTTCGGCTGTATGTATGAATAATGGTAGAAGGGTGGTGTGGGGCTCATTCGTGGACTCATGGTTGGGTTTGGAGATTTGTTGAAAAAGGAAGGTATTTTCGTCGTGTTTAACATTTTTGGAGATGTATTTCCCTTTGGACTCAATGTGGTAACAAATGGAGCCACAATGGGCTGGGCTTCGACCAAAATAAACACACTAGATTGCTCGAAAGTCAAATTTATCCTTGTTATAAGGGCGTGTAAGCGGCCAATAGGCCGACCCAAAAATAGAGTGGTTTGTAAGGTCTGGTTCTTTCTTGTGAAGCATGAAGAAAGGTGATGAAATATTAAGAAAAGATGAAGGGATTATATTGATTAAACGGACTGCGTGTTGAAATGCAAATGGCCAAAAATTTAGAGGAACCGAGGCGTGAGCAAGGAGGGCTAATCTAGAGTCTACAACATGCCTGTGTTTTCTTTCAACTATATCGTTTTGAGTGTGCATGTGTGGGCAAGTGAGTCGATGTATGATGCCCGAGTGGGATAAAAGTTCAGTAAATGGCCTAAAGTCTCCTCCCCAGTCAATTTGGATTTGTTTTATTTTGGTTTTGAATTGCAACTCAACATGAGATTTAAATTTGACAAAGGTTGATAAAGCTTGGGACTTAGATTGAAGAGAAAATAACCAAGTGTACCTAGAGTAGTCATCAGCAAATGAAATATAATACTTGAAACCATCTTCAGAAACATGAGGTGACGGTCCCCAAATATCACTAAAAACAAGTTGAAAAGTTCTACAGATTTTGCTGTTCTAGTAGGTGCAGGTATGCGATGGTGTTTAGCCATTGCACACGAGTTACAAAAATGCATAAAAGACATGTGATCAAACGGTAATCTATACCGATATAGAACTTGATGAACAATTTTGAGTAAAGGATGTCCCAAGCGTGAGTGCCATAGAGAAATGGTGGGTTGCAAAGCAGTGATGTTGGCTTCGGGAGGCCGAGTTGAAAAAGTATAAAGACCATTACTTGTTGTCCCCTGTAGGAGAAGATTCTGGGTGTTGCATTCCTTTACATGAAAATGATCAAAGAATTGAAAATAAACGTTGTTGTCAGTGCAAAATTGTTTAACCGAAATGAGATTTTTGTGAAAGGAAAGAACACATAACATTTTAGTTAAACGAAAGAAAGATGTAGTTAAAGGAAATAGAGTTGAACCGGTTTGTGTAATGGGGACCAAGGATCCATCACCAACATGAAGTTGGTCCGAACCTTGATAATCTGTGGAGTGGAGGTTGAGATTTGAGATTTCATTTGTGATATGATTGGTGGCTACCGTGTCTGGGTACCACGCACCATCCGCGACATGGGAGCAAGCTGAGTAATGGGCTGAAGCAGGTGCAGCAATGGTGTAGGACTGGTTGAAGCGGTAAATGCACGTAAGGGCAATGTGACCAGCCCTATTACACACTTGGCACACATGTCTATTGTCAGTGGAAGGTGGATAATTTCCAGAGTTATTTGTACCTGACAAGTTGGGTGGTCCACAACCACAGTTGTTGTTACGGCCTCCTCTACTTCCATGACCTCCGTTGTTACGGACTTCACGATTGCCACAACCTCTGTTGGTGGAGAAGCCTCTAGCTGTGTAGTGAGCTGATGGCTTGCAGAAGATGGATGCATTTGCTGCGTGATGTTGCAGCCTGGCTTCATGGACTAGAAGGTGACTTGGAAGAGATTCTGTGGAAATGGGTTCAATGCGTGAGGACTGTTGTGTTACTTCTCTGTGGACTATTTCAGTGCAATAACTCTAGGTTAGATGTGGAATTAGTTAATTTTTTATGCATCTAAGCTGCAACATAATTCTTGAGATGTGTCTTAAATTGTTACGGCCTCCTCTGCTTCCACAACCTCTGTTGTTACAGACTTCACGATTGCCACGACCTATGTTGGTGGAGAAGCCTCTAGCTGTGTAGTGAGCTGATGACTCGGAGAAGATGGATGCATTTGCTGCGTGATGTTGCAGCCTGGCTTCATGGACTAGAAGGTGACCCAGAAGAGATTATGTGGAAATGAGTTCAATGCGTGTGGATTGTTGTGTTACTTCTCTATGGACTATTTTAGTGCAGTAACTCTAGGTTAGATGTGGAATTAGTTAATTTTTTATGCATCTTGTTGAACCCAAGGTTTCAAGTCTCGTATCTACGTATAGATTTTGATGATAACAAATAAATTCAAGACTCAAGCTGAAGTTGTCTACGCATGAAGAGAGCTAAACACATCAAGAAATCAAGCATAAGCAAAAAGAAGAACAAGTATACAAATGAAACTCATAGAGTAATTTTGTACATCTCTTAAAATTTAAAATTGGATTAAGGCTCAAAATTAATATTTTTTTATAAAGTATCAAATTGCATTTTTTATATTTCCATAACTTTATTAAAATATTTAATTTCGAAAATTATTATTATTATTCTACATATGCATAAGGATTTGAATTTCTAAGATAATTGATTGTTATGTTTAACATGTGCATGTGTTGTTTGAAAATCTTGAAGGGTAGTTGCGTATTTTTTTGACCAATACAAAAGATAGAGATTTTATTTGAAAATCTTGAAGGGTGGTTGTGTGTTTTTTTGACAAATGTAAAAGATAGATGATTTGTTTGAAAATCTTGAAAGGTGGTTGTGTATTTTTTTGACATATGCAAAAAGAAGATGATTTGGTTTGAAAAATAAACCATGCTCATTTTGTCATGTATGAAAAGTAAAAGATTGGGTTTGATTTCTATAAAAAATGAATGGAGTTGTCTTTGACAAATATAAAAAGAAGATGCTTTTATTTGAATATTTTAAAAAGTGAATAGTACTCTTATTTGACATGTAAACCTTTTCAAATTTAAATATGAAGACTCATTTGCCTATAAATAGCTCACTTGAGTTTTGCAAAAATCACAACAAGAGCTTACACATCAATTACTAAATTTTGCATCATTTTCTCAAAGCCCTCATTCTCTCTTCTCTAAGTTTTGTGCCTTAATCCTTATTCATTTTGAGAGAGATATAGGTTGTGCTGTATTATTTTTATTTCACTCATTGAAGAGTGTACTCTGATAATCTACCCATTATCAGCTCTTGTATTTGTAAGAGGGTACGTATAACCCTTGTGTGTGTAGAAAGTGTTCTACACAGCGAATAGTTGAATCACCAAGTGTGAGGTGATTGCAAGTGTAGAGGGTGTTCTATACGAATTCTTTGTAGCGGTGTTGCTCAAAGGTGTAATAGGTTTCTATCTTCACCTGAAGGAGATTGAATAGTAAATTTGGGATCCTCAATGGGTAGCTTGAGGCGAGGACGTAGGCAGTAGAGCTGAACCTCGTTAAAATACTAAGTTTGCTTCTTCTTACCCTTACTCTTTATATTTCGTGCTGCTTTATATTCTGGTTATATTTTATATTATATATTTGGTTTATAAATATTAATTTTTTTAATATAACCAAATTCACCCCCCCTCTTGTATTAGTCATCTAGGCAACAATTGGTATCAAAGTAAGGGCTCTGTTATAAGATTAATTATCTATTGAGTTAAGATTATATGGCTAACATTGCAGCTACATTTGCTGAAAGTCAATCCAATAGTCGGCCTCCGCTATTTTGTGGAGACAATTATACTTTCTGGAAAGCTAAATGAGAATATTTCTTCAGTCTCAAGGTCGAGAAATCTAAAAATGTATTGTAAATGGACCTTATATTCTAATAAAAATTGTTGATGGAGTAAAGGTCAACAAGGAAGAAGAAAAGTTTGATCGTGAAGATGATAGACTTTATATAGTGAATGTAATGGCTATGAATTTACTATATAATGCTCTCAATGGCAATGAATTTAACAAAATAATGAATTGCAGGACAGTAAAGGAAATTTGGGATAACTTGGAAAGAACTTATGAAGGAACTTCGCAAGTCAAAGAATCAAAAATTTATATTCTTACACATGAATATGAAATGTTTAAAATGATTGATGATGAATCTATCTCTTCTATGTATACTCGTTTTACTAACATTATAAATAGTTTGACAGCTGTTGGAAAAGTTTATTCTAACTTAGAGATAATAAGAAAAATTCTCAACTCTCTGTCAAAACGTTGGGAATAAAAAATGACGGCGATTCTTGAAGCTAAAGATCTCAAAAAATTCGAAGTAAATGAACTCATCGGGTCACTTATTACCCACGAGTACACATTGAAAAGAGGAGAAGAAGAAGGAAAACAAAAGAAGAGCTTGGCACTCAAAGCTGTTCTTCATGAAAGTGAAAGCGATGAAGACGAGGAAAGCAATAACAAAGATGAAGAAATTGCAATGATCACAAGAAGATTTCAGAGATTCTTAAAGAAAAATAAAAATCCTCTAAGGAAATCTTTCAAAAAGTTTTCCAACAAAAATACAGATAAAAATGACTCATTAACTTGTTATAAATGCAGAAAGCAAGGACATATTAAGGCAGATTGTCCCATGCTAAAGAAAGATCTATACAAAGGCAAGAAAGCAATGAAAGCTACATGGGATGATAATTCAAGTAGTTCTGACAGCGACGCAAATAATGAATAATCTACAAATCTTTGTTTTATGGTTAAAGATGATCTTGAGGTAACAAATTTCGAAAATATTGAAAATCCTTCTTATGAAGAATTGCAAAATGTTTTAGAAGAAGTATATGAGGAACTTGAAAAATTGGGTATCAAGTATACCATTTTGAAAAAGAAAAATTCTTCTTTAATAAATGAAATTGATGTTTTAAAAAAAGATAATATAGTTTTAAAATATGAAAATGATGAGCTGAAAAAGAAAGTGGCTGATTTAAAAAAAATTGTTGAAAACTTTACAAATGAAAAAAGAAACTTTGAAAAACTTCTTGGTAGTCAAAGATATGTTTTTGATAAGGTAGGCTTGGGATACATGCCAAAAAAAAAAACTCAAACCCTATGAAAATTTCTTTGATAAACTGATTAAATCAAAATCAGATTTTCAAAATTCTCTTCATAAAAATAGATTTTTCAAAGAAAAATATTATTACAATCACTCAAGGTTTTCAAATATTTCATATGTTATTTGTAATTTTTACAATAGAAATGGTCATAATTATTATGCTTGTCCTATTAGAAGAAACATACAATGACTATTAAGGCCATATGGGTACTAAAGAATTTTATTTCTTCTAATATTAATAAATAAAGGACCCAAAGAACTTGGGTACCAATAATTTTTTTTAATTGCTTTTGTAGGTATGCATAAAGTCTTCTACAAGTAAAAGTATATGGTTTTTAGACAACGGATGCTCAAGATACGTGACAGGACCAAAACTAAATTCATTGACCTCACTTCTAAAGAAGAAGGATGCGTGATATTTGGAGACAATTCAAAATGAAGGATCATGAAAATAGAAAGTACAAATCATACAAATAATCTCAATCTCAACAAAAAGAATACAATGGAAGAAGTCCAATATAGAGACATCAGAAAAGATCATCAAGACTTAGTACAAAATGCAACCAAACAGTGGAAACATGTGAAAGATCATCAAGTGGAACAAATTATAGGTGAACCTTCAGGATGTGTAAGCACTCGATCATCTTTTAGAAATATTTGTAATCACACTGCTTTTCTATCTCAAATTGAACCCAAAAATATTGATGAAGTACTTATTGATGAATCATAGATTCTAGCTATGCAAGAAGAGCTAAATCAATTTGAAAGAAATAATGTATGGACATTTGTTCCTAGACCCAAAAATCATGCTGTTATTGGAACAAAATGAATTTTTAGAAATAAGAAAGATGAGTATGGAATTATCACTAAAAACAAGGCTCAACTTGTAGCCCAAGGTTTCAATCAAGATGAAAGAATCGATTATGATGAAACGTATGCACCTGCCGCAAGATTAGAAGCTATTCGAATGTTACTTGCATATGCATATTATAAAAATTTCAAACTTTTTCAAATGGATGTTAAAAGTGCTTTCTTAAATGGTTTTATAAATGAAGAAGTATATGTTAAGCAACTTTCAGGTTTTGAAAATCATATTTTTCCTAATCATGTTTTTAAGCTCGCAAAAGCATTATATGGATTCAAACAAGCTCCTAAAGTTTGGTATAAGAGGCTTAATAGTTTCTTAATTGAAAAAGGTTTTTAAAGAGGAAATATCGATACAACTCTTTTCATCAAATATGAACATGATAATATTCTTCTAGTTCAAATTTATGTTGATGATATAAAATTTAGTGCTACTAATGAAAATATGTGCCAAGATATTGCTAAGAGCATGCAGGAAGAATTTGAAATGAGCATGATGGGAGAACTTAATTTCTTTCTTGAATTGCAAATCAAGCAAGTAAAAAGTGAAACATTCATTAATCAGTCAAAATATATCAAACAGTTACTCAAAAAATTTGAGATGGAAGGTGCGAAGGTAATTAGAACACCAATGAGTCCAACCACCAAACTTGATAAAGATGAAAGCGGTAAGGCAATTGACTCAAAGGTATATCGAAGTATGATTGGTAGTTTATTATATTTGACAGCTAGTAGACCTGATATGATGTTCAGTGTATATTTATGTGCACGTTTTCAATCATCTCCAAAGCACTCTCATTTTATTGCAGTTAAACGTATTTTTAAATACCTTGCCGGTACCATTGACCTAGGGTTATGGTATCCTAAGCACACTTCTTTCGATCTTATTAGTTATTCAGATACAGATTATGCTGATTGCAAAGTTGATCGAAAAAGTACTAATGGAACATGTCATTTTTTAGGTCATGCACTCGTTTCATGGTTTAGTAAAAAAATAAAATTCTGTTGCATTATCTACTCCTGAGGCAGAGTATATTACTGCAGGTAGCTGTTGTGCTCAAGTTCTTTATATGAAACAATAGCTTGAGAATTTTAAACTTATGTAGAATCACATTCCAATCAAATGTGATAATACAAGTGTTATAAATCTTTCAAAGAACCCAATACAACATTTTAGGACTAAGTATATTCATATTAGATATCATTTTCTTAGAGATTATGTACAGAAAGATGATATTGTACTAGAATTCACAAGCACATATGATCAATTGGCTAACATTTTTACAAAACACCTACCAGAAGATAGATTATGCATGATTAGAAGAGAAATAGGAATGATGCATGTCATAAATATTTGTTAAACATTTTTATTCCATTATCTCAAATGACTTACAAAAACTTGAGACTTCTAGCCTCATCTTTCAACTGCATTTGCTCTACATAGATCGACATGTTATTCTCATCTAAAGGATTAGGCAATCAAAATGAAGAGGCAAGTAAGGATTTTAAATCCTTATTTAGTTGCTTTAGCTCTACTATTTTTTTTGTTTGACCATAAACAAGTCGTTGAAGTACAGAGACAGTCTCGCTAAACTTCTCAATTTCGTAAGTTTTACACTACAACCGAGCGAAAAAAGCAACAATGGATGATGAGTATCAAGTTTCGAGACCCACAAGCTCATAAATGGCATTATGATCTGATTTATTAGCTAAATCAGTCTCTTGTTGCTTCATAGCACCTACGATAGAAGCAGAAATAGATTGATCACGAGAAGTACTGAAGGGAAATTGACGAACCATTACAAAATTGTAAAATAAAAATACAGACGAATTGCAAAGATGAGAAAAAAATTTGATGCAAAATAGATAAAGCTAAGGATTGCTCTTATAGAGACGAGAATAAGAACAAAACAAACTATCACAACTTCAAATCTCTGCAATATCTTGCTTGTCAATAACGTCAAGCGGATTTAAATCTTCTTCCGCATCGAATTGTCAGAGCTAGGCCTGCAGCTTTTGCAGCCTTTGTCAAACACGGATGACTTCACTTGTTTAACTTCAAATCTCTGCAACATCTAATTCATCAATAACGTCAAGCGGATTTGAATCTCCTTCCGTACCGAATTGCTAGAGCTAGGTCTTCAGCCTTTACAGGTTTTGTCGGACATGGGTTACTCTAATATTTCAACTCTCTACAAAATCTCATTCCGCACCAAATTGCCAGAGCTATGCCTCCAGACTTTGCAAGTTTTGTCAGACACGGACGCAGGAAGAAATCTCATTCCGCACCAAATCTCGATAATATTTTATTTGTCAACAACATCAAGCGGATCTCTGCACCGAGACGATAAAATTAGGCCTCAACTTTTACAGCTTTTGTCAAACACGGACGGGGAAAGAAATTTTACTGAAACCAATTGCGGTTCCTTTTTAATGATGCCAAAAGGGGGAGAAGTCTTATACTAAAATTATACTACCCTGTTATATATGCTAGAATCATGTTTATATTTTATTTGAAAAACTAACGCATATTTTCAAAGAGAGCTTAAGTATTACTGTAGGTCACAGATTTCAACTAAGTATTTGTCATCATCAAAAAGGGGGAGATTGTTGAACCTAAGGTTTCAAGTCTCGTATCTACGTATAGATTTTGATGATAACAAATAAATTCAAGACTCAAGCTGAAGTTGTCTACGAATGAAGAGAGCTAAACACATCAAGAAATCAAGCATGAGCAAAAAGAAGAACAAGTCTACAAATGAAACTCATAGAGTAATTTTATACATCTCTTAAAATTTGAAATTGGATTAAGGCTCAAAATTAATATTTTTTTATAAAGTATCAAATTGCATTTTTTACATTTCCATAACTTTATTAAAATATTTAATTTCAAAAATTATTATTATTTTTCCACATATGCATAAAGATTTGAATTTATAAGATGATTGATTGTCATCTTTAACATGTGCATGTGTTGTTTGAAAATCTTGAAGGGTGATTGCGTATTTTTTTGACAAATACAAAAGATAGATGATTTTATTTGAAAATCTTGAAGAGTGGTTGTGTGTTTTTTTGATAAATGCAAAAGATAAATGATTTGTTTGAAAATCTTGAAAGGTGGTTATGTATTTTTTTGACATATGCAAAAAGAAGATGATTTAGTTTGAAAAATAAATCATACTAATTTTGTCATGTATGAAAAGTAAAAGATTAGGTTTGATTTTTTTTTAAAATGAATAGAGTTGTCTTTGACAAATATAAAAATAAGATGCTTTTATTTGAATCTTTTGAAAAGTAAATAGTGCTCTTATTTGACATGTGAACCTTTTCAAATTTAAATATGAAGACTCATTTGCCTATAAATAACTCACTTGAGTTTTGCAAAAATCACAACAAGAGCTTACACATCAATTGTTAAGTTTTGCATCATTTTCTCAAAACCCTCATTTTCTCTTATCTAAATTTTGTGCCTTAATTCTTATTCATTTTGAGAGAAATATAGGTTGTGCTGTATTGTTTTTGTTTCACTCATTGAAGAGTGTACTCTGATAATCTACCCATTATCAGCTCTTGTATTTGTAAGAGGGTGCGTATAACCCTTGTGTGTGTAGAAAGTGTTCTACACAGGGAATAGTTGAATTACCAAGTGTGAGGTGATTGCAAGTGTAGAGGGTGTTCTACACGAATTCTTTGTAGCGGTGTTGCTCAAAGGTGTAATAGGTTTCTATCTTCACCTGAAGCATATTGAATAGTGAATTTGGGATCCTCAAGGGGTAGCTTGAGGCGAGGACGTAGGCAGTAGGGCTGAACCTCGTTAAAATACTGGGTTTGCTTCTTCTTACCCTTACTATTTATATTTCGTGCTGTTTTATATTCTGGTTATATTTTATATTGTATATTTGGTTTATAAGTATTAATTTTTTAATATAATTCAATTCACCTCCCTCTTGTGTTAGTCATCTAGGCAACACATCTAAGCTGCAACATAATTGTTGAGATGTGTCTTAAATTGTTGAAGCACGTCTTCAATATGCTCGCTCAACTCTCACTCAAGCGGTAGCTCGAGCAAGACTCAACCCATAAGGTCGCTCAACCCTTGTTCAAAATCTAGCTCGAGCGAGGCATCAGACAATGAGTTTGCTTGACCCTCACTCAACCCTCGCTCGAGCGAGAGTCAACCCTAGACATTGGCTCGAGTCTCGCTTGATGCTCATTTCGAGCTAATGTTCTCTGCTTAAGGTTGCACCGTTTGGAATAGCGTTTCACTCGAGCGAAAAGAGTCTCGCTCGAGCAAGATTTACTTATATAAGTTGAACGTCGTTCATTGAACGTAGTTCGTGAGAGTAGCTCATTTTCTATGTTAGACTTTATGTGAGAGCTTTTGTAAGTTGAGAGTGTGTGAGAGAGCTTTGCAACTTGTAAGTGAGATTGAGTAATTTAGTATAAGAATCATTTGATTCAATTTTTGTACTCCATATTTGTTCTAAGTAGATTCATTGAGACCAACCCAACAATAGACGTAGCCTTGTGTTAAGTTGAACCACTTCAAATCTTGGTGTCCAGAGTGTTCTGTGTGATTGTCGTCTTTTCTCTCCTATTTGCTATTTGTTAACGGGCCTATTCCCAACAGTTATAGTTCTTGTGAAAAGGGGTCTCATCTTGGTGCATCTAGTAGAAAACTATGGCAAGTCTGGGTTAGTTTGTGTCTTGATGGAGAATATTGACTAAATTTGTCTGGGTTAGTTTCTCTATATGTTCAGACAATTATGTGGTAGAGTAGAAATTATATTTTTGCTTTCTTGAAGTAGTAAAGATGTTTTTATTTGTTGTTCTCTGAACTTTATGAAGCCATATGGGAATTCTCTCACTTTGGCAAGCAACAAAATTGCATAAAATCTATTTTGGCCCTAATATGTTCCAGAAAGTCTCATTCTATAAAAAAATCATGTGCTTGCCATTATTGCAGGAAAAAGATGAGAGGGCCGGACTCCTTTAGATTGGGAGACTTGGCTAAGAATTGCTATAGATACAGCAAGAGGCATTGCTCATATCCACACACAAGATGCAGGATATTGTTTATTAGTGGTGAAAGGGATTAAAAATATCAACTGCACCTCAATAGTACAAAAGTAGACAAGATTTGACTAGGGGTGATGGGGGCTGTCAGGAAAATAAAGAAAGAGATAGGAAAAAAGCAGGGAAGTGATACACGCATGACATGAGTTCGACTGACACACGCAAAGTAAAATATCTGACTGCACAGACCGAAATTTAAAAGGGCTTTATGCCTAGGCAACAGGGGGGGCGATCTGATCTCCAACATAATCTTCTTCAACCTTCTTAGAGGATTTCGAGAGCCTGTACAACGAATTTATCTGTATATTCATGTATATTTTATCATGTATTATGAGCCATGAGAGACTGTAAAAAAACTCCATTATAATAGATTCTCATCCCAAAATACCCGTAGACGTAGGCACTTGCCGAACCACATAAAATTGTGTGTCAATCTTTATTTATTTTATTTATTATTTACGCACGTACAGTCACACCAGGACCCCGCTGGGATCCCCAAACGACATTGAACGAAACCTAACTCGCACCGGTGGGTTGGAAATAATTCTTTCTTTCACCCCGACTTGTTGGCCGATTTTTATGGCTTCAATAGTGGCGTCGTCTGTGGGATGGTTATGTCGGAGGTGGGCGAATGATGATTTTCCAGCCCACTGAATAAAAGTATCTGATCGACTCAGCAAAAAGTTTCTCCAGATGAGTGTGCTTGACCAACTCATTCTTATTTTTATTTTTTATCCCTATTACTGGCATGGCAAGAAAAATGCTGGTACTAGCTCGGTCAGTATCGAGCCCTTATCCTGGACCATCTATTTATTTATCTTTCCAACTCGGGTGTTCACGAGAGTCACAAACACATGCATCAACACGTGATGACCCTGAACACATTTCGGAAGCACAGTGTACTACGCACTTAAAGTGCACAAGAACACAACACATGTGCACGATTCACTTATTGTGCATGCATTGGGTAATAAGTCCATGCACAGTACGGGACTGTACTGTGCACTTAAGTGCAAATTGTGCACTTAAGTGCACAGTGCATGTCCGCCCTGCATGCTCGCAATGCATGCATCGTGCATGGCATGCACTGTGCATGCATGCACAGTAGACGTATGCAAGCATGCACCGAGCTCAAAAGTGCGCCGGTGGGGCATCCGAGCTCTGTAACTCGACCTCTCGAACTCGATTCAAATACCGGTGGTCACCTCCGTGACTGCCGGCAGCTTCTACCTCGCCGGAGGCTACGCCTGAAGGTGTGTTGAGCCCCTGGCAGTCACGCCGGAAAACTAAAAATGCATTTTCCAGTAGCCGCGCTATGCCGGTAGGAGGGGAGTGGCGCTGGCACCCACCGCAGAGGTCGCCGGCGTCTTCTGTCTCCGATGCAACTACCCATGACCGTCGGCTTTGCCAGAAATGACGGATCCATCACAACCAAAGCTTCCTCACGGCAGAAACGGGAAGCCCAACCTAGTTGGGGCATGGCTGGCCCGCCGGCAGCTCCAGGGTAGTCGTCGGCTCTGTCTGACCTTGCCGAGAGATGGCCAGCCCACTGGCAACTTTCAGGGCGATCGAGCTACCTCTCGGACCCCTCGGCTCGGTCGGACTCCCTCTCACACACCTTCAACTCGGGCCACCTCTCGGACACCTTCCGCTCGGTCGGACTTCCTCAACTCGGGCTCCTGTAACTCGAGCTCCACTGCTCAGGCTACACTAGCCTGGGCTCCCTCAACTTGAACTCTCCCACACAACACCAACTCGAGGTGACACCCTCGACCAGCTCGGGGTTCATTAGCCTAGGCACCACCCGTTCGGGCTCCACTTGCTCCGAAGTCCACCGAGCTCCCTCCCTCTCTCTCGAAACTTGTCACACAGCCCCATGCTCGGGATCCACATCGTTCATGCATTTCCCAGCTCGAAGCAGCCTCGACTCGAGATTACCTCTCGGGAAGCAAGATGAGCTTGGGGAGACCAACTCGGGAACTCACCCTCACCATATTCACGAGCCCAGCATAGTCCATTACTCTAGTCCGCCCGCCTGGCCCACGACCACATTGGACCTCTAGATCGAACCTCATTCCTGCTCAGCACACCCCGATCGGAAGCCTTGCTCGGGCAAACCAGTTGGGACCCCAACTCGAGAAAATCCCTTCGGACTCACCTTTCTTACCCAGGACTTGAAAAACACACTCACGGCTCACTCAAGCTATTTAGGCCCCATGCACTTGGGGGCCTCACCAAGCTTGAGCTCGAACTAGCTCACAACTCACTCGGGAACAACTCTCGAGTGCCTTACCTAACACTGCTCGGAAAAGTCATCTTGAAGATCCACGCATGGTGCATCCCAGCTTGGGATACGCCTCACAAACACACTCGAGTCTCCCTTTCTCTCTTGAGACTTGTCACACGGCCCCATGCTCGGACTCACATCACCCATATGTGTTCAGGCCAATCACGTTACACACATTCGGGAACTCGACTCACCAATCACCTTACTCACTTGCAGGGACACAACAAACGGGAACCCACTCCCACGGCACCTACACTCAGGATTTACTCATTCAGAACCAAGCTTGAGCTCCAACAAGCTCATAACTCCTCACTCGAGTTGCCACTCGAGACTCACCAAACTTGGGTCGAGCAGCTCAGGATATCATTGTTCATATACTTGGGGCTCACCCTGCTCACAGAAACCTCACAAGCTTAGAATACTCACGCTCTATAAGAGCTATCTTCCTCTCCTTTTTGTAGGAATCAGGCAACCACCACCCATGTCCTGACACTCGGAAGTCAATGTTCGGGATCTCACGGCTTCTCACTCGAAAGTCGAAACTCGGGAGTCGACACTCGGGATCTCACGGCTCCTCACTCGGGAGTCAACATTCAGAAATTCATCACTCGACGCTAGACATTCGACACTCGACACTTGAAAAATTTTTGCCACAGACAAAAATACATCAATTTGTCTCTTTGAAAATATGTGAATTTATTTTTCTACTGACAAAATTGTTATCTGTAGCATGGGACGACGACGCAACGTCAGAATCCTGCAGGGTCCCACGTGATGACACTTCCCGCGGGGTGACAACCGAGCTCCAGCCTTGCGCCTCAGCTCACCTACACGATGACATCTCCCGTAGGGTCTCAGGCGATGCACTCCTGTCGAGTCCCATGTAATGATTCCTACTGCGACGGAACAGGCTTTGCGCCTTATCATAGCGAAATCTCATCGGCGACTCGCGGAATTGTCGGATCAACCACATTCCGCTCGAAGACTCGCGGGGTTGTCGGATCACCCACATCCTGCTCAACGACTCGCGGAATTGTCGGATCATCCATATCCCACTCGAAGACTCGCGAGGTTGTCGGATCACCCACATCTCGCTCGAAGACTCGCGAGGTTGTCGGATCACCCACATCTCGCTCGAAGACTCGCGAAATTGTCAGATCACCCACATCCTGCTTGATGACTCGCGGAGTTGTCGGATCACCCAGAAATAGAATATCAACAAGAGAATTCTCACCACCTCCTTTGGTGGTAAGAATTCACAGGGTAAACAAAAGCAAGAGAGAAGAAGAAATGTTAAAAGGGAGCGCTTCCTAAAAATTCCTACCAAAGTATATTTGCTAAGAATTCGCGAGGTACTGAAACGGATTAAAAATATCTATTGCACCTCAACAGTACAAAAGTAGACAAGATTTGACTAGGGGTGATGTGGACTGTCAGGAAAATAAAGAAAGAGATAGGAAAAAAGCAGGAAAGTGATACACGCATGATATGAGTTCGACTGACACATGCAAAGTAAAATATCTGATTGCATAGACCAAAATTTAGCTATAAAAAGGGCTCTATGCCTGGGCAACAGGGGGGCAATCTGATCTCCAACATAATCTTCTTCAATCTTCTCAGAGGATTTCGAGAGCCTACACAGCGAATTTATCTGTATATTCATGTATATTTTATCCTGTATTGTGAGTCATGAGAGACTGTAAAAAAACTCTCATTATAGTAAATTCTCATCCTCAAATACCCGTGGACGTAGGCACTTGTCGAACTACGTAAAATTATGTGTCAATCTCTATTTATTTCATCTATTATTTACGCACGTACAGTCACGTCGGGACTCCATTGGGAACCCCAAACCACATCGAACGAAACTCAACTCGCACCGGTGGGTTGGAAATAATTCTTTCTTTCACCTCGACTTGTTGACCTATTTTTATAACTTCAACAAGTGGTGCCATATGCCAATATCTAATTCTCTTAGGTGGCTTATAATAACTGCATGAGGAGAAATCTTGAACTGAAAAGATGCTATATGAACTATTAAGGAAATGCTTAGTTTTTAGTTAGATTTGTGGTTGGAAGAGTGCTTTAAAGTCCATGTATATTAGTAAAACGTTTCTTCGATCAGCATAAATAGTATGAATGAATACTTTCTAGTATTTTTTCTCATTTTACTCAAATTTCACTCCTTTTTGAATCTCTGCACAGGTAATGTTTAGCCAATTGGAGTATCTACTGTATACTTAGACGTGAAAAGTAAAAATAAAAAAATTTAAAAAAAAAATTGGAATTTAATAGCCGATGGGTATATTGAGACATGAAAAGTAAAAATAGAAAAGAAAGGAATTTCACTTTGTAATTTGTTTTTTGGTCTTCTTAAAGGCTGGGTCGATTAATTTTGGTTTCAGCTAAAGAGGGGCACCCAAAGAGCATCGATGGTTTTGATTGAATGAATGTGCATGTGGGTGCCAAACCTAGGAACAACCAAAATTGCTGAATGTGGGTAATATTATCAGTGGCGGTTTTTTATATTATTGCCTGCGACACTTAGTCGCCGGAAATAGTTTTTTCAGGATGACATTATTGTGAAGCGTCTTGAAACAAACGCTTTTCTCACACTATTTTATTATTTTGAAGCTCATTTGCATTAATATTTTGCTCATCTTGTTCGACTTATGAATAATGAGAAAGTTATGTGAATGTTTGAAGGATTGGGTAATAGAATATTTTAATTATTATTTTTTACATATTTTTTATTATTATTCAATAGTCTATTACTATTTTTTTTTTATTATTGATAAAATATTTTAGATCAATTCGCTTGGAAGCGCAACCTTAAATACTAGGTTATAAGTATTTTTAAATGAGACGTAATATTAACGTATCTTCTTTGAAGCTAATATTTATTCATTGTCCAGCAAACCATGCATGGAATTATAAAGACGTACGATGGAAAAGCTTTAGTTATGTCACTGAACATTCAACCAAACCCAGCTTATTCCTAAAGTGTATGTTTGTGATTATGATGTGAAATATAATTTATAATTTTAAAGTTTATAATTTAAATAATAAGTTTTATATTTTAAAAATTATTTATTATTTAATAAATATGTATTCAGAATATTTTTAAAATTAATTACAGTAATTTTTTAAAAATATACATCTATTTGCATAAATTTTTGATAAAAGTTTTAATTTAATGCTTTTAAAAAAATTAGATTTCTAACTTTTTTAAGTGATTAAAATATTTTTTATAAATTTATCAAGCATGTTATTTTTTTATTAAAATAGATTTAAATAGTTAAAAGTATTTTTTAAATTTCAAAATGCAATCTGAAACATAGCCTAATACTGCCTAAGTGTATATTTAATTATCAAAAATAAAATAAATAAAATTACTCTTATATTGTAAAAAATAATATAACACTTGTATTAAATTTTAAAGACTAATCAATTGGTTGAACCCGAATGATCCAATCTTGAGTTAGCCTTTCATTAAAATAAATACTAATAATAATAATCTTGAGTTGGCCAGTTGGTCACTTGGTCACTTGGTCTACCATTAAGCGTTTTGCGCCTTTTTTTTTCTGAATGGAATCAAAGTGTCGCAACGTTTACTTCAGCCAGCCAATTATTAACAAACTCTGATTGGTAAATTGGTTTGGATAGTTGATTTTTACTCATCTGATATGTTAATCGTAAAGTTATTTTTATTCTAAACTCAAATAAAAATACAAAATATTTCATATTTTAAATATTCAATTTTTTAATTTAATTATTATCTAACCGTTACAAATTTCTCAAATTCTTAAACAAAATACAAAAAATAACACAATATTAATTCTTTTCCAATTTTAAAATAAAAATTATATTCAAATAAGCTTTTAATTATAATATTTTTATTCAAAATTTTTTACTCATTTTCCAAAATTCAATAAAAAAAAATTAACTTTAATTATTTTATTACTATTTACATATATACTAAGTAATTCTAAATATTCAAAACGGAGCCAAAGTGATCTTATGAAAATTCAAATTCCTAGCCAAAGTCTTAAGGGACCAAAAGACACGCCAAAATTAATGGGTGAAGTGTTGAAAAGTAAGAACGAACCGACCGACCGACCACAATGGCCAGCAGCTCACAATCACAATCATACACAGCAGTAAAATGGGTGAGCACGTAGCTTGATCTTAAGAAACCAAAGACCAGTATTTCTCAAATTGAAAAGAAAAAATATATATATATATATATATATATATATATATAATATTTATCCGTAATTAATTAAGTGAATAATTCACTCTAACCTTGGAGACTTGGGAGTCAACCAATAACGATGGTTAATGGAGACCACGTGAGATCCAATACTTGGAGACTTGGATAATCATGACTCAGACCATTTATATTGGTTTCATTTTTTTTTATAAAAAAAGTGTACTTTTTGTACAGATATTATAAAAAAATATCATATTTGATTAAATATAACTAAAAAATTAATTTATTATTTAAAAATTAAGTAAAAAGTACTTTTATGCTATTTATTATTTAAAAATTAAGTAAAAAGTACTTTTATGCTATTTCTTCCAATTTTTTTTAATTATATTTAATCAAATATGGCATCCTTTTTTCTATATTTGTATAAAAAAATATACTTTTGTTGATAAAAAAAAAATAAGACTAATGTAAATGTTCTCACGGTGCTATCCAATACTTGGAGACTTGGAGTCATCCAATAACGATGGTTAATGGAGACCACGTGAGATATAGGTCAACGGAGACTCATGTCAAGATGAGTCTCTCTGCGGTGTTATTTTTTACTTTCTTGTGCCACCCACCAGTTGGCCACTAATATTAATGGGTATGTTTCAATCTGAGATATATGCAACCTTTTGCGTAGCAGTAGCCCATGATCTCCAAGTATTGTTGTTGACTCAACGAATTACATTTCATGTTGTGAATATTAAGTGTCAATTATTTACACTTATTATATTTTATCTCTAATCAAATCTGTGTGTGCAGCTAATAATGCCTACAGCAGATGACACGGTGCCGTTTTGTTGAGATAAGGAAAGATGCCTGGACACGTGATATGGGGCTGAGCAGAGGAGACTTAATCTCAGCCACTGGATTCACACGTGTCAACATCCTTTGATTGTATATAAATATAATCTTAACCTGCTGAGAGATAGAGAGATAGGGTTAGTAGTACTCTGCCGGCTAAAAGCTCCAGAGAGATCGAGAGATTGAGAGATTGAGAACAAGGGCATTATCGAGTGAGAAAGAAAGTCATCTTTATGGCTTGGTTTTAGATCGATACTGGTTTGATCTTGTAAGAGAAACGTTGGCTTTGGAAGATTCATCAATAAAATGATTCTCTGAGGCTGTTCCTGCCGTGGATGTAGGTCATTAGGGCCGAATCACATAAATCGTGTGTTTTTCTTGATCCTTCTATCTCCTTTTGTTTCTTGTTGATTTACTTGTCTATTTGCTGTTCTTGTTTCTGCATTTTGTTTTCTTTACATTCTTTAACCGAATCTTGCTATTTGTTATTTGCTCTGAGTTTTATCAAAGACTCAGAGGGGGTTTGTTGCCCAGATGACTAACACAAGAGGGGGGGTGAATTGGGTTATATTAAAAAATTAATACTTATAAACTAAATATACAATATAAAATATAACCAAAATATAAAGCAGTAGGAAATATAAAGAGTAGGGTAAGAGAAAGCAAACTCAGTATTTTTACGAGGTTCAGCCCCACTGCCTACGTCCTCGCCTCAAGCTACCCCTTGAGGATTCCCAAATCCACTATTCAATCTCCTTTAGGTGGAGATAGAAACCTATTACACCTTTGAGCAGCACCGCTCCAAAGAATCCGTGTAGAACACCCTCTACACTTCCAATCACCTCACACTTGGTGATTCAACTATTCCCTGTGTAGAACACCTTCTACACACACAAGGGTTATACGCACCCTCTTACTTCCAATCACCTCACACTTGGTGATTTAACTATTCCCCGTGTAGAACACCTTCTACACACACAAGGGTTATACACACCCTCTTACTGATACAAGAATTGATAGTGGGTAGGCTATCAGAAAACACTCCTCAATGAGTGAAATAAGAACAATACAGCACAAACTATATCTCTCTCAACAAGAACAAGAATTAAGGCTCAAAACTTTTAGAAAAGAGAGAATGAGAGCTTTGAAAGAATGATGCAAAATTTAGCAATAGATGTGTAAGCTCTTGTTGTGATTTTTGCAAAACTCAAGTGAGCTATTTATAGGTAAATGAGTCTTCAATTTCAAATTTGAAAAGATTCTCATGTCAAATAAGAGCACTATTCACTTTTCAAAAAATTCAAATAAAAACATTTCCTTTTTGCATTTGTCAAAGACAACTCCATTCATTTTTCAAAGAAATCAAACCTAATCTTTTGCTTTTCATACAAGACAAAATGAGCATGATTTATTTTTCAAACCAAATCATCTTCTTTTTGCATATGTCAAAAAAACACACAACCACCCTTTAAGATTTTCAAACAAATCATCTATCTTTTATATTTGTCAAAAAAACACACAACCACCTTTTAAGATTCTCAAACAAAATCATCTACCTTTTGCATTAGTCAAAAAAACACACCACCTCCCTTCAAGACTTTTAAACAAAATATGCACATGTTAAATATGATAATCAATCATCTTATAAAATCAAGTTTTTATAAAAAAAATATAATTTTCGAAATTATTTTGTTTGATGGTGTTATGCACATGTGTAAAACATAATTTTCAAAACTAAGACATTTAAAAATGTCTTGCATATGTGGAAAAAGTAATTTGATGTTTTATGAGAAAAAAGAGTAATTTGGAGCCTTAATCCAATTTCTAATTTTATCAAGAGATGTACAAAAATAATCTATGAGCTTCATTTGTAGACTTGATATCTTTCTTGCTCATGCTTGCTTTCTTGATGTGTTTAGCTCCCTTCATGCATAGATAACTTGAGCTTGAGTTTTCAATATTATTTGTTATCATCAAAATTTATACGTAAATACGAGACTTGAAACCTTGGGTTCAACAGGGTTCATTCATAACAACTGGTATCAGAGCTCCGGCTCGATGGGGACCACTAGATTCGATGTAGAGAAATTCACGGGGGAAAACGATTTTGGGTTATGGAGAATAAAGATGAGAGCCATGTTAGTCCAACAAGGCTTACAGGATGCTCTCACCTCTGGGAAAAATTACTCTTCCTCGAAAGAGGAAGGGAAGGTGGAAGTCCAAAGGGACATCCTCCAAAAGGCCCATAGTGTTCTGATACTGTCTTTAGGGGATAAAGTACTGAGAGAAGTCGCAAGTGAGGAGACTGCGGCTGGTATCTGGTTAAGACTGGAACACCTTTACATGACAAAGTCCTTAGCAAATAGGCTCTATAAGAAAACTAGGTTATACACCTTCAAGATGACTCTTGGTACCTCAATAGGAGAACATCTGGACACTTTTAACAAAATAATATTAGACCTAAATAATATAGATATTAAGGTGGAGGATGAGGATCAGGCAATCCTCTTGCTGAGTTCCTTGGACCCCTCATACCAGAACCTTAAGGAGACCATGATGTATGGTAGGGACACTTTATCCCTAGATGAAGTACAGGCTGTACTTCATGCTAGGGAATTACAAAATCAAGAAGATACCAAGCAAGAACATGGTGAGGGCTTGTCAGTTAGGGGAAGACCAGAAAAGAGAAACAAGAAAGGAAAATCAGAGAATAAAAGGGGAAGGTCTAAGTCCAAAGGAAAACACCTAAAATGTTTTCTATGTCACAAAGAAGGACACTTCAAAAGGGACTGTCCTGACAAGAAAACACAAACAGGGAATAAAGCCAAAGATGAGGGGGATGTGGCTGTGGTGTTAGATGGGTATGACAATGCTGAGGTACTAAATGTATCTGAGGTAGATTCTGGAAAGGAGGGGATCCTAGATTCTGGATGCTCTTTCCATATGTGTCCAAATAGAGGCTGGTTTGAAACTTTTTCTGTTCTGGATGGTGGACATGTGATCCTAGGGAATAATAAATCTCGTAAAATCCTGGGAATTGGAAGCATAAGGCTAACTCTTCATGATGGGATGGAGAGACTCTTGAGGGAGGTCAGGTATATACCTGACCTAAAGAGGAATCTGATTTCTCTTGGCATGCTTGATGTCTCTGGCCACTCCTTTAAATCAGAGGCAGGGGTCCTTAGGGTCACAAAAGGTTCACTTACAATCATGAAAGGAGTAATAAAGAATGGCCTGTATACCTTGGTTGGAAAAACCACTGTTGGGGAAGCATCCCCTATACAGAATGAAACTGAGGACAAAACTGTGTTGTGGCACAGGAGACTAGGACATGTTAGTCAAAGAGGACTTTTAGAACTACACAAACAGGACTTACTGAAAGATATGGGTCTGGATAACTTACCTTTCTGTGAAGACTGTGTTTATGGAAAGGCTAAGAGGGTGAGCTTTAAAAGGGCAACTCATACAACTGCTCAGACACTAGACTATGTACATTCTGACCTTTGGGGACCCTCTAGAGTAACTTCCCATGGTGGAGGGAATTACTTCCTCTCCATCATTGATGATTACTCTAGAAAGGTATGGGTTTACATCCTTAAGCATAAAAATGACACATTTGGAAAGTTTAAGGAATGGAAATCCTTGGTAGAGAATCAGGTAGGTAGAAAACTGAAAACTCTCAGGACTGACAATGGGTTAGAGTTTCTGTCAACTGAGTTTAATAACTTCTGTAAGGAGGAAGGAATCTTGAGACATAAAACTGTGAAGGAAACCCCTCAACAAAATGGCCTTACTGAGAGAATGAATAGGACCATTTTAGAGAGGGTAAGATGCATGCTGTCCAATGCAGGGTTGTCTAAATCCTTTTGGGCAGAAGCTGTTAGCACAGCTGCCCATTTAATAAATAGGTGTCCATCTTCAGCTATAAATTTTAAAACACCACAAGAAATTTGGACTGGTAAACCACCTAAGTATGATTATCTTAGAATCTTTGGGTGTACTGCCTATGCACATTCAAAGACTGATAAATTAGATCCCAGGGCACTTAAATGTATCTTTGTGGATTACCCTAAAGGGGTTAAAGGGTATAAGCTGTGGGTGGATGAACCTGGGAGGCAAAAATATATTATCAGCAGGGATGTGGTTTTCAATGAATCCCAAATGGCTGGGAGACAGAAGGAAGGGACAGAACACATACCCTGTAGAACTAAGGGGGAAGTACAAGTTGAGGTGGAGGATGGAAATACCTCAACTGAACCTAGGACTGGCCAAATCAGTAGCTCTGAGGACACTATATCAGATGTCACAAGCCAAACAGCATCTGACTCTTACAATTTGGTAAGGGACAGAAAGAAAAGAACAATAAAACCACCCCTTAGGTATGGTCAAGCTGAGCTTACAGCCTTTGCATTGACCATTGCTGATGAGGTAGTGTATCAAGAACCAAGGACCTATAAAGAGGCCATAGCTAGCAAGGATGCCACCCAGTGGACACTTGCTATGCAAGAGGAGATGGAGTCCCTAAATAAGAATAAAACTTGGGTTCTTGTTACAAAACCAGAGAGGGTTAAGTTAGTGGGATCCAAGTGGATCTTTAAAAGAAAAGAAGGCATACCAGGGGTGGAAGGTGCTAGGTTTAAGGCAAGACTAGTGGCAAAGGGTTTCACTCAAAGAAAGGGAATAGATTACAATGAAATATTCTCTCCTGTAGTCAAGCACAGTTCCATTAGACTGCTTCTATCTTTCACAGCATTTCAGGATCTACACTTAGAACAACTAGATGTAGAAACTGCTTTTTTGCATGGAGAATTAGAAGAGACTATTTACATGCAACCCCCTGAAGGATTCTCAAAAGACATTAACTCAAATCAAGTATGCTTGCTTAAAAAATCTTTATACGGATTAAAACAGTCTCCTAGACAATGGTATAAGAGATTTGATACATGCATGCTTGAAAATAATTTTAAAAGGAGCTGTTATGACAGCTGTGTTTACTATAAGGATGTTAATGGTATAATAATATATCTTCTACTGTATGTAGATGATATGTTAGTTGCTTGTAAAGATTTAACTCTGATTAAGAAGATTAAGTGTATGTTAAAATCTGAATTTGAGATGAAAGACCTAGGACCTGCTAGTAGAATATTAGGGATGGATATTATAAGGGATAGAATAGAGAAATGTTTGTATTTATCCCAGGAAAACTATATCTCTAAATTTCTCAAACGTTTTGGTATGGAACAAGTTAAGCCTGTTAGTACACCTCTAGGTCAACATGTGAAATTGTCCATAAACCAGGCCCCTGGGACAGAAACTGAAATAGAGTTTATGAAACAAATTCCTTATGCTAGCATGGTGGGAAGTATAATGTATGCAATGGTATGCACTAGACCAGATCTCACCCATGCTGTTAGTGTAGTCAGCAGGTTTATGAGCAATCCTGGTAAGGCACACTGGCATGCCATTAAATGGCTATTAAGATACATTTCTGGAACCACTAATTTGGGTCTGGTATATGGAAAAAATGTTAAGGAAGGATGTGAGTTAGAAGGATTTGTAGATGCAGACTATGCTGGTAATGTAGATACCAGGAAATCATTAACAGGTTTTGTATTTACTGCTTATGGGGGGGCCATTAGCTGGAAGTCTAATCAGCAAGCTGTTGTGGCTTTATCCACAACAGAAGCTGAGTATATAGCTTTGACAGAGGCCATAAAGGAAGCAATATGGCTGAATGGTGTATCACATGAATTAGGTATATTCAAAGGAAATATTAATGTGCACTGTGATAACCAAAGCTCAGTATACTTGGCTAAAAACCAAGTGTATCACGAAAGGTCTAAGCACATAGATGTTAGGCTCCATTTTATAAGGGATGTAATTAAGTCTAGGGTAGTTGGTGTGGAGAAAATTCCAACTGAAGAAAATCCCTCAGACATGATGACCAAATCCCTGCCTTTAACAAAGTTCAGACACTGTCTGGACTTGATTAATATGCAATCTGTTGGGAGTCCCTAGTAGAGGGACATTGCAGGAACAGTCAAGAGGAGAATAGGATAGAGTAGATGAAAAATTATTGACAAGGTGGAGAAATGTGAATATTAAGTGTCAATTATTTACATTTATTATATTTTATCTCTAATCAAATCTGTGTGTGCAGCTAATAATGCCTACAGCAGATGACACGGTGCCGTTTTGTTGAGATAAGGAAAGCTGCCTGGACATGTGATATGGGGCTGAGCAGAGGAGACTTAATCTCAGCCACTGGATTCACACGTGTCAACATCCTTTGATTGTATATAAATATAATCTTAACCTGCTGAGAGATAGAGAGATAGGGTTAGTAGTACTCTGCCGACTAAAAGCTCCAGAGAGATCGAGAGATAGAGAGATTGAGAACTAGGACATTATCGAGTGAGAAAGAAAGTCATCTTTATGGCTTGGTTTTAGATCGATACTGGTTTGATCTTGTAAGAGAAATGTTGGCTTTGGAAGATTCATCAATAAAATGATTCTCTGAGGCTGTTCCTGCCGTGGATGTAGGCCATTAGGGCCGAACCACGTAAATCGTGTGTTTTTCTTGATCCTTCTATCTCCTTTTGTTTCTTGTTGATTTACTTGTCTATTTGCTGTTCTTGTTTCTGCATTTTGTTTTCTTTACATTCTTTAACCGAATCTTGCTATTTGCTATTTGCTCTGAGTTTTATCAAAGACTCAGAGGGGGTTCATTCATAACACATGTTTTTGTCCCATATGGATATGGCCTCTCGCATTAATTCCACTCATGCGCTTCTCGCATGGTCTCTCCTCTCTCTTCTCTTCTACGGAACCACCACTATCGTCCACTTTGCAGTAGTACTGGCAGCATCATCATCCTCTTCTTCACCACTACAACTCAAACCCCAGACTCTCCTGGAGACTAAATGGTGGCAATTTTTATTTGACTACAACACCATTACTAATTCCTCCCGTCCTTGCGAGTGGCTTGGCAACACTTGCAATTTTGGTGGAAGCATCACAAGGATCAACTTACGCGATTTCAATTTGGGAAGTACGTTGAAACTCAACTTTTCTTCTTTAAAAAATTTAGTCTCCCTTGATTTGAGTCAAACTAATCTTCAGGAGAGCATCTCACTTGAGATTGGTGATTTATTCAAACTCGAATACCTTGATCTGTCCTCCAATAATCTTCAGGGGAGCATCCCACCGAAGATTAGTAATTTATTCAAACTCAAATAGCTTTATCTCTCCTCCAATAATCTCACGAGTGAGTTTCCTATTTCACTCAAAAACCCCACCCAATTGGAAGAGTTGTATATTCCTAATAATTAAATCAGTGGTTGCATCTCACACGAGATAGATGTTATGCCGAAACTCGTAGACCTTGGTCTATCCTCCAATAATCCCACGGGTGAATTGCCTCTCTCACTCATAAACATCATTGGTTTAGAATTGTTGAATATTTCTTCAAACGGAATTGCTGGTTTCATCCCACCTGTGTTAGGTATTCTATCAAAACTCACCTACCTTGGTCTATCATCCAATAAATTCATTGGCGAGTATCCTCTTTCATTGACAAACCTCACTCGATTAGGGACGTTGGATATTTCTTCAAATCAAATCACTGATTTTGTCCCCAAAAGCTTAGGAAATCTGAACAATCTCTTTGTATTACTTTTGACCGACAACTTTTTCATTGAACCAATCCCCTCGTCTCTTGTCCTTTTAACCAATCTCACCCACCTACATCTGTCGGAAAACCAGCTCAATGGCTCCATATCGGAAGATTTGGGAAATCTGCGGAACCTCATTCAATTAGATCTGAAGGAAAACAGTTTCACCGAACCTATCCCTTCATCTCTTTCACTTTTGACCAATCTCACCCATTTATACATGTCTGAAAACCAACTCAATGGCTCCATACCGGAAGATTTGGGAAATCTGCGGAACCTCATTCAATTAGATCTGAAGGAAAACAATTTCACCGGACCTATCCCTTCATCTCTTTCACTTTTGACCAATCTCACCCATTTATACATGTATGAAAACCAGCTCATTGGCTCCATACCCGAAGGATTGGGAAATCTGAGGAACCTCATTGAATTAGATCTGATGGAAAACAATTTCACGGGACCAATCCCTTCTTCTCTTTCACCTTTGATATATCTCAAACTTTTGGTTTTGTCTGAAAACCAGCTCAATGGCTCCATACCCGAAGAACTAGGAAATATGTGCAGTCTCTTCAAATTATATCTAGATGGAAACAAGCTCTCTGGACCAATCCCTTCTTCTCTTTCGCTTTTATACAATCTTGACGACCTGAATATGTCTTCTAATCAAATCAGCGATTTTATACCGTCAGAAATGGGGCATCTGGAGAATCTGAAGAGTTTAGACCTTCGTAATAACATGCTTAATGGTCTAATCCCTTCGGCTATCGGCGATTTAACTCATTTGTACAGCTTGTCCCTTGGCGAGAATCAATTTAATGGTTTTATCCCAGTATAAATATGGAATTTGAAGAAGCTCAGATGTCTGACTCTTGAAGATAACAATCTCATGGGTTCAATTCCCAAAGATATAGAAAGTTTATTTGCCTTGGAGGAACTGTTATTGAGCAACAACTGCTTAACTGGAAGCATTCCTGATCAGATCAGTCGCCTTGATTCGCTAGATACTGTTAATCTTAGCCATAACTATCTTAGCAGAAATATCCCTCTTGAGCTTGGTAGTTCAACATTCAAGCTTTTGGATCTCAGCTACAACAATCTTACAGGCAAAATTCCCCAATCGGTCATTAATACTAGAGGCGTCAACTTGTCCTACAATTCTTTGGAGTGTCCAAGTCCAGACAAAAACTGGAATCGCACGCCTAATATTCTTATTGGCAACAAGGGTCTATGCAGTGACTTAATCAATATGGATTTCCCTTCTTGCTCTCCTTGCTTTTCAACTCCTCCAGCCATTCTAAAAAACAAAAAATTATAATTTTTGTCCCCATCCTATCTTCCTTGTTTTCTTATATATTGGGGTTTCAATCCTTTGTCGACGCAAGGTTAAGATAACCGAGTTTAATTCAAGAGAAACAAAGAACAGGAACTTGTTCTCGGTATGGAATTACGATGGACACATTGCATATGAAGACATCCTTAAAGCAACCGAGGACTTTGATATTAGATATTGCATTGGAACTGGTGGTTATGGTAGTGTTTACAAAGCCAAATTACCTGACAGTAAAGTAGTTGCCTTGAAGAAACTTCATCGATTAGAGGTTGAGAACGTAACTTTTGATAAGAGTTTTGGAAACGAGGTAAAAGTACTGATAGAGATTCGACATCGAAACATTATGAGGCTTCATGGTTTTTGTTTGCATAAGCGATGTATGTTTTTGGTCTATGAGTATATGGAAAGGGGAAGCCTATTTTGTGTACTAAGAGATGATACTGAATCTTTGAAATTGGATTGGAAGAAGAGGGTGAACATCATCGAATGCATAGCACATGCCCTATCCTACATGCATCATGGCTGCATACCAGCAATTGTTCGTTGAGATATAGCAAGCAGCAATATCCTATTGAACTCTCAATTGGAGGCATTCGTCTCTGACTTTGGCACTGCTAAACTCCTTCATCCAGATTCTTCAAATCAAACATTAGTTGTCAGAACATACGGCTACATCGCCCCAGGTAAATTCTTCATTTTTTTTGCAATTACTTATATCTTTAACGATCTATTTATAAGAAAAACTTGAATAATATAAAAAGACAAAGAAGAAAAATAAATGCATTATACTTTTCAGTAGTTTTTAATTTTCTATGAAAGCATTACACTTTTAAATGATTTCCAATTTTTTTTTTAATTTTATAAACAGAATTGGCTTGTAGCATGGTGGTTATGGAAAAATGCGATGTATATAGTTTGGAGTAGTGGCCCTGGAAATATTAATGGGAAGACATCCGGGAGAACTTTTGACATTATTATCATCTCAAAATGTGATGTTACATGAAATATTAGACCTACGGTTACCACTTCCAAATTATCAAGTTGTACAAGATATTTGCTTTGTTGCTACAATTGCACTTTCATGCCTACGCAAAATGCCAAAATCTCAGCCAACAATGAAATGTGTGTCCCAAGATTTTGTTTCTTGCAGGAAGGCTTCAACTAAGCCCCTACATATAGTTTCACTCTTGCATCTAAATGGAGACAATGAAACTCAATCATGAGATACTTGTTGTAAGGTTCAATATCTTGTTGTTCAATGAACTTAAATGTTGGTTTGTGTGTGTCTCTATGATCTCTGTTGTCTCGTCAGTAGATTTTAATCTCTATTGTCTCGTCAGTAGATTTTAATTTCGAACAGACCAACCGAGCTCAATGGTCAGCACCTCACAACCATAATCATACAGCAAATTGGGTGAGCATATAGCTGTTGATGTGTGTTCTGCACACCTGGGTTGAGTCTTGATTTCCGGCTTTAATCTACAACAGAAAAGATGGAGGGTTGGGTTCCTCGACCCTTAAAATTCTCCGATGCCTTAGTTAGAGAATTTAGATATGTTAAAGACAACAATGAGAAAAAAGCTTTTGATAGATGTTCATACCTTTTTCAAGTGATCCATTCTTTCCTTTATATGGGCTGAATTGTTGATCAGGCACACGTGTAATTATCCAGGACTATCAGGGAGCATATTATTCCCCTCTACATCCTGGGTTTTCTGAGATCATTTATTGGTTTTGTTTCTTCTCAATAATATCTCCATTAATATGATTACCTCTGAGCAATCAGTAAGTATCTTTGGATATTTATATCAAATCGTATTTAATGTGATATGTTACCCTGCCAGGCATTAAATGTTTATAGGACTTCTGATCATCATACTGCCAATGTGTCAGGGATAACTATGACGAACTTACTAAATTTATCGTCTTTATATAGTAGGAGCTCACATGGGAGGAATTCAGTTTGAGTAGGGAGGACTTAGGATCCAACTAAAGGAATTGTACATAATACAATTCCTTCTAAGTCTCCGAAAGAGGAGTAATAGGCGGGCGCCACTACAAAAGGCGTCCATCACCTTATCCCTTATCGTAATTGTCCTTTCACAATACCCCGCGAATCCTAATCGAATACGATTCGATTGGGATTTATTTCATTCTTATTGCCCAAATTCGTGAAATTTTATCCCGCGCAAAATCAAATTTGAATGGGCGGAGTAGGGGCATAATAGTCATGTAAGCACTTGCTGGCTCTCTAACAGTGACGATTTGGTTTCTGCTCACTGGGCATGGGAAATTGAGGCAGCTTTCTGGCCATAATGATACGAAATATCGTGCGCTGTATTTACAAATCATTTCCATCATTATCTGTCTGGCTTTGCAGTTTTCCGAATACTTATTGTCAGGTACTTTTTCATTAATTGAGACATGCCATCCACGCGCTGAGTAGCAGTTTCACAGTTGCTCTCCATTTATCAGTCGTGCCGTTTCACTTCCCGAAGATTGTGCTAATTATATCATTCACCTTCCCCATGATGGTAACCATCTGTAATATAAATACCCGTTTTTTGTAGTGGTTCACTTTTTACTACTGTTTTGCTGCTTGAAAATTTGCCTTCTCTTTCTTTACCAATTCATCTTCAACCCGACTTTTCTTCGCATTTCTCTTAAGCTTCAATGGGGGCTGGTTCTATCTATGCTGGGCATCAATGGGTACCATCTTACCCCCCTTCAGCCATCCAACATCTTCGTGATCTGGGTTACATTTCGGCTTCGACGAGTTTTGGAGTCGTTCGAAAGCATCCTTGTGACGCAGAAGGGCGAGCTCAGCATGTGCTCCTGTATGAAGCCATGTTCAAGAATGGGCTGTGTCTTCCTTTTATCCGACCAGTGCGCGAAGTTCTTCATTACCTCGGCTTGGCCCCGGCTCAATTACTACCGAACGCTTGGCGAATACTATTAGCTTCCTGTATAGTATTTTGTTCGTCGCTGTTAGAGGCAGAAGAGGTGTATCCTGACCTAACGGCTCGAGATTTCCTCTCTCTTTACCGTCTGATTAGAAAACCTTCCTTAAGCTTGGTTGGTTTTCAGTCTCGGGACAGCGAGACAAAATTGTGCACTCTCGAGAGTTGATACTCTAATGTAAAAGATTATCACAAAAAGATATTCTATGTGAACGGCGATAGATGGCAATTCCCCAAGGACGAGACTATAGAGGAATTCCTTATTCAGGTAAATTGGGGCGAGTTGCCCCCAGCCTCCCTTCTGGACATTGATTTAAACAACAGAGAGCGTGCTCGGGTAGAGATAGTGATACGTTGGGCGCAGCACCACTTTCACCAGTTGGAATCCGATCTCATTCTGACCGACCAAAACATCAACACCTACCTAGTCGAGCCACAGCGAGGTTATGCTGAATTTCTAGATTTCTCCAGCATACCGGCTGCCGAAACGCCTGATCGCCCCGTTGCAGCTCGCAAACGCATTGCCCCTCCACGCCAAGAAAAGCCTACAAAATCTCGCCATGAAGGTGGCGGGCTAGCCGTTGTGGAGACTTCTTAGCCTCCTACTCTTACCTTTGCTCAGGAAAGGCGAATTAAGGCTTGCCATGATATAAGGATTACTCGCCCTTCACATGAAGGTCGAGCCCAATCCTATCCAGTACAGCCTCCTCAATCTTCCCCAGTACTTGTGGCACCTGCTAGTGGAGGGAGCAGCTAACACACAAGGTCCCCTTCACCGGAAGGGCAGAGGGCCAGAACACCAGAACCACTGGCTGTGTGTTTGCCTTCAGATCGCCAGCCTCCTCCGAATGACAGGCCTTTGCCTTCGACCTCCAGGCAGCCTATAGATGAGGTCGAGCTGGCTTTTTTGACTGCCCTATCTAATCCTCCTTCCTATGCTGCGGGAACTCCTTATTTCCAAGCGTCTGTGTTATCGTCTGCACAGGCTCCTGCTCAGGAGGATGTTCCCCACTCAGCACACCCTTCTTCGTCTAGAGAGGGTCACCTTGAAATGGGCGAGGGAGAAGAACCTTCTACTCGGGGTTCTGGTGGGCGAGAGGCAGCAGCGATTGAGTGCGGAGAGACAGACCATCGCTCGGATCAAGGCGTTCCGTTCCAGACCCTACTAATGCTGAAACTAATGAGAATACGGGGCGGGAGTCTCTTCGGTCTCCTGAGGGTGATGCTAGATCAACGATGGGATCTTCTCTCAATCGGGCGATACAACACTCCACCCATCCTTCACCTCCAACTACTTCTATTCCTGAATGTCCCGAGCAAGCGGGGATGGTGGTCGACTTACTTCAGTCACTTTTGTTGTAGGTACTCATTCAAGATTCTGTTTTTAGTTTGAATTTCTTTTGTTTCTCTAACTGCTTGTTATTGTTCAAGCCTCCGACCAAATTATTGGGTCAGTCGACTGTGAAGTGACGAGACTATTAACTGGGAGTGCAAAAAGGGCTCGGGAACAGCTTCTAGAAGTAGAGGCGAAATACCGAGAGCTTGGTACTACGGTTTGCCAACTTACAGAAGATAGAGATCTTCTTAAAGCCATCGTTATGGAGCTAGAGGAGAAGCAGGATCACTATTTGGAAATCTATGAATCCATGCTAGGAGAGGTGGCAACATTAAAAGAGAATAACCGGTTCCTAGAGGCGAGCAGGGATGACCTCCTTCGAGGTCAAGAGTCCATTGGGCAGACGCTCGCCATTAAGGACAATGAACTTTCCCTCGCCACTCAAGAGATGAGTAGCCGGAAGTCTAACTTGACCATCCTCAAGCACTCGTGTGCCACTCAAGAAGAGGAGTTAGAGACCCTCTGAGCCAAGGTCGATACAGCTGAGCTCGAACGTGATACTCTCTCTTGAGAATTAGGCGAGGCGAACGCTGAGCTTGAACTTCTCAGGCGTCAAGCAACTTAGCATCGTTCCCTCTGCATAGCCGCCTGAAGTCAAGGTTATGTGGAAGGTTTGAGGCGGCTGAGGCAAGAAATCATTCGGAAGCCATATTTCGACGTGGTTGGCATGGATCCCCGACATCTCGCTCCCGACCCCATAGCAAAGGCAAAGATTGCCAAGATTGGCACACCAGAATGCCGCATACGATTGCCTCCTTAATAGTCAAATGTATTGTACAGACTTGTATAAATTTTAGCTGTAAAGAGTATTAGTCAATATATCATTCTTTTCGCTGTATGTTTACCTTTTTGTATTGTGGCTGGATCAACTCGCCATTTCGTAATAAAGATTTATGTAAATTTATACATGTTGATGTGCCGCATTCCAGATATCCATGATCCATATTCTTGTAATCAGTTTGAACATTGTGATTTAAATTATTAAACAACCGAATATGGTCGTTTGTTGGAGATTGTACTACCCCGCAAATCTTTATCAATGTAGGTGAACGAGCTAGTGATAAAGATTTATAATAATACACAAGTTCTAACTATTATCCGGCCGCCAGGAAGATTAGGCGAGTAAGGTTTAAGCGAGCATGTACCTTATTAACCTGTGAGTGTGATGATTCGTGGGTGAATCGTGGGTAGCATCACCTTGCTTGTTATTGAAAGTTCTCATTCAGACGATTTGACAAGTAGTAATGGAGTTGCCTTTTCTTTTGATACCGAATCAGGGGGTAAGGCGAAAGTGAAGGAGCAGGTTCTCTTCCTTCGCCGAGCAGAAACCCTTTGGGGAGCGAACCGAGGGGCGAGGCTTAGAGCTCAGACGACCCCGCGGTCTGAAGGATGGCGAAGGCAAAGGAACAAGTTCCTTTCGTTCGGCGAGCGAACCGAGGGGCAAGGCTTAGAGCCTAAGCGACCCCGCGGTCTGAAGGATGGCGAAGGCGAAGGAACAGGTTCCTTCCCTTCGGCGAGCGAACTGAGGGGCGAGGCTTAGAGCCCAGGTGACCCCGCGGTCTGAAGGATGGCGAAGGCGAAGGAATAGGTTCATTCCCTTCGGTGAGCGAACCAAGGGACGAGACTTAAAGCCCAGGCGACCCCGCGGTCTGAAGGATGGCGAAGGCGAAAGAACAGGTTCCTTCTCTTCGGCGAGCGAACCAAGGGGCGAGGCTTAAAGCCCAGGCGACCCCGCGGTTTGAAGGATGGCGAAGGCGAAGGAACAGGTTCCTTCCTTTCGGCGAGCGAACTGAGGGGCAAGGCTTAGAGCCCAGGCGACCCCGCGACCCGTGAGGCGCCAGCATGAGGACTGAACATGTTTGCTATAAAATAATAATTTACAATCTTCATATTATATAATTCCAGTGAGGTAAAACCGAACTATATATAATACTTCTTCAAATGTTCCGCATTCCATGGGTGAGAGAGAGCGTTGCCTTCACTGTCTATAAGTTTGTATGATCCTGGTCGAGTACTCCTGATGACAATGTAGGGTCCCTCCCACTTAGGCCCTAACTTGCGTTCTTCAGCGGTGGTTATTCCTGTGCGCTTCAACACTAGGTCCCCAGGTTTAAAAGATCTTGGGTTGATTCGCCTGTTGAACCACTTTTCAGCCATGCGTTTATGGTGTTCCAGCCTTACAGCCGCCTCTGCTCGCCTTTCTTCTACAAGGTCCAATTTTTGTAGCAGCTTTATTTCATTGTCTTCTGGATGGAAATTTTTTACTCTTGAAGTAGGGACTCCTATCTCTGCCGGGATGACAGCTTCGTTGCCATATGTAAGAGCGAAAGGGGTCTCTCCTGTGGGGGTTCGAACAGTGATACGGTAGGACCATAATACTTCAAGGAGTTCGTCTGCCTATGCTCCTTTACAGCTTCCTAGCTTATTTCTAAGGATAGACAGAATAGTCTTGTTAGTTGCCTCTGCTTGGCCATTTGCTTGTGGGTGTCCGAGCGATGAGTAACGCACTTCGATTTTCAACTCGGCGCACCACTGTCGATAGTGCGAAGAGTCGAACTGACCTCCGTTGTCGGATATGAAACTCTGGGGTATGCCAAACCGGTACACAATAAACTTCCAAAGGAACTTGGTAATGCCTTGGGAGGTTATAGAAGATAATGCTTCTGCCTCCACCCACTTTGTGAAATAATAGACTGCTACCATAATAAATTTAACCCCTCCTCGTCCCACGGGAAGGGGACCTATGAGATGTAACCTCCACTGCGCAAAAGGCCATGCTGCCACTATAGATGTCAAATCTGTATGCGGGAGGTGCAAGATATTGGCATGTATTTGGCATTGCGAACACTTTTAGGTAAACTCTTTTGAATCCCTGAGAAGGTTCTGCCAATAATACCCCGCTCGACCTACCTTGTTAGCCAAAACTCTTCCTCCAGAATGACTTCTGCAAATACCTTCATGGATTTCTGCTAACACCTACTGAGACTCCTCAGTCGATAAACATCTGAGTAATGGTTCTGAGAATCCCTTTCTATATAATATCCCCTCCAAGATAGCGAATCTGGCGGCCCAATTTTTGATCCTTTTGGCTTCATTTACATCATTGGGTAGCTTATCCTTTTACAGAAATTCTATTATATCCTTAGCCCATCCGGGCTGGCCTGTGATTGCTTGGAACATTTCTTTCCCAATAGAAGGGATATTTGCTTGCCTTACTTCAGTATTTTCGGGAAAATGGACATCCATTTGTCCGGAAGCGATTCTAGCTAGGCGGTCAACTTGGCAATTATTGACTCTCGGGATTTGTTGAATGGAAGAATACTGAAAGTAATCTCGCGCTTCGCAAACTAGCTGAAAATACTTCTTGAGTCGTTCTCCTTTAGCAGCGAAGGTACCGGTCACCTGATGAACCACCACTTGCGAGTCAGCATGCACCATCACTTCCTTAACCCCCAAAAGGCGAGCAACATTCAAGCCGATTAAAAGTGCTTCATACTCTACCTCATTGTTGGTAACCTTGAAAGTAATCTTAACGGCGTACTTGTACTCTCTACCATTGTCAGAGATGACATGGATACCTGCTCCTCCTACCGCTTTACATGCCGATCCATCCACATATACCATCCAAGGTTTGTTGGGGGGGTGTCTGAACAATCTCTTCTGGGAAGCCAATGAGCTCAACTACAAAGTCAACGAGTACTTGTCCTTTCATCGCCTTTCTAGGGGCGTATTGGATGTCGAATTCGCTAAGTTCTATAACCCACTTTGCTAATCTTCCCAAGGCCTCTGGTCATTGTAAAACAGCTTTCAAGGGCTGGTTGGTAAGTACTTGTACAGTGTGAGCTTGAAAGTACGGCCTGAGTCGTCTAGTAGCTACCACTAAGGCGAGAGCCATCATTTCCAGCTTAGGGTATCTGGCTTCTGCCTCCCGAAATGCTCGACTTATATAGTATACTGGTTTCTGCCCGGTCGCCGTGTCTCTTACTAGAACAGCAGAGGTTGTATTGGGCGAGATGGCCAGATACGCAGTCAATATTTCACCGGACTCAGTTTGGCTGAGCAATGGCGGGTGAGTTAAATATTATCTTAGCTCATCTAGGGCTTTGTCACAAGAAGAGTTCCATTCCTGTGCTTTCTTCAACACTTGAAAGAAAGGTAAGCATTTGTCAGTAGATCGAGCTATGAAGCGATTCAAGGCAGCAACTCGGCCTATCAATTACTGCACCTCGTGATGATTCCGGGGTGCCACCATGTAAGATATGGCTTTCACCTTTTCAGGGTTGGCTTCGATTCCCCTTTCAGAGACCATGTAACCTAAGAATTTTCCCGACTCCACTCCAAAAGAACATTTACTTGGGTTAAGTTTCATCTTATATTGACGTAAGACTTCAAAAACTTCCCGCAAGTCCTCCACATGTTGCCTAGGCGTTTTACTCTTAACCAGCAGATCATCAACATATACTTTGACATTCCTCCTAATATGTTGTTTAAACATCCGGTTGACCAAACGTTGATATGTAGCTCCTGCATTTTTCAACCCAAAGGGCATTACCTTGTAGCAATATAACCATCGGTCTGTAATGAAAGCAGTTTTGTCCTCATCATCTGGATTCATCCTGATCTGATTATACCCTGAGTACGCATCCATGAAACTAAGCAACGGATGACCGGCCGTTGAGTCCACGATCAGATCGATATGAGGGAGTGGGAAGCCATCCTTCGGACATGCCTTGTTTAGATCGGTGAAATCCACACACATCCTCCATTTACCGCTCGTCTTTTTCACCAGCACTACATTAGACAACCATTCTGGATATCGGGCTTCTCTGATAAACCCCGCTGCTAGGAGGCGATCTACTTCCTCGACTATAGCAGTATATTTCTCAGTGCAAAAGCTACGTCTTTTTTGTTTAACTTTCCGAGCTTCTTGATTAACACATAAATGATGACACTATTATCTATACCTGGTATATCTTGATGAGTCCAGGCGAATATGTCTTGATGTTCAACCAAGAGTTGTTTAAGTTCTTGCTTCAGGGTAAGCTCCAAATTGGAACCTATCCGAACTTTTCGCTCGGGCTTCGCCTGGTCGAAGGCAATCAGCTCCAATGGCTCTCCGGGTTCGACTTGCTTGATGGTTTGTTCATTTCAAAAGTATTCATCCCATCGTGTCAAAGGTGGTGGAGGTGGTAACTCAGCTGCCACTTCGCTTTGTCTCGGACCTTTTTTGGCAACACTAATCATCATTTGGATTAGAGGTTTTAGCTCGCGAGAGTAACATTCGCGGGCCAAGGATTGCTCACCTTTGACTTCCCCTATATCATTTTGAGTTGGGAACTTTACTTTCAGATGGTACATTGAAGTCACAGCTTTTAGGCGATTTAAGGCAGGGCGCCCCAGTATGACATTATACGAAGAAGGGGCTTTGACTACTAAGAAATCGACCATAACCATTGAAGTTTTAGGTGCCTCGCCGGCCATAACAGGCAGAATTATGACCCATTCGAGTTGTATAATCTCGCCAGCGAATCCCCTAAGGGATGTTGGGGCTCGCCTTAGCCTGTCCCGCTTGATCCTCATTTTGTCAAAGGCATCCCAATAAAGGATGTCTGCCGAGCTCCCATTATCAATAAGGATTCTTTTGGTTGTAAAATTGGCGACTAACATGGTGACCACCAAAGCGTCGTCGTGAGGCTGCATCACCCCTTCATCCTGTTTATCAAAGATGATTGGGACATCTTCAGAAGGCCGTTTGTCTTGAGTGAATTTTGACATGGCGAACACCTCATCATAGCGCGCTTCTCTAGCATACGCCTTCCTTGAAGCTGAAGTTTCCCCTCTTTTCGGTACTCCTCTAGTAATAGTTCGTAATTCACCTAATGGTCCCCCCCTTTGAGACGAGTCTTTGGCGCTTCTTTCTTTCCGATGGCTCGGACTACGCTTACTGTTAGGATACCCCCCATTTTTTTGTGACTCTTCCCTTTCCTCTTCATTTCTTCTCTTCAAGGTTCGACAGTCCTTAGTATTGTGCCCAATAGATTTGTGATACTGGCAGTACATACTTCCCGGTCAGTACTGGTTCTACTGGTGGTACTACCTTTCCCCAGGTTCTCTATCTACCGTCAAGTTGTTGTGAAGACGCGGTCTGTACTGTGGGCTCCCATGAGACGGCGGACCTCCTTGTGTGTTTCTTCTCTTCGGGTCGGTGGTACCTCTTCTCCTTGCGGACAGGTTGGTTTCGGTTTGATTAGTACGCTCTATTTCTTCCCGCCTTGGTCCTATAAGCACTTGTAAGGTGTCTTCAGCGTTTATATATTCGTCCGCCCTATTTATGAATTTTGCCAAGGTAGCGGGAGTTCGTCTAGCAATCTCTGCTAAGAAAGGACTTCCAGGCTATATTCCACTTAGGAGAGCAGTCAGAGTGATCTTTTCATCCTGATCCCCTATCGTCATTAGCTCCTTGTTGAATCGAAAAAGATAATTTTTGAAACTTTCCTGACCGTTCTGTTTAACCGTGAGGAGATACGCGGCTGGTCTTTTCCTCTTCTGACTTCCTAAGAACTGGGTTATAAAGAGGCGAGCCAGACAGTCAAAGCTGTCTATTGTCTATTGTGCCAGTAGGAACCGTTCCAAACCAGGTACGAGCTACTCCTTTCAAGGTGAGAGGAAACGCTCGGCACGCTACTTCATTGGGATAGCCATGTAGACTCATATGCGTCATAAACGTCTCTATATGTTCATAGGGGTCAGCACCCCCATCGTATAGCTCCATCTGAGGTGCTCGAAATTTAGGAGGTAACGGTACTACCATGACACTTGCACTGTAAGGATTGCCGAGGTGGTTGCGTAATTGCCCAATAATGGAAGGGGCTTCTATACGCCTGGCTATGTCTACATATTTGTCCTCCAGTTCTTTGAGTTCCAGTTGCATTTTACGTCTCTCTTCATCTACTTCTTCATGACTAGGCTCATTGACTAGGTGAGATTCCGCGCATTTACTAACGGAAGGTTCTTCACGAGCAGTCAATTCTTCATTATTCTTTTGCAGCTTCTCATTCTCTCTAGTGAGCTCTCTTATCGTTACTTTCAAGGCGGCTAGTCGTTCTTTCATCGATATGTACTTTGAGTTGCAGTTATTACCTAGAAATCACAATGCGACCGATTTGCAGAGAACACCAAATCGAATCCCACAGACGGCGCTAATGTTGATGTGTGTTCTGCACACCTGGGTTGAGTCTTGATTTCCGGCTTTAATCTGCAACATAAGAGATGGAGGGTTGGGTTCCTCGACCCTTAAAACTCTCTGATGCCTTAGTTAGATAATTTAGATATGTTAAAGACAACAATGAGAAAAAAGCTTTTGATAGATGTTCATACCTTTTTTAAGTGATCCATTTTTTCTTTTATATGGGCTGAAGTGTTGATCAGGCACACGTGTAATTATCCAAGACTATCGGGGAGCAGATTATTCCTCTCTACATCCTAGGTTTTCTGAGATCATTTATTGGTTTTGTTTCTTCTCAATAATATCTCCATTAATATGATTACCTCCGAGTAATCAGTAGGTATTTTTGGATATTTATATCAAACCGTATTTAATGTGATATGTTACTCTACCATGTATTAAATGTTTATAGAACTTCTGATCATCATATAGGTCAATGTGTTAGGGATAACTATGACGAAGTTACTAAATTTATCGTCTTTATATAGTAGGAGCTCACATGGGAGGAATTCAGTTTGAGTAGGGAGGACTTAGGATTCAACTGAAGGAATCGTACATAATACAATTCCTTCTAAATCTCCGAAAGAGGAGTAATAGGCGGGCGCCACTACGAAGGGTGTCCATCACCTTATCCCTTCTCGTAATTGTCCCCTCACAATAGCCATCTTACAAAACCAAAGAGCATTCTCAAATTAAAAAGAAAGAAACCAAAGAGTATAAAATATTTATATGTAATTAAGTGAATGGTTCACTCTAAATATGGATAAGCAGTTATATAGTAAGAATGTAAAATAGATTATTATTATTATTTGTTTTTTATTTTTTAGATGAACCATTAGAGAACATATTTTGACAAATTAAGTGGTTAACCATCTTAATTGATCATCTATAATCATTTGCATGAGTCCCATTCAAGTTAAAAAATTTATATATATTATATACAAATCAAAGCTAAGCTTATAAAAAGAAAAAAAAAATGGCCCACCAACATGAAGACTGGAAGTCATCCAACAACGATGGTTAATGGACCACGGGAGATGCATGTAGTTCAATTTCCAGAGGAAATTTCCAACATAGTAGTTGTACTAGTACTCCAGGTCAACGGACACTGTCCTGAGTCTTTCTGCATGACTCACTGTGTTATCTTGGCTTTGGAGATAACCGAGTCGTGAACATAAATAATTGGTAAAATATCCTAGTCATAAAAAAATTATATAAAAAATAATTTTATAAATTAATGTAATTTGATACAATTTGTCGGATTATAAAATTATTTTTATTTTAAAATAAATCTAACGATTCAGATAAAGTTATATTAATTTGTTAATTATTTTTATATAATGTCTTTATAGATATAACAGTATTCATATAATTAACATCCTAACTTTATGAGTACTTTTTGTAGGAATTTAAATCCCAATTAATGTAAGTGACAAAGTCTTGCGGAATTAATAAAAATTCCAAGTCAGCTCAAGGAAACTTTCGATTTTGATATTCACGAATTGCCAAGGTCCCGTTTGTATTTGTAACTCAGTTTAATTCATTTCAACTCATCTTTATTTTATTATTATATTTTTATAATTTTTTATATAAAATACAAATTCTTATACACCTTTTTCAAATCTCAATACATATTTTTTAAATTCTAATATATTTTTTTTAAATTCTAAAATAATAATAATATTAAAAATTAAATTAAACTCATCTCAATTTATCTTCTCTTTAAATTCGAAAGAAGCCTTAATTAATCTTTAATTAGAAGATCAAGAGTCTTAATTGACCAAAAGACACGTCAAAATTAATGGCTGTCTTGTTGGAAAGTAAGAAGGGAAGAGCTAGGATCCGGATGGGTGTGAAAGGGATTTTTGCATCATCAAATCACAGCTCACAGCTCGACACGTAAGTCATTTCAAACCATTTTCAGGAAACCAAACCGCGGGGAACCATTTCTCCTTCTCTCCCTCTCCCTTCTCTCCTCCATTTGCCCCAAATCCTAGCCTGGCGCTAGATAACCCTCACCGTTTAGAACATTTTAATCTGACCTAATATTTGACTTTTCACTAGAACCCCAAGAAAGATAGCATATTTCAGGAAAAAATGGTGAACTAGCTGCTGGAGCTACAGAGATAGTGAAAAATGATGGTGTTTCCGCAATTGGTTTTGCTAGTCATTTGTTTTTTAGATCTTCTGTATCCAAGGATTCGAGAAGGTCAAGAGCCAAGGATTCTTGTTTCGAGTAAGTAGCCTTGTGGAGCACTGTGTCATTGTGTATGGTCAGTATGTGCATTGCATGATGTGGAAGACGTTCACACAGTCGCTTCACCTCCTCCCCGTCATCGTTCAGCAAAGCTTTGTACAGCTTTGCATTTAACTCCTGATCTGCGTCAAAATCCATCAATCGGATGATCGATCGTGTGAGAGAGTAGCAGAAAGATGTAGATGGAAAGAACAAGAGGGGGGAAGTGAGGGAGGAATGAGCAGCTGAGCTAGGGTTCGGGGCAGATGGGAACGGGACGGGAGAGGGGGAGAGGGGGAGAGGGAGAAAGGGCTCCCTGCGATTTGGTTCACTTAGTATAGTTTGGAATGGCTTACGTGTTGGGCTGAGATTGGACGGTGCGAAAATCCCTTTTACACCCATCCGGACCCAAACTTTTTTCAAGTAAAAATAATGAGGAATCTGCCCCCTCCTAACAAAAGCAGCTCCCGTCACTCCCGGTGGCGACGGGTCCGAAACGGGTTTAAGGTTGCCGGGGGCAACCAAAGGTTGCCGGGGGCAACCGGAGCTTGCCGGGGGCAACCGGAGCTCGCCGTCGTAGGGGTGAGGTCGCCTGAGTCCGTCGGTCCACCGGCGGCAGTTCCGTTCGCTCAATGGCCGAATCCCTTTAAATTCATCTTCATTTTATTTTTTTATTGTATTTTTTATTATGTTTTTATTTTTTTATTATGTTTTGTTCATTTTATTTTTTTAGTATATTTTTAATCTTCATTTTTTTATTTAATCATATTTTTTATTTTATTTTAATGTGTTTTTCATCATCAAGCAGCCCAACTAACGTTGGGCTGCTTTAGACGCTGGGGACAGCCGGACCGGTCTCCAACGTCTCCCAAAAATAATAGATCGACCGACCGACCACAATGACTAGTACCTCATAATCACAGTCACAATAATATATATATATATATATGTGTGTGTGTGTGTGCGCGCGCGCGCGCGCACGACAGCAAATTAGGTGAGTAGGTAGCTTGCTTAGAAAAAAAAAAAAAAAAAGTTGAGTGGGTAGCCATAGCTTGAAGGAAACCAAAGAGTGGAATACTTATATAATGTAATTAAGTGAATAGTTCACTCTACATGTGGATAAGCAATTATATATATTGCAAGAATGTAAAATTGAATTTTTTTTAATCTTTTTAGATGAGTAATTAGAGAGTGTATTTTGAAAAATTAATACTTCATTTGTTTTTATAGTTCTTCTCAATTTCTCTCATCTCATCTCATATAATTATTAATTTCTTTTAGATTCTTATATAAAATAAAATAAATAATTCAAATTTTTTTCAAGTAAAAATAATAGATCGACCGATTGACCATAATGACCAGCACCTCATAATCATAATCACAATCACAATCATATATATATATGCACGACAACGAATTAAGTGAGTAGGTAGCTTGCTTAGAAAAAAAAACAGAAGAAGAAGGTGAGTAGGTAGCCATAGCTTGAAAGAAACCAAAGAGTGGAATACTTATATCATGTAATTAAGTGAATAGTTCACTCTAAATATGGATAAGCAATTATACATATTGCAAGAATGTAAAATTGAATTTTTTTTTAAATCTTTTTAGATGAGCAATTAGTGAGCGTATTTTGACAAATTAATGCTTCATTTGTTTTTATAATTCCTCTCAATTTCTCTCATCTCATCTCATATAATTATTAAATTTTTTTAAATTCTTATACAAAATAAAATAAAGAATTCAAACATTTTCAAATCTCAAAATAAAAATAATATTAAAAATACATTATAATATTATATTTAATTTTTAACTTTAATCTCGTCTAAAAAAATAAACGATGCCTAAGTGGTTGTTAGCCATCTGACATTTTGTTTGTAAAATAGCTTGCTTATTGTAAATTATTATTGTAATTTAATGCTCTTATTTGTTATTATAAATTAATGTAGTGTGTGGGAGGTTGAGATTTAAATTGTGTAGCATGACTCATTAAATAGATATATAAACTTTGAAAATGACAATATATGAATCAAAAAGATATATGAACATTGAAAATATGAATACATGAATAGGTAAGAATTCTAATGGTCATCAATTAAATACATGGAATGTAATTTACTATATTCATGTATTTACAAGACTTCTTCCTCTTAGATGACCAAACACAAAAAACATATCTTGTTAAAACATTATTAAGAAAAAATCTAATGGAAAAAGATTGATAGTAAAAGAAAAAGAGTATAATATTCTTATCTACTTTAAATTTTTTTAGAATTGACTCATTAAAACCTTACAAAGAAAAGGTTAGTAGAAAAAAACTTTAACGAAAGAAAAAGAATATAATTTGTTTGAATAGTTTACAATAAAATATTCATGAGTTCACTCATTCTAATACCGTGTACCAACTTTTTAAATGTTGCAATTAGTAATACATTATTGAATAAATATGTCTAACTGTCACATGATCAAATTTGCTTGACATCAATATCACTGTTATTCTGAAACTCATGTCTATAAAAAGAACTTTATTTAAATATATTTGGGTCTATCACCTTTTGATATAGCTTCATCTTATTTGTGTGATCCAAGCATCATTATCTTTGTTGTTAGGCTATCTTTGATTGTAGATCATCAACACTTATCTTGAATGTATTGAATTAATGATCTCAACCAAATACACTATTGGATTGTTTCATAAATTGCATTAATCTTTAAGTAGTTAGAATAAGTAATAAATAATGTTTGTTTGATAGACCTTTATAAAATAGTTGTACCTCTTCAAGTGAACAAGTAATCTGTTTATGATATTCCTTTATGCAAATCAAAAAGATAATTCGAGTTTGCATATTATTTTGGATAAAACAATCCAGTGTCACCCAGTCCATGAAAGTAGTGTAAAAAATGTTTTGACTTCATTCTAATACCTTCAAGTTGGTGTCTAGATATATCTTGTTAGTCAATTAAATAAAAATGTAATATTTGATAGCGTGTAATTGTAAAATACATCAAAACACTAATTACACTTAGATATAATGCTTCGAGATCAAAAATATTTCCATCATCTTTTAGGACGAAATGATCCTTTTTTTTCACATTGAATAATCAAACAATTATTGAAATACTCAAATAATGAGTTTTGATCATGTAAAAATACTTTAGAACTTTTTCTATACATGTTGACAGATAGGAAATAATTCAATTTGAAAAGTGCTCAATTTACGGATGAAAATCATTTCTATTTTACTAATGTCTTTCGTACCAATCACTTGATACGATAAGGGAATTTTTCAAAAGAAACCAAAAGAACGAAGGTGGACATCGAAATCAGAGCAATGCGAAAGCACGGAAGCTTTTATATTGAGAAGTATTGCATGCAGGCATGTTCCACGTATGGGTTGAGCTTGACCTAATTACTCAAGGCCCAAATCCGAAGGAACACTATCCCAGTTGGATGTTAAATTAGTGAATACGATGGAGCCCGATTCTATATGAGAACACTAACGATATTGGCACTACGGCCTCCAAGATGATTAGAATTGAAATTGGAAAACAGTTAATGCAATTGAACTTTGAACAAATAATGGGACAAAGATTCCAGGAACAGAATACTGCACAGTAGATTTTTAGGTGGTGTCGGGATTGTGTTGCATGAATAATTATAATGGTTAATGCTGGTATATATAGCATATAATAAAGCGGAACTCTGAACATTTGATTCATGCAGATCGATTCAACCAAAATGTGTGGGGTTTCAATCTGTATGATTAAGAAATGATTCTGCAGCTGCTCATTGAAGTTATAGACACTCATTTTAGAATATTTGTGATCTTTTTTTTTAATATATTTAAGAGATGAGGTTTCGAACTCTAGACTTTCATTTTAAAAGTTGGAAATTATGTTAATTCGGTTTCAGATTTTCGACAAAATATTTGTACTCCTTACCAATGCTGTTGATTGGCTTAACCTAATTAAAGCAATCTTGCTACAACTAAAAAGACCAAAAACAAGGGCAAGAAATTCAAAGAATGTCTACATAATACATTGTTCCGTACTTAATTTGGTATTTTGAGAGAAGGTAAAAGACCATGTTATTTGGCATTGCAAGGACTTTCCAAAGGAGAAGGATGGAAACTGAAACAAACATGGCTACAGTTACTCATCCTTAACGAGCCATAAACCATTGGAAAAACAACCAAGCAAATAAAAACGACTTCTGTTTGTCATTGTAGAGTATACTTTTTTTTTTTTTTTGAAGTGTTATAATCACGAACTAATTTTACAAAAACAAATATAATATCTATTTTACAAGAAAAGTAACATTTACATATAATATCAAATCATATTATTTTATAAGTTTATTTTCTTAATTTTTTTTTATAGCTACAATAAGATTTGTCGTCCGTATATATTTTTATTTAAAAATGTATACCCTTATTCCTATACGGTACAGCCTACAGGGACTTGCTCTAAAAATTTATTTGATTAATTAAAAATCGTATGTTATGTAAAAAATTAAAATTTTCTATATAAAAATTAAAAAATAAAAAATAAAAAATAAAAGAAAAGTAGTAAGAAATACCGTTAGAGGGCACTACCGTCATTTAGACCTCCAGATTCTTTGTGTCTCTGAGGGGCTTATAATTAGGCCTGTTCATCCGGGTCGGGTATAACCCGACCCGATTTGAAATTTTATTTATTTATTAATATTTTTGAATTTTTTTTTTTAAATGTTTAAGAAAATTTTGAATTCTCAAATCCAGAATCCGGATGAACACCCCTACTTATAACAGCAGTTTCAGTATCCGCGGGATTTCAGTGTTGAGCATGCTAGGTACTATCACTTTGGTGTATTTTTTATAAAATTAGTGATGTGTTAAAAATATTCTGTCAATTAAAATATTAAAATAAATATAATAAAAGAGAAATATAAATTAAAAAATATAAATAATTAAATTAAAAAATATAAAAAATAAATATTTATATATGAGATATAAATAAAAGATACACGTATACAAATAGAACTACTGTACTTGACAACCGCCGATATGCAGCAGCACACCGATACATCAAAACACAACTATAATAATTTTTTTTTTCTTCTCGACACACAGACTGCTTCCTATGTTTTCACATACAAATAATATTCATTTGAAAAATGTGAACGGTGAACCTCTCCCACCTATTTTTGTCCGCCAAATTTCCTAAGTAGCGCGTATTCTCCACGCTCTTCAACGGTTATTCTTACGCTCCCTTTCTCTTCTACTCTCCTTTTGCGAATGCTTCCCTCCCCTTCTACGCGCACTCTAATTTTCTCTCTGAAACCCATTGTAGCATCTAGGATTTATAAGGTTTTAGTGTTTAGGGTTTAGAGTTTTCGCTAATTTTTTATTTATTTTCCTCTAATAGGAATATTTTTCTTCGGGGTTCGGTGATTTTCGCGCCATTGTTTTACTACCACGCCAGTTTTCGCTGCTTGTAACATGCCATTGTTTTACCACAAGAAGAAGAAGAATGCTTGAAAAAACCAAGAAGGTCATGAAGGGCTCCGTCAGTGAAGAAGATATCTCCACTCTCCTACAAAGGTCGTCCCCATCTTTTTGATCTCGTCTATTCTTTCTCTTTTCTATACAATTCTGCGATCGTGCATGTATATGTGTGGTCGATTCTTTTCGTTGATAAGTTTTCGTAGGAATTTGTTTTCTATTTTGTGTTCCTGTAATTTGGGAGTTTTTTTAGGGGATTGAACTTTAAAATTGACGTGGTTAAAGGTTTTGGGGCTTTTCAGGTATACGGCGACGACAGTGCTTGCACTGCTTCAGGAAGTGGCGCATTGCCCTGATGTTAAGATCGATTGGAACACGTTGGTGAAGAATACTTCAACTGGGATCTCTGATGCTAGGGAGTATCAGATGCTATGGCACCATTTAGCCTATCGCCACGCTTTGCTCGGTAAATTGGAATCTGGGGCATCTCCTCTGGTAAGTATGTAAATGGGCCTTTGTCCTCAATAAAAAAATTTCATGGATAAATATATATATATATATATATATATATATATATATGCTGCTTTGATTCTAATGCATATATTTTCATGACTTCCTTGTATCGCTAAACTAGCATGCATGGTCCACGCTCTTGTATATGTCCCATACTTGGGCCTTTGTCTATTTTATGCTCAATAGAATTTTGTTTATCGGAAAAATAAAAATAAGTTTGATGCTTTTCCTCGAATTTAATATTCATTTACTAGCTACATTTTTATCATCTGTATTTCAGTATTTGAATGCTGAAAACAACTTGGTCGGTGCAGTGCTTTGTTGTGATGAATATATAACAGCTAATAATAGTCAAGTTATATGCACAAATATTATTGCATCTATTTGGCATGTGCTACACGCCTAGATGACACTTTAAATATGCTTTAAAACAAATTGGTTGATGTCGTGGTTGGCTGTGATAGATTTATGATAAAACATACATACATATATATATATATATATGACAGCTAATTGTAGACAAGTTATATGCAAAACTATTATTGCATGCTAGTTGTATTGGTATGCGCTACACACATAGAAGATGCAAAGTTTGTTATGCGTTCCAAGGATATCCACAATCCTTGGAACATGTGTTTTTGGGGGTATCATGTTTTTGGGTATTGACATTTTTTTATTGGTACTTGGTATCCAGGAACAAAGTCCCCACTAATCTTGAGGGTGCACAGTCCTTTGTCAAGGAGTTTTCTGCAAGTGCATTTTGGGTAATTTAGGAAAATCCTCCTAGTCCCATGATCCCTAGAAACTGTTTGCCCCTAAAAGTTCAAACCTTAGAATTAGAGTGAGTATACCACCAACCCCTAAGGGCTCACCTTTTGGGTATATTATTTTTTACAAGTAATAAGAGATTTTATTATCGAATGTATAGGCGAAGCTCATGTACACAAGCATACAAAAGAAATACCATAATACATTCTAGAATACGGAAAATGACATCAGAAAATCATGAAGGGTGGATCCGTTATTCCCTAAAGCTGAAAACCAAAATAACAAGGAATGTACAAAAAAATTCCAGATTTGTTCAAGAGAGCGCTCTTTATCATAAAAATGCTGCCCATTCCTTTCCATCTAAATGCACCACATAAGACAAAGGACTAAAGGAGTAATCTTCCAAGTTGCGCCCACTTGAGAATAACCATGAAGCCCATTCCAACATGCAAGAAGGTCTACCACTCTCAATGGCATCACCTAAGCCAATCCGATTCCATTCCACAAAGCCCTTGCCGCCTCACAATGCAAGAGAAGATGATCCACGGTTTCCCCATTCGTTTTGCACGTGAAGAACCATTCCATAACTATACTACCTCACTTCCTTAAATTATCCAGCGTCAAGATTTTCCCAAGTGATGCAGTCAAATGAAAAAAACCACTTTGGAAGGCACACAGGAAAATATATGCAGTCCAAATGAAAAAATAAATAAATTCTACAGCTACTATAAAAAGCAACATGACAATCAAGTGATCAACCAGTTAAATTATTTTTTTTTATTGCTAAGTGATCAACCAGTTACATAAAATTTAAGAATAGTATTTTATTTAATTCTCTTGTACTTCAAAAAATATAACCATAATATATGATAGCTATAATCAAAATAAAGTACTTGGCCAATTTAAAATATGCCAAAAGAAAGAAAGCACAAAGAATGAAGGTATTGACTTCCATGCTAACGTATTCAATACAATGCAATCCTAAATAATATAATCATCCTCATCATTATCATTAAAAATATGTAACTCTCATCATTTATCGAACCTATATAATTGTCTAGACTTGGGCTTTTACTTATCAAAAAATTAGGTGTACAGACAAACATAGAGTTAAAACTGATATGTTATAATTTTCTTATAAAACAAAAAAGTGTGCCTTTTGCACTTTAAGCTCTCTAAAAAAGGCACACACAAAAAAACAAGCTATATTACCATTGTTACACTTATATTAAATGCTTATCACATGCTTGGCGTATGCTTAAGATACATTTATATTATTGTTGTTACACTTATCTTAAATTTGATTGCAGGATGATGATAGTGATTTAGAATATGAAGTTCAAGCTTTTCCCACAGTTAGCAGCGAAGATTTGACAGAGGCTGCAGCGTGCGTGAAGGTGTGTTGGCTAAATTGCATGCTAAATGCTAATTTCCTTCTTATTTTGTATTTTCTGGGTTAACTCCTTAGTTGGAGTGGATTGGAAAGATGAATTGATTATTTATTTTGAAGAAATTGCGTTTTGCACATATAAATTACCATTGGCTTTCATGCCCATTCTTTGATTAATAATACTTGTTTACTTATCAAAATAAAATTACCATTGGCTTTTCAATTTGCACCCCATGGTTTGTAATGGTTAGATCTTAGCCGAGAGTAATTTTTATGGTGCAAATTTGTAACTATTGTAGTTTAAGGTACAAATCGAAAAAACATTGGTAGTTCGGGTGCAAAATATAGTTTAGGCGGTCCGGTGCACCCACAATCCTGTGGAGGACCATAGCCAGCAAGAAATTCACAGTAAAATCCTATTACACAATCTTGGCTTTCCAAGGACATTTAGCTTTCCCGTGGAAGAGTATTTGGCGGTCCAGTGCACCCACCAAAGTGACTTTCTTTAAGTGGACTGCTGCTCTTGGAAAAATTCTAACCACAAACAACTTGAGGAAGAGGGGTATTATAGTGACGGATTGGTGTGGTTTGTATAAGGCTCACAGTGAATCAGTGGATCATCTATTATTGCATTGTGAGGTGACATGGGCTTTGTGGAATGCTATTTTCAGTCGTGTGCATGTTGAGTGGGTGATGCCGGCAAAGGTAGTTGATTTGCTAGCTTGCTGGAAAGGGATCAAAGGTTGTCCATAGGTGAAAGCTGCATGGAAGATGATTTCATTGTGCATTATGTGGTGCATTTGGTCAGAAAGAAATGGGCGTTGTTTTGAAGACAGGGAGAGAACAATGGAGGAGCTCTAGGAGTTTTTTTCTGCATACTCTCTTATTATGGTTCTCAGCCATTGTACCTTATGGAAACAATGTGCATGATTTTTTATCTTTTAGTTCGAACTCATAGAATGTAACTAGGTGTGTTTCCTTGTATACTTCCCATGTACTTGGGTTATGCCTTTTTATATTCTCATTAATGAAGAGGCTTCTTACTTATCAAAAAAATATATATAGTTTACCCTTGTACTTTTCACTCTTGGATATTTCTTTATAAGCAAGATAAAAAATATTTAGTCAGCTGAAATTATAGCATTACCCTAGCATACATGAAGTATGCAAGAGATCCATGTAACTAAGAAAAGAGAAAAAGTGCTAAAAGATCTTGGAGAGAAGAAACTGAAAAGGCTACATTGTTTTGGACCACTATCCTTTGGTATTGGTCAAGAACCCTGCTTGTTCTTTGTTTAGAATTATGCTTTCTTGACACTAAAACCTAGCGTATAAACTAGATAGACATGAGTAGATTTCTTCAGGTATTTAGAAACTGAATTCGGTAAATACCACTGTTAAGAAGAGGCTTTCCTAAGGTACGCTTGGGCGTTGTTCTTGTATATGTCATGTATACTTGGGCTCTTGTATACTCTTTTGATCAATAAAAATTTGTTTACCAATTAAAAAAAAAAAGAAAGAAGAAGAAGAGAATTTCCAAAGATGTATGCACTATCTCAAGCAGGTTGAATAACTACCATTAAGTTGCTGATTCTGCTCTGCACAATTCTGCAAAAAGTGTTTTAATGTTCACATTAAGTTTCAAGATTCAAGAATAAAGATGGCCAAAAACTGGTATGCACATCAATTGAGGATTAAGAAGCCTGCTGCAAAACCTGTTCCCATCCCGACCTATACCAAATTTCCCATCATGTGTATGGGGTAAAATTTCCCGTCATTATGCTGTAAATGGGTGTTTACTGCCTACAGTTGCAGTTTTGCACCAAAATGTACAGACCAGATATTTGTGATAATTTCGTTGTTTATATTATATTGAGCCTGGTTATCTTAGCTGTATGTGTTCAGCTTCCATCCATTTTGGTCAACTTCTGGAGTATTGTTTTTGATAGGCAACTTCTGGATGATTCCAAGAAGACAGGACACTGAATCCTTTAGAATATGTACTTAGTTTGCTTATCATGTTTTTTTACACATCTACTGGGGATTTAAATTTTTTGTCCATCACGGCGCTGGAGTTATTTGTATATTTAACTGTTTCATGGAATTTAAGTCCCTTGGTTTCTGAGAATTGTTGCTTCGTTCAGGTACTGGTTGCCTCTGGTTTACCAAGTGAGTCTAGTCTCGCAGCTAGCTCAATAGTTGAGGCTCCATTAACTATAAATATTCCTAATGGTCCATCATCTAGGGCTTCTTCCAATAATTTAGAAGCCACTTGTTCAATGCAAGGAACAAACATTACTGTTCCTGTTTCTCTTCAGAAACTGCCCCTTCCTGCAGTCCCACCTGCCGAAGGATTGGATGCAAATGGAACAGCCAGTGGCAGCATGCCTCCTCGGAGGAAAAGAAAGCCTTGGTCAGAGGCAGAGGATATGGAATTGATTGCTGCCGTACAAAAATGTGGTGAAGGAAATTGGGCCAATATTTTAAGGGGAGACTTCAAGGGTGATAGGACTGCTTCACAGCTATCTCAGGTTTTACCATATGTCAATTAACCATTTTGTAACTTCATGTTCTCCTTCTCTATCTATGTGCTTTCTATCCCATCAATGCCATTTCTCCTGTCATGTGATCAATGGAATATAGATGCTCCATGTGTAATTATTTGATTAATGGTTCAGAGGATTTTTCTAGGATATAGCTATTTCCTAATGCCTAGCTATCATAAAGACGGGTTTGGAGTGACCTGACCCCATCTGTGATTGACCATGGAGTTCAATATTCCATCCTATTTAACTGCTGGATTTTACCCATTTTACAATTCGCATGCTCCATGTGATCTAGCTGAACCACGTGGCTGTGGATCAGATGATGGCTAGCTCATTTATTAGAAAATTATTGGGATGTGCCATCTTTAGACAGGCTACTAAGGACTCTACTGCAACAGGATGTGATCACTAAGGACTGTACCTAGGTGGTTTTGTCAATTGCCTTGATTACACTTAGCTACTACCATATTAAAATCCGTTGTATACCTATCAAAAATAAATAAATTAAAATCCGTTGTCATCTAGTCCAGTCAGGATGCCTGGGTTTCACCCAGTTTTCCCGGGTTCAAATCCCAGCAACGGAACTTTTACACTTATTATTAGTTTTGATTACATTTGTGGATAATGTGGATTGTCTGAAGGGTGGATCACAAGATAAAACATAATTCTTGCATTTATCTCTTGGTGTTAGTTTTGTGATCACATCATTTTTTCCTGAAACTTTTTTGAGTTTTCTTTTTTCTTTTACCTTTTCCCATACCTTTATCCTACTAATAATCGGGGTAGTTTTTTGAACACGTAGGATATAGTTTAATCTGGTCAAATTACACCTCTGTCAATTCTTAAGAGCTTGTCATTTGCACTTCTCTCTCTCTCTCTCTCTCTCTCTCTCTCTCTCTCTCTCATGTGTTTTTCCCCTTCATATTCTACTAAAAGTTATAATTTTGCAACATATGCAGAGGTGGGCTAATATCAGGAAGCGACGTGGCAACTTGAATGTGGGACCCAACTACTCTGGGTCACAACTTTCTGAAGCTCGGCGGGCAGCTCATCATGCAATGTCCCTAGCCCTTGATATGCCAGTTAAAAACTTAGCAGCAGCACGCCCTGGTAATCCTTTACTTCGTTTTATTCTACTTTTAGTTTATTGAAGTGACTGGGGAACAATATAACAAATCATCCTGATGGACCTGCTTGATTTATATGTCTGTTTCACTTTTATCGAACATTTTTGCAAGACTAAAGCTTGGTTTGTTTTCACAAACCATCACATTTCATCTCAAACTTATCGTTACACTTTTTCAAATTTTCATACAAAATAAATAAACAATTCAACTTTTTCAAATCACAAAACAAAACTAATATTAAAAAAATATATTACAACAATATTTTATCATTTTTTTAACTTTTATCTCATCTCATCTTATCTCATCTCTAAAAACAAACAAGACCTAAGATATTTATTTTTTCACCAACAATTATGCATCTAGACACTTGATGGGTACATTACCTATTTTGTGGAGGACACACCTGTTTGAAACCTACTCTAGCCGTTTATCTGTTATCCCATAGGTTGTTGTGGGGGGTCAATGACAGCTGTGGTTTTCAAATTCTAGCCTCTATGTCTAGATAAGGCCAACATATCGAAGCTTCTTTTGTGGTTGATCCAACCCTTACTATGCTTGAATTGCGTGAGGATCTTATATTTCTTTTTCATTTGGAGAGTTTTTTTTATGGGTAAGATGTTATATATCAATCTAAATACGGATTAAATTAATTTTTTCTGGTAGACTGTTGGGATATGATTTTGACAAGGTGAGCAGATGATGTGTTCAGGACAAGACAAATGATGCAGTTCTTAAAACTTTTAAACTAGTACTACTTTACCTGGCTTGCAAGTCTACTAAGTTCTGCTGAACTTGACGGGATGATTATTACCATTGTCATGATTAGTTGCTTTCTATCTCTTGGTTTCTGATGTTTCAGATGCAGTTAATTTTACCTATTATGCTTAAAATTTGAATGATCTCTTCTTGAATTTGCAGCAGCTGGCACAAATACACCCAGTAATTCTGTGCTTCCTCCTATAGGTACTACCGGTGGTGTAACACAAGCCCAAAACCAGACTCAAGAAGGCTGTGACCCAACAAAATCCTCTCGGATTGGATCAGTAGGTTCCATAGCAAAAACTCGAGTATCCTCCATAAAACCCTCAATAAAGCCTACCATAGGTTCAGATTCTGCGCTGAGAGCAACTGCAGTTGCTGCTGGCGCCCGCATTATCTGTTCATCAGATGCTGCATCATTTATTAAGGCTACTCAAACGAAGAGTGTTGTCCATCTCAAACCCACAGGTAGTTCTTCAACCAAATTGCCTGGGCCTAGCGGCATGTCACTTCAGTCTGAGACTCAAAGTAATGTAAACTCTGATTGTGCTGGCCCTGAAGCCAAACCATGTTCCTCTCATGCAGGCACGGTCACAAATATGGTTGCCTTGCCCGCATTTCGGCATACTCCATCCACTTTTGCCACATCATCGAATATGTCATCTGAACAGACTAATGCTCTTATCTCTAGTCTGCCCTCTGAAGTCCTGCCAACGCAAGAGGTTAAGACCACAGAAGAGATCAAAGTTTCTACGCCAGTCTATTCACCCGAAAAAGAAGTTCTAGAAGATGGATCTTGTGGTTATCAAAATGTAGAGAGAGAGCAAGTTGAAGATAGAGCCCTTTCACTGGACAGGGAGGCAGAATTCAAGAAACAAAGGACTGATGTTAAAAATCCTGATGGTTCTTTGAACACGAAGACATCAGAAAGTGACCACATAGTCATCGACAACCAGGCCGAGGCTAGACAAGTCGAAAATGATAACGTTATGATGGTTTCGCCAGTTAGAGGTAACAATCATTCTGCTCTTGAGGTGAACTGTGAGAATCAAGGCACAGATGAGAAATGCGCAGATTCATTAGCAACAATATCAGATGAATGCGGTGAAAAGCTGGATGTCATGCGCAAAAATGAGGCTGGCAATGAGATTGAGGGGGAGGATAATGTCAAGTAATTTGTACAATTTGTAAATTTGTAAATTCAGACGTTAAAAAATAGTGGAAATCAAATGGTGGGATGAATATCTTTGTTAATGGGGTAAATATTTTTTCATAAATTACTCTGGAGATAATGGTATTGCACTGCAGGCATAAGACCGTCTTGCCATAAGCTGCTAGTGAAACTATTTACTTGAGGTGAGTCATAAAAATCTTCAAAGTCGTTGCGACTCAAAAGTCGAGAGATACATGAGATGGGATTATACGACAATTATTTTCACATTTTCTGGGTAGCATTAAAATATTACATCAGTTTTGTAAAGTTTATTTGACATATTTATCTCTTTCTAGCTTTTAGACCTTAAAATTAACTTGAGGCAATATGAAGGAAGCTCTTGGAAAAAAAGAAAAAAGAAATCTGAAATTAAGGAGCCCAAAAAAGCATTCAACCCATAATTACAGGAGGCAGGAGTTATAACTCCAAAGTACTCTCCATTTAGAAATGTTAAATGAATCAAACATAAGTTATAACATCTGGACCTTTGATGGCCTTTAAGAAAAATAATTTGTTATTTTCTAATTTTCGATGAACGCAATACAAAAAATCCGAACGGGATTAAACTTGTGATCTCCCTCTCGTTTATGAGATGTATTAGAGGATTTAGCTTACAAATCTTTTGTCTTTCCCTTCTTTTCCGGATTTTTTTGATATGTACAACTTCTGAAAGGCTAATAATCTTCTACGTGGGCAGCCCAGCAGCTAAATCACTGTACTGTTTCTGCAGTGCTGGATTTACACACGAGAAGATTGATGGCTTTTGCTTCTTCAACTTGACCCCAAATAAGAAAGATCGCAAAGGAATTCTAGCCCCAGTTATGTAATATTTCTTTGATGCTGAAATCCCAAGTTCTTCATCCAGTTCCGCCACTGTTTTCTCAACATCAACCTTCATTGCTTTTACACGGTTGAGGCCTGCTTGCAGTTCATCTGAAACCTTGTTGTTCTCCTGTTTCATGTTGAGAACCTCACCTTGAAACTTTGCAGCTTTATATTGACTAAGTTCTGTTGTCTTTTCTGCTCTGGATTCTGCTTTGGATATTCTTGATATCTCGTCTTGAATCTTGCACAAGGATGAGCATCTACTCTGAAGTTCTTCTTTCAGCAATGCATTATGCTCCACCCATAATGACAGTTCAGTTTGTATCTCTCTCAGGTGTCTGTAAATTGGTCGGATATCTGATTTTCCTGTTTGGTTTTTACCACCTCCTTCTTGCTTCTTATGCTTTATTTCCATTAACTCTGCCTGCAAATCCTGGATTGATGACTGGAACTTCTGTATCTGATGAACAGATGTGCTAAACCTCAACCAGAACTCTAGATTTTCCTCCAGCAGTCCATCAATATCCGAACGGACTTTCTCTTCAACAGGTGAAGTAGCATGTTTTTCCTCTTTTTTTTCCTCCTTTATGGGAGTTGTTTCCTTGGTTGTTTCTGTGGGTTCAAATGGTTGTTCACTAAACAAATCAGAAAGTGACTTTTGATTTGTGTTTGAAGATACGGTATCAGAGTTCTGGGATGTAACTGCTTGAGGTTTGCTTTCCTGCTGTATGTATTTATACTCAGGCGTAGTGTATGGACTTGTTTGTGGGTTGCTTAATTTATGAAGTAAAGTTTGGATCATCTCATCTTTTGAGACAATAGCACTCTTCAGTTCTCTTATCTGCATCCCAAGTTCGAAGATGCTATCCCTGTTTTTATTCTCCACCTCACTCAGCTTCTTCCTTGCTGTCTTAAAATTGTGAAGAACCGAAGTGTACTCATCTAGCAGAATCTTTTCCCTGTCCTCTAACCCCTTTACAAACAGCTTCTTCCAGATAGGTTGATCTTCTTCCTCCTCTGCCTCTAATTCCCCAGTCTTAATGTCAAGATCACCATCCATTATTGGAGAAGAATCTTGCTTCTCATCTTTCTCCTGCTGCATTGGTTCCTCGGGTTTTTCGGGCATCAAACCGAGTTCATTGCTCAAGTTTGTCTGGTTTTCATCTTCAACTGAGTTGGAATTGTTGAGAGCCAAAACCTCATCATCCTTCTTCTCTTCCTCTTCTGCCATCACCTCCTCTGAGATCACTGGCTTTTCACTAGGAGTAGGAACATTCTTATCCTTATTTTCGACAGACTTATTCTCTGGTTCTGCATCAGGAACAACGTTCAATTCCTGGAGCAATTCTGTATCATCGACCTTCTCATCATCCTTCACAATCTTCAGTTTCCCAGAAAGATTATCAAGGCCACAACTAGCCTCTGTGAAATGTGTTTGGAGATTGTTGCTTTGGTGCTCCAAACTTTGGTTAAGACTTTTTATTCTCCTCAACTCCTCCTCCAACTCTTTTATCTTCTTGCTCATAACATCTGAACTTTTAACCAGATTCTCCTTTTCCTCTTCCAAGCTTTGAATGTGTGCCTGAAGCTCATCTATTTCAGACCTTAGTCTCTTCACCATAGCAGTCTGAGTAGAGACAGAAGTTTCCAGAATAGCAACCTTATTTACAAGCTCATCAATCTTATCCGCTAGTTCCATTACAGTGTATGAGGTTTTTGAATCCAAGTCAATCTCTTCCTCAACCTTCTGCAGTGGCAATTCCATGTCATGACCTTCTTGTTCCTCATCAATATTGATCCCTTGTTCCATATTCTTCAACTCTGGACTTTTGCTCTCTAGTTTGGAAAGGAACTCATATTTTAGAGTCCCAAACTTTTTTTGGACTTCCTCAATCCTTTGCCGCTCAACTCTTGCCTCTTCAGCTGCTTGTTCTTGTTTCTCTTGCAACTTAACCAACGTCTGTTGGCATGAATTTAGAGCAGTAGCAACCATTAAAGTTCGAGCTTCATCGTCTTCAATAACAGTGCCTACGCCAAACTCATCTTGCAAATCGCAAACCCTTTTTTGCATTTGAGTGATTTGGCATTCAATTTCCCAAAACTTTTCATACTTGCGTTTATACATGCTATGTACAAACTCCTTTTCAGTTTGAAGTGCCAAGATTTCTTTGTGAAGCTTATCAATCTCTTCTAATGCTTCCGTTTTGCTCAGTCCTGAACTCGGAACGGCAGCAGCTTTAACAGTAGTACCGGTTCTTTTAATGGGTTTTTTCCTTGAGACTAACATAGATTGGCTCCTGAAATCCTTCTTTGGAATGTCTGGGACTTTGGGAATGCTTGGTTTAGGGACAGCGGAGACATCCTGGTCCTGTTTGTTGTTTGGATCATCGGAAGGAGAGGATGTTTCCGGGAGATTTTCTACATCGTCATCCATTGCATATTGAGCCCTTTCGGGGAAAACTGTGGCAACGGTGCGGTTCGCACTTTGCAGTTCTTTCGAGAGATGATCGTATCTCTCTGCCAGAGCTCTGTATGCTCGGAATGCTTCTTCCACGAAGTTGATTAGCTCCGGCCTCCTCCGGTAGTACATCTCTGCCCTCTGTGCAAAGGAGTCCCCATCGTTGTCGATGATTTTGAGCGTTTCTCTCACCTTCTCCTCCAAATCTGTAATTTTTTTCCCCAACAAAACGCATTTTTTAATAGTTCGATACTCTCAAAACACAAATGCATTGATGTTCTTACAAAAGAAAAATCTGCACTACCCAACTGGGAATATCATATACAAATTCTCAATGCACATGAATCATTTTGATTTATTCATTCATATCTATATTAAGTTATATAGATTAAAAAAAACCATATTTTTACAGGGGTAAAGAAAAAATCTATAGACTTTCAAGCATTCGAAAGCAGAGATCCAACAAAAAATTGCAGCAGTCTAAGATTGATTGAACATGGGTCGATGAGATTGACATTACGTATGAAAAGAAATGAAAGCGGCATACCTTGGAGGTTTTGTTCGAGCCATCTCGACTGCTTTGTCCTTACGTGGCTTGCCCACCACCATGAATATGCATTACTTGCTGCTCTCTGCAACATTCTCTCTCTCTCTTTCTAGAGGAGAGCCAAAGAGATGCTACGGCTACCCACGAGAAAAGAAAACCTGACCATGGCGGTGAAGGTGATGTTGATGTCGTGAACAAAGGGAGAAGATGGCAAAAGAGAAAGAAAGCTTAGTAAAATGGCTGATCATGGACATTGGACACGGACATGGAGGGGAGGATACTTCGCCCCGACTATAGAAGCTGCATCCTAGAATATCTCTCATTTTGTTGAGGCCATTAGAGGGATGTCCACGTGTCACATATTGGCTTTGCCAATCTGGCTACCTAGAATTAGAGGTTTTTTTATTTAAAGGAAAATAATAATCTTATTATTTATTTTTATTACTCGATGTTAGTACTATAATTCTTTATTTAGTTATTTAAAAAGTATTTTTTATGATTTTGTATGATTTTAGAAAATATTAAAAAATACATATAAGAAAAAAAAACCAATAATTACAACTAATAGAAGGGAGATGTGAGCTGTGGATATAGAAGGATCCTTTGTTTTAATATTTCGGACCCTTTCCATTAATTTCGTTAGAAAAAACACCACTTTTGGTATGAAGATACCAACATACCGTGGAGTTTGCTTAAATACACCAAAATTTCATAAACTCCTCGAACTGAACTTGGAATCAGAGAGGTTAGGTTTTTCCAGGTAGGCATTAGAATATTTTATGAACTGCATGGTGAATTTTATTTTATTTTTTAAATTAAAAATTAGATGATCATAATCCATAAAACTCTTAAAAGAGTGAGAATGGATTCTATGGATTATATAAGAATAATCCGCTAAATGTTAATGTGGCAGAATATGAATGACTTGATTTAAAAATAATAATTAAAACTCGGAATAATTCGTTATAAAATCTCATAATATAATTAAATGATTTTTAATAAGTAAAAAGAAAAGAAAAATACTATTCTCACCACTCAAACTGATGGAATTTCTTTTTTATTTTTTACTTAATATTTAAAGAAGTGTTTTTTTTTAAAACAATGTTATGATTTTTTTATTTTTTTAAAAATATTAAAAAATACATATAAAAAAATTTAAAAAAAAAAAATACTCCTATAACTAATGGTGGTTCCCAACGGATTGGGAGTAGTGACTGTAGAGCCACCCAAAAGAACAAAAAAAAGGATTTAAATGATGTTGATTTTTAGTGACATTTTTGTTCTTGTGACCCTTCCTAAATTTAGATGGCTTGCCAACAATCACTTAGTTGGCTCTATGACAAATATAATTTATATTTTTGAAGTAGAAATTTTGTTTTTGTTGGGCTACAATTTGACACGTTAAATTAAATGATAATTATTTGAGCAATATTATTCATCATTTCATTTTTTATCATTTTTTCATCATCCTATAATATGACATAAAATGATTGAAAATTATTTATTATGTTTTACTTATTAACCTATCATCTAATACCACATCATAAAATAATGAGATGATGATGAATAAATTATTCTAACCACTTACAAGATATAATAAAATATAAAATAAATAAAAGTATTACAATATAATATAAGGTCATGTCAAGGAAACCTAATATGAGTACTGAAATGTCTACCCAATAGTGTGTTTTTTTTTTTTTTAAAGCATGTGTTGGTATTTGTTTTTTTTTAGAAATATTATCCACAAGTGTTTAAAAAAAAAAAAAACACATTTCAATACACTTTTCGGTACACTTTATACATAAATAAAGCATTTTCCTATTATATATTGTGGTATCCAAAATATAAAAAGAAAATACTAAAATCACTCTTCAAAATTACATCCCAAAATCAGAACTTACTAGATTTTTTTCTTTTCTTTTTATTTATTTAATGATAAAGTGAATTTTTTTTAATGATGTTATGAAGTTTTTTTAAAATATTTAGAAAATAATTAAAATATATATATAGAAGAAAAGAAAAAAATCCTCAAATACACTAACAAGATTCCAGTCAAGATACCCCAATTGTAACTGTAGCATTGCCCAATATAAAATGCAAGACAATACTGGGGAGCACAATATATAAATAACAGGGATGGGCCTAGAACAAAACCTAGGGTCCTATGAGATAAGAGGCTCTTTAGGAATAGAACTTCTATAGATAATATATATATATATATAGTAAATTTATAAATTAATATGCAATTTTATGAAATTCGTTAAATATATTTTATAATAAAATAACTTTATATTATTACATATCATATCAACATATTAATTTGTACTTGTAATTACTTTTTAGTCCAAAGTATTTTTTACTTAGAGGAATGGTATTGTTCTCTCATCCTACCAAGTGACAGATACGCTGAATGAAGACTTTTTCCTTTGCTCTTTTTATCTTCCAACGTTTGACTACTAATTGTCCCAACAATAATATTCATTGCATGCAAGTTGAGGAAACCAATGGTCACCCACGACCGCCACCAGACGCCGACTTAGACGACCCAACACTCTCACCTCAACACCTGTTTATTGCTGAGAATGTTCTCTACGCTTTCCCTTTGCAAATACCAATTCTGTCGGCTCTGCTGACCTCCATTTTCTACCTTATAGCAGATGTGTGAATTTGGATAGAGAAACGGAATAACGTTGTTCACTCTCGAGTTATTATTATTATTATTATTATTATTATTAAATTATAATATACAACATAAACTAAATGGGAAAAAAAGTTGTAAATATTGTAGCATTATAATACTTTGGAATATTCATTTGAACCCTTTATATAGTTTGCAATCAGCATTGCTAAATGGTGCTTTTTTAAGTAAAGCGTACTTTTACCCAAAACATAGAGTTATTTTTGACAAACTTTCATGCTCTGAGGGATGGCATTGAAACAAGAAAAACAGCACGCCATCGTCCCCCCCCTATGCTTATTTACTATTTAGAGAGACAGAGAGACTCCATTTTATTTACAATCATCTTAATATTAACATAATATTAACATAGTCACATTAATATCAAACAAATGCCTCCTTCCTATACATACACATCAAAGAATTATGGGCACGCACTCCTACTGCTACACTCTTTTTCCTTCATCACCTAACTTTCTATCCAACTCACACCAATTTTTCTCTGGTTCTTTTCTTTTCATTTTTCCTCCTTTTTTCTGTATAAGAATTCTCATTACCATATCATCACACTTTTATATACATGCTCAAACTCGGATGGCAAAGCAGCAGGGTAAGAAGGCGGCAGCTCTCAGTCCTTCGCAGTGAACCCGAAAAGAAGCCGTGAGAAAGGAAGTTCTCTCCCAGTAGTGAGAGCTACACCCATCCCTCATCTTCGCCATTGCTGCTCCTTGGAATTATATCAGGTTGGACCTGACAATTGACATCAGCAAGTCCTTGTTCTAGTAGTAACATCAAACTATGCACATGTATCTCTTTACTTTTTTTTAACTTCTTTTCCTTTTAGTTTTTGCTTCTTCAACTGTACATAAAATTTATAACTCATGACAGAAGCAGCATCGTAAGCACCAATAGTTGACTCATGACAGAAGCAGCATCGTAAGCACCAATAGTTGACTCATGACAGAAGCAGCATCGTAAGCACCAATAGTTGATCACCAGCAATCCTTCTTGGAAGTTAGCAGCTTTGAAGAGAAGAGAGCAACTGTTCCATATATTTCGCGCTCTCTGCACATTGAAGCAAAATGCAAAAAAGGAGTGACTATGAATTATCAAATCGATACATTGGACATGTCTGCAGAGAATGCCCACGAGTCAAAACAAAACATAATCTGATGCATGAAGACTAGACTTGGTAGGCTATACAGAGTTGGAGAGCATTTCTTTAGAATTTGCATGCCCTAGCTATGTATTCCTTAAATGCCATACTATATATAATCTAATTATCCAATCGATTTGGCTGTGCTAATATTAACAACGATACTCGTATAGATCCAGGAAGCCCTAGGTCTTGACATCACTCCTAGGCCCCATTTAGAAGTTAGATTCAACTGAAATCAACTCATTTTAGTCTAACTTTAAATTGATTCTAACATTCAAACATCCAACTCTCAGATAACTAAACTTATCTCAACTCAAAACTTCTTTTACACATGAGACCCGCAACCTTTTTCAACTTAGCATAAATATATTTAAACTCATCTTAACATCCAAACACATCTAAACTTATCTTAAGTGGGCCCACAAAACTCACTCCACTATCTCAACTCACTACTATTCATAAAGAACTCAACTCATCGGCCATCGCAACTTAGCTCAACATCCAAACGGTATCTTACATTATTTGCAACTGTGTAATGTACCAGCAGACTTTACCATTACATTGAATGTATTTTTTTTTTTTTTTTGATATCCGTGGGTGTCCGGGCCAATTTGCACGCACCTCGACTAATCCCACGGGGCCCTGAAGTTAACAGCCAAGTAAACCTCCAGTGGCCCTAAGGGGACTCGAACTGGTGACCATTGGGGAGCAAACCCAAGGCCTGACCAACTGAGGAACCATTACGTTGAATGTATGAGCCTATATCAGTCAAATTAATTAAAAAAAGCTTCATTCTCTGTATGTTTATATCACAAACATCTTAATAGAAAGTGATAACATCCATATTGCTTTCTTCTATATTAAGTCAATCAAAAGAACAGGTTATATAAGCCACATTTGATGATAACCATTTTCTCAGCTCACTGAAAGATGCAAACATTCAACATCCAATTGAAAAGCTGAAAGACAGCAGCTTCTTTAAATGACTTTCACAGATTTCTTTTTACTTTCATTGAAAAGTTTCGCAAATTTCCAGTTTCCTCTGCCGCATTTTTATGGGTACAGGAAGTACTAAATTAATCTATTGCTCATGGAATCCACATAACCTATGTAAGAGCCTAGGGACACCAATCACTCTACAGCCTATTGCGTTTTTGCATTTGGGTCTCAACATGTTTGGCTAACTCAAGGTCAGTGAATCAGGGCTTGGCAGAACTTATTTGAACGGTGTTGCTTCCTACATGAATTTCTCCCACTTTCTATTATTAATTTATTATGATCCAGATATATAGTAAGTTTTTTATGCACATTGAATGCCAAGTAATTAAATTAACAGGCTCTACAAGGCAATCAAATTCTCTATATGAATCAACAATTCCAAGCAAATACAAGATTCTCCTTTCTAAGTTGCAAGAATTACAAATCAGTAACCAATGCTAACCATAAAGTATTTTCTAATAAGAACTTTGCCCATTTCAAAAAGTGAAATACTATTTCTAGTGTTGTAGTATGTGGCTCAAATCAAGTGAAACACATGTACTGAAAAAGCAAGCAGATGCCAGAGTGGAGTGGAGTGGAGTGGAGTGAGGTGAGGGGAGCATATAGGAGTATTTTTGAAATTTCCTAATACCCTGTATGGCTATAGTTAGTATAAATACATATATTATAACCCTAATTTTCTACATGGTGAAAAATACAGCCGCCGCTCTCATGAATGTAGACATACTACCGAATTACATTAAATCTATGTGTGTTTTTCTTACTTTCTCTCTTTGGGATTCTGTACTATTCATCATAATTGCCACATGTTTTACAACATTTAGTCACAAATGAATTACATAAAAATAATCCCACAAACTGACGTGGTTAGATGCGAATTATTAAATTATAAAATTATTTTTATTATAAAATAGATATAATAGATTAGATGAGCTACATCAGCTTGTAAGATTATTTTTGTGTAATTTTTTATGGATATAGCATTCCTCAACCAAAAAACTTTTTTTTTTTTATAAGTAATCAACCAAAAAACATAAAGGGAAACCATCTCAACTCCAGGAATAGAAATTCTAGTCAGTAGGTAACAATAAGAACAAGAACATGATGAATAAAAGAAGAAGAATCTCTTACCATCAGAATAACTATCTGGGATGTTGGCAACAGTTCTCAAGATATTGTTCTTTGAAACCTCCACCAGATCATTGTAACCGTGCCCATAGCATGGAACCAGCACAGCAAAACTGTCGTCAGGATCATCATCACTCTGGAATCCAGGGCCAAGAGGCTCCAACCATCCGATTGACCAATCTGAATCATCAGACTCTGTAACTGAAACACACCCCCCATCAGATGGGACAAGAACAACATCATACTCCCTATCGATCTTCCGCTCTTCCCGACTATGCCATTTCCTCTTCACCCTTCTCGATGAGGAGGCTATATTGGCTCGTTCAACCAAAGGAAATTTCAGAGCATCGGATTCCCACAAAGTCGAATCAGATGAGGAATTTAAAGAAGATTTATTGGAGATGCTAGGCTCTTGATGCTTCCCACTCCAGATCCACCATGAAAGATTGGTAAAAGCCACGGCCATTAATTCACCTAAAAATCCTAGGCAATGCGATTAATCGCTTTATCTCCAACGCCCGGTGCTTGGAAGCCGAGAAAATATAATGAGAAATAGTTTCCGCCTCGTGCACGAATATTCCCTGAAAACAATATGATCGATGAACGTACGTCAATATCCGAACTTTATATGGAATCTCAATCAGGTACTCACTTACATGAGCCTATGTAGCAAAACTATAGCTTTTCGTAAAAAAAAAAAAAAACTTTAAAAAGTTTGGTTGCAGAGAAATCGTAAAAAAAGACAGAAACCTTGAAACCTACAAAATCGTCTTGTTTGATCAACTGCAAAGTGCTGACAAATCTTTGGCTTAGTCAATACGTATTGGATTGGCTTTTTGGATTGACTAGAACTATAAAAGATATACATAAACTTAATTTTTCCATCCCTTCTTTCCTCCATATTTTCTCGGAACCAAACATAGGCATATGGGTACATACAACTTAGACACAGTTACATAAACATCTACTAAATCATCTTTCCTAGAGAAGAAAACAAGCATTTACGGAATTTGGCGCTCATAATGCAATGAACAACGCAGAGTCGGATATGCGCGGAAAAAACAAATCTCAAAGAACCCACCTGACTTAAGAAACTTATTCACACGGCCAAATCTTTTTCATATTATTGTCATTTTTCAAAGATCAATCTCTCTCATTATCTAAATCATCAAAAGAATCAAAACCCATGTTTTTATTTCTAATTTTAAATCAAAATATCACCGAAATCACCCCGGATCGGTTGAAGTAAAAAACAAAAACAAACACATATCAACTAAATTATATTCGAAAACATCGAGACTTCATATATATTATTCGAATCTACGTGACCTGCCACACAAGAATAATAGCAAAAGCTACCTTTTGCTTGTAGAAATCCAAGTATCCCAACAAACGAAATGAAAAAAAAGCCTAAATTGATGCCGTTTCGCTCAGACTTGGAATATTTGAAGAAGATTCAATGCACCCATAAAAAGGAAAACAGCTTTAAAGACAAGTAAATAAAAAAGACTTTGATTTAGATATATTGGACCAAGATTTGCATTTGGCAATGAAACCTCAGGCTTTTGACCCTCGCCGTTTAAGGTAAGGAAATAGATTTAAGGGCAGAGCAGAAGAGAGTTCCGGGAAGGTGGGGGAGCGGGGGCGATTCCATATTACGTATGGCATGTCGAACTGATCCCAGCTCCACCAATAGCTTGAAAGCAAAATATAATTAAATGAAGTGGGTGGGCCATTCCTGTGCTATTACGTGGCGCAAATGGAGTCACCCACGGCCTGCAAGTGTGTACACGTGGAACAATTATGGCTTTTCGATTGAAAGATGAAAAAGGAGGACGGCGATTTGTGTACAGTCTGATCTTAAAAGAAAATTTATAGTCAGTTTAATAATTTATTATTATTCTTGCATTATTTCTTGATAAACATAGCATTAATGATTGTTACTTTAATTTTATTATTGATCGTTAAAATTTAAATTGATTTGGTGAGTATAAGAAAATTTCTAGTTTCGAGTCGATCTACATAGTATATTTAATATAGTGTATATCATATAATTGTTTTTTTAAAAAAATTATAATATGAATTTTATAAATGAAATATTATCATTTAATTCATGTAAATAATGTGCTCTATACATCGAATTAAAAATATAATAATTCATTTATTAACTATAAAGTAATACTAGATACATTTTTATTGTGTTCAAGCGTTGCATATTGTTCTTTAAAAAAGTGGAGTTTACAATTGAAGTAAATGCACGAGATTTATACATTTTAAAATGATTTATATAAATTCTTGCAATTATAAGAAGTAATGGTAGATATATTAAAGTGTATAATTTTAAAAAAAAAATAGAATCCATTATTAGAAAATTGAAAATTTTTATTTGTAAACTAATGTGTAAAGCACACATTTTATAGTAGTTGGCATAACATGATTTTATTTATAAGATAAATTTAAATTTAAATTTTTTATAAATTAAGTCATCATATCAACGGCATAGAGGGTTTGCTTTACACATTAATTTACAAGGAAAAAATCAAAAAAAACGAAATCTATGTGAGTCTAGATTTATCCATTTCTTAAAAAGGAAAAAGATTGCATAAAATTTACACACCATTAAATATCATTTCTCAAGCATCTAAAAATTTCAATTTTTTTTTAAAAAAATAAAGCATAAATACATATATATCATTTTAGTGGATGAAAAATTGATACTTAATATCTCTTACACTGTATACTAACTTATTGATTTATGATTTTTATTATTTTATTTAAATGTATAGAAAAATAATAAAATAAATAAATTATACGTTGATATATGATTTGGATATGATTTCTGTTTGAATCATAAAAAGAGATAATATGATTTTAAATAAAAATATTATTAAAATATTTATTTATTATGATTATTATGAGATGATATAAAATATCTTATATCAAAAGAAGGCTTGAATCAGTTGCATTTATCCCTTGATACTGCGTTAGGTTTGGAATTCCCCACGTGAAAAGTGAGGAGTTAGAATTTGCGTTCATCTGGTTGACGCGTGCGCGGTTTTTGCGTGCACGTGTGGTTCAAGTAATTCAAAACCGCGCACGTGTGGTTCAAGTAATTCTTTATGGCCTCTGGTTTTTATATTGTTTTCTACTTTTTTAAGAACCTTGTTATTTTACTTTTTAGCAGCGTGACGATGCAAATTTGGTATTTGTAATTTTAGATTATATCAATTTTATTTATTTATTTTAAAAAATTAAAAATTTATATGAAAAGATTATTTTTAATAATAAATCTCATTTTTATAAAAAATAAAGTATTTTAAACTTACATATCTAATACAGTATCTAACGTTACTCTGAATATCTCTATTAAATTAATGATATTCCTTAATCCTTAGGACGGTCTAATTAATTTTGGTACCCTTTAATATCAATGATTATATCACCTTGATTTAAATGGAAATTCCACGACCTAGTCAACATGACAAGCATGTGAACTTTGTGTTATATGTTATATGGTAATTACCAAATAATTTAAACTATGTCCCAAAACAAAGAAAAATTCCCTCGTGGTAAAAGCAAAGTCGAAATTGAATACAGCTTTGTTGTGGGACCAGATCAATTCATTCATTAGAAAGGGACGATCACGACCACATTCATTTATATTTGTTAAACGTTATTTCCTGGAATTTAGGTAAATTGGGCGTTAATTTACGGCCCAGGACTAAGATCCGGACAAAAAGAGTTTGGTACAATCCCATTCCCATCCACCTAATTAATTAGTATTTAGTAAGACTCGGTTTATTTTTCTAAATCGTCTCATCTTTTTTTTAAATTTATTATTATATATTTTTTAAAATTTTTATAAAATATAAAATAAATAATTTTATTTTATTTAAAATTTTCAAAATAATTTTTTCAAATTTTAAAATAAAATTAACATTAAAAAAATATTATAATAATATTTATTTTTTATTTTATCTTGTATTATCCCATCTCATTTATGATAAATTAGAACTAAATTTCAAACATCATTCAATTGTGACATCAATTTATTTATTTTATTATTATTATTGTTATCATCTCAATCATTCGTTGGTGACGATCTGTGCTTTCCAGCAGCCGACATGCCACGTGACATGGGCACATGATTGTACCACCAAGGCTGCCCACCAGATTTTTCACATGCCTATAAATCAACTTGTCTTTGGTCTTTGGTCTTTGATCTTTGATCTTTGATCCTGTTCGAGGTTATCACCTTAATATCCATATTAATATAAAAACTTATATTATACATGCCTGTCTAAATAAGTGATGAAAGAAGAATCACTTTGAAAGTAAAAATTCAGAATTATTTAGCTTACCACTCCTGATCTCAATATCAAATTATTCCATACCTCCACCACCAGCAGACTTCGAAGATATTTCATAGAATTATTTAAATTGAACAATGGCAACTGGACCTCGGATCAGAATGATATCATTCTTCACCTTTAAACTCATCTTCCATCAATTTACACCTCCTCCAATCTCCATCAACCCTCTAAGATTGAAAATCTATTACCTAAAAAAATTTATGCACAATACAATTATTTTTTATGCAGCATTCTTACTGATGATGAGATTTACTACATTGACAAAAAGATTCATATTACCAAAACTCTAAGTCCTAATGTCTTTACTGGATTCTTTTACAAAAAAAATTTAGGAAGTTATCAAGGTTGATTTGTTAAAAGCCATAAAAAACTTCTTCATTTCTAGGAAAATGCTCAAAGAACTTAATCTTACTAATCTTGTTCTCATTCCCAAAACAGATAATCTCATAGATGTCACTCATTTCAGAACTATCAGTCTTTCAAATGTTTGCTTCATGGAATCATATCACCATTTTAATTTTTTTTTTGTCTTTGAAAGACTCATTCAAGACAATACTATTCTTGCCCAATAAATTTTTTCATAGAATAAAGAAAAATTTTGGAAGATCTAACCAGATGGCTATCAAGATTGACATGGCCAAATCTTTTGATACAATGGAAGGGTCATTCATCCTAAGTGTTCTTCACCATCTTGGTTTTAGAGACACTTAGATCAAATGGATTAAGGAATACATTACTACTGTCTCTTATTCCATCATTGTTAATGGTTCTCTCCATGATTTTTTCAAACCATCGAGAGGACTAAGACAAAGTAACCCTATTTCTCTCTTCCTTTTTATTTTGGGATTTGAATTTCTTTCAAGACTCATAAACCAGAAACCACATCTTAATTCCATAAAAGGTATTAAACTTTCAATAAGGGATCCCTCGGTCTCTCACCTTCTATTTGCTGATGATCTTTTCTTATTTGGGGAAGCCACTACCTCCATAGCAACTCATTTCAAGAATTATCTGGATATATATAATTCTTGGTCTAGCCAAAACATCAATTCTAGGAAATCTTCAATCCATTTCAGTTATAATGCTCCTTCTCATACTATCTCGACCATCAAGAGAATCTTTGATTTCAGAAACTCTCCTCCAAACTTCAAATATTTAGGAATGTCATTCTCTAGCAATCCTGATAGGAAAACTTTCCTGGAAAATCTTCTCAACCACATCAAATCCAAACTACAAGGCTGGAAATCAAAAATCATTTCCCAGGCTACTAAAATGGTCCTCATCAAAGCTGTTGTAAGTGCTATTCCATCTTATGTAATATCCTCCTCTCTCATTCCCAAATACATAGCCAAAAAAATGGATGCTCTGTTCCGTAGATTCTGGGGGGATACAAAGACCATTAAAATAAGAAATTCACCCAAATGGCCTGAAATTCTATTTGTATCTCCAAATTCATGAGTGGTCTCGGTCTAAAAAGAATGCACTTCTTTAATTCATCTCTGATCGTTAAATACTCATGACTTCTTATTGATGATTCCTAGAGTATCTAGAAAGCTGTCATTTCTAACACATATCTAAAAGAAAAAAATTTCTTTGAAGATCAAAAAAGCCACAGACTCTCCCTTTTGGAAAAGCCTCTTGAAGCACAGAGATTTCCTCAAATCTAGCATCTGTTTTCAAATTAACAATGGAAGAGCAACCAATGTGTGGCTTGACCATTGGATCCCATCAATGCCTTCCTTTGCACCCCAACCCAATCCCAATTATCATTACCATGATCCCCATATGAAAGTATCTGAACTAATCCTTGAAAAGTCAAGAAGATGGAATATTTTCCTTCTCAATACTCTGTTTTCATAAGAGACCTCATTTGAAATCCAAAAAATTCATTTGACTAACTATAACTTTCGTCTGATAAAAGACAAGCCCTGTTGGATTCACCATTCTACTGGCCACTTTTCGATTAAATCTACTTATGCCACTCTGGTTAAGGATAACCAACCCCCCATCCACCTAGATAATCCAAACTGGAAGAAATTGTGGAAATTAAAAATTCAAGACAGGCTTAAGCTTCTCCTTTAAAAGATCTCTCATAACATTATTCACATCAAATCCAATCTTAATAGGGTCCTAAATCTGGATGAAGAACATCTCAAGTGTCCACTTTGTCAAACACATCTGGAAACCCTGCCTCACCTCTTCTTGAATTGCATTTACTCAAGAGTTTTATGGAGACTTTCCGAATGGCCAATTGATATCTCTCTTTTTGGAGTTCATCCTATGATTGATTGGGTTAAGAATTTCATCAATCAAAAAAAAAAAAATCTCTAAATCTCTAAAGATGATCATCAAGCCTTTCAACTCTTTACTATTATTGCAATGGACAATATTTGGTAGGAGTAAAATGGTGCATGCCCAAACTCATAAGTCCCCTATGGAGTTTGTTGAAAACGCTTTCAAGGTCTACCAAAATCATCTCAAAGCCTGGCATACCATTCCGGTCTTAAATCATCCCAATACAAGTTGTTTTTTACAAAACTTTTACACGATTAAGTTTGATGTAGCAGTGAGAGGAAATGGAAACTCTTTAGCCGCAATTTGTTAGGACTCAACAAGAGGCCCCATTTTTGGTGTAACAGATTTTATCATCAATATCAATCCCAATATTGGGAAAGCAATAGCAGTTCTTTTAGCTATCAATGAAGCAGTCAAAAGGAACAAAAAAAAAATTATACTTCAAGGTGACTCTCTTATGATGGTACAAATCATTTCCAGCTCTTCTATTCCTCAAGACTGGTTAATGAACCTCATCATTGAAGATATTCACCACCATCTTAAATTCTTTTATGAGTGAAAGGTAGAAAAAATTCATCAATCTTTAAATTGATGCACACATGATTTGACACAATGGGCAATATCTTCGCAAGCCTACGATAACATCCCCCTTATTTAATTACCCCCATCTCTATTATCTTTCCATAGTGGTAAGAATTACCTTTGTATAATTAGTTTGTCATTTATTATTATCTGGACAATGTATTTTATTTTTATGGAATGAATGATCCATATTTGCGTTAAAAAAAAAGTGATGAAAAAAGTAAAATAAGATAAATTAAGATGGTTTATAAATAATAATAAAATTATTAATTAAAATAAGTTAAGATGAATTAATTATTAAAATAAAATGAGATAATTTCATTAATCTCCTTATTCAAACGGACTGATTTAATAAAAAAAACATAAAATTAGCGACTCACCAAAAATGCTAAAAAAAATCATTAAAAAAGTTTGATTAAGAATTCATTTAGATAAGCTAATGTCAATATTTCTTTTTAAAAAAAAATATATCATCTTGAATCATATTTATGGATGTAACACATTTTAAGGGCTAGTTTGGATTGCAAGATGAGTTTATCTCATCTCAACTCATTTTAAACTCATCATTATATTTTTTTTTTCATTTTCAAACAAAATATAAGAAAAAACTCAACCTTTTTAAATTTTAGTTCAATATTTTCATATTTTAAAATAATAATAATATTAAAAAATAATATTTTATTCAACTTTTAAAATTCATCTTAACTCATATCATCTCATCTTTAAATCCAAACTAGACAAATGATTTCATATATTGAATAGAATAAGAACAAAGATAACGTTACTCTCCTAAACATAGAAAGATTATGAATTAACATTAACCAAGCATATTTTCTACAAAATTGGTATTTGACTAGAAATGCACCATGGGAATTGTTAATTATATATATAAAGAAAAATTTATATGTTAGATTCTCGTTGTATTCTTGTCTTAATGTGCTGACACAATATTATAACGATAATAAAAACAAAACAAAGTAAAAATATAATATATATGGCAACGGATTGGATATTTGAGGAGCGATTGATAAAATATATAATATTATTAATATAAATAATGTATTTTTTTAAAATTAAACAAATAAAAGAAAAATAATGTGTACTTTTTGGACACAATTATATAAAAATAATAATTATACATTATAAAATTATATATAAAAAATACATATATATAAATTATCTTATAAAATAAGTTTTTTTTTTAATTTTTGTAATTTATTAGAAACCATTTCAAAAAGAAAAGAATTAAAATGTGTGTTTTTTGAACATAATTATATAAAAATAATAATCATAAATTTTAAAATTGTATACAAAAATACATATTTATAAATTATCTTATAAGATAATTTTTTTTTAATTTTTTGTAATTTGTTAGAGACTATTTCAAAAAAAAAAAAGAATTAAGAGAGGCAATTTATTTATTTTTTGATAAATTAGTTCATAAATTCTAATTATATAAAAAAATTATCTATTTATATACTAATATACTTTTTTTTTTAAGTTTGGGGGCGGTACTCCAACCGTAATTGTAACTATTATTGCGAAAGAAAGAAATAGAGAGTCGATTTAAAAAATAAAATGAATAATCAAAAAAGGCCGAGCTTAACTTATCCCCACAGGGTGGGCCTGTCAGCCCAAGTCCGAAACTCCAATCCAGATCTGCATTTGCCCGACAACAAAACCCTAAAAATAATAAAACAAAAGACAAAAACCAAAAGAAAAAACTCGTGAAGCTCAAGCGCACTGTCTGTCAGGCTGATGCGAACTCCACTGATAAAAGTTAAAACCCACTTCTCTTTAAACCCTCCCATCGCACTCTCAGCTTCAACTTTTTGATGGAATCGCTTACCATTTCTTCTGCAACCGCATTCTCCTTGCCCCCACTTCGGATTTCCAGTCCCGTCGGCCACGAGCCTCGATCGGTCTCGTTCGCTTTAACTCGCCGGTCGCAGGTACGGTGCGCCGCGGAGACCATGAGCTCATCGCACGCCGATGGAGTGGTGGAGAAGGCCAAGGAGACCAAGCTCTGGGGCGGCCGGTTCGAGGAGAGCGTAACCGATGCAGTGGAGCGATTCACTGAGTCGATCTCATACGACAAGGAGCTGTACAAGCAGGATATCATGGGGAGTAGGGCCCACGCGTCGATGCTCGCCAAACAGGTCTTTTCTTTCCTTTGATCTAGTATGTTTGCTTCCGGAGAAAATGTCGGGAAAATAGTAACTTCGATTGAGTGTTATGCTCTTCCCGTCTTCCTTGTTTGTATAATGCTCCGGTTTAGCTACTGGGAAAATGTGAGGAATATTTTAATTGAGCTAGGTAATTGCATGTTGTACAGACACGTGGCTGAGTCATTTTTATTTTTAATTTTATTTCGAAGATTTACATAAGCCACGCACCACACTATACTTTTTTTTTTTAATTTTTTAATTTTCTTCTTTGGCATATGTATAATGAGTAACGAGATGAATAATTCAATTATTTAAGAAGAGTAAATTTTAAAAAAATTGAAAAAAAATTAAAATAAAAAATAAAAAAGTATCGTGTGTGGGCTTGAAGCTCTTGTATTTCTTTTTAAAGCAAGAACTGCACAGATATATTGCTTACTTAACAGCTTATTCGGGGCACTGATTTCACAAAATGAAAAACTCTCGCGACCAATCCTTTTTATCCCATTAGAATTGAGAATAGCAAAGATGTAGCCCTCTATTTCCCTCCCTCTCTCTTCTCCGTCTTCTTTTCTATTATAATATATTTTCTATAACTACTAGACTCTACTGTTTAATTTTTTCTTTCTTTCATTTTTTCGGGGCAAACTAGAATTCATCAAGTGTAAACTGCTCGCATTACAGTTATGGAATTTCTCTTATGCTATATACCCAAATAGTTCTTACAGGAGGCAATTCAATGACACTGGATGATATGTCGTTCTGTTTCAGGGATTGATGAGTAACAGTGATAGGGATAGTATCCTTCAAGGTCTTGATGAAATTGAAGGAAAGATTAAAAGTGGGGACTTTATTTGGAGAACTGATAGGGAGGATGTGCATATGAACATTGAAGCAGCGCTTACTGATTTGATTGGGGAACCTGCCAAGAAACTCCATACAGCTCGGAGCCGAAACGATCAAGTTTTGACAGACTTTCGTCTGTGGTGTCGTGATGCCATTGATAAGATTGTTGCACGCATCAAACATCTTCAGGCTGCACTGGTGATCTTGGCTTTGAAAAATGACGGCCTTATTGTTCCCGGTTATACGCATTTGCAAAGGGCTCAACCGGTTTTACTGCAACATCTTCTCATAGCATACATTGAGCAGGTTTGAATTGATTCATTTGTGCACTAAGCCTCCGGTGGAAGACTTCTGTTTATGTTTGGGTGCTTGGACTGTGAAATCTTAAACGTTTTACACTTATTATGCAAGAATTTAATGGTAAAATTAAATGATTAAAATGATGACACTTTTATGAAGTGAAGTTTAGCTAGCAATCAGTGTTGTACTAAAAGGATCGCAAAGCCTGAGTTTAAATCGGAGGATTTGCGAATACATATATTCTTGAAGTTTTTTTTAACGTTCTGTACAAGGGTGAAATGCATACATATATTCTTCATATAAATAAAGTTAGCCACGTGGCTATATATATATATATATACATATACATATTTTCTTTGATAGGCAAGCAAGTGTTTTGTTGATAAAGCAATAGGCATAGCCCATGTGCATGGGACTATAAATATCTATCTCTTGCAATTACTATAAGTTCATTGAATTTAAGGGATGGAATTGATGTAAGAACTGATGTAAGAACTAAGAGAAAAGCTTAAATCTGATGGTTTGGGTGTTAGTAGATTATTATTTGATCATTTTTCCATTATGTCTTGATGATGGGTTGTTCCTTAGCTGACTCTTGTATGCCTGGAGCTATGATTTATCATTTGGAATGGAATTTGTGAATTCTAGAGTCCCGAGTGAAAATTTCATTCTGACCATTCAAAATTGCAAATTTGACTGCTAATTATCTTTTTGTCCTGCTACTTACATAAGTAGATAGAAAAAGGGCAGGTGATCCTGTGATAGTTTAAAGAATGTCACCCTTTTCCTCTTGCTAACTTTTGAACTGGCTTGCATCTGCTAATCATAAGTCTGGCCACAATGTTGTCTTGTAGCTTGAACGTGATGCTGGCCGTTTACTAGATTGCAGAGCTAGGCTAAATTTCTGTCCTTTAGGTGCATGTGCACTGGCTGGCACTGGCCTTCCCATTGATCGTTTCATGACTTCAGATGCTTTGGGATTCACTGCTCCCATGAGGAACAGGTATGCCCTTGATAATTTACTCCTTGGGTTGTCAAAGTCAAGAACTTAGCAGTAACACTGATGAGTATTTTGTACCTGGACTCTTGTCTTTTTTAATGAATGCTTTTACAGTTTTTTGTTATTTGTGTCCCCCACAGTCATTCTATAATTCCCATCGCACATTATGCATATACATGGTGATTCTATGGTTGAATTTCATCTTTAGAGATCTTTCTATCAGTTTTAAGGATTATCTTTTATGATTAAACACCACATAAGAAAGCGAGAACATGTTGCATGGACAAGTCAATGTGTTATAGAATGAGGCATAGGATTTGTAATGGTGGTTTTCAGCATAGTTTGATTCAGCCCCCACAAGATCAATGACCTGGAACTGATGCTTTGTTTCCCATTTGCATTAATCTACTGCCATTATTTGTTGTATTTCACCTACTTCTTGATCCCTGGCATAACAAATAACCGTTTACATTTTATCTTTTCGAATAGTATTGATGCAGTTTCAGACCGAGATTTTGTTTTGGAGTTTCTTTCTGCTAATTCCATCACAGCCGTTCATCTTTCTCGGCTCGGTGAAGAATGGGTACTGTGGGCTTCAGAGGAGTTTGGGTTTATCACCCCAAGTGACGCTGTTTCCACAGGAAGTAGTATAATGCCCCAGAAGAAAAATCCAGATCCAATGGAACTTGTTCGTGGAAAGTCTGCCAGAGTCATAGGAGATCTGGTCACTCTTCTCACATTGTGCAAAGGGCTTCCCCTTGCCTACAATAGGGATTTGCAGGTAGAAAACTTCCATTTTTTGTTTCGTGGTGGCAAAATCTACCCATGGCCACCCCTAGATGGTGGGTGGGTGGGTGGGTTGGGGGGCGGGGGCGGTTCGGTTGGGTCTGTTTCACCTATAGGCTATTTAAACCTGACACCCACTTCTAACCCCCCCCCCCCCCCCAAAAAAAAAAAAGGATTGACACCCACTTGGCTTTCTTGCATACTAACGCACATGCTTGCTCATTACAATCATCCAGTAAGAAGTGTGCATGTGCATGCATCTACAATGAGTTTATCTATAGATCTTTTGGCAGTTGCCAAAGATAGCATAGATGCTCTTTCTGCGACGATCATGTATTTGCTTTACTTCTTTCTGAGTATCCTGATCCAGCTGTTTTGCTAAATCTATGGATTTCATACGGGACAAGTTTCAAAAGCTAGCCTACATTTATATATTTATTCATCCAAGAGGAAGTCCTCATCTTTTCAGTCAGTCACAAAGATAATTTTTTTATGGTTGATTATGAAAATCATTTCCTTGATGCAGGAAGACAAGGAACCTGCGTTTGACAGTGTAAAGACAATTTTGGGGATGCTTGAAGTGTCAGCAGAGTTCGCACAGAACATTACCTTCAATCAGGAGAGAATACAAAAGGCTTTACCTGCTGGTCATCTTGATGCCACAACACTAGCTGATTATCTTGTGATAAAGGTAAGCCATATATTGTGATCCGCTATATAATAAGAACAAGGGTAGGTAGTAAATGGAATCCCTTCCATCTCTTTCTGGTTTCTCAAAGTTGTTCTCCTAGTCTTCTTTTTGTTTTTCTCTTTGCAGGGAGTACCTTTCAGAACTTCTCATGATATAGTTGGAAGGTCTGTGGCCTTGTGTGTCTCAAAAGGCTGCCAGCTTCAGGACCTGAGTCTTGATGAGCTGAGAAGTATAAGCTCGGTATTTGACGAGAATGTATATGAGTACCTTGGAGTAGAAAATGCAGTTAAGAAATTCAGCTCATATGGATCCACGGGATCAGAGTGTGTTTCCAGCCAACTTGGCTACTGGGTTACTAAGCTTGGAATCAACTGAGTCTGAATCTAGGAATAAATGGGATAGGAGATAATTTACCAGACATCAAAATGCTCACCCAAGTTGGGAAAGCCATATCTGGGGTCTTGGAAATGGTGCTGCAGCGGGAATAAAAGACTGGGTGTATGTTATGAGCCAAGATGCCAACATTAGTGGTAGGGGGATTCACTTTGCTGTGCTCTTTCTTGGTGATGCAGGAGCAATGCTTTGTTGTAAGGAGAAGTATTTAATGAACCATATGACCCCTTTGATATTAAGATTCTATCTTCCATTTTAGCTTCACCTTCTACCGTAGGAGTTCTCAATTTCATGGTTGTTATTAGCCAAAAAGTGAGATGAAACTGGTTTTCAAGATCATATTTTGCCTGATATGATTTGTATTTTTTCAGGTTGAGTTTTAAACTAATTGGAATTCGGTACTTGAATTAAGATTTTTAAATTGCGTTTGGTGGAGTGAAGCAGAAATGTTGATGCCCAGCTGTCGGCATTGTCAACATCTGTCTTCTTCTGTCATTTTTGGAAACGACAACTTTCCTCGATGCCCTTTTTTTTTTCTGTTTATATAATAACCCATATCGTTTGCCCACGCTGGGCTTGAGCAATGAGCAAGGTTAGGCTTTAACGAACCCGAAGCAATTAATATACTACATTCCAATTAATCTTCTAAAATAAAAACCCGACCATGAGAGCCCCTCCTCAAGCTCTCTGGGCAGTGCCCGAGTTTAAAGCGTGTATGAAAGCATGGAATTAATCTTCTAAAGTAAACACGCATGATCACTTCAAATGTCATGGCCTGTTTCAATGTCACAGGCATTTTTGTGCTTGAATCTATGTTTCTTCTGTATGTAAGCATGGAACTTTCTGGAAGTATCTAATCTTGGCTTTGGAGATTGATATATATATAATATATATACTTACTCAGTGCATCCTAGCTTATAATGGCTTCGTACTTTCCTTTAAAGTCGCCAACACAATAGTTTGAATTACAAATTCTTATCTACTGAATCCAATAACATGGTTGACCAAGATGACAGACACAGAAAGATAAAACCCACACTCTTTCCAGATAATTACAAAAAAAAAAAAAAAAAACACAATTTCAACAGCATTCATGCAACAGAAGTTGACTGAATTTCAGGAGCATCCGACCCTTCACTATATCAATCAAACAAACCAATAATGTAAAAAGATTTATCCATTCCCTCTTGTCAGAAAACTCATTACTTCCATTAGATTACATTCTCTTGAAATTCCAAGAGTTTCACTTCAAGCACAGCAGTCTAATTCTCATACTTGCGTGTTGGGGGTGAATTTCTTATGCTGCTGGGGATTAAGGAGAATTTGTCAATTCAAAGGCTGTGGTTTTCTTTCTGATTAAATGCTCTACCCCGTCGAACTGGATATCTAGAAGCAGGAACACCAGGTGCCTTACCAATAACAAATTCATCCGCATGACCAGAATCTTTATCTGTCAGTGCACCGTTATTTGGGACTGCCAGTAACACCGGCCCTGCTAATTTCCTGAGGTCTACCTGCACTCCGCATTTATCTACTCTTTTTGGGCCTTCAGTATTTTCTGGCAGTGTGGGAGGGTCATCAGCAACAAGCTGAATTGCTGACTTTTGCCCATTCTTTGTGTCGCCAGGTTTTATAGCATCCAATTCAATCTGAAGAGGTTCAAATTCTCTGTTAGAAAGGAGAAAATCTTATCCCAATATAGATGGATCCAAGGTTTAGTGCCAAAATGAGAAAAACCAAACCAAGCACTACATTACTAATATCAGCTGCAGTGAGGGGATTGGAGTGGATTCAGAATTCCAGAAATTTTTAAGACAATCTAGAGTTGGAGAGACCATATCATTCCCTGGATTCCCCCCTTAATATCCATAGCTTGGGTAAATACAAATTTGTCAGGAGAATCTTACCAATATATTACCAATGTCACATAAAGGCTCCTTTCTTGGTCTAAGATTTTCGTTCATGTCAGCAGACTTCTCATCCATTGCCCCTTCAGAAGCAGCTATACCAGTCTTTTCTGCCTCGCCATTGCCGGAACAGTTCAGATTGCTTTCAGCCATCTCTAACTCTAGGGCGCAACGCAACTTGACTGGAGCCACTTCTCTATTGGTGCACTTAGAAAGTGCACAACCGCACGATTTTCCACAGCTACCTCCATTAGATCTGCATCTACATTTTGTTGTCTTGCACAAAGACTTCTTACTGCAGGAGCAGCACACCCCAGCTTCTTTTTTCTCAAAATGTTTAGATTTAGGGGCCTCCCGGACCTCCAACTCATCACTACTCGCAAGAGTAAAAGAGGGTTGACCCAAAACATCCTGATCATCACATATCAGTACAGATATTTTAATTTTATATACTACGGAAAAATGTTTTAATTTCAAATGTTAAATCAATCTTGCATTTGATTTGAACCAAAAAGCTTTACGTAGGCTCATTAGCTCAGTCAAAATATAAGTGCCTATTCCAAGATAAACAAAAAGAATCACACCACAGCCAAATGCATGAACCTGTGATTTGCCCCGATGTGGAAGTTCAGCCTTTTGGATATGTAGTTGTCTAAGCAAACCACTTAGGTAGAACACTTGCTCCTTTAGGTCTTCCATATCAACATCCTTCTCGAAGTAGTCGACTTCTTTCTCCTGTAATTGGCACCTTAAAGGTTGAAGAAAAGGTTCATTAAGATTTTTATAATCATAGAATGGCCATATAAACCGCCAGCAGAACAAAAACAGAAACTTACAGTAATAAAACTCAGCAACAAATTCTCTCACCTAATATTTTCTTGCTTCATCATTTCCGCTTCCTCCCTGAGCTTTGCAACCTCATCAGCCATCCTATTCGTCCCATGATAAGATGAATATATTAATGGGAAAGAAACAGACGTTCCAGAATTTGGTTCCACATGCATCTTGAAATTGTAAAAACTGGAAGCTTACTTTTTTCCCCAGATTAACCACAAGAGAAGCAAAAGTAATACAACAAATAGGGAATATGAATCTGGTTAAGAGTTAAGAGACATGGAGAAGAAAATTAAAATTTCAATAAAGAACATAACAAGATTAAAAAAAAAGAAGATCATTTCCAACTCTAGCATCTCTAACCCAACGCTCTAAAAACTTTTCCTGCTTCAATTTGAATTCCTACCATCCATCCAACTAGAACACATGGAAAATACAGGCCGCCTGAACCCAAGCATGCATTTGAGCATCTGGTGCTTGAAAAGACTTGAGAGCTCTTAGAGAAAGATATATTCTAACACACATAATGTCATATTGATCTGAAATGAATCTAGGCACACATGTTTGCACCAAAGAGGATTCGAACCTTAGACCTGGAAGGAGCATACCACCAAGACCAAGGCCTCTACCACTTGAGCCAACAGCTAGAGATTTGTCAGAAGGAGATATGATTCACAAACATACCTCAAACAAACTGCTGAAAGCATATGCTGCTAGATGTACTTGATACTAACAAAGGACACACATGAATCCCTCATTAAGATGTTTTAGAGATATATAAGCAGCATTTTCCAGGAAGGCAACCAGAAATGATCTATATACAATTCTTACCAGAAAAGAATTAATGCTCAATAATACATTTTATCAGGCTCTCAGCTACTCTGATCTATTCATAATATTACAACTAACAGAAACCTGAGCTTTACAAGATATAACTACTACACAATATAAGTTCTGAACTGATTTATACCAATGATCTAACCTTTAAAATAAAGTAAATGTAATAAAAGAAATAAACTAGAGTTAATTCAAAATGGGTTAAAGTTACAAGAAGTCAAGAACCCACTCTTCCATTTGACGTTCATATTCAGAACATATTCCTTGTAACCGTGCTGTGACTTCAAGCTCATGCTCGACATCCTGCATCAACCATCATAAATCAGGTGTACCGTACCAAAAATATAAAGATTCTTATCAAAGAAATTATAGAACAAAAAGGCCAACGAACCAATCTAGGCATGGATCAAACCCAGATACAGATTATTGCATCTGGTACATACAGAAAATTACACACGCATAGGGAGAAACATTTTCGGTCCGGACTGGACCAAAATTGGTGTGGTCAGTTTATGTCCACAATTTGTGGGACTGAAGGGGTTCGGTCCGGTCCCGGGATTTGTACGTTTTGGACCGGATCAAAATAGACTGATTGAAGTAAATATTTGACTGAAATAATATTTTATTTTTATATAGCAATTATGTAAGTTAATTATGTAATTTCGTCTAATCTATTATCATTGACCATATAAAATGTTAAATAATATATGCTATCAATTAAATAATACATTCATACCTAAGTTGCAAGCAAGCATGAATAATCTATGTACGATGAAATTGTTTTGATATTCATTAACCATATATAAAATGTAGAACATTATTAATAATTATGCATACTAAAGAGTAAAGTCTTAAGTTAGTAAGTAGTAACTATCAACATCATAAATATAATACTAATTAAATATTTTTTATTGAATTAGTTACATAATCCACATTGATGATTCACTTAATTCTAATTTTCGTAATTCAAATAATTTTTTATTAATTTATTTGCAAAAAAGCAAAATAACAAAATAATTGGGCAGACTGAACAGACCGACAGCTAACAGTCCGCTAGGGGTGTGGTCCAGTAGAGAAAATGATGGACCAAACTTTGGTCCAACATCCCCCCAAACCAGACTAGACCAATCTACACCCCTACACATGCATCATAATCTATAACTTCCGGGTTTAAACTCTCTGCTTGAATTTCAAGAGGCTAAGAAGTTTCCAGTGTTATCGAGGCACCAGTTCACCCTTAATTTGCAATAAACACTATCTCAGGCCCAAAGATTCCAAGATGAGGGGGAAAATAATATTCGACTAACAAGTAAAAATGTTATCCAAGTTTTGGTAATTTAGCCTTTCCAATCAAAGTATAGTTCCAATCGAAACTTGCAACAAATATGCAAACATTGGAATGGAGTGGAGAAGAAAAATATGCGAACACTTTCAGCATTATACCCATGTGGCCATGAACAAGTATTGCATGGGTTTCTATGCTTATATACAAAAGCGTATTAAGGTATAGATACTTTACAAATGATATAACCAAACCCAATTGCAAACATCCCTGAAATGAATCTAGGCACACATGTCATCCCATCAAAAGCAAATCTGAAGGGAACATTATATATAAATATCAAATGGCCAATGTAAAAGCACGTGCATGAATATAGAGCTTAAGCCTTCCAGTTTGGTTTTGAAGTACCTGAATTCGAGGAATGCTTCCAACTCTTGCACCTACATGATGTTTAACCAAAAAGAAGCAAAGAAAATGTCAATATATTGTAGTTTTTCAAAACCAAATGAACTGAATGAGGGCAGTAGATATCCTAACCAGCTGATCTATGAGACAAAGCTTTCCGAGATTCTAACAGCTCTTTCAGCCGTTTTGTAGCCATGGAAGCTTCTTCTGTCTTCCGCTGTAAAACCTGCCATAAAAGGACTGAAGGTAAGAAAAATAATTTCCCAGAAATTATAGCTTAAAAAACTAGAAAATAGGACGTTTCAGCAAGTGGTAAGCTACTGGAATCCTTAAAAAAACGCTACTTTACCATCTTTAGTCTCTGGTTTGCAGCAAATAGCTTTTGCACTTCATACCCATTCCTCCTTCCCTCTTTCCTAAGCTGTTGATGTAGATATATTACAGAAAAAAAGCATTCACATAATGAAAAATTCAAGATAAAAAGGACCAGAAATTATCCATGTGCACCAGCAGAAACATCAATAAAATCAAAGCAAGTTACTAGCTTAAATCAGTATTGTTCCAATCAATGATTAAAAAATGTTTAGGGTACAGGGTTATCAAAATATTCTACAGTTTGATCCAGCTTCAAAATTTTAATTTCCTTGGCTCTAATACGCCCCAAGTAACCACTTAATACCAAAACAAGTTGAGCAATACATCCTTTTGTTAACTCCATCCAATGCATTCTCAGATAGACAAGGCAATATAATACAGTGCCTCAAATTCACAACATGAAGTGTCAGACAATACCAAATTGTTCTAATACACTGATACATAGTCAAAGCATGATCAAACAATGCATGCAAGCAACCTTTTTCAACCTATTAAGAGTCTATCATGTAATTTTTACATGCCCATTACACATATTTTGGATTTGCATGGTGTCTGAGATTTCTTGTCAACCAAAAAAACAATGTTTGGTATCAAAATTCTCCCAAGTATATTTATTAGAAACAATAAGAATAAAAAGCATTCAAGTCTAATACATGAACAATTAATTAATCCCAACTTGATCCTCCCCAAACATTTTATACCTACACTTCATATTATTCAGGGTGCCAAGCTTAAAGGAATAAAAAAGATGGAATGATGTCAAGTGCCTTCAATAATGCATATACCTGAAAAACTTCTTTTTCCAGTGAAGCCTTGCATATCCTAAACTGCACGGATTCTAGCTTGATCTTACATTGAAGTTGAACCTAAATAATAAGAGAGTAGTTCATAGTTGAAACATAGAAATAAGCAATTTGTATAGACGTGCTCATCTACAACAATATGGCACCTTCTGAGCCCTCAAACTTTGAATCTCAAACTGCAACCTTTTTGTTGCTTCGTCACCTTTTGGTCTTTGTATTGAGAATTGAGACTGAACATTCTGTTTCTTCTTCAACGTTGTAAGCTGCAACAGAATATGGTTTCAGAAAATGTAACAGTGTCATCAACCACATTATCACGATCAAATATATTCACCTGTTCTTCAAGGACATTCAGTTTTTGAAGATAGTCCGCTTTGAGCTTTTCAACACCACCACCAGAAGAAGATGAAACATTTGGAAGTCTTTCCCTTAGTTCCGCAATCTCGTTCTGCCAATTTTAGGTTCAAGGCATTGTTTAAAATAACTGTTTTCATTCAAGAAAGAAAAGGAAGACGGGAGGAGGGATGCGGTGCCTAATTTGTTTCCTAGTGTTATTCAAAAGTTTTCTCCAAAGCAGAAGTTGCATCGTGTACAGATCCTTTTCAAAGCGCCTTTCGATGCTTTCATTTTTCATATCCAGACTGGAAAGAAGCCATATATAAGAGGAAAAAACTCATGATATCCATAAGATTTTGCAAGTGTAAACTCTGAAACAAGGATGCATGCTTTAAAGCAATACCAAACCAGCCGTTTTAATTTCTACCTATCTTAAAGACTCGGAAATAATAGGCGCCGACTCTGGCTTTTCCGACGTTTTCTCAACGACCAAACAGACTCTAAAATAATGATGCCAGATAGTTGTATAAAATTCTTCCTACTGAAGCACCTTGTTCCTCAAGTTCTCAGTTACTAGAAAACCTAGCAATCGATCAAACTGCCATCAATTCATCTTGAAACAATGAAAGGAATAATAGTATAGCACTGACCTGAAACGCTTTGTTCTCTTGTTCGAGCTGACGAATCTTACCCTCGTAATGTAGGTTTTGCTTATCTTCAGGAGCTAACGACGAGGCGTCCACTGGGCTCGCTTCCTTTGAGCGACGATTCGTCTTCTTCATCTTGTGGAATGTAGCAACGGCGGCGGATGCGGAGGAGGAGAGAAACTGAAAAGCGAAATTCAAAGAATCAAAAGAAAACCCTAACCGGTTTTCGCGATTCGGTGTAGATCGGATCCCGAAGCCCTTCCTACTGATGAAGAAATGACTAATAAGTTTGTTAATTATATATATAGGGATCCATCGTTTGTCTGCTTGACTGCACCTTTCTTCCTTTAATTATTACATCCGGACCACACTGCAACGGCATCATACTACCCAATTGGAGCCAAAAGCATTTGCATTTCAAATTTGCCACATCAGACTCTGGAAAGGCCAAATATTCAAAGTTGTCCTTATATTACGGTATTACCACTAAATAAATAGATATAGACAAGCGTGCCCATAAAACTTAAACGACGAGTCGTTTTATTGCTAAACGATTCCGGATTCCCTGTGTTTGGTGTCCCATCACAACAAACTATACATAATTTTTATTTTTATTTTATTTTATCAAATATGTAATATAGATGATAAATAGAAGAATCAATTAATTTAAGAAGAATAAAATCAAAAACTTTAAATTAAAAAGTATAGTGCTTGAAGATAATAAATAACAAAATTCAACAAGATAAGCATATAATTATTCTAATATGTTATAACATTTAAATCATTTAAATTATAATATGTTCTAATATTAGTATTTTTTTTAAAAAAATAAATCAAATTACGTCATGTAATGACTTTAATAAGTTTGCTTTACTTGCCGGCTTAATAAATTCTTATTTTCAACGTCTTAAAGCTGTTGAAGTATGAATTTATGAGACATCCATATATAGGAATCTGGGATCATTTCAATTTTCTACGATTTTCTCTAAAACTTTTGCTCGCCTTCTAACAGTAACTCTAATATCATCATTAATACATTATAATATAAGATGAAATTGGCAATAACATCAAGTGTCGTTGTGACAATTTTAGACAGATTCTCTCAAATCTAATTCCTGAAGTTAAATTTTACGAATATAACGCCATGCCACCGTTAGTTATTTACACTTACTACAATACATTCGGAATAATCATTCATCTAAAGAAATAAGTAAATATATTAAACAACTAAAAGGCTACCACCAAGAAGAGCAAGGTCGATCTTTGTTCAAATGAACAATATTAGTGGATTGTTTAACATCAAAATCATAAGCCACAAATGGTGGCTCCAAGTGATGAAAGCTGAATAGCCACAATATTAGTTGGATTTGTTTAACATCAAAATCCATTCCTCAACGAATCAGCTAAAACGTAGTCCATGGAATCAAGGCAATTTCATACATCTAAAAGGAAAAAAAAAAAAAAAAAGTTCACAATGTTGGTATAAATATCACTAATCAGGAACAGGGATATAACGATCCAAGTCAAAGGCCATTGTTCTCTTTCTCTTCCGATGATCTTTTGTGAGGGCTTGGTGGAGTTAGAACAACAGCAGACTCCTTATTCGCTAAAACCTCCAATTTGCCGGCATTCCTCTCTCTCAATGGGTTGCCACTATTCGATGCAACCGATCGCATAGCCCTTGGTAACTTCAAAGGGATGTCCGCATCGCTAGTATTATTATTGTTCTCCGACTTCTGTGTGGCATCAGCGCTTTCTGGCTGGGAGGATGGTGGAGGATTGGAAACAAGCAGGATGGTAGATTTTCGCCATTTCTTTCTCCGATTAGGATTTGGTGCATTTGACTTGGCCTGTAATTTACAAATATAAATAAGCCAAGAAATTTATATTGCGCAAACCAAAAAATGATACTACATACCAATGTGTTTCCAATATCAGATAAAGGCTTCCTTTTGGACACATTATCATCATTTGTCTCAACAGGCTTCTCGACCAGAGCGCTCTGAAGTAACATTGCACCTTGTGAAGCAAGAATGCGACTCTTTTCTGTTTCATCTGACCCTGAACCACTTCCATTTATTTCAACAATCTCTAATTGTTGTGTCTCGTCAGAGTCCTTGTTGAAGACAGATTCTCTGTTGGCGCATTTCCTGGGGACACAACCGCAAGAACTCCCACAACTACCCCCAGCAGCTCGGCACGGGCATTTCGTTGTTTTGCATGAAGAGTATCTACTACAAGAGCAGCATGCACCTGATGGGTTATTATTTGCAGTTCCATCAGTAATTCCCTCACCTGAACGGCCTAATTTCAAGCTTTCTGAATCATTGGGATCGGATTGATCAGATGCTACGCTTGAACGGCCTCCGTTTTTAGAGTTCCGTTTCCTATCCAGGCGGCGGTTACCTGGCGCTGGCACTGGTGCTGACGCTACCCATTCATCATCAGTTCCATCAGTTCTTTCTCCATCCGAATGTTCTGATTCGGACATATCCATGTCCTCTAATAAAAAAATGGAGCTCCTGTGATCCTACAATCATACAGAGAAGAATTCAGCCAATAAATATTAGCTAATGGTCAAAACAAGAAATAGCAACCAATTCGTGGGAAAATCCCCACAGAAGGGAAGAGCTGGGGCACCTACCTGCTTCCGCAAGTCATACTTATGTCCTCCATTATTTAGGTCCTGCATACTGTAATCTGCCGCATTTCTCGTGGAATATTTCTTCAATGCTGAGTTCTGTGTTCCAAACAACAAAAAAAACTTAAATTTCGAGTGGATTCATCACAAAGAAGTTTCAGTATAATCCACACCGATAACCATGTCAACAAAGTCGAAAGATTTGCAGATATACTACTCACGCCATTTATTGACCCTGGATTTTCACTTAAAAGAGTCATGATTCATGGTTGAACTAAATTTGGTCAAATTACCTGTATGCATGTTTGTGCCAAATGCACCATTATGGAAAGAGTTTCTCTTTTCCGCTCTTAGATGAAAATATAAGTTAGATAATTAAATCTATATATTTTCATTAATTTACACTTTTTGACACTGACTCTATATAAGCATTTATTTATCTACCCATTAGTTTGCCAAAAATAAACTATCCAATTAATTACTACAAACCGATAAAGGTACGGATCGCCACTAAAGGCCAAATGTAGTTACCTGTGACTTCACCTGTTGTATAAGTTCTGTTTTTTGCATCTCCAACTGCCTGCCATAGCTACTGAGTTTCACTATCTTTTCCTTCAAATCTCTTATTTCTGAATCCTTCTCTCTGCAGGCAACTACTTTATCTCGTACCAAGCACCTTGGAAAGGAAGGGAAAGAAAAGGCTCAGCTAAAATCAGGAAATTTTTAATTGTTAAAAAAATAAACTTTTAACTAAGAAATGGAAAACTTTTTTACTTGAGAAAAAAAAAATTGCTACCTAGAGGAGGATGCTAAATTGAACAAATAATTCATTATATTTTTGGCATCAGCTAGTGACCGGACTTGGTTCCAACGGCCCCTGCCGCTAAAACCTCGTTCACGCTCTTCAGCTTCTGACAAATGTGATGCCATCGAAACCAAGGTGCTAGATGAAGTAGCAAGCATGTTTTCAAGTGCAAAAATCCTCGAATTTCTTGCACCTGGAGACAGTGTCTCAGTGCCCTCTCTACATTAAAAGCAATAAAAGGTTAAAAAATAAAAATATTAATGATGTTCAAGTATATTGGAACCCATCTAAGGAGAATAAAAAACCTATTACAGAGAACACCAATAATATAAGAACAAAGCCACCTCATATTTGATTGTTTGAGCAAGTTTGCTTCTTCCTTCAGTCTTGCAACCTCCTTGGCCATCCTAGCTCTCCTATAACGTCAAGAAACATCAATGGGATAAAATCAATTAGGAACAGAAAAAAAAAATGAAATAAAAATATCATAAGAGCGTCACTATACTTGTGAAACTGGCAATATGAGCAAAAAATTCAATATAAAATTTTCACATAGAAAGAAAAATTAAACAAATTAAACATGAAAGCCAGCTCCAAAATAACATGGCTACGAGACTATGATGAATAAATTTCAAGCATTTGAGACAATATTGAATCAACGTGATTTAACCAATGCCACCAGAATTAACAATTGTTACTAATTTATAGAATATGAAAGTTCCTTTTTCACCTTAGGAGAAACTGGATTTAATTGTCAAATAAACGTCTTTAGTGAGCTACAATTACCAGAAATAACAGGAATCACTCGAAGTTCTGAACTTATCGCCCCAGTTCTAATATTACTCTGTCTAGCAACAATTGTGTCTTGCTGAAACGTATTACTACAAACTCTACCTCCCATCAAAGTTCTACCTCCCATCAAAGTTCTAGATTCATTGGCCTAGTTCTCAAGATTTGGTCTCCTAATAACCATCTCCACATTCCTCAGGCTCTAGCAACCATTTTCCATGAAAATAATTCCTTAATTAAAGTTTTTTTTCCCTTTTTTAGTTGACCCACTATTTTATAAATATCAATGACAGCTCAAAAGCATAACAGAGACTAAAAAGACTTGTTTAGGCTTGAGACAGAAAATCCAGGATACAACAAAAAAGAACTGTTTGAAGTGTGTCTTAAAATAGATGTAGCCTGCAAATATTAGTTGCCGACAGTCTCTAATCCAGCTGATAAAGAAAACAAAACCATTTTATCTCCACAACAAAAAACTTGAAAAGGCACTAAACCTCTACATGGATTCATGAAGTGAAAGAATGAAATAAATAAGACTTACTCTTCCATTTGACGCTCATACTCAGCACGTACTTCATGTACCCGCACGGTGACTTCAAGCTCATGTTCAATTGCCTGCATCAGGGCCTACTCAGTAACAAGAATGTGTTAGTCATATATAACACCAGATCATTTAGTCATCATTGCATTCACAAACCAATCCTTCAAATATAGTTTATTTCTAAGTAGTCCTTATATGAGTATTATAAATACCTGAATTCCAGGACCATTGCCATTTCCAGCACCTGCATATAAAAGATATCTCGTTAATAAGTTATAAACACTAAAAAAATGAACTTCATGATGCGGTATATCTCCTAACTGGAAGTTTCGCGTGAGGAAGCCTTTCGAGATTCTAGAAGTTCCTTTAGCCTTTTTGCAGCCAAAGAAGCTTCTTCTGTTTTTCGATGCAAAACCTGGCATGAAATACAACAAGTAAGAAGAGTTTCTCTTAACTTGGGCAACCACTAATATTCTAGCCAAACATCAGCTTACCATTTTTTGCCTTTGATTCAGAGCCATTAGCTTATGCATCTCATACTCATTCCTTCTCCCCTCTTTCTTAAGCTGGTGATTAAAAAAAAGATTAAGTCCAAAAAACTTATTTCCGTATTATACATCTTATTACTTGGGATAAGGAGCAATGTTAATAAAACACAATCGTCAAGATGCTCTATGATAGCAACTTAAAAACTCTCAAATCAAACAATATACATTATCTATGCATCTAGCAACAGCAGATTTATGCTGCTCTGTATCATTTCAAAATGCCAAATTGTTTCACAATTCGTAATCAAGAAAATTCTCCCATGTTTAGAATGAAGTCATACATCTCACCAAGTTATTAATAAAATGTAACTTTGGAAAATAAAGTGGAAGATGATTTTACTATCAACGAGAGGATTCCGATTTATAGATGACTTTCTTACAGCATCCTAAAATCTGTGACAGCAACCTTGTTCGGTGATTTTTATAAATGGCTTTATATCATAAAAAATATACATCACAATTTGACTGTCATGTGATAAAAATATACATCACAATTTGATCGTCATGTAATGCACAAGTGCATGCACCCACACTCCAAGGGGCAGAGAGAGAGAGAGAGAGAGATGGCTGACCACACTCAGAGAGTTGGGTTCTAACTTATAAAAGGCCCTGAAGTGCCCACAACAATAGGCAAGTAAACACAACAAATCAAAGGTGGTGAGCATCTTTTGAATCATCCTAATCAGCTATAGCTTTATATCTTTCATTCAGTTACCACTACATCACATTATATCCACAGAAATAAATGTCTACAAAATCTTTAACAATTCTACGTTCATTGCCACTTTCAAATTTAGCAGATACAGTTTTAACAAGTCAACATTCTGCATACCTGAAGAACTTCTTTCTCTCGTGATGCTTTCCATAACCTAAACTGCTCGGACTCTTGTTTAATCTTATGTTGCAGTTGAACCTAAAAAACAAAATATGAAACTGATATTAAGAAAATATTATTTTGTCTACTCAAGTAACAAATGCCTTCTACAACCAACTTGAACCTTTTGAGACTTTATTCTGTGGATCTCATCTTGTAGTCGTTTTGCTGCCTCATCGCTTTTTTGTTTTTGTCTCAAAAGTTGAGCTTGAGCATCTTGTTTCTTCTTCAACTCTGAAACCTGCAACCCAAAGCATGAGTCTCAGTCTCTCAGAACCATGAACTATGAACGCCATTGAAACTTGAGAGGGCGAGCCAATTTTCACCTGTGCCTCTAGGATATTCAACTTTTGAAGATAAGCTTCCTTCAACTTTTGAGCACCATCATCAGAAGTTGATGAAATATTTGCGAGATTGTGTCTCAGATCCTCGATCTCTTTCTGCCAATTAACAACAAAGTAGAAAATAGCTTAGTAGAATGACCTATCAATCACAGCCTCACTTCCACAGAAATAGCACTTACCAGCAAAGATTTCTTCTCATGTTCTAGCTCCTGAACCTTCTTTTCATAATGTTGTTTAAGAACCGAAGTATCAACATTTGCAAACCGCTTCATTTCAGCCTTCAACAAGTAAATGACGTCAGAAATGAAGCGAAAATGCAAATCCAAGGCCAGAATCCCATAAATAAACACGTAGATGGCCAAGAAGAAATATATATAGTTTTTTCTTCTTCTATCTTGATAAGGAAAAGATTCTCACATTTAATCAAATGATTTATTAAATGATTTTTGCAAAGTCAAGTAGGTGATTCATAAATATTTTGAAAATAGCATAAGTCCCATTCCATTATGAATCAACATGGATATATGGGTTAAGAAGCAACAAAAGGGAAAACACGCTGCCAACAAAAAAATCATCACCTTAAATTTGAGCATACAACCAAACTAGAAGCAAAGGTTGTATAAATAAAAAGATGATAAGTTTTACCTCTTTCTGCTCAAGTTTTTTGTCTAATTCTTTGAGTTCCATGTCCAGTTTTTCTTGAATAGAGGAATGTTCTTGTTCTAGCTCCTTGACATCATCCTCAATCTCATCTGCATATAAATTTGATATTTCATTCCATTTGTAATGTCGCATATCCACCTCTAAAGCTTAAATATAAATTCTAGAAATCACTACACTACAAGAAATTATGGGCAACAATATCCCGTAAAATGCATAATACTCCTAACAACTGTTGTACTGTAACCACTAAAATTGAACAATATCATGGGGTGGCCTTGATTATGTGGAAACCAACTAAAAGCATTGATATCGATTGCAATAAAGAGCAGCAAAGCTTCTAGCTCAATAAAATCATAGGCAAGTAAACAACACAGATCAAAATAATTATTAAAGCATTTACAAGTTACCTGAAAGATCCACAGCTTTTGTGTCAAAATCTGGTGGATAATCATTAGTGCATGGAAATAATGCTTTTTTTGAGCAAAATCCATCATCATCTAAGTCAATACAATCAACAAATTGGCTGCTTTTTAAACCATTTGAGCTTTTGATGCGCAATAGCTCTCCCTCTAAATCTTGAATTTTTGTCACGTAATTTTTTATCAAGTCAAAATCCTGAAAAGGTTTGGGATTTTGTGAAAAAATCAGCAAAATGTTTTGTTCCATCAAAAACCTGCAATAGCTTAGCAAAGAAAGCAGTGCACTCAAACCTGATTTGAACTGCAATCAATCTCATCCCAAGTTTTACCATTTCGAGCTGATTCAATTTTGACAATCAGCTTGTCTTTTTCAACCTAAAGTAGTAAACGCAGGTGAAATCTCTAAGCTGGATTTTTTTCTAGCGGAAGATATTGCAAGCAAATGATGACATCTTAATACTTCTGGAAAGGAGAAATTAGATCATACCTGAGCATCAAGAGCACGTTGTGTTAAATGCTCACAAGTAACTCGACGTGCTTGAAGCTCCCGCTGTAGCTCTGCATTGCTTGCTTCTAGTAAAGATATTTTGTGTTTGAGAATCTGGAAAAGCCAAAGGTTAATAAACATCTGAAACTAGCAAATAAGGATCGCATAGAACTTTTCTTATACAATAATATACTTGGAGTTCCTCAAATGGTGAACTGGCATCCCCACGATAAAATAGAAGCTCAGCCTGCAACTGCTCAATTTGGCTCCTCATTCTCTGCACCTGAGCTGCCATTGGATCACGGTTGATCTACATGAAGAAAGAAGGCAAGTTCATCAAGAAGAGAAGCACGACATGACATGTCAAAAAAGCAATATAAAAGAAAACTTACAACTGCCTTGTTCTGAATGTTACGAGCACGATTTGCATACTTCAAAGTGTTTAAGGTTTCCTCAGCATTTGTATCAGCAGGACTCACACAAGCTTCAATCATAGACAAAATAAACATAAAAAATTTGTTCAATTTTTTTTGAAATAGAATGAAAAACAAAATACAAGAAAGCAATATCTTAAATGCTTAAAGCAGCATTACAAATCCTTAGCACACACAAATGACACATACCAATCATGACTGTTTTGCTGTTCCCTCCAAGAGAATCCTGCATATTCAAATTCCAATGACAAGGCATGAGTATTTTGTTAGAGCTCAGTAAATAATTTTTCCCTCAAACATCAAAATGTGCCAATAAGTGAATGAGCTCTAGCTCAATGCAACTTCTTCAATAAGAATGAAATAGAAAAAATGAAATTTCACTGAGTGCACGTGTTGTTTAACAAAAAGAAATGTGCTATTTAAAAAAAAAAGGTTCTTCCTAATTATTGTGTGCTTCCTATGTAATATAAAATATAAAGTAGAAGTCCATTTTTCACAAGATATGCATATCCTCTAGAGGTACTTTTATAAGTAATTAAAAATATAGATTCAATTAACAAGAAGTATCTCCAGTCATCAAACCATAAGAAAAATAGAGTAAGCGAAGCAATCTAAAAGCCTTAGCTAATCTTCTATCAACACTACACAGCATATTGAGAGAAGTTCTCACTAAGAAATTAAGTGGAAAAGTAGAAAGATTGTTCCCTTGCCTGTAACAACCGCGTTAACTTGCTATCACGATATGGAACATGACCTCCTTCTTTCCTCTTTTTCTCATCTCCCAAAGCACTTATCACGTTGCCAAGAGCCAGCAGACCTTTATTGATATGTATGCCTATACCACACGAACAAGTAAATCAAACACAAGCTCCAATTAAATGATTTAACAAATTTATTATTCTATATACCAAATTCCCAACAGATGGCTATCCAAAAAGCTAACTACCCCTTAAACCTAATGTAACAAAATGAAATCCCTTGACCAATGAAAGTCTCCAATGTGGTAAATGATAGATATACCTTCTTTGAAACGCATTCCATCTGCACCTGTTCTTTTTGCACGTTCTGAACCAGCAAGATCGACTAAATGTAGTTTTGCACATAAAATATCATCACCAAAGTCATCATTTATAGCTCCAGTCAGGCATTGAGAAATTTTTTTTTGTTCCATTGTAATTGTAAAGATGGCATGTGAGCGACTGAAAAAGGGTCAAATGAATAATACATGGCTCAATGTTAGAAACTATATAAAATCCAATGACATAAGAAATAGCATGTTTTAAAAAGAAGACGTGAAAGCCATATAGGCTATGCAAAATAGCAAAGAGGAAAAAAACGAACAGTTTTAAATTGATTTAAAAAAATCAAATGTGCACCTTGATTGACTATTCATATTTGTACTCCCAGTGGCACGAGAATGAGAACCTCGAGATAGATATGTCGCCATCTCTTCTTTTGTCATAACTTCTGCCTCAGTAACACCAGCAAGAGTTATTCCTCCATTCACCGTTTCTCTTATCTGTATGGGAACTCTTGCAAGCATTGTAGGCTTCGCAAAAGATGCCCCTTCGGCTTTAGAGAAAACTGATGAATTTTGGTCAAGCAAATCAAACACTTCTTCCTTGAATATCTGTCATCAACATACCACTTCCAGCAAATGAATTCAAATACTGAGACAAAGAAAAAAATTAATGAACTGACCAAAAGCATATGCTACCTCAATGAATGATACTCTGATCAAAAATTCCGAGGAATCTTTCATTGCCTCAACCCTTCTGAATATATTTTCCATTACTTTAGGTATAATTCCACCATTACTTCCTTCCCCCGTATAGTTAGTCCCCATCGTGTACGTTTTCCCAGACCCCGTCTTAAATAACAAACAAAATAAAGTCAGTATGTTGATGTGACTATTAAACCCCAAAATGAAAAATTAAATGCCAAACATGCTAGATATATAGAAGTACCTGGCCATATGCAAGAACTGTGGCATTGTATCCATGGAATAGCGCATCAACAAGAGGAGCAACACAATCATCGTAGAGAGCAGAACAAGGCGAGCCCATGCCACCATAAACATAATCATAGGTGAATGAATGGGACCCGATTTGCACCTATTTGAACACCCGACCACATTTGCAAATCAAAACAACATTTCAACATTCTAATAAACTGATGCGTTATAAAGCCAAATGGTAACTCAATATTAAACTAAGGTAGAAAACTTGTAATTGTGGAAAGGAAAAAAAGAGTTCAATAATAAACATTTCATGCACCCAAAAAATAAAACCGAAGGTTTATAGTCCATACAACTAACTAAAACGAAAATTTAGGTACCTGAGGTTCGCCAGGAACGACGGAAATGCAATCCGTACAGCCGATTAGGAGCTCGGACGTAATCAAAGGCCGGATGTTGACTGCGACTCGCACGCATTGCGAAGAATCTGCATTCTTCACTTCCGAAATCTCCATCTCTAATTTATGCAATACCTTCTCAACCAAATCGCATACCCGGAAACACTCACTATACGATATAATCTACAAACAAAAATTTCAAGGTTACGCTTCAATGCACCGTCTTTTTCATCTAAACGGAAAAAAAAAAAAAAAAAAAAATCCAAAAATTTGAGACCCGGTGTATTTCAAATGTCAATTGTAGAAAAACTAATATAAATAAAATGTGATGATATGCTGCACAGAAATCAAATCAAACTAGGTTTCGACACTATTCTCTGTTTGAATCATGGATCAGATAAAAAGCTATAAGATGTTGATGAAATTTTTGAAATAATAAGCAAAACTCGACAGATGAGCTCCGAAACCTTGATGTAAACCAAAGCCAAAGGGAAGAAATCACCGGACCTGATTGTTCCTGCAGGAGATGGAGGCAGCGAACAGTGCGAGAACTGGATGGTGGAAATCGAAGAAAGGGTTTTTTTTTTTTTTTTTTAATAGTTTTTGAATAAAATCAAATGGGAATGCAACGTATCTGCGAGAATTTGAAAGCGGGCGATTCGCATTGAATTAAAGTGAATTGAAGAAAAGGCGCTGAGGTCCGAATTCAAATATAGCGCAGATCACGTGCGAGTCATGTGGCCTTGCGAACGGGAAATTCTTGCGGGTCCGGATAGGCTGGCCCGATTGTAATTGTTATCTTTTTGTTTTTCGCCTGAGTGACGGCGTGTTGGCCTATATAAAATATTAAAGGGTGATGTTGGATCAGTGCGGTTGTTTTAGTGTAAAGAACAGTTCACATAAAAATATAATAAAAATAAAATTTAAAAAATATAATAAAAAAATAAAAGGAAGAAAACACAATAAAAAATATAATAAAAAAATAAAATAAAGATGATTTGATAGAAAGGCGTTCGGCCTCAGCCCAGCTCTCGTTGTCGCTATGACCCATTTTAGATTTAAGGCTGTCGGGGGAAGGTGGGAGGTCGTCATCGTAAGGGTGAGGTCACCGGAGAGAGGCAATTCAATGGCATGGGCGATGTCGTCCACGGTAGTCGACAGCGACAGGGGCTGCTTTTAGTTGGGGGGTCGGTCCGACCAACGCCCAGAATATTACAATTTTAAATTATAAAAAAGAGTTCATCTCTTGGCATGACTATTTTATAGATAGAGTTTAATGTAGGGGTGTACAGCAGATATCTGCATTTGTTGTCCCGTCTGAAAATCGCACTGCCCCACTATACGAAGATGGTGTAATTCGCCTGACAAGCGAGGGGCGCGGGGTCTCAGACCCCACTTGCTTTAAGGGTTGAATGCGGGGGCGGTAAGGGGTAAACCCCTATTCTACAAATACCCCGCCCCAGTCCCGCATAATTAATTAATTTAATATATATATTATATATAATAATATATTTAAAAATATATATATTCAGTGTCTGATATTTTCTTTTTTTAAAACCCCAAACTTCAAGTATCATTTTGAGGTTAAAGGGTTATTAACACAATCAAAACGACGCCATCCATCCCCCCATCCCAATTTTGATTATGGATTAATAATCCATTTTCTTCTTCCCCCCCACCCTCAATGACCCTCGAATCTCACTTGTGCCCTCTCTTTCTAATCTCTCATCCCCCCCAATTCCAAATCCCAAGGCCTCAAATCAATTTTCCCTCCTCTCCCAATTCGAAACCCTAGTCTCAAGTCAGAATCTCACTGCCCCCTAGCTCATCTCTCTCTTGCCAGTGTCCTCTATCTCTCGTCTCTCTCATTTTCTCTCCATTTCGAAATTTTAGACCCAAATCGCAAATCCCACTGTGCGGTCGAGCTATTGAAACTTGAGCAACTATCGCACCTCTAGGCTTGTTTCGTCACCGTTGTCACATCTTCAGTGCCTTCATTTCTAGCTGAAAGTAAATTCAAATTCTCCCCCTTTTTTTCGTTTCTTAAATTTCTGTAAATTAGAAATTGTGGATGGGATTATTAATAGAGAATCAAAGGTGAAGGAAGGGATTGTGAACTATGTGTTGTAGAGATTGATTGTGCAAATGTGTGATCTGTAAACTATATTGTGACTTTGTGATTTGATGTTTGTGTTTTGATTATGTAGACTCTGTGGTTCTCTGGTTCTGGTTACTGGTACATGTAAATTGTAAATAAAAAAATTCTTTATCATATTTGAGATATTGGGATGTCTGTGCATGTGTGTTTTCTGTGTATTGATTTCTGTAAATTTTTGTAAAGTGTAAACTAACTCAATTTGGGATATTGGGATATCTAGTTCTGGTTATTGGGATGTTCTGGTTCTGGTTACTACCTACTGGTATATGTAAATTTTATATTTTCTTTTCAAAAGGAATGTGCAATGTTTTAACTTTTGAGTTTTTATGACAGTATGTTTGTGAGATAGTTTTATTTTCTACATCTCTCATAGTCCAATACTCCAAACCTTAAAAAGTTAAAACTGAGTTAATTTATAATTTATATTGAGTTAGTTTTCTAAAACATCCACATAGGCACATACATTACAATATATCCTTATTTAGAAATATTTTATATTGAGTTAATTTTCTAAAATTGCCTTATGCTAGTGGAATAAATGATTGATTGACCATTTGATTGACCAGAGTACTGAGTTAGTTTTCTTTTTCTTGTTTATAATTGTTAATACTTGATTTGATTGACTATTTGTTTGCAATAATTTCATATTTATTTTTTTAGTTTAGCGAATAGAAAGTCCAGTTGATTCTAGTGCGAGCTCCCTGGTCGACGCTCTGGGTACCCCTAACCTTACCACTACTCCTGATTCGGCTAAGAACCATATCACTACTCCTAGCCATAACCCATCGTCTTGTCCCTCCCCCAAGCCTAACAAGAAAGTCGCATCCATAATTTGAACTCATGTTACTCAAGTACAACTATTGTAACAAAATTTATTAGTACTACTACAAGAAATATGGCACTTCATAAATAAAGTTGCACTTGGATGAGCATTGCAACAAAAGTTTGATTTTAAAATCATTGATAGAAAATAGTTAATCTAGGGTTGAAATTGGATTAAAAAATGGGTGAGGAGAGTAATGGTGAATTGGCATTAAAGGGGTACACAAAGTACGATCCTGACAAAACTAAGACACATCTAACTCGCATGGTCATTATAGATGAGATGTATTTTCAAGTGGTGGATGGGAAATGGTTCCAAGCTTATTGTAGGTACTTGGAACAAAGATTCAATATTTATTCTTGCCACATGATGGCAAAAAATATATAAAAGAAAAAACCTTATCGCTTAGAAAAAGAGAAGTTGAAGGATGTATTGGCGGGAGAGAGTGTTTGCATCGCCATTGATTATTGGACTTTGTGTAATAATGTTAATTACATGTGTATGACTGTACTAGTCTGTACATTGGGTTGATGGGGATTGAACATTGCATAAATAGATCTTCAAATTTTGTCAAACCATTGATCACAAAGGTGAGATGATAGGGAAGGCCTTGGAAGCCGCTATAAAAGAATGTGAGTTGACATAAGTTATAACATGCACGGTTGATAATGCCTCCACTAATGATGTCGCAATCGGACATCTTAAGACTTTCCTTAATAATGCGAATAGAAAGATTTTGTATGAGGGTTATGTGTGTAGTACATATTCTTAATCTTATTGTGGGTGATGGGTTGAAAAAACTTGATGACTCAGTTGCTTGGGTCATGACTGCTATAAGATGGGTGAAATCTTCTCCTGCTAGATTGGAGAGGTTCAAAGTTGCTATAAAAACTGTGGACATAACATGAAAAAATGGTCTTTGCATTGAATTGTATACAAGGTAGAACTTAATCTTTTTTATGTTAAAGACATCCTAGGAGTATAAGTTGGCATTTTATGCATTGAGTAATGAAGATATGTAATATGTCAAGTATTTTGATGAAAAATCAATGAAGCTTATATCTGATTATTTGAAGGCTACATATACTTTTGTAGAGTTTTTAAAACTTTTTTATGAGGTTATGATCATTTTATCTTATTATTTGTATCACACAGCACATCGTTTTTTTCAACAAACGTCTAAGGTGAGAGAAGAATTGGATGATATTGCAGTGGGTCGTAACACCACGTTGCGGGAGATGGCATTGATGATGAGGGAAAATATGACAAGCATTGGGAGTGAGAGTTTGATAGGGCCAATATATTGTTATATGTAGCATTTGTCCTTGACTCACAGTTTAAAGTGGATGGCATGATATTTGTGTTGACTGATGTCATTGGCAAAAATTGCAAGGAGTAGATTGCATCTCAGGCTCAGAAAATCCTTGATAGATTATTTGATGAGTTTATCATTATGGGAGGTGGTAGTATTGTAGCACCTATAGGTATCCCCCACCGGCTGCAGATGTCGGGTATGGGAAAAAACGAAGAATGGACTTGGATGATAAGATGGAGACGACTCTTTTAACACATTCATCTACAGATACTCAGTCATAGATAGACAGATATTTAGTATTGGATATTCATGCATATGTATGAGATTTTGATATATTAGATTGGTGGAAGATGAATGTCCCAAATATCCCGTACTTTCACAAATTATCCGCAATATTTTGGTTATCCCAATCAGTACAGTAGCATCATAGTCGACATTCAGCACCAGAAGGCGCATATTGGATCCGTTTCATAACTTATTAGATTCTATCATTGTAAAGTCACTAATTTGCACATAGAATTAGATCATGGGGCGTCCAATTCATAGTTTGGATGTTATTGATTATAGTCCAGTCGAGACCAAGGAGAAGGGTGTTGATCAGCTTGGATCTTGTAAATTTTTACTTCAAATCAATTTACATTATTTTGTACTTATTTAATTAAATATTAATTTGTGTTAATTTTACATTTAATTGTTGTAACTTATAGTGACTGAGACGATAACACCTAGGACAGTATCAACGGCTACCTTCGATGTAGTATGACCCACCATCACCATGGTTTGATTTTTGCATTTTACACAAGTTGTCTCTTAATTGTTATTTGCATTTATAATTTTATAATATTTGTATTGTTAGTATCTAATTATTTTGTAACTCTTGCTTATGAGTTTTGACATTTTGTAATTTTTATATTCTCATCGTGTATGACAGTATGTATGTCAAGACCCAAATCTTTTAATGCCCATATTCCAACCGAATGACGGATGACCCAATTTAATTTTTTTTATACAATTTTAATTTAATTTTTTTTTCATGTTTCTAAGTTATAGCTTTATATTTATAATTTTAATTTGTTTTATTTTTAACTTATTTTTATTATAGATTTTATCATTTTCATTTTCACAGCAATCAAATTATTGTCCAAGGTCAACGATTCAATAAATCTTCAAAGCTCAAACTTCAATGTTATGATTTTAATTTTTTTTTTTAGTTTAGATTCTTACAAGTTATAAGTAGTAATTATAAATTGTAATATTAATAGGTAATAGCACAATTTGTAGAATTTATTATTTTCAAATATATTGATAATTTCATATTTATGTAATAGTTTTTTAATTGTCTAAGTTTTAATTTGTATTATTGTAAATTTGAAATAACTTAGTCGTAATACTTTAATCTTTAGTGATGATTTTTTTTCAAAATGACTTTAGTAATGGTTATTAACTTATTACTTAATATTTAATAAACTAATATTTTTTAATGTGTAATTGTGTGTTTAAATTAGACTTGATGGTGTTTCTGGACAAAAGGGCAAACAAAATTGATCTGAACCGAAAAGGATCCAAAAAATGAAATGAGTCAAGGCCTTACAGACACGGTAGCAAGGGGCAGGTGGCTGGACCCCCACCCCCATAGTGGGATATGGTACCACACCCTTGTGTAGGCGAGGGCGGGATGCGGAACAAAAAACTCCCCCCCACCTATGCGGGGGCGGAGGTAGGTGTGCCTTGCTCTTGATAGGACGGGTAGCACCCCTAATTTAATTGACACTAATAATAAACCATCACTTTAGTACTGTACAAATATTAAAGTCTATAACTACTTATATTATAAAATTTGGGACTTCTTATTTTTTATTTTTTGTGGCCATGCCTGTCTGCCTCCTAAGGACCCCTAGTTGTCAAGGAAAGAGAATATCCACGAAAGAAGATCGAAGTATTTTCTACTTGTTGCGTGCGTCCATTATTGAATGGGCTAGCAACTGTGGAGGTCGTGTTCTACAGACTCGATAACTTCACGTTCCAAGAGCCCCATCTTCCACTTGCGAATACTGAGAATGAGAGAGGCGTTCAAGGGAACCGTGATTCCTCCAATGCTTAAGTCTGTTTGGGGGTATATGTATGCTTGAGTAACAAGAATATGAGTGAGAGTAAAAATAAGAGAAAACACACATATGGGGTGTGTAGGATATTTATATAACTATGAGTAGATCTTCTAATAGAGGAGACTTGAGAGTGTTGTTTGTACTCCAAGTTGCATCATTTGATAGTTTGTTATCCGATGGTAGCACATCATGTCATGTTGTGTAGTGCTCTTGTAGTCCTTCATTAAATGCATTGTGGTCCCCATCTAATGCGATGTGGTTTTTCCTCACATGGTTGTACTGCTCAGGACGCATATTCGTCAATACTCGAGTGCCTAGATGACTCTTTGTAGCCTGACTTTGCATGGCCCAATTTTGCATGACTGCTGATTCTTACGCATTGTATGTGCCTGACGTTCTCCAATGGACTCGCTATATGGGCCTCGATTGGTGGTCTAGGCTCTAGGCCTTAGAATGACTCAGCTTGCACCCAGACTTAGGCCCTGTCTTGGGTTCTAGCAATTGTTTTGGGCTGACTCTGTTTGGCCCATAACACTGGAGACTTCTATCTACATATGAAGAGAAAGGAAGGCAGAAAGACAAACGAAGAAGAAAAGAAAGAAAATGAGAGAAAAAATAGAAGTGAGAGGGAAAATGGAAATTACTTTTTAATAAAATATTCTTTTGATTGGTGATCAGTAATCCACTAAATATGACTTTGGTTTTCTATTTATTATAGCTCATGGTTTGAGTTAGAGTAATTTGGCTAGTCCAATGCAACTGATTTTGAAAACAATTAGTCATATTTTGGAGTTGACTTACATTTGGCTAGTATTAAAAAATAATATTCTAACAATTTTTATTAAAATTTTCCTTTTTATCTAAATTCATCTTATATCAACTCACCATTCAAATGTTACCTAAATATATAACTTTTTCTTTTTCTTGATATTTTTAGTTTCTTAGCTTTTTCTTTCTTTATGTTTGGAAATTAAGTTCCACAACAATAAAAAAAAAAAAAAAAAAGAACTTGAAACAATATGTCATCTGTAATGAACGAACGAAATTATCAGCCGCCCCCTGTCCCACTACTAAAATTATGTGAATGACCCCACCACTATTATTTTAAATTCCGCATAGTGACTTGCATAGTGACTTGCATAGTAACTTGCATAGTAATTTCAAAGCCTATAAATAGGGGCTTCAGTTGTAATGAAATTCATAAGAAAATATAGAGAGAGAAAGAAAGTTTCATTTCTTAAGAGTTTTAGAGAGAGTTTCTTATTTCTCTTTTGCAATAGTAGTTTCCTTTATTTAAGTTTCATAACACGTTATCAGCACGACGGTTCTACCAATTCTGAAGTTAGTGGCCTTATTCCTCTGTAAGTTTTTCAATATATTATTTGAAGTCTTTAATATATTTTATTGATGATTATCTGTGTGAATTTATAAATATGAGATATACATATTTATTTCATTATTTATATGTGTAGAAAATGGCAAATCTTACAAAATTAGAATTTGTTGCTCTTGATATATCTGGGAAAAATTATTTATCCTGGATACTTGATGTTGAAATACATTTTGATGTAATGAACCTGGGAGAAACTATTAAAGAAGGAAATCAAGCATCCCTGCAGGAACGTGCTAAAGCAATGATTTTCCTTCGCCACCATCTTCATGAAGAATTGAAAACTGAATATCTCACAGTAAAAGATCCCTATATTTTGTGGAACAATTTAAGGGAGAGGTATGAACACCAGAAGACTGTCATCCTCCCAAGAGCTCGTTCTCAATGGTTGCACCTGAGGTTGCAAGATTTTAAAAGTGTTAGTGAGTATAATTCCGCACTTTTTAAAATAAGCTCAGTATTAAAATTATGCGGTGAGAAAATCACCGATGATGATATGCTAGAGAAGACTTTTACTACATTTCATGCCTCGAATGTGCTCCTGCAGCAGCAGTATCGAGAGAGAAAGTTCAAGAAATATTCTGAACTTATATCATGTCTTCTAGTAGCTGAGCAGAATAATGAGCTCTTATTAGAAAGCCACCAGTCACGCCCTACTGGCTCAATATCATTCCCTGAAGTGAATGGTAATATGTTTGCATCATTCCCAGAAGTGAATGGTGCATCCTTTAGAAGAAATCGGGGGCGTGGACGTGGACGTGGTAGGAGAAATTATAGAAATGTTGGTCCTAGGAATGACAACATATTTTCATATAAAATAGCCCTTGACATTACCAGAAGTAATGAAGAAAGTAAGCCAAAAAGCGTCGAAGAATGTCGACGTAGAAATGATTGGCCAAAATGGAAAACAGCTATTGAAGCTGAATTAAATTCGCTAGCAAAACGAGAAGTATTTGGACCTGTTGTCCAAACACCAAAGGGTGTGATGCCTGTTGGATATAAGTGAGTATTTGTACGAAAACGTAATGAGAAAAATGAAATTGTGCGATACAAAGCACGGCTTGTTGCACAAGGTTTCCTGCAGAAACCCGGGATTGATTATGAAGAAACATACTCTCCCGTTATGGATGCAATCACATTTAGATTTTTAATTAGTCTGGTTCTTACAAAAGGATTGGAAATGCGGTTGATGGATGTGGTCACTGCATATTTATATGGATCCTTAGACCATGACATATATATGAAAATCCCTAAAGGATATAAGATGCCTGAAGCATCTACAAGTACATCTAGAAATATGTACTCAATCAGACTACAAAGATCTTTATATGGGTTGAAGCAATCCGGATGCATGTGGTATAATCGCTTAAGCGAATATCTATTGAAAGAAGGATTTGAGAATAATCTTATATGCCCATGTGTTTTTATTAAGAAATCAGAATCCGGATTTGTCATTATTGCGGTTTATGTTGATGATTTAAATATTGTGGGAACTCCTGAAGAGATCTCAAAAACCGTTATATATTTAAAGAATGAATTTGAAATGAAAGATCTTGGCAAAACAAAACTTTGTCTCGGCCTGCAGCTTGAGCACTTGCAAAATAGAATTTTTATTCATCAGTCCATATATACTGAGAAAGTCCTAAAGCATTTTTATATGGACAAATCTCATCCCCTGAATACTCCAATGATTGTTCGAACACTTGATGTGAAGAAAGATTCATTCCGTCCTTGTGAGGACGATGAAGAAATTCTTGGTCCTGAAGTACCATATCTCAGTGCAATTGGAGTTTTGATGTATCTTGCAAATTGCACTCGACCAGATATTACATTCTCAGTTAATCTGCTTGCAAGATATAGTTCTGCACCAACTCGAAGACATTGGAATGGCATTAAACATGTCCTTCGTTACCTTCATGGTACGGTTGATATGAGATTATTTTATCAACATGGTTCAAGTCCAGAATTGATTGGGTATGCAGATGCAGGTTATCTTTCAGACCCACACAGAGGTAGATCTCAAACTGGATATTTATTTACTTATGGAGATACTGCCATATCATGGAGATCTGTTAAGCAGACACTATCTGCTACTTCTTCAAATCACTCAGAGATCATTGCTATTCATGAAGCAAGTCGAGAGTGTATTTGGTTGAGATCAGTTATTCAACATATCCAGGAAAAGTGTGGACTTCCCATGATCAATAATAGCCCAACAATCTTATATGAAGATAATACTGCTTGTATCACTCAAATCAGACGAGGATATATCAAAGGTGACAGAACCAAACATATTTCACCTAAATTCTTTTATACTCATGAACTTCAAGAGAAAGGTGAAATTGATGTCAAGCAGATACGATCTAGTGATAATCTGGCAGATTTATTCACAAAGGCGTTACCAACTTCCACATTCAAGAAGATTGTGCATAACATTGGAATGCGAAGACTCAAAGATCTTTTGTCATGCACTTTTCAGGGGGAGTAAATGTACTGATTGTACTCTTTTTCCTTCGCTGAGGTTTTGTCCCACTGGGTTTTTCTCTGCAAGGTTTTAATGAGGCAATCTTAAAGCACTTGTGGATACATAAGAAGACTGTACTCTTTTTCCTTCGTCATTGGTTTTTCTTCCTACTGGGTTTTTACTTGGCAAGGTTTTAACGAGGCAGATTCTTTATGGGTGGTCATTCAAGGGGGAGTGTAATGAATGAACGAAATTATCAGCCGCCCCCTGTCCCACCACTAAAATTATGTGAATGACCCCACCACTATTATTTTAAATTCCGCATAGTGACTTGCATAGTAACTTGCATAGTAATTTCAAAGCCTATAAATAGGGGATTCAGTTGTAATGAAATTCATAAGAAAATATAGAGAGAGAAAGAAAGTTTCAGTTCTTAAGAGTTTTAGAGAGAGTTTCTTATTTCTCTTTTGCAATAGTAGTTTCCTTTATTTAAGTTTCATAACATCATCTTAATTGACTAGACGTTTTACCAATGTTTAAATCAGCCTTCAAAGTTCAAATGACATTTAGTTCCTAGAGACGAGAAGAAATAGCTTGGCCAGAGGTTTCCAGCAGTTGGAATTCTCCATGTGAGTAAGGCTAATTGAGTAAGAGAATGTAGGAGAGATCAACATTTTGCCTTACAATTTTGACTATATATATTGGAGCTTAGCCGGTAAGAGGGGGGAACATTACAGGAGTTTGTATATGCATGCACCATTCAACATGCATTAGCCAGTCTTTTCATTTTAATTTTTCACTGACTATAAGTGGCATCAAACGCATATCAATCATCATTTCCGTTTGATTAAGTGTTCTCATTATTTGACATGAAATCTTAGCAGAAATTAATATATATATATATTTTTTTTTTAAAATTTGTTCATCCCACATTAAAGATGACCACTGAGAAAAGAAAAATAATAATTAAAAATATTTTGCATAAAGTTAAAATCCCTTGCATATTTATTAAAATACCTAGCAAGATTAAACCAATATAACAAAATTTTGAGACCATCGGCAAAATGGACCGGGTAATTCTGAGCCGGCCCGTTTACACGGACAGAGCCGACCGCATTGTATTCGTTGCCAACGGGAGTTAGATAGATGGACCCATGCAATCTACAATAACGCCCCTTTTTTTAACCACCACGTTGAAACAGATCCAAGCGGCTTATATTTTCAAAATCTCTCTCTTATCTTTTAGTTGATTTTCACCTTTATTTTCAACAAAATTGGAAAAACAACCAGGCCCCCATTGGATTACCCCTTTCCACTTACTCATAATATCTTCTTCTTTGTTCTCTTTTAAATTTTTATCCAAGCCATCATTACACACGCGCATTTAAGACAACTTCAAAACAAAAAAAAAACACAAAACGAAGAGAAGAGGAATGCATCCGATTCTTGTGTGAAGAATCGGACCAATCTTCGTGTCACCTGATCATAGAACATAATCAAATCAATTAAGCAAAATAATAAATACACATCAATTTTTACAAAATTTTACACAACAACATTTTAAAATGAGAGGTATTTAATTTGTAAATAATATGATAAAAACATCATTTTATAAAAATATTTTTCTTTTACAATATATGTTGTAAAATATGTTATGAAATGTTTTGTGTTGAGTATTATTAGTCATGAAGAACTATCTCCTCTATCCAATTATCATGTTCCATTTCCATTTACTTCTCCTTCTTCCTACCTAGATTTGTCTTAACTTTTCTTCATCATATAATATATGCATATATATGAAAAATATTTATACAATTCTCAAATAGATAAATTTCGCACATTTACTCATTTGTTTGAAATTCGAGGTTCTGGATTAGAATTCGGATGAATACTACTAGATAAAAGTGTTAAATATATCTGGGCTGGAATTCTATCCGATTTAGCCCGAATCAGACCTATGCAATGAAACTAATTTTAAAAAGAGTGGTGCTACATGCTCTAAGGGGATGTAGCCCGAATTTATCCTCGAATGAGCAAATTTTTATTCTATTTTATTTGATTTATATTTAATTATTTTTTTGATGATTTTAAATAATTTTAAAAAAAATCACATTATTATTAAAGAAATAATTTTTTAATCATTCTGTAAAAATAAATAAATAAATAAAAAGAAAAAGAAAAAATGGGAGAAATGCTTTTTCACCCGAACATTTCTCTTTTAAAAATCTGAAATCCTGATTTCCAATTTGTACCCTTTTTTTTTATTATTTTAATTTGACATAACAAGGTACGATGTGGAAGTATCATGGCAATTAGTACCGTTTGTTCTCAATGCTACTAGCTAGCCTCCCATTGCCATTTGGAATGCCTACATCTTCATCCAAGTCGTTAGCTACTCCAACTAGCGTGAATTCTTGAATCCCTTCAACTCAAATAAGGCCTGCTCTCTCCATGCCTCTCATGCAACTTTTAGCAGCTTGGATTGATGCATAGACTTTGTCAAAAAAAAAAAAAAAAAGGTCAGGTACCAGCTTGGACTAATGCATAGACTTCGATAAAAGAAAAAAATCAGCCCCCAAGTTTTAAACCTGAGTTTGGTTTAAATCCGATATCGGACAATCTATTCAGTTTTTTATTTTATTTATACGTACCGATCTATAGAGAAATACTTTAAATATAAATTGATTATACAAAAATAATTTCATGAATTGATATAGTTTTATATAACTCGTCAGATTTTAAAATTATTTTATCATAAATAAAACTAACAAATCATATGAAATAATGTCAATTTGTAAAATTATTTTTATATAATTTTTTATAAAATTATAGTCATGCGACTCATGTGGAGTGATTTCTCCAAAGAGATCAAGGGTGAGTGGGTCGACTACAATTAATATGCGCGTACGGAGTAAGTTGAAGGGCTTCCTAGAGACGGGGCCGTGAGATGTGGCCTTCGCGGAGTAAATAGGTTGTCTTGGTGGTCCAAAGAAATCTTCATTATGTCAGTGAATCTATAGGCTGTCTCGGTGGTCCAAAGAAATTGAATTCAATGAAAATTACGAATGTAGTTAGAAATATCAATTTTTATTTTAGAGAAAATCTTCTAGACGGAGAAGGTGTGGTAGGCCAAATAACACACACCAATAAGGTCTTAGACACGTAGCAAACGCACGAAACTAATCGTAGGCCACTCACGTATGCTGAGCTTCTCTCCTTCACTCAGTTTCAGCCCCTTCTCTCTCCCAAATTGAACTCTTCTCCTCACCCTCTTCATCGATCAAAAAGCCCTTTGGAAATAATTTCCGCAATGTATGAATACATTTGGAATGTGTAATCAATAAGCTTATTATGACATGCTGGTGAAATATTGTGATGAACTGACTAGGTCTACTCAAGAAGCAATGGATTTCATGCATAGGATCAAAGCGCAGCTTAATATGCTTGGCAATGGTGCCGTGCGGGTCTTCTCCTCTAGTACTCTTTGTAGACACTAGACTATGTCTACCTAGGGGTGTCAAATCGTGTTAACGGGTCGTGTTCGTGTTGTATCAAGACATATATATTATACTATATAGGTCAACCCTAACCCAACCCGTTAAGCTTATCGTGTCAAAATCTCAAACCCTAACCCGACCCGTTAACATAACGTGTCGTATCGTGTCAACCCGTTATGACCCGTTAGTAAATATTACAAAATATATTAATACAACATAATATGATTCGTTTTAACCTGTTTATGTAAATGAGTTGAATATGTCCAAAATTAACCCGTTTGGCTTAATTAAATTTAGTATAATTTTATATAAATATTAAAATCACAATATCTATAAAACTAATAACACTAATTATAAGTCTAAATTACAATCTAAATAATAAAATATCAAAATTAAAATTCTAACAATCTTACTTTTAAGTATAAGAATATAATTGTAATTTTAACTTTCTTAGCGTGTCATAACGGGTTAAAGCAGGTCAACCCGCTATCAACCCGTTAAGCAATCGTGTCATAACGGGTCAACCCGTTTTGACCCTAAATCCGTTAAGACTAAACCCTAACTCGTTATTATCGTGTCGTGTTCGTGTTGGGTTAACGGGTCGTGTAAGAAATTGCCACCCCTATGTCTACCTTTTCTTACTCTTTTTTTTTTTTTTTAAATTTTCTGTCCTAGATTTTCCATAAACCTCCTATTTCTATGTCCAGAAAAGAAATTTGCACATTTAATGTGAACATCAATTACTGATGGCCTCCGTCCCAGAGAGATATGGGTTAATTTCGTTTGCAAATATTAATGGCCTCTGTTTGTCCGGAGAAGCATAGAGCACTTTATTGATTTAAGTCACCTTCTCTTCCATCGATCGGAATATCGAGAATCCGACGTGTGGAATGAGTTTGGGTATCACTCGACGGAATTTGGCAATGAAATGGATCTCGGCGTCTGGCAAGGGTTGGCGGTACCGAAGATTCGAAGGTGAACGAAAATGGTTGTAAGAAGGAAAATGGGATGATAGACTCGGGATTGGCTTTTCTAGTGATAATCATAAGCAATAGTCTTGACTTTCTTATGACATAACTCACTGAAGTGGTGTAATTTTATTGGTGGGTGTTAAACATCCTACGACACCTTACTTAGTCCAAAGCGCTTCTGTTTATTTTAACAACTTTAGATTTAATTACATATATGATTTAGTTTTTATTCAACAACATATAATGAGAATGGATGGGAAACTAAAATATAATAAGAGAAAAACTTTGCTCAAGAGAATCAAATTAAGAGTTTTATTTTTTAATTGGGCATGGAACCGGTATGAATACTTAAAAGCTAAAATGTTACCACGTACGTCACTGTTATAACATGCAAATAATTTTTTTTTTAAAAAAAGAAGATTATTTTTAAAAAAAGGGAACATAAAAGTAGCAAAATCTTAATTATTTTTAAAGAGTGTAGTAGGCAGGCAAGCTGTCTAGCTAGATCGATTGGTGGTCCAAAATAACACAGGAAAAAAACGAAAATTAAGTGACAAGCTGGCTAAATGCAAAACAAGATTAATTAGATGGGTAGTTTAATTATTATATATTTAGGAAAGATAAATAATAAAAAATAAATCAAAGTTTGGAGGTGGTAGCAAGTTGCATTAGATTCTTCCTAAGAATCTTGCCGGACGCATTCCTTGGTATAGAAGCTACAAATGCTACTCTCCTGATTCTCTTATATGGAGCCACCTGCGAATTACAAATTAAAAGTACACGACCATTTAGTTAAAATTATTAATATAAAAAACAATTAATTTTGTGCTTAATTAATTAATTAATTAGAGATTCAAATATTAATATATAAAATAACTCAAATTTTATCCAAGTAAGTAAAGTACCTGTGCTGTTACGAAGTCCATGACAGCACGGTCAGACAAATTACTTCCAGCTTTTTTGACCACGTAAGCCATGGGATACTGTCCAACCTCCTTATCAGCAATTCTGAAACTCATGAAATAGAAATATTAATCAAAATTCTATGATACTTAATTGAATGATTTTTTTATTATTTAATAGTGATAAATATATATAATATTTTACATAATAGAATAAAAATGAAATGTCAATGTGGTGTATAATGTTATTTTTTTTATATATAATATATATTAAAGGAAATAAAAAAACGACATGCAGTTCGATTTTGAACTCTCTTTCTATGACATTAATACATAGAATATCCTAATAAGAAGAGTACGACTTACGGTGCAACAGCGGCGTCAGAAATTTCTGGATGAGTAACTAACAATGCCTCCAGTTCTGCTGGGGGAACCTAATTAATTAAGAAGATATCACGACAATAAACGATCAGCATATATATTTTTCGATATTATTAATATGGTAACGAGCATGTAATTTAATGTTAATAACTTAATTCAATGCATTGATCGATATCCTTGCACAACATATACTATATATTCCATCTTTACTTCTTTTTTTTTTTTTGTCTCTGAAGTATTCCAACATTATTTAGCTTTTTATAAATATCGATCTGACCTGGTACGCCTTGTATTTAATGAGTTCCTTCAACCGATCAACCACGAAAATGAAGCCATCATCATCAATATAGCAGAGATCTCCAGTTTTCAACCATCCTTCTGAATCTAGAGTTAATGCCGTCGCTTCTGCATTCCCGAAATAACCTAGAACAGTAATATTAGAACAGTAATATCATATTCAAATACTTAAAAACAGTAATAATATTAGAACATGGATGATGATGATGATGATGATTCTTCTTTTATTTATGTATTTATTTTTTGAAAAAGAACATGGATTTCTTCTGAACATCTAAGATGTGAGAACTATCGTGAAAACTGAAAAGGGTGTTTGTTTAATTCTTATTTGTATTTAAAATTCATCTCAATTCATCTTAATTTATTTTTATTTTATTATTATATTTTTATAATTTTTTTATACAAAGTATAAATTTTAATATAAATTTTTTAAATTATAATATATATTTATCAAATTTTAAAATAATAATATTAAAAAATAAATTAAACTCATTTTATTTTTCAATCCAAACAAAAAAAGTGATCTGAAGTATGACCGCGCTGCACCCACCTTTTTAATTTTCCCTAGAAAAGACAGCACAAATTACCAGCATTTATATACACAAATCATTTTCTAAAATGAAAATCAAATAGTTTTTTCCCAACATGCCCAAGTGATTTTACCATTATTATTATAAAAATAATGAGTATTTATGATAAATTATTTATGATAAATATAATTATTTATTATAAAAATAGACTTAATTTGATAAAAAATTATTATTTTGACAAGAAATAACTGATCACATATAAGTAATTTTTTTTAAGAAAATAATAAGGGGCCCGGTTTGGTGTCCCGTTTTGTTGCTCACTGGATTTTTTTTGTTTTTTTAATTTAATGATTAAGAAAATATTATTTCATAATATTATGATTTTTTTAAAATATTTAAAGAGTGTTTAAAAAATAATGTAAAATTAAATAAATAAAAAAAAAAAACTAAATGGACTCAAAAAATGAACACTCTGTTAGGCTCCTAGTATCTCCCATTTTCTTATTGTGTATAATTGTGCATTTGAGCCTTGAGCAGAAATAAATAACAACAGTAATTACTTTGATCTTTTAATACCTTTTAAGCATAATACACAATCAATGCCCAATGATGCAATAAATTTATGATAATAAGATTACGTTTGGATATAAAAAATGTTTGAGAATGTTTATGAATAATAATAAAAAATAAGTAAAATATAATAATAAAATATTGAATAGTAATAAAAAAGTAATAAATAGTAATAAAAATATGTAAAAAATAATAATAAAATATTAAAAAATATTTAATAATTTTTTTAAACCAAACCTAGCCTAAGATTTCTAATGATCACAAGTACTAGAGACTTCTAATGATCAATAGTAAAGAGAAATGATTTAAATACAAAAGAATTTATAACGCAAGTATATTTATAATTTAATATACGGAAACGTTTTGGGCCCCGGTGTCGGGTCCTTTGCGCCGAGTTTTTAAATAAAAAAATAAATTTTATCTTCAAATATTTTTTTATTTAAAAAATAAATAAATTATAAAAAAATGTAAACAAATTTTTTACTAAGGGGCGCAAAGGAGCCCAGCCCTATATTATTGCCCTTTAATATAATTCATCAAATTAAGATTTGATTTGTTTTTAAAAATAAAATAAGATGAGATAAAAATGAAAAAAAAAATATATTATTATAAAATATTTTTTAATATTAATTTTGTTTTGAATTTTAAAAAAGATATTTTAAAATTTTAAAAATTAAATTTTTTATTATATTTTATATAAAAATTTTAAAAAATATAACAATACATTTAAAATATATTTTAAAATTTTGATTCCATCTCAATAAATAAATCAGGCTTTGTCAATTAGAGATTAGTATATTTTATGAAATATATTTATAATTAGAATATTTTTCTACAAATACGGTAAATTAAAAATTGCTATTTATTATTATTTTTATTCAAAAAATATTATTTAATCCTTTTTTTTTTTTTGCGTCAATCCTGATCCATCTACGTGACGTCGTTGTTAATGGACAATCAATAACAATTTTCTTCTTTTTTATTGTAAATTTGTAGGTACCTTTCATGACGGGGAGACCTCTCATCCAAAGCTCACCGGTCCGATTCACCGGCAGAGCATCCTGGGTTTCCGGGTTTACAATCTTCGCTTCCATGCCTGGAGATAACAACCCCACCGTTCCGTACCGCTCACTCTCCTCCGACGAGTTCGTGTAAGCTCCAACCGCCGTCGATTCCGTCAACCCATAACCCTGAAGAATCGTCACCGCCGGATACTTCTCCATGAACTTCTCTACCACCTCCTTGCTCGTCGGCGCCCCACCATTTGAAACCAGCTGCAGCGAGCTCAAATCATACTTTGACAGTATCCTATCCGCGCCGTTCACCAGAGCCGCCAGTATCGGCGGCACGACTGGGAGGGAGGTGATCCGGTACTTCTCGATCGCTGAGAGCATATCGTGCATGTCGTATTTCGGGAGGATCACCACCATTGTTCCCGACGCGAATAGGGCCAACGCCAACGCTGCTAGACCGTAGACGTGAAACATGGGGACGGTGCAGAGGAACCTATGCTCTCCTTCGTTTCCTTTCGACCGAACTAACCTAATCTGAACCATCGCAATGAGGCTTCTGTGCGAAATCACCACGCCTTTACTCATGCCGGTGGTACCCGACGAGTAGAGCAGAGTCGCCATGTCGTCCTGGTTGACACGGTCCCTAACTCGGACGTCCCCACTTGGCTGCTTCTTTAGCATTTCCTCCAAGGTGGCCACGATTCTAGCGTTTCGAACGGCGGGGATGGACTGATGCTCATCGAGGATTACAATTCGGAGACTCGATTCGGCGAGTTTGGGGACGAGTTGGCTAGTCGTGAAGGCGATGATCGGTTTCGAATCGGCAATTTGCTTGGCGATTTCTTGGGTGGTGTTGATGGGATTGGTGGGGGATATTACGGCGCCGAGGGACATGACGGCAAGGGTCACGACAGGGTAGTAGATGGAGTTGGGAGAGAGGAGGAGGATGACGTCACCTTTCCTGACGCCCATGTCGGAGAGAGAGGAGGCGACGGAATCGACGGCGAGCCAGACATCTGAGAAGGTGAGATGGCGGCCGGTGGAGGCATCGAGAAAGGCTATATCGCCGTGGTGGGCATGGGAAGAGATGAAAGTGGTCACGTCAAGGCAAGGGTTGGGTGGGTGAGGAGTGAGGTCGCGTTTGCTGTAGAAGATGGAGTTGGAGTTGCAGAAACCGCTTCTGGGATCGATACTCGATGGCTTGCTTATGATTGCCATGTTTGACGATCTGCTCTGATTCTGCTTCTGCTTCAACTGCTTTGATTTTTCTTCGCTCTCCGTTCGTGTCATACAAAAAACATGCACTAAAATTTAAATTCGCAACTTTAGAGCATTCCCATCTGTTTCTTATATGTGGTCCTTAAAATTATAGAAACAAAAATATGAAAAGAAAAAAAAAAAGCTACATTCGATTTTCTATAATAACTTTTAATTTTTTGTAAATATATAATCTTTTAATTCTAGAATGTGTAGGGAGCAATTGTATACGTCCTAAATCATCCATTTTATTTTTTTATTCTAAACTTATATTTTAATAGAATATAAAGAAAGAATATAAATAAAAATGAAAAAAAATTAATAAAGAATGATGAGCTTGAAGACAATTGAATCCCCTCATGCCGGCAACCACTCCAACAAAAAATGGGTCAAACGAGAGAGACAACGGAACTGGCTTGAAGACAACTGAATCCCCTCACGCCGGCGACCACCTCCAACAATCCTAGCTCTTGCAAAGCTGTCATCGTCTCTCACGTGTAACTGAAACTTTTGGCTTTCGTTCGATCCATCGTTAGCCACTACTACTAGCCACACTGCCACCTCATCTTCATCCTCTCACGTCGACAACAAACCTCCAACAATCTTATCTCCGACAAGTTTGCCGTCATCTCCCATGCACAACTCCGTCGTCTCTCATCCGTTAAGCTGTTTTACTCGTTTTACTTTTTTTTTTTTTTAATTTGTGAAATAAATAGTATTAGAATCAAATATGAATATTTTATCAAATATAGAGAGGCTGATAGATGGTAAAATATAAAAGTAAATAGGTAAAATAGAAAAATGAAGTTTTTGACACTTTATTTTAAGAGAAAATTATCTATTCCATTGGAAGTACTCTAAGGCTTCACTTTTGAGCTACATTAAATTTAAACTTTTTTTTACTTTGATTATTTATCTCTAAAATAATATTTTATAATATCTTACTAATTAAGGTTGAGTAAATGTGTTTGTTAAATATTTAAGTTGAAAAAAATAGTTGGAGAACAATAATTATAAGTAAAAAAATTAATATATGAAGTGTATTTATAAAATATATAAAAAATAATAATAATAATATTTAAAAGTATATTATTATTTTAAATTTTGGATTAATCATTTAATCTAGATTAATTTCTCTAATAATTTAAATTTTCAAAACTTCAACTTTTAATTAAATTTTAATCTTGACAATAACTAACCAAGTAACCATTAACTGACCATTATCAATACTCTTTCGAAGATAAAATTAGTGTTTTAAATTTCCTATTATATCGGCAGATATATACTATATTAGAACAGTGGCTGATATAAAAATAAGGTCTATTTCATATCGGTTCAAATATTGACTGTACCGACTAATATTTCGACCGTACTGGCCATATATGTACTGGCCATACTGGATTTCGAATTTTTTTTTGTTATTTTTTTATCCTAATTCAAACTAGACTATTTACATATATATAATTTATTTATTTATTGACTATTATGTTGAAATATAAATTATATATGTATTTATATATATTTTTTATGTATAGACTATTCTGAAATGATATACGAAACGATAACAATATTAAAATATTTAATTCTAATACCTTGATTGATACACACACTAATACGGTATTCAAAACATTAAATAAAACACGAAACCATAAAACATGTTTTAAGTTTTGTAGGGTCAAAACATATCTCCCAAAACAAACAACTCATAGGCATCCATATTGAGATCACTCGAGGCCGGTTTGGATTTATAAACGAGACGAACTCATCTCAATTCATTTTAAACTCATCATTACACTTTTTTAAATTTTCATACAAAACACAAATTCTAATACAATCTTTTAAAATCCAAATCACATTTTTCAAATTTTAATTCAATTTTTTAAAATTTTTAAATAATAATAATATTAAAAAATAAATTAAATTTATTTCAACTAATCTCATCTCTTAATTTATTCATAAACATGACTAAACACTGCAAAAGCTATGAGTTCTGGCTGCTAACGTAATTACTATAGTGACTTGCTCCAAAATCGCGTGCGATAGGAAATGGGAAAGGATTAGGGGGTTTCGTATTTCGGCATGCTCAGTACTGGGTGTAAGCAGACATGCACGTATACCTACTCGCATGAAAAGTATTTTTATTATTTATATAAATAATAAAAATACTATTCATATAAATAGATGTACGCACAAGCTTACTTATGTAATGAAACGAAGAACGAAGAGTGGAGGGACGGGTGCCGCCCCCTGTCCCACCACTAAAATTATGTGAATGACCCCACCACTATTATTTTAAATCTTGCATAGTAACTTGTATAGTGACTTGCATAATAGTTTCAAGGCCTATAAATAGGGCTTCAGTTGTAATGAAATTCATAAGAAAATATAGAGAGAGAAAGAAAGTTTTAGCTTTTAAGAGTTTCAAAGAGTTTCTTATATATTTCTTTCTTGTAATAGTAGTTTCTTTCTTTAGTTTTATAACACGTTATCAGCACGACGGTTCTTCCAATTCTGAAGCTAGTGGTCTTATTCCTTTGTAAGTTTTTCAATATATTATTTGTAGTCTTTGATATATTTTATTGATGATTATCTGTGTGAATTTATATATATATTTTCTGAGATACACATATTTATTTCATTATTTATATGTGTAGAAAATGGCAAATCTTACAAAATTGAAATTTGTTGCTCTTGACATATCTGGAAAAAATTATTTATCCTGGATACTTGATGCTGAAATTCATCTTGATGCGATGAACCTGGGTAAAACAATTAAAGAAGGAAATCAAACGTCCCTGCAGGATCGTTCTAAAGCAATGATTTTCCTTCGCCACCATCTTCACGAAGAATTAAAAACTGAATATCTTTCAATAAAGATTCCTATATTTTATGAAACAGTTTAAGAGAGATGTATGAACACCAGAAGACTGTCATCCTCCCAAGAGCTCATTTTGATTTGTTGCACCTGAGATTGCAAGATTATAAAAGTGTTAGTGAGTATAATTCTGCACTTTTTAAAATAAGCTCAGTACTAAAATTATGCGGTAAGAAAATCATCGATGATGATATGCTAGATAAGACTGATACTACATTTCATGCCTCGAATGTGCTCCTGCAGCAGCAGTATCGAGAGAGAAAGTTCAAGAAATATTCTGAACTTATATCATGTCTTCTAGTAGCTGAGCAGAACAATGAGCTCTTATTAGCAAACCACTAGTTACACCCTACTGGCTCAATATCATTCCTTGAAGTGAATGGTAATAGGTTTGCATTATTCCCAGAAGTGAATGATGCATCTTTTAGAAGAAATCGGGGGCGTGGACGTGGTAGGAGAAATTATAGAAATGTTGGTCCCAGAAGTGACAACATTAAAAGGGATAATAATATACCGTATCACCAGAAGTGGTACAATTCAGAAATGGGTAAAAATCTCCAGAATAATTCTTCAAAGAGAAGTGAAGAGGTATGCCATAGATGTGGAATGACTAGACATTGGTCACGTACCTGTCGTACGGCCAGGCACTTAGCTAATTTATATCAAGTATCTATTAAAAAAAAGAATAAAATGCATGAAACAAATTTAGTAAAACCATCAGATGATTTATTAGATTCAGTAGATGTAGATGTTACTCATCTTGATGTCTCTGATTTTTTTAATCATCCTGAAGGTAGTATTGACTACTTAATTGGAGAGGGAAATGTTCCACTCAATTAATGTATTTTCTTTCTATTATATGTAATAAAAGTTTTGTATATTTTTGTAAAATCATGGATCACATTGATGAGCTTTTTATCTCTGAGTTGAATGATAAAGATATATGTCTGGTTGACAATACTACAACTCACACAATTCTTAAAAAAAATAAATATTTTCAAAATCTAACACTAAGTAAAACCTATGTCCATACCATATCAGGCTCATCAGATTTAATTGAGGGCTCCGAAAGAGCTTATATTGTGTTGTCTAATGGCACCAAATTTTGTATTGATGATGCTCTATTTTCTTCACAATCTAGAAGAAATTTATTGAGTTTTAAAGATATACGTCGTAATGATTACCATATTGAAACGACCAATGAAGGCAGTAAAGAGCATTTTCTTATTATTAAAACAATATCGTGCCAGAAACTCGTATTAGAAAAACTGACTGCTCTATATTCTGGATTGTATTATACAAAGATGAGAACAATTGAATCATATGTGGTAATGCACCAGAAGTGCATTGACCCCAAAATATTTATGACTTGGCATGATCGCCTTGGACATCCGGGATCTATAATAATGAGACGAATTATTGAAAATTCGCATGGGCATCCCTTAAAGAATCAAAAGATATTTCTACCCAATGAATTTCCGTGCTCTGCATATTCTCAAGGTAAGTTGATTATCAGACCATCTCCCTCAAAAGTCATTGTTGAATCTCCATCATTTTTACAAAGGATTCACGGAGATATATGTGGGCCTATTCATCCATCAAGTGGACCATTTAGATATTTTATGGTTTTGATTGATGCATCTAGTCAATGGTCACATGTTTGTCTGCTTTCCACTAGAAATGTTTCATTTGCTAGACTTCTTGCTCAGATAATCAAACTACGAGCACAATTTCCTGAGTATCCAATTAAGACCATTCGATTGGATAATGCAGGTGAATTTTCATCTCAAACTTTTGATTATTATTGCATGTCAATAGGAATAGATGTTGAACATCATGTTGCCTATACACACATACAAAACGATTTAGCTAAATCTTTGATCAAAAGGCTTCAACTAATCGCTAGATCTTTACTTATGAAATCAAGACTACCTGTTTCTGCTTGAAGACATGCTATACTTCATGCAGCATCTTTAATTCGCATTAGACCATCTGCATATCATAAATATTCTCCATTACAGTTTACATCTGGTCAACAACCAAATATTTCTAATCTTTGTACTTTTGGATGTGTTGTATATGTTCCAATTGTACCTCCACAACATACAAAAATGGGCCCTCAACGTAGACTTGGGATATATGTTGGTTTTGATTCTCCATCTATTATTAGATACTTTGAACCCCTTACAGGAGATATGTTTAAAGCACGTTTTGAGGATTGTCATTTTGACGAACCCAATTTTTCATTAATGGGTAAAGAAAAGTCGGTGCCTGAAGCACGACAAGATATTACTTGGGATAATAAAACCCTGTCTCAATTTGATCATTCTACAAATGAATGTAAACTGAAAGTTCAGAGGATTATTCATTTACAAAATGTTGTAAATCAATTACCGGATGTATTTACTGACACTAAAGGTGTAGTAAAATCTTATATTCCTGCTGTTAATGCTCCAGTAAGGATTGAAGTCCCTGAAGGACAAATTGTCAAAACAGCAACAGGTGAGTCTAAAACACGCCTGAAGCGTGAAAGACTTATTGGTGCAAAAGACCAAATTCTCAGAAGGAAAAGAATACAAAATGAATTTGGTGTTCCTGAAAAAAATATACCCACAATACAGGCTACAAATATAATTGGTGCTCCTAAAGAGCTCAAATCTTCTATTCTAAAACTTCCTGAAGAGGAAACTCCTGAAGAGTATAAATCTCCTGAAAAAAGGGACCTCCTGAAGAGGTGTGTCATGAAATGTTTTCCCCTGAAGAGGAACATGTACATGAAAATAATGAGATCTCAATACATTTCATGAATACTGGAGAAATTCTGGATAGAAATAAAACTGTTGTCGACAACATATTTTCATATAAAATGGCCATTGACATTACCAGAAGTAATGAAGAAAGTGAGCCAAAAACCGTCAAAGAATGTCGACGTAAAAATGATTGGCTAAAATGGAAAGCAGCTATTGAAGCTGAATTAAATTCGCTAGCAAAGCGAGAAGTATTTGAACCTGTTGTCCAAACACCAAAGGGTGTAATGCCTGTTGGATATAAGTGGGTATTTGTACGAAAACGTAATGAGAAAAATGAAATTGTGCGATATAAAGCACGGCTTGTCGCACAAGGTTTCCTGCAAAAACCAGGGATTGATTATGAAAAAACATATTCTCCCGTTATGTATGCAATCACATTAGGATTTTTGATTAGTCTGGTTGTTACAAAAGGATTAGAAATGCAGTTGATGGATGTGGTCACTGCATATTTATATGGATCCTTAGACCATGACATATATATGAAAACCCCTGAAAGATATAAAATGCTTGAAGCATCTACAAGTACATCTAGAAATATGTACTCTATCAGACTACAAAGATCTTTATATGGGTTGAAACAATCGGGACGCATGTGGTATAATCGCTTAAGCGAATATTTATTGAAAGAAGGATTTGAGAATAATCCTATATGTCTATGTGTTTTTATTAAGAAATCAGAATTTGGATTTGTCATTATTGCGGTTTATGTTGATGATTTAAATATTATAGGAACTCCTGAAGAGATCTCAAAAATCGCTATATATTTAAAGAATGAATTTGAAATGAAAGATCTTGGCAAAACAAAACTTTGTCTCGGCCTGCAGTTCGAGCACTTGCCAAATGGAATTTCTATTCATCAGTCTATATATACTGAGAAAGTCTTGAAGTATTTTTATATGGACAAATCTCATCCCCTGAGTACTCCAATGATTGTTCGAACACTTGATGTGAAGAATGATCCATTCTGTCCTTGTGATGACGATAAAGAAATTCTTGATTCTGAAGTACCATATCTCAGTGCAATTGGAGTTTTGATATATCTTGCAAATTGCACTCGACCATATATTACATTTTCAATTAATCTGCTTGCAAGATATAGTTTTGCACCAACTCGAAGGCATTGGAATGACATTAAACATGTCATTCGTTACCTTCATGGTACGGTTGATATGAGATTATTTTATCAACGTGGATCAAATCCACAATTAATTGGGTATGCAGATGCAAGTTATCTTTCAGACCTACACAGAGGTAGATCTCAAACTGGATATTTATTTACTTATGGAGATACTGCCATATTATGGAGATCTATTAAGCAGACACTATCTGCTACTTCTTCAAATCACTCAGAGATCATTGCTATTCATGAAGCAAGTCGAGAGTGTATTTAGCTTAGATCAGTAATTTAACATATCCAGGAAAAGTGTGGACTTCCCATGATCAATAATAGCCCAACAATTTTATATGAAGATAATACTGCTTGTATCACTCAAATCAGATGAGGATATATCAAAGGTGACAGAACCAAACATATTTCATCTAAATTCTTTTATACTCAAGAACTTCAAGAGAAATGTGAAATTGATGTCAAGCAGATACGATCTAATGATAATCTGGCAGATTTATTCACAAAGGCGTTACTAATTTCAACATTTAAGAAGATTGTGCATAACATTGGAATTCGAAGACTCAAAGATCTATTGTCATGCACTTTTCAGGGGGAGTAAAAGACTTGTGCTGATTGTACTCTTTTTCCTTCGCTAAAGTTTTGTTCCACTGGGTTTTCTTTTGCAAGGTTTTAATAAGGCAATCTTAAAATATTTATGGATACATAAGAAGACTGTACTCTTTTTTCTTCGTCATTGGTTTTGCTTCCCATTGAGTTTTTCCTTGGCAAGATTTTAACGAATCAGATTCTTTATGGGTGGTTATTCAAGGGGGAGTGTACTGAAACGAAGAACGAAGAGTGGAGGGACGGCTGCCGCCCCCTGTCCCATCACTAAAATTATGTGAATGACCTCACCACTATTATTTTAAATCTCGTATAGTAACTTGCATAGTGACTTGCATAGTAATTTCAAGGCCTATAAATAGAGGTTTCAGTTGTAATGAAATTCATAAGAAAATATAGAGAGAGAAAGAAAGCTTCAGTTCTTAAGAATTTCAAAGAATTTTTTATATATTTCTCTGTTGCAATAATAGTTTCTTTCTTTAGTTTTATAACAATTTGTACATAAATTTTTTCTTCTAGAATTTTGGACTTGTTGCTCACGTGTGTATCAGACGCGTGAATAATGTCCAAGTACTTTGCCGCGCAAGAATCACAAGGAACAAGCTTCTCAACGATAATATGTATATAAAACAATATTAAAATAAAAGTTTTCAATGTAACTTTGTGGGCCCTATTACAGTAAACACTATAAAAAGACAAAAAAACATCCACACCTTCTTTACCTAAATAAACACATATCTCAATTAATCTCATTTTTTTTTTTTAACATATCTCAACACGTCTCAACCCATTTTAATTTTTTTTCAACATATCTCAATTCTCATGAAAACAAACCAGATGTTGGTGATCCTCTGCTTTTGCAATTAACGGTCGGAAGGCTTTCGTGGGAATGTTTTTGCCGTCAGATTCGCTTTACACATAAGGATTAAAAATAAAAAAATGGAACCCGGATTGCGGCGTAGAGGCTGCTGTATGCCTTCTCTAATTTATCGACTGGCATAAGAGAGGCCAAAACTTCTTATCAGTGGAACCCAAATGAAAACCCTCATCTATACACTAATGAGCGACCAGATACAATCAATATTTACTAGGTAAAAAAAGAAGAAAAGGATGCAACTAATATTTTTAATACACAGGCCACGAACAAATAATGGTGCTTGCTATCACGTACAAAGAGTTAATTTGGATTCAATCAAGGATGACACATGCAATCGGGAGCGGGATATGTATATATGGATTGATTCTCCTTTCTCAACCTGATCTGTCCTTGTCTACCTTTGTGTCCTTCCACAACTGCTCGTTGGAACTCTGGCCACTTCATGCTTTTATTCAGAAAGAGCTGGCCCAACAGTACCATGTTTGGTCTTATTATCTTCATGTTCAGGTAAGCTCGATGTCCCACCTGAATGATATAAGTGAAATTTCATTTGCTCGAGATTTTGATAGATATATACATATAATATATATATATATATATATATATATCTGAAGACAGAAAAGTTATGTGAAGAATGCTTACCAAAGCATTGTGCATATTGCCCGGAGAAGCAGAAATAAAAATGTCACTCTGCATGCTCACATAATGATCAACTGCAGCTAACAAAGAAGCCTTGCCTTCAACCTTAGTCCGTTCCTCTACTGAGGAAAGGCTCTTCTTATCTTCCATTAGAGGAAATAATTGGCGCAAAGTTGAGATCCTTGCCTCTCCACCATAAACCTGAAAAATAAAGAAATAAAAATCATGGATCCAATCTAAATCCCTAACATAAGACAATGGAATCCACTATGGCACTATTAATTGAGAACATATCCGAGTCCCGACCAACCGTATGCTTGGTTCTCAAATCATAGAAAGTCATTAATACTCAAATGAAAATGTCATCAACACCTTGTGGGAAGCAAGATAAAGACGAGTATTATTGTCGAAGCCCAAAGCTGCCAGCAGCAACCCAATCTCTTCTGGAGTCAATGGACAACGTCCCTGATTTCGCAACTCCTCATCAGTGAACTGAGAGTTCAGGACCCTTCCTTGCCAAAGTGCCTGCCGATATTTTGCAAGAGCCAGTTTCTCAGCTTTACCCCCACCAAAATCACAAGCTGAATGAGCAGCCATATCCTGCACGGGGATTTTTTTTTTTAGCAGATACATATATTTAATTGATTAGACTCATTTAAGCAAATGCAATGTTTCTTTTACCCTTCACAAGCCGCTCAGAAAGATAGTTTATGTAGATAAAATTAGATCCAAAATAGATGGTCTAGAAATATGGCTTCTGTGAGTTGTCCAATCTAGGGCTTATAATGTGCATTGGATCAACAACCTGCTACTGGGACCCTAAACACCAATCTCAGAAACTTTCATTTGTAAATTGTACGCACGGTTCAACGCCAGCATTAGATCATATGTATTGTTCATAGTCGACAAGGAAACTGTCAAGATTTTAAAGAAACAAGACAGCACAAGCCCCATGCCACCTTATGATACTGGTCCAAAGAACAAAAAAAAAATAAAAATATGAAATTAACTCTCAATGATTATTGCATAAAAGAAAATGAGAACATACCTTGTCAAAACGAAGATGTAATACAACAAATTTCCTGGCTTTCCCTTTTCCAATTCGATCTTGTTCCTCTTGTAGGTATGCGGCCTGGTTTTTGTTGGGAGGGTTAAGGAGGCGATTGACAAGGGTGTCTCCCAATGTCCTGATATGAGGAACAAAGGCCAGTGCATGAAAGTTGACTTTACAACGTAATCGCTGAATGCTTGTGGGCAAGTTGTCAAAAGTGAGTCGGTGAGAGAATGGGGCAATAGCAGCAATTCCATAACTGCATCAATTGAGAAGCCTTCAAGATAAGTAAAACAAATTTGTAAATGTAATTCCTAATCATAAACCTAAGAGTACTTGCAGACAGTAGTATTAAAACGTTCCAAGAAATATTTGGGTAATGCTGCCTGAACTACTTTCAGGTTGTCTACCGAGTCCTGACTCTTCAAATCTTAACTGAGTATTACATTTCCTGGAATGGCATTCTCAGGAACTTAAATCTTTCATAGGGGAACTTCTTTGAATCCAAAATGCTTTCCATGGTTCTGGCAAGAGTAACATAAACTTATTGGATAATTGATATCTTTTATTTTTTTGATAAGTATTGGATGATTGATATCTTAAATCAATAAAAGAGCAGAAATTTACAGAATTAAGTTAGACTGGAGCAATTTTAAATCTAAAGAATAAGATCAAGTTACAGACCTCTGCAATATGGGCAAGACATTATCCAGATACCAGTTAGCGGAAGCATGAACAGGTGCTGTTTTAATTCTGGTAGCTCGAATGCCTGTAGCATAATACTCCCTCGTGCTCCAAGAAAATTCACTGGGCAGCTCTTTCACTATAGAAACTTCATCGCGCAAGACATCAATAAAGTGGTCAACATCAAATATTTCTGTGAATGAACTGCAACAAGCATACACAACTTGCATAAAATATAAATACCACTTTTTTTTTAAGGTGAGGGGGGGGGGGGGGGGTGCAATTACTGTAAGTATGTTTGCAAAGATAGTTTACTTATAAACTACCTTGAATCTTGCCATACAGGATTCACTTCGAGATGTGGAATCACTAGGGTTGCATTCAAGATTTTGGCAACAGCAACAGCATCACAGATCTTTAAGAAACAGGAAACAATATAAAGTTATACAGATATTCTACAAGGGCAACAATTAGCTGCATAGTTGCCACAAGAATTTGCATTTATCATATAGTTGCTTAACAGTATAAATATTAAATGGTCACTTACCCCCATTTTCTGCTGGTTCAATCCTCCATCAAGAAATACCTGAATATACCCTTGGGTTTTTTCCGGCACAGCTGCAAGACATTAATAAATGCAAGTACATTGAGACAGCATTCTTGCCACCAAAATATTGAAAACCCATTCTCTCCAAAAACCTCCCCACAGCACTTCATCTCATGCATAAAACCTATATAGCATATATGATGTACTTTCAGCCCTTACATGGTAAATTTGTAGTTTCAGCACAAGGCTTCCATCCTTGGTTGGGCAAGGGAGACCAAAGTTTATTCTGTTGTCGAACTGACTAAAAAGAATCAAACAGTTTTTATTATTTACCAAAAGAATACCCAAAATGTATATGTATATACATAGCAAGCACTTAGTAAGTTAGTTGAAACCTACTCACAGTTTGGCCTATCAAAGCGCCCTCTAGTAGATCCAAGTGCCTAGGTTTTGGAGCATTCCACTCCTGCCATCATACAATGCATCAATTTCGTCATGCATTTTTAACCAACTGTATAGAATTAATCATGGTTTGATTATGCTTAACAGCAAATGATCATATTTAAGAATATACTTCCTAAACAAATAAGGTAAATTATTAACCGAAAATAGAATTAATCATGGTTTGATTATGCTTAACACCAAATGATCATATATAAAAATATACTTTCTAAACAAATAAAGTAAATTATTAACTGAAAAATAGAGGAGATTCAAAGCTAATTGGATAATTAATTACATTCAAGTTTATTCAATATATACTTTAATCTTGATAGCAATGATATATTAATTAGAGAACACAGATTGAAGTGAAACAAATAATATGGGAGACGTACGGAGAACATGGAAGGCGAGGCACGGCCCAGTGGGCGGAACAGATTGGGCAGGAAAACTGGCAAAAGGACCATGAAAAGCCCAGCAATAGCAGCTCTCTGAGATCCGCTGAAGTAGAGCTCCATTGGCAGTACCTTTGGGCGAGAAAAAAAGTAATCGGTTCGTCGATGGCAGGAACTCTAACCCTAGACTTCCAGTCTGAACTTGGAAGCCATTTTAGCGTCCGGAGGTGGCAAAATGTGTGAATCGACTCGGGAGGTGTCCCCTTCGATGAACATGGCACGTGTCAAGGGGATGCTTTTGGCACGTGTCGAATAGTGGACATTTCTCTTTTGTAATTGTATTTTTTTAAAAATATTCGAAATTTTTATTTTTTATTATAAAATATATCAATTTATCAATAATCATTTTTTTAATTATTAATTAAATAATATTAAAATAGAAGAAGATCACATTTTGGGACATGTTCAAGCATTTTTTTCCCCATCAATTCCATCCATGACACAAGCTACTCATTTGAAAAATTATACAATACCAACTGAAGAGTTTTAAGTTGGGTCGTGTTAGGTACAATCTAAATTTTTAGACTCTTTTATAATCCATTCTAAAAATAGATAAAAAAAATTCTCATTTATTAGTGACTTGACCAAAACACACATATAATCTAAACACCCCCAAATCAAAGTAATTGTCCCACTCCTTACTAAATCTACAGTGCCGCTCAAGACTCTCCGTACTTAAGGTCCCAAACTCAACATCTTACTGTTTGGTCGAATTAATAAGGCTTTTATTATTTATTTATTTATTAATATTATTTTTACATTCTGTGAGCTCTTAAACGATTTGAAGATTTTTTAAAAAAAAAACTTTCAATGAGTAAAAAGTGTTCAATTTCCTTATTGCCCAAGTTTGGGAGTGTCGGGCACCTCCAAACACCTAGCAGAAAACCCACAGAGGCCAAGTCCCTCTCATGGCGGACGCGCTCCTTTACTCTCTTTCAAGGTGAGAATTTTATCTGTACAATTTATACACAGTTTGGGTTCTGAAACAGTAGATAATGGCTTAAAAGCAAGTGTTCTTGCTTTTCTTAAACAACAATCATTTGCTTTGTTTCAGCTGATGCCTTGTATTTCACACGGATGGACATGCTGCTTCCTCGCCTTAAATAGCAAAGACTTGGAGTCAAGGAAATCGTATACAAAGCAATGAATAGAAAGCTTAAGACGGAAAAAAAGATACATATCATTCGTTGTCCTAATATCCCTATTCCGGAAATCGAAAACACATCAAGAATACGGCGAGAAGGCGACGAGTATCACTTGTTTGGAGGACCGATGGATTTGAGGGATTTGGTGGATTTGTTCAGATTAAGGCCTAAGAGCATTGGATTGGTTAAAAATTTTCTTTAAAAAATACAACTTTGCACAGATATCAAAAAATTTTGATCATATTTGATCGATTGTAAGGAGAACAAAAAAATACAAAAATGGAATAAAAGTACTATTACTTTTCAAAAGTGGATAATAAATTCAAAGTCTTCTTCAAATTAATATGACCTGTAGGGCCTAATTAAGTCAATGGGCCTGGAAGCCCACCAGAATGAAAGCCCGAATAGAAGAAAGTTAATACCATGGACTCAATAACTTATCCAGGAAGGCGAATAAGGATAAAATCCTGCAAAATCACGTACATAAACTAATATTCAAATCTTCAGCACATACTACGGGATTTCATGCAGATACGTGATCACGTCAGTTATGGGAAGATAATTTGTAAACGGAAATCATATCAAAGGATAAGCACTAACACGATACCTATATAAACCAGGTAACCCTCTATGGAAAGGGGACTACTCTCATTGACCTTCGAGCTACTTTTAAAATAATTTGCAAGATTACTGATTTAGGCATCAGAGCTTTCTTAGGCGAAGACCGCCGGATCACTTCAATTTCTTGTAGGTGAAAAGTTGCAGGACAGGAGCGAGACACGTCTTTAACATAGGCACCGTCTGTGGGATCTCTTTATGAACTATTAACGTGGTTCTCGCATGCCTACTGTAACTCGTTTTGTAGCAAGTCGAACAACGGAAACATCTATGGAAGCACGATTAGTAGCAACCGAGGAGAGACTGAAGAAGGCGTTAGATACTTTGGAAGCGTTGCAGAAAGAAAATGAGGAATTACGGCGGAGGAATGTTGAGACCGAGGGTGCCACCCAACCTACTCACAGTGAGCAAGGTGAAGAAGAAGCGGATAGCAACGCTGAAGCCAAACGGGAACACACAGAGAAACAGAAGATGCACGACGAATTGAAGGATCTCGCGGGAAAGTACGAGGAAATAACAAGAAAGATGGGTGGATCTTCGTCGGTCGACTGCCTGCTTAACCAGACCGACCTGCCATACAGCGAGCAGATCATGGGGGTCCCACTCCAGTCGAAATTCAAAATTTCTCAAATAGATTTGTACAATGGGTTTAAGGATCCAGTGGACCATCTAGAAAACTTTAAAGCTCACATCACGCTCCACGGTTTCCCAGGCGAGATCGCCTGTCGAGTCTTTCCTCTGACTCTAAAGGGGACAACAAGAGGATGGTTTGAGACTCTTAAACCAAAGTCGATTGATAGCTTTGAAGACTCGACCAAACAATTCATAACCCAGTTCATGCCTAGAAGAAGGCGTCAACGCCCAGCCGCTTACTTGCTCACGGTCAAACAAAAGGAAGATGAAGATCTCAAGAGCTATCTTACATGTTTCAACAAGGAGCAATTGACGACAGACGATCAGGATGAGAAGATCACTCTAGCCGCTCTCTTGGGGGGAATCTAGCCATAGAGCCCTTTCATGATGGAGCTGGCCAAGAAGACCCCAGCCACCCTCCGGGAATTCATGGACCAAGCATATACTTTCGTCAACGCCGAAGATACGTTGCAAGTCTTGGTAGATCCACGAAAGGAAAGAAAGTAGAAGAGGAGAACGGAGAAGCGGATGAGATGATAAAAGAAGTTGAGCAAGTCGGCGAGAAAGGAGACAAGAAAGACAGCCAGACCGAAACACCAGACTAATACATAACAACCTGAGTGTCAGAGAAGAGGAGAGAGTCCAGGATGAAAAGCAACAGCATCAGATGGACGGACGGTATTGCAAATACCACCGGACGAGTTCACATTGGACAGAGGATTGTATGATCATGAAAAAAAAGGTCACTGAACTAGCAAAAATTGGAGAGCTGGAGCGGATGGTAGCAGAGTGTTTGAAACCCAGAAGGCGACAGGAGTACGAACGGGAAATTAAAAGGAGCGCCAGCCCCAAAATAAGGCGCCAAGGCAACGACCGCCAGAACAGTGGCAAGCAGACGACATAAAAAAGAGGCAAAGATAGAAATAGGACGCTCAAAAGAGGCAACATGAGCAGATCACCCCAAAGAGGCAGTAGGAACAGGTCATTACCAAGAGATGACCGGAATAGAGCGCCTATTAGGGAGATCTGGACGATAGCAATGGGTTTTTGCTGGAGGCGGGATGTCCACATCCAGTCGAAAGGTGTATGCTCGAAAGGCGAGGTATGAGGAAGTCTATGTGGCGGACAGGGCGCCCAAGCAGCAAAAACTCGACAATAACCGGATAGTGATATCCTTCGAAGAGGTGGACAGAGAGGGAGTGCTATACCTATACGACGACGCTCTAGTTGTCACTCTTGTCATAGACAATTATGTGACCAGGTGCGTGTTGATTGACAATGGAAACTCTGTCGACATACTGTTTTGGGAAGCATTTGAAAGAATGGAAATTGAGGTTGACCAATTACGACCTTCTCCAACGCCGTTGAAGGGCTTCTCGGGCGAAGCAATCCAACCCATTGGCGCCATCACCCTTCTAGTAACCGTTGGAGATGGAAGACGAACAACGACTACCATGACGGACTTCTTGGTGGTCAAAACTCCATCCTCCTATAATGTTATACTAGGGAGGCCAACACTCAACCATCTCAGGGCAATGACCTCAACATATCACCTCAAAATGAAGTTTTCAACCGATGGTGGGATAGGAGAATTAAGAGGTGAGCAAGCATTGGCTCGAGAATGTTATGTGCAAGAACTAAGGAAGAATAAGAACGAAGTGTGTACCGTAGAAGAGATAAAGAAGACTTCCACGCCACCTCTCTCACAGCCCATGGTGAGAGCCCAGGGAAAAGAAGTATAAACCAGAGATGAGCAGAGTTAGCAGCACGCCGATGTCAACGAGCCCCTTGAGCTCGTAACCTTATTCCCCAACTGCCCAGAAACAATTGTGCGGATTGGCACGAATGCTTCCCCGGCGGATAGGGAAAGTCTAAGATAGCTGTTAGTAGAACACAGAGACGTGTTTGCATGGAGTCATGAAGAAATGCCTGGCGTGGACAATGTTGTCATTGAGCATTGTTTAGGGGTGGACCCAGCACATAAGCCAATACGACAGAAAATGAGGTCGTTTTGCGTGGAAAAATATGCCGCCATCCATCTGGAAGTTGAAAAATTACTCGCCGCCGATTTTATCAAAGAAGCCCACTACTCGGAGTGGCTATCTAATGTAGGACTGGTGAAAAAGACGAACAAAAAGTGGAGAATGTACGTAGACTTCACTGACCTCAACAAAACTTGTCTAAACCCTGCCATGCATTGATCTTATTGTAGACGCAATAGCGGGACATAGGACTCTGAGTTTCATGGATGCCTACTCAAGTTACAACCAGATATAAATGCATGTGGTGGATCAGGAAAAGACGACGTTCATAACAGATCGTGGGCTATATTGCTACTAGGTAATGCCGTTCGAGCTAAAGAATGCAGGGGCGACCTACCAAAGGCTGGTCAACCGAATGTTCGCAAATCAGATAGGGAAAACCATGGAAGTCTAATTGGATGACCTCTTGGTGAAAAGCAAGGAGCTTGCCAAACACATCCACGACCTGAGAGAAGCATTCGAGGTTTTACGACAGTACAAGATGAAGTTGAATCCCGCCAAGTGTGCCTTCGGGGTCGAGTCAGGAAAGTTCTTGGGGTTTATTGTATCTGAGAGAGGAATCGAAGCCTCCCCTGAGAAGATAGAGGCCATAGTCAATATGAAGCCACTGGGAAACTTGCATGAGACACAACAGTTGGCAGGAAGGGTAGCCGCCCTGGACAGATTTATAGCCAGATCTACTGACAAGTGTATGCCCTTCTTCCAGGTGCTACGCAAAACACATCCATGGAATGAGGAATTTAATGAGGCGTTCCAAAGACTGAAACAATATCTAACCAATCCGCCCCTCTTGAAGCAACTGGAAAAAGGCGATGTACTCTGTGCGTACTTGGCTGTTTCCCCACACGCAGTATCAGCCGTCTTGGTAAAGGAAGAATGGGCCATTTAGCACCCTGTATATTATGTAAGCCGAGCCCTCAAAGGAGCAGAAGTAAGATATCCCAAGATTAAGCTGCTAGCGTTTGCTTTGGTGACGGCAGTCAGGAAGTTACGCTCATACTTTCAGGCCCACACGGTAAGGGTCCTTACAGAAACACCGCTGACGAAAGCCTTGAGGAAGCCAGACTGCACGGGAAGATTAATAGGATGGTCAATCGAGTTAAGTGAATTCGACTTAAAGTACGAGCCAAAGAAAGCAGTCAAAGGACAAGCACTAGCATATTTAGTGGCAGAATTCTCAGATTTCCCCAAGAAGTCACAACAGCATCAGCGGGCAAGCCATGGATAGCGCACATATACAGCTCATCCTGTAAGGCGGGAGGGGGCCTGGGTATATATGTACTAGGTCCCAACAACGAAGAAAGGCATTACACGGCCACGCTAACTTTTAAGGTGACAAACAACGAGGCCTAATATGAAACTTTGGTAACTGGGCTTTCCATAGCAGCTCAGATCGGGATAACCGAGATAGAAGTCAGATCTGACTCATAGATCATTGTCCACCAAGTATTAGGCATGTACGCCACCAAGAGCGAGAAACTGAAGAAATATCTGGAGTGGGTTTGGGAAGTACGTGATCTTTTTTCATACTTCACAATAACCCAGATACCCCGAAAAAATAATGAAGTGGCAGATAGGCTGGCTCGAACGGCGTCTGGAATGGAAGAGATGCCTCTTCCCTGGCCAGCTGAAAAAAGAATTATTGAAGCACTAGCCATTGGCATGGAGGTGGTAATGCTGGGTCCCAGTATTCCTGAATGGGCAAGTGAAGTGGTAGAATACCTGGCGGGAGGCAAACTACTAGAAGGGGGAGAAGAAGCTCGGAAAGTAAGAAGGAAGGCAGCCAGGTTCCTGCTTCTCGACGGGACTCTTTACAAAAGGGGTTTCTCTGCTTCTTTGCTGCGATGCATTTGGCCCAAGAGGCATAATACGTCTTAGCAGAAGTACATGAAAGAATATGTGGGAACCACTCGGGAGGAAGGGCCCTGGCCAGAAAAGCGGTCAGGGCAGGTTACTATTGGCCCAATGCAATAAAAGACGCACGGGAGTTCACTAAGAGGTGGCTCAAATGTCAAGAGTATGCACCCGTACAACATGCTCCACCGGAAGAACTCACGTCCATTACAGCACCATGGCCTTTTGCCCAATGGGGCGTGGACCTGGTAGGACCTTTCCCACCTAGGAAAGGCGGAGTGAAATTCATGATAGTAGCTGTGGATTATTTCTCCAAATGGGTGGAAGCGGAACCATTGGCAACTATAACCAGCAAAGTTGTGATAAGATTCTTATGAAAGAATGTTGTCTGCAGGTTCGGGATCCTCCACAACCTAGTAACCAATAACGGATGGCAGTTCGACTCCAACCAATACCGAGATTGGTGCGTTGAGTTAAAATCAATGCCAAATATTCCTCACCAGGTTACCCCCAGGCTAACGGGCAGGCTGAGTCAACCAACAAGACATTGCTCTCAATCTTGAAGAAGAGGGTCGTGGAGAAAAAAGGAGATTGGGCGGACGAGCTCCCAGGGGTGCTTTGGGCGTATAAGACAACAGTCAAGACACCTACCGGAGAGTCACCATTCACACTAGCGTACGGGACTGAGGCTATACCACCAGTCGAAGTGGGGTTGCCCAGCTACAGAACAATTCACTACTCTACCCACCAAAATGACAGCAAACTAGAGGAAAATATAGACCTATTAGAAGAAGAAAGAGAAATTGCAGAGGCCAGGATGCAACATGAAAAAGTCAAAATTGAGCAATACTTCAACAAGAGGCTGAAGCCCAGAACCTTAAAAGTCGGGGATCTAGTCTTAAAGAAAAGTAGAGTGACAACCCAAAACCAGGGAAAATTGGGACCCCAATGGGAATGACCCTACTTGGTAGTGGCAAACAACAGGCCTGGGTCATACCGGCTAAAAGATAGTCAAGGAAAGGAACTGCCTCATCCATGGAATAAAGAGCACTTAAAGAACTTTTATCAGTAGTATCGCCAACACTTTTGGTTCAGTTATATCTTTACATTCCCTTAGTAGTATTGTTTATTCTTTCATTGCAGCAATCTTTGTTTTGTTATTCTTATTTCAATTGAATTCTTGAACGATTATAATTATCACATTCGTATCTATTGATTCGAGGATTCCGATGTTTCGTCCACTAATTTTCATGCCCTGTTTAAAGTATTCGTATTACTTATGGCGTCACTTACAAAAAGAGGGAGCACCAGAGGTCAATAAACCACACTGTCCTTGAACACCGATACCGAGTTATCACACTTGAGAAACGCCTCACTAGTAAAGACCCACGACGAGCTACCCTACTCGCGGGGTTAATGGAAAGGTCGAGAACCACCTTGCTAATAAAAACCCACGATGAGCTATCCAGCTCGTGGGGTTAAGGGAAGAGCCACGGACCGCCCAAACCAATAAAAAGGGGGCGTAGAGGCAAATGACCCCACCTACCTAAAACACCAAAGACGAGTAGAGCACTCGTAGGTGTCACACAAGAAAAAAGGGGCGCAGAGGCAATGATCCCACCTACCTAAAACACCGAAGACGAGTAGAGCACTTGCAGGCGTCACACAAGAAAAAAGGGGGCGCATAGGCAAATGATCCCACCTACCTAAAACACCGAAGACAAGTAGAACACTCGCAGGTGTCACGCAAGAAAAAAGGGGGGCGCAGAGGCAAATGACCCCGCCTACCTAAAACACCAAAGACGAGTGGAACACTCATTGGTGTCACACAAAAAAAAGAGGCGCAGAAGCAAATGACCCCGCCTACCTCTAAAATACCAACAAGAAGTCTCAATGCCCGCGATGCCATAAAAAAAAAAAGAGAGAATAGGAAAAGGTCAGGGACCTCCCAGCTAACAAAAAACCCGCAGCAAGCTATCTAGCTTGCGGGGTTGAGGAATAGGTCAAGGACCGCAAAAATAATCCAAACAAAATCAAATGCGAGAGTAAAAACAGACAGCAAAAGGGATTGAGATGAACACTCGAAACTATCCAACTATGAATCGAGAATACGATATCAAAGCAAATAATCGACGTTACATGAAAAGAATTTGATTACAAGTCAAAGTCGCAATGTGCAACCACAGTAAAAATAAAAAAGAAAATAAATAATAATAAAGTACAAAGAATTGCGGCTTTGAGTCAGGGGGCGTCGCCCTCTTCAGAAGGCGACAGTGGAGGCATTTTCATAAAGGTGTCTGGAACTTCTTGGCGCCCGAACATATCAACATGGCGGCAAGCTGCCATCTCGGGAGAAAACAAGCTAGTATCGAGAGCTTGGAGGTCCGTAGCAGGATCAACCAAGAGATGGTTCCTCAGGCGCACAATGCCAGCCCCATGACCATAAGTGAAGGCCGCGTCCTTGATCGGAGGAACCATAGCCAATTGGGCTTGAAGGCGGGTGATGTCCGCCCAAGCAGCAACCAACTGGTCTACCTTCTTGGCTAACTGTTCATCCCTGGCCAAAGCAAATAGGTTGGCCTTCCTAAACTCCTTATCTATGTTCGCACGGCTTGCCTTATACCTCTGGTGACGCTCCCGAAGCTCAGCCAAAGATCCTTGCGCCTCTGAAAGATCTTGAGCTGTAAAGCGTGCCTTTTCCAAGGTGTCCACTAAGTCTTTAGTCAACCCACTGCACCTTTCCTGTGAATTGGCGAGCTCCTCTCGAACTGAGCCTAATTCTTTGTTAAGTGCGAGGTGCTCCGAGCCCAAGCGGGCGGACTCAACATCGAAGCTCTGTTGAGCTTCGAAAAGTTGAATCTTCACCAGGTCTCTTTTTGACAGCAAAACCTAATGGGAGAAGTTGTTCCGGATCTTCGTCTCTTGAGCAAGGCGAACAGTCTCCCGAAGCTCAAAGACCTCGCTGTCGCGGAGCTCTAGCTCCCCATGAAGATAGTTTGCAAAACCCTCCGCTTGGTCCAAGCAGAGTTCGAGCTCCCTGTTTCTTTCAACCAGGGCTTCTAGTTCAGCCTTGGTGGCTTGCCATTGCCATTTCATCTCTTCTTCCCTACGGGCGAAGTCAGCCACTACGTGTGCCGCCAAGTGTCAATGCCCTGTGAAGAAGGAAAGAGAACCAAAGTGAGTAAAAAAAAAGAAAGAAAATGGGAAGAGAAACTAAGAGAAGCCATGAGGTTACCGCTGAAAACCAATCCTTTAGTTGACTGGCCATCTCCATAACAATATCGGCCTGAACAAGAATAGGCGAGGAAGAAGCACCCCCGCTGCCATCACCTCCAGTATTTTCAACGGGATCATCAACCCTCTGAACCGTTAGAATTTTCACAGGCTTAGGAGCCACGTTTGCCACTTGGTCCCACAAGTGCCCAGAGTCAGGCAGTACCTCATGGCGGGTTGCTTCCCTCCGCTCTGTTTGGGTACCTTCCCGAAGCAAGACATCCAACTCCGCCTCTGTGATGGATTCAAAATCTCCACCAAATGAAGACGTAGGAAGATGGATGGGTGAAGTACACTCGCCACTTCCAACCAATGATGGAGTATAACCTCCAGATATGGTGGTTGTGGGAGCTTCCAAGTCAGACCGGCCAACGGTCGATTCCCCACAGGTGCCCTCAGGAGCAAGGGACTGGGAGTCCTCTCGACTAATAGGCTGGGTGCCAACCAGACTCTCCCCTGTTTCCCTGGGAGTAGCTTCAGATGAAGATAATTAGCAGGAGGCTCGAACACAAGAGCAGACTCCGAAGGATTGGGCACCTGGACTCGGAACGTGGCTGCTAGCTCAAAAAGGGCAATGCTGGCCAGTCCTTCCCTATTCCTCAAGCCAGTGGAGCATGGTATCGAGGGGGAAACCACCAGAGGCGGTAGGTGTAGTAGCCACAGGTGAGGAAGCTGTTGTGGTCTGACCGCCCCCCAAAGGAGTTTCGGACCCATGGGGTAGCTACTTGCAGGTGCCCATCGTGGGCGCTAACTCCCCTGTTGAATATGGGAGTATAGGTGTCTGCTCTTGAACTTCTTCGGCGGACACCAAAGATCTTTTTGAGAGAGGGAGTTGAGAGGGATCCTCAGCGCGAGCCCTTTTCCTCTGACTCTCATCATTCTTCTTTTTTGATCTTTTTTCCCTTTTTCCCTCGTTTACATAGGACTCTGATCGCCCATCCTCCCTTGGCTTATCCTTCTTCTCCCGCACAACATGGGTGCCTACCGTGGTTTTGTCAGAAGGATTTCGTAGAGGGGCAGGAATAACATCAGTAATCATGAAATCACGTTCCTGAGCGAAGGAGCGATTGGGAGACGTCAGAAACCGATCTATATGAACGGGGGACAATAGCTTTTCAGTCCAGAGGTCTTCTAGATGCTCTACAGCCCAGGCGCGAACAGTATCTATACAAGTCAACTCTTGGCGGGACAGTGGGGGCATGAGAGTCCACAAACGTCGGCTCTCAAGGATGGGGCGCCAGATTGCCCTAACAGGAAAGTCTTTGAAAACCTCATTTTGGCCAAGAAATTCCCATCCCTGTGCACTGATAAAAAAGAATTTCGTGGTCCATGCCTTGGCATTGGAATACCGGCTTTCAAACGTAGCCAAAGGTTGCCCTTTTTCCTTTTTACGAAAGACAGCCACACAACCCTTATTGGTCGCCCTCACATCGTAGAAAGCCAAAAATTTCTGAGCAGTCATATCGAGGTATGGGTCACAGAGGGGTTCTAGAACCATCCAAAAGATGATGCAGGCACACAAGTAAACCCTCAAAGTGAAAAGGGTGAAGCTGAATCGGAACCAGTTCCAGTAGATCCAAAATGTCACGAAGAGGGCGACAAAAGAGAAGTTTCAATTCATGAGACAAAAGGGCTACGGAAATGGCTACCCAGCCCGAGAACCGTCACAACACCCAGAATCGGGATGCCGAACTCCTTTCGGATCTTAGCCAAATGTTTCTCTCGAACGCTTAAGCGCCATGTGTATCCATCGAACGTTGTGCCCTCGGGAATGTTAAAAGGTTGAACCGAACCGCTACCTTGTTCCGCCATGGAGTTGTAAAAAGGAACAAGAAACAGGAACGAGAAGCAGGAACAGGAGGCAGGAACAAGAATCAAGAACAAGAGACAAGAACGAAAGAATGCAAGGAATGAGGGAAATACCAAGGAGTAAAATAAGCAGAAGAAAGAAAGAAAAAAAAGGGAAAATAGGGCATTTAAAGGGCAAGATGACTTAGAACACTAATGGACGAGACATTATGACTTGACGCGAAGATAGAGAAATAGCCGTCAGTTGTAAAATAATCGTCACACGCTAAACCTTCCCACTACTGTCACGATTATCGGACACGAAGATGAAAGGATGGCAGGCAAGTGAAAGGTCACGAAAAAGAATACGTTCTCATACATATTTGGGTGGGAATCGAAAACACACAAAAGTCAAAATAAATTGAATTCCCAACGCCTTGAGGCGTAAAGAATTCGCAGGGTAGCTGTAGGGCCTAATTAAGTCAAAGGACTTGGAAGCCCACCAGAATGAAAGCCTGAATAGAAAAAAGTTAATACTATGGGCCCAATAACTTATCCAGGAAGGCGAATAAGGATAGAATCCTGCAGAATCACGTATATAAACTAATATTCAAATATTCAATACATACTACGAGATTTCATGCAGATACGTGATTACGTCAGTTACGGGAAGATAATTTGTAAACGAAAATCATATCAAAAGATAAGCACCAACACGATGCCTATATAAACCAGGTAACTCTCTATGGAAAAGGGACTACTCTCATTGACCTTCGAGCTACTTTTAACATAATTTGCAAGATTACTGACTTAGGCATTGGAGCTTTCTTAGGCAAAGACCGCTAGATCTCTTCAATTTCTTGCAGGTGAACAGTTACAGGACAAGAGCAAGACACATCCTTAACATGACCAAAATTTTTTGATATCTGTGCAAAGTTGTATTTTTTAAAGAAAACTTTTAGTCAATTCAGTGCCAATACTCTAAGGGATGAACGCAACACTTAAGAAGAATGAAACACATCGTTTTATTAATGGATTGTATTGCAGTCTACATACGTGTACTGCAAATATAATTATTCTTTTAAATATTCCTTCTATCAACTGCCTGTTGTGCAAAGATCAAGAAGAAACATTGTTCCATCTCTTTATTGAATGTCCAATTATCAGAATTTTATGGAACTAAATCATTTAATTTTCAAATATCTCTTCACTAGCAATCACTACAATGCAAGAATGGATATTGATTCTCATCAAACCCGAATTGAGATTGGGATTAAATTTTCTGGAAAAACGTCCTTTCTAAAGAATGAAGAATGACATTGTCCACAACTAAGCATTTTTTCTCTAAAGAAAGCAAATGAGCAATTGAATTTTTTCTACCAAGAAAATATACAAGGATGGAAACTAAAGGCGAAATCACATCAAATGTTGAAATGGCAAGCATAGTTAAGAATCAAACTAGTTTGTCATTCGATGCTGTAATAAGGAATTTTTTCTTTATGTCTTCAGTTGTAAGCCGAGTTTCAAATGGTAACCTTCTAGAAATCTAGACAGTAAAAAAATATTTTTACAATCACGTCATTGCAGAAGCTTATGCAGCACTGCTTGCAACAAGGATGAAAAAACTCTTACTGAAGGATTCAATAATCCTGGAAGGCTATGCACAACTTGTGATATTAGCAATCCAAGGCAAAGGTCTTGTTTGGCAAATAATTCCTATCATTGAAGACATTGCTAGGTGTTAAAAAATCAAAATGATTGGAGCTAGGGGTGTAAAAAAAATCAGTGAATTATATGGATCAGATCAAACTAGTAGATTTGGTCCAGTATTGAGTTTTGTTCGGTCCAATATTGATTTTATTTTCTTAAAATCGGTCAAAATCAATTGGTTCCATTTTTTTTTTAAATTGGACCGAATCATATATATATTTTAATTTTTTATATTGTATATAATGTTTATATATAATATGTAATTAAATATATAAAATAATTTTGTATTATATGATGAATTATTAATTAATATAATATTAAAATCTGAAATCTTATTATAATTATACTAATAATATATAGTGCTTATTAAGTTTTACTAATACTGTATCAGTCATATTATAATATACTATAATATATCACTATTTTATGCATTATAATATATCATTATAGTCTATACTACAATAATAATATATATTATAATATACTACAATATATTACCACTATAGTATATATACTATATTATGTTATATATATATTTATATATATATATTTATATATATATATATATTATAATACATATATATAGTATATTAAAACTGAGAAATTGGACTGATTCTGGTTGAACCGATTTAGAGAGTAACCGATACGAAATCGATTCATGAAAATGCAAAACTAGTACATACCGATTTGGTTCCAATTTTTTTTCAAAGTTGGATTAAATTGGACCGATTACACCCTTAATTGGAGTATTAAAAAAAATTGTCTGATCTCAAAATCTATGTGCACACTCAATGACGCAATAAACAACAACCAACCATATTTTTTGTTGCATACCATATAGAACCCACCTACCTCTATTTTTATATTAATAACGGGAAGGACCTCTCTCCTATTAGGTTGTAACTTTTCCATATTTATGATAAGCATGTTTGGTTTGAGAAAAAAAAAAAACTCCATACACAACACTGGTGGACATTTTGTTTACCTCTTTATGTTAATGTTATTTTTTAATTAGTAAAGAAGTTAAGCAAAACGCATCGAGACGTTGATATCGTCAACCTTTTTAAGCGACAACAAAAGTTTTAACTCAACTCTTAAGGAGTATAAATAATCGGTGTTAGCACACCTTGATCCATGAGGCTGGCGTCGGTGCCTTCACCAACGAAGATCCCCGCCAAACTCATCGGCTTTGTCTGAGTGGAACCTGCCAGTTTCTTTGCCGTCGATAGTGATTCCGGCACTATGCTTAGTCCCTGTGACTGCATATCGCTACCACCATGAGGCGGGTAGGACTAGCCAGACCCGAAACTTGTTTGACCCGGCTCAAGCCCATTATCGCTAGATGAGACCAGCTTCACATTAACTGAGTTCGTGGGCTGGCCAGACCCAGCCCGAGATTTCCACGAACCAGACCCAACATCCCCTTTGTTTTCGCGTCACTGGGCCTGGCCTTGTTTTATCCGCCAAGCCACTTTATTTTTACTTTTATTCTAGGCCCCACGAATTCTGGGCCTCGACCCACGCTGGGTCTGCTTTAACTTGCTATTAGCAAGTGATAAACGTAAAGCATCCCCTAAATCTCCTCCTTCCCTAAACAGCCCAACAAAACGTACCATAGAGCTCACGTCCTTCTACAACGCCTTTACTTGCCCTTGCAATCCCAGTACTAGCCTGCATAGTTCCCTCCCTAAACAGCCTCATCAACGTTGTTAGATTCCCCAGCGAGAATTCGAGCAACAGAAGAGGAAGGAGAGCTGGTTTGGAGTTTCCGAGTGTATCTTTGATTTGAATTTGGTGGATCTACCGCTTGTTGAGGGCCCGGCTACGTGGTCAAACAACCAGTCTTGGTCCAGGTTGGATCGTTTCCTTATATCTCCAGAATTGGAAAGCCAGTTTCCAGATATGCTGTAAAAGCGTTTGGATAGATTATCTTCGGATCATTGATCCATTTTGCTCGATTGTGGAGGACTTAGAAGAGGGCATCAATACTTTAAATTCGAGAACATGTGACTGAAAGTGGAAGGTTTTGTGTACAGAGTTAAACAATGGTAGACCGCATACCAGTTTGATGGGACCCCTAACTTTATCTTTGCAAGCAAATTGAAAGCTTTAAAGAGGGATCTAAAGATTTGGAATTCTTAGTCATTTGGAAATCTAGGGGAGAACAAGAATGCTTTATTTAGAGACATCCAGGTGTTAGAAAGGGCGCAAAAGGGAAGGCCGCTTACAGAGGAAGAGTTAGTGCAAAAAAAGTCGTTGATGATAGATCTTGAGCGGGTAGTTTTATAGGAAGAAGTTTATTGGCGTCAAAAATCAAGAGCGTTATGGTTAAAAGAAGGAGCCATAGCACTAAGTTCTTTCATAGAGTAGCTAACTTGAATCGAAGGAACAATAACATTGAGATGTTAAAGATTGATGATATTGAATACACAGATGAGGGGGTCATTCAAAACCACATTGTGGAATTCTATGAGAACCTCCTCACGGAGCAGGAGGAGTGGAGACCTAACTTAGATGGCTTAACTTTTGATACCATAGACATTGATGATGTCATTTGGCTGGAGCGGGCTTTTGAGGAAGACGATGTGGTCACGGTAATCAGGAAAATGATTAAAGATAAAGTACTAGGACCTGATGGATTCTCCATGGGCTTCTTTCAAGATTGTTGGGAGGTAGTAAAAGAAGACTTTATGAAGGTTTTTCAAGAACTGTTTACGGTCGGGAAATTTGAGAAAAGTTTAAACAATACATTTCTTGCTCTTATCCCCAAAAAGGTTGGGGCTACAGAGATAAAGGATTTTCGGCCTATAAGCATATTGAGTGGGGTATACAAAATCATTTCCAAAGTTCTAGCAAACCGCCTAAGTACTGTTATTAGGAAGATTATCACCAAGCCTCAGAATGCCTTTGTAAAAGGTAGGCAAATTCGTGATGCATTCCTGATTGCTAATGGGTGTATTGACAGCAAGATTAAAACAGGAAATTATGGGATCTTATGCGAAATTGATATGGAAAAAGCGTATGACCATGTCAACTGGAATTTTCTTCTGTATCTCCTTGGCAGGTGTGGTTCTGGAGAGAAGTAGAGGTCCTAGATTAGATGGTGTATAACGATCGCAAGATTTTCAGTGTTGATCAATGGGTGTCCTGAAGGATTCTTTCCGAGTTCTCATGGATTGAGACAGGGAGACCCGTTGTCTCCTCTTTTGTTTGTTATTGTCATGGAAGCGTTAAGCAGGATGCTTTCAGCTTTGGTGGATAATGGTGTCATTTGCGGGTTCCCTGTGGGAACCCCCACTCGTGGTTTTACTAACATATTTCATTTGTTGTTTGCAGATAATATGCTTATCCTTTGTGGAGCTGATCGTGACTAGGTGCGAGCTTTGAAGGCTTTATTTCTTTGTTTTGAAGCTGTGTCGGGCTTGACAGTAAATTATGACAAGTATAAGATGGTGCTGGTTGGAGAAATTGGTAATATGCGAGAGTTGGCTGGCAGCCTTGGTTGCAGGGTAACCTCGCTTCCTATATCATATTTGGGGCTCCCTTTGGCTTCAACTTCAAGGGTGGTGGCGATTTGGGACACAGTGATCAAAAAAGTGGAAAGGAAATTTGCAGGGTGGAAGATGATGTATTTGTCTAAGGAGGGTCGGGTTACTTTGATCAAAAGCACCATTTCCAATTTACCTACTTATTTTCTCTCACTTTTTCCTATTCCAGCAAGCGTGGTAGGACGCTTGGAGAAGTTGCAACGAGATTTTCTGTGGGGTGGCCTGGGTGAAGAATTCAAGTACCATTTAGTCAAACGGGAGAAGGTTTGCAATCCTCTTTCAGAGGGCGGGTTGCGTATTTGAAATTTAAGGAAGTTCAACAAGGCGCTACTTGGTAAGTGGCTATGGAGATACCATCAAGAACCTGAGGCGTTATACAAATATGGTAGTATGGGGGTTGGGGGTTGGGGGTTGGGGGTTAGGAGGGGGGGGGGTTGGAGCACTAATGAAGTAAGGGAGGCCAGTGGGGTGGGGGTGTAGAAACATATCAGAAGTGGGTGAGGGACTTTTTAGCAGCAAACTAGGCTTCGGGTGGGTGATGGAAACAGAATTAGATTCTGGAAGGACGTCTAAAGTGGGGACAGGGCTCTTAAGGATTTGTTTCCCTCTATCTATCAGATTGCAAGTAATAAGGACGCAACTGTGGCGGAGTCTGTGGGGCTTGAAGGGGGGCGGCTTCTGTGGAACATTAATTATATCAGAGCGGCGCAGGATTGGGAAGTAAACAGCTTTGTAGACTTCTACAGCCTCCTTTATGCCCAAAGACCCAACCTTTAGATTGCAGATGGACTGCGGTGGACCCCTATGAGGAGAGGATCTTTCACTGTTTGATCTTTTTACAAGGCTCTATTGAACACACTTGGTACTCAATTTTCCTAGAGGAAGATATGGCGTCATCAGGCACCACCGAAAACGGCGTTTTTTGTGTAGACAGCTGCGTTAGGCAAAATACTCACAACAGATAATCTAAAGAGAAGGGGAATTATCATAGCGGATTGGTGTTGTATGTGTCGTAGTGGTGGTGAGTCGGCTAATCACCTACTCCTTCATTGCGAGATTGCTATGGTGCTTTGGAATGAGGTTTTTAACAGATTGACTTTTGCATAGGTCATGCTAACAACCGTGGAAGCAACAATGGCAAGTTGAACATCTATACGAGGCACGAGACAGATCAAAGTTATTTGGAAAATGATTCCTATTTGCATAATGTGGTTTATTTGGCAGGAGCGAAACGAACGAACTTTTGAAGACAAAGAAAGATCACGGGAAAAGTTAACTGAAATTTTCTTTATAACTTTATGTACATGATCCATTATTGTGTTTAATGGCATGGACTTTTATGATTTTCTTTCTTCAAATGTTTTGAGTGGATGGACAGTGTTTTGTAATTGACTTTTGCCCATTCTTTTATTATTAATACATTTTTATGTATAAAAATAAAAATTTATAAAGCTTACTAATCATCTATCCTTTATTTAGTTATTTGAAGCCAATTTAGCAATTTTTGTTCAATTTCACGTGGAGAGGAGAATCGTACAAGGACTGTTGAAAGAGAACATTTTTTTCCCTCATACGGGTACGTAAATGAATTGAGCCACTTTGTGCAAAGGGGTCATTATATGCTAACGTTTTAATGTATCCATAATTCATATTAGTTTCGTTTATTTATATTAGAAAAATTTTATACAACCTCCCCAACTATTATGCGTCACATTTTTTAATTTTTATTATTTTTTTCTTTTATCAAATATTTAATATATGAATAATGAATAGAAAAATTCAATTAGTTTTAAAAGAATATACTCAAAAATAAAAACTAAAAAAATGTGGTGTAGACTGTAGAGATTGGAGAGGTTGCGCAGCATGACTCTTTAAATTGTGTGAGAGAGAGAGAGAGAGAGAGAGAGAGAGAGAGAGAGAGAGAGAGAGAGAGCGCTTGTTCCTTCAAAAGTCAAGAGATCGTCGCTTAATTACTGATCTTTTAATCAAAAGACTATACCTAAGCATTTTTTCAATCGGTCCGTCCATCCATACACCAGCAACATTCAATATAGCACCACAACACTATTCACAGTGTCACATTTCATTCCTCGAGTAAGAAAGAAGAAAGAGGGTAAACGGAACGAACCATTAATCTCCAGTCCTACTTACCAAGGCAAAGGTTTTGATTCCCCCCCCCCCCCCCACAAAGATTGCAACATTTCATGCCCTTTAAGTGGTGGTGTGGTGCAAGTCACACCCATTTTGTAGCTCACTGTCCACTTGATTCCACAACCTCATCATCACCAGTCATTGGCACATTTTCACAAGCATCCTCAGGTGGGGTAAGCCGCAGCCTTTTTGCAGCTCTTTGCCCACATGACTCTGCAACCTCATCATCAGCATTCATCGGTGCGTTATCGCAAGCAACCTCCCTATTATCTATAATATCAGAATCTTGAAGCCCAGAGACGTAATTTTCTTGATCGGTTGGCACCTGATCACTATCCCCATCACCGTCACATATCTTATCAGGGTCTTGGAAACCTTCAACAGCAGAGGCGTCCAGCAACATGCTAGCCGCAGAAACAAGGTTTTCTGTCAAACACTCCATGTTATCTGTTGATGGAGGTCTTCCTTCATTTGTTTCTTCTTTCTGACTGGTACCCACATCTTCTCCAACTGGGAGATTTTCAATGATCCCTATGTCTGAATCATCAGAGCTGCAGTTTGATGTTTCTGGGGATGATTCAAGATTGTCGCGCTCTTCTTGCACAGAGATCCCCAAGCTATGAGAAGTTTCACCTCTAAAAGCTCTCGATGAATATGGAACACTACGTGCTTGGGGTGTCATGCCAACTATTTGCTGAAAGCCACCATCACTGGAAGGCAAATACACAAAGCGGTCACTGTTTTCTGCATCATCCTAGGATGAAAAAAAAAAAAAAAACAAGGCATTAGAAGTGCAATTACTGCAGTTGGTTTCAAAAGAACTTAGAATTACAGTATTATTAGGTTCATTCCGTGGCTTAATATAACACAAAATAGGCATAAAGAGAAATTATTCCAAAGTATGTCATAGCATAAGAGTGGGAAAATTCTAAGTCAGTTTACGTATTATCAACAGACTTCTGTTTCCAAACTCAACAACTCCACATAACACGCTCAGAAATGACATACTTTAGAACAGTATCAAGTGGATGAACAACATTTAGTAAAATAAAAAGAAACAAAGTATAGAATTTAATACCTCTGATGGTGATATAGCACCGTTGAGTCGGTAATAAGATGATGGATGGTCAAAAGATGAATATTGTCTGAGCAAGGATCCCGCAGTGGCTCCTGACTCAAGGAACTCCTTGAGTACCAAGCCTGAGTTGTTAACACACTGGGAACTCATAGAAGATGCTGATAGTAGAGTCATTTCAAGACCTGGTTGAGCTTGACAACTAGAAATATTGTCTTGGTGATCAACTGAAGGACTGCCTCTACCAGAAAGAAACTCCAGACAAGTTTCATTCTTATCATTCTCTGGAAATTCAGGGGGCTCTTCTTCATCACTGCAAGCAGCTGAAGAGACTTCGGGAGAACTTTTAAGGAGTCCAAATATTAACCTCTGGATAAGAGTACGCTTGAGGGAAGCCTCAGCAGGTGAAAACCAATTCACATTAAGCTGGGGAAAGAAATAATTTTGCATTATTATTATTTTTTGATGGACACAAGGTGTCTGAGAACAACTTCCCGACTAATCCCGAGAAATGTTAGCATCAATTTTCAAATTAAAGGAAATTCAGGAAAGAGGGTTCAGGACTTCAGAGGGTGCTTAGGTTTCAAAGAAAAGTCAATTTAAACAAAAAAACTCGAAACTTCTCTTTGACGGAAGTTAACTCCAAAAATTGTAAAGCTTACACAATTACGAAATGCAATATGTCAGCATTTTGTTCAATATATTTTCAGAAGTCACTCACCAAGATCATATTCAAGAAACTAAAAGCCGGGAAAAATAGAAAGAAAGATCAAGATGTTCATGAGGAACCAGACTTACAAACTTGGAGGGATTTACTATTTTGAATGGACTGAAATTATCAGGAACTTCAGCCAAAAAGAGCTCCAGATAGTGGAGCAAAAACAGACCACAATCAAATGAATTCTCCTGCTGTGGCAGCTGACATGGAATGAAATGGAAAAATGTCAGAAGATTATGAGAATACACCAAGGAGAGAGAGAGAGAGAGAGAGAGAGGAGAGAGAATTTTAATAAGTAGAAGGAGAAAAAGACAAAATGAGTTGAAGCAATTTATATGCTAGGAAAGCAAAAATAACTGGTAGCCGTTACAAAAGAGACCAACATGAATTTAATTGCAAACAATACTGTATGAAATCACACATGAACATGATCTGTTAAATTGATACCATCCAACAAGAAGTTCAATAATCAGCACAACGTGAGTTGACCATTACTGTAATGCCTCAATGGAAGACCCAAATCACATTACTTATACACTAAAAGGACTAGTCAATTATATAGTTAGAGCCCAATTAGAACCTTATAAAGAGCAATAACTTCTCATTCCCAAGCAATGTGAGATCTTATATACCGCCTACCATTATCCTTGTCATATGGAATATCACAATCTCTTCTCCTTAAATTCCCGACATCTTCGTTGGGCCTATTCGTTGTAAATGGCACGGTTCAAGTGCCACATTTCTGATTGAAATAGACTCTGATACCATTTATAACACCCCAATCGAAGGCCCAAACCACATGGTTATTCTAAAAGGACTAATCAATGATACAATTGGAGTCCTATTAGGATTTATAAATAACAAAAAAATTCTCCTTCCCAAACAATATGGGATCTCATACACTGCCTACTCTTAACCTCATCATATGAGCTATCACAATTACATTCTCACATCACAATGAAATGCGCATCATCGCAATATGCGTGCAGCAGGCTCATCACAATATGCATGCAGCATGCACATTACACAATGTCTGCACTTATGAGGAAACTCTAGAGATTGAGACTCAACTAACAAGGACACCTACTGTACATTAATTAGTTTATTATTATAGTTCAGCATATTGTTCTTCATTTCTAACTACGATTAGCATATAGATCCAATGCTATGATAACAAGATCCAGGATGACCAAGAATGGACGACATTTGCATAGACACTCCCAAAAGCCCGAAATCTACAAACAAAGATTTGATGACAATAACATTTTTACTCAACCTCCACATCTTTGCCTATTGTTGGTAGGCCGATAAATTACTAGAGGCAATACCTCAAGTGAGACAAACCGCAGGTTGAGGAATTTGGATGAGATATCTTCCCGTGTCTCTTTTTGCCTCTCTTTCCACTCTTCCCACAAGTAACTGTCATTTCAAGGTTGTAATGAGTATGCCAACGTTTTGCAAGATGTAACTTCCGAAAACAATAACAAAACAAGTTTAGAATGACAAAGAAAATATAATTGTGTAAATAAGAAACATTAGTCATTAGTGAAAAAGAGGAAACGAATTGATGGAAAGCACAATTTGAATTTTGAGACTTCAACATGTAGTTCTTACATTTTTTTTTATAAACACACATGTAGGGCCATGCTCCAGATATTCTGGTACAATTCCTAGGGATAAGAAAGGGAGAGAAAGTCTATCTTGATGGCATCTCCAGATATTATTTGATGACAAAAGCTCCAGATATTATTTGATGGCATGTAATATATTTGGGGTTTTGAATGTAAGAACTACATTGTTTAACATAGGGATATCATCTCCAAAAACACTTTGTATCTCTCTCTCTCTCTCTCTGTCCCTCACTCACACACACACAATGAGATAAACATATGGGAAAACAAAAATAAACTAATATTTGCATATAATGCTGCATATTCTTCCAAAGAACACGGTAAATAATGTCAGAAAATACCTATAAAAAAATAATGTCAGGAAACAGAAAAATATGGACTGCCAAAACTTCAAGGATACCTTTGAATAAGATTTTTTATACCCGTATGACTTCCTTTGATAGAATCCATATGCAATATACATGATATTTTAGGCGACTTCTCCAAATCTTCATCTAAAAACATTACAAACTAATGAATGACATGACTATTAAGAATAATAGGTAATTCATTCCAGAAGAAGGCATACCATCTAATCTAGCCACCTCACCAGGATGACATATGACTATTAGGCTCCAATGTAGACTGTCATCAGAATGCAAATGTAGTTCACATCAGTGCCCGAATTTAATAGAAGTTACCCTATAAGAAGATTTTGAGTTCAAAATCTTACTTGAAGTTTATAGGAATGAATATGTAATCTTTCTCAAATATATCAACTTTCCTCGTCCATTTACGAACACGTAGAAAAGCAGCCCTACCGTCAGAAGCACTAGTTGGATCTTTGTCCATGTCAGCCAGCTTCCGAAAGAAAAAACTATTAAAAAAGTGGAAATGGTGTTTATCCTCAGGTTGAATCTGATTCTTCAAATACCTGCCAATCAAATAAATTTCTAAATAGTCAATAGCCTTTTTAATTCCAATGGCGCATCCACCCTCCCAATAAGAAGGTGGGGGGGGGGGGGGGTGAGGTCATTAGTTCAACCCCCAATTAGAGTGTGAGTTACTTACTAGTACAAAAAGAGATATTTTAAGAGGAATACTTAAATATAGGAGCAAACCTATAATCAGAACAGATTCAATATCGATTACAGCTCCATTAGTAACTTAGATATGCTTAATTCAAGTTTTGAAAATAAGTAAGCGGAGACTAACCATAACTGCAACCTGCAAATGGCTGGAAGAAACAGTTCTTTAAATGGAGAAAGTAAAGAGATTTTTTTTTTTGGGGGAGGGGGGGGGGGAGAGTTGAGCTTCAAAAATGACTCTGTCCAATTATGCTGTAGGAGATTGACTTAGCTCCTCTCTCTCTCTCTCTCCCCGGGTTTTTGTTTTGAGCTGCCGTTTGGTGGTGGGGGGGAGCTTCGGCTCCGGTCTCCCTCCACCTCTTATTCTCCATCTTTCCCTTTCTTTTTCCAGACTCTGAGTTTGGGTTTTGGTGGCTTTTGGGTCCGGCGGTTTGGATTGCAGGTACACTGGAGGCGGACGTTCCAAGACCGATACATGCCGTGCCTCCGTCGCTCCCGTCAGTCGATCGTGGTTGTCCGACGGTTTTTTGGTCGATCGGAGGGGTGCGTCACCTTAACACAAGAAGTCCGTAGCTTTACGTGACTTGTTTATGGTGGATCCTCGTCGCCGGTGGAGTCGCCAATTGGTTCAAGGTAGATCCGGGGTCTTCCTAGCACCAGTGACCAGCTGTGCTTCAAGTTTGGTTTGGCGCGTGTTGTCCACGCGCTACCAATATAACGCCGCTGTTTGGGTTGTTTGTTTAGGGTAATTTTTTTTTTTTTTTTGTATTTCTGTGTTTTTTTCTTATTTTGTTTGTATAGATAAAATGTAAAAGGTAGATAGTGTTCCGGACATTCTGTCCGTGGAATTTAAGTACTCTCCTCTTGTGGAGGATGAGTTGTTAGTTACTACCTTTTAGGCAGTACATAGTTTCTATAGACTTTGTCTGTAGAGCATGTAGAGCATGGGAAGCTGGGCTCCAATTGTATCTAGTTGATTTGTAGATTGATTTTATCTTAGTTACTAGTCACATTGTATGCTTCGTTCCTTTGAAGATTAATGAAACACTATTTCTTTAAAAAAAAAAAATTATGCAGTAAGGACTAAGGAAAATTAGTCCAGAAAAGAAGCAAACTCCAACTAAAAAAATGATAGGTCATAAATGAAAACAGAAATTAGTGAATTGGACGTACTTGATGTAAAAATCAACGATTGTATCATTTATGAATGTTTCCGGTTGTAATAGATCAACATCTCTCTTACTGATGGAAACAGCATCAGGGTCCCCTTTTGGATAGACAACATCTTCAAACGGCTGATCAAAACTGTATATAAACATGTCACAGTTATTCAGTGCACATTACAGTACTAAACCACAAAAATAGCACCAGTGCATATTGTGCTCTACAGCAAAAAGTTAAACAAGAGCTACCATTAAGAAGTAATGACGTACAACAAGATGAATAGTCTGAAAAAGACCGCGTTTCTCTTCAAAAAGTGGGGGAATGAAAATTTATTCAACAAATATTCTCCAAATGCCACCATTATCCGATGTAAAGAAAATTCAAAATCTTCAGCTGAGGGTAAGTTGACACAAAATGGGCTTTAATTTTAACAACCAAATAGGTCTCTTTCCGTCTGCTATACTTTCTACAGAAAACCATTCTGACAGCTTTATCAGGTTCTTATAATCTCATTATTGATCATTAAGCCATAAAAAAGGCATAAATGGGTGTTTCATGCAAATGCATAAAAGAATCTCAGCCCATTCATGCATCAAAAGAGAAAAACAACACATGAAGGAATATAAATAGAAAATACGAACACATAAAGAATAAACTGCAGGAATACAGAAGAACATTGTAACAAAGCCAGTCAAGTGCATCAAAATTTACATATACATTAGACTGAGTTATATGTAAATTTTCACTCACTTTGGAAAATAATGCCTCTGTCCATGTAATTCATCCCCATCCATTCCCAGGTCCGTACTACAACAAAAAAAGAATAAGTTTTGACTGTCACAAACAAATGCCCCAGTCATAATTTCCAGAATACTAGCAAGTTATTATGTCATACTTGCGAATTAGCCAATGGTACACTGGAAGTGCAAAAGAATGGGAGAAGTATATCGCTCTAAAGTAACAACTAATCTGAAATTTCATTGTGGGATGGAAGAAAACATACGTTTAGGGAATATCATCATTCAATTTTTATCCTTTATATTAAGTAAGTTAGCAAAATCCAATATAGAATGATAGTTATCAAACCCTACAGCTTATAAGACTACTCAGTTTTCACTCGAAACAAGAAACATTATTGAGTTGTGAAAAAAAAATATATAAGAAAAATAAAATACGTAATTAGGGAAAACTAAAGAACTTACTCAACCATGACATTCCATACAGCCATGTACTTTACATTCATAGAGGTGATCACTTCCTGTTTGTGGGACCAATTAGGGTCAACAACTGCAATCTTTAACTCCTCAATGCCTGGAAATTGACACGTGAAGGTTCTTAGCAAACCACGAAACTAAACTACTATGAGCTTAAGACTCTTATGTCCTAACAAACGTGAAAGCATAACTCTAAATTAATAAAGTTTAAATAACAAAATTAAACCACATCCTATTCAAGACAATGGGGTTTATGCATATATTAAAAACTAAATGATCCAAAGATTATGTCTCATATATTTTTATATGTAAATACTAAAAATGGTATTTATATACGTATAGATTGCATTGTAACAAGAGCCTCACTGAAATTAATGATATAGACTAGCTATAAGTATTCACTTGCAACCATTTTTAATAATTGGTATTACCTTTTTTTTATTGGCACCAGCTGACCATAACAAACTTCAGACTAATCCTAGGGGTGCACAAGCCCTTAGCAAGAAGTTTTCCGTAAGTACACCTCAGGTAATTTCAAGGGAAAATTCCTCGAGTTCAATGGCCCCTATAAATTGTTTGCACCAAGGGTTTGAACCTTAGACTACGTTTGAATGTTGAGTTAAGTTGAGATGAGTTCTTTATGAATAGTAATGAGTTGAGATGATACAATAAGTTTTGTAAGGCTCACTTAAAACAAGTTTAAATATGTTTGGATGTTAAAATAAATTTAGATATACTTATGAAAATTTGAAAAAGGTTGTAGGTCTCGCTTATAAAAATGTATTTAGTTGTGTTAAGATATAATAAAATCTACCTCTTTTCATTAGCTTAAACTTTTAGGATAAGCAGTGATTTCACATGGTATTAGAGAAGAAGTTTTGAGTTCGAACCCTAACTCTACACTCGATGCCCTATTTAATTAAATAGTCCACTTGTTAGGCCTATTAATTGAGGGGAAGTGTTTCCATCAGCTTAAACTTTTGAGACAAGCAGTAATTTCATAAGTTGAAAAAGGTTATGAGTTCTACGTGTAAAGAGGTTTTGAGTTGAGATTAGTTTAGTAATTTAAGAGTTGGATACTTAGATGTTAGACTCAGCTTAAAATTAGATTGAACTAAGTTGATCTCAGTGCAATCGAATAACCAAACGAGGCCTTGGACTTATAGGAAGCATACAACTAAGACCGAGACTCTTATCCCTTAAGCCAACACCTACGGATTCTAGTATTACTTACAACCATAACCTTCCATCTGAATTAATCTAATAAAGGAATGCTTTTGTTTAAAGACTAAATGATAATGAGCCCCCTTTATCCACCTCATATTCTAAGCTCTTTAAGTTTTAATCTCACTGTATATGTACGATAGCGAGTTGATATCGTTTAATTGCCCATAGTTAAAGGTCATTGAAAGGGAAGCGAGTATTGTACAAAAACTGGAGAGAAAGTAAGCTAATATTAGAAAATGCAGGAGTTCAATATTAGTTTCTTTAAACTAACAAAACACTTGAAGTGTTAATAATTTTTTATTGAGAAAAATGATGAATAATACGAGTTTGAAATTATTTAAAGTGCTAGTCTGTAACATACATATCGGGAAATAATAATAATAAATAAATAAAATAATAAAATAATTTGATTTTAGTCTAGTTATTATTTAATTATTAAACAATTTTATTTTTTAATAGTATTATTATTAATTGATAAATGTAATCAAATTCAAATTGGAATTTTCCTAATTTAAATTATTAATTTATTTCTTTTACTAAGGCCTCGTTTGTTTTCGCAGATGAGATGAGTTGAGATCAAAGTTGAAAGTTAAATAATATATTGTTAGAATATATTTTTAATATTATTTTTGTTTTAGGATTTGAAAAGATTAAATGATTTATTTTATTTTGTGTGAAAATTTGGGAAAGTTGTAACAGCGCCTAAGTTTCAAATCCTAATCCATTGACCAAGTCCCTCTTGAAGTAAACTACTGATCTTCGTATAGAACTCTTCCAATTATTAGAACCTTAGCCACTGACTGAGTTTCATCCTATGGAAGCCAGTGATCGACTTTGAGTTGAACTTGTCCAACCATTCCTCCCGTCTATATATATCCCTTCTCCCTTGCAAAATTGAAACCACAACAAGGCAACACATCACCGTAGTCTTTCTTTTCCTCAACCGATGTTGCACCCCAAGCCATTCTCCTTTCGACAAGTCACATCCATCTCTCTGGAACTCTTGAAGCTTTTTGCTGCCATAGCCCTCGAATCAATCACCAATCTGTAGCATCCCCCTCTACCCCAGTCCATCGCATGATTTTCTTTCACGATAAGCTCTCTGTCAAATTTTCTCCCAATGCCGAACACCTTGTTTCTTCTGTGCTATTTTCTTCTAGCATCAGACACCTTAAAATAGATGCGTTAATGGTTGCTGTACTTCCCAAGGAGATTGTCGGTAGCTTTTTTGTATAGCATTAAAAAAAATGAAAGCTCAATTACCTTGCTGCTCTCTCTCCCCTCCTCTCTAATGTAACTTGCTCTCTTATCTCTCTTTCAATGGCTTTTATTCAGCCATTTGTTTAACATCAGAACACACTGGAAGTTACTACATAAGTAAGGTAGTATTATTAATCATGTTATGCTATTGTCAGCCAAGTCAAAAGTGCCTGGTAACTTTCCATAGAGTATAGAATTTTAATTTGGAAGCTCAATTACAATCCTACCCTTTATTCATAGTTACACTCTACTCTACAACATGTGGTTTCGAGGTTTCTCCAGACCTCGTCTGCTATTTTCACGCAACTCTCCCCACCAATATAAATATTCGCAATTTGTGCCCTCTATCCCTCCTTGAGATGTTTAAATTACAAAACTACCCATGCCTAATTAGTATTAATTGCTAGAAATATTATCAATAGGAGTAACTGAATACACTAGATGTATACAAGAAAACACATCACATACTAGAAAGCTCCTAATGATCCCAAAAAGCTCGTGAAAAACTAGCTAAAATACATCAAGCCCGCGACTAAAACTCCCCAACCCCAACCCCAACCCAACCCCAACCCCCATGTTTCCCATAGACTAAAACTCCACTTGAAACACTCTCTATGAGAACATCTTCATAATGCCCTCCTTTTAGTCTTCCCCCGACTTGAGCTACCGCCCAAGCGTTGTAATTGATTCTCCAAGAAAGACGCTCCAACTCCCTACTTTTCTTAAACTTTGATTTGGAGTCATGCCAGTAACTCACCTCAATCACAGTAAGTAGTACTTTAAATTAGTCTTAACATCCTTCATGTGAGATTCCCACGAATGCCGAATCTCATTAACCTTTGGCAAAACCAAATCCGATGATGATCCAACTATATTGTTTAAAGGAGGAAGAGATACAATGCGGACAACATCTTCTCCTGAAACATCGGGTCTTAAGCCTTCATCCTCGCAAGGCACCAACGACAAACCCTTGGTCAAATCCCGAGCCTTCTCAACAACTCCAATAATACTCTCCATTGAAGATTCTGGGTTGGCAACAAGTCCCTTCACCTTTGGCTACCCTATATGAGCAACTTCAATGGACGCTACAGTTGTTTCAGACCTCGGCATTACACTATTATCTTTCAACTTTGACATGGAAGCCATAGTTTTTTCAGGGCTGACCAAGGGTGTAACACCAACTATCAGTCTTTCCTAAATCACCTGTGGCGAAGGAAATTCCATTATGGATGTCTCAACACTAATACTCGACATCAAACACACTTCAAATAACCTGCTTTCCTCTTAACCCACCACACTTTCCTGGATCTGGTAATAGGGATAGGGCCAAATCCAATTTTTCTTTTTCCTTTATCTAAGCTCAAAGGATTCAAGCCTATCTTAGACTTGTTTCTTACAACCATGTTGCCTCTAACTGAAAGCAAATCTATCTTCGTAGACAAGAGAGCGATCGTTGCCATCACCTCGACAAGCTGGTTTTCCATCTCCTTAATGTTTTATGCATCCCAACAAGCTGGTTCTGAGCTTGCGTGATCTGCATACCACTTATACAATTCCCCTCACACTGAGTCACCAAAGCTTGACCCGACTTCAAAACAACCGCATATGATTGCATTGCCACCTTGGTTGTGCTTGGGTCTTTTTGTTTCAACTCCAAATGGATGTGCTAATGATCAGATGTCCTCTTTTGCCTTTCTTTTCTTGACCCAAAGGCAAAAAACATATCCGCAGCTTCGCGTAACTCAACAACAAACTTCTCCCAACCCTGACCTTCATGCCCTTCTAGAATGACTACGACATTCTGTTGGCTGCCTCCACCATGTTCGGTGACAATTAGATACCTACCATAAATATTGGAGCATCGTTGAGCCACGAATGCTCAATCCCTTTCGCGCAAGTGTTTCGAGAATTTCGAATTTTTCCTGTCCTTTAGAACTGCTTCTACCGTAACCACCAACCATCCTATGTCACTATAACCCATAGCTAGAGACCTCCAAACCCTTCTACTCCTCTCTACATTTTTAACGAGGATCTCCATGCTTCTGGTAAAAACTCAAAAGCCTTAGATTCCACCCAAAAACGAACCACCTCTCCCATATATTAGAATTTCGGGCTTTAATTACAAAGAAAGTGTTTAATATTAGAAATTATGCAATATTTCTATTTTATAGGTGATCGATATCATGACAGAAATATTGGATTAGCTTTGCGAAGTAAGTGACTTGATCATAAATTAGTATTAGCATATGTTGGTTATATTTATTATTATTAGATCTAATTCTTTGGAATCCAGTGTTTATGTACCACACATCTCATGATATTTGCAAGGACGTCATTCATCATGTTTCATTCCACATGTTATGTTTGTATATATATTATGCATCTCACATTGCATAAGACATGTAAACTCTCATAAAATCAAATGTAAGATAAGCTCAAAGCAGTTAATAAGATGGCCAATAGATGCATAGTATCAATGCGATTTATAGGTGGACATACATGCCACGGACGTTAGCATGATCACCATACTATGCTTGAATACTATTAGGGGCTCCCCTGTGGCCGCGAGATATAAGAAAGGTGTAAGACCTTACACACAAGGTCAAGTGTGCGGGCCAATATGATAAAGAAAATAAGTAAGATAAGCCAAGATAAGTCTTGCATGACATAGCATACATATGAACATTCATAATTTCAAGTTCTCAGCATGAAATGTTTTATGAAAAAACCTTATGTTAAGTATATTTACGTCATAATGGGTTTCTTACTGAGTTATCGACTCATTTTAGTTTGTTTTATGTTTTTAACCATCCCAGGTAAGAATGGTGATGAAACCGAGCAAGCAGGCCAAGTTTAGATGGAGCAGTTGATTAAATTCTAGACTTCTTAGAGTAAACTATTTTTTTTATTATATAATTATATTCAGCTTATTTTATTTAATATTATTTGGAGACATGTTTTTATTAAATAATTCTTTTTATGAAATAAATGAAAAATTTTTTTTATTAAATATGAGATCTCTTGTCAAGTCACTTTTATGAAAACATGTGACATCCCCAGCCTACTGGGAGGGGGTGTTACATAGTCAAACTAAATGAATGCAAAAATGAACAGGACTTTTGTTTGATTGGCACTGAGTGTTTAGGAACAGTGTCCCGACTAATCCTGGGCGTGCACAGGCTATCGATAAAGTTTCCCGCAAGATTGTTTGCACCCAAAAGATCAAGACCTTTACCACTTAAGCCAGCCCCTAAGGTGCAAAAATGAACAGGAATAAAGATCAATTATGTAAGTTGTTGAACTGTACTAACCTGAAGTGCTACCATTATTAGTTTGAGCTAGATCCTTCACTATTACACGGAGCTTTATAGTGATAGTCTCAACCTGAAGGAAGGCAACATGAGAAGATACATAACTTCAAAATCAAACATATAAAATCATCTGAACAGATATGTAAGAACTCAAGAACTCACTCTTCGCATCCACTGGCACTCAATATCAATAAGATCATCAACTCCACATTCAAATTCAAAGGTTCCTTTATTTCCGTGCGGAGTTGAAGCACTGATTTTGATGCAACTGCGTGAAAAAGTTAACAGGGGGGCTGTACGGTAAATATCTCGATATATAACATAATCAGGACAAAGCACGACCTCCATATATATGTCATCCTGTGAATTTCATAAGAGGATAAGCCACAAGTCAAAAGGGCTTCTCAACACTACAATAGAGATAATAGAGCTAAATGTACCACAGAGTAGGTATTAATCCTATTTGCAAATAATTTACATTCTCAAAAGAATTCACTTATTAATGGAATTCTAATACAAGCTATAATACTGCCACTAAACATGTTCTGAGTCCAGACAGAGAAGACAACATAATCCAGTAACACTGAATAGCTTGTCTTTCAGATCTAAACGGTATCAATTTGGACCTCAAGAAAGTTAAGAAAAATTTAGCTCAATCTCTGTTTCATTAATCCCAATCTTTTTTAATCTATCAAAAGAAAAGATACTGACCATTTCCATACTGCCAAAGCAACAATCTGATGCATAGCCATTTAATGAAACTGAAATTATATAACAAAATACAGTAAGAAGATTGATCCACAGAAATGCAAAGCATGCATTGGGGTTAAGAATTATCGAGAGTCCTCTAAGAAAATACCATCATCTGCAATTTCAGAAGTAGGACTTGATGGAGAATTCCCATTCATGGTCTCATCAGCATCTGAGACTACATCAACTGGCTCATTCTGCAAAAATCCTTAGAAAAGTAAATCATAAATTTGAATATTCATGTCTTGCCTTCATAATTAGTTAGTACAGATATAAAAGCCAAAGTACACTGGATGATGGAGACTTCAAAAGGTCATAATTTATCTGGCCTTTCCCTGGTGGGGGATCTTCAGGGCATGGATCTTTTCTCTCCAGTTCAGAAGGGAAATTTCTGGATTTGTTAGTTTCTAATATAAAATCAGGTTGTTCTTGACTAACAGAACCGGAATGCAGACCAGTATCCAGCACAGACAACTCCTCCTTTTGCATATATGATTGAGCATTGTCACAATTATGGTCACAGCCAATTGCATCAACATCTACACAATGTACATGGCTGTCCTCCTTTCTTTCGATGTTGGCTTCCTCTCCCTGGGCAACTACAAACAAATGCAGTGCATGAACGATAGTGTTCAATCAAGCAGTTTGGAGCGAGATTAGAAAAAAGAACAAAAAAGTCAAACATATCCTAAACAGATGCATCATATGTAATGGAAATTTAAGAGGCATGGAAAACCAATTCAAACAGAAAAACGTGTTTAGCGCAAATGTAGCCCAACAGCATGAGACTGAAAGTGGGTAAACTGAAACAAATGTATTGTATGATTGCCAGTCTGACCTTAATCAAAATAAACTGCTTCCACATAAGTTTTCCAGGCCATATTAGAATAGCTAGTGAAGTCCAACCAACTGTCAACTTAACAGTAAAATCCTAACCTTATAAATTTTTGTTGTATTGAAAATAAAGTAAATACTAAAAAATTATCTTGGTTTATATCCCTATACCCCCAAAACAAAGTGTGAAAACCATCAATTGACAGTGACATCCTAGACTTCGTTCGAATCCTCTGGGCAAGACAAACTCCAGAATTCAGACTGAACAAAACTACAGGCCTCCGCTTGGAATTCAACTCAGTATGCGTCAATACCAACTAATCATAATCAGTCATGCGAATCCCTTTTCCCAGCTGAGATTGAAGAACTCAACAAATTTAGATATATTTTTGGCAATTATTAAAATAGAAAATCCAATGGCATGGACTAGACCAAGCCTTGTTGGGACTACTCCTCAACGTTTACTTGCAAATTATACTGAGTTCTTCCAACATCTCCTGAAGAAAATGAGGCAGTGTAGGGAGCGTGTCATAGCATATCCTTAACCAAATGCGACATTCCACACATTCTAGTCAAGATGTCCATTGAATACACTAGCACAAGTAGAAAGCAGAAGAAAGCGTAACGGGATAAACCATTTTCACACCTCCCCTAAGAACAAACTTCAGACTCGGTCTTCAACAAATCTTTTCAAAGGGTAACACAGCCGAACCTTCTCTCGTCCAAGGACAATTAGGTGAAATAGATAATCCCCATCGATGGATATATGCACTATGCAGTATTCATTCCCGACAAATACCGCGTAAATTCATGGCCAAAATATGTAACGAAAATGAAAGTTTCTATACGAACACGAATTATTGTTTTACGCGTCCTTGAATTACCAAATAGATCACGAAAGTTTTTGTGGAGAAAATCAAGATAAAAAGTTCCATTTTGGTTCCCTAGAAACTGCAGAGAGAAAAGAAAAGACAGGAGAGAAGGAACGTTACCGCATTCGAGAAACGAGTACTTCAACACGGCATGATCATCGAGATTGGGGTTTTTTAATTTCTCGAGGAATTTTCTTCCGGCCTCCAATTGAGGGAGCTCGTCCTCTTCCTTGAACTCGAACACGTCGAAAGCTCTACGCGGCGAGCTCTTCATTACCAGCTTGACAAATTAGGTTCCGAACTAGTGAGCGGGTATTTAGGGGGTGGGAAACTCCGGCGAAATTGAGAGGAAAGTCTTGAGCAGACGGGTGCTTGCCCTAATTTGCGCAGGAAACCAACCAATCAGGCACTAGGGGGTGCTCGGATAAAAACTCAGATTTGTAGGGACTTGGTAGTAAAGTTGACGCGCATTTGGAAGTTGGCATATGAGTCATACAAAAAAATAGAGAAACCTGGGTTTCGAATGTTGCCCGGGGTCACCAGGTCAAGATATGCTAATGTCGTACTAAGCATAGCTGTTGGAGTGAGGCAGCGAAATAACGTTAAGGGAAATCATACTCCCACTATACTTTTTACAACAAGTTTCACAACAACAGTTACGTGTAAAAACAGCACTTAATCCAAATGTAATGCACTGGAACATTATAATTAATGGCGAAAACTGCCGTAATTATTTTAAAATTAAAATTAAAATATTTTATATATTTATAATTTTATGAAAAAATATATGTACAACCCTCAATTGTACCGTAACTATTTAAAATATATATATATATATGAGATTACATAAAATAAATTAATTTTTTAATAATAAATTTCATTTTTTTAAGTTAATATTTACATATTACATAATTATATATAAAATTACTCTAATTTTATATATATAATTATAAATATATGTCAACGTGTGAATTATTAATATCATAAAATTTTAAAAATAATTTGATAAAATAAATAATAATTATATATAATAGAAGTGCTATTCATTCCGATGAATAACATCTCGATTCCATCCCGTTTAATTTTTTTTTTTTTAGTTTTTTTATATGATTTTTAAGTAAATATTTTTAAATAATATTATAATTTTTTTCATATTTTTTAAAAATAATTTAAGATGTTATATAAAACTGTTCGTACCTTTTTCTGGACGGGATTTCGTGAGTGGTTCTTGGGTAGTGGAGAATGAGAGACATATGCATTTCATGACGGAGTGGCTTAAATCATGGTTTATTGGAACAAATTTACAATCATTTTTGTACGTCAATCTATAATTTTAGGTACCATATTATATAGGAAAATAATATTCACCCTGATAAGTAGCATCCTGATCCCATCTCATTTTAATTTTTTTTTTCAGTTTTTTATATGATTTACAAATAAGTATTTTTGAATAATATTGTGATTTTTTTAATATTTTTATAAAATATTTTAAGATGTTAAAAAAATTATGTAAAAAAACATATTTTTACATGATTTTTTTAATATCTTAAAATATTTTATAAAAATATTAAAAAAATCACAATATGATTTAAAAACACTTACTTAAAAATAATATAAAAAAATTGAAAAAAGAAATTAAACGGGATGGGATCAAGATGCTATTCATCGGGATGAATAGCACTTCCCTATTATATATAATTATTATTTATTTTATCAAATTATTTTTAAAATTTTATGATATTAATAATTCACACGTTGACATATATTTATAATTATATATATAGAATTAGAGTAATTATATATATAATTATGTGATACGTAAATATTAGATGATCACTTAAAAAATGAAATTTATTATTAAAAAATTAATTTTTTTCATGTGATCCCATATATATATATATATATATTTAAATAGTTACAGTACAATTGAGGATTGTACATATATTTTTTCATAAAATTATAAATATATATAATATTTTAATTTTAATTTTAAAATAGTTACGACACAATTCGACAATTTTTGCCATTAATTACAATGTACTAGTGCAGTATATTTGAATTAAGTGCTGTTGTGACACGTAACTGTTGTTGTGAAATTTGTTGTAGAAGGTGTAGTGGGAGTATCATTTCTCGTTAACGAGTGAATCTCGAAGTTTGCTATCCCAACTCAAAGGAACTTTCTAGTTACTTACTCCGTTGAGGACCCTTACGGCCAAACATCCATCGATAGAGGTCGAATTCTAGCAGCAACAACCTGCTTCTCAACAAAGACAGTTCCACTCCCAAACCTATACCAAAAGAGGAAGCTAAACCCGTGCTGACGAATAACCAACCCCCTTAATTCGTCGAGTAAATAGGGAAGGTATAGGTTTGCTATGAACGACCCAGTATCAAATACAAGTAATAATATCAATGTACCTAGTATCGAATATGGCACAATTCGATAGTTTTTGCCATTAATTACAATGTACCACTGCAGTATGTTTGGATTAAATGCTGTTGTGATACGTAATTATTGTTGTGAAATTTGTTGTAGAAGGGGTAGTGGGGGTATCATTTTCCTAAGGTTAATATCAGCGCCATTTTGGTTTGTTCCTCGCAGTCGACTGCTGAATGTGAGCATCGGGCTCTACAAATTGTGTGCGCGCAGATAAAAAGGAAAATATTTTAAAATAAAATAATTACATATAAATAATTTTATAAATTAACGTAATTTTAATAAATTTTAAGATTGTTTTTAATATAAAATAAATCAAATATATTATATCAAATCAAATCAATTTATAAAATTTTTAGATAATTTCTTTATATATGTAATTCTCACCAAGATAAATGGTTGTATTTCTAATTGATAAACAAGTATTTCTAAAGTCTTTAAAAATAATGCAGGGTGGCTCAAGAAAATTTGAGACTTAAGATGAGAAGTTTTTCTTCTATCAATCTAAATTAAGTTATATTTAATTATATTTTTATTTTAAAATTATTATTCTTGGAATATTTTTTTCTTAATTGATAATACGACTAGTCTATTTTAATAATATTTTGTGTTGGTGTATGAACTTAAAAAGAAACACTAATCTCAAATATATATATATATACAAAAAAATACAAAATTGACGTGCAATTATTTTTAGATATTTTTTTTGTATATTTTAATAATATGATTAGCTGTATTTTCTTAATATAAAATAATTATTTTAACCAATCATATCAAAAATATATATAAAATAATAATATATCATTATATTTGAAAATAAATCGATTTACTGGTGATCTAACTCGGTAATTCGTATGACATCTAAGATTTTTTCACTGTTAAAAGTCCAACGAAATAGAATATTTTTCTTTAATTAATCATTCTAAGATTGAGGAGAGCGTACAATTTTGATATCGTTGATACCATGGCTTGAGCTCCCTTGGCACACGGTGTCATTCATTATTCAGACCAAAAATGTAAATATGGAATCAACAAATTGGCAAGTTCTACCTTTCCTCTACAAATTTTTTTATTATTTCTTTCGAATAATATTAGGTACAAGTTTTAATTTTATAAATTTTATACAAGTATTTTATAACAGAGTATTGCTATATCTACCAAATATTACATAAATATAATCTCATAAACTGATATAGTTTTATCTAATTTATTAAATCTAATTTACAATAGAAATAAATTTATAATATGATAAATCACATCGAATTATATTAATCTATATTAATATATGAGATTATTTTTATATAATCTATTTATGATTATGTATATTTTCTTTTATAATAATGTGAGCTCTATAAAAAAAAAAGTGAGTTTTTTACACTTTTTTATAGTAGATTTTACTTTTTATAAAGGGTTTTATTGACAAGTTCAATATTTATTTTTGGAAAAATACATATCATGAATAAAGGGTCATCTTTTGCTGCAATAATTTGATGGTAGAAAAAAAAAATGGCCACAAAAGGTCATTTATGTTTTAGTGTCATAGTAGATTTTACTTTTTATAAAGGGTTTGCATTGGTCTTGTATATTTTAGACTTATATATATTATTTCTTATTTATTTATATCTCCCTCTAGACTTTAATAATATTACGATGGGTTCGGAATATTGTTTTGGCAATCAAATGAGAATATAATTTTGTGAATAATAGTATAATGAAAAATACTATTTTCAATTATAAAATTTATTGACAAAGATCGTTGTTTGTTTTTTTTTTAAAATTTGATAGTTAAGAAAGTAATTTTTTTAATGATTTTCTTTTTTCAAATGTTTACAGTGTTTAAAAGATGATTGAAAAAAGCAAAAATTATTAAAAACAATTTGCTTTTCGGTGAAAATTCTTGGTGAGAATCTCCTGTGGGTGTAGCATCACCCTATTAAAATTATTTGAGGTAGGATGTTTATTGCATTGAAAAACAAGAGAAAAAAATTAAAAAAATTATTATAAAATTAAAAAATTGTACGAATATAATTTCATAATATAATTTCTATTTTAAAATTAGAAAAAATTATATGATTTTTTGTATTTTGTTTGAGAGTTTAAAAAAATTATAATAACTAAACAAGAAGTTTGAGATTTGCAAGGGAAAAATATTTATAAAACTAATGTATTATATAAAATCAAATCATTTTATATATTTATTTTTATATAATTCATTTGTATTCTTCTCTAAAGATAGCTTGACCAGTCAGCACTTCGACAAACAAATTACAAACGAGAAAGAGAGAAGCAACATTCTTATTATCCCGCGTTAGTCAAACTCTTCAATGATTTAAATAAGTCAAACTCTTCAATGATTTGAATAGAATTTTAATGTGCAATGTAAGGTGGTTTCTCTCCTTTGTGTCCTAAATAATGGGTATATGAGGAACAATCAAAGAAAGAGGATAAGAGAGCCCAACTTAGCACAAATAGGTCCATTAACCCAGCCAGCAGAGAAGTCAGCAAAACCAACACTTGAAGGTCCTAGACCTACAAGAAAACACCCTTAATGCAACCTTTATATAGGAGTAGACGGTATGGGAAATGGGACTTATTGCCCTGAAGCTCCCCTAAATGGTGTCAGACTCATAAGCACATGCATAAATAGGCAGATAAAAAGGCAAGAAGAGTCTTCGATTTTCTGACAATAAAAAAACAACGAACCACCGATGATGTTTTTAGAATAAAGCAAATTAAGAAGTCACGTCGCATTAATGACCTAACTATTTGGATTATACGCCGCATTAATGATGTCGTCGTGGAGGCTATACCACATTAAATGATTTTGATAAAAAGAATAGTTGAAAGGACATGATTCCATGGGAACAGATACAATCTGTCCCCATAAGTTCAAAGCATAAATAGAAAGCCCAAATATAAGGAAACTCATTTTGAACTCTCTCACAGTTATTTATAGACTTCCAAATAAAAATACTAACTTAGGTATTGGAGAATCTCCAACCTCACTAAGACCCTACTCTTTGATCTATCTTATTCATTTGTGTAGGTCCAAATAAATATACTAATTTAGGCAATTCCATGCCGCAAGGCTTTGTCTTCAATTTGCAACCACCAAATGTGAGATGAGGGCTTGGGGGATCCGAGGTATTTTTGATACTTATGAACAATAATGAGAATTCAATTAGTAAAGAATAAGAGAGAATAAAATCAGAGAGCACCCTAGTGGAGTGCATGTGGTATTTATATACCTAGCTGAGGACATCTTCTGACAAGAGAATTCGGGGATGTTGTTCGTACCTTTCAGCTAGATTGTGGGGGCATCTACCGTATCTCTATCGAGTCCTTCGTCAATCTACTATCAGGTGGCAGTACCTCCCACGATTAATCACACCAACTCCTGACACCCTTGTAATGTCGTGCCCCCATGCCACATTTCATTTAATGTGGCGTGGTCTTCATTTAATATGACATATTTTTGCTTGATGCGCCCTTACTGCTTAGGCTTACCCAGCTGTTGATACTTGAGTACTTGAGTTGCTCCTAACACCCTAAGTATGTACTGTCAGCCCCTCGTCTGATGTTGTATCAATGTTGTTGTTGACTCCTAGGTGCTAGGGTTGTTCCTAACACTATGGCCCCCCGATTTTGGCCTTAGCTGATGACCTAGGGTAAACTGGCTTAGATTGGCCTAATACTAGGGAAAAATTCCCCTCACACAGTACCATGCGACTTCCTAGCATACTAATTTGGTAGAAAATTAAAATCCAAGCTGACGAACCTCACTTAGTTTTCCTTGTATGAGCCTTCAAGACGGGCTCTGGGCTAGATTAACTCGGCCTAGGGCTCGAAAACTTATCCTAACGAAACACAATGTTAACATGCTGAGGACTAAGGCCTAGTTTGTTTATACAAATCATCTCATCTCATCTCAAACTCATCATTAATATTTTTTCAAATATCTACATAAAATAAAATTAATAATTCAACTTTTTCAAATTCTAAAATAATTTTTATAAATTAACAGAATTAATAATAAAAATATATTTTACAATAATATTTTGTTCTTTTTTTAACTTTTATTTTATCTCAACTCTGAAAACAAACCAAGCCTAAATTACATTCCTAGCATTTAACTAACTTTATTATAAATGCTGTCTATTTAGAATTATAAAAGGGAGAACTGTTATGGACACAAAAAGATTACATAAAATTAATTCCCAAACTTTTACGATTTTATAAAATTTGTTAGATTTATTTTATAATAAACATAACTTTACAATTTTACATACCATATTAAATTATTAATTAGCCACATCAATTTATAAATTTTTTTTTGTATAATTTTTTTTGTGATTTTCTTTCATTATTTAAGATGATTTCCATGAACTTGATCAATTAACAACCCTTCTAATACTGTAAATCGGTTTTATAAATATTGGTTCTATTAAAACTATGTACATGTGTGACATCTACGTCCGGATGGTTTTTGCCTCCTTCGACCTATGTATATTTCACCATACTAAACAAGCAACAATAGGTGATCGACCACCTCCAAAAAAAAAAAAAAACAATAGGTGATCGACAAACTGAGTAGTAGGACAAGCGTGCATCATTTCCAATTTCCAATTTCCCAGCTTCGCGATTACCAAGACAAAGATGTAGATCATTGGGCTGCTGCTTTAGAAGGATTAGCCGAAGGAAAGTGATATACATAATGTTAAGGACGTGTCTCGCTCCTATCCTGCAACTGTTTACCTGCAAGAAATTAAAGAGATCCGGCGATTTTTGCCTGAGAAAGCTCTTATGCCTAAGTCAGTAATCTTGCTAATTATTTCAAAAGTAACTTGAAAGATCTAGAGAGAACTCCCATTTCCATAGAGGGTTACTTGGTTTATATGGGCATCGTGTTGGTGCTTATCCTTTGATGTAATTTCCGTTTACAAGTTATCTTTCCGTAACTAACATGATTACGTATCTGCATGAAATCTCGTAGAATGTGCTGAAGATTTGAGTATTAGTTTATGTACGTGATTTTGCAGGATTCTATTCTTATTCGTCTTCCTGGGTAAGTTATTGAACACATGGTATTAACTTTCTTCTATTAGGGCTTTCATAATGGTGGGCTTCCAGGTCCCTTGACTTAAACAGGCCCTACAGCTACCCCGCGAATTTTTTATGCCTCAAGGCATAGGGAATTTAATTTATTTTGACATTCGTGTGTTTTCGGTTCCCGTCCAAATATGCATGAGAACGTGTTCTTTTTCGTGACCTTTCACTTGCCTGCCGTACTTTCATCTTCGTGTCCGATAATTGTGGCAATAGTGGGAAGGTTTAGCATGTGACAGTTATTTTACATCTGACGGATATTTCTCTATCTTCGCATCAAGTCATAATGTCTCATTCGTTGGTGTTCCACAGTCATCTTGCCCTTTAAATACCCCATTTTTCTTTTTCTTTTTTTCCTTTCTTTCTCCTGCTTATTTTACTCCTTGGTATTTTCTCGGTTCTCTTCATTCTTTCATTATTGTCTCTTGTTCTTGCTTCTTGCTCTTGCTTCTTGTTCTTACCTCTTGTTCCTGCTTCTTTCCTTTTTACAACTCCATAGCAGAACAAGGTAGTGGTTCGGTTCAACCTTTTGACATTCCCGAGAGCACAACGTTTGATGGATACACATGGCGCTCAAGCATTTGAGAGAAGCATTTGACTGAGATCTGAAAGGAGTTTGGCATCCCGAATTCTGTTGTGATGAAAGCTCCCGAATCTGGGTGTTGTGACGATGAAGGGTTCTCGGGCTGGGTAGCCATTTCCGTAGCCCTTTTGTCGCCCTCTTCGCGACATTTTGGATCTGCTCGAATTGATTCCGATTCAGCTTCACCCTTTCACTTTGAGGGTTTACTTGTGCGCCTGCATTGTCTTCCGGATGATTCTAGAACCCCTTCGTGACCCATACCCATATATGACTGCTTAGAAATTTTTGGCTTTCTAGATGTGAGGGCAGCCAATGAGGGTTATGTGGCTGTCTTTCGTAAAAAGGAAAAAGGGCAACCTTTGACTACGTTTGAAGGCCGGCTTTCCAATGCCAAGGCGTGGATCACGAAATTCTTTTTTATCAGTGGGCAGGGATGGGAATTTCCTGGCCAAGAAGAGGTTTTCGGAAACTTCCCTATCAGGGCAATCTAGCGCCCTATCCTTGAGAGTCGACGTTTGTGGGCTCTCATGCCCCCACTGTCCCGTCGAGAGTTGGCTTATATAGATGCCGTTCACGCCTCGGCTGCAGAGCATCCTGACGACCTCTAGACCGATAAGCTATTGTACCTCGTCCACATAGATCGGTTTCTGACGTCCCCCAATCGCTCCTTCGCTCATGGACGTGATTTCATGATCACTGATGTTATTCCTGCCCCTCTACCTATTCCTTCTGACAAAATCATAACAGGTGCCCTTGTTGTGCGGGATAGGAAGGGGGAGCTAAAGGAGAAAAGACAGTTGGAGACTGACGTGGTTGAGGACAAAAAGGAAAGAAGGTCCAAGAAGAAGAATGATGAGGGTCAAAAGAAAAGGACTCGCATTGAGGATCCTTCTCAACTCACCCCCCCTCCCGAAGAAACCCTTGGTGTCCACTAAAGAAGGTCTAAAGCAAGCGCCCATGCTTCTAGCTTTGAAGGGAAGCTTAGCGTCCTCTGCGGGCTACCCTGAGCAGCCGCCTCCTGAGTCTAGGGCTAGTTCGAGGGGAGACCAATCTAAAGCTTCTATATTACCAGCGGCTTCTGCTTCTGCTGCTTCCGGTGGCTCTTCCTTGAGGCCGCGATTTGTCGGTTTAGGGGATAGGGAAGGTCTGACTAGCATAGCTCTTTTTGAGTTGGCCACCACCTTTTAGGTTCAGGCACCCCTTCAGACCAGCCATCGGGCGCTTGTTCTTGTGTTTGTGCCCCCCTCCACTGAGGGACCCGTGAGAGGCGGCAACCTGCCTGTTGACGTTATGGTCGCCCTTCATTTGGACAGAATTACCAGCTCCAGTGCATGCCCGCCAACACCCTCGGAAGGCGCCCATAAGGAAATGGAGGAAAGTTTGATTGGTGCCCAGCCTCTTGGTCAAGAAGACTCCCCAGTTCCTGCTCGGGAGGGCGCTAACCAGTTGGATTTGGAAACTCTCCCAACTACCATATCCGGGGGTAACACTCATTCTGTGGTTGGTAGCGGCGAGTGCCTCTCTTCAATTCCTCTTCCAGCATCTTCTTTTGATGGGGAACCCAACTCCCTTACTGATGAGGAGTTGGATAACTTGCTTCGGGAAGGCGCCCATACGGAGGAGACAACCTACCCTATATTAATACCTGACACTGTGCACTTGTCAAGCCAGGTAGAGTGTGCGGCTCTTGAGCCCGTGAAGATCGTGACGGTTGAGGAAATCAGTGGTCCCGGGGGAAACACCGGAGGTGATGGCAGTGGGGGTGCCTCTTCTTCGTCAATTCTTGCTCAAGTTGAGGTTGTCACTGAAATGGCCAACTAGCTAAATGACTGGTTTTCTACAATATTTCCTTAACTTGTCTTCGTCATTCACCTTTTTTCCTTATTTTCCTTTTCTTTTCTTACCCAGGCTCTTTTTTCTTCTTAAAAGGGTGTCGACAACCTGGTGGCAAGGATAGTGGCTAACTTTGTTCGACGAGAAGAAGAAATTAAAGGGAAGTGGCAGGCAGACAAAACCGAGTTGGAGGCTTTGGTAGAGAGGAACAGGGAACTCGAGCGCCGTTTGGATCAGGTGCAAGGTTTCGTCAACTCTCTTCAAGGGGAGTTGGAGTTGCGTAATGGCGAGGTCCTTGAGTTTCGGGACACTGTTCGCCTTGCTGAAAAGGCGAAAATCAGGGACGACTTCTTTCACCATGTAATAACCCAGCCCACGGGCTTAGCCCATTTGGCCCAACCCCCTATTCTTTTCTTTTCCCATTTCTTCTACTTTGTTCCCGTATATTCCAGAAACACCCATTTTCATTTCTCTCGACAAACCCCACCCCCCAACCTACATCTCTCTCTCTCTGTACATACAAATCCCTCTCTCACATCACATTCTCTCCAACCTCACAAACACAGTTGCACAACACTCATCGCTTTCCCTCACTTCAATTCTCTTCACATGCTCACTTTACTTTCTCCTCCCCTCTCATTTCATTTTCTCAATTTCACCTCATCTCCACCGTATACATACGTATATATATATATATATATATATTTCTATAGTTATTTGTTCTTTCTTTCTCTCTATAAACCTTCACTCATATACCTAGTATTTTGGAATTTTCTCTCTATTTCTCTCTCGGTAATCTCTACTCACAGCCCCTGTTTTCAGCATCGTTGACAATAAATTTTGGGTAAATTTCTCATCTCCCATTATTAGTGTTTTATTGATTTGATTTTAGAATTTGTTAAGTTTTGGATTATGGATTTTTAGTATTTACCTAGCTAATTGATTTGGTTGTTTAGGTGTATTAAAGTAATAAAATTTCAGTATTAGTAATGGGTTTTGGTTAGAATTTTAGTTGTTTGTGTTATATTTTTTAAGGTTGAGTATAGATATTATTGGGTTGTAATTATAAAGGGTAAATGCTATGTAGGTGCTATTTGGCAGTTTACATAGAGTTTGGAAATTTGGTATTTATCTATTTTGGGGGAAAAGCTTCTTAAAACAAGTCTAAAATCATGTTATTAAGGTTATATGGCATTTTAGAGTTTAGTGAGATGATTTTTAGAGTGAAAATTTGATGGATTATAATGACTTGAAATCGGTTTCACGTGACCGTAGGCAAATGAATACTGTCTTGACTTTTGACACTAAATTGATGTAAGTGGCTTTCTAATGGATTTTTATTAAAATAATTGTTGGTTTGGCTTGGAATGGTACACTGGAATATTACAGTTCAAACTTGTGTAAATTGAGAATTTGTGCACATTCTAATATTGTTTTGGCTTTGCTTGTGGGATTTGTGCAAATTTTGTGATGGTTGAAATGTTTGAAAAATGCCATGTGATTTCTAAACTTGAAAGTTAAATGTGAGCGTGCTATTTCTTCTTGAGCCCATGATTAAATGTCTTTGTGACATGTTTGATGCCCTTCGCGGCATGATGACTGATGTCTTCGTGGCATGATATCTGTGTGGTATATTGATGCCCTTGTGGCATGATGTCTTCGTGGCATGATATATTCATGGTATATTGGTGATTTCCCTATTATCATGTGGCCTTGAATATGATTTTTGACTAAATGTGTTGGTTGAGATTAAATTGTATTGCTTATATAATTTTATTGAGAATTCATCTTCTCTTAAAATTAAAAAAATTGCCAACTCCCACACCCCCATTAAATTGCTACTTACTGAGCATGTGGAAGCTCACTACTTTACCTCTCATATTTTTCAGTGTTGTAGAAGTTCCTTCCTTTGGAGTGATTGCTTGAGTTAAAGATTCCAAAGCAAATGGTTTAGTGACTTGAGGTTGGAGGTTTTTGAGGATGGTTAGTTCATCGCTTGGAACATATTTTGATTGTATAGAAATTTTTCTTATGGTTATGTTTTAGTGGTTATACAGTTTTAGTTGAAATTTCAGAATCTATAATTATTTAGAATAGTGTGACTTTTGTTGAATTTGTAAGTTAGTTTTGAGGATCATTGTATTTTTTTTGTTTTGAATACTTTGGAGATTTTGTATATTATGTGCTTTGTAAATAGGGAGGAAGTTTTAAAAATATAGATAGAACTCTGTCCGTTTATAGTTGGGTTTAGGGCATTACATACCAAATCTTGTAGTCTGAGAGAGATCTAGCGTGGGCACAGCTTTTCGAAGTCCAACAAGGCTTCAACGTTGAATTGGCCTGTCGGGACTCGAAACTCCTTTCCCGTAGTGGGAAGTTAAACTTGGTCCAGGAGGAGCTTGCCCGTTCTTAGGAACGGTATAGCGGCTTGTCGAAGGACCTGCTGAACGCCCTAGAGAAAGCGTGCCTTATCGCTCAAGACCTTTCCGAGGCGCAAGGTTCTCTGGCCGAACTCAGAAAGCGCCACCAGAAGTACAAGGCGAGCCGTGCAAACGCGGACGAGGAACTTAGGAAGGTCAACCTGGTTGCTTTGACCAGGGATGAACAGTTAGCCAGAAAAGCAGACCAGTTGGCTGCTGCTCAGGCGGACGTTATTAGCCTTCAGGCCCAATTAGCTTTGGTTCCTCAGGTCAGGGACGCGACCTTTACTTATAGCCAGGATGCTGGCATTGTGCACTTGAGGAACCGTCTCTTGGCTGACCTTGCTACAGACTTCCAAACTCTCGATACAAGTTTGTTTTCTCCTAAGGTGGCCGCCTGCCGCCATGTGGATATGTTCAAGCGTAAGGAAGTTCTAGACACCTTTTTAAACGTGCCTCCACTGTTTCCTCTTGAAGAAGGCGACGCCCCCTGATTCAAAACCGCAATTTTTTGTATATTATTTATTATTATTATTATTTTTATTGTGGTTGCGCATTGTAACCTCGAACTGTAATCAAATTATTTTCTTGTAAATAACATAGATTATTTGCTTTAACATTGTATTCTTGATTCGTTGCTAGACAGTTTTTGAGTGCTCGTCTCAATCATTGTTGCGGTCTGCTTTTACTCTTGCCTTTGCTTTTGTTTGGATTATTTTTGCGGTCCTTGGCCTATTCCTCGACCCCGCAAGCTAGATAGCTTGTTGTGAGTTTTTTGTTAGCTAGACGGTCCTTGACCTTTCCTTTTTTTTTTTTTTTTTATGGCATCGCGGGCGTTGAGACTTGTTGTTGGTGTTTTAGGTAGGCGGGGTCATTTGCCTCGGCGCCCTTTTTCGTGTGACATCTGCGAGTGTTCTACTCATCTTTGGTGTTTTAGGTAGGCGGAGTTATTTGTCTCTACGCCCATTTTTTCTTGTGCGACACCTACGAGTATTCTACTCGTCTTTGGTATTTTAGGTAGGCGGGGTCATTTGCCTCTGCGCCTTTTTTTTTTTTTTTGTATAGCACCTATGAGTGTTCTACTCGTCTTTGGTGTTATATGGTTTGTGCGGTCCGCGACCTTTCCCTTAATCTCGCGAGCCGGATAGCTTGTTGCGGGTCTCTATTAGTAAGGCCTTCCTCGGATGTGACATCTTGGTGCCGATGGTCAGGGGCGGCGACTTCTGTTGACTTTCGCACACCCCTTTCATCTCTTTTTTGTACAGGGTGCCCCAAGTAATCACGCATACTTTAGACAAGACATGAGAATTAGTGTAGTTGAGACTGGGCGTGTGACGCCCCCAAATTTTCCTTAAAATAAAGACAGGAATCGATGTGTCAGGATGCTGACAACACGGTCACGCACCCCCAATATCAAGTGCCAAACATGTGTGCACACCGTGACATACATAAAATATAAATCGCAGCGGACAAGTTAAGTCGATAATTAAGTACCAGAATTTTTAGAAATATCTTACAAACCCGTTTAACATATATTTTCGAACAGAAGATTAAATACAGTCATCCGAAATACAAATTAAACAAATACATATTTTTAAAAAGGGAAAAATAATTTTCCTAAGATAACAATTTATAATATCAGTACATCAATGGCAGAACCGTCTCCTCAGACTTAGCCTCTTCAAATCTGCATCCAAAAAACTACGACGCCAAGATGGCATCGCAGGTAAGTACAACCCAACCAAACTAAAAGACAGAAATATACTCATGCAACAACAAAACTCATGAACACGACACCAAATGCATGAATCTCAAAAGAACATCTTTTTCAAAATAAATAAAATAAACACATGCCAAAATCTCATTTTAGTCCATGATAAAATTCCAGTAAAAAGCATCCATAATTTTTCAGAAAAATAATATCCGCAAATCCAATCATATCGGGCATTACGTATCGCCGTCCCTGATATGATAAACACACATCACCAATCATAATGGGCGTTACGTATCGCCGTCTCCATTATGATTCATACACATTCATTTCATAGCGAGCGTTACGTATCGCCATCCCCATTATGAAATACATACCCAAAGACCATAATGGGCGTTACGTATTGCCATCTCCATTATGTCATCCACACACTATCAATCATAATGGGCGTTACGTATCACCGTCCCCATTATGACTGACACACACAATGACCATAATGGGCGTTACGTATCGCCGTTCCCGTTATGACTCAGTCAAAAATCATTAAAATCCATAAATTCAATAAAAACCCATTTTCCATTTCCAACACATGAATATCTGAAATCATGCAAAAATTCAATTTTCAAATATTTCCATGAACATGCACGTAAATACACAATACGGACGACCATGCACCAAATAGCCAACAATTAATAAATTCCAACAATGACCAAACACAATATCTGTTGATGCCAAAAATATATTTAAATCTTAAAATTCGTTTGGAAAGTACTTACAGCGGGTAAAAACGCAAATCCTTGAGCAGACGTCAATCCGCAACGCTGGTAGCGTTCACTTGTACATTAGGCTAGAGTGCTCGGTTTGACACCAAAATTTAGGAAGATACTCATTGAAGGTTGGGGAATCTCATGGAGGTGGTGGTGTGGCGGTGCAACCACCGGAAGGTGGCGGATCGGGCTCAAAATGGGTGAAAACCCATTTTCAGGTTTGAGATTGTACCGGGAAGGTGGGGCCATATATGGAGAAACTGAGTTACGGGGATGACCGGCTGGGCAAGGGGAGTGGTTTGGTGGCAGAGGTGAGATGCACGGCGGCCGGACGGCAGCGCGGCGAGGATAAACTCATTTAAGGACCCATTTCGGGTGGAGGAGCAAACAGCAAAGATGGGTGGCTTTGGGTGGTGGGTTATGCTCGCCAGAGGGTGGGGAGGCTGTTGGTAGGTCGCCGATGCTAAGGGGTGGCCGGAAAATGCAAGGGAAGGCAAAATACCCATTTCGGGTTTGTGGCCGTGGAGGGGCGGTGGGATGGTCGGAGGTGACACCACTGGTACCGTTGGACTCGCCGGCATGTGGGGGTGAGGTTGGGCTGGGCGGTGTCGTCGGTGGGAGACCGACGGCAGCCCTAGGTGGAGATGAGAGAACCGACGAGAGAGAGGAGAGAACAGGAGAGCTCGCGGGTCTGTGACCGAAAATGGGAAGAAAAGAAAATTGAAAGAAAAGAAAAAGAAAAAGGAAAAATAAGAGAAAAAGAAAAATAAGAAAAATAGGACTACTAAAAAAATACAATAAATTAAATAAAAACCAATTGAAAATACTACCATTCAATATCAATAAAATAAGATATTTAAAGTCCAAGAATAAGCTGATTTAATTTAAATAACAATTTAATTATAGAACACTAATTATTATTAAAAAAGTACATCAAATAAAATCACATAACAAAATAAATGAATTTAACTCCAATTATTAAAATAATTACCTCACATTAAAATTAATAAGAAAAGTAACGTAACTCAATATTTAATTATAGGAACAACATAAAACCAATATTAACTAATCAATAGATCAAATAAATATCTTAAACAAATAAAACAAGACTAATAATATTATTAAAATAAATTAAAATAATTAACACCAATAATAAAATAACGTGTAAAAATACATGTAAATCTGGGATCTCACATTCTCCCCCCCTTAAAATGAATTTCGTCCCCGAAATTCGTTCGGCTGCAACTAATAAAACTCCAATAGCTTACCTACCACAACACTTAATACTTACTCCAAACATTAGTACAATCATCTATTTTCCTCAAACACAATTGAATGTTATTCCATCATGAACGTATAGTCTCCAAATAATATTTCATCTCTAAAACTCCTAAGGTAGCCAATTAATTTGAACTCTATATATACAAGTACCTCAGTATAATCTCCCAAAATCTTAATGTTCACTAACTTCATACAACACATCATGCCACCCTAAAAAACACTCCCAAGTTTAACTTCTCATCTTAACCATCAATAAACCTAATTTACCCAACAAATGGTGAATCTCCCCTTACAAGTACCGTTATAAATTTCAAGTCACCACTAATTTCTCACATTTAACGTAAAACTTGAACCTCCAACTATATCGCAAATCATCACGCTTTCGCGCGCACTCTGATAACTCGCTAAATGCATAAAAATTTAAGTCCTCATAAATTATCACCATAAGTAAAAATTGGCTCAATACCTATTAACAAGAAATCCTATGCCACATTTACAAATCCTAATGCTTTATCATCTCACAATTCAAGTTATGTCACCCAATATTAAAGCCTAAAATTTCTAACTCCCAAACCTCTAATACACTTCTCCATCATTATAACTCATCACTCTCATCATAGATTAATTATCTAAATCTGTATTCTCGCAATCGAACCTTCATTACCTATGAGATGGAATAATCTCAAATATTTAAATTCTTATGTGACCTCAAGTCACAACTAATTCTTTAAGACACCTTAACAAATGTTGTTAATCATTAAATTCATCAAACATCAAGTTCAAATTGTCCACCCCAATAAATTCGCCCAAAAGCCTAAAATTTAGATCTCTTAAATTTATTTCTATCACATCAATTCAACCCTATCACTTAACAAAACAAATTCTCCCAAGTCAAACACAAAACAAAATAAGTACTCTCCAAAATTTACATACACACAACTATTACATAACAATCTCTAAGCACTCACAAACAAAAACTACATCAAAACTTCACCAAAGAACAATTGATCATCTACCATCATAAGTATTCTTAAATCGGATTCCATAATAATATGGAAATGGCTAAGAATTTTACACTCACATGAAAAGTCCATCTAAAATACAATTCCAATAATCTCCCAAACATAAAATTAGAACTTAAAAATTCTAACACTCAGTGAGACCCAGATATTACACATAAATAATTTAGGAAATATCAACAAAGAAAATCAATTACATAAATACCAATAATTATCAAGACGAATCAATCTCTCAAGATATAGCAATATACCCAAACACTAAATAAAACTCAAGTAATTTCCATAAATATTATATAAAAACACAACGGGAAAAAAATCTAATAACCAAGTAAGTAAAAGCTATTCATTTAAGAAAACAAGACCACTTCCTTTGGTAAACACAAATCGCCAAAAGCATTTATTAAATAAAACGAAGAGTTTGAATTAAATTAAGAACAACAAATAAAATAACAAATGAAACTTTGAAATTCTCCACAAAACCCAACTCTTAAAAGATTTATTGTAAAAATCTTCAGGACTTAAAACTTTTGAAAGAAACGAACCATAATAGAATAAATAAATAGATAAATTAATTAATAAATAAATACAAACAAGTTGTCAAACAAATTCACTTGTCAAAATAAATAAATAAACTTTTAAAATAAAACAAACGGAAATGTTAAGAGATAATAAATTTAAACTTATTTCAAAGCATATGCCTAAAACGAAAGTATATCAGCGATTCTTTTTAAATTTTTGTCTAAATAAATTTTCAAACTTTCAGAAATATTTAAAATACAAGAGCCATAATTAAAATAAACAAATAATAAACAAAATCCATAACTATCTTGTAAGAAACCTATGAACTAAAATTAAAATCAAATCCTGATGATAATTGAATAAAAGTTTAAGAAAATAAGATAACCCACAACAAAAGAAATAAACTTTAAAAATAAGAAATTCCATAACACAATTATTTAAAATATAAGATTCAATAAAAAGATTGATTTAAAATAATAATCTAATATAAAATATCCAAATTCCAATTTAAATAAAAACAAAGGCATATATATAAAATAAATAATTGAATAAATGCTCAACAACTTAACTAAATAAAATCAACTAACTAAAATCTTAACGAATACCCTACCCAATTACAATATTGAACAAATATTAAAATAAAATAAAACAAAACAAACAAACTATTCAGAACTAAATTAATCATGAAAATAAATAAACAACATGCACTATAAAATAAAAAATACTACACAACTAAATAAATATCGATAATCTTACCATATAAATTTGTAGGAAAAACTTAAAGAACAAATAGAATAATAAAATAAAATAAAATAACCAAATAATGAAACAAATAAATTTTTAAAACCACAAACTTTTATGGTACTGTCCCAGAGCCAAACTGCTCTGATACCACCAGTGACATCCCCAAATTTTCCTTAAAATAAACACGGGAATCGAGGCGTCAAGATGCTGACAATACGGTCACTCACTCCCAACGTCAAGTGCCAAACGTGTGTGCACACCATGACATACATAAAATATAAATCGCAGTGGACAAGTTAAGTCGATAACTAAGTACTAAAATTTTTAGAAATATCTTACAAACCAGTTTAACATATATTTTCCAACAAAAGATTAAATACAATCATCCGAAATACCAATTAAACAAATACATATTTTTAAAAAGGGGAAAATAATTTTTCCAAAATAACAATTTATAATATCAGTACATCAATGCCAGAGCCGTCTCCTCAGACTTAACCTCTTCAAATCTGCATCTAAAAAACTACGATGCCAAGATGACATCGCAGGTAAGTACAATCCAACTAAACCAAAAGACAGAAATATACTCATACAACAACAAAACTCATGAACACGACACCAAATACATGAATCTCAAAAGAACATATTTCTCAAAATAAATAAGATAAACACACTCCAAAATCTTATTTTAGTCCACGATAAAATTCCAGTAAAAATCATCCATCCTTTCCTAGAAAAATAATATCCGCAAATCCAATCATACAGGACGTTACGTATCGCCATTCTCGATATGATAAACACACATCACCAATCATAATGGGCGTTACGTATCGCCGTCCTCATTATGATTCATACACACTCATTTCATAGCGGGCGTTACGTATCGCTGTCCCCATTATGAAATACACATCCAATGACCATAACGGGTGTTACATATCGCCGTCCCCGTTATATCATCCACACACTATCAATCACAATGGGCGTTATGTATCACCGTCCCCATTATGACTAACACACACAATGACCATAATGGGCGTTACGTATCGCCGTCCCCGTTATGACTCAGTCAAAAACCATTAAAATCCATAAACTCAATAAAAATACAGTTTCCATTTCTAACACATGAATATCTGAGATCATGCAAAAATTCAATTTCCAAATATTTCCACGAACATGCTCGTAAATACACAATGCAGACGACCACGCACCAAATAGTCAACAATTAATAAATTCCAACAATGACCAAACACAATATCTGTTGATGCCAAAAATATATTTAAATCTTAAAGTTCGTTTGGAAAGTACTTAAAGAGAGTAAAAACGCAAATCCTTGAGTAGACGTCAATCCGTAGTGCTCGTAGCGTTCACTTGTACGTTAGGCTAGAGTACTTGGTTTGACATCAAAATTTAGGAAGATACTCATTGAAGGGTGAGGAACCTCATGGAAGTGGTGGTGTGATGGTGCAACTACCGGAAGGTGGCAGATCGGGTTCAAAATAGGTGAAAGCCCATTTTTCGGGTTTGGGGTTGTATCGGGAATGTGGGGTCATGTATGGGGAAACTGAGTTAGGGGGATGACCGGCTGGGCAAGGGGAGTTGTTTGGTGGCAGAGGTGAGATGCACAGCGGCCGAACGGCGGCGCAGTGAGGATAAACTCATTTAAGGACCCATTTCGGGTGGAGGAGCAAACGACAGAGATGGGTGGCTTTGGGCGGTGCGTTATGCTCGCTGGAGGGTGGGGAAATTGCTAGTAGGTCGTCAGTGCCAAGGGGTGGCCGGCGGTGGCCGAAAAATGCAATGAAAGGCAAAATACCCATTTTGGGTTTGTGGTCGTGGAGGGGCGGTAGGATGGCCGGAGGTGACACCACCGGTACCGTTGGACTCGCTGGCATGTGGGGGTGAGGTTGGGCTGGGTGGTGTCGTTGGTGGGTGGCCGACGGCGGCCCTGGGTGGAAATGAGAGATCCGGCGAGAGAGAGGAGAGAACAGGGGAGCTCGTGGGTCTGGGACCGAATATGGGAAGAAAAGAAAAAGGAAAGAAAAGAAAAAGAAAAGGAAAAATAAGAAAAAAAGAAAAAAAGAAAAATAGGAGTACTAGAAAAATATAATAAATTAAATAAAAACCAATTGAAAATACTACCATTCAATATCAATAAAATAAGATATTTAAAGTCCAAGAATAAACTAATTTAATTTAAAGAACATATTAATTATAGAACACTAATTATTATTAAGAAAGCACATCAAATAAAATCACATAACAAAATAAAGGAATTTAACTCCAATTATTAAAATAATTACCTCACATTAAAATTAATAAGAAAAGCAACGTAACTCAAAATTTAATTATAAAAACAACATAAAACTAATATTAACTAATCAATAGATCAAATAAATATTTTAAACAAATAAAACACGACTAATAATATTATTAAAATAAATTAAAATAATTAACACCGAAAATAAAATAACGTATAAAAATACACGTAAATCTGGGATCTCATAGGGCGAATGCTGGGATTCTTGAAACAATAAATGCGAATGTTATAACTATAATCATTCAAGAGTTCGACTGGAATAAGAATACTAAAACATGGATTACAGTAATAATAAAGGAAAGAGAAAACTACTACTAGGGGAATGTGAAAAACATAACCGAATTAAAAATATTGGCGACACTACTGATAAAACTTCTTTAAGTGTTCTGCATTCCAGGGATGAGGCAGTTTCTTTCCTTGACTGTCTTTTAGCTGGTACGACCTAGGCCTGTTGTTTGCCACTACCAAGTAGGGCCCTTCCCATTGGGGTCTCATTTTTTCCTGGCTTTGGGTTGTTACTCCTCTTTTCTTCAAGATTAGGTCTCCGACTTTGAAGGTTTTGGGCTTCATTCTTTTGTTGAAGTACTGCTCGATTTTGGCCTTTTCACGCAGCATTTTAGCCTCAACGATTTCTCTTTCTTCTTCTACTAGGTCCAGTTTTCTTCCAGTTTGCGGTCATTTTGGAGGGTGGAGTAACGACTTGTTCTATAGCTGGGCAACCCTACCTCGACTGACGGTATTGCCTCAGTCCTGTATGCTAGTGTGAATGAGGACTCTCCGATAAGTGTCTTGACTGTTGTTCTATACGCCCAAAGTACTCCTTGGAGCTCGTTCACACAGTCTCATTTTTTCTCCGCGACCCTCTTCTTCAGGATTGAGAGCAATGCCTTGTTTGTTGATTCAGCCTTCCCGTTAGTCTGGGGGTGACTTGGTGAGGAATATTCGGCCTTGATTTTTAATTCAGCACACCAATCCTGGTACTGGTCAGAGTCAAATTGTCGCCCGTTATCTGTTACTATGCTGTGGGGTATTCCGAACCTGCAGACAACATTCTTCCATAAGAACCTTATCACGACTTTGCTGGTTATGGTTGTCAATGATTCTGCTTCTACCCATTTGGTGAAGTAATCCACAGCTACTATCATGAATTACACCCCACCTTTCCTAGGTGGGAAAGGTCCTACCAAGTCCACGCCCCACTGGGCAAAAGGCCATGGTACTGTTATGGACGTGAGTTCTTCCGGTGGAGCATGTTGTATGGGCGTATACTTTTGACATTTAAGGCACCTTTTAGTGAACTCCCGCGCATCCTTTATTACATTGGGCCAATAATAGCCCACTCTGACCGCCATCCTGGCCAAGGCCCTTCCTCCCGAGTGGTTGCCACATATACCTTCATGTATTTCTGCTAAGACGTATTGTGCCTCTTGGGGCGAGATGCATCGCTGTAAAGGGGCAGAGAAACCTCTTCTGTAAAGAGTCCCGTTAAGAAGCAGGAACCTTCCCGCATTCCTTCTTACTTTCTGTGCTTCTTCTCCTCCTTTTGGTAGTTTACCTCCCGCCAGGTATTCTACCACTTCGCTTGCCCACTCGAGGATACTAGGGCCCAGTGTTACCACCTCTACGCCAACAGCTGGTGCTTCGATGATTCTTCTTTCAGCTTGCCAGGAAGGGGGCATTTCTTCCATTCCAGATGCCGTTCGAGCCAGCCTGTCCGCCACTCCATTATCGGCTCGGGGTATCTGAGTTATAGTGAAATATGAGAACAGATCACGTACTTTCAAATAAGTCAAGGGGCCTGGAAGCCTACCAGTATGAAAGCCCAAATAGAATAAAGTTAATACCATGGACCCAATAACTTATCCAGGAAGACGAATAAGGATAGAATCTTGCAGAATCACGTACATAAACTAATACTCAAATTTTCAGCACATTCTACGAGATTTCATGCAGATACGTAATCACATCAATTAAGGGAAGATAACTTGTAAACGAAAATCACATCAAAGAATAAGCACCAACACGATGCCTATATAAACCAGGTAACCCTCAATGGAAATGGGACTTCTCTCTGGATTCTTCAAGTTACTTTTAAAATAATTAGTAAGAAAACTGACTTAGGCATCAGAGCTTTCTCAGGCGAAGATTGCCGGATCTCTTTAATTTCTTGCAGGTGAACAGTTGCAGGATATGAGCGAGACACGTTCTTAACATTGGCGCCGTCTGTGGGATATCTTTACGAACTATTAACGTGGTTCTCGCATGCCTACTGTAACTCATTCTGTAGTAAGCCGAACAACGGAAGCATCTATGGAAGCACGATTGACAGCAACCGAGGAGAGACTGAAGAAGGCGTTAGATACTTTGGAAGCGTTGCAGAAAGAAAATGAGGAATTGCGGCGGAGGAATGTTGAGATTGAAGGTGCCGCCCAACCTACTCACAGTGAGCAAGGTGAAGAAGAAGTGGGTAGCAACGCTGAAGCCAAACGGGAACGCACAGAGAAACAGAAGACGCACGACAAATTGAAGGATCTCGCGGGAAAGTACGAGGAATAGCAAGAAAGATGTGTAGATCTTCGTCGGTCGACGGCCTGCTGAACCAGACCGACCTGCCATACAGCAAGCGGATCATGGGGGTCCCATTCTCTTTGAAATTCAAAGTTCCCCAAATAGATCTGTACAATGGGTCTAAGGATCCAGTGGACCATCTAGAAAACTTTAAAGCCCACATCACACTCCACGATTTTCTGGGCGAAATCGTCTTCCGAGTCTTTCCTTTGACTCTAAAGGGGACAACAAGAAGATGGTTTAGAACTCTTAAACCAAGGTCAATTGACAGCTTTAAAGACTTGGCCAAAAAATTCATAACCCAGTTCATGCCCAGCAGAAGGCGTCGACGCCCAGTCGCTTACTTGCTCATGATCAAACAAAAGGAAGATGGAAGATCTCAAGAGCTATCTTATGCGCTTCAACAAGGAGCGATTGACGACAGACGATCAAAATGAGAAGATCACTCTGGTCGCTCTCCTGGGCGGAATCTGGCCGCAGAGCCCTTTTATGATGGAGCTGGCTAAGAAGACCCCAGCCACCCTCTGAGAATTCATGGACCAGGCAGATACTTTCTTCAACACCAAAGACATATTGCAAGCCTTGGTAGATCCATGAAAGGAAAGCAGAAGAGGAGAACGGAGAAGCGGGCGGGATGATAAAATAAGTGGAGCAAGTCGGCGAGAGAAGAGGCAAGAAAGACAGTCGAACCGGAACACTAAGTTGATACATAACAACCTGAGTGTCAAAGAAGAAGAGAGAGACCGGGATGAAAAGTAACAACATCAGATGGATGGACGGTATTGCAAATACCACAAGACGGGTTCACATTGGACAGAGGACTGCACGACCATGAAAAAAAAGGGTCACTAAACTAGCGGGAACTGAAGAGCTGGAGCGAATGGTAGCAGAGCGTTCGAAACCCAGAAGGCGACAGGAGTACGAATGGGAAATTAAAAGGAGCGCCATCCCCGAAAGAAGGCGCCAAGGCAAAGGCCACCAGAACAGTGGCAACCAAACGACATCAAAAAGAGGAGGTGACAAAAACATGGCGCCCAGAAGAGGCAACAGGAGTAGGTCGCCCCAAAGAGGCAATAGGAACAGATCACCACCAAGAAATGACAGGAACCGGGAGCCCATTGGGGAAATCAGAACAATAGCAGGAGGTTTTGTTGGAGGCAGGATGTCCACATCCAGTCGGAAGGCGTACGCAAGAAAGGCGAGATACGAGGAAGTCTACGTAGTAGACAGGGCGCCCAAATAGCAAAAACTCAACAATAACCGGGTAGTGATATCCTTCGAAGAGGCAGATAGAGAAGGATTTTATACCCACACGACGATGCTCTGGTTGTCACCCTCATCATAACCAACTATGTAACCAGGCGGGTGCTGATTGACAATTAAAGCTCAGCCGACATACTGTTTTAGGAAGCATTCGACAGAATGAGGATTAATGTTGACCGACTGCGACCTTCTCCAACGCCGTTGAAGGGTTTCTCGGGCGAGGCAATCCAGCATATTGGGGCCATCACCCTTCCGGTAGCCACCGAAACTGGAACGCAGACAACGACTACCATGATAGACTTCTTAGTGGTCAAAACTCCATCCTCCTATAATATCATACTAGGGAGGCCAACACTCAACCATCTTAGGGCAGTAACCTCAACATATCACCTCAAAATGAAGTTCCCAACCGACGGCAGAGTAGGAGAACTAGGAGGCGAGCATGTATTGGCTCAAGAATGTTATATGCAAGAATTGAGGAATGATAGAAACAAAGTGTGTACCATGAAAAAGAAGAAGAAGACGTCCACGCCACCTCTTCCACCACCCATGATGGGAATAGAGGGAAAAGACATAGAGACCAGAGATGAACAAAGTTAGCAGCACGTCGAGGTCAATGAGCCCCTAGAGCTCATCACCTTATTCCCCAACCGCCCGAAAACAACTGTACGGATTGGTACGAATGTTCCCCTGGTGGACAGGGAAAGCCTAAAACAACTTTTAGGCGAACACAAAGACGTATTCGCATAGAGCCATGAAGAAATGCCGGGCGTGGACAATGCCATCATTGAGCACCGCTTAGGGGTGGACCCTGGACACAAGCCAGTATGCCAAAAAAGGAGGTCCTCCAGTGCGGAAAAATATACCGCCATCCGCTTGGAAGTTGAAAAACTACTCACCGCCGGCTTTATCAAAGAAACCCACTATCCCGAGTGGCTATCTAATGTGGTCCTTGTAAAAAAGGCGACAGAAAGTGGAGAATGGGTAGACTTCACCGACCTCAACAAAGTTTGTCCAAAGGATAACTTTCCTCTGCTGCGCATTGATCTCATTGTGGATGCAACAGCGGGACACAAGACGTTGAGTTTCATGGATGTCTACTCGAGATAAACCAGGTACAGATGTATGCGGCGGATAAGGGAAAAATGGCGTTCATAACAGATCGGGGGCTATATTGTTACTAGGTAATGCTGTTTGGGCTAAAGAACGCATGGGCAAGTTACCAAAAGCTGGTCAATCGAATGTTCGTAAATCAGATAGAGAAAACTATGGAAGTCTATGTGGATGACCTTTTGGTGAAAAGCAATGAGCCTGCCCAACACGTCTACGACCTGAGAGAAGCATTCGAGGTATTACGTCAATACAAGATGAATCCCACAGACGATGCCAATATTAAGGACGTGTCTCGCTCTTATCCTACAACTGTTCACCTGCAAGAAATTAAAGAGATTCAGTGATCTTCACCTAAGAAAGCTCTGATGCCTAAGTCAGTAATCTTGCTAATTATTTTAAAAGTAACTTGAAAGATCCAGAGAGAAATCTCCTTTCCATAGAGGGTTACTTGGTTTATATAGGCATCGTGTTGGTGCTTATCCTTTGATGTGATTTTCGTTTACAAGTTATTTTCCTATAACTGACGTGATTACGTATCTACATGAAATCCCGTAAAATGTGCTGAAGATTTGAGTATTAGTTTATGTACGTGATTTTGCAGGATTCTATCCATATTCGTCTTTCTGGGTAAGTTATTGAGCCCATGTTATTAACTTTCTTTTATTCGAGCTTTCATACTGGTGGACTTCCAGGCCCCTTGACTTAAATAGGCCCTACACATAATATATTTTATAATATTTATATAATAAAAATTATAATTTGAGAATATTTTTATAAATTATTTTATAAAATTAATATTGTTTTAGAAAATTATCCCTATTTTATAATATATATTGTGTAATATATTATGTAAGTTATTGTAACTTTATCGTTTTTCTCAACTAAAAACCGAATCCATTATGCATTTAGTTGAATCCATTACGCATTTAATTATTAGACAAAAAAAAAAGAAGAGCTAAAGTTAAAAAAAACTGGACTTTAGTTACAATAATTTAAAAAATAAGGTCAAATCTTGTGAGTACTTTTCATTAATCAAATATTTATTTTTTATTTTTTTTTTCTCTTCTTTTTCACATTAGTCAAAGACTCAAAAATGTGATTTCTTAAACAATAATCTAATTAGAATATACTTACTAATTAATATATAATAAGTAGAATGATCAAATTATAAAAAAAATTTATATTATTTTATTACCATATAAATAATAAATAATTTAATATAGATTTTTGATGCGAGTAAAATAGTTAATATCAAATTCATCTCATTTAATTTTATTTTTATATAATGAATAAATGACTATTATTCCAATATAAAAATTTGATGTGATTAGAATGACTAAAGCTAATTCGTCTTATATTAGCTAAAACGTCTTGGGTTTGGATTTGGCTAATCCATTGAGAGAGATCTTAATTTGAAAGTCTAAAATGAGAAAAAAAACCACATAAATTTATTTGTTAACAATACTATATATTTATATAACTATTTATCAAATAGTTTCGAGAGGGCTGGTTTGGATAATAAGATAACGTAATTTTAATACCTAAACAAGTCTTAAATATTCAACAAACATTATTAGATTATTGTCTTTATTGAGCCTCTTTCTTCCTCTCTCTCTCCAACACTTCTCTCCAGTGTTTTCTCTTGCAATGTTCCAGCTATAGTCGGTCGTTTTCGAGGGAGGGAGGGGCTCCTACCACTATAAGAAAAATGGACATTGTGATCAATTATTTGTGATAAAAATAACTATTTGCAATGAAAATATATTTATTTTAGTTGAAAATATTTATTTCGTTGGAAATAATTAGTTGCAAAGAATCAATTTTCTTGTAGTGGGCCCAACCCTTTGTGGTTATTTCCCCATGTTTTCTTATAGTTTATCTAGTTTTTTTTTTTTCTTTTTTTTTTCCATAGCACCAAGAGATGTTGATCTACTATTTGTTGAACGCTTTTGACTACCACGTGCCAGACGAATGAACTCTCCTACCGTCGATCTAGTGGAGGGATGAAGCAATCTACTCAAAAGTGTGGCGCGTAGGCCTTATGCGCGAGTTTCAGGCTGCATGTTAGCCACACTCGCTGCGCCTTGGTGGTTCCCTTGCTAACATGCGTGACACCATCGAGATCAGCAGTCTCGAATCCGTCGATCTGTACTACCAGTTCTCTCTTCAATTTGGCACGTCCTTTTCACGCGCCACCACAGTAGTTGGTCCTTTATCGGTATATCAGTATCTCTTTTGGTTACTATTTTTCTATTTCCCTAATCAATGATCAAGATCAAGTGGATGTAATAATTTTCTTTAACCGGACCAGTTCAACAGAATGCAACACACCTCTCTTCATTGTGCTTTTTTGTTGCAGTCAAATAGTTTGTTTATCAGATTATTCTAAAATCACTTTAGACGGCATCCATTTAATAGGATTAGTGAGTGTCACACTTGTGACTCTAAAACTATTTTTTCATTTTCGATGTTTATTTTGAGATGATCGTTGAAGATTTCCACTCCACTGAAATTAGTATATTGTAATCTACGTACTTTATCTATCATATAAAAAAAAGATTATAAAGGTCTTTATTGAAACTTAATGATTAAATAAATATTTCTTAATAATATTATGAATTTTTTAAATGTTTAAGAATATTTAAAAAATGATATAAAAATTAAAAAAAATTATTTGTACTAACAATAGAATAAGGCGGTGCACTATAAATAAGGATGTAACATATACCGCTCATTATTTTATAATATATATTATAAATATGTTATAGGTGTGATTTTCCTTACAAGAAACATACCTAAGAGCATTAGTATTAGATACATTAAATGATCATTTAAAATTTGAAAGAAAATATAACTTTAATGGATTCATCAAACCTTTAAGTTTATAATTACACATTGGATTCCTCACTAAATTTGTTAAAATAATAATATAATAATATTTTTTTAATAAAAATATATTTAAATATTTTTTCATATTTTGTAATTACACTAATCATACGTATATTAATAATATAATCTGATACTTAAATAATTATTTTTCAACCAAATTTTGAAAAAATATTTTTTAATTCCTTGTTAAAAAATTAATTTTTTTTCAACCAAAATTTTCAACCAAATAATTATTTTTCAATCAAGTAAGAAAATAAGAAAGAGAAAATGACGAAAATAAAGTGGGAGAATAAAATATATTAAAATAAGTGTTTAGCATGTGAATAGTGATCCTTCATATATGATGAATTGAAACTTTTTACTGTAGTTTAAAGTTTGACATTATGAGATTTGATGAGTCTAATATGAAAGTTTTTTAGCATAAATTTGATAAATTTATATTTGATACATCATTTAGTATGTTTAATATTAGTGTTTCCGACGTTTCTACCACCTAAAGTTAAGAATAGCCACGCACGCACGCACGTTTGAAGCTGGAGGTCAGGGTATGAGATAGTTAAAAAGATATATGGTATAGAGATAGAATTCCCATGCATACAGACGAATAATTATTTGGAGTAGCGAAAATGACAATATGATGACATACTGAAGGACCGGAACAAGTTCTGTTCTAGTACTTCCTCGGACAATTTGATTGAACTCGGTGAATCTTGAAATGACCAGACTCCAAGTCTTTATTTCTTGCATGAGCTGTATATATGCTCCATCCTCCCTCAATTTCAGCTAGAAAAGAGAGAGCCTGCAGGAAATTCAAGGACGACGTAGCGATAATATTATAATATATTAAGAAAATTATTTACTTATAGTTAATTAATTTTAAAATGATTATTTATAATTAAAATTAATCACAAATAATCTTTTTATCATAAATAATTAATTATAAAAACTCATTTTTCTTATATGTTATCGAAAACACCTGTATCATGCAAGGGAAATGCATTTGAAAATGAGATACGATTTGTAAAAGTTTTAAATAGATAAGTTTTATATAAATTTTTGTAAAAAATAGATACTATTTTAAAAAACTATTTTTTGTTAGTGAGATATTTTTTATAAAAATTTTGTATAAGACTTATGACTTATTCCTAACGTTATTCTTTGATAAATATTCATGAGTCGATAGCAGCACGTCTAATTACACTTAGTAATATGGGCGGAAAAAATAGGAAGAAAACAATATTTTTCTGGGTGTCGTTACTGCTTTACCCTAATTTGAGAGATGTATGAGAACTATCGTCGTCTAGAGAAGGGGGGCCACCACCGCTGTTGCAGACATTGGTGACAGACTCCGACGACATGCCTTCTTCCTGGACCAGAATGTCCGACTCCACAAGAACAGCTCTTTTAATTAAAAAAAAAAAAACCAACAAATTAAAGCAACTAAATCAAATAAATTATATTCTTACCTTCAGCTTCAATTGCCTGTTCTCCTCTAACAACTCAGCTCCCTGCATTTGGTAGCCAGTGCAAGAACACAAGTCAACAAAGGGAGCATCAAAACTTGAACTTAATTAGTTGGTAACGAGAATTACAACATCTCATGAGAAAAATAACTCTTTTATGAAACACATTAAAACGTAGGTTTCGCCAGTTTCCAGTCTGGACTAAAACCACTTTCACTCGAGGGACTGCGCCACATATATATGGAATCAGAACAAAGCCAAGACGCATATTTTCCCTTGTTTTTTCACGTACTACCATACTGTTACAAGAACTGAACATATCTTTAATCACTCTATACAATAACTTGGATATATATAATCATATAATTAGGAGTAATCTGTTTACTAACCTTTCTTTCAAGTGTAGTAATCTCAGTCAGCAACCGTTCTTCCTGAAAGAGGAAGGCACACACGATTCTTCAACTAATAATAATAATATTCTTATGTAGTTTGAATCTTGACATCATGTATATACTACAGAAAGGAACCAGCAAAAACCTTAGTCTCAAGCACACGGCTAAGTCCAGCTTCAAGCATTTTCTCCAATTGCTGCAATTCCTCTAAATTTAATCCTTCTAGTCCCTCTCCTCTTGTCTGCCTGCAGCCAAAAGTGTCTAAATTAGCATCAGCAAACACTGAGAAAGATTATCTTTTAGCAACTATTAATACCTTAGTTGGTGGGTCTTTTCAGTCACTTCTTTACTCAGTCTGATGTGATTATTATTCTCTAGCTGTAAATAAACTAAAAAAGTGGTCAGATGACCTCCTTAAACATTCTCAATGGCTCATGTATAAAACGAATTAAAGATGTAAATTATTTGAAGAATTGCTCGTTAAATGAGTTTCATCCGATTATGTTAAAACATGTAAAATACAAAATTGCTACAGTAACAGATACTACGTATATATAGCTGGTTACTATTCATCTCTCAAACAATATTTTAATTATTTATACTTCACTTACTCTCTTATTTCCATTTATTTTTATATTTCAGTACAAATTCTTTTTATTGTTCATCATTTAAAACACTTCTATTTTATTTCTTTTTTCTAAAAAAAATCTTGAAAATATTATTTGTCCAATTTTTTCATATTTTGATTTTAGTTTTTAATTTTTATTTAGCTTATATATTTTTGTTTTGTGTGTATAGGACTGTATTGTATTATATTGTATACAATAATATATTGTAAATATAAAAAGATATATGAATATCACATTGGTAGAAAGAAAATATGTTTAAAAAGAATAAAAAATATTATTTAAATCATATGAAGAAAAATAGATAAGTAATGTATGATATATTGTAAAAATTAATATGTAAAATAGAAAAAATGAAGTTTGGTGATGTATTTTAAAAGATAAAATAAAGAAACGACCATTAATGTGAATGCTTTAAAAAGAAAGGATAAAACAAAAGCAGGTTCCGTGACTTAGATCTACAATTTATTTGAAATGTCATTTCCTTGCAAACATTTAGAAATGGTTTAGATTGAGAAACACTTTCAAATTATCTTATCTCATTTTATCATTATAAGTTTATAATTTTTCACATAAAATGTAATAAATAATTTAACTTTTTTCAAATTTTAAAATAATAATAATATTAAAAAATAATATTTAATAATATTTTATTCAACTTTTCTCTAAAATGATTTAATCTCAATATCTCACTATCCAAGCAACCTCTATCATGAGATCTTTTCCGTAATTCTTGAAATATGATTGGCAATATATATATTACCTGCAGTTCAAGGGATGGCTGATCCATTTGTTTAATGCCATTAGATTGCATATTATACCTTTCGAGTATATCCTTCATCCTTCACAAGAAGGACACGGTTAGAAGATGATCGATCCACTGAAAGAAGTGAACCCAGGTTCTGTACCTTACAAATAAACTCATCAATCCATTTAAGTATGCACACATCTATACGTTGGAGAAAGTTAAATCTCCATTTATTCTTTTAATAAAATCCATGCTTTAAATTCTTAACAATTTGTGATCGGAACAATTAATTGTCACCGACGAACAAAAAAAAAAACATCATTTCAAAGTTCTAATTCAAGCTTGAGCATGACCTTAAGGTCTCGTTTGGTTACTAAATTCAAGTTAATTTCTTTCATTTTAAACTCTCCCAACCATCCAAACTCTTAATTTAGGCCCAATTTGAATTGGAGAGTGAGTTGAGCTCATCTCAACTCATTTCCATTTCATCATTATAATTTTTTCATACAAAACACAAATTTCAATACACTTTCTCAAATTTCAATACACATTTTTCAAATTTCAATTTAACTTTTTCACGTTTCAAAATAATAATAATATTAAAAAATAAACTAAATTCATATCATCTCCCAACCCAAATTGGGCCTACTCAACACATTTCGGATAAAATTGGATTTAGTTGCTGTGTATAAAGAGTGACTTGACAGTTTTTTTGCCAACAATCTCTCTCTCTCTCTCATTTCTTCAATTCTCTCTCTTTCTTTCTCTCTTTAATCTTTTTGTTCTTCTCTTTTTAATCTTTTTGTTCTTCTCTGACACAAGCTGACCGACTCTCTCTCTCTTTCTCTCACTCTCTCTCTTTTCTTTCTTTCGGTCAGCAAAATGTTTTTTTTCCCAAAAAATAATTACAGGTTGACACGTGGAAGACAAGTACAGTGATAAATTCACAAATTTTACAACATCCCATAAATATATCTAAACTCAATTAAACATTCAAACACATTTTTAATTTATCTAAATAGGTCCCACATGACTCACTCAATTATCTTAACTTACTACTATTCATAAAAAAATTCAGCTTAACTCAACATTCAAACACAACTTAAGTAGAATAGAAATAAGCACATATAGTGGACTTTACTACCTTTATTACATTCCATAAGAATTCTTTTAAAGAAAATTAAATATTTAATAAATATTGTAGAAGCTACTTTGCAAGTTTAGTTCAATCATGTCTCTTCATTTAATGACGTTTTTTCGAATTTGAATAAAAACTTGAAAAGATCTCGAACCAAAATTGCCATACCAATTTCAGACATTACCAGTTGACACCATATATAAAATAAGATGTGTTGAGCAATTATATCAACCAACTTTGTCAAGAAAAATGAATTAGTTCATGTGTAAGAAAGTTTATATTCATTGTTCAGCTTCCTTGAAATCAGCTGTAGGAAATTAATTATGATTGACATGAAAACGATCAGCTTGCAGCTTGAAATAATTATCCAAGCTGAGCAATGAAAAATTAGCTGGCTGGTAACTAGTTTATTAAGTATCTTCATTGTTCCGCATTTCTATGCTGAAAGCATATATCAAAAGAGAAATGATAGTTAGAGTTATGAATGTATAAACATAAATTATAAATAAAAATAAGACTTGCATAATTTTTTTAATAATAAATTCTATAATTTTTTCAGAACGACTAGCATGCATGATATTTACGTACTCCATAATTAGTATTGTATGTAGCATTAATAAATTAGCTACGATAGGAGATAGGCATATAGTCATGATCATATGAGAAATCAATATAATGCGAGAATTACAATGGAACACAAAAATTTGATAAACGGGAATTAAAAAGAACTAGAATTAATAGTACTCTGGCTATTTTAGCACATTGGAAGAAGTTAAGTTCTTTAATAAGACTTATGCCATATACCATACCATACGCTTAACAAATTATATGTATTGATATAATATTGTCCATAAGCCATTAGATCGGCATATATAGGCTAATTTACAACAAGAAAATCATCCTTATAAATTGCTCAAAGGAAAACAATAAAAGGTTCCCGATGACTATCATTTTATAAATTGTGGCTCATCTGAGTGAACTTTGATCGTATCCAGCTTGTGTCTTTCCTAGTTAGTCTTTCCTAGTTATTTATAAAGAGATGAAATCACCTTCAAGGCAGCTTATCATCAATTTTCAATAGCAAAGAGTGGAAATTCCTAATTTGAGTGCATGAGATCTATGCCGAGCCAGATGAAGGATTGGCCTTGGAACCCCTTACGCTAAAGTTGAGACCTTATCTATCATGTCTTTCTAATAAGATAATCCATGAATTTATAGATGTGATAACAGTACATCAACATTATATATACACAGTTCTTTCTTATTAAGTGTTAATGTATTTCTCTAGCAACTTTAGACCATTATCTAATTAGTTGGCTAGCTATACTGTAACCAACCCGAGCACAAACTGATCTCATGTAAACATTGATCAATTTACCATTCATAATGCAACCATTTTCTTCCAAACTAAACCACCCAAACTATACCGAATTAAATCATGATATAAGAATAATTTGAGATCAACGGACCATTATTTTCAAATGGAAAATAGGGCATCTTAATACTACATTGAAAAACTTTTGTTTTGCTGGATTTGGATTATTCCATGAGTAAAATGGGATTTTGTAACTATATATCTATTGTTATTGATTTGTCGTGAGAATTTTGAAATATACTAATTGACCAAATGAAGACACAGGACAGTGGAGAATACGTTCTAAGAATTAAGGATATGAAGAAGAAGAGAAGCGACATGACCTGATGATCCAATATTAATGATTGTTAATGTTAGGAAATAATTTAATCCTATTTAGTGAACTTAACTATATATGGATCTGGGCACAGTTTCTATATATAAATATTAGCTCATGTATTGGTAACATTATTAATCTAACTACTCACATGCTCCCTGACAATATCAACATCATGCATGTAAAAAATAAAGTCTTTCCAAACCAGAATGTCACCAATAATGTGTAAAGCTCGATGCAACTTGATTGAATTAATTGTGTGTATATATATATATATATATATGTATATATAGAGTAATGAAGGTAAATACCAATATAGAAGACTGGGAGCCGGCCAGGATCACTTTCTAAGTATAAAGCATTAGCTGATCACTTAATTAGTCACTATGACTGCTATGTACCTAATCACAGATCAGCTGATGAAACATGCATGATAACGACATATATAAGAGCGCCTGTGCAAGTTTATTTAAGAAATAATTTTCTGTAGCACTTGAGAAATAACTTAATTCATTAAAAAAAAGAAATATTTATGATGAATTATTTATTTTGAAGAAATTATTTATTGTAAAAATAGACTCATATTAACAGGAAATAATTGGCTACAGATAAACAATTTTTTTATAGTGACTTACCTCAATTATAAAACTTAAACATTATGATTTGTGACTTATTTTAGATTTAATTACAATGTCAACAAAGCTACTTAGTTATATCTGACACCTTATATCATACCTCGAGGTTGCAATGAGAAATTGAAAGTGGTGATTATTCGTTGACATTCACTAATCAAAACTTTACTTTTTTATAGTTAATTATGTGCCAATGTCGTTTCAAGTAAACTTGAAAATTTTAACCATTCTACGTTCAAAAATTTTTTTTTTCAAATTTGGCTCGCGGATGATCAAGAAACTTACTAAGACTATTCATCCTGGTTGGGTTTTTTCTAGCCCAGTTATCTGGTCTGGGTACGGTTTTGACACCTGTTGCCCAAGTTCTATGAAAATAAAAAGCCCTATACTTAAGCCGCATGAGACATGAGTACTAGCCGCCCCCCTCTGAAGATCACTGTCATTTCCTCTCTCAAATGGAGTCCACATTGTCCGTAACAACGACGATGAGGGTAGCTCTCGTCTTCAAAGCACTAAGCCATCGTCTCTCTCGCATTTTGGTAAGCCTCTCTCTTTCTGTATTACTGTCATCATTTATAAACATGGTTTTCTAAGATCTATTCTTTTATCTTTAGCATTGGTTGTTTTTTACTGTTAATTTGCCCAGATCTTGAGTATCACTATTTGTGTGTGTTTGGGTATGGAACTCTCTTTTTTGCGCGTGTGTCTGGGTAGGGGTCTAGGTTAGCATCTAGATTTAAAACGTTGATGGTTTATGTTTTTTGGCTTTCAAGAAAAATGCTGCTAAGCTTCACTTGCAAATATGTGTTTGACAAATACCAGGAGACCGAATCCCAGTTCAAGAACATTTAAGAGATAGAGAGAGGGAGAGAGATCTCTCGGCCTCGGTTGATAAGATTAAACGAACAAAAATGTTCATGTTTGACAAATATAGGCTAGAAGATTAAACGAACAAAAATGAACATGAATAATCCCCAATTTCCAGCCTCAGTCAGCTATAACCTTGGATTTAACCACCCAACACTAAGGTGTTATTTATTTTCAGAAATGAGATGAGATAAAAAAAAAAAAAAAAAAATATTATTGTAATATCTTTTTTTAATATTAGTTTTGTTTTGAAATTTGAAAAAAATTTATTTATTTTATTTTATATAGAAATTTGATAAAATGTAATGATGAGTTTGAAATGATATGAGATAAGATGAGATAAGTTGGAAAAACAAATTAACAAGGCCTAAATTTTTTGTAAACCTAGATTCCATGGCATATAAAATAAAGGAAGGAAGAAACAAGTGCGAGAATAAGATTGGTCTTTGTTGGTACTGCTTTTTTTTGTTTAGATTTCAATTTCATCTTTGTTCATCATGTAACATGATATATAGAAGTGTCTATGTATGTAAACAAAAAACAGCCTGTATTTATTTTATTCGTTGCCCGCTTGTTCAAAGAAAGTTTATAAAGTGAAATATTATAACATGTTGAAAAATCTTTATCTAGGCCAGAGTAGGAGTCTCTTTTTTGTACTTCTCTGTGTGTTCTTCTTTCATGTACTATTAGAATTTTTATATATTTAGAACCTCCCCAGTGAAAATTTTAACATTAAGTTGAACAATAACCAAAAATTAATTGCTTAATTAGCTAGAGGATGTAGTTGTGTTTGTTTATGTGTTTGCGTCGATACCATACCATCTAATTTTCAGGAGAGAGATTTATGAGATGATAAAAAGCCAAGTCTAAAAGTTTTTTTTTCTTTGATCTTTCTCATGTTTTCATTATGGCATGTGTTGGAAATACTAGATCAAAGTATACATCAAAAGGGATATTACCTCGTCAGTGATATCACGAATTTAGTGCGGTTGTTCCACGGATTCTTTGGCATAATATTTCTCCTACTCATGTGCTGATGTGCAGATAAAAGTTCTTTTAATGGCCGTGAAAGATTTCAATCATGTAGTTAATTTTAATGCTTTAGTTTTATATATTGCCCACAGATTGTACTCATCATGAACTCTGCAGTGCTTTTGTAGTTTGAGAATTGTATGCATTTGAGCTCTATTAATAACACATTAAAGGAATCCATGCATTGTTTGTCTCCCTATTGGTTGGAGAATAAGATTTTTTTATTTTTTTTCACCAACTTCGTGAGTGCAGCTAGCTAGCTAGTGGTGTTTATCGAATACTAGAAAGAAGCAATTAATTGTCATATAAACCTGGTATTGTCACATTGTGTCTGCCTTGTGGTATAAGAGCAATGATAATGATTCTCAGGATTAGGGCTGTAAAACAAACCGATAACTCGATAGTTAACTCGAATTTGACTCGATAAAATTCGAGATCGACTCGAATTGTATATTAAATGGACCGATCGTAAATATGGACTGACTTGTTTAATGTTCGCGAACAAACTCGTATAACACTCGATCGACTTGATTTGACTTGGCTTGATTAATGTTCGTGAACAAGCTCGTTTAAAACTTAATCGATTCGTATAAATACGTAAACTAGACTCGTATATATTTTTACATATAAAATACAATATATATTATAACATACATAATTATGTATATTATTATAAATTTATGTAGACTTATAGACTAATAATCCACTGCATATATTATATATAAATTTATAAATTATAATATTATCTTCTAGTCTTATAGAACTATAAGTTGTGATGATTCATGAATTTATGACTCCAAATTCTAATAAACATATTACATATAACATTATATATATACAAATTGCACCATTTAGAGTATATAGTCCTAACTCCTATGTCCATTTATTTTATAATATATATATATCATATTAGTATATATATGTTAGAAAGATGGTATATACATATAAGTGGTGTTAGAAATATGATACCATGATGCTGTTAGAACTAGTTTACATTCATAATTTTATATACTAATAGTCTAATACTATTAGTCCATTAATTTACTAATATACAATAGTATATTATCATAACATTAACATATACTAATATACTAATATATGAAAGAAAGATAGTGATCTACTAATAGTATTATAAGTTAAAGAGTCATATACGATAAGTATAGACTATATTATATAAATTTATAATATTATATTATAAGTAATAAATTATAATATTTGCTAAATTATAGCCATAACTTATAATTTCTGAATTATGATCCTATAATCATTCTATGAATTAATTTATAACTTATGAATTAAATTCTATCATTATATTTTTTTATGAAATTACATCCTATTTATGAGGTATGATTTTATTATACTATAAAGTACTATTAATAATCATTACACTCTAGTATTATTTTATTCGTGAGATTATATAAGCTATAGTAAATTAGTAGTATACATCATACATGTTTAGTATTAATATATTCTATATATTACATCATTATATATATTTTATGAAGTTATATTGTACTTATGATTCTATCATGCTATAAAGTATTCTTAATAACTTATCACTAGTTATTAATGTGAGATTCCAAATATAGTGCGTTTTAATTTATTTATTAGTACTATTATTGTTCATCTTATCTTAATTTATTTTATTGTTTTGTATTGTTTTTTTTTATTATGATCTATATAATTTTATTTTATTAATATTGAGTCTTAGTATTTTATTTTTATTATTGTTATGTACTTTTTATTTTAATGTGCCCTTTTATTTTAATTTTATTTTTGGTTTTTTGCAGTTTGGGCCTTTGGTGTTTTGTGTGATTTATGTTGTGTTTGGGTGTGTTTAGTTTGCTTGTATGTATAAAGGGCCCAGCCCGTATGCCTTAAATAGCCCAGCCCTTAGTATAGAAACAACGTCATTTTGGCCATTTTGCTGAAAAATCCTAACTATTTTCTTCTCCCCTTCCCCCAGCCGCATCTCATTCATCTCTTCACCTTTGTTTTTCTTCTTTCTTCTCCCTTCCATGTGATGGCAGCTTGGCCCCCTTCACTTTCACCTTCACCTTCATAGAATCACAAACTCACAGTCGTCGCCTTCCACCCTTCCCCTCTTCAACGTCTCCATCGCATGGCCGCACCATCCAATTCCTTACAAATAGTCGCATCATCGCTACCATCATCGACGATTCGGCGAACTCTTGCTTCCCCCTTCGACGTCTTCATTGCACCTCACATCATCGCCATGGTCATGCAAGTATATCTCTCTCTCAGCCATCCCATTGCTCTCATATGTTGCCCTCTGTGACTGTCTCGAATCTTCTACCCTCGATCTCCATGTATCTGCCAACAACCACCATGCCTAACTAGCCCCTTGTGTCAAGCTGTGTCAAGCATCACTCCCCATTTTCCCGAGCTCAAGTCGAGCCCAAACTCGACTTGTTAACAGAATCGAGCTTGAGCTGAACTCAGATTTTCATTCCATTTAAATGAGTTGAGCTTGGACGTCTTCTTAGACCTGACTATAACGAGTCAAGCTTGGGCTCGACTCGAGTTGTGAACGAGCCGAGTTCACACACTCCATGCTCACTCGAACTCGACTTGTTTACAACCCTTCTCATGATACATCAAGAATATTTTGGTCTTACTATCTGAGCTATTATTTTGGCTATACTGGTATATATATATGTGTGTGTATATATATATAACTCATACACATTGCGCCCATATAGATAAATTGTCATAAATGAAATATGTGAATACGTATATGTATTTTGGTGGTTGTAGGCCGAAATATACTAGGAATTCGATGTGGCTATTGTCTTCAGTTTGGGTGGCTATTGAGGATAGACTTGGAAGTTGTTATTTGTTGTGATTAAATCACTGATAGAAGACTATATTATTGATATGTAACTCATATTTTGTAGTGTAATCTATATAATACAAAATAATATAATATCTAGTGGATGGCATTGTGTCTCATGCATATTATGGGATGGATATTGAATTTCTTTTTTACATGCATCTAGTTAAAAAGGTAACTAGTTGTTTCTAGATTTATTTATTTTTGTCAACATTTATTTTTCATTTCAATTTTTTTTTTTTATTATAGATAATGTTCAATGTATTAGTATTATGATTTTCAACATGACTTCTTGTAGGCTTTCATGTAAAAATAAATATGCCTTTTTTAACAACAGTTTTTTCTTGAAAAATCAGTAATGAAATGTAGGCTTTTAGATAAAAATAAAACAAAAATTATGCCTTTCAATATATTTTTTAACAACATATAAGGCTTTTGTTAAAAAAAGAAAAAGAACAATCTGGGTAAAACCCAGAACCCAGATTTCCAAGTTTTAAAAACTCGATTTTATTTAAGTTCTGGCCCGGATCATAATCCGTATTTACCCAGGCCAAGTACACCTGGGTACCCGGTACGAGACTCGGGTAAACAATCATAAAACTCGCTCAATTTATTATAGACTTGGTGATCTTATCATCATCAACAATAAATTTATTGACTCCTTTCTCCTGCCAATAACTCTCTACTTAAAGCATAAATTAATGATTGGCAATTATACATTCCAATACCCTCTCGAGCAAGTGTCTTCCTTATCCTATCCAAGCCATAATTTTATTACATAAAGCTGATCTTAGATCACTAGCCTTGTTTGGTTGTCAAAGCCATCTTAGCATACTTTAACTCATTTTATCATCCAAACAAACAAATTAAACACACTTTAGAGTGAATTCGGTAAACTAAGTCACTGTAGCACATTACTGTAGCAATCAGCATATCACATATCACATTGCACTGTAGCACGACACTGTGCACGTCACTGTAGCCTACAGGGTCTCTCTCTCTCTCGGCAACAAGAAGATTACGCAATTATTATTATTTTTCTTCCCTACACATCACGCGCGTAAGGGGACAGATTTTATGTGGGTCTCATAATTTCATATATTTGTATGTAAATTTATCTAAACTCATTTAACATTCAAAAACACTTTAAACTCATTCAAGTGGGTCCTATTAAACTCACTTAACCATCTCAACTAATCATTATTCAAAAAGAACCTAACTCAACTAAGCACACTTTAATATCCAAACACAGCTTACTCTTCTCTACTAGTTATCGATCCAGATGGTTTGACTACTTTCTAATGGTTGGACTCGATCTGAAACTATTCTTGCTCAATATTCCTACTGATCATTCAGCAAATTCCCATTTTGATCATCAAACTTATTTTCCATTCTAGCACTAACCGTTTGATCCTCAATTGGTTTTCGAACACAATTCATTAATAATTAACCCCTAGCTACCACCATCAAACCAAAATAGATCAAAACCAGTGCAGCTAGACCACGTTAATTTAGGCTAAACAAGAATCTTAAATGATCAGATTTAATAAAGCTTGATATTGGGTGTCGCTTACACGATTTAATTTGCAATTGATCATAAGGTGAAACCATCATGATTCATGTCTGTAGGCGTCTACATATAGTCCCCAAACACGTCTTCCTCGCTAATCAATCAATTGCTGTAAAAATACTTCAGAGATCATTAATATTCTACGGGCGTAGTTCCCGACGTACGGTTACCTTACTTGAGGTATATTCCAACAGAAAATTATTCAGATCACTAATTCTGTTAAACCGACAAGAAGAACTCAGGAGTGATCTGACGGCCGTGATCAAGTAACATTTACATAGTTCTTCCAAGCTAACACATAACTAAGATTATTACACCCAGTACCAACGTCGTTCTCACACGAAAACTATGTATATATGGATGGGAAGATGATCATTAAAAGGCAACAAGAAGCTCAAACTTTCCGGCATACCACGCACTAGATACAGTACTGAGCTTTTAGCTTTCTAATCGGTCGGAAGGACCAGAAAGTCACCCGAAGATTAGATCATTGAGAAAGGAAATAACTTTAGGAAACGTGTCTCAGGGAATTTTTATATAGGATGAGAAAATTTCATGTAAAAATAAATTGAACTAAAGATCCTGAAATCGTATGGGATGATCATGAAGGGAATCTCGAAACTGAAACACCCCAGAAGTTTTTTTGATCGAGACTTCTGTCTTTCTCTTACGACATGGCTGAAACATCTTTTGCTGCAACTATATACCAACAAAATTGAGAACTGTTATTGCATGAAAGACGGAGGAAGATCAGCGAAGATCCTTGCTGGCTTGTGATTTCTCGATCGCTGGAAAACCCTTAGAATATGTGTACGATACGAGGTGTTCTGTTCACAGAAAGCCCGAGATTCCGGCAAAGATCCCGCTTTTCTTGTTATGAAGCTAGTGTTCAACCTACTAACTTGACCTTGACTGAATAGTACCCGGCCACCCCCCTTTTTCTCTCAATCACACGCACGAACACACAAAAAAACACACACACACACACACAAACACGAACCAAAAGAGCTGGGAATGCTAGAAGATAAGTCAAATATAGATCAAAATATAGGGTGATATCTTACGAACAAAAGTAGTTAAGAAGTAAAAATGCATTACCTTGAGCTGCAAAACTCAAATAGCTTTCCTGTAGCTGAGAAGATGATGAGCGCAACCTCAGCATCGCACAGAACAGAAAGCTCTTCAGCTTTCTTTAAAAGCCCTCGTCTTCTCTTGGAAAAGGTAACCTGCCTCGCCGTCAAGTTGTCAATCTTCTTGATCTTGATCTTCTCCCTCGCCATCCTTGATCTTGATCTTCAGAAAATCAAACCAACCCATTCACGTTCTCATTTATACTATCTAGCTAATAAAAAAAGGTACACTTAAAAAAAAAAAGGTTTCTGCAAAATTCCTCGTTTCTACTAAATTTGGAGAAGTTTATAAGCAGAAACCCTAGAAGCTAAGCACCAGTCACAGATCTAGGTTAAGGTGAGGAAAAAATCCATAAAAACCCACCAGCCTTAGCTCATGATGAACATGCTGACCTGCAGAAGATCAGGAGATCAGAACTGGAAAATTTGGATTTATGGGATTTTTTTTCTTTACCTTGCTGGATACTGGTCAGGAAACCCGTTAGGTCTGAGAGCTTTAGACCAGAAGTCACCAATTACAATTTACAGGTCAAGAAGATCAGGAAAATTAAAAAAAAAAAAAATTACGAGAGAGAGAGAGAGAAAGAGAGACCAGTTTGTGTTTAAGAAAGGAAAGAGTCGTGCTTTCCCATTTATAGCCAAACAGAACCCAAAACAGACCAATTAGATCTATAGTGTAATTGTATTATATGTGCAACTGGGGGAGAGATGACTCAAATCTTTTAATTTTATTTTTCCTCATTAGTTTTCCGATAAATGAAATTGTTTTTATTTTTCTATTTTTAATATGTAGACGATCTGCATTCCGTAAATCTATGGCCACGGTGGCATCGCAAAATGACCACCTACCCGAGCACTTTCCACTTAATTCATAGTTTCGTAGGGTTTTCTGTGTACTCACCAAAAGACAAAAGATAATTCTGTGTACTCACCAAAAGATAAAAGACAAATGATAATGATAGGTTATTAGTTTTTTTTTAAAATGATAGGTTATTAGTTATTACTCTCTTCTTATCTATTTGTCATTTTTTTTATGTTTTAATTTCATTTAATTTAATTTTTTTTATTTAATAATTTAATAAATGATTATTAATAAAAGTATGTAATTTTTTATTTTTTAATAATTAAAGAAGTTAAAAAAATATTTAAAAAATAAGAAAAAATAAAATTTAAATACATTATAGAGTAATAAATGAATAATAAAAATAGTAATCTTATCATTATCTAAAAATAAATAGATGCTATTATTTTGATTCTTTTCTTTTTATAATAAATCCTATTATTTCTCTTTTTCTTGCGTTTAAAAATATGTCAGAATACAGATTTGAACTGTTCACATAGAAATTTAAAAAAATTCTATTCATCAATCTCTATACTATAATCTATAAACATCATTTTTTTTTTTTAAATGTTTAGTAGATGAATAATGCATAGAAAGATTCAGATAATTTAAGAAGAGCAAACTTAGAATTATATATATCTATATATATATATATATATATATATATATATATATATGGCAATGCTACATACAATCTGAAAAATTAGACTTCTTTGTAGTTCAAGCAAGAGCGAAACTAAAAAATCTAGTTTGGGAGGTCAATTTACAAAACAAAATGTAGGGAGAGACAAATATTAATTTTTTATATAATCTATTTCATAAAAATACCTTTCAAAATTTGATTTTTATCAAGTTTTAAAAATTTTGGAGGGGCCAAAGCCCCCAAGCCAAAAGATATTTCCGCTCCTGAGTCCAAGTAATAAACAAATAGAGAAATCTCTATTTTAGAATAAAATTAATTAAAATAACTTTATTTACAAATAAAAAATTTTAAAAATCTGAAAAATTCATTTTATTTAGTCATAAAATTGAAGTGTTTCTATGTGGACTACAATGCAGTCTATATTTGATGGACTGTAAAAAAAATTATTCATATATATAATGTGTAGTGTAAAAAATAATGAATAGGAAACCTCATCAAAATATACCACTTATTTCAGTCAAATCTTCTAAAGAGTGAAAGAGTCAACTCTTGCATTTCAATGATCAACTCGATCGTTTCAAATTAATTACGTTCGACTGGCTATTTTTCAACTTTCCGTATAAAAAATAAACTAACCTTGATCTTTTTTATATATTTTAATATATTCATATTTTAAAATATTAGAATTGTTATAAAAAATTAATAATTTTTTTAATAATTTTCGTACAAAATTTAAATTCATCCCGATCAATGGCCTATTATATACATTAATTCAAGCATATATACCATGCAACTTATTAACATTTCAATACATTTCAATGAGACCTATAAAGTACTATTTTATATGATGAATTCAAGCCACAGTACATCTGATTTAGCCTGAAGATCGAAATCGGGAATAGTACTCTCTCTCTCTCTCTATATATATATTCTCATCTTGTCGTGACAAATATCATGTAATAATTGTGAAGTTCTCGATTTTTCCGAAAGTGGTGTTTAATTTTGGTGGGAGTGTTTCTATTTTGAATAATTAATGATAGTGTTATTACTCTTTTATTATCTATCTATTTTTTTTATTTTGTATTTTACTTAATAGTTAGAAAGTGACTATTAATAAAATTATAAATTTTTTAAATCTCTTCTTAATGACTAAGGATATATGTTACAAGAATATTTAAAAAATAAATAAAAAACTTCAAATACACTATAAGTAGTAAATTATAAGTAGCAAGAGAGTAGTAACCTTGTTACTACTAACCTTCTGTCTTCAAGCCTCGATTTCTCGTTATCTTTCCTACTTCTGCCTTTCTTATTTCAGGACCGGTTCAATAGATTATGGGACTTAAAATTAAAATATTTTTGATTGATTTTTATTTTAAAGTAAAATTGTTCAATATTTTTATTTTTACATTAAATTTTTATTTAAAAATAATTCATATCATTTGCCAAATAAATTACCACTACTTGATCTACATGATATGTCCATAGAAGCTTTGAAAGGTGGGGGAATAAAAAAAGGCGAGTAGGTTTTTCAACTTACCTGAGAATATAGATCGAGCAGCACATGATGAGTTCAAAAGTTGTATATATTGTACTGCTCCTAATTGTTATAAAAATGTGTACTTTATATAATGAAATATATATCAACAATATATGTCTTTTCTGATCTTCTTCCTTTTTCGGATTCCCTTTCCCCTTTTTTTTTTTTGGAGTTTTAGAATCCTATTCAAAGCTTTTTAGCCCATTCGCAGGCCACTCGCACATACCGCGTACATGAGATATTGCATGTTGATCATGACGTAGTATTTTAACATGATGAGGTGTTTCCTTATAATTTGTTGTATAAAGACTACGTACTGTTATATTTATAAAAAAAATTATATCAAAAGATTTTTATAAATTAATATAGTTTCATTTAATTTATGAATTTATTTTTACAATAAAAATAATTTTATAATTTGTCAAATTAGATCAAACTGCATCATTTTGATATCAAAAATTTATTTTTGTATAATTCTTTTATTATTAGAATATTACTTCTCATTTATAAAACAAGACATTTAAAAAAGACATGCATTCACGTACACTGATAGTGATTGTTCCAAAAAAGTAACTAAACGCAGGTAGATCGATGCCCTGGAAAACAAAAATTTAATGTCGTGATGAGCTATAAATATTCTAAATTCTCCCCGAAAAGAAAAGTGACCTTTGTTTGTTTCTCGCCTTTGCTTTTAGTTTTGTTTCTCGCCTTTGCTTTTAGTTTTGGCAAGCGCTCAATAGTACTCAATACCTTTGTTTTTTTCCTTGTTTGCGAATCTACTTCTTCTGTGGAATATTTTGTTTCAAAAGTGGGGGAATCAATTAGAATGTGGGTTACTATGTTTTTGTGCAAGTATCAATATCAGTGGATCGGAGGGACCTATATCACGAAAATATGGGGGGGGGGGGGGGGTTCAATTATTTGAATCTCTCAATCTTCTTTGTCACGCTCATTCCTTGAAAAATAAATCTAATTAATAAGAATGTTATTTTATTAATATTCACATGGGGGCTGTGCTAGAGCCACAAATAATAGATCTCGATTAGGATTCCGCCAGTGTATGTAGTTTTTTTTATGTATTTTTTTTTATCATTTTTAATATACTTTTTAAAAAAACTCATAATATTATTAAAAAAATATGTACTTATTCACCCATTCAAAATTTGTGGGGGTATAACTTTAACCAGCGTCCTTCTTTAATATTCACTACAAGGAAAATTTGTTTTTCTGACGACACCAGGTCACCACAAACACTATTATTCTCGCCGCAAATACTTATTTGCGGCGAATTTTCGTTGCCGCTAAGGCACCGCAATAGTTGAGTGGGAAAAAGGAAATTTCTGGCCCAGCTTTAAGAGGCCGGATCAAAAGACTTTTTGGGGCGACTTTTGGTCGCTGCAAACAGTGGTTGTAGCGCCTCGAATAAGTGATGCGCAGCACAAGTTATTCAATGCAATTGGTCTTTTGCACGCCAGAAATGTATTTTTTTAGCCAAAATTAATTTTATTTTTATAAATGCTGTATAATTATACAATTAGCCTACTTTCAACATTAATTTAATTTATGATTCATCTAATCAATTATATTTCCTAATAAGCATTACAATATCATGAATTCATCATTGAAATATATATATATTATATACATAAAAGGTTTAAACATCATACATTAATAAAAAAGAGCTCAAATTAAAATTCATGACAGTTTACTCTAAGTTAGCATCCCACAATAAATCAATATTGTTTTACAAATGTTAAATATAGGATAACTTGGGTTTCCTAAGCACATGGCAATCATCTCTTGGAAGCTTTCTTCTTTATGATCTAAAAACCGTCTTTTCCAACTCTTCTTCTCAAAATTAGATGCCTTCTTCATTTTTAATTCATGCATATATGTACATTTTTTTTAGTTCTCAAAATCAACCACAATGTACATTCTTTTGTACAATAATTGAAATTTCTTTTCAAATAATTTACCAATAGAAGTAAAGCACACCAAAACATACAGAAATGAATATAGAGGACAAAAAAAAAAATTACAAGTATAAAGAAAATGATAGACAAGAACACAAACACACATACACATGTACTAGATCAGTATGGAGATTGACCCTCAAACAACAAGTTTTTTCATGTTATCTGAAAATTTACCACCCAGCTAATACAATGAGTTAAAGTTTTCAAATGTTTTATTAACATTATTCAAAAGGCTAATTTTATTATTCACAATTTCATAATATGAATTTACAATCAACCAATTAAATAACAATAGAATAATGTACATCGTCGAAAATGGCAACGGCAGAATATTTAGATACATTAAGCACACAGTTTCATGCACTAAGAGATATTATCCTTGTATATCTGTTAAATAGTCAATAAGATAACTGTTGCCCAGATGACTAACACAAGAGGGGGGGTGAATTGGGTTATATTAAAAAATTAATACTTATAAACTAAATATACAATATAAAATATAACCAAAATATAAAGCAGTAGGAAATATAAAGAGTAGGGTAAGAGAAAGCAAACTCAGTATTTTTACGAGGTTCAGCCCCACTGCCTACGTCCTCGCCTCAAGCTACCCCTTGAGGATTCCCAAATCTACTATTCAATCTCCTTTAGGTGGAGATAGAAACCTATTACAGCTTTGAGTAGCACCGCTCCAAAGAATCGGTGTAGAACACCCTCTACACTTCCAATCACCTCACACTTGGTGATTCAACTATTCCCTGTGTAGAACACCTTCTACACACACAAGGGTTATACGCACCCTCTTACTTCCAATCACATCACACTTGGTGATTTAACTATTCCCCGTGTAGAACACCTTCTACACACACAAGGGTTATACACACCCTCTTACTGATACAAGAATTGATAGTGGGTAGGCTATCAGAAAACACTCCTCAATGAGTGAAATAAGAACAATACAGCACAAACTATATCTCTCTCAACAAGAACAAGAATTAAGGCTCAAAACTTTAGAAAAGAGAGAATGAGAGCTTTGAAAGAATGATGCAAAATTTAGCAATAGATGTGTAAGCTCTTGTTATGATTTTTGCAAAACTCAAGTGAGCTATTTATAGGTAAATGAGTCTTCAATTTCAAATTTGAAAAGATTCTCATGTCAAATAAGAGCACTATTCACTTTTCAAAAAATTCAAATAAAAACATTTCCTTTTTGCATTTGTCAAAGACAACTCCATTCATTTTTCAAAGAAATCAAACCTAATCTTTTGCTTTTCATACAAGACAAAATGAGCATGATTTATTTTTCAAACCAAATCATCTTCTTTTTGTATATGTCAAAAAAATACACAACCACCCTTTAAGATTTTCAAACAAATAATCTATCTTTTATATTTGTCAAAAAAACACACAACCACCCTTTAAGATTCTCAAACAAAATCATCTACCTTTTGCATTAGTCAAAAAAACACACACCACCTCCCTTCAAGACTTTCAAACAACATATGCACATGTCAAATATGATAATCAATCATCTTATAAAATCAAGTTTTTATAAAAAAATATAATTTTCGAAATTATTTTGTTTGATGGTGTTATGCACATGTGAAAAACATAATTTTCAAAACTAAGACATTTAAAAATGTCTTGCATATGTGGAAAAAGTAATTTGATGTTTTATGAGAAAAAACAGTAATTTGGAGCCTTAATCCAATTTCTAATTTTATCAAGAGATGTACAAAAATAATCTATGAGCTTCATTTATAGACTTGATATCTTTCTTGCTCATGCTTGATTTCTTGATGTGTTTAGCTCCCTTCATGCATAGACAACTTGAGCTTGAGTTTTCAATATTATTTGTTATCATCAAAATTTATACGTAAATACGAGACTTGAAACCTTGGGTTCAACAATCTCCCCCTTTTTGATGATGACAAATACTTAGTAGAAATCTGCGACCTGCAGTAATACTTAAGCTCCCCCTGAAAATATGCGTTAGTATTTCAAGAAAAATATAAACATGATTCTAGCATATATAACAGGGTAGTATAATACTAGTATAAGACTTCTCCCCCTTTTGGCATCATTAAAAAGGAACCGTAATTGGTTTCAATAAGATTATTATTATTATTATTTTTTCGTAATAAGCAATAATCAAATAAAACGGTACGTTAGAGAGTAGAAGTTGGAACCATCCGTGCCCGACAAAACCTGCAAAGGTTGAAGCCGAGTTTTATCATCTCGGTGCGGAAGAAGATTTAAATCCGCTTGATGTTATTGACGAATTAGATATTCCAGAGATTTGAAGTTGAATAATTAAAATTATCCGTGTCCGACAAAGACAGCAAAAGCTGCAAGCCTAGCTCTGGCAATGCGGTGCAGAGCCATGCATGTCCGACAAAACCTGCAAATGTTGGAAGTCTAACTCTGACAGTTCGGTGCGGAGCCACGCGTGTCTGATAAAACCTGCAAAGGTGGCCTAGCTCTAGCAGTCGGTGCGAAAGCAGATTCAAATCCGCGTGATATTGTTGAAAAATTAAATATTATCGAGATTTGAAAGTTGTCGTTTAAAAGACCGTTTTCACCTGTTGTATACTCAAATAAATTTTCACCCCACTCATTGATCCGGTTTCTGTTTATTCAAAACGATAGAATGGCGGAGAGAATTTCATCTAATAATCTTCCGGATTTGAATCAGGAACCGTCTCAACCAGTCATTTTATCTCATGAGGTTGTCAATACCATGATAGAAGCAGAGATGCATTTTTCAAATAGAACTGATTCTGAGGTTGTTGCAGCATCAAGAACTCTCAGTGCTCAATATGCTGCCTCTGTTACGACCATGTCTCGGAGATTACTAGCGAGGGCAAATGAGGTTGATCGACTTAACAATCAAATATCTGTTCTGCATCAAAAGCTTGTAAATAAAGGCAGAAAGAATAAGAGGTTAAAGCAAGAAAATAAAGATTTGACGGAATTGGCTCGTATTCTGAAACTTCAAATAGAGGAATCGGAACGAGTAAGAGTTCAAGCACAGAGTCAACATCAGCAGATAATGGCAGCGTTTCACGAGAGAAACAGGGACAATCATAATTAATCTCGCTAGCTTAGTTCGGTAACTTTTGACAATATGCATCCGGCATATCTTGTAAGCTTGACTAAGTAAGATTTGAAGAGATGTCAGTTTGTCTTTTACTTATTTCCATCTTTATAAAAGCAATCCTTAGCTTTATCTAATCCGCATCAAATCTTCTTCTCATTGTTGTAGTTCATCTTCATTCTCACTTTACAAATTTTCAATGGCTCGTAGATTTCCCTTCAGTGATTCTCTTGATCAAGATTTGAGGTATCCTTCACCTCAGTCTCAATCTATTTCTGCATCTGTCGTGGGTGCCATGAAGCAACAAGAGACTGATTTAGCTAATAAATCAGATCATGACGCCATTTACGAGCTTGTGGGTCTCGGGACTCGATACTCATCTTCCATAGTTTCTTTTTCCGCTCGGTTGCAGTCCAAAACCCGCGAGATAGAGAAGCTTAATGAGAAGATCGATATTCTTCAACGACTTGTTCAAGAGTCTAACAAAAAAATAGTAGACTTAAAACAACAGAATAAGGATTTAAAATCCTTACTTGCCTCTGCATTTCGATTGCCTAATCCTTTAGATAAGGATGGCATGATGATTTATGAGGAGCAAATGCATTTGAATGATGAGGCTAAACGTCTCAAGTTTCTGTAGGTCATTTGAGTTAATGGAATAAAAGTATCTAGCAGATATTGATGGCATGCATAATTCCTATTTCTCTTCTAATCATGCGTAGTCTATCTTCTGGTAGGGGTTTTGTAAAAATGTCTGCCAAATGATCATGTGTATTAGTGAATTCTAATGCAATATCGCCCTTCTGCACATTGGTCCGAGATTGTTGTATTGGATTCTTTGAAAGATTTATAGCACTTGTATTATCACATTTGATTGGAATGTGATTGTACATACGTTTAAAATCCTCAAGTTGTTGCTTCATGTAAAGAACTTGGGCACAACAACTACCCGCAGCAACATATTCTGCCTCAGCAGTAGATAGTGCAACAGAATTTTATTTTTTACTAAACCAGGAAACTAGTGCATGACCTAAGAAATGACATGTTCTACTAAAATTTTTTTCGATCATCTTTGCAACTAGTATAATCGGTACCTGAATAACTAATAAGATCGAAAGAAGTGTGTTTAGGATACCATAACTCTAAGTCAATGGTACTGGCAAAATATCTAAAAATCCGCTTGACTGCAATCAAATGAGATTGTTTCGGAAATGATTGAAAACGTGCACATAAACATACATTGAACATAATATCAAGTCTACTAGTTATCAAATATAATAAACTACCAATCATACCTCGATATACCTTTGAGTCAACTGGCTTACCGCTTTCATCTTTATCAAGTTTAGTGGTTGGACTCATTGATGTTCCAATTACTTGATTTGCAATCCGAGAAAGAAATTAAGTTCTCCCATTATGCTCATTTCAAATTCTTTCTGCATATTCTTAGCAAAATCTTGACACATATTTTCATTAGTAGCACCAAATATTATATCATCTACATAAATTTGAACTAGAAGAATATCATTTTATTCATATTTGATTAAAAGAGTTATATCGATCTTTCCTCTTGAAAAACCTTTAAAAAAAAAAAAACTATTTAAGAAAACACTTTTAACAACCATTTGAAAAAATTTGAAATCTTTATAACAAGCATATGCAAGTAGCATTCGAATATCTTCTAATCTTGTGACTGGTGCATATGTCTCATCATAATCGATTCCTTCCTCTTGATTGAAACCTTGGGCTACAAGTCGAGCCTTGTTTCTAGTGATGATTTTAGACTCATCTTTCTTATTTCTAAAAACCCATTTTGTTCCAATAACAGCATAATTTTTAGGTCTAGGAACAAATGTCCATACATTATTTCTTTCAAATTGATTTAACTCTTATTGCATAACTAGAATCCATGATTTATCAATAAGTACTTCATCAATATTTTTGGATTTAATTTGAGATAGAAAAACAGTGTGATTATAAATATTTTTAAGAGACGATCAAGTACTTACATATCGTGAAGGTTCTCCTAGAATTTGTTATACTGGATGATCTTTCACATATTTTCACTGTTTGGTTGCATCTTGTACTAAGTCTTGATGATCTTTCTTTCTATTTCCACGATCTTCCCTTTTGAATTGTCTCCAAATATCATGCATCCTTCTTCTTTAGAAGTGAAGTCAATGAATTTAGTTTTGTCTCATGTCATGTATCTTGAGCATCCGTTGTCTAAAAACCATTTACTTTTACCTGTAGACGACTTCATGCATACCTACAAAAGCAATTAAAAAAAATTCTTGGTACCCAAGTTCTTTGGGTCCTTTATTTATTAGTATTAGAATAAATAAAATTTTTAGGTACCCATATGGCCCTAATAGTCATTGTATGTTTTCTTCTAATAGGACAAGCAAAATAATTATGACCATTGCTATTACAAAAATTGCAAATAGCATGTGACATATATGAATAACTTGAGTGATTATAATAGTATCCTTTTTTAACAAAATTATTTTTATGAAAAGAATTTTGAATATTGGACTTTGATGTAGAAGAATTATCAAAGAAGTTTTTATAAGATTTGTATTTTTGTTTTGGCATGTATCCCAAGCCTGCCTTGTCAAAAACACATCTTTGACTACCAAGAAGTTTTTCAAAATTTCTTTTTCCATTCGTAAAGTTTTCAATAATATTTTCTAAATCAGTTTTCTTTTTCTTCAACTCAAGATTTTCATCTTTCAAAACAATACTTTCTTTTCTTAAAATATCAATTTCGTTTGTTAAAGAAGAATTTTTCTTTTTCAAAGCAGTATACTTGATACCCAATTTTTCAAATTCCTCATATACCTCTTCTAAAACATTTTGCAATTCTTCATATGAAGGATCTTCAATATTATCAAAATTTGTTACCTCAATGTCATCTTTAGCCATAAGACAAAGATTTGCTGATTCTCCATTGCTTGCTTCACTATCTGAGCTACTTGAATCATCATTCCACGTAGCTTTCATTACTTTTTTGCCTTTGTTTCGATCTTTCTTTAGCAGAGGACAATCTGGCTTGATATGACCAGGTTTATTGCATTTATAACAAATTAAAGTGTCATTTTTACCTGAATCTTTCTTGGAAAACTTATTGAAGGATTTCCTTGGAGGAGTTTTATTTTTCTTTAAGAATCTCTGAATTCTTCTTATTATCATCGCAACTTCTTCATCTTTGTCGTCATTTTCCTCATCTTCATCACTTTCACTTTCATGTGGAACAGCTTTAAGTGCCAAACTCTTCTTTGAATTTCCTTCTTCTTCTCCTCTTTTCAATGTGTACTCATGGGTGATAAGTGACCCGATGAGTTCATTCACTTCGAGCTTCTTGAGGTCTCTACCTTCAAGAATCGCTGTCACTTTTGACTCCCAACGTTTTGGTAGAGAGTTGAGAATTTTTCTTACTATCTCCACTTTGGAATAAACTTTGCCAAGAGCTGTCAAGCTGTTTATGATGTTAGTAAAACGAGTGTGCATACTAGAAATAGATTCATCATCATTCATCTTAAACATTTCATATTCATGAGTAAGAATATAAATTTTTGATTCCTTGACTTGAGAAGTTCCTTCATAAGTAACTTCCAAGTTATCCCAAATTTCCTTTGCTGTAGTGCAAGTCATTACTCTATTAAACTCATTACCATTAAGAGCATTATATAATAAATTCATAGCAGTTAAATTCAAAGTATAAAGTCTATCGTCTTCACGATCAAACTCTTCTTCTTCCTTTTTGACCTTTACTCCATCAACCACTTTTGTTGGAATATAAGGTCCATTTACAATGCATTTCCAGATTTCTCGACCTTAAGACTGAAGGAATATTCTCATTCTAACTTTCCAGAATGAGTAATTGTCTCCGCAAAAGAGTGGAGGCCGACTGCTAGATTGACCTTCACCAAATGAAGCTGCAATGTTAGCCATAAGATCTTAACTCAAAAGATAGTTAATCTTATAACAGAGTTCTAGCTCTGATACCAATTGTTGCCCAGATGACTAACACAAGAGGGGGGGTGAATTGGGTTATATTAAAAAATTAATACTTATAAACTAAATATACAATATAAAATATAACCAAAATATAAAGCAGTAGGAAATATAAAGAGTAGGGTAAGAGAAAGCAAACTCAGTATTTTTACGAGGTTCAGCCCCACTGCCTACGTCCTCGCCTCAAGCTACCCCTTGAGGATTCCCAAATCTACTATTCAATCTCCTTTAGGTGGAGATAGAAACCTATTACAGCTTTGAGTAGCACCGCTCCAAAGAATCGGTGTAGAACACCCTCTACACTTCCAATCACCTCACACTTGGTGATTCAACTATTCCCTGTGTAGAACACCTTCTACACACACAAGGGTTATACGCACCCTCTTACTTCCAATCACATCACACTTGGTGATTTAACTATTCCCCGTGTAGAACACCTTCTACACACACAAGGGTTATACACACCCTCTTACTGATACAAGAATTGATAGTGGGTAGGCTATCAGAAAACACTCCTCAATGAGTGAAATAAGAACAATACAGCACAAACTATATCTCTCTCAACAAGAACAAGAATTAAGGCTCAAAACTTTAGAAAAGAGAGAATGAGAGCTTTGAAAGAATGATGCAAAATTTAGCAATAGATGTGTAAGCTCTTGTTATGATTTTTGCAAAACTCAAGTGAGCTATTTATAGGTAAATGAGTCTTCAATTTCAAATTTGAAAAGATTCTCATGTCAAATAAGAGCACTATTCACTTTTCAAAAAATTCAAATAAAAACATTTCCTTTTTGCATTTGTCAAAGACAACTCCATTCATTTTTCAAAGAAATCAAACCTAATCTTTTGCTTTTCATACAAGACAAAATGAGCATGATTTATTTTTCAAACAAAATCATCTTCTTTTTGTATATGTCAAAAAAACACACAACCACCCTTTAAGATTTTCAAACAAATCATCTATCTTTTATATTTGTCAAAAAAACACACAACCACCCTTTAAGATTCTCAAACAAAATCATCTACCTTTTGCATTAGTCAAAAAAACACACCACCTCCCTTCAAGACTTTCAAACAAAATATGCACATGTCAAATATGATAATCAATCATCTTATAAAATCAAGTTTTTATAAAAAAATATAATTTTCGAAATTATTTTGTTTGATGGTGTTATGCACATGTGAAAAACATAATTTTCAAAACTAAGACATTTAAAAATGTCTTGCATATGTGGAAAAAGTAATTTGATGTTTTATGAGAAAAAACAGTAATTTGGAGCCTTAATCCAATTTCTAATTTTATCAAGAGATGTACAAAAATAATCTATGAGCTTCATTTATAGACTTGATATCTTTCTTGCTCATGCTTGATTTCTTGATGTGTTTAGCTCCCTTCATGCATAGACAACTTGAGCTTGAGTTTTCAATATTATTTGTTATCATCAAAATTTATACGTAAATACGAGACTTGAAACCTTGGGTTCAACAATAACAAATTTCCATAGGTGATATTATATTAAAACTTGTGACATTATATGACTATGTCATGTCAATAAAATAAAATCAGCGGCATTACTATAGTAACAAATTAAGTAGCATTTCTCAATATAAGATATATTTTTTTATTATTTTGCGTAATTTTTATTGAAATTTAGCGATTTCAAGAATGAGATGATCAATTGGTTGGGTACGTCAAATAATGAATTAATAGCGGCCATTTAATTGGTTTGGAATGGACGTTGGTTGGTTATCTTAAAACTAGTGACTATTAGTGTAAATAATCAAGTATTTGTGCAGCTTTAGTTCTTATTTATCTCTTCTAAGTCTCCATGAATTTGTTTAGGGGTGAAACTAAGATTTATAACCAGTATTTCATTTTTACAAAAAAATTCATCTCATCTAATCATTACAACATTTTCAAATTCTCATACAAAATAAAATAAACAATCTAACTTATCTCAACTTTACACAACTTTCAACTTTTATCTCAACTCATCTCACATCATATAATCTCATTTATAAAAACAAACAAGACCATATTTAATAGTGTGATTGATAAAGTGTGTAGTATGTGTGAGTATAAGTAATAATCATACATCATAAACTTGTATATAAAAAATACATGTTTATAATCATCTTATTAGATAATATTTCTTAAGATTTTCGTAATTTACTAAAAACTGTTACAAAAAAAATAATAAAATGAAATATCAACTTAAAATTTTCCTTTTAAATTAAGTTTGATAACAATCTTTCATAGAATAAAATTCATTTATTATCATTTTTGAAGTAAAATCCTTGACAATTTCTTTCTCAATATAAATTAGTAAATAGTCTGCAATTTCTTTTTCAATATAAACTAGCTGTTAGAATCTATACTAAGAGGGTCAAGTGAAGTGAAATGTTAGAATGAGAATTATGTGAGTATTGGAGAATAATTTTGGTAAAAAATTTGAAGGCCTGAATATTAGGAGGGGTAATTTCAATTATATAAAGAAGAATTATAATTATTTATATAGTATATTAATTTAAGAAAAAAAAAATGGGAGCGGTAGCGCCTACCTTTTTTTTTTTTAAATAACATTTATATATCATTGAGCAAATTATAGTCACTCATTACAACTTTCTCTGAGATTAACATATTGGATATACAGACAAGACCTTCTTCAATACAACATCGCATCTTTTGTAAAGATAAAGCTAATTTTGCTAACTTATGTGCTATTTGATTCCTTTCTCTTCTTACATATATGATCTAGCTAGCAAAGATATCCTTCAAATTTGCATTTATGTCCTTAACAATCCGTCCATATATTGTCCAACATTCCCCTTCCTTTGCGACTGCTTTTAGAATAACTTGGGCATCCCCCTCAAGAATAACTTGAATGCATCCTAGCTCTAAGCACAATTTGGTCGCCTTCCTTATTGCCAGTGCCTTTGCAAGATGAGGAAAGGGATCTAACATAACGGGTGCACAACATATTGCTATAACCTCACTGTTACAATCCCTAATTATAATTCCCAAACCAACATTCTTATTTTTTGGATCTACAGCCATATCAAAATTAACTTTAAACAAACCCTATTCAGGGCCCTGCCATCTCTGTAGCACAAAACTAGGAGCTGATGCACATTGCTGACCTGCCACCTGGGCAGCTTTATATTCATGCTGAGATTGTATTGCTTGCCGCAGCACTTGTGTTGGAGATTCAAACTTATCTTTAAAAATCACCTTATTTCCTCTATGCTAGATTGCACTAAAAATGACAGCAACCTCTTCTAAGACCTCTTGTTCCACCCGGTCCCTTATTGTCTGCCGTAATGTCAAGAAATCCATTGTCATGATCGACCATTTGTGAAATTTGTAGCCCTGTTCAAACCATATATTACTGACAGCCGAGCACTGCCATAAAGTATGAATAATAGTTTCCTTTTCTTGTTTGCATAAAGGACATACCTCTAAATTCCCTATCTTCATTTGATAAAGTTGAGTCCTTGTTGGAAGTGAGTTAGACCCTACTTTCCATAATTGGTTGCTTCCGAGACTTTTAGATTCCATATTGATTTCCATACATCCCTTTACTGGACACCTTTTGAGGACTCTCTTTTCTCTCTTCTTCTTCCATCTCTAGCCCATTTTTAACATTAAACAACCCATTGTTAGTAAATTTTCAGAACAACTTATCCTCTGAATTCCTTTTGCTAATTGGGGTTCTATATATCATTGCAGCCTATTCCTTGTTAAGAATGTCTTGTATTAATTGTTCATCCTACATTTTCAGTTCTTGATTAATCAAGGAACTCACAGTTGCTTGTATTCCAAGGCTCGAATTTGCAAGAGTTTGAAAACAGTGAGATATTGGCTTTGGCAGCCATTGTTGTTCCCAAATTTTAATCTTTTGCCTTATAACGACTCTCCACATCATTCCATCTCTTAATAACTCCTTAGCTTCATAGAGACTTCTCCATATTAAAGAAGGCGAGCTTCCTACTTTTGCTTCCATAACACCACTGTTTTTGAAATATTTACTGCAATATACTTTAGCCACCAAAGAGTTATAATTTTGAAGAAAGTTCCAGCACTGTTTTGCTAGTAAAGCTGTGTTAAAATCTTCTAGATTCCTAAATCCTAAGCCCCCTTCTTGCTTAGCCTTTCCCATATGTTCCCAATTCTTCCAATGGATCCCTCTTTTATTGCCCTGCTTACCCCAGCAAAACTTGACTATCATTGCTGAGATCTCATTACACAGTTTGCTTGGGAGTTTAAAAATATTCATAGTGCATGTTGGCAAGGCTTGGAGCACAGCTTTAATTAGTACTTCTTTTCCTGCCCTTAAAAGATAGCACTTCTCCCAAATATTTATCTTCTTCCAGATTCTATCCTTCAGACCTCTAAATGTGTTATACTTTGATTTACCCATTAGAGAAGGCAAACTAAGGTATTTTTCATAACTACCATATAGTACAACATCAACTGCAATTCTTATACTATTTATGAGTTCATGTGCGGTGTTGAAACTGAAATATAAGGAAGTTTTCTCCCTATTTAAAACTTGCCCTGAAGCTGTTTCATAATCCTGAAGAATCGATTGCAGATTACTCCATTCTAATTTGGCAGACCTATAAAAAATGACAATCATCAGCAAACAAAAGATGATTGAGTGTAGGTCCCCCTTGGCCACACTAACTCCTTTTATCAACCCATTCCTTTCTGCCTTATTGAGTAAACAACTTAACCCTTCAGCACACAAGAGGAATAGATAGGTAGATAAGGTATCCCCTTGTCTCAAACCACATTTTGGAATAATTTCTTCACTTTGCCATTTACTAACACTACATATCTCACTGTTTTAACCCATCGCATTACAAGATCAATTCACTTGGAATCAAATCCTAACTTCTCCATAACAGCTTGTAAATAATCTCACTCTACCTTATCATATGTCTTAGACATATCTAGCTTTAAAGTCATGCTTCCTAATCTTCCCTTTTGTTTAGTTTTCATGGAATGAAATACTACATATGCCACCATCTGTGATGTGTCTCCCCAGAATGAAAACATTTTGAGTGGGCGTAATAATATGTGCTAATACCTTTTCAAGTCTATTTACAATTGACTTTAAGGTTAGCTTGTAAAATATATTACACAAGCTAATTGGTCAAAAATCCAGAATAATTTAAGGCTCTTGACCTTGGGAATTGGGACTATAAGAATGGAATTAATAAGCTGGAAATCACAACCACTATTGAGAAATTCCAAAGTTGTGGTGCATACCTCTTCCTTTACAATGCTCCAACGTTGTTGATAGAATCCTACACCAAAGCCATCTGGACCTAGTGACTTCATAGGACTCATTTTCATCATCGTCTCTTCAATTTCATCACTTCTGTATGCAGCAGTCAATTTTGTATTCATAGTTTCTGGGATTCTATGTACCTTTGTGTCTAAAACTGTCTCAATATCTTGTATGGAAGGGGAGGATGTCGAGTATACCTCTTCAAAATACTCCTTAGAAGCCCCTGTAATCTGTTGTTCCTCTTTCGGTAGTTGCTGAGCTTTATCTTTAGGGTGACGCTAGGGTGCGGTCGAGATGCACCCTAGCGTTTTGCAGTCCACCCCTTAAACCCTTATAATTTTTATAAAAACACAATAAAAAATATTAAAAAATATAATAAAAAAATTAGAAAATACAATAAAAAATACAATAAAATAATAAAATGAAAAAAATATAATAAAAAATACAATAAAAAATAAAATGAAGATGGATTTTTAAAAGAGATTCGGCCTCAGCCCAGCCCCCACCGCCGTCGGTGGCGGTGGATAACACCGCCAATCCCATCGGGACCAAAGCGGACCCATTTTCTGGTTTAAGGCCGTCAGGGGCACACCGGAGGTCGCCGGGACTCGCTGTCGCAGGGGTGAGGTTGTCGACTCCCTCCGATCTCGATGGGATGGGCGGTGTCGCCCACCACTACCGAGGACCGCAGGGGCTGCATTTGGGGAGGGTTCGGTCGGACCGAACTCCAGTAATTTCCTTATCTTTAATATGATAAATTATGTTTCTTTTTCTTCTTACAGTAGCACAGGAGTGAAAATATTTTGTATTTTAATCACCCTTTTGATACTAGTGAGTCTTACTTCTTTGTCTCTACTTTTGATCTTCTTGTTCCAACATTACTCCTAATTCATGTTTCAATCTCTTGATTTCCTCTACATTCTCTCTTCCTTCATTTTCTGTAAGGCTTTCAATAATAGCTTTTTTTTTCCCTTCAGCACCGACTCTCTATTGTTAAAACACATCTTGCTCCATTTGCTTAACTTCTCACGACATCTCAACAGTTTTCCTTGAACCCCAAGAACATTTCCAACACCATAATTATTTCCATCCCATACTGCATTCACAACCTCTTTACATTCCTCTTCGAGAAACCAACCAAGCTCATATCGAAACTTGGTGTTTTGACAAGTCTGTCTTCTACTATCTTTACTAGAAAATAGTATAAGAGGCTTATGATTTGAAGTGCTTGCTGTTAACACTTCTATGATGGCGTTTCTATAAGTTTCAGACCATCTATGATTTGTTAAACCTCTGTCCAATCTCTCCATTGTAAAAGTAGAATCACCATGATTATTACACACCATGTGAAAAAACTGCCAGTCCATCCTATATCAAATAAACTACACTGATGTAGTGCTTCTCGAAAGTTGTCCATTTGTTTTCCCCTCCTATTTTACCTCTTATAATCTCATTAAAGTCTCCAAAAACACACCATAAAGCATCTAATGGTCTTAGAAACTTCAACAACTCCCAACTCTCTTTTCTTCTGGCTGCATCTGGATTCCCATAAAATCCAATGAAAACCCATTTCACATTCGCTTCTTTATTAGCAACCAATCTATAAATATGACTTTGTGAGTAGTTTATGAGTTCAAAATTGACATCCTCATTCCATAACATCATTAAACCTCCACTTCTTCCTTTTGGTTCCACTACAAAGCATCCCTCATATCCTAGCTTTCTTTTTACCCACTCTGATTTCCTGGTTTTAAGTTTTGTCTCCATTAAAAAAACTAAACAGAGCTTCTTAGTCCTTACCAATCTGATAAAGTCTTGAGCAACTATTCCAACTTAAAATTTTCAGTTCTTCAACACTTACTATCTTAACCTCATCGTCTAGTCCCATTGCCTTCTTATTCATGCAAGCGACTAATTTTTTGTCTAAAATAGTTGTCAAAGCTCTCGTTTTTCCAATTCCATATTGTAATTTAATCTTTGTTTCCCCCTGCATTGCCCATCTTTTTATTTCCTTGATTAACACATTCTTTTGCCCTCTTACCTCTTTTTTATTTCCCTTCTTTCTCCCATCAGTGTTAGGTTCTTCAGAGATGTGTCCCACGTTATGACCAGCTTGATTTAATGGTGAATGGCTTGAACATAGTTCATCTTCCCTTTGCAACTATCTCAGCTCATCTTGTTGTTGCTCAGAATCGTTATGATTGCTCCTTTGTCTTTCCACTTTAATCACACCCTCCCTACTATCATAAGAACACTCTCCAATTCCTTGTCTTGGGATGAAATTATTCATACCATCATTATTAGAAGCATTGGAAGGTATTACTTTGCCCAAGTTTTTAGCCAAACTCATGGGATAAGCTGTATGCTTGTCCATCCCCACCCCTGAATCCTCCTCCTTGCTACCTGCTTTTGCCGCCTTATTCTCCTTCTCTGCTCTCCATCGACCCTACCCCTCTCACCCCATTCCACTATATCCAGCACCATAAGAATACCTAAATCCCCTGCTTCTTCCTCCACCATAAGTTCTAAGCCATGTCCCAAAATGATTTTCTGAACCATTTCCCTCAAAATTTTGAAAGTTACATGAAACAACACCATGTAAGATTCGGCCACAAGAAAAGCATAACTTAGGTAATTTTTCGTACTTGATTGGGACCCAGTGTTAAGAACCACTTACTGAAATTGTTCTTCCCCAGTTAACGATTTTGTGATATCCAAGTCCACCTTCATTCGCAAATAGCTTTCCCATCTAATACGCTCATCATCCACTTCAATATCTAGCACTGTGCCCATTGCAAATTATTTAATTGTATCCAGAATACCTTCCTATCACACTTCATTTTTGCCAGTTGGGAGTCACCCTCAAATCTTCTTAACACGAATAAGTTACCATCGAACAACCAGGGTCGTCCCTCATCCACCCTCTGCTTATCCGCCTGAGTGTTAAATCTAATAATAAAGGAGTTCATCCCCACTTCTTGAAACACTGGATGCTTGCTTAATCGCTATATTTTTTACATTGTTGAGGCAACAACGTTTCTACTTTTTTTTTGTTCAACACAGACTTTGCCGACAAGGGATAATTCTCCTTTCTTAATCACTTCTCCAACATCTTTTTCATTTACTTTGATTGCATCAATTTCCTCTTCCGTTAGTTCCATTTGCTCACATAGAACTTCAACCCTTCCATTACCACACTACTACAACATGAATATTCTCACCCTCTCTAAAAAATTGCAGAAAATAGAATCACTACCTTAGAAAATCACTCCCTATTTGTGCCTGGTTCACCACCTCTTATTTTCGCCTTAAGGAAGAACCCTAGAGGGGAGATTTTACCACGAGCAATGCTACCGCCTTCAACTTGACAATTGGTAGCCCCTACCTTGTATACACTATACAGTCCATCCACTACAAGAAAAATGATCAGATATAATCAATCTGATGCATCCAAAAATGGTAGAAATAACCAATTTAGTTATTTCTGTCCCTTTTGGATACATCATATTGGTTATATTTGGTCATTTTTCTTGTAGTGACCCCTAAATATGTTGGGGTTTGTTAATTTGTTAGTTTTAGGTTTTTGTCATTTCTAGTGTTTGTACGTACGTACGACAACGTTTATGAGAGTACTAGCATTGGATATACTAAATTATTCTTCAAAATTTGAAGGAAAGTACAATTTTGATGAATCCATCAAACCTTTAAATCTATAATTTCACATTGAATTCATCATTAAATCTATAATAATATAATAATATTTTTTTAATAAAAATATATTTAAATATTTTTTTCATATTTTGTAATTACACTAACCATATGTATATTAATAATATAATCTAATACTTAAATAATTATTTTTCGAACAAATTTTGAAAAAAAAAATTTAATTCCTTGATAAAAAATTAATTTTTTTCAACCAAAATCCTCAATCAAATAATTACTTAAATAATTATTTTTCAATCAAATAAGAAAATAAGAAACAGAAAATGAAGGAAATAAAGTGAGAGAATCAAATATATTAAAATAAGTGTTTAGCATGTGAATAATAATCATTGATATATGAAAGATTAAGATTTTTTATTGTAGCATAAAATTAGATATTATAGAATTTGATAAGTGTAACTTGAGAAGTTTTTAACGCAAATTTATCATATTTGATCATTATTTAGTATATTCAAAGTTAATACTAATTAGAGTGTGCACTTTTCGTCAGCTGGTGCAGGTAGCATGTTGTTTTTTATCTGTGTATTGGATGTGATTGCTCTTCATGTCATCATGTGTTCGTTGTTTGTATTATCCTACGAAAATTGATAAGCACACTGTACTTTCCGGTAACTATATTTTAAAATTAGAAACATTTTTTTTATAAAATATATTATAAAGGTAACGTTATTTTACAAAAATAATTTTTATTTTAAAATATGATTATAAAATATATTGTGAAACGGAGTGTATGATATCATTACTCGTAGGCTAAACCTCGTAGAATCTAACGATGCTTTCACCCAAATATCTCAAGAGGATTGACCATGGTCATGCATGTGTCCCAGGTTGTCTCCTTTACATTTTTTATAAAAATATATTATAAAGGTAACGTTATTTTTAAATTATAATTATAAAATATATTGTGAAACGGACTATCATTAATGTTGATGTGTGTTCTGCACTCCTGAGTTGAATTGTAACTTCCAGTCCTAACCTGTGTTCTGTACTCCTGAGTTGAATTGCAACTTCTAGTCCTAACCTGCAACAACAAAGATATAGGGTTGAGTTCCTCGATCCTGAAAACTCTTCGAAACTTTAGTTAGAGATGAAAGTGAAAACCAAAAACCAGACAATAATTCATAAAACTTTTAGATAGATATTCATACATATTTCCAGTGATCTATTCTTTCTTTTATATAGGTCGAAATACTGATCAGATACACGTGTAATCATCCGAGAATATCAGAGAACATTTTACTCCTCTTCCCATCCTAGATTTCTTAAGATCATTTTTCAGTTTTGTTTCTTCTCAATAATATCTCTTGTAACATGATTACCTCCGATCGATCAATAGATATCTTTGGATATTCTTATCAATCCGCATTTAATGCGACATGCCACCCTGCCAGACATTAAACATGTTTATAGGATCTCTGATCACCACACTATCAATATGTCAGGGGTAATTATAACAGGCTAACTAAATTTATCGTCTTTGTATAATAAGAAACCATGTGGGAGGAGTTTAGTTTGAGTACGAAACACTCAGAATCCAATTGAAAGAATTTTACCGAATACAATTCCTTCTAAGTCTCTAGAAGAAGGGTAATAGGCGGGCGCCATTCTGAAGGGCGCCTGCTACTTTATCCCCTGTCGCAATTACCCCCCTCACAGTACCCCGCGAATCTTAATTGAATATAATTCGATTGGAATTCATTACATTCTTATTGCTCAAATTCGTGAAACCTTATCCCGCGCAAAATCAAATTTGAATGGGTGAAATAAGGGCATAATAATCATGCAAGTAACAGTTGGTTTTTATACGGGGACAATTTGGCTTCTGATCATTAAGCGTGGAGAAATGAGGCAGTTTTCTGGCCATGATGACATGAAACATCGTGCGCTGTATTTATGGATTATTTCCATAATTACTCGCCTGGTTTTGAAATTTTTCGAGAAATTAATGGTCAGTTATTTCTTCATTAATTGGGACATGCCCTCAACGTGCTAAATAGCCGTTTTACCATTACTCTATGTTTATCAGTCGTGTTGTTTCGCTTCCCGAAGATCTCGCTAATTATATCATTTATTTTCCCCACGACCATTATCACTTGCTATATAAACACCCGTTATTCGTAATAGTTCATTCTTTACTATCGTCTTGCTGCTGGATCACTTGCATACTCTCTCTCTTTACTATCTTGTCTTCGAACCGATCTTTCTTCATATCTTCATCAAGCTTCAATGGGGGCTGGTTCTATCTACGTTGGGTATCAGTGGGTGCCGTCTTACCCTCCTTCTGCCATTCAACACCTTCGGGATCAAGGTTACATCCCAGCTTCGGCCAGTTTCGGAGTTATTCGAGAACGCCCTTGTGACGCAGAAGGGCGAGCTCAGCATGTGCTTCTGTATGAAGCCATGTTCAAGAACGGGCTACGTCTTCCCTTCATTCGACCAGTGCGTGAGGTCCTTCATTACCTGGGCTTGGCCCCAGCTCAGTTGTTACCGAATGCTTGGCGGATACTATTAGTTTCATGCATAGTATTCCGTTCATCGCTGTTGGAGGCAGGAGAGGTGTATCCTGATCTTACGGCACGAGAGTTTCTCTCTCTGTACCGTCTGATTAGGAAACCAGCCTTAAGTTTGGTTGGTTTGCAGTCTCGGGATAGTGAGACTAAGTTATGCACCCTCGAGAGTAGGTACTCCAATGTGAAAGACTACCACAAGAAGGTGTTTTATGTAAAGGGGGACAAATGGCAGTTCCCCGAGGATGAGACCAGGGGGGAATTCCCCATTCAGGTGAACTGGGGCGAGTTGCCCCCAGCCTCCCTTCTGGATATTGACTTGAATAAAAGGGAGAGGAACCGGGTGGAAATAGTGATACGCTGGGCGAAGCGTCACTTCCATCGGCTGGAATTCGACCTCATCTTGACTGACCAAAATATCAACACTTACTTGGTTGAGCCACGGCGGGGTTATGCTGAGTTCCAGGACTTCTCCAGCATACCGGCGGCTGAAGCGCCTGTCCACTCAGGGGCAATTCGCAAACGAACTGCCCCTCCAACCAAGGAGAAGCGCACCAAATCTCGCCGTGAGGGTGGCGAGCAAATTGCAGCGGAGGCTTCTAAACCTCCAGCTCTGACCTTTGCCCAATAAAGGCGAGTGAAGGCTCGCCATGACACAAGGGCTTCTCGCCCTTCACGAGAGGGTCAAGCGCCCTCTTCTCCAGTACAGCCTTCTCCAACTCCCCTGGTACCCGTGGCGTCTGCTGGTGGAGAGGGCGGCCAGCACACCAGATCCCCTTCACCGGAAAGGCAGAGGGCCAGTACACCAGAACCGTTGGCGGTGTGTCTGCCGTCAGACCGCCAACCACAGTCAGATGACAGGCCTGTGCCTTCGACTTCCGGGCAGACAATGGATGAGGTCGAACTGGCCTTCCTCAACGCCCTCTCGAACCCTCCCGCCTACACAGCAAGAACTCCCTACTTCTAGGTTTCCGTGTTGTCGTCTATACGGGCTCCTGCTCGGGAGGATGTTCCTCAATCAACTCACCCTTCTTCGCCAAGAGAGAGTCGCCCCGAAACGGGCTGGGAACACATTTCTGAGGAGGAAGAGGATCCATCCACTCGAGGTTCTGGGGGGCGAGGCGTGGCGACAGTCCAGCACGAGCAGGCAGAAAACCGTTCGGGATTAAGGTCGCCCGCCAATGTTATTCCCGCCACTCGTTGTGCTAAACGTACCCGGCAGCTCCAGTCCAACTCCGGGTATGATGCAGTCGCAGCAGATGCCACGCCCGCCGAAACTAACGAGACTATAAGGCAGGAGTCCCCTCGCCCGGATGGTGATGACGCCAGATCTATGATGGGCTCTTCTCCCCACCATGTGATACAACATCGCTCCCATCCCCCATCACCGACTACCTCTACTCCCGAGTGTTCTGACCGGGCAGGGATGGGAGTCGACCTACTTCGGTCACTCTTGGCGCAGGTAATTATTCAGAATTTCGTTTTAGTTCGGGTATATTTCATTTGTCTAATTACTTGTTATTGTTCAGGCTTCCGACCAAATCGTCGGGTCTGTTGGCTCTGAAGTGGTGAGACTATTGACAGTGAGTGCTAAAACGACTCGGGAACAGCTTCAAGAGGTGGAAGCTAAGTACCGAGAGCTTGGTACTTTGGTCAGCAAGCTCACAGAAGACAGAGATCTTCTAAAAGCCAATGTGATGGAGCTGGATGAGGAGCGGGATCACTATTCGGAGATCCATGTGTCCATGCTAGATGAGGTGGCGACACTAAAGAAAAGGAACCGGCTCCTGGAGGCGAGCAGAAATGATCTCCTTCAAGGGCAAGAGTCCATTGGGCAGACATTAGCTATTAAAGAGAATGAACTCTCCCTCGCCACTCAAGAGAAGAGTAGCCTGAAGTCAAACATGTCTCTCCTAGAGCATTCGCGAGCTATTCAAGAAGAAGAGTTAGAGACTCTCCGAGCCAAAGTAGACACATCTGAGCTCGAGCGCGACTCTCTTTCTCGGGAATTAGGCGAGGCGAACAGAGAGCTTGAGTTTCTCAGGTGTCAGGCGACTCAGCATCGTTCCCTCCGCATAACCGCCTGGAGTCAAGGTTATGTGGAGGGTTTGAGGCGGCTAAGGCAGGAGATAGTTCGGAACCCAACCTTTGATGTGGCCGGCATGGATCCTCGAGACCTCGCTCCCGACCCCATAGCAAAGGCAGAGGTCGCCAAGATAGGCACACCAGAGTGCCGCATACGTTTGCCTCCCTGATTGATAATTATATTGTATAGACTTGTACATAGAGTTTTAGCTGTAAAGAGTTCTTAGTTGATACGTCAATCTTTTCAATGTATATCTTCTCTGTATTTGTTACCGAAAAGACTCGCCATGTCTTAATAAAAATTGATACATTTATATGTTTTGATATGCTGCATTCCGGATATCCACATTAATTTGAACGTTGTGATAACTTTTTCTATGACCAAATATGGTTGTTCATTGAAGACTGTATTACTCCATTAATCTTTACCAACGTATGCAAACGAGCTAGTGGTTGAGATTTGTAACAAAACACAACTCTTATTGTTATTCGACTGCTACGAAAATTAGGCGAATGAGACTTAAGCGAACATTTACCTCGTTACAGTGAGCGAGATGGCGGGTGGGCGATTTATGGGTAGTCTCATCTCTGCTTTGTTTGAGTCCTCATTCGGAAAGAATTGGTGACAAGGGATGGAGTTACTTTATTGACTCAAAGGGTGAGGCGAAAGTAAAGAAGATTATCTTCTTCTACTGACCAGGGACCTATCGACGGCGAAAACGACACGCCTTCGGCGACCCCGTAGCCTGAAGATGAAGAAGGTGAAGGAACAGGTCCCTTTGGTTTGATGAGCGAACTGAGGGGCGAGACTTGGAGCCTAGGCGACCCCTTCGGCGAGAGAACTGTGAGGCGAGGCTTAGAGCCCAGGCGACCCCGCAGTCTGAAGATGAAGAAGGCGAAGGAACAGGTCCATTTGGTTTGATGAGCGAACCGAGGGGCGAGACTTGGAGCCCAGGCGACCCCGCAGTCTGTTGAGCGAACCGAGGGGGAAGGCTGTGAGCCCAGGCGACCCCTTCGGCGAGAGAACTGTGGGGCAAGACCTGGAGCCCAGGCGACCCTGCAATCTATTGAGCGAACCGAGGGGCGAGGCTGTGAGCCCAGGCGACCCCTTCGGCGACAGAATTGTGGGGCGAGGCTTGGAGCCCAGGCGACCCCACAGTCTGTTGAGCGAACCGAGGGGCGAGGCTTGGAGCCCAGGCAACCCCTTCGGCGAGAGAACTGTGGGGCAAGACTTGGAGCCCAGGCGACCCCGCAGTCTGTTGAGCGAACCGAGGGGCGAGGCTTAGAGCCCAGGCGACCCCTTCGGCGAGAGAACTGTGGGGCGAGACTTGGAGCCCAAGCGACTCCGCAGTCTGTTGAGCGAACCGAGGGGTGAGGCTTGGAGCCCAGGCGACCCCTTCGGCGAGAGAACTGTGGGGCGAGACTTGGAGCCCAGGCAACTCTGCAGTCTGTTGAGCGAACCGAGGGGCGAGGCTTGGAGCCCAGGCGACCCCTTCGGCGAGAGAACTGTGGGGCGAGGCTTGGAGCCCAGGCGACCCCGCAGTCTGTTGAGCGAACCGAGGGGCGAGGCTGTGAGCCCAGGCGACCCCTTCGGCGAGAGAACTGTGGGGCGAGGCTTGGAGCCCAGGCGACCCCGCAATCTGTTGAGCGAACCGAGGGGTGAGGCTGTGAGCCCAGGCGACCCCTTCAGCGAGAGAACTGTGGGGTGAGGCTTGGAGCCCAGGCGACCCCGCAGTCTGTTGAGCGAACCGAGGGGTGAGGCTTGGAGCCCAGGTGACCCCTTATGCGCCTACAAAATGACTGAATATTTTTGTCACAAAATGGTGATTCACAATCATCATATTATATATAATTCTAGTAAAGACAAAATTGAACTATACATAATACTTCTTCAAATGTTCCGCGTTCCATGGATGAGAGAAGGCGTTGCCTTCGCTATCTGCAAGCTTGTATGATCCCGGTCGAGTACTCCTGGTAACAACGTAGGGTCCCTCCCACTTAGGCCCTAACTTGCGCTCTTCAGCTGTGGTTACTCCTGTGCGCTTCAACACTAAGTCCTCATGTTTAAAAGATCTGTGGCTGACTTGCCTATTAAACTACTTCTCAGCCATACATTTATTATTTATACTCTCACAGCGGCCTCTGCTCGCCTTTCTTCCACGAGGTCCAACTGTTGCAGTAGCTTCACTTCATTGTTATCCGGATGGAAATTCTTTACCCTGGAAGTAGGGACTCCTACCTCCGTCGGGATGACAGCTTCGCTCCCATATGTAAGGGCAAAAGGAGTCTCTCCTGTGGGGGTTCGAACAGTGGTACGGTATGACCATAACACTCCAGGGAGTTCGTCCGCCCATGTTCCCTTGCAGCTTCCCAGCTTCTTTTTAAGAATGGACAGAATGGTCTTGTTAGTCGCCTCTGCTTGACCATTTGACTGAGGATGTCCAGACGATGAGTAACGAACTTCGATTTTCAACTCGGCGCACCACTGTCGATAGTGTGAAGAGTCGAACTGACCTCCATTGTCGGATATGAAACATTGGGGTATGCCAAACCGATAAACAATAAATCTCCAGAGGAACTTAGTAATGGCTGGGGAAGTTATAGTTGATAATGCTTCTGCCCCTACCCACTTAGTGAAATAGTCGACTGCTACCATAATGAACTTAACTCCTCCTCAGTCCACAGGAAGGGGACCTATAAGATCTAGCCCCCACTGAGCAAAAGGCCAGGCTGCCACTATAGATGTTAAATCTATAGGTGGGAGATGCGAGACATTGGCATGCCTTTGGCATTGCGGACATTTTTGGGTGAACTCTTTCGAATCCCTGAGAAGGTTCGGCCAGTAATACCCCGCTCGGCCCACTTTGTTAGCTAAAACTCTTCCTCCCGAATGACTCCCGTAAATTCCTTCATGGATTTTTGCTAATACATACTGAGACTCCTCGACCGATAAACATCTGAGTAATGGTTCTGAGAATCCCCTTCTGTACAATATCCCCTCCAAGATAACAAATATGGCGGCTCTGTTCTTGATCATTTTGGCTTTGCCTGCGTCACTGGGTAGTTTATTCTCTTATAGGAATTCTGTTATCTCTTTAGCCCATCCAGGGTGGCTTGTCTCCACTTGGAACATCTCTTTATCGATAGAAGGGATATCTGCTTGTCTCACTTCTGTATTTTCGGGAAGAGGGACATCCACCTGTCTGGAAGCTATTCTGGCTAGGCGATCGGCTTGGCAATTATCGACTCTCGGGATCTGCTGAATAGAAGAATACTGGAAGTAATCTCTTGCTTCACAAACTAACTGACAATATTTCTTGAGTCGTTCTCCCTTAACAGTGAAGGTGCCGTTCACTTGTTGAACCACCACTTGTAAATCGGCGTGCACTATCACTTCCTTAGCCCCAAAGAGGCGGGCAACGTTCAATCCGATTAATAGCGCTTCATATTCTGCCTCATTGTTGGTAACCTTGAAAGTGATATTAACGGCATACTTGTGTTCTGTACCCTCGTCAGAGATGACGTGGATGCCTGCCCCCCCTCCTGCTCTACATGCCGAGCCATCCACATATACCATCCAAGGTTTGGCGGGGGGTGTTTGAACGATGTCTTCCGGGAAACCAATGAGCTCGACTACGAAGTCAGCGAGTACTTGCCCTCTGATCGTCTTCCTAGGAGCATATTGGATATCGAATTCACTAAGTTCTATGGCCCATTTTGCTAATCTTCCCGAAGTCTCTGGTCGTTGTAAAACAGATTTCAAGGGTTGGTTGGTCAGTATCAGTACGGCGTGAACTTGAAAGTATGGCCTGAGTCGTCTAGTAGCTACCACTAAGGCGATAGCCATTATTTCCAGCTTGGGGTATCTAGCTTCTGCCCCCCTGAACGCTCGATTTATATAGTATACTGGTCTCTGCCCGGTTGCCGTATCCCTCACTAGAACAACAGAAGTTGCATTGGGTGAGACGGCCAGGTATATAGTCAATGTTTCACCGGGCTCAGTTTGGCTGAGCAATGGCGGATGGGTCAAATATTCTTTCAGGTCATCTAGGGCCCTGTCACAAGAAGGGTTCCATTCCTGGCCCTTCCTCAATACTTGGAGGAAGGGTAGGCATTTGTCAGTGGATCGAGCTATGAAGCGATTCAAGACAGCTACTCGGCCCGCCAATTGCTGCACCTCGTGGTGATTCCGAGGCGCTACCATGCAAGATATGGCTTTCACCTTCCCAGGATTGACTTCGATTCCTCTCTCAGAAACCATGTAACCTAAGAACTTCCCCGACCCCACTCTAAAAGAACACTTACTTGGGTTAAGCTTCATCTTGTATTGACGTAAAACCCCAAAAGCTTCCCGCAAGTCCTCCACATGCTGTCCGGACGTTTTACTCTTGACTAGCAGATCATCAACATATACCTCTACATTCCTCCCAATCTGCTGTTTGAACATCCGGTTGACTAGACGTTGATATGTGGCCCCTGCATTCTTCAACCCAAAGGGCATTACCTTGTAGCAATATAGCCCCTGGTCGATAATGAAAGCTGTTTTGTCCTCATCATTTGGGTTCATCCTGATCTGATTATACCCCGAGTATGCATCCATGAAACTGAGCAATGGGTGACCGGCCGTTGAGTCTACGATCAGGTCGATACGAGGGAGTGGGAAGCTATCCTTCGGACATGCCTTGTTTAGATCGGTGAAGTTCACACACATCCTTCATTTACCGCTCGCCTTCTTTACCAGCACTACATTAGACAGCCATTCTGGGTACCGGGCTTCCCTAATAAACCCTACCGCTAGTAGGCGATCCACCTCCTCGGCTATAGCAGTACATTTCTCTGCGTAAAAGCTACGTCTTTTTTGCTTAATCTTCCGAGCTTCCTGATTGACACATAAATGATGTTCAATAATACTATTATCTATACCTGGCATATCCTAATGGGTCCAAGCGAATATGTCTTGATGATCCTCCAGGGGTCGTTTGAGTTCTTGCTTCAGGGTAGGCTCCAAATTGGCGCCTATACGAATCTTCCGCTCGGGCTTCGCCTGGTCGAAGGCGATCAGTTCCAATGGCTCTCCGGGCTCTGCTTGCTTGATGGTCTGCTCATCTCTAAAATCTTCATCCCATCTTGTCAGAGGTGATAGGGATAGTAATTCAGCTGCCCTTTCATTGTGCTTCAGACCCTCCTCGGTGACACCAATCATCATTTGGATTAGAGGCTTGAGCTCACGAGAGTAACATTCGCGAGCCACAGATTGCTCGCCTCTGACTTCCCCTATGCCATTTGGAGTCAGGAATTTCACTTTCAGATGGTATGTTGAAGTTACGGCTTTCAGGCGATTCAAGGCGGACCGCCCCAATGTAATATTATACGAAGAAGGGGCTTTGACTACCAGAAAGTCAATCATAACCATCGAGGTTTTAGGTGCCTCACCGGCCATTACAGGCAGAGTTATGACTCCTTCAGGTTGTATAACCTCGCCGGCAAATCCTCTAAGGGATGTTGGGGCCCGCCTTAGTCTGTCCCGCCCAATCCTCATTTTGTCGAATGCGTCCCAATATAGGATATCAGCTGAACTTCCGTTATCGATAAGGATTCTTTTGGTTATGAAATTGGCGACCAACATGGTGACCACCAAAGCGTCGTCGTGTGGCTGTATTACTCCTTCATCATGCTTATCAAAGACGATCGGGACATCTTTAGAAGGCCGTATGTCCTGAGTGAATTTTGACATGGTGAACACCTCAGCATATCGTGCCTAACGAGCGTACGCCTTCCTTGAAGCTAAAGTTTCCCCTCCTCTCGGTACTCCTTCGGCGATAGTTCGTATTTCGCCCAATGGTCTCTGCCTTTGGGAAGAATCTTTGGCTTTCCCCTCTCTCCGGGGGCTTGGACTGTGCCTACTGTTAGGATATCCCCCTTTTTTCTACGACCCTTCTCTTTCGTCTGCATTCTTTCTCTTCAGTCCCGGGTGTTGTACCCAGTTGACTGGTGGTATTCGCAGTACATGTTTCCCGGTCGATACTGGTGCTGCTGATGATACTGTCTTCCCCTAGGTTCTCTGTCTACTGCCAAATTGGTATGAGGACGTGGTCTGTACTGTGGGTTCCCATGAGATGACGGCCTTCCTTGTATATTCCTTCTCTTCGAGTCGGCTGCATTTCTTCTTCTTGCAGTCAGGTTGGCTTCGGTTTGATTGGCACGCTCTATTTCTTCCCGCCTTGGCCCTACGAGCGCTTGCAAGGTGTCTTCAGCGTTTATATATCCGTCTGCCCTGTCCATGAATTCTGCCAATATGGCAGGAGTTCGTCTAGCAATCTCTGTCAGGAAAGGACTTCCAGGCCATATTCCACTCAGAAGGGCAGCCAGAGTAATCTTCTAATCCTAATCCCCCACTGTCATCAGTTCCTTGTTGAACTGAGAAAGATAGTTTTTTAGACTTTCCTGACTGCCCTGTTAACCGTGAGGAGATACGCAGCTGGTCTTTTCCTCTTCCGACTTCCCAAGAACTGGGTTATAAAGAGGCGAGCCAGACAGTCAAAGCTGTCTATCGTGCCGGTAGGGACAGTCCCGAACCAGGTACGGGCTACTCCTTTAAGGGTGAGAGGGAACGCTCGGCACGCTACTTCATTAGGATAGCCATGCAGATTCATGTGCGTCCTAAACGTCTCTATATGCTCGTAGGGCTCAGTGCTCCCATCATACAGCTCTATCTGAGGCGCTCGGAATTTAGGAGGCAGTGGTACTGCCATGACACTTGCACTGTAAGGGGTGTCATGGTTGTGGCATAATTGTCCAGCAATGGAAGGGGCCTCGATGCGCCTGGCTATGTCTATGTACTTGTCCTCCAGTTCTTTGAGTTCCAGCTGCATCTTACGTCTTTCTTTATCTACTTCTTTATGACTTGGCTCATTGACTCGGTGTGACTCCGCACACTTACTAACGGAAGGTTCTTCACGAGCAGTCAGTTCTTCTTACTCTTTTGCAATTTCTCATTCTCTCTAGTGAGCTCCCTTATCGTTGCTTCCATGGCGGCTAGTCGTTCTTCCATCGAGATGTGCTTCGAGTTGCAGTTATTACTTAGTAATCACAATACAACCGGTTTGCAGAGAACACCAAAAAGGAATCCCACAGACGACGCCAATGTTGATGTGTGTTCTGTACTCCTGAGTTGAATTGCAACTTCCAGTCCTAATCTGCAACAACAAAGATATAGGGTTGGGTTCCTCGACCCTGAGAACTCTCCGAAACTTTAGTTAGAGATGAAAGTGAAAACCAAAAACCAGACATTAATTCATAAAGCTTTTAGATAGATGTTCATACCTGTTTCCAGTGATCTATTCTTTCTTTTATATGGGTCGAAATACTGATCAAATACACGTGTAATCATCCGAGAATATCGGAGAACATTTTACTTCTCTTCCCATCCTAGATTTCTTGAGATCATTTATTAGTTTTGTTTCTTCTCAATAATATCTCTTGTAACATGATTACCTCCGATCGATCAATAGATATCTTGGGATATTCTTATCAATCCGCATTTAATGCGACATGCCACCCTGCCAGGCATTAAATGTTTATAAGATCTCCGATCACCACACTATCAATATGTCAGGGGTAACTACAACAGGCTAACTAAATTTATCGTCTTTGTATAATAAAAAACCATGTGGGAGGAGTTTAGTTTGAGTAGGAAACACTCAGAATCCAACTGAAGGAATTTTACCGAATACAATTTCTTCTAAGTCTCTGGAAGAAGGGTAATAGGCGGGCGACATTCTGAAGGACGCCTGCTACTTTATCCCCTGTCGCAATTACCTCCATCACAATTACTCTTAGGCTAAACCTCGTAGAATCTAACGATGTGTTCGCCCAAATATCTCAAGAGGATTGACCATGGTCATGCATGTATGTGTCCCAGCTGGTTGTCTCCTCTATAATGAAAAATTGTAACAATTACAACTTTTTGACTACAGGTATCCGAATTAGAATCAGTATGGTTGTGTTTGAATATTAAATTGATTGAATTAATTTGTGAATAATAATATTTTGTGAATTCTATTTACATATGCTTTAACATAAATCAATGGAAATATGAGCTCTTTATAAATATTAAAAAAAAAAAAAAAAAAAAGAAGATTTGATTAATAACCGATTTCAAATAGATTGAGGTGATACTAACATAAAAAAATCCCAAATTATTTTAGACGAGTTCACATGAACTTCATAATAAAATAATAGTTACTTTAAGAGAAATTATTTTGACTTTTATTTTTAATTAATGCGTTTAAATTAAATAATAATAATAATATACTATATTAAAAGTGTGAACGATCAGCTGTGAAGAAGTATAGTACTCGTTGTATCACATTCATCCAATATTTAAGTAAAAACTTGGAAAGTTAACTCCCAAAGCAACATAGTAATAGTAATCAATAAAACATCGCACTCCCAAACTCAATAAAATATTGCCTAATTATCTATATATGTTCTCAAAAGACTCTCTATTGTATTATAGACTCTTAATTTTTAAATATTTTTTGTTATTTGTTTTAAAGAAAACCCGTTTTTTAGGGGGAGATGACGTGCCCAAATGATAACCTGAAACGGATATGTTTTTATAATATTTATATATGTTTTAAGAGGATAACGACGTCTACAAATATGTTAATATGCACAAAAACCTTGGGAAAAAAATGGTTGGGGGACGAGGAGGCAAACTTAACTAGGAAACTCCACCATAAGACATAGGACAGCTGTCAACTAGGCCCAAACCAAAAGAAAAACACACTTTAAAAATTGAACTGGTAACTTAGTACGATGAATTCTAAATTCTTTAAAGCTACCGAATTTTGTGGGTGAGCCCCATGGACCTCTGGTGGCAGCCCACATGTCGTGCTTACTAGGCCCAATAAGCAGCTCATCTAGGAAAGGGTTTTAAACTTTTTAAGACGTATTCTTCTGATTTTATAGTTTTTGGCAATCAAGAAGATATTGTTCCTGTAGACTGCATGCTTGTCGCGATTATTAGAAGTGGTTTTACAAGGTGAAGAAATGACGTGTTCTCCGTTACAAATATTGACAATATTACACACATGTTCCAAGATGGTTAATGCCTGGTTTGGTTTGCCAGATATAGTTCAGTTTGGATTGAGAGTCAACTCATCTTAATTTTATTATTATATTTTTTTTAATTTTTATATAAAATATAATAAATAATTTATTTTTTTTAATTTTAAAATAATAATAATATTAAAAAAATAATATTTTATTCAACTTTCAAAATTCATTTCACCTTATTTTTCAATCTAAACAAAGTCAAAATCTCGTCTAGTTTGTATGGATGAGACATTTTTGTCTATCATAATTAGAGTAATATATTTTTACAAAGAAAATGATAATTTTGTGAATATTGAATATAAGTCCATTTTGGGGTTTTATTAGAAAACCCGAATCTAATAAGTTATCTAAAACAAATCTACAACATAATTCATATATTTATTTATAACAATAATCAAAATTATTATAATTTTATAGCTAGAATAAAAAATGACGAATTTCCTATATATTGAAAATCAATAGATAAAAACATCTTTTAGAAAGGAGAAATTATAATATAATTTGGGATTTAAATTATTTCTTGGAATAATAATATCTTATAGAATAATATCTTTTAAAAAGAGAAATTATTTTTTAGAATTATATAGTAATTTCGGCTAATAACTTCCCAATATATTTTGAGATTTAAATTTATTTATGATAGATTTTTTTATTATTCAAAAAAAATATTTTATATCAATATATTCATAACTATTACATAATCATTGTTTGGCCAACCCCTTTACCAAATAGTGCTTCTACACCCCCAACTTTTTACATGATTCTTGTAACATCTTATAATATATATTTTTTAAAACTATTAATTTAAAATATTTACTTAATCATAAAATTTTAAAGAAAAAATGGAGCAGGAAGCTCCATGGAGATCCCAAATCGAGATCCCCAACTTTTTCTATAATTTAATTACTACAATTTTATAACACAAAATATTATACACAACTTAATTTTTTCGAGTTCTCAAAACAATAATAATATTAAAAATAAATATTTAATTTAATTTTTATTTTAACTTACTATCAAAATAACACCATGATAAAAATATAGAAATTATTCAAGGAGCTCTCATATATATTAAGCCCTGGGGGGCCACTGCTTTAACACCAAGTAAAATCAATAAATTCCAGGGACGATTTTCAAGGACCCTATCTATCTCCTGCATGTTAGTGGATGTGTGGAGATCCTATAATAAATCAAATAATAAATAGTGTCCAAGTTTTTGTGTGCATGTCCAGCTTTTTTTTAAATGTTTATAGTATTTAAAAGTTGATTGAAAAAAAAAAAAAAAGCAAAAAATTTAAAAACTAAAAATTTGCCTCACAATGAGGATTCTAGCATCACCCAAATAAAATTATTTGCGGTGAGATGTTTTATAATGTCTTGAAATGAGAGAACAAAATTAAATAAAATTATAATAACGAAGTTTAAAAATTGGAGGAATATAAATCTTTAATATAATCTTTATTTTGAAATTATAAAATGTTGTATTACTTATTGTATTTTAATTGGTAGTTTGGGAAAATTATAATAATTAGACAAAAAGTTTAAGATTTGAAATTTAAAATATATATATATATAATTAATGTATGATATAAAATCAAATCATTTTATATATTTATTTTTATGTAATTTATTTTCTCCTTTAAAAGATAGCTTGGCCAGACAACACGTTAAGAAACAAATTATAGAAGAGAGAGAGGAAATGCCACTCCCGTTGTCCCGCGTTAGTCAAATTCTTCAATGTTTTGAATAGAATTTTGATGTGCCGTATGGCGTATAAGGAGGTTTTTCCCTTTTCGGCCCATGGGTTTGTGAGAAACAATTAAAGAAATAGGCTAGGAGGACAAAGCCCAGCACAAACAGGCCCAGCCCGCACATAAGTCGGCAGAACCAACACTTGAACGACATAGACCTACAGAAACCATCACTTGATGCAACCTCCGTATAGGAGTAGACGACATGGGGATGAGACTTGCCAAACAGGTGTCTAGGAAGCAAGAACAGTCCTCGATCTTCTGACAATAGAATATAGACAGGCAATCAAAGATGTCTGTCATTTATTGCTATTTGAATTTTGAACCGATCCTTTTACCGAAAGTTGACCGATTTTATTTTATTTTATTTGTTTTTTGTTTTATAAAAATTCTGAGTGATTAAGTAAATGTTATTGAGTTTATGTATTTTTTTAAATAAAAATAATATTTAAATATGTTAAAAAAATGAATAAAACTAAAACTAAAAAAATAAAATACACTTAATCGGTAATAAATCGGTAGGGATCTTCGGTCTCTGTAGCAGTGTCCAATCATAAAACCACGCCATATAAAAGGTATTACTACTTGAATTACACGTTGCATTAATGACATTATCTCAAAAATCATACCATATTAAAATATTGATAAAAATAATAATTGAAAAAATATAAATCTTCACTTCTAAACTCTCAATATAAATAATAACCTCAGGTATTCTAATATCTTCTTTATAAAGATACTAATTTAAATATCAAAGACTCTCCAACCTCACCAAAACTCTGGTCATCCCTGTTTTCTTCGTTTCTGCAAGTCCAAACACAAGAAATCCAAGTTGTTGGAATTTAGCCTAATGTCGTACAAAACACGAAATTAACATGCCAAGTGCTACATTACATTCCCAATATTTGACCAAGTTTAGTATAAACGTCGTTGTCTATTTAAAAATATAAAAAAGATATTCGTTACAAACACAAATAAATTATACAAAATAAACTTACAAATTTATATAGTTTTATGAAATCCGTTAGATATATTATATAATAAAAATAATTTTGCAATTTTACATACCATATCAAGTCATAGAAATTCATAAGTTTATTTTTTATATTTTATTTATGGCTAGAGTTTTTTTTTATTTAATACAATTTGCATAAATTTGATTTGTCAACGGTCTTCTAGTACTATTGCAATATCAATCCTATTAAAAACTACGTACATGTGCAACAATTACGTCTGGACGGTTTGTCTTCAGCCTAAATATGTATATTTCACTTTTTTATATAGAAAATGACTTCATTTCATGAAATCGAAGTTATAATTATAATTGATAAATACAGTGAAAAACTCAAATTACCAAACAAGCTACTCATCTATTTGAGATGTTTTTACACATTAATTTTTTTTGTAACGGACATTATCTTAATTTCTATAAATTTTTCTAATGACAAAATTTTTCAACATTTTAATTTTAACTTGTTTGAGAGTATAGCTCTATAAAAACATAAATAACCAAACTCTCACCCTCCAAAGGAGGAGTGGGACTACTAAAAGAAATAGCTTATTCTTTTTCATTATACCTAACACAAACAACATAACAAAAATACATAAAAGTCACCAAAAAAACATTGAAACAACAAAACAAACAAAAAAACATTGCACAAAGAGGCTGTAATGGCTAGTAAAGGGCCTGCACTACACTGGGAGTGTGCTGGACGGCTGATTCTGAAAGCTATCAAAGTTGTTAACACCAGCAACGCCACGAATGGCGACAACAAAGTCCTCTATGTGGTATCGCATGGATGCCACACATGCACTTTGACCCTCACAATGTGGCTCTTTTTAACAAAATCTTCGACTATCTCATAGATCAATAGCTTAAAAATTCCGCATTAAGACACGTGGTAGTCGTTGGCCACCAAAACATGACAAAATCAAAAGGAAAAAAAAAATACCGACGAAAGAGGACAAGGAGGAGGAGACAAAGGCCCCAAAATCCCACCCCTCTGGGGTTGTTTTCGTGTGGGTTTCTAGGGATGATAAAGGTCAAGTGAGAGGGAGAGGTTTTCTGATTGTATATTTCTCTTTAGTTAAGTAAAACGCAACATTAGGCATGATCACATGAAACTGATCAGTAGGTACAGCATCCATCATTTTGAATTTCCCAGCTTTAATTGCGGTTACAAAGACAACGATATATGGATCAACGAGCTGCTGCTTTATAATTTGAAAGTCTAAAATGAGACAAAAGAAATACATGAATTTAGTTGAAAATTATTTAGTATACTTTAAAGGAACTTCTAAAAAGAATTTACTTCTCTACACGTTAATTTGAATTAAAAAAAAACTTACAAAATAAATTTTATAAATATAAATATAAATATAAATGTAAGTACATATAACACTATTAAATTTAAGATAATATATATAAGTAAATGAGTGAATTTATCAAATAACATTAAATATTCAACAAACCTCGTTAGATTAAGGTCTTGATTTCGAGGTTTCTTTTAGATGCTTTTCGGGTATATATACATGGGATCATCCGCCGGGGCATTACACTTTTCATTCGTAGGCTGTTCGTTACCGCCGAGAGTTGGGAACAGCCTAGCGCGCCATGCACGCACGCACGCACGCACGCACCACGGAGGTCACGGTCTCAAGTAGTACAAAAGATTTTCGGGAATGGATTCCCACGCATTACAGACACCACTAATAATTAGGAGTAGCCACAACACAACTACGTACAAATTAAAGGGAAAATGACTTGACAATATGCCATGCATACCGAGGAACCGGAACAAGTTCTGTTCTTGTTCCTCGTACATTTTGATTAAAACTCAGTGACATCTTCAAAATGACAAGACTCAAGGCTTTATCACTTTCTTGCATGAGCCTGCTCCATCTTCCCTCAAGTTCAGCTAAAGAGAGAGCCTGCAGGAAATTCGCGGAAAGGCGTAAGCGATAATATTATGGTATATTTTATCGAAGACACTAGCATGCAAGGACTAAGGCCTTTGAAAAGTTGAAACGTGTCGAAATCAACCGATGAATTTATATGCAAGTTTTTGTAATAATTCATTAATACTTTTTTAGAAAGGCCAAAGATGAAAGAATGTCAACCATAATTACATCAATAATAGAACGTAAAAACTGTTACTGCTTTACCCTAATTTGAGAGATGTATCAGAACTGTCGTCTTCAAGAGGAGGAGGGTCACCACCGCTGCTGCTACTACAGACATTGGTGACAGATTCCGACGACAAGCCTTCTTCCTGGACAAGGATGTCCGACTCTACAAGAACGGGTCTTTTTCCCTTGGAAGGAAACATCATCTGCACCGATCCAAAAATTCCATCCACTATTTTGTGCAGAACGTAAAAACAAAAAAACAAACAAAGCAAATCAAGTAAATATTCTTACGGCCTTCTGCTTCAATTTCCTGTTCTCCTCTAACAACTGAGCTCCCTGCATTTGGTAAAGCCATTGCAAGAACACAAGTGAACAAAGAAAGCATCAAAACTTGAACTTGGTAAGGAGAATTACAACGTCATCTCAGAAAAATAAACCAAACTGAAACCAAGACTTGCTAGGTCTCCGAAGCATGTTAAGAATGAAATAATTCTCTCATCAATTCATGGACGTCTCATTCTATAGCTAGACATCTCTCTATAATGAAATACAACGTAGGTTTCACCAGTTGTCAATTTGACTAAGACTGCGTTTAGAAAAGTGAGATAAAAAATAAGAAAAAAATAATGATAAAATATTGAACAGCTAGGAACTGCGCCACATATGGACCAGAACAAAGTCAAGATGCATATTTTCCCTTGTTTTTTCTTGATGAATGTCCAAATAGGTACACGTACTACCATTCTGTTGCAACAACTGAGTATGTCTTTTATCATATAAGGAAGTCTGTTTAATTACTAACCTTTCTTTCAAGTGTAGTAATCTCATTCAGAAACCGCTCTTCCTGAAAGAAAAGAGGAAGCCCACACGATTCTTCATGTAATATTCTTAAGTACGTAGTTTGATATGTAAATACTACAGAAAGGAAACAGCAAAAACCTTAGTCTCAAGCACACGGCTAAGACCAGCTTCAAGCATTTTCTCCAATTGCTGCAATTCCTCTAAATTTAATCCTTCCAGATCCTCTCCTCTTGTCTGCCTGCAGCCAAAAGTGTCTCAATTTCCTAGGCATCGAATACTGGGAAATATTATCCTTCAGCAACTATTAATACCTTAGTTGATGGGACTTTTCAGCCACTTCCTTACTCAATCTGATGTGATTATCATTCTCTAGCTGAAAATAAACTAAAACAGTGGTCAGATGACCTCCTTTAAGCAGAAAGCCTAAAACAAAAGCAAATTCCCGGGTCTGACTTGGATCTACAATTTATATGAAATGTTATTTCCTCCATGTCAATTAGCCCAGAGCATTACATGAGTCCTTGCAAAATAATTTTAGCCCTTTTGGATGGCGAGATGAGATGAGATATGAATTAAAATATTTTGTAAATAGTAGTAAAATTATTGATTTAAATGAGATGAAATTAGATGGTTTTTCTAGCATCCAAGCCAGCCCCTAATTCTTGAAATATGATTCGCAAGCAATATGTACCTGCAGTTCAAGGGATGGATGATCCAGTTGTTTAATTCCATTAGATTGCCTATTATACCTTTCAAGTACATCCTTCATGCTTCACAATAAGAGGGACAACACAGTTAGAAGTCAATCGGTCCACTCAAAATAGTGAATTAACTTCTAAAACATAAGATAGAAAATTAATGGTTCCATGAAGCTGTACCCCGACCAGGTTCTGTACCTTAAACAAAAAACTCATCAATCCACCTGTTTTAGCATGCAGGCATCTATATATATATATATATATATATATATATATTGGAGAAAGTTCATCTCCATTTAAGAATCCAACTTTTAAAAATCTTTAACGATTTGGGATGATCGGAATTGTAACAGACTAATAAAAATATCATTTCAAAATTCTAATTCAAGCTCGAGCATGACCTCACACTACAAGAAAATTGACCTGTTGTGGTATTTCTATAACAACCAAATAGTCATTTGTGACATTTTTATGTCTCCAATAGTCTATCTGACTGCTATAAAAATGCCATAACAAGCTAATTTTCTTGTAATGTCAGGTGGAATAGAAAGAAACACATATAGTGGACTTTATTACCGTTTATTACATTCCTTATAAATTCTTTTTTTTTTCAAAAATAAATAAATATTTTATAAATATTGTAAAAGCTTCTAATTCGAAAGTTTAGTTCAATATCTCAGTTAAGGTCTTCAAATTTGAATAAAAGGGTGAAGAACTCTCAAACCAAAACTGCAATATGAATTTCAAACTTTACCAATTGACATATATATATATATATATAAATTAAGATGTGTTGGACAATTATGTCAACCAACTTTGTCAAGAAAAATGAATTAGTTCATGCACGTGTAGGAAAGTTTATTCTTTGTTCAGCTTTTCCTTGAAATTAGCTGTGGGAAATTAATTATTATTGCAATGAAATTGATGATCAGCTTCCAGCTTGAAATTATCCAGCTGAACAACGAATTATTAGCTGGCCGTAGCTAGGTAAGTTTATTAAATATGATCTTCATTGTTCCACATTTGTATGCTGAGAGAATAAATCAATAGAGAAATGATAGCTACAATCATGAATGCGCAAACGCCATGCAATCATGTAAAAGAAATTAAATAAATATGATATTTATTATTCACATAAAAAATTAATTTTTTAATAAGAAAATTCATTATTATTTAAAACGACTACATAATATTTATGCACTTTACGATCGTCAATAATACTATTATTATATAACTTTTATTAGTAAATTAGCTATTGATAGGAGAAAGACAAAAATTTGATAGACGGGAATTAAAAAGAACTAGAGTTAATAATAATCTGGATATTTAGCATATTGGAAGAAGCTAAACTCTTTGAAAGGACTTTACACCATACGCTTAACAAATTATATTGATATGATATTTTGTCCATACGCCACTAGATCGGCATATATCAGCTAATAATTTCTAACAAAAAAAATCCTTAATAAAGTTAATAATTAATTAAAATCATCCTTAAATATTGCCCAAGGAAAAGTAAAACCTAATTTGTTTACACAACTATTCTCATCTCATTTAATCATTATAATTTTTTTTTAAATTCTCGTACAAAATAAAATAAATATAACTAATTTTTCTAAATCTCAAAATAAAAATAATATTAAAAAAAAAAAATTTAACAATATTTCATTTCTTCTAACTTTTATTTTATCACATCTTATATCTTCTTATCTTATTTTATCTCCTCTCAAAATACAAACTAAATGTAAAAAGTTTCCAATGACTATCATTTGAATTGTGGCTCGGAGTGAACTTTCGTATCTGCCTGGTCTTTCCTAGCTTTTTATAAAGAGAAGAAATCAGCTTCGAGGCAGCTGATCATCAATTTTCAATAGCAGGAGTCGATCGGGAATAATTCCTAATTTGAGTGTCTATGCCGAGCCGGATGAAGGATTACCTCGGTACCTGATCTTACTAAAAGTTGAATGATCTTACTAAAGTTGAGACCTTATCTATGTCTTTTCTAATAAAATAATCTATGATCAGTTTTTATGCATATGATAACAGTACACCAAACAATCTATATTGAATACTTGGTTCTTAGTGTTGTATTTCTCTAGAAGTTTTAGACAATTATCTAATTAGTTGACCTAACTCAACCGGAGCACAAATTCCTTGAACGATGGAAGTTCATGTCTAGGATCGTTCAACAATGTAAATAAAACATTGATCAATCTACCAATCATCCTTAATGCAACCGTTTTCTTCCAAACAAGACCACCCAAACTATATACCAAATTAAATCATGACATAAGAATAATTAGGCATCAAACGGACCATTATTTTCAAATGGAAAATAGGGCATCTTAATACTACATACAGAAACTTTTGTTTTGCTGGATTTGGATTATAATTCCATGAGTAAAATGGGATTTTGTAACTTTTGTTGTCAATCTGTTGTAAGAATTGTGAAACATGCTAATTAACCAAATGACAGTACTGGAGATACGTTCAAAGAATTAAGAATATGAAAAAGCAGAGAAGCGAAACCTGATCCATTGATTGTTGTTAGGAAGTGTAGTCCCATTTAGTGAATTTAACTATGGATGATCTGGCATAGTATCTATAAATATTAGCTCATGTCTTGGTAACATTATTAATATAACTACTTCACATGCTCCACGACAATCAAACCACAACATTAAATTAATGTTCTTTACAAAGGTCGACGTTGTTGTTATTTTTAAATGTTCTTAATTGTTGCTCATGATCATTTATGTCAACCAAGAACCAAGTGCTACACATAATGGTGTTAAGAAACATTGTTTCCCAGGAAATACAAATGCCAATATCAACATCAGGCATGTAGAAAATCATGCCTTTCCAAACCAGAATGTCACCAATGTGTAAAGATCAATGCAGCTTGATTGAATTGCCGATAGCTTTAGATCAATGAAGGTAAATACCATAAGCTATTCTATATAGAAGACTGGGAGCCCAGAACTTTTAAAGTATAAAGCATTAGCTGAATCACTTAGTCAGGATGACTACTATATATACCTAATCACAGAACTGAGAGACATGATAACGACATAAGAGCTATGCAAGTTTGAGCAATAACTTGATTAACCTCAATTATAGAATTTAAACATTATGAATTACTTATTAATTAAAATGTCAACAAAACTACTTACTTATATCTGACACTTTACAGTACGAAAATTTCTACCTACTCATCATCTCCACACACACTACATACCAGACATTATTTTTTATTTATTTAGATCGCTTTCTCTTCTCTGCTAATTATCAATCCAGATGGTTTGGCTAATTTCTTATGATTGGACTCGATCAGAAGCTATTCTTCCTCGAATTTTCTACTCATTCAGCAAATTCCCGTTTTGATAACTCAATTTTCCTAAAAATGTAGATCGCCTCGTCCAGAACTAACCGTTTCCTCCATTGGTTTTCAAACACAATTCAATTAAACCCCACCACTAGCAATTACTTCATGATTGCAAAAGAAGCTTCCTAGTACTTCACTCGAAAATTGGCACCACCATCAAACCAAAAATATAGATCAAAACCACTGCTAGACCACGTTCATTTTGGCCAAAAAATCTTTTACAACAGATCTTAAAAACCTAGATATTTGGTGTCGCTTAATTACACGATTTAATTTGCAATTCATAATGCGAAACTATCATATATTTCTCTAGGCTTACTATATATAGTCCTCAAACACATTTCTTCCTCTCTAATCAATTACTGTAAATACTTCAGAGATATATATTCTATGGGCATAGCTCACGAGGTATATTCCAACAGAAAAAGATTCATATTTCTGTTAACCCAAAAAGAAAAACTCGGGAGTGATCTAACCATTTTCGATTAAAAAGAAAAAACCTGCAGATAACATGATCAAGTAACATTTACATAGTTCTTCCAAGCTATCTAACACATAGCTAAGATTATTACACCCACCACGCACACGAAACTGTTTACAGCTGGTAAGATGATCATGAAAGACAACGATTAGAAGATCAAACTTTTCGGTTCACCACGAAGATACACTTAATTAGCTATCTAATGGGTCGGAAGGACCACAAAGTCACCCGAAGATTAGATCATTGAGAAAGGGATTGACTTGAGAGAATTTCATGTAAAAAATAAATAAACATCAATAACTAAAGATCCTGAAATCGTACGGAATGATCAATGAAGGGCATCTCGAAAATGAAACACCCGGAAGGTTTTTGATCGAGACTTTCGTCTTTTTCTTACGCCGTGGCTGAAACGTGACCCTTTGCTGCAACTATATATACCAACAAAGTTAGAACTGTCATCGGCTAGCTATCGCATGAAGACGTACGGAGGCTAAATCTAAAAGATCAGGGAAGATCCCTGCTGGCTTTTGATTTATCGATCGCTTGAACACGGCCTATATAAAACCCTTAGAATATGTGTACGATACGAGGCTTTCTAGTGCTCACAGAAAGCCCGAGATTTCGGCAAAGATCTCACCCACCCCCCCTTTTTTCTCTCAATCACACACAAAAACACATAAACACGAACCAAAGGAGCTGGGAATACTAAGAAGAAAAGTCAAATATTGATCAAAATGTAGAGTGATATTCTTACAAACAAAAGTAGTATAAGAAGTAAAAATGCAGTACCTTGAGCTGCAAAACTCAAAGAGCTTTCCGGTGGCTGAGAAGATGATGAGCGCAACCTCAGCATCGCACAGAACAGAAAGCTCTTCAGCTTTCTTTAAAAGCCCTCGTCTCCTCTTAGAAAAGGTAACCTGCCTCGCCGTCACGTTGTCAATCTTCTTGATCTTGATCTTCTCCCTCGCCATCCTTTCTCCCTCAAAAAATCAAACAAAGCCATTAACGTTCTCATATATACTAATAAAAAGAATGGACATAGAATCGCACAGCATGGCACGGAAAAAAACAGGTTTCTGCACAATTTCTCGTTTCTACTAAATATGGAGAAATTAATAAGCAGAAACCCTAGAAAACTACCTGTCACAGATCTAGGTTAAAGTGAGCAAATAAGTACCCATAAATGAACATGCAGAGGAGATAACTGGAAATATGGAATTGATGGGATTGTTTTTCTTTACCTTGCTGGATACTGGTCAGGAACCCCGTTAGGTCTGTGAGAATTTTTAGACGAAAAGTCACCAATTACAACTCAAGAAGAGGAAAAAAAAAAAGAAAAGAAGAATTTGAGAGAGAGAGAGAGAGACCGGTTTGTGTTCAAGAAAGGAAAGAGTGCTTTCCCTATTTATAGCTAAACAGAACTCAAAAGAGTTCAGAAAAATACTAGATCTAGCGTATGTGCGACTGGGGGAGGGAAGAGAGTGAAGACTAGGATATTTTATTTTTATTTTTCCTCATTAGTTTTTCGATAAATTAAATTGTTTTTATTTTTTCTATTTTTAATATGTGGACGATCGGCTTTCCGTACATCCATAGCCATGGCGTCATCGCTTGATAGCATGGTTATACAGAATACTACCTACCCGAGCACTTTTCACTTCATAGTTTCATAGGGTTTTCTGTGTACTCACCAAAAGATGAAAGATAAAAGTAAATTAATTGGGTACTATTCGCAATACCATCACCTTTTGATTCTTTTCTTTTTCTGATAAATCCTATTATATCTCTTTTTTCTTGCAATTTAGATGTCAGAAAACAGATTCGAACTGTCCATATAATTTATGGTATGCCAGTTATTTCAATCAACTCTTTCAAAAGAGTGTGTTTTTTTTTTCTTTTTCTTTTTCTTTTCTGAGGAGTCTTTTATTTCAATCAACTCTTTCTAAAGCGTCAACTATTTCATGTCAATGAAGTTATGAACTAGTTTCAAATTAATTACGTTCGACTCATTATTTTTCAACTTTCCGTATAAAATTTAGGGGCTGTCATTATATTTTTATAATTTTTTATACAAAACACAAATTTCTATATAGATTTACATTAACCTATTTTATATATTTTAATCTATTCATAATTAAATACATCTCAATTAAATTTTAAAAAAATTAATTTTTAAACACATTTTAATGAGATTTATAAAATAAATCAATTCAAATTATCTAAAATTATTTTGACATCCAAACTCGAAATAGAAACATCCTATTTTCTTTTTTCTTTTCTTTTCTTTTCTTATGAATCATTTAGGAAAAAAAATTATCCTAATTAAACTCTGTCGCCCTCGTACAAAAGTGAGAAAACTTCTCTTCATTCAATCTTAGACGCTTTTATTTTTAAAAATGAGGTAGGATAAGATGAGATAAATTAAAATTAAAATTAAAAAAATATATTATTATAATATTATTTTAACATTAATTTTATTTTAAGATTTAAAAAAATTATTTTAGAATTTAGTACTCTTATAACAATTTCAATAAATTAGTCAAAGGCTAAATCTATTGAGGATTTAACTAATAGACCTTAAGAAAACATCACATTAAATTAATTAAAGTCTAAATATTTAGAGTTTAGCTACAATAAATGTCAAATAAATTTCGAATTTTGAAAGTGATAGTTCATAGGCCAAATCTATATTTTATTATTATTTCTCTATCTTTTTCTCATTACAACTACTACTATGTCATAATTTAATTAAAATATAATTACTAATTAATAGACAATGAGTAGAATGATAAAATATAATAAAATATGATTTATAAATAATTTTAATTTTATTTTTTAAAATAAATATTATTTTATTACTATATAATAAATAAATAGATAATCCAATATAGAAATTTGATGTGAATAGTTAAAATCAAATTTATTTCATATTATTTTATTATTATATAATAAAAAATTAATTATTTCAATATAGAAATTGAAATAGTCAAAGTTAAATTCTTCCCAAATTAAGTAAAACTGTCTTTTAATTTTGGACATATTAAGTCTCATTTGGATTTGAAGATAAGCTGAGTTTAATTTATTTTTTAATATTATTATTATTTTGAGATTTGAAAAATGTGTATTGGAATTTAAAAATTGTGTATTGGGATTTGAAAAATGTATATAGGAATTTGTGTATTGTATAAAAAAAATTATAAAAGTGTAACGATGAAATAAAGATGAGTTGAGATGAGTTGAGATGAGTTTTGAATACAAACGGGACCTAAGAATGCTCTTGTAAATTTAGGCCAAATTGTAGTCACTGATAGAGATATAACAGGTCCAGTTTGGTCTGATTTTGGATAAAATCTATAACCAAATTGGTACCATCGATTTTCTATTTTTTAAAACCGATTACTCATAGGTTATCTCCAAAACTACTAGTACCAGTTTTATCGGTTTCGGACTGATTTTTCGATTTTAAATTAATTCATATTAGTTTATTAGACTATTAATATATATATTAGTATTATTTATAATGATTAAAATAATTATATATTAGTATTTGTTATAACAAGTTTAACTTTTTATAATTATATCATTGATAGTTATAACTAATAATATTAGTATTAGCTCCAAAAAATTGTATTAGTATTGCTATATCGTTATTTCATATGTAATTATTTAGTATAATAATTTATATATAGACTTAAAGTATATTACTAATAGTAATATACTATTAGTATTAGGCTATAAAATGTAAATTGTAACTAGTTTATATTATATATTAATGTATAAGATATTATATATAAATAAAAAAATATTTTATATTACGTAGTATATTAAAAATAATAATTTAAAATATATATTATATTAAACCGATTCGGTCTGGTTCTAACAAATTTAGAGCAGGAACCGAATTAGTACCTACCGGTTTTAACATTATGAAAACCAATTTCAAACTGGTACTTGCTCAAAATTGGACCAATTCTATTAGTTTGGATCGGTCCAATCTGATTTACCGATTTTTTAATTTTTTCTTACACTCTTAACCACTAGTTCTGTTTTCAACGTATTGCTATGGGTCTCAAATTTATTGTTAAAAACTTTGGGCCATGTTCTATTTTATAGAACAATGGTAGGTACAATTTTAAATATGCAATCTAGTAGGTTCATTTGAGAAAAAGTAGTATCTCTCATTAAAAAATAATTTTTTTATAGATACTAAATTTGTCCACTTCTTTAAAAATAAATCACAGAACATACACATTCTAAAACTACAAAATCATTTATTTTGTTATAAACATAAGCCTTATATTATACTCAAAATTTTTGGACAAAAAAATAAGTAACTTTCAAAATCTTGAAACGGTATTTTAATCTTAATATTTGTTTAGGATTGAATTGAAAAATATAACTTTTAACTTTAGAATTTGTACTTATAACTTAAATAATAAGTTTAACTATTAAAAATTTATTTATTATTTGATAATTATATGTTTAAAACACTTTCAAACATATTAAAATTGTTTGGAAACAAATTAAAAATATACTTTATGAGGTAAAAATAATGATTATTTGAATTTTTATAAATAATGACTATGTTCTTGAAAATTTGAAAGTTGTAATTATCATTAAGGTTGTGTAGGTATTTCGTCTATAAACACCGTCTTTTTAAAATTCAAGTTACATTCTACATTATCTAAAAAAGTTCATTTAAGAAAAATTTACTTTTTAGTTTATTTGATGTTTTAACATGTAAGGTCTAAATAATCTAATTTTTTCACTAATTTTTTTTAAAGACTATTTAAAAGCTTTTTAAGAGTCGTTCGCAAATAATTTTACTGGATTAATGGGGCTCAATGAGAGACTACTAAGATAGTAAGATTTCGTTTGTATTTAGAATTTATTTTAACTAATCTCATTTTTTTTTTAAATTTATTATTATATTTTTTAAAATTTGTACACAAAATATAATAAATAATTCAATTTTTTTAAATTTTAATTCAATTTTTTTAAATTTTAATTCAATTTTTTTAAATTCTAAAAAAATATTAATATTAAAAAATAATATTATAATAATATCTTATTCAAATTTTAAAACTCATCTTAACCCATCTCATATTTAAATCCAAACATAGCCTTAAGACTTATATTGTTTCAGCCTAAAACATTTTCCAAACAATAAATGTTAGTGAATGAAACAACCAGCTTCATAATTGAAACGAGACGTACAGAACCTAGTACTCCTTTCAAATCTCAATCACCATATAATTGCTAATGTTAATGAAATTACCCAAAAAATGTGAAAAATACTTCTTTTTTTGCATCAATGCAACATAAAGAATTTTAAGCTTTTTAGGGGTAATTAATTTCTTTAAAAAAGTTCTGAATCAAGTTGTAAAATCAATTAAATAAGCATAAAAAATTATGTATAGAGGAAACATTTATCGAAATCTAATTAAGGGCCTTCCAAAGTTTCCAGATCGATCTCCCACTCAACTAGATCACAGCACGTAGGCTATGCTATTAATTAGGTTTGTTAGAAATATCTCTAATCATACGTGAATAGTAATAAAATAAATAATAAAAACTAAATTAAAATAAAATAAAATAAAATAATTTAAAGAGATATAAGAACAATTGTATTTCTGCGCAGAGCATTAAATCTACTTGTGGCTTAGGTTCCTCTTAAGAGATGTGTAGAAATGAGATAAAAAAATTTATGAAAAATTTATAAATAATAATAAAATTTTTTGGTTATGATGGTTTTTTGAGTTTTAGAAAATAAAAAATAAAAAATTAAAAATAAATATTATAAAATTAAAATATTTTTTTAATATTATATTTATTTTGAAATTTAAAAAAAATGATTTTTTATATTTTGTTTAAAGATTTTAAAAAAATTAATCATTAAATAATCATTAAATAAATAATTAACTGAATCTTTTAAATTAAAAAATAAATATTTAAGATGAAACTTTTTCGTAACAGTCCCTTGAATTCTGGCCAGGTTGCTAACGAGAAAAAGGAATGATACACACATCATTTTACACAACATTACACGACACAAATAATAAAATGAGGATATTCCTATAAATTATTTTACAAAACAAATATTATTTTATCAAAATACCCTCGTTTTAAAAACGAAAGAAAAAGTACGAGAGGGATGTTTGTCTTGTCCCCCAATGCATTATTCACAAGTACTCTTTGTAGATCACACTTACACAACCGTACTGAACTAAAGATTGTATCGGTAAAATCGTAAACCACAAATTGATTTTTTTTGGATTGGTTAATAACTTAATTGTTATACGAATACGAGAAAATAGAAGAAAATTAAAATATTTTAATCATAAAAATATTATTTATAAATAAATTTATAAAGCGATTTGATATATTAGGTTATATCATAAAATTATTTGATTAAATCTAATAGATTATATGAAATTATATTATTTTATAGATTTATTTTGATATAGGTCCAATTTAAATTCAGAAATTAGATAATATAATTTTAGATAAAAAAATGAAAAATTGAATAATATGTCGTTAGAATATTATTTTTTAATATTATTATTATTTTAAAATTTTAAAAAAATTTATTGTTTATCATATTTTATGTAAAATTTTATAAAAATTATAATAATAAAATGAGATGAATTCAGAATCAAGTTATAATGTTCTTTTATGTTTGTATTATGAATACTTCTTATGTATTTCTTGTGTCTAAATATATATATAGTAATTAATGCTTTTATACCATATTTTTTTCTATTTTATTTTCATTAGGTAAGAGCACTCACAATAGTTAATTTATTCTATCTTTTCAAATATATTATTAAAATTTACTTTTTTAATTTTATCTACTGATTTTTACAATATTTCATTCATTAGCTAATATATATATATCATTTAAATATTCTTATTTAATTATACATTTAATTATTGATTTAAACATTATTCAATCTCGACTTCTCTTTTTCCTTGATAACCTTTCCCTCGACCTTCCGCATTCTCCATTCATCAACAAGGCGACCTCATCGTCAAGAACCAGATCCAGGGTTTTGGTCCTACACTCACTCTCACCATGGATTTAAAGATGCAGAGGGGTCTAGCCATGGATTTGAAGACGAAGACGGGTCTAGCATGGATTTGAAGACAAAGATATTTGTCTAATCAAAGAGAGAAAGGGGGATGGAGAGAGCTAGGGTTTGGCCATGTACTCAAAGACAAAGAGAGAGGGCAAAGAGAGCTAGAGAAAAAAATCAAATAAGTTTACATGCTGAACATGATCCATGTACCAAGACCACCCTAGAAAACTCTAATTTTTTTATATTTTACGTACTTTATTAGAGCATGATTTTGAGAGATCTGGCGATGTATTTTAAAGAGAGATGTATTTTAAAGGCTTTATTGAAAGTGTTCTAAAATATAACATATTTATCATTATTGGATGATAGAAAATAATTCAATAAATAATTATTTAATAGTGACAAATATGTGGCATCTTATATATTAAAATAAAATGACAAGTATAGGATTTTCATATATATATATATAACTTTTGTTCCGATATCAATGCAGAACAATAGAATATTGAATATGTCGTCTCTGATTTAGATTATGTTTGGGTAGTGAGAGATCTCAGAATTCTAGATGATATATAAATAATAATAAAATTAAAATATATATATATGAAAAGTAATGATAAATATTAAATAGTACTAGTGGAATGACCTCAACCCAAACACAATCTTACAAGAGATACGTTTTTCTTTTTTTTTCTTTCTTTTTTATATAAGAAATGAACTCCCATTCATAATAAAGAGGATTGCAAATGAATAAAGTCCAACCAAACATAATGGGAAATACATTGAGGGGTGACACCCATCGAGCTCAACATCACTCAGATGCCAAGCATTTTTGGCCAACTGGTGTGCCACTTTATTCCCCATCCACAACACATGTTGCACCTTAAAATCCTCAAAGCATTTCAATATGTTCTTGACCTGAAGTATTAAAATTTCCAAAATAGACATAGAAGCAACATCATAATTTTGAAGAGCTTCAATCATTAGAAGACTGTCATTCTCTAAAATAAACCTGAAAAAGTCCATTGGAATACAGAATTGCAGTCCACGCAGCATGACTAATAAAATAAAATGTTTTTTATACTTTCAAAATCTTGCTCACCCACCTATATGACCTCAAATTCAAACAGCTTTTTATGACTAGGAGCCTCAATCACCCTTTCCAAATTGACCCAAATCGGAACATAATCCGAATATGCAGCCAATCCATGAGTAACAGTGGCATTTGGAAATACATTCCACCATGAAATATTTGCAAGACATCGGTCTAGCCTTTCACTAATATATTGATTCCCTTAACGACGATTAGACCAGGTAAAAGGGCAACCTCTAAATTCTAGGTCTTTCAATCCACAATAATATTCGACTGCAGCCCCAAAAAATTCGACTTGTCTCTCAGGTCAGGAGCATCCACCCATTTTTTAGAGTGAAATAAAATCTCATTAAAATTTCCTAGGACCAACCTGGGAGCATTATTTGCAATTGCATGTCAAGGACCTTTAACAAATTCCAAGTTCAAAACCTTTTAATAAACTCAGGATTCCTTAAAAATAATTTTTCTTTGCGACAAGTGTGGAAATAATGTACATGTGGAAAATATATTTCTGATAGATAAACGGTCATGTAAACAACTTTAATTTGACGAATCAATAGCTGTAAGATACTTAAATATGAGGGTTTTATAATGCACAAATAATGATTAGATAGACGTTTCGAGATATAGAGACATGGTTTTCTAATTTTATTAAAAAAAATGTTATGTCAATTAAAATCGATTATTGTATAAAAATTTTAATTATAGTATTGTAGCATGCGATGTATGTGTGGCGTAAAAAAAATGCGAGCATGTGTATATGTACCAATATTTCATTATTTAAACTTATGATTCATTTCATGAGGAGTGAGATAATATGAAACTTTTGAGAATAGTAAGATAGTTTGTGAATAGTAATAAAATCATTTGAGTTGAATATTTTTAAAATTTTGAAAAAATAGAAAGAAAAGATTAAATAAAGAATATTATAAAATTAAAATATTGTAAGAATATAATTTTATGATATTATTTTTGTTTGAAAATTTAAAAATGTTGGAATTATTTTTTATTTGATAGTTTCAAAAAGTTATAATGATTAATTTGAAAAAATTTTAATAATTAGTTTTAAAATTTTGTATTTAAATTATATTTGAGAATAAAATAAAATAAAATAAAATAAGATCAATCTAAAGCCCCAAACCTGCCTTGAGTATTTAATAGTGTTTTGAATTTTCTTGAATATGGTGTGATGTTGTACATTCTTTGTAAATATATGTATATATATATATATATATAAAATAATAAAATTATTGTTGAGAAATAAATCTCACATTACTTGTGGTTAAGGTTTTGGACATACTTATAAGTAACGTGCAATCCTTTCTCATTGAACCGGTTTTATGAGATGAGTTAGGCTCATAAATTTCTACATTGTATCAGAGCCTACCACAAGACGAATGTGGGCCCACACTACTTACCCCATGACAAGGATCAGAAAAATTACTGACATGCACGTGAGGGAGAGTGTTGAGGAATAAATCCCACATTATTTGTGGACAATGTCTTGGACATACTTATAAGTAATGTGCAATTCTCTCCCATTGGACCGATTTTATGAGACGAGTTAGGTTTATAAATTTCTACAATTATTGAATGTCATGTCGATTAAAATTCATTATCTTATAAATTTAATAGGCGATGTATGTACCCATATATTATTATTTATAGATTTTGTTTAGATTCAAAGTTAATCTAAATTCATTTTATTTTATTCTATCTAACTATTTTTTTTTTAATTTATATAAACAAATATAATAAATAATTTAAAATTTTTAAATCTTAAAAAAAATATTTTAATAATATTTTATTTAATTTTCAATTTTCATCTTAATTAATCTTATCTCATTTTAACTCACTATCCAAATCTTATTTATCATACCGTAGCTAATAATGATCTAAATTTTCTTGAATATAATGAGATATTGTACCTTCTTTCTAAAATATATATATTTTTAAGAACTTCACTTGAGAATAAAAAAAGATGACTTTCTTCTTCTTTTTTTTATCTTTCAAGAACAGGTTCTCTAATTTTCTCATTTTGCAATTTACAGCCAATCTAGGTGCCATTCGAAATCGGAAATAGTATACATATCTCAAGATTCTCAACTATCAAGCAGCGACAAAATGACGCAAGATTGGAAATTCAAGCTGCTTTGGGGCTTTTTTGGATTCGAAGAGTATGGGCCCTTGGGGAGCATTTTCCACGAGAAAAGGCGTTGATGCACGTGAAAATTCTGAACACAGAGGAAGCATAAACACCTTTTAACAGTTTTTTTTGCTTGCTGAAGTGGTCTGCCCCATTACTCGACACTTGTACGACACGAGAGCCAGCTGTCATTCTTTTATCTTCTCTTTTTTTCCTTTTTCTTGCTTATTTTTTAAAATAAGTATAAATTCTAATTAGATAAAATCATATAAAACTTAATAAAAATGTAAATTTTATTAATAAAAAAACAGCTTTGTTACACTTTTTAGTCCTTTTTTTTTTAAGAAAAAAGAAAGAATTTGCACAAAATTTATCTATTTGAAATTTATATAAATTATTTCTCTTTTTAAAGATAAATATTTTAACCACATAAGTAAGCCCACAAATATACACGTATTAATAGTAAGTTAAATTACACAATTAATTTCTAAGATAAATTTCAATCATGAAATTTTCATAAAAATAAATTTATAAACTCATGTATCTTAATTTGATAATTAGATTTTAATGCTATTCTTATATAACATTAATCTTATTATACTATAAAAAAATATTAATCTTATTATAAAATAGATTTAACACATTGTATAAAATCACGAAAATTTATAAAATTATTTTTATGAAATATCTTTCTGGCTGTCTTAACATTTCTATTTATCGAAATATCTTATTTTCTATTCATCTGTAATTAAACTACAAATAATGTATTTTTAAATTTTATGGTTATATATTTGTATGGTTTTATTTTTTATGGTTTTAAAATTTTATAACTCTTTCGTTTTTATTTATTTGGGTTTTATATATCTTTTTAACTTTCTATATTTACTTGTCAAATGAATACTCATTACTTTGTAACTGTGGTGTACGTTTGTCCTATTAAATAACACGTGTTGAATATTTATTATTATTGGTGTAATATCTAAAAAAAAAAAAAAATTGTAGCAGCAACTGTTTACAGCGGCCGATTACTGTAAACAGTGGGCTGCTGTCCAGCTCACTCAATATCTAATAATGATAAATGTCATATCTTATTTAATGAGATGTAAATAAGATATTAGTACAGTATATAGCAGTATTCATAAACTATTTATTAATAGAATTTGACAGAAAACTAATTTGATGGTTTTTAAAATTACAAAGAGTAAAAATTTCAAATAAAAAGCACATTGACGAGTTTGAATTTAGAAAATAAAGAATTAATTTTATATTTATCTTCGTACAAGTTATACATTATAAAAGGAATCATATATAATTCAAAGACGAAAAATATATTAATTTGTATCCATCTCATAACAAAATTAGCTTAGGCAAAAAACCAAAACGACGGCATACATGTCAGACTAGCAGTGAGAGACTTACATGCTTAAAAAAAGATACTTCTCTATATTTTATTTTATTAAAAATATCACTTATATTAACACATTTTGGTGGACGCAACTTTTTCCAATTAGACTTATGGATGGATTTTCTTTTGTAATTGTACACGTACATTAGGCTATGGATGGATTTGGTTTGATTTCATTTATAATGGGGTACTATTTTTATTTTTATTTTATTAAACCTGTAGAAATGTAAAAATCTTGTAGATTGTTTTTAGTTTTATTTTTTTCTTGAGATAGAACAAATTCGATTTATTTATAAAGGGACATTACAATTGTAACTTGAGATATATAAAATACAAGCTATCTACTACTTTTAAGGTTCCCCAATACATAAATTTATTTATGATTAACATGATAAATTTATTTATGATTAACATGATCTAGTTCATTGCTATAACTCTTTATCGACAAACCATATAAGAGATAGCATTTTATCTAAAATCAGAATTAAATAATCCTACATTATGTCTAAGACGGAGTAGATGACACACTCTATAGACAAAAGTCCAAGAGACTATGTGCGTGTATGTTTTTTTATTTATTTAACCTAAAACAAAAGAAATAACATGAAGCATAAAAGATACATGAGAAAATAGCGAATAACAACTTAAAGTGTAGATCCACATTTTTTATCTTAGAGGAATTCAAAAGTGCAAACACAGAAATTGTGACGGTGCATGTGGGACACGCGCCACACGTGAAGCACGGCAGACTGTCTGTTTTGATGAAACTAACTGTCCTGACCTCCAAAATACCGTGCATGGCGGCGATAGAGTTGCCCTTGTAGTGGCGCGTGGAAGTCACGTTCACACTTTGGATCGCGCATATGGCTCGTGTGCCGCTCCATTCGGTGAGGTCTTCACCCGTCTGAAGGATTAGCACCTTGGTAATCTTGTGGTGGTTTGCGCAGTGGACGCCGGGCTCTGGAGAACAATAAATCTGCATTTTGTCCTACTTTAAACAAAAGAAAACAAACAAACAAAACCATAAAAATAAAAAGGAGAAAAAAAAACTAGAGAAGAGGGAGAGAAGGGATTAGGGAAGAGCTAAAGCTCTGACCCCCCTCCTATGGTCTAGGTTTTTTAGGGGGCGGCTGACTATATTTTTCTTTCTAGAGAGAAAAGGGGTGGAGAGAGAGAGTTTTCAATTGTTTTTAAGTTTTGGTTTATTGTTGTAGATATGGTGGTTTGTCGTTGAAGATCTGGATTGCATATATGGTTTTTTTTTTTAATTTGATTTCATTTATAATAGGTACTAAGTGCTATGTGCAAGGTGGAAGAAGTCATTGAACTTCAAAGAGCAAATTAGGTGGTGGAAGAGGTAGGCTGGATGAGAGCCTCATTTAGAAGAATATAATAGAAAAATTGGTGAGACCAAAATGTTATTATTGCTTTTTGCATTTTGGCTTATATATATAAAAGATATAATAAATACTAGTAAATACATATTTCTTTTTATATATTTATATATGTTGATATCATGAAAAAATAAATGGTTCATAAACGAAAAAAACCTCAAATCGGGTTCATCCATTTATCTTCAAACAATAGATACTAATAGACGGAAGCCACGTAGAGAACACATGACATAATTCATGTGCTGCATTATAGAGAATATCCCGAATCCATTTCTCTCTCTCTCTCTCTCTCTCTCTCTCTCTCTCTCTCTCTCTCTCTCTCTCTTTCCCTTAATGAAGAAACCCCAACTTTGAAGCCCTAACCTTCGAGCTCCAACCCATTGAAGCCAAAGACACCCTTCTTCCTTGACATCCTCGACTGCAGCCAGCGCATCCACAATGAGCTCTACGCAGTGTTAATTAAGGGACTGTCGAGGATGGACAAATTGGAGGGCATTAGTCGCAGCCACTACAAGAGGCTCTCCATTCTGTTAGAGTTAGATCCCCATGATAACATTGATGGTGGGATCAATGGTGCTTTAAGCATGTTGTGTGGCATCGAGGGGCTGGCGAGCACATAGGCATACTACATGCACAAGAGCTACACGATGAAACTGTGGATGAAGAATGAGAAAAATGATTAAGCACTTATACGGAAAGGGAGACCAAGGGTTATGTGAAGTGGAAGGACAGGCATCAACCCCTCACCTTTCTCGATCACATTCAACACTTTCTTTATTCCTCTCCTTCATATTGAACAATAATAGCAATAATGAAATTATAAATTATTTGTGCAGTTTAATCTACAATCCTCCTTTTTCGATTCTCTTTTTGGTGTTTGATAGTGTAATCAAATGGTTTGAAAAGTTAAGAATTAGTGTCTTTGGAATGTTGGGAAATGGTGATATTCGAAACATTTCTCAGAATTTGTAGAAATTGGGATGTACTTAAGTTCTAGAAAAATTTGCAGGAAAGTTTTAGGAAAGATGGAAATCAGTCTATTCTCAACTGGCATACAACGTGCAATAGTTGGAGTTTTTTTTCCATAGAAGGGAGGGAGGGGAGGTCGACAAAAAGAATGGGAGGTCAAGGGTTTCTATATACGGATAAGGGATAGAACCAAGATTCTCTAGAATGAGTTGTTCCTGTTTAATGTTCTGGTGTATGCAGGTATAAAGAAGATTTTTGTGAGATACTAATTTATTTATTTCTTATTAGTGTCCATTTATCTAATGGTAACAGACAGCCTTACCCAAAGAGGGACTATTCATAAATACCTAGACCACGTGATTCTAAATAAAGTTCCACAAAATAAAAAATTGTGGTCCCAAAAGGGTAATTAAGCATAGTTTGTTTGTGTATATAAGATATGAATTGAAATAAAAGTTAAAAATTAAATTAAATAATATTATAATTATTATAAAAAATTGTCAACCATTTAAATCAGAACATCTGTAATATGAGAAGAAGACCTAGCAGCCTATATGTGTAAGACACGTATAACATATTGTATTAAGATAAGGCCTCAATTTCCACTAAGTCAAATGTGTAACCTACATAAAGGGACTTGGTTGTATTCTTACATAATGTAACTTTGAGATAAAAAAAAATTATAGGAGAAAATAGAGAGATCGAGAGAAACCCTCTTTCGCTCAAGAGTTGTGGGACACAAAGAGAGAGTGTGATATTATATTTTCTAAATTGTGTTTGATCATTAATGAGAGATTATTCTAGACAGTTTCTATCATGAATGTAGATCATTAGAATTAAACCACGTAATTTTCTTATGTTCTCTACTTTATTTTTTGTTCTTTACTTTATTTTTATTGATTATAAATTTTCTACAAGTTTCTTGACAATCTTAGCTATACAATTATGAGTTTGGAATCAAATAGAAAGAATTTTAACAATAATATATATTTTCAATATTATTTTTAATTTGAGATTTGAAATAATTAATTATTTATTTATTTATGTTAAAATTATGTGTAAAAATTATAATAATTAAAAGAGATAAAATAAGATGAGATGATAATGATTATCAAAACAAAGTATACGTTAGTCTCGTTTATTTTATCAGTAGTTACTTTGCCACGAAAGTACTAAACATTAGTGGCGTGTGTTTGTTTGTTTGGAGTCTTTGGACTTAGAGAAATGCGTTTCTCTGTTCCCAAATTGGATGAAAGTACGCTTTTTTGGATAATGAGATCATGGGATAAAGCATCCAAGAACTTCCTCACAACTCACGACTCACAACTCCCATGCATAAATACCACATCATGATCACACTTTTAGTAATTTATTTATAACATATTTGTATTTTTTGGGCTTCTATTTTGGTGATTTTATTTTCAAAAACTGAATAATATTTTCCTCTATTTATTTTTTAATTTTCCGAAAAAAAAAACACAAAACCGATGAATTACACAAGAAATAATTCAGACTTTTGATGTCTCAAATAATATTAATTGATATATGTGGATTTTGACGAATATGTGTTATAAAATGATCTGTAATAATTATGATCGGCACAAATTACAATTGACGTGCTTAATTCGCTCGGGTCCTGATCACATGATTCTCTAAAAGCAATATTTCAACCCCTTCTGATCATTTTCATCCACAATTCATTCCATCATGTGCACAAGAAGTACTTGGAATCCTTCTAAAGCTTAATTCGTCCGTTAAAAATTTAGCTTTTTCTTGTTTGTCATTTTCAAGATAAAGAAATATTATATATATATATATTTATTTATTTATTTACACGCGTATATGTGGTAGCCTATTTATAACTAACAAGGCTTTGTTGAATTCAAGCCATATATATCATGTGCTGAAATGCGGAATATTCTCTCTCTCTCTCTATATATATATATATGAGAAATGTTAAATTATTTGAGAATTCTCTCCGAGTATTCCTCTCATTATATTTATTTATTTAATAATTAAGAAAATATTTTTAATGATGTTGTAAATCTTTTAAAAAATATATTTAAGAATATAAAAAAAGGAACAAAATAAATAAAAAACTTATTCTTATCGTCACCTTTTCCTACTTCTACATGATATGCCCATACAAGCTTTGAAAGGTGGGAATGAAAAAGGAGGAGTAGGTTTTCAACTTACTTGAGATTTAGTATTGTCATTAATTTTATCAAAAGTCAAATCAAATATAAAATTTAATATTTTTATTTAAAATTCATCTATATTAAATTTATCAAATTAAACTCTTTAAAACTCTGAACTATAATATCATCTTATTTTTCCTTCATATTTAAAAGTTTATTATTCATAAATTTAATAAAATTTAATATGATTCATAAATCAGACCATTTGTTCAATATATTTTAATCTATCACGTTTCTTTTCTTTTTTTTTTTACTATTTTTTAATCTTTTAAAATATATTATTATATGAATATTTTGATGAATTTAATGTAGAATTATAAATGTAAATATTTTGAATTAATAAAAAATTTGTATTTTTTATTAAGTTTTGAAGATTACTTTAATAAAATCAACGTGAATGCTCTGAGATAGATCAGATCGTGAGTTCCTAAGTTGTGTATATATTGGTCTGCTCCAAATTGTTATAAAAATTAAAAATGTGTACTTTATACCACTAAATATATATCAACAATATACGTCTTTTCTGATCTCTTCCTTTTTCGGATTTCCTTTATCTTTTCCTTTTCCTTTTTCTTTATCTTTTTCTTTTCCTTTTTCTTTTTATTATTTTTATTTTGCTTAACTTCAGAGTCCTCTTCAAAGCTGTTTAGCCTATTCACAGGCCACTTGCACATACGTACAGATGCATGTTGATCTTTATATTATTATTATATATATATAGGTAAAATATTCAATATCAGATATAGATACACATGACGTACTTCAACATCTTGAGGTGCTTCCTTACTATTTATAAAACAAGTCATTAAAAAAAGACATTTATTCACGTAGTAGTACTATATCTGATTGTGAGTGTTGCAATAAAGTAATTAATTAATATTCTAAATTCTAAATAATGTGATGAGCTATAAATATTCTAAATTCTAAATTCTCCCCCAAAAAGAAAAGTGACCTTTTGTTTCTCGCTTTTGCTTTTAGTTTTGGCAAGCGATCGGTACCTTTGTTTTTTTTCCCTCTGCGAATCTATTTCTTCCATGGACTCTTGTTTAAAAGCAGGAATCAATATAAGAAAGTGGGTTACTAGGTTGCTGTGGAGGGACCTATATCACGAAAATGGGGTCATTTATTTGAGTCTCTCATTCTTCTTTTGTCAAGGACTCAAGCTCATTTGTTGAAAAAAATATATATAATAATAATATTGAACATAACACTTATTATGCCGTCTTTATTATACTGCTCATTTTGCTCTATTGATGTTGATGTCATATGCCTTATTAAAAAATATATATTTAAAATCAAATTACGTCTGAAAAATACAAAAAAAAAAAAAAAAAATTCAATTGTTTTGCGTTTCTATTTTTTTTTAAAATAAAATATATGGCATTACATGATGATGTCATGCCAATGACATAAAGGTAACAATATAATTAATTAAAGAGTGATATTGCTAGGGTGCATGCCGCCCATCAGTGGTTGGGCATGCCCTCGAGGCAAAATTTAGTTTTTTAATTTTAAATATTCTATAAAAATATATCAATATATTAATAGTTATTTCTTTAATTAATAAGTAAAAAAAAAAAAAAACAGATACATGAACAACTAAAATGAAAGATTAAGAATTTGATTTTTTTTTTCTTAAATATGATAAGCAGTGTGACATTCATCTAGTATGTAGCACGAGATGTCCCCACCCACAGCAAAAAAAGTTATATATATATATATATATATATATATATTTTTTTTCTTTATTATTCTAATATTTATAGACATTTAAAAAAATCATTTAAAATGTGTCTTTAATCACTAAGTATAAACATAAAAAAAAAAAAAAAAGTCAGAAGATGTCTTGACAAAGTAAGAATAGGATTCAAGAAATGGATGGAGGTTGGTGATCTTTGGGCTCTGTTGGGTTGTAATATTCAATTAAGATTAATTTAAATTTTAAAATTTAAATTATTAAGTTTATCTCAACTCAATATTTTTTATACGTGGATTCATAATTTTTTTAGATTTAACATTTTTTTATACATAAAACTCACGATTTTTCAAATTTTTATAAATATATAAATTTATCTTAATGTTTAAATAATTTTAATTAAATTTTACAAAACTCACCTGAACATTTTAACTCATTATTTAAAAAAAAAAAAAAACTCACCTTACTCAATATGGAAATGCAGCTTAGGGCATTGTATATATTTTTAATTTATCTAATCTCAAATTTATTATTATATTTTTTCAAATTTTTATAAAAAAATAAAATAAATATTTCTTTTTTTTAAAATTTTAAAATAATTTTTTAAAATTTTAAAAAAATATGAATATTAAAAAAAAATTTATAATAAAATTTTATTTTATTTTATTTTTATTTCATCTCTTCTTAAAATAAACAGGGCCTACTTCTGACTATACGTGCAAAGCATGTGTACTTACGGTATCGTGAGCTGCAACATGTACTGGATGTGATTGCTCTTCATGTCATGTAATGGATGTACTTACGGTATTGTGCAGGCTGCTTCCAGCTTTGTATCTGTATAATGGATGTGATTGCTCTTAATGTCATCTTTTTTTTTTTTTTTTTAATCTTCATGTGATCAGCTGTACGTTCTTTCTATTATCTTACGAAAAATAGTAATCACAGTGTACTTTTCAGTAACTATATTTTCTGTAGTCCGAAATAAAAAAAGAAATCTTATTTTTTTAAATTTTATTTTTAAATATTTTTAAAAAAAATACACCATCATTAAAAAATATATCCTTAATAATTAAATACAAAAAATATTTTTTATTATTCAAAACAAATTTTCGAGACAAAATTTTGGTACATCAAGCATTTCTCATTTTAAAATTAGAAACATTTTAATAAAAAAAACCTATATATGTAACCTTTTTTTTAAATATCATCATTCATTTATAAAAACATTTACATCCATAATCAAATATATGGATATCTCCGTATCAAATATCAAATATATTATCATAAATTAAAATAATATATTTGAGGCTCTATCAATAAACAATATTCTTTTGTGGATAATCTAATCTTTACTTTTGCTATTAGTCTTTACAGACAAATATTAAAAACACAATACTCTAAGTTTTAGAGAAAGAAAGAGAAAATTATAAAAATAAAGAAAATGATATTTGTTCTTATCTGGGATCATAATTTAATATCTCAATTTGTATTTTTTTAACATGATTTTAAGTAAATATTTTTAAATAATATGTTTTTTTTACATATTTAAAATAAAATAAAATGAAAATCGGATCCTTAATCGAAATTTCAAATAGGAAATAATAACATTGCCTTAAAAGTAACGTTATTTTATAGAAATATTTTTCTTTTAGAATATAATTATAAGATATGTTGTGAAATGGCGTGTCTGATATCATCACTCTTGGCCGGCTAAACCTCGCCCAAGTATCTCGCTAGGATTGACGCGTGTTTGTGCTAGGTTGTCTCCTTGGTAATGTTCTTATTCTAGTTCATATAGACTGTATTATAAATTTAATTAAAACGTTGTCGTTTAATGAGTAAATAAAATAAAGATTTTAGGTTTTTGAAATTTTTAATATATAAATAAAAATATTTGGGTTAATTCTATTTTAAAATTATAATTTTTCTATCTATTCATTGCTTAAACTACGTCTATAAAAATAAAATATATATAACAATGACCATGCCAAAAGTGAAACAACTACAACTTATTGCCAGCAGGTATCCAAATTAGAATCGGTAAAGTTGAGTTTGAATATGTTTAATTTTTTTTTTAATTGAAAAAAGTGAATAATATTATATATACTTATCGTTCTACTTATAATACTCGTTTTATTAGTTTTTTTTTCAAATTTAAAATTTAAAATTTCAAATTTAATGATTATAATCTATCAATAACTGATATATGTAGAAATAAGTTTTTTTTTTTTATAAATTTTCTTAAATACATTTAACATTTTCTCAAAAGAATATAAATCTCATCAATAATTCATTTAAAATAAATTGAGGTGATTTTATGGTAGAAAAAAGAAAAAACTCAAATTATTTTACGAGCAGCTGACAACTTCATATAGTAAAATAATAGTTTTTGCAAAAATAATAATAATAATTTGACTTTTAAATATTAATTAATGTATTTAAAATTTAAAAAAATATAATTATATTATAATAGTGAGAACGATCTGCTGTAAAGAAAGAAGTATAGTACTTTTTGTGTCACATCTCATCCAATGAAGTAAAACCTTGGAAAGTTAACTCTCCCAAAGCAACATAGTAATAGTAATCCGGGGGCTAAAAAAGGCTAAAAATATTGAGTCTGGGAAGGCTTTTGCAAAGCACGATGCGGTGAAACAGCGCACGAGGAAGAATTCTCCAAATCACAAGATTATTATTTCTATATATTATTACATTATTTAGAGGCCACCAGCCACCATACATACGCATGCGGCATGCCACCATTTTTTTTTAATTATTATTTTAAAAATAATAATAATAATCGATTTGATCCAACTCCAATGATAACTCCAACCCCCGGTTTGGGAAAAAGAATCTGTCCTACTTTGGCTGTCTCTTTGCTATTTGAGTCGAGCATAGCACTCCCAAACTCAATAAAATATTGCCTAATTCTCTATGTTCACAAAAAGACTATCTATTGTATATAGACCTTTAATTAATTAATTTATTTATTTATTTTTGTTTAAAAGAAAAAACATTTTTTAAGGTGAGATGACGTGCCCAAATGATAACCTGAAACGGATATGTTTTTATAATATTTTAATGTGTTTTAACTTTACAGAATGTAACTCAGAACAACGTGTACAAAGTATGCTAACATTCACCAAAACCCTGGAAAGAAATGGTTGAGGGACGAGGCGGCAAACTAGGATACTCCACCTTAAGGCATAGGACAGCTGTCAACTAGGCCCAAACTAAAAGAAACATGCACTTTAAAAATTGAACTGGTAGTTTGGTAATGATGAATTCTAAATTCTTTAAAGCTAACGAATTTTGTGAGTGAGCCCATGGACCTCTGGTGGCAGCCCACATATCTTGCTTACTAGGGCCCAATAAGCAGCTCATCTAGGAAAGGATTTTAAACTTTTTAAGACGTATCCTTCTGATTTTATAGTTTTTCGCCAATCATGAAGATATTGTTCCCGACTCCTGAGTTAGGATCCGTTTGGGATTACGGTTGAAGTCTTAAAAAGTGATTAAATAGATTTAAAAACTCGTTTAACAAAATTAAGTTAGTTGAATGTTCCTTATCAAAACTTTTTTAATCTCAAATAAACTAAAAAACACGTTTGATGAATATTTTTTCTTAAAAGAGATTTTCTTAAATAATACGAAACATGATTTGAATTTTAAAATGATTGTTAATGAATGAAAATATTCATACAACTTTTAGATAATTACAATTTTTAAATTTTTTTTAAAAAAAAGTCATAATCTTTAAAAGTTCAAATAATCGACATTTTTACCTCAACAAATACTTTTAACATAATTAAAAATGTTTTAAATATATGGTTATCAAAAAGTAAATAAATTTTTAATAGTAGCTTTTAAAAAAAATAGAAAATAATAAAATTTATTATTTAAATAAACCCTAAAACTATTTTCTACCGCAATGCTTACATTGTATGCTTGTCATGGTTATTAAAAGTAGCTTTAGAAATCAATGAATTAATTAAAAGCTAAATTCATCACATATTTAATTATTAGACAACAAAATATGGTTACAATGGATTAGCTAAAATCCAAATAATTGGATTTTAGCTACCGTGACTTCTAAAATAAATTTCAAAATTGATGGTTATTGTAGATAAATCCAATTTGTATTTTATTATTATTTTTCTTTCTTCTTCTCATACTCTTTGTTATTGAGATATTTCAAATTAATAATTAAGTAATAATTAATAATAAGATAGAATGGTAATATAAGATATAATTACAAAAATTAATATTTTATTATTATTATATAATAAACAAATAGATAATTCAATGTGAGAATTTGTTATGAATGGAATAGACAAAGCCAAATTAATCTCATATTATTTTATTATTATATAATAAGAACTAGCTATTTCAATGTGAAAATTTATATAGCCAAAGCCAATTTTATTTCATATTCATCAAAAGTATTATTTACCTTTAGTTAATCCATTAAGAGTGTTCTAATTACAAGAAAAATAAATGACGTGTTCTACGTTACAATATGGACAATATTACCCTCGTGTTAATCTCTTGATTTTAATGGTCTTAGTTAGCCCACAACCTTAGTAAATTATGATTGCTATCGAGAGAATAATTAGAAGGGATAGGGGTAGTGTTTGGCTATCTAGAAAGTTATTGAAAAAATTATTTGTTCTTTTCATTATGAGAAATTGGGGATCGCGAATATCTCATAATGTAATTAACCATTTTATCTCATCTTATTTTTATGTACTGTTCATCTCCGATTCCAATATTTCATACCATTTTATTAGGTTCTTTATAGCGGGGTCAGAGACTTCGCCATCTTGGCTCAGGAGACGGAGCCCCTTCTTGATGGATCCTGGATCTGATAAGATCTTGCGGTAGAGAAGCGCATGAACAATCACCACGATTGGTATGCTATCCTCCAGGTTGATTGCCAGTCTGACGACTAGGATCGCATCAAGAAACCATACCATGGGGGTTTTTTTTTTTTGTTTGAGGCAATTTGAAAGGGATTAGGTTAGAGCACTCTTATTAGCTTGTTCAAATGAAATATTTGGCTAAAAGTTAAAGGATTTCAATGAAATAAAAAAATTATATTAGGTTAACCAAATTCAAAAATATTTAACTAATGTGAATAATAATTCTTTAAATATGGAAAATGAATAGTTACTTGACTAAAAATTAAAGTATTATTATTCAAAAATGATGGGGAGAAGCCACATCCAAGAGCACTCACTCACATGAACAGTGATATGTACTGTTCATGTCACTGTTCATGTGAGTGAGTGCTCTTGGATGTGGCTTCTCCCTAGCATATCTCATTATTATTTTATTTAACAAAGGTGAAAGAATATTATTTTAATAATATTTTTTATTATATAGAAAATAAATAACTAATCTAATGTGCACTTTATATTTAAATTGATTGGGCAAATGAAAAATAGTAAGATATTAACTAAAATAGTAGGATATTGGTTAAAATTTAAAATATTGGCTAAAATAGTAGGAGATTGGGCAAATGTAAAATAGTAGGATATTAGCTAAAATAGTAGGATTAGGAAAATAATAATGGCCCCGTTGGGGGTCCGTTTTGGGCCCGTTCATATTATAATTTTTTTAAAATATTTAGGAGTGTTTAAAAAATAATGTAAGTAAATAAACACAAGAAAAAAATACAGGCCTGGTTTGTTTATACAAACCGTAAATAAATCATCTTATCTCATCTTAAATTTGTCATTATATTTTTTTAAATTTTCAAACAAAATAAAATAAATAATTAAACATTTTCAAATCTCAAAACAAAATTAATATGATAAAAATATATTACAACAATATTTTCTTTTTAAACTTTTATCTCATCTCATCTCTAAAAACAAACTAAACTTTAGTAATTACAAAAAATGGGCTTTCTATTAAACTCCTTAACATTTTCCATTAGGTTAATAGACATAATGCGTGTTTTAAGATCACCGATTCACTCTCATGATTGGAAAACCCAAAACTAAACCTAAATTTTAGTTAATATGAGATGAATTTAACTTTAACTATTCCATTAATCACATCAAATCTTTATATTAAATTATTAATTAATTTATTATATAATAATAAAATAATATAAAATAAATTTGATTTTGCCTATTTTATTTATATCAAATCTTTATATTAAATTATCTATTTATTTATTATAGAGTAATAAATAATATTAATTAATTATTTAATTATTATTATTTAATTTTATCATATTTAAAGAGAAAAGTAACATGGTTACTCAACAAAGTCATTCATTTTAATACAAGTCATTGCTTCATAAAAAGAACAAAAGAAGAGAAATTGAAAGAGAAGAAATTGACTCCGCACAGCCATACGGAAGCACGGTTTTCCTTCTATAATAACTTTTGCAGTCTGATTTGTTTTTGGTGGAATGAGATAAGATAAGATGAGATGAGATGAGATAAAAATTAAAAAAAAAAATATATTATTATAAAATATTTTTTTAATATTAGTTTTATATGAAAACTTAAAAAAGTAATTTTAGAATTTGTAAAAATTAAATTTTTTATTATATTTTGTATGATAATTTAAAAAAGTATAATAATAAATTTAAAATAAATTTAAAAATTTTAATTTCATCTCCAAAAAACAAACGGGCCACATTGAAATGTTCTCAGCTATAAGGAGGAGAAAAAAGAAATCCACATTGGAAGGGTCGGGATATACTATTACTATTAGGCAGTATACTGACTCATTACCACATACAGACCATATAATAGACATATCTATATTGGAAGCCCAATACATCGAGGTCCAATAGTTTTTTAGGCCACCGTCCGTCGTTTGATTTGTAGCCTTTGAGGCCTCTATATTTATTAAAGGGTTGGTATAATTATAAAAGATTATATAAAAATAATTTTATAAATTAATGTAGTTTCATGTGATTGTTAAATTTATTTTATAATAAAAGCAATTTTTCAATGTAATGAATAGTATCAAGACACATCAATTTGTAAGATTATTTTTGTATATGTGACTAAAATATTTCTCTATTTGTTTTAGAAATCTAAAGTATAAATAAAATAAGAGAAGATGAAAATTAAAAATTAAAAATTAAAAAAATATTATTAATATCATTTTATTTTAAATTTTTAAAAAAATCATTATATTTTTATACAAAAATTTGAAAAAATGATAATAAATAAATAATATGAAATTAGATTAGATGAGATGATTTGGTAACCAAATGATTGTTTTAAATGTTAGGAGAGATTTGGATAGTGAGTTGAGATAAGATGAATTGAGATAAAAGTTATAAGTTAAATAAAATATTGTTAAAATATTATTTTAATTTTAATTTTTTAAGATTTAAAAACTATAAATTGTTTGTTGTATTTTGTATGAATTCTTAAAAAATTATGATAATTAAATAAGATAAAAAAGATGAATTGGAATGATCTGAATCCAAATTTCCTCTTAAAAGTTATTAGAGTATCAGTATTGGTTTTATCAATACATCATCAAATTTTGAAGATAAAATTATCTACATTGATTTCTTAAAATACAAAAGTTTGAACTTTGAGTTACAATGATTTAAAATCCGTTTTCAAATTTGAAGATATAGTTCATCATCAAAAGGAATATTTTGATGATTATAGTATTATAATACTTTGTTCTTTAAATAATAACCCAATTAAATTCGTATAGGGTTAATACTATATGGTTATAGCTACAGTAGTTTTTATTTGTTATAATAATATAATATAATATTATTAGCTAAGAAATCCGATTCCAATAATATAATGATAATAACCCAATAGCGATAAAAAAAAAAAAAAAAAAACACTGGGGGATTGTTTGGGTTATATTAACCAAATAACATTATAGTATTAATCTAACTAAAAATAATATTATATTATTATTTTGACTAGTTTAATGTGAGATTATAGCTGAAGAGATTTTAGATTTATAAAAATATACGTACTTTTCAATAAATTTTAAAGATATTTTAATAAAACCAAGGTAATACTCTTACCTTCTTTGCAGGCAAGACGTTGAAAATGCCCTCAGTTGTGTCTAAAAAATAATCGATGAATCAATAAATCAGACTCGATTGAATTGGTGGGTCTGATCTAGTACCGAGTTTGGTTCTGTTTGGTACCTGTTTTATTTTTATCAAAATTAATCAAAATCAATTGGATACCAGTTTAATTTCTTTCTAAAATTGAATCGGAACAATTTATATATATCTTTTGATATTTGATATTGTATATAAATTAAATTATTAATGAATATATTATTAAATTTTAAAATATTATATTACTATAGTTTATTGTATTAATAGTTATATTAATACTATATCGTCGCTATATATTATAATATATCACTATATATATATATTTTATAGAAAAACACAATGCACTCATTAATAACGATCATTACAAGTGGATTTGAAAAATATATTACAAACTAAACTAACGACAATCTGTAGCTTCTCAATACACAAAGTGACTGATATGGTCTAACTCTTTGACTACACAACGTCTGAAAAACAACAAAATTCTATCCGAGATAAAGTAATAATCACCAAACAATCCAACAAACCCCGCACCCGCATTAAGACTGGTCAAAGGGACACACTCCACAGACTATAAGTCCAAGAGATTGTATATTTTTTGTTTTTTGTTTTTTTATTGAACGAAAAGAACAATAAAATAAAAATAAAAATAAAAATCACGTGGGAAGACCAAAATATATGAAAAATACATGTATTTGATTTTCAACATTGAAGGAAAAAACATGAGAAAGAACAGGAGAAACTGCCTCTACGATTGGCGCAAGGGGGTCATATGCCGTCTCTAGATGGCGGCAAACAACAGGTTCAAACTTGCCTAAAATCTTAATCAATTCAGCGTCGCATGTGAAAACATAAACCACCTTCGTAGGTGGCGTGTGAGGGAAACAAATCCCCATTTTCACAGCACATAAACATCACGCGCTGTTGAGAATGGCGAGGGACCACCCCAGACTGGGAGAGTGGTGTCTTGCAAGGCTAACAGCTGTGCGCATTGGCCTGAAACTCAAGAAAACCACCGTTTGCAACCTTAAAAGCTAGATCCAGGATCTTTCGATGCCTCACGATAGACCAAAAGCTCGATTGCTTAGAACCTAGAGACCAAAATTCGTTTGTCGATGCTCCTGTTGGGTAACCAGTGCGTAATTAATTTTTGAAAATATAAAATTAGTACATATTAATTTAATATAAAATTTTGTTCAAAATTAAAGTAGAGTACACTCATAATCTTCGATGAAATCTACACTCATAATCTACAAAGCTAATACAAGTTTTGGAGCAAAGGCACATCTTTCCATTTTCTCACTTTTTAAGTTGTGAAAAATTACATTGATTAGTCTAATTTGATTACACAAATTATATTATTTTATTCATCTTAAATAAATATTACAGTTGTTTTTTTTCTAAATTCTTGTAAAAAATTATACTAAATAATTTAAAATTATAAAATTTGAAAATAAAATTAATATTAAAAAATAACATATTAATAACATTTTATTCAATTTTCACGATAGCTTTATTTAAAAAAAAAAATTTTAAATCTAAATTTTGTATCAAATATTACACGCTTTATATACTGACTTAAGACTAGAATAATTTATTTTAAATATGTATCCTTTATAATAATTGATATAATATTACTAGAGTAATACTAAGTACTCTAGTAGAAAAAGAACGAAAATTCTAAGTACAAGTTTTGAATAGTCTCTTTATAAAAAAAAATAGTCAAACTACATATTTTTTTTGTACTTTTTAAGTTGAAATTGATTTATTTATGTTTTTATCAAAAATTTACGAGCAACTTATGTATTTGTGGCTTGTATAAATCGGTATAATTTACATTTTAACTTATATATATGTGACTTGTATAAATCAGTATGATTTATATGAAAGTCTCGTTTGACTACAGAAACGATTTTATTTTATTTATTCTTATTATTACATTTTTTAAATTTTTTTATATAAAATATAATAAATAATTCAATTTTTTAAAATATTAAAATAATAATAATATAAAATATAATTTTTTAATAATATTTTATTTAATTTTTAACATTTATTTAAAATTATCTTATCTCACTGTCAAAACTGATCCTAAAAAGGAGAGTGCGTAGCCATCTTCCTGCCCGGAAAATTTGAAGATCGACGGCGTTCGTAATGCATATTTATACATTTCATGGCGATGTTATGAGCATGATAGAGTTTAAACAGTTGGTGTCATAATTTAAATGAGCATTGTTAGATGCACAACATAATTATATAAAATAATTTTTTTAAATTGACGTGGCTTCATCTGATTTATTAAATTTATTTTACGATAAAAATAATTATATAATCTAATAAATCATATCAAATTACATCAGTTTGTGAGATTACTTTTGTTGAACTCAAAGTTTCAAGTTTCGTGTAAATCTACACATGGATTTTGATGATAACAAATGAATTCAAAGAATAAAGGAGTCTCAATCTCAAGTTGTCCACATAATAGAATCAAGCACATCAAGGAAGCAAGCATGAGCAAGAAGGGAACAATTTCACATTAAAATCATAGAATAATATTGTAAATCTCTTAAAAATTCGAAATTAGGATTAAGGCTCAAAATTAATATTTTATCATAAAGCATTAAAATACATTTTTCACATGTGCATGAATATTTTGAAAATTAAATTTGAAAATTTTGAAAGATGATTGATTGTCATCTTTCACATGTGCATGACATGATTAAAGGTTTGAACTTTGAAAATATTAAGATGATTGATTGTCATCTTTCACATGTGCATGACATGATTAAATGTTTGAACTTTGAAAATATTAAGATGATTGATTGTCATCTTTCACATGTGCATGTTTTATTTGAATATTTTCAAAAGTGATAGATGATTTTCTTGACTTATGCAAAAGGTAGATGTCTTTGTTTGAAAATTTTGAAAAGTAAAGTGTGCTTCTTTTGTCATATGCAAAAAGTAAAAAGATTAGGTTTGAAATTTTTGAAAAGTGAATGATGATGTCTTTGACATGTGAATCTTTTTAAATTTGAATATGAAGTCTCATATGCCTATAAATAGATCATTTGAGAGCTTCACATTCACAACACCAAGAGCATACAACATTCATTCAAAGTTTTCATTCTCTATTCTCTAAGCATTGAGCCTTAACCCTTGTTCATTTTGAGAGATATAGTTTTGCGCTGTATTGTTTTTATTTCACTCATTGAGGAGTGTTTTCTGATAGCCTACCCACTATCAATTCTTGTATCAGTAAAAGGGTGTGTATAACCCTTGTGTGTGTAGAATGTGTTCTACACGGGGAATAGTTAAATCACCAAGTGTGAGGTGATTAGAAGTGTAGAGGGTGTTCTACACGGATTCTTTGGAGTGGTGCTGCTCAAAAGTGTAATAGGTTTCTATTTCCACCTGAAGGAGATTGAATAGTGAATTCGGGGATCCTCAAGGGGTAGCTTGAGGCGAGGACGTAGGCAGTGGGGCCGAACCTCGTTAATATACTGAGTTTGCTTCTCTCTTACCCTTACTCTTTATATTTATTGTTGTTTTATATTTTGTTTATATTTTATATTATATATTTGATTTATAATTGTTATTTTTTTAAATATAACTCAATTCACCCCCCCTCTTGTGTTAGTCATCTGGGCAACAATTGGTATCAGAGCTAGAGCTCTATTATAAGATTAACTATCTTTTGAGTTAAGATCTTATGGCTAACATTGCAGCTTCATTTGGTGAAGGTCAATCTAGCAGTCGGCCTCCACTCTTTTGCGGAGACAATTACTCATTCTGGAAAGTTAGAATGAGAATATTTCTTCAGGCTCAAGGTCGAGAAATCTGGAAATGCATTGTAAATGGACCTTATATTCCAACAAAAGTAGTTGATGGAGTAAAGGTCAAAAAGGAAGAAGAAGAGTTTGATCGTGAAGACGATAGACTTTATATTTTGAATTTAACTGCTATGAATTTATTATTTAATACTCTAAATGGTAATGAATTTAATAGAGTAATGACTTGCACTACAGCAAATAAAATTTAGGATAAATTGGAAGTTACTTATGAAGGAACTTCTCAAGTCAAGGAATCAAAAATTTATATTCTTACTCGTGAATATGAAATGTTTAAGATGAATGATGATGAATCTATTTCTAGTATGCACACTCGTTTTACTAACATCATAAACAGCTTGACAGCTCTTGGCAAAATTTATTCCAAAGTGGAGATAGTAAGAAAAATTCTCAACTCTCTACCAAAACGTTGGGAATCAAAAGTGATAGCAATTCTTGAAGCTAGAGACCTCAAGAAGCTCGAAGTGAATGAACTCATTGGGTCACTTATCACCCATGAGTACACATTGAAAAGAGGAGAAAAAGAAGGAAAGCCAAAGAAGAGCTTGGCACTTAAAGCTGTTCCACATGAAAGTGAAAGTGATGAAGATGAAGAAAATGACGATAAAGATAAAGAAGTTGCGATGATAACAAGAAGAATTCAGAGGTTCTTAAAGAAAAATAAAACTCATCCAAGGAAATCCTTCAAAAAGTTTTCCAAGAAAGATTCAGGTAAAAATGACACTTTAATTTGTTATAAATGCAATAAGCCTGGTCATATCAAGTCAGATTGTCCTCTGCTAAAAAAAGATTGAAACAAAGGCAAAAAAACAATGAAAGCTACATGGGATGATGATTCAAGTAGCTCAGATAGTGAAGCAAGCAATGGAGAATCAGCAAATCTTTGTCTTATGGCTAAAGATGACATTGAGGTAACAAATCTTGATAATATTGAAAATTCTTCATATGAAGAATTGCAAAATGTTTTAGAAGAGGTATATGAGGAATTTGAAAAATTGGGTATCAAGTATACTGCTTTGAAAAAGAAAAATTCTTCTTTAACAAACGAAATTGATATTTTAAGAAAAGAAAGTATTATTTTGAAAGATGAAAATCTTGAGTTGAAGAAAAAGAAAACTGATTTAGAAAATATTATTGAAAACTTTACAAATGGAAAAAGAAATTTTGAAAAACTTCTTGGTAGTCAAAGATGTGTTTTTGACAAGGCAGGCTTGGGATATATGCCTAAACAAAAATACAAACCTTATAAAAACTTCTTTGATAATCCTTCTACATCAAAGTCCAATATTCAAAATTCTTTTCATAAAAATAATTTTGTTAAAAAAGGATACTATTATAATCACTCAAGTTCTTCATATATGTCACATGCTATTTGTAATTTTTGTAATAGAAATGGTCATAATTATCATGCTTGTCCTATTAGAAGAAAACATACAATGACTATTAGGGCCATATGGATACCTAAAAATCTTGTTTCTTCTAATACTAATAAATGAAGGACCCAAAGAACTTGGGTACCAAGAAAAATCATTTTAATTGTTTTTATAGGTGTGCATGAAGTCCTCCACAAACAAAAATAAATGGTTTTTAGATAGTGGATGTTCAAGACACATGACGGGAGATAAGACTAAGTTCTTTGATCTTAGATCTAAAGAAGAAGGACACGTGATATATGGAGACAACTCGAAAGGGAAGATCGTGAGAATAGGTAAAATTGGTAATATGTCTTCTCTCATAATTGAAGATGTTTTACTTGTTGAAGGTCTAAAACATAATCTTTTGAGCATAAGTCAATTATGTGATAAATGATTTACAGTTACTTTCAAAATGGATAAGTGCATTATTTTGAATGATCATGATTGTAATATTTGTTTTATTGCTTTTAGAATCAATAATGTTTATACAATTGATTTTAAAGAAATTACCTCACAAGATCCTATTTGTTTTTCAGCTCAAAATGAAACTAATTGGTTATGGCATAGAAGACTAGGTCATGCCAACATAGAACTTATTTTCAAACTTTCAAAAAATGATCTTGTGAGAGGTTTACCAAAGGCAAATTTTCTTAAATACAAAATTTGTGATGCATGCCAATTTGGTAAACAAACAATAACTTCTTTTAAAACCAAGAAACATATTTCCACTACTAGACCACTGCAACTGATACACATGGATCTTTTTGGACCAAATAGAGTTGCAAGTTTAGGAGGAAAATATTATGCATTTGTTATTGTTGATGATTTTTCTAGATATACTTGGGTCATCTTTCTTGCTCATAAAGATGAGGCATATAATGCCTTTACCAAGTTATGCAAGAGAATTCAAAATGAAAAGGGTTATACTATTTCAAGTATCCGAAGTGATAGGGGAAAATAGTTTGTTAATAAAAATATTGAAACATTTTGTGATGAAAATGGTTTTGTGCATAATTTTTCTGCTCCTCGAACTCCTCAACAAAATGGGGTAGTAGAGAGGAAAAATAGATCTCTTCAAGAGATGGCAAGAACAATGCTCAATGAGAACAACTTGCCTAGTTATTTTTTGGCCGAAGCAGTAAGTACTGCATGTTATGTTATAAATAGAGTTATACTAAGGTCCAAATTAGATAAAAACCCCCTATGAGCTTTGGAATGAGAAAAAGCCCAACATTGGTTACTTTCATGTATTTGGATGCAAATGTTTTATTTTAAATGACAGGGATAATTTAGGCAAGTTTGATGCAAAATCTGATGAAAGTATCTTTCTCGGGTATTCTACTAATAGTAAAGCTTATAGAGTATTCAATAAAAAGACTTTGACTGTACAAGAATCTATGCATGTAGTATTTGATGAATCTAATTCTCTACTCTCCAAGAAATCCATTGATGAAGAAACAGGAGGTATAAATAATACGGAAAGTCTCAATCTCAACAAAGAGAACACAATAGAGGAAGTCTAACATGGAGACATCAGGAAAGATCATCAAAATTTAATACAAGATGCAACTAAACAGTGAAAATTTGTGAAAGATCATCCAGTAGAACAAATTCTGGGAGAACCTTCACGAGGTGTAAGCACTCGATCATCTCTTAGAAATATTTGCAATCATACTGCTTTTTTATCTCAGATTGAACCTAAAAATATTGATGAAGCACTTCTTAATGAATCTTGGATTCTAGCTATGCAAGAAGAGCTTAATCAATTTGAAAAAAATGATGTTTGGACACTTGTTCTTAGACCCAAAAATCATACTATTATTGGAACAAAATGGGTTTTTAAAAACAAAAAGGATGAGTCCGGAGTCATTACTAGAAATAAGGCTCGACTTGTAGCCCAATGTTTCAATCAAGAAGAAGGAATCGATTATGATGAGACATATGCACCAGTCGCAAGATTAGAAGCTATTCGAATGCTACTTGCATATGCTTGTTATAAAGATTTCAAACTTTTTCAAATGGATGTTAAAAGTGCTTTCTTAAACGGTTTTATAAATGAAGAGGTATATGTTGAGCAACCTCCAGGTTTTGAAAATCATATTTCTCCAAATCATGTTTTCAAACTCACAAAAGCACTATATGGACTCAAATAAGCTCCTAAAGCGTGGTACGAGAGACTCAGTGGTTTCTTGATTGAAAAAGGCTTTTTAAGATGAAAAATTGATACAACTCTTTTCATTAAATACGAAAATGATGATATTCTTTTGATTCAGATTTATGTTGATGATATAATATTCGGTGCTACTAATGAAAATATGTGCCAAGTTTTTGCTAAGACTATGCAGGAAGAATTTAAAATGAGTATGATGGGAGAGCTAACATTCTTTCTCGGATTGCAAATTAAGCAAGCAAAAAGTGAGACATTCATCAATCAATTGAAATATTAAGGAATTGCTGAAAAAGTTTGGGATGGAAAGTGCTAAGGAAACTGGAACACCAATGAGCCCATCCACTAAATTTGATAAAGATGAATCCAGTAAAACAGTTGACTCGAAGGTATATCGAGGTATGATTGGTAGCTTATTATATTTGACAGCCAGTAGACCAGATATTATGTTTAGTGTGTGCTTATGTGCACGCTTTCAATCATCTCCAAAAGAATCACATTTAATTGCAGTTAAGCGCATTCTTAGATATCTTAGTGGTACAATTAACTTAGGGTTATGGTACCCTAAACACACATCTTTCGATCTAATTAGCTACACAGATGCAGATTATGCTGGCTGTAAAATAGATCGAAAAAGCACTAGTGGAGCATGTCACTTCTTAGATCATGCACTAGTTTCCTGGTTTAGTAAAAAAACAAAATTCTATTGCACTATCTACTGCTGAGGCAGAATATGTTGCTGCGGGTAGTTGTTGTGCTCAAGTTCTTTACATGAAGCAACAACTTGAGGATTTTAAACTTATGTACAATCACATTCCAATCAAATGTGATAATACAAGTGCTATAAATCTTTCAAAGAATCCAATACAACATTCTCGAACCAAACATATTGAAATTAGATATCATTTTCTTAGAGATCATGTGCAGAAGGGCGATATTGTATTAGAATTCACTAGCACACATGATCAATTGGCAGATATTTTCACAAAACCCCTACCAGAAGATAGACTATGCATGATTAGAAGAGAAATAGGAATGATACATGCCATGAATATCTGCTAGATACTTTTATTTCATTATCTTAAATGACCTACAGAAACTTGAGACGTTTAGCCTCATCATTCAAATGCATTTGCTCCTCATAAATCATCATGTCATCCTTGTCTAAAGGATTAGGCAATCGAAATGAAGAGGCAAGCAAGGATTTCAAATCCTTATTCTGTTGCTTTAACTCTACTATTTTTTTGTTTGACTCATAAACAAGTCGTTGAAGTACAGAAACAGTCTCGTTAAGCTTATCAATTTCGCGAGTTTTGGACTACAACCAAGCAGAAAACACGACGATAGATGATGAGTATCGAGTTCCGAGACCCACAAGCTCGTAAATGGCGTCATGATCTGATTTATTAGCTAAATCAGTCTCTTGTTGCTTCATAGCACCCACGACAGATGCAGAAATAGATTGAGACTGAGGTGAAGGATACCTCAAATCTTGATCAAGAGAATCACTGAAGGGAAATCTACGAGCCATTGAAAATTTGTAGAATGAGAATGCAAGCAAATTGCAAAGATGAGAAGAAAGCTTGATACGAAATAGATAAAACTAAGGATTGCTCTTATAGAAACGGAAATAAGAACAAGACAAGCTTACAAATCTTGATAATATCTCATTTTTCAGCAACATCAAGCGGATCAAATCTCTGCACCGAATTTCCAGAGGTAGCCTTTGCAGGTTTTGTCGGGCACGGGTGGTTTCAATTATTCAGCTCTTTACAAAATCTCCTTCCGCACCGAATTGCCAGAACTAGGTCTCCAGCCTTTGCAGGTTTTGTCGAACACGTGTGGCTACGCACCGAATTTTCTACAGTCTCTACTAACGCGGCGTTTTATTTATCTATTGGTTATTGTAGGAATATATCTTATTGAGTTAATTATGATTCCTTTTTAATGATGCCAAAAGGGGGAGAAGTTTTAGACTAGAATATTAACATTGTTTAAATTGCTAAACTTATTATATATGCTTGGAATTATATTTATATTTTTGCTTGAAAAACTAACGCACATTCTCAGGGGGAGCTTAAGTATTAATACAGGCTTCGGGTTCTATCAAGAATTTGTCATCATCAAAAAGGGGGAGATTGTTGAACTTAAGGTTTCAAGTTTCGTGTAAATCTACACATGGATTTTGATGATAACAAATGAATTCAAAGAATAAATGAGTCTCAATCTCAAGTTGTCCACACAATTGAATCAAGCACATCAAGGAAGCAAGCATGAGCAAGAAGGGAACAAGTTCACATTAAAATCATAGAATAATATTGTAAATCTCTTAAAAATTCGAAATTAGGATTAAGGCTCAAAATTAATATTTTATCATAAAGCATTAAAATACATTTTCCACATATGCATGAATATTTTGAAAATTAAATTTGAAAATTTTGAAAGATGATTGATTGTCATCTTTCATATGTGCATGACATGATTAAATGTTTGAACTTTGAAAATATTAAGATGATTGATTGTCATCTTTCACATGTGCATGTTTTATTTGAATATTTTCAAAAGTGATAGATGCTTTTCTTGACTTATGCAAAAGGTAGATGTCTTTGTTTAAAAATTTTGAAAAGTAAAGTGTGCTCTTTTTGTCATATGCAAAAAGTAAAAAGATTAGGTTTGAAATTTTTGAAAAGTGAATGATGATGTCTTTGACATGTGAATCTTTTTAAATTTGAATATGAAGTCTCATATGCCTATAAATAGATCATTTGAGAGCTTCACATTCACAACACCAAGAGCATACAACATTCATTCAAAGTTTTCATTCTCTCTTCTCTAAGCATTGAGCCTTAACCCTTGTTCATTTTGAGAGATATAGTTTTGCGCTGTATTGTTTTTATTTCACTCATTGAGGAGTGTTTTCTGATAGCCTACCCACTATCAATTCTTGTATCAGTAAAAGGGTGTGTATAACCCTTGTGTGTGTAGAAGGTGTTCTACACGGGGAATAGTTAAATCACCAAGTGTGAGGTAATTAGAAGTGTAGAGGGTGTTCTACACGGATTCTTTGGAGCGGTACTGCTCAAAAGTGTAATAGGTTTCTATTTCCACCTGAAGGAGATTGAATAGTGAATTCGGGGATCCTCAAGGGGTAGCTTGAGGCAAGGACGTAGGCAGTGGGGCCGAACCTCGTTAATATACTGAGTTTGCTTCTCTCTTACCCTTACTCTTTATATTTATTGTTGTTTTATATTTTGTTTATATTTTATATTATATATTTGATTTATAATTGTTATTTTTTTAAATACAACTCAATTCACCCCTTCTCTTGTGTTAGTCATCTGGGCAACAATTTTAATATAATTTTTTTGTAGTTAGAGTATTTCTTATTTTGAATATTTAGGATTGATTTAAATAGTGAGATGAGAATCGAGATGAAATAAGTTGAGATAATTTATAAATAATAATAAAATTATTAATTAAAATAATTTAAAATAAATTGAGATGAAATTATCTTACCCTTATATCTAAATGGGCATTTAGTTTATTTAATCATAACGATATTTTTCTTCTCACTACAAATATGAAATATGAATTATAAAAGCAATTAATCAGATAGAAATTTAAAACAAAATTAGCAAATCTGATTTGAAATTATTCAAACGCATGTAATATTTAGAACAAAAATAATTATACAAAATTTCATTTATCATAATCAATAATCCAACATGAATACAATAGAAAATTAGAGAAATATTTTAATTACAAATAAATTATATAAAAATAATTATATAAATTAATATAATTTTATATGATTTGTTATATTATAAAATAAATTTAATAAATTACATAAAATTATCTTAACTTACAAGATTACTTTAATATACTATATTTATGACTACAACAGTTATCCTAAAATAAATGAATGAAATTAAAAAATCTTACCAATTTAATTAGCTGGAATGGACAAATTTCATTTATATATATGATACAAGTTTGAATTAGGCACGGTGTTAGCTTGACTGTAAGTCCCACTGACACACGCACGGGAACCCGTAAATGCTGCTGGCCGAGTTTCTTTACTTCCGAGACCCTTAAACACTCCGCGCTGGGTGATCGAAAGAATACATTCCACTCTGCTAATTGCTTCTCGTTCGTGGCTTTGACGTGCGCCTGAGATTTTTGGGTCTTTTGTCTCTGGCTTCTTCTTGGTAGATTGTAAGTACTTACAGACCCTGCGTTCCTTGTTTGAGTTTTGATTTTGTGCCCGTTTCCCGACTGTTAGAAACCCGATTTCTTTTTTGGGTCCGCATCGCATCTGCACTGTTTGGTTGCCGAGATAACGTGGGAAGATAACTGAAAGACGATAGATGATTTCGATTGCATGCCTTTCGTCGTTGTCCGGGGCTTAGAAGACGAAAAGGCAAATTTTTAGAAAAAGCTTGATACCTCTCTTTTGCTTCGATATGAAAGAGAAGAATGATCTATTTGCATGCATTAATAGATGCAGAGTACATTTATAAGTTTTTATGTTTTCCCCCCCTTTTTCCTGGTAACCAACCGGAAAAACTCGTCTTCCATTTCTTAGGAGATTAGTACATTTCTTAGGTGCATGCCATTTAGGTGAAACCAGAATGTTGCTTTTTATTGGTTGGTGAAAGCACTGAATGACTGAATGGTTTCACAATTTTCCTTTCTGCGACATATTCGTCTATTTTGGTTATTCAAGGTTTAAATATTAGCAGTAGCCAGTCATTGACTCACTGTTCGAGATTCGAGACGGTTAGTGTCCTTATTGAGGCAATATTTTGCATTGTGATAACGAGTAGGGTGCTTGGACCATGAAATTGTCTAGCGAGGTTTAATTTTATGTGAATTGGTGTAGCGACGCTTTAATTCCTTATTCCCTATAACTGGTTTCTGCCTTTCTGTGTTGTGCGAGTGTGTTTGGGTGTGGGTGTGGGGGAGTCGATTAACTTGATTTGCCTGTTTGTTTTCAGATATGAGACGAGATTAGATAAATTAAGATAAGAATTAAAAATTTAATAAAATATTTTTAGAATATATTATTTTTGTTTTAGGATTTGAAAAAATTGAATTGTTTATTTTATTTTATCTGAAAATTTAGGAAAGTTATAATGATTAGATGAGATGAGATGAGATGAGGTAAAAGTATTTGGGAAAACAAACAAGCCTTAAGGCCTTTGGTAGAGTGCTCCGAGTTTTTACTAGCTGAGTTAGTTGGTACTTTTTTGGCCACAGTTAACATGAAAGTGAAAAGTGAGTTCATCAAACTCCCCTGTGACTTGTGAGTATACTTAACTTCATAGTATTGGATCTTTGGTTCTAATAATAGAAGGATTCTACTCAAAACTGGAAACTTTGCATATATATAATCTACTTATATATATATATATATATAAATCTATAGGTACCAGCACAACATAAATTTAAGGTTAGAGTCCAAAAACAAAAAATTGTATTTTAGATTTTTAAGGTGCTATTTTATCATCACTGGTTAATGGTAATGTATTGGATCCCCATTTGATGCACTTGTTGATACACAGTCTATATCGCAAAGGCAAACCATGAAAGGCAAATGCCTTCATAGTGGAAAAGGCCAGTTTAGCCAGCAGAGAGGTGCAGAGAAGGTTGTGGCTGATCAGGTCAGGTGGGGGGATTTGATATGGGTCAGTCTCAATGGTGGCTCCTGGTGGCCTGCACAGGTATTTGAAATGCTATTCTCTTTGGCTTCATCTGGTCTCCTGAACTGGTACACAGAGATCACCTGTTTATAGAAGTTCATTTTATTTGTACCAAATATTTGGTAGGTTATTGATGAGAACACTATCGGTGGGAGAATTAAACCTGGAAATAAATCAGCAGGGGAAGTTCTGGTTAGGCTCTATGGAAGCTATAAATAGTTAGTGGTTTAACCTTGCTTGACTTTTTTAGTTTTAGTTTTTACCTTTTTTGGTTCTCTCATTAAATATACTAACATGCCTTCCGTCTATGTTGCAGCTTGTATGTTGATCCTGTAAAATCTCAATCTGAGTTTAAACGAGTAAGTTTTTAATGCTGGTTTACCAAATTATGATGCCGAGTATTTTAGTTTTGTCCACCATTTCAAGCATTATTCTTTACATGCGATCATTCTGATTCTTTGAGATCTTCAGATACTCGAGCAGAATAATGGGTGTTATTGGAAAATTTTCAAGGAAGCCCTGGAGCAGGTGACCATTTCTTTAACCCTTTTTGGCAACCTATGACGAGGAGTTATTAGTTTGGTAAAACGCTTGTCATCTTAGGTGCGACGGCGGAGCTATTAAGGGGCAGGGGGTGCCCACCCTGCCCCTTAATACTTAGTTAATAGGATTGATTTATTTTTTAATAATTTAATTATATATAATACATATTAATTTTGAAAAATATATATATTAATTTTTTATGATTTAATAGGATAATATGAATATCATCTTGTATTGGCCCCCTCTCTGAAAAATACATATCATATAAAATAAAATAATATAATAACATGATAACACGTTTTTACTATAGATAAAAATAAAAAAAAAAGATTTTAGATGATTTTTAGCCTACAATTATGCTTGTAGATGTTTCTATCCTCTGTTTTCATTTTCCAAAGCACTGCAAATTATATAAAAATAGAATAAAAAATATTTTATATATATTGTTTTAGCACTTAGCCCCCCCTAAAGTAAAATCCTAGCTCCGCCACTGCTTAGGTGGTGGATGATCTTAGATGCTTGTCATTGATTTTTTTTCTACCATTTGGGTATGGCTGTAGGATTGTCCTCGCTCAAAATCTGGAAGATCTAAGAGACAAGGATCCAAATCTAAGGGTGAGCTAATCTTGTGGTCATATTCATTGAATCCGCCCATAACACTCTGCACTATATAAGGCATAATATTTATGTGTCGGACATGAGTCATTTGGGACTTGGGCATCACATAAAAACCATGAGTTTGTAGCTGCCATAAATTGAAAAACTGCATTATTTTCTGAGAGCAAGGTCTTCAGGTATCTATCTTAGTGGGAGATCCTACAGTAAATTAATAAATAGTGTCCAAATTTTTGTGTGCATGCCAATATCCTGTAAACATATTTAAATAAGTGGACATTTTGAGTGGAAACTCTCTTACCTATAAATTAGAATTTCTAGACCTCTCAGAATGGTAGGGATACTACTTACCTACAAATTGTGGGTAAATTAAAGTAGTATATCAGCGTGCAGTATTCTTCATCAATTGCCAAAGCCATTGTGTTACTGTTGCATCTTGAAAGAAAAAGTGAACAACAATAGCTCATAGTAATGAATGCATGTGAAGTTTGCCTTATGGAGAACGAATCTCAAATGGAGAAGTTATGGATATACTTATCAGTCTTATCTATTAGTTTAAAGGAGAGTATGAAGTTCAGGCCATGGTTTCGTGTGTCACAGCGGTCAGAGGGACTTGAAAAAGTAGGGTTAAAGACACCCAAAGCATTTTTCGTGAGTGTGGAGTTGCTGAATAATAATCAGTTGGTTTTTTGATGGAGAACAGTTTGTTCGATGCTAACTGATACCAGCTGAACTAAAAAAATCTTGTTTTTAACTAAGTACCTTACCATGCTGAACTAACATACCAGCTGGAATCTGGGAACTGGTTGGTTTGAACTACTTTGATATCCTGAATACTCAATTCTTTACCTTCTCCACATACACAAACCTGAACAAAAGATCAATTGCATGCATTAATTTGATACTGTGTCTACATTTTTGAGTCTTGACATTTTTTTTTGTGTTTTTTTTTTTTTGGGGGGGGGGGGTGGTTACCACTGTTCAACAATAACTGTTTGTGTTGGAAGATGATCTCGTATCCATGTACATCTTTTGTAGGTTTATATGAACCGTCTTCATTCCAATTATAGATTCTTATACTGGCCAAAATATTTTTTATTTGGCAGCGAAGGTAATAATTGATGCTTCTAGAGACAAGTTCAATCAAAATGAAGTAAAGGATCAGGACATAGAATCCACAAATCATGTAAGTCTAGTTTTGTTCTCTAAGTATCCTATATCTATTTTCTTGAACTGCAACTTTGAAGATTATATCCCCTTGGTTGGGGAAAAGCTGTGCCTGAGGGAGATATCAGGCCTGAAGTGTTAGGCATATAGAGCACTGAAGGCTTATACTGGTGCCAAAGCTCCAAAGCACTTTTTCAGAAAAGGAAGGGAAAATGAAAAATAGTGCTGAGGAGATTTAACTTTTTGAGTAATAGAACTTCTGTGAGTTGATAGCTGCTTTATATGCCCCGCCTTCTTTTTTTTGTCTTGTGTTTTGGACTTCCATTATGAGATAATTGAATGACAATTCGGTGTCAGGTAATTGTTTCTACAAGAAGGCAGCTTCCAACAATGACACCAAAAATGAAGGTGAAGATTGAAAATTGTGAAAAAAATGAGAGAGAAAAAAGTGAGGCCTTTAAGCAGGATAGGATAAGAATGAATCTCAAAGCAAATAGCTCAAGCTCTGCAGAGAAAGAAGCAGAAAGTATAGCCCCTAATCGGGATATGTTGCATGGGAAACTCAAAAGAGTTGGGTCAAATGGTGAGGGTAAAAAATCTAATCAAAATGTTGTGCAGAAGAAACTAAAGCTAGACAGTCCGAACCGTGAACCTACCAGTCGAAGGGCCAAGGAGGTAGCAAGAATGAAAATCCTTAAGCAGGATGGAGTAGGAAAGAACCTTACACCAAAGAGCCCTATTACAGACAAAAAACTAGACAATGAAGCCCATGAGCAAGGTGGAATGCAGAAGAATCTTAAGCGAAGCAGTAAAACTGCTGAGAAAGAATCTCCCAAACAAAATGGAGGGCGTAATGAACATAAGAAGAAATGTTCAAGAGGTGGGCAAGAAGCAAAAAACAAATCCTCAATGCAAGGCGTATTGCATAAGAAACTCAAGCCAAGGCATATAGGCACCGAGGAAGGAAGAAGCAAGACTCCTGAGCAAGATGAGATGCAGAAAGAAGTCAAGCCAAATAACAGAAGCACTGAGGAGGAATCAAAACTTAGAACCACGAAGCAAGATAAGTTGCTGAAGAAAAACAAGCTAAACAACTCTAGCTTTGTAAGTACACCTAATAATCATTATCCCATTTTTGGGAGATTTTTTTACTTTTTCTCATACATTAAATTTACCAATGAATTTAGCTTAAACGGCCTCTCTTGGTAAGATCAGGTTGGAGACTAAGGTGCTGTTTGGATAGTGAGGTAAAATGAAATGAGCTGAGATAAAAGTTGAATATTTTTTAAATATTACTATTGTTTTGGGATTTTAAAAAAGTTGGATTATTTATTATATTTTTTGTGGAAATTTAGAAAGTTGTAATGACGAGATGAAACACTTTAACCATCCAAACGGGACCTTGTGGACTCTAGACCTATCAGGTGCATTGACATCACCATTCAAAGATACTAATTTATATAAATCTGGTTTATTGTTCTTAGGAAACAACCTTTTTTGGAAAGTCTCCAGAACTTAGTGCTCGGAGGGTGAAAGTGATGCAAGGTCTCGGTCTGATTGCTCCTTCTGGGTCACCCTTCCACAAAAGTGGACACGTTTATTTGCAGTTATGCTAATTGTTGATTCTGATACATTATTCTTGTGCAAAGTCATTTAGCTTGTAACGTACAGTTCAAACCTTGACAAGGGTGTTTGCACTTCATTTCCTTTGCTTAATTTGCATGCGCGATACAAGAGCAAGAGACATAAACTTACAAAAAGGTAATTTCTCTGTTGGTTGGTTCTGGATTCTTTCAACTTAAGACATGTGCTTGGTTTACAAAAAGATTTAGATGAACATTCTATTGGAAAAGGATTCCTCAATACAGTTTGAAAAAAGGGTGGGTCTTGACCAGTCCTTGATAAAAAAAAATTTAGCTTTTGAGTTTCTTCTTATATTGTTTCACACAGGGATCAAACATTAAAACCAGGCATCCATGCTAGAAAGTGAGAAATTCCGGAGCCGTATTTTTGGTTTATGACTTGTTTATCTTAAAATAATAAAGAAACAAAACTCAAAGAGAGCCGGATCTACAGCATTATGAGTTGGTTTACTGGTTTAAGATGGAACCAATTATGAAAAAGTCTTCTCCCCATACTTGAAAAAACATCGACACTGAGGCAGCTTTTAGGGCATGCAATCAGATCATCCATAACTTTTGACATGCTTCAACAAGATTGTCTTTAAAGGGCCCTTCATTCTGCTTTTTACTTAAACCTTTTGTCTCAATCTTTTTGACCCTTCTGTCTCTTCCTCCTGTTGCTGTCTGATCTACCTTCGAAATTTCACTTGGGAATAAAAGACTTTGGGGCCATCTTCTTTCAATGGTCCCGTGCTGTGCCGTGCCAGAAGTGAGTGGAATATAGCAGGTACATCAGAATCTCACTGCCAAAAGGCGTGGCCTTCCCTTCCTTTTATCTAATAGGGTAATATAGCAAGCTGAGGTAAGATTTTTGAGCATAACAGTTCATGATTTCAACCCATGTTTAAAATATCTTAATTTGATGGTACTAAAATGAAGGGACTTTTAAACTAGTATAGAGTTTATTTTTACAAAAAAAATATTAATTTGAATACCAGAACCTAGAAATAGAGGTTGAGCTCTTGTGTAAATGTCATGTTCATTGCTACTGCTTCAACTTTGAGGTCCCCCCCCTCTGTACCAATCTGAACTCATATCTGCTACTGTTGTCTGGTATGCAATTCCATCAGATGTTGATCTCTCTTCCTACAGTATTCTAGATCTGTAATTGCTTCCAACATACTCACATGCACATTCTACATTTTTGTTTTTGGCATTTGTGGGCATTTCTCTGAATTTAGTGGCATTATATACACATTCTTGATTCCTAACTTCAGGATTGGAGCAGTGGAGTTTTAGACATTTGTTTGCTTTTATGGGTTGAGCTTTTAGGAAACTACAAGATAAGGAACAAAAGAATCAGATTAAGACATGTCCAGATCAGACTTTGCCTCTCCTTTACGAGTTTGCTAGATTGAAAGGAGGGAATTCGATTGGCTTTACTGACACACAGGATGAGAAGAATAAAAGATGTTTAATACTAAAATATATAGTTCAAAATTTTTATTTTCGAGTATTCGTGCCAAAAAAATAAAAATAGTAAAATAGAATATGATATTATAATCTCTATTATAATATTATTATTATATTTTTAACTTTAGAAGAATAAATTAAGAAGTTTTTCATCAAAGTAAAGTTGAAACCGTGGATAAAAAAAGGTGGGAGAGGGAGAGAATGGGTCTTGAGTCTTGACTCTTCAACTTCTAAAGAGGAAAAAAGAGGTTGTCGGTTCGTGACCACTGCTGTCGCTTTTGGAAAATTTTGATTCGCTGAAAACAAAAGCTGTCTGCGCCGCCGTAACAAATAGTGCTATGCCTTTGGAAAACAATCCTGCCACGTTTCGCATTGTGAATCCATCCTTAATATTCTCGATGTAATATCCACTCACGTCCCACTTACGGATCCCTCCCACCACTAACTACTGTTGTTGTAATAATAGTCTTTGTCACTGATGCTCCTATGACTTGACTTATCGCCTCAACACCTGCTTTCCGTCACTCCACCAATTCCCATTACTAATCCATTTCTGTCGAATCCACATCTTTATCAAACCTAAAGCTCTCACCTTTATTTATCTTCTTTAATTAACTTATCTATTTATATTAATAATACACATAATATTTTTTATAACTTTTTTTTTAATCATTAGTAATAATGAAAATATCATTAATTTAAAATATAATTATATAAATGATTGTAAAAAGAGTTAATTCATTTGTTGGGATATATTAAATTAAAAAATATTTCTATATTATAAAGTAGACTTGAGAGTTGATATACCGGATCACATCAAACGACATAAATGTGTGCAATAATTGTCTCTCTTTTTTTTTAAAATAAAAAATAAAAAAAAATATTGTTACTTCTTCATTAGATAATTGTTGTCCTATGGTTTAATATATTTGTTAAAGACTTTGTAGGATGGTGATTGTTTTGGTAAATTTTACACTATTAAAAGATTCCTTTTTTCATATAGTCCTCATAATTTTATTTGCCCATAGAATATAGATGATGCTAATCGAGTCAAAGTCAAACATTTGTATCTAACTCAACAAGATGTCATTATGAAGCGCGTTGTATATATATATATCCAACGTGATTTATTTTACAATTTTAATGAGATCTTGGTAATTTCTCCACAAACTTGGCATTTGGCCAATTTAGAGCTTTGTTAGAATGCTCGATCACTTTCTTTTTTTAGGAAAATTACTTCTCTTTTAACACTACAAGAAAAATGGTTAGATATATCTGTCTTTTTTAAATATATTAGATTGATTATATCTGACTATTTTTCTTATAGTATAAAAAAAATATTGTGAATAATGAATAAATTGAGAAAATCTGATTGTATGAGTTTTGTTAACAACAATTACTCTGCAAATCTTATGTATCAATTAGATCTCCTAATTTTTTCTACTAGATTTTAGAGATATGTAGATAAATGAGAAATACCATTTTAACTAAAAAAAAACTCACAAAAATAAATTTATAAATTGATATATTATATTAAAAATAATAATGCTAGGCTTGTAAGATTTATATGCAAGGCTGGTCGATGTAGACAGCCAACGTAGGTACCATTAATATAGAAGTTTTATAATTAAACAGTGTGTCGATGAGTTGCAAGAGACTTGTATTAGATTGATATTGTTTAGCAACTGCATGGGAAGTTAGCAGGGAAAGACAACGAAACATGGAGGAAGAAAGGTACATGCCATCTATTCCATCAACGAAGAGTACTGGAACGCCTGTACCATTTTTAGAAGATGAGAGACACTTTCTGAGAAATAAGAGAGCGGATATAAACATATGCTGATATGCCCATAAAGTCTGTATACATGATCGGCAGTTTTCACCTCCAGTTTAAAAAAGATCAATAGAAACACATCTAAATTACTGATAATTATGGTCGACTAAAACAAACTTGTTTTATATTTTTCCTATCAAATGATATTTATATATATATATATAAACAAGTGTATGTCTTATTACAAGAAAAACAAAAATTTATAATTGATTATTTATGATGAGAATAATTATTTATTATAAAAATAGACTTAGTTTCATAAAATTATGTATTAAAATTTTTTTTTTATAAAAAAGTAATTCTATATATAATTGTAAGTTGCATAAATCTCACATAATCAATTTTAAAAAAATAAAATTTATTATTAAAAATATATATATTTTTATATAAATCTCATATCTTATTCATTCTTTTTAAAATAATTATGTAATAATTATCCATCTATGAGTGTATAAATATTTTCTCATCATAAAACTAATGACTTTTATATAAAATAATTGATAATTTGGCGTCCTCAGACATTTCACGTTAGTTTGTTTTCCCTTGGTCCGTTTAATGTACAAGCTTTATCTGTTCTTCCTGACTCTTGGTACCCTCCTCGTTTAACGTTTCACTTTTTTTGACAGTCAACACTGGTGAGGGATAAAGAGGGGCAGCGCTGCTCCACCCTTTTATACCCTACCACGGCTTTATTTACCACTACAGTTAAACCTCAAAACCTGCATTTTCAGGTTTTCATTCCTCCGCCACTCTCTCTCTCTCTCTCTCTCTCGCATCTGTAATTTGTATTGTTCTCTTCCTTTTCTTTGTTCCTCTCGCTGTCTCTCCGCCTGCTACTCCTACGTACACTTAAGTTTACTTTGAATAACACCATCTCGCTTCTAGCTAGCTGGTCTTTGTTTGTTATCTTCATATAGACGTTGTTTTTCTTGCTCCAGGCCGGTTTTTTCTTATTTCGCCTAACCTAGAAGAACAGAACACAGAGATATCAGATATGCTTCCTTTTGAGAGCTACTATGGATCGAGGAGCATGTTGGAGCAAATGAATGAACGCGGTCGAGAACCAAACTCGGCGGTCAATACGATGGACGGCGGGGATTCGATGATGAGCTCTGCTTCGAAGGGGGAAAGGAGATCGGAGGAAGCATGTAAGAGTCACAAGGACGCAGAGAGGAGACGCAGACAGCGAATCAACGCCCACCTCTCCACCCTACGCTCTCTCCTACCCAATACCACCAAGGTTTCTCTTTTGTTTTTGTTTTTCAATATTCATTCTCAAGTTTCCAATTTTCTTTTCCTCTTCCTTTCACGTTCTTTTGCGTCTATCAACCGTTATTTGGATCAGAACGGTGGGCCTCGTTGTTTTGACATTATACTTTGGTGAATGCTTTGTGTTTGCGATACAGACGGATAAGGCCTCGTTGCTAGCACAGGTGGTCCATCAAGTGAAAGAGCTGAGGAAGCAAGCGGCTGACGTGGGGTGTCAGAGCGGTGACGCGTGTGGGAGTGGATCGGACTCCGATCCCGAGGTTTGGCCGTTCCCGGGCGAGCTCGACGAGGCGACCCTGAGCTACTGTGACGGTGGGAAGAAGGTGATGAAAGCGACACTTTGCTGCGAGGACCGGCCTGGTTTAAACCTCGAGTTAGCCCGGGTGATTCGATCGGTTCGGGCCAAGGCGGTCCGGGCGGAAATGATGACGGTTGGCGGGCGGACCAAGAGCGTCGTGGTGGTGCAATGGGCCGGGAGTGGTGGAGGTGGAGAGGAGGAAATTGGGGCCTTGAAACGAGCTTTGAAGGCCGTTGTTGAGAATCGAGCTTCGGGCCCTGGGCTGGGTCAAGGGGTGTCACGGAGCAAACGGGCTCGGGTTTATGGTTCGCTTAAGGGTGACGACGAGCTTTTGTTGAGAGGCCTTTGATCAATGTCTTAGATTTGAAAAATGCTCGATTCAATTGTAAACTACTAATCTGGGGTGGTAGTGTGGGTATATTAAAGAAGCTGGAACGAGCAAATTAGATCATCATGGATTTGCTGTTGCCTGTTAATGTATGGACTGTTAGTTAGTTAGTTAGCAGCTAGCTAGGATGACGGATCTTGAAAGTAGTATATTCAATGGGGGACTAGCAAAATTATCTAATACATATGATTTACGTACGAATGAGGATAACGTACAAAATTAAAAAAGCATCTAGCTGCAAATCCAATCAATGTCATTGAGACGTTTGCACGTCCAAGAATCTTCTTTAGTAATTATCGTGACGTCGGATTAAGGGACCCAACAACGGATAACGACGAAGATGGCCGATGGAAGAAGGGAAAATTATTAGTGTAATTGGATAAGCATGTCTTTGCTTTGCATGCCTTATCTCTCATCGCCCAGCATTAAATAATTGTTGTTAGCGATAGCTACTCCACCACCACCACGTAACGTCCGTACCCTGCCTTTCTGGTTTCACGGCTGGCCTATTCCTTTCGCGAGAGTTTTTAATCGTCTTATAAGTTTGTGGTGCCGCTGAGTGCGGTCGGGTTGCAATATTTTTGTAATTCACATTCTAAATTCTTATAATTTATATAAAAATATAAGAAAAAATATTAAAAAATATAATAAAAAAATATAAAATAAAAAATACAATAAAAAATATAAAAAAATAAAAAATATATAATAACAAAATAAAATGAAAATAAATTTTTAAAAGAATTCGGTCTCAGACTAGTCCTCATCGCTGTCGGTGGCGGTGAGCGACACCGTCCATCCCATCGAGACCGAAGGGAGCCGACGACTTCACCCCTGCGACGGCGAGCCCCGACGACCTGATAGAGACCTCAGTCTTGTCCCGATCACCCGAATGGTTCCTCCTTACACGGTTTGTTCCCTCCAACGAACGAGTTAGACTCTAATGCTTGGGAAGGGAAATATAGATGATGGAAAGGATTAAGTGAGGTTAGGATTTAGTGGAGTTAGGGTTGAATATGAGGTTAATGGGCTAGGTATGGTGCAAAGGGTTGCACGGCAATGGACACTTTTGGTGGGTTCGGCTAGGCTTGATTGTGTTTAGGTAAAATTGGGTTTGTTTAGGGTTTGAAGTGGCCGAACATGGCTTATGGGAGGCTAGGGTTTTCGGCACATGCAATTAGGGTTAGGAATCTAGGGTTTTGAATAATTTTGGATAAGTCCTAAAAAGTAGGAACATGGCTTATAGCCATTTGAAGTGGGCAGCACCTAGGGTTGGTGTGTTGGCCGAATATGCTTAGGTGATGGGGAGGAATTTGATTGGTTTTCTTCTTCACTTGATGACCAATCAAATAAGAGTATGAGGTGACAATTTAAATAAGGTGGCAAGGTGATTTCGGCTAGGGTAAAGTGGATAGCCGAAATTGAGAAAAAGTAGGAATTTGAATTTGGTTTGAATTTGAATTATTTTGAATTCCAATCCAATAGGTGGCCGGTCATGCTAGGGTTAGGGGGGCACGAAATTGGTTGTTTTTGGATGAGGGATGAGGTGGATTTAAGTGAGATATAGGAGATGATGGGGTTAGGTGGCCGGCTAGGGTAAAGGGCAAAATGGACAATTATTTAGCCTAGGGTTTCATGCACTATGCCGTATGGCTCAAGGGTTTTGTGGGGTTTGATGTCGTGGCTACTAGGGGGCAAAAGGAACACCAATTTGATCAATTGAACAACCAAATGATGATTGAACAAAAGACCTTAGAAGAACAAGCCAACTCCTTCAAGGCACCAAGGTGTTTCAGCACACACACAATGCTTCAAGTCTTCACACTTCCTTCAATCAATCACACACTCACTCTCACTCACATGAGTAATCCGAATCTCCCAATGGAGGAGGATTTCGAATTCCTCTATGGACAAACACACAAGTTCTCAAATCCACAAGTGATGTGAATTTGGCCTCACAAACACAAAATCACCTAATAATCAACAAACAACTCAAGAACACAAAAACATGAAATCACTCAACAAAACTCACTCCAAAACCGAAACACTATTTATGAATTACCTTAAGATTTTTTTATAAATAAAATGATAGATGTAGATCACCAATTCATGAATTGCATGATGATTCTCTTCCAAAGGAATTCACGAATTGCACTTTAGGGAAGCCCAAGTGCTAAGCACCGAAAATCCAAACCACAATAGTGTGGCCGGCCTAACTCTTTTCCAAGAGCAAAAGTCTAATTCTCAAATTGTCCAAAGATGTCTAAAATGAAACCTAGAAAGCCTATTTAAAGAGTCTTACAATTTGGAAACCTCCAATAAGTTCCTTATTAAAAATAGCTAATTACCAAATTAATCAGTGCATTAAAATAATAAAATAACATAAAAATAAAAGTGGGAGACGCCATTTAGCATGTGTGGTCGTGGGGTATAAGTGGCCCAAGGTGGGCTAGTGTGATGCTTCATCCACGGTCAGGCTTGTCTCGTGCTGTCTCGCTGTATGGCGCCTGGTGGTATGCAGGCATGGCTCTGTGTAGGGCCAACTGGTGGTGCTCATGACAATGTGCCATGCATGGTCTTGGTGGTAGGCACAGGGTCAAGCCACGTCGCTCTGGTGCTGCCCAATCAAGGTGCTTGGGCAGTGGTCCTGCATGGCCCGGGCTAGGTGCCGGGGTGGTGTGCATGCATGGCCCAAGCTGATGGTCTGGGCGCGGGCTGGTGCAGAGCAGGTGCCGTGCGCTGGATGGCATGCATGGTGTGCATGCCACTGGCCTGCTCTGCAAAGTGCGAGCTGGTGCCGTGCGCTGGATGGCAAGCATGGTGTGCATGCTACTGGCTTGCTGTGCAAGGTGCGGGCTGGTGCTGTGCGCTGGATGGCGTGCCTGTGAAGACACGCCACTAACCTCGCTAAGTGGGGCTGTGGGATGCAGTGATGCGCGCAGGTGAATACGCTGTGGGGCGCACCTAGGTACACGCCGGGCTGTGCGCATGCACTGTGCATGTCCAGTAGCCTCGCTGGGCGCCTGCTGCGTATCAAGGCCTAAGCCAAGGCATGCCTGCAGGCTAGCCAGGGAACTGTCCTGGCCCTCCAAGGCCTGAGTCAGGGCCCGACCTTGGGCGACTCTCCTAGGGGTTCTGACACGACCTCCAATGTCCCTTCGACGGCCTTAAACTCGAAAATGGGTCCGTTCACCGCTGCTGGAAACGATGGGAGCTGCAATGAGGGGTTTAGTCGGACCGAACTTTAGGATATTCCTTAAGTTTGTAATAATACATTACAAAAAAATAAATTTTTGTGATTAATTAATTGTAATAAAAAAATTATTTGTCATTAATTTAATTATAAATAATTATTTTATTAAATTTAATTGCCGTAAATATTAAGTTTTTTTTTGTAATGAATACTCTTCCACTAATGCAGAGTTTTTTACTTCCACAAGGAAAAAAAAAATCCTTTTAACGTTATAAAAATCGACCGAGAAAATGTTTGGGTCGAGTGCATGATTTGCATATATGGCATGCCATGCATAAATATTGCATTTCTGATTATATCTTGATCGATCTTGACAAGTTTTCTTAAGAAATGGGTGCATGCTCATTGATATGCATGCATGCATGCAGCCCACTTTAGGTTTGACCAGCTGGCAGTGCAGTCCATGGTACTGTGAGAAAGTTTACTTCATTTAACAAAGCAATCTGATGAGGCCTAGACTAATTTGATGATCAGATAGATTCTACTTGACAGAATATTATATATTACTGGTGAGAGTTTCTGTGTGTGTTAAAGGCCGCTTCGATCATCCGAGAAATATATTCATATTTCATGTTGTTCAATGCAGGACCGGGGTCATAGGCAAAATTTTTTATTGAGGTCTTTTTTTATTTTAATTAAAGTAAAATTAAATTAATTAATTTTAATTTTTTACAGTACATTTTTATTAAAAAATAATGTCTATTATTTGTCAAATAAAATTATTAATTAAAATTTATTCTACATTTTCAACTAATAATCAACTTAATATTTATTAAAAAAATCGATTTAGAAAAGATTTTATCAAACCTAGTTAGTTTTATAAAACATACTCTCGAGTTATAGGGATCATTTAGGAATATAACTATTTTTATGTATTCTCACATATTTTCAAATTCAATTTTTTTTTTCTCAATCAAAACCCAATGAAACATTTTAATTCAAATTATTTCGTTACCATATTAAATATTTTGATGTATTCTTAGTTTCTAAAATAGATTTAGAAGCAATTAAAATAATCATCATCAATAAAGTTCTATAAAAAAAGGGTCCTTATCTCTTCAAAGGATCATACAATTTTTTTTTACAAACATCTAAAAATTAGATTTTGTTATTTATAATTTTTATATTATATATTAAACTAATAATGATAAAAAAAATAAATGTATTCTTATAAAGAGAGTACTTAAAATAATTATTATATGAAATATTTTTAAAAATTAATAATAACATATAATATCTATTTAATAATTTTATTCTCTTATTAGATTAATTAATTTTTTTAATTGATTTTTTAAAAAAAAAATTATATATTTTAAATTTTTTGAAAATTAATCTTTTGTTATTAGGAAGCCTTAGACAATTGTCGAGCCGGCCCTGGTTCAATGTGCCATATATATACATATATATATATATATATATATATATATATATATATCAGGAAGGAATTCATTAATATACTTGCTTGCGTACACGTCGATGGAAGATGATATATTGCAATATCCTGAATTGTAATTTATGAGGAGTGGACTCTTGAAGTGAAACGGAAACAGGAAGCGCAAAAAAAAAAAAAAAATATATATATATATATATATATATATATCTTTATACTTAAAAAGAGCCTATCCTTGATGAATAGTGAAATTGTTTAACATTCAAATTTCCAAAATTACCCTTAAGTTTCACACAACAACCTCTCATTTATCTCAAAATTACCCTTCTAATATGCCTACAGCCCATAATTTTCAATTCCATTCCGTTCCGGCCGGAACGGCCGGAATGTTCCGTTCCGGTACCTCAACCGGAACACTATACCTCCTTATTCCGTTCCAATCTAAATTCCGGCCGTTCCGGTCAAATTCCGGCAGTTCCAGTCCCTATTCCGATTTAGATTATTTTTGTAATTTTTTTGTATTTGAATGATATTTTTTAAAAAATTTTAAATTTAGATCGTATTTAATTAATTTTAGAATATAAAATATATTTATATACTTTATAATTTTAAATACGTCTTTTTTTAAATATCATTATTTTTTATATTTTATCTATTTATTTATTTTTGTATCTTAACTCAAATTTGTATTTTTTCAACTTACAATCATTTTATAAATCTTCAATTCTTCTAATATGTACACACATATATGATACACACTTACATATATATATGTCTTTATTTTATTAGTTGTTAGTTTATATATATATAAATATTTATTATAATATATAATTAATCCCGAAACAGCACACCGTAACAGACTGGTACCGAAATATTCCATTCCAGTGCTTCAACTGGAACGATCACCGGAACGGAATTCAAAACTTTGCTACAGCCCGTCGATTTCAGGCCAAAACACAACTCGCAATCTCCTTTCCTTTCTTCTCCACGACAACACTTCAAGAATCTCGCCTCTTCGGCTTCTCCTCCAAGCAACCCATGAATGCGCCTCACCGCCGGCTACTCGGCCTCACTGCCACCTTCGGCAGCTTCCCCGTAATCCGACGAGCAACCTCCACCGTCGAATCCCCTTGGCAGCCCCTCTCTCAGCCGCACGCGAGCACAACCCAAAATGGGTTTTAAACGGGTTCCTCCCCTCGCGCAGCCATACGTCTTTGTAAACAGCCACCGTTGAGCAGCACGGCCACCCCAAGATCACCCCTTCCTCCTCCCATTGACACGGAGACCACTGTGAGGTCTAGCCCCCCGACACCCGTCTCTCTCCCTCTCTAATTTTCTGTTTTCCAAATATCTTTACTTCTCTAAACAAACTTGTAAATCTTAGGGTTTTAGCCTTTGGTGCGCCGTGAGCATGCTTTTCTATTGTGGTCGTTTGGATTCGAATCATGTTGATTATCTGTTACTTGTTGAACTTTTATTTTGATTTTGCATCGTTAAGTTTGATCTCCCAGTTGTGTTCGACATTTTATGCATTTTCCGATCGGTTATTTGGGTATATGGTTTAGTTCTCTACCTAATATGCTTCTCTATTTTTAGGTCCATGATATGCAAAGTTTGTCTTGCGATTTCTCTTTAGTTTATTGCTCTGTCGTTTGCTACTGGGAGGGGTAGAGATAGGCTCATGTATGGTAAGCCAGCGACAGAAATTTGGGAGAAAAAGTTTGGTGTTCTTGGTTGATCAAGCGTGTTCTTTTTCATTTTCTCTCTTAAATTTGAGGTTGGCCATCCATTCGACAGAGCATCCAAGAAAGCATATATTTTTTGGTGCTTAGCAGAACAGAGCAATTAAAAAATTTTAGTGAAATACGTTGTATTATAGAAATGGGTATTTGCTCATCCTAGATAAGTCCTTTTTTCTATTATTGAATTGTTTCTGTTGGTCTATCATTCAATTTTTGAAGTCCCTGTAAATTCTGGTTTCTGGGTGCAACTTATATGTATGAATTATTGGGTTCTGAGTTGTATTCGTTACTTGCATGTCTTTTGTTTGTTGTTTGTCTGGTTAAATCTTCCTAGGTTCTCTAATTATATCGGCAATCTAAGAGGGTCGTCTGCTTTAATTTATAAAATCCACATAGATGAAGTTCTTTAAGTATGCTTCTGGTCATAGCAGTCGATTGAAGAACCTATAGTGCGGGTATTTTAGTTGATTGATAAATATTGAGCTGGATTTTTGTGAGTTAGTTCAGTGTTTTTTTTCTCTAAATCTGGATTGATTTTTCTTTACAATACGGAGAATATTTTGTTGTGTTAGTGATTTAAGATATCGTGTTTCATTCTTTATAAAGAACAGTGTTTTGAACATATTGTTTCAATGGCCAAATGTCCTTTCCATATTTCCTTTTCAAGATTTAAGAAAAGTTGATTGATAAATATTGATCTGGGTTTTTGTGAGTTAGTTCAGTGTTTTCTTTCTCTAAATATGGATTGATTTTTCTTTTCAATACGGAAAATATTTTGTTGTGTTGGTGATTTAAGGTATCTTGTTTGATTCTTTATAAAGAATAGTATTTTGAACATATTGTTTCAATGGCCAAATGTCCTTTCCATATTTCCTTTTTCAGATTTGAGAAAAAAATTATATATTGTTGCTCTTTATGGGGGCTGCAGTCTGTCCTTTAATGGATTTTCATATATAGTTTGGCATAAACAAAAATGACGGGAAAAATGAGTAAACTTTGCATAGATTTCTTTTCCGTCATTGTGTCTCACATATATCAAATTTGTGGAATAGGGTCTCTATTCTTGAAGCTTTTGATAACAAATGATGTTGTGTTTTGCTGATTCTATTTATAGGCATGTTATAAATTATATTTATAGTCAACAGAGTAAGTCCTTATTTTGGAGTACATGGATGGAATCCGTTTAAATGATTTGGATTCGATGGATGCTTTTGGTGTTAATAAGCAAATTTCCAAAGAAATTACACGTGCATACACCCACCAAATTATGTTGATTGATTTTTCAATGGTGATCCTCATCCTGGTAGTCTCTCACTCTCACACGCATTCGTTACTTGCATGCCTTTTATTTTTCAGTATATATTTTTGCTCTCTAAAATCTCACTTTGCATTTTGCAGGCTAGGTTCTTGTTTATATTTTTATTTTAGTTCTTCTTCTTCTACTTCCTCTCTCTCTCTCTCTCTCTCTCTCTCTCTCTCTCTCTCTCTCTCTCTATATATATATATATATCTCATTTCGGTGCCCTCTTCAAGAACAATTCCTTCATAAAAGGAGTAATCGTGAAATGTAAGACTCCCTACTTTTATTTATCAGTAGTTTTTTAAGGTTTTGGATTTGTTTTTCTCCTCAAAATCCTATTCTTATTTTATTCTTGGTGATACATTACGATGGGTATCTCGTTGGTTAATATTTTACTCCATGCCCTTATAAGAAAACGAAAGAAAAAATAAGAAGAAAAAAAACAAATTCTAGGTTTTCTTATATTTTAAAAACAAATTGGAAACGAACTCATCAAGCAAGAACAGTGAAATAGCACAAAATTTGAAAACTTGATCAACCTATCTAATATCATGAGATTCTGATATTTGGAATGAACTTTTGGGAACTCACGTTTCATGTTATGCCTATCTATTTGATAGAATGACTTTGTTATTAGGTTCTTCAAGTTAGGACTTTGCCTTTTTTGGTGAATAATGTTGGGTATTTAAGCATGTACAAATAGGTTTTGATTCTTAACACCGATCCTTATTCATGCTTATTAAGCATGTACAAATAGGTTTTCATTCTTAAAACCCATCCTGATTCATGCTTAAAATCCATTTCTATTAATTTAGTCATAAGGTTAGGAAGTTTTTAGTTAAATGTTTCGCTAACTTGGAGCTCGACTGTGGGTTTCTATCAATTTAGTTATAAGGTTAGGAGGTCTTCAGAAGATAGGCTCTTTTTATTTTTATTTTCTTTAATTGATCCTGGTTTGTTTTATTAGATTAATGAGTTTCTAATTTTTTTTTTTCTGTGCATTTTCTATTGTTGGTCTCTCATGTGCAGATTTTTTTTGCTAAATGAGTAAACTGATTTATGCTATTTGGATTATTGGGTTGTATTAATGAGTTTGAATTAATGAAGCATGAGTAATTGGATTTATATAACTGGAGAAGAAACAATTATTCTTTCATGATGTTTGTATTTTCCCATCTCGAATCTATTCAGATCAATTTCTTGGCATGTCCTTTTATTTCAAGAAAATTTGTGATTGTATATATTATTATTATTATGTGTTGATGATGGTTGTAGAGTTCATTATATTTGAGCAAGTACAAGGTATTAGGTCCTGATAGAATTGCAGCGGTTAGTATATATTTGGAGAAAAAAAATTTTGATTTTATATATTATTATTGAGGCAGGGACTAGAAAATTCTGATCTATATATGTTTTGTGATAGCTGTTTTGATGGGATTTTGTTTCCTTTGGCTTTTTAGAGTTAATTAATGAATGCTATATTAACCATCAAAGTTAATGATGATGTATATGTAAATATAGGTAAAAATGCAATATATTAACAGTCACTTCTGTTACTGTGTACATGTGGATATATATATATTTTTTTATGCAAAGAGGCGCTAAGTTTTACTTTTTTCCTTATTAATTGTTTGAGAAAAAGAAACATGTTTATGTAGTTCTACAAATTGAATTCCTTAGCATAGTTCATATCTATAAATTAGCCTAAAAGACTTTTGTATATACTTCAAGCATTCCAGTATTTTTAGAATAGTGTTATTCATTTGAGTAAAGCAGTGTCTTTATAGGACCATAAACTACAACAAAATGGTATTGTTCATTTATCGAAATAGAAATCGAAATGACTCGTCAAAGTTCAGAATTTGATTAGTACAAAATGATCTTTTTCTTGGCATGTGATTAGAATATTAAGTTTGGTCGAGGCTGCTAGATGCTACTGTTCTTATGGCCTTGATTCTGTATTTTGTTTTGTATATATTATGTTTTTTTCCTTTTGTATGTTGTTCTGTATTCTATTCTTATGATATTCTGTTGCTGTTTGATTTTGTTCATGTTTTTTTATGTTGTTCTTAGAAGCATTGATTTAATATTCAATAAGTATTTTTTATTGCTGTTTTTCTATGTTTGTTTTTATATGGATTTTTTTATGTTGTATTTTTTGTATGTTGTACTTATTTTATTTTTGCTTTTCATTCTAATTAGTCCGATGTTGATGTATTCAGTGGCAAAGCGCACAATTTTAATAACTTTTTGGTTTTACTTTTTCAGGTAGTGATGAAGAGTAGAGGACCAAATCAGATCCGTGAATTTGAGTTTGTTGCTTAGTTTGGATTTTTATATTTTCACAAAGAAATTCTTGAGGGGATACTTCAGTAGTACATGGGTGTAGAGAAATTAAAACCCATTTGTTTTAACAAATTAAGCATCCTTATTTCTTTATTTAGTTTGGTGCTTAGTTTGAGTTTTAATTAATGCTTAAAACCCATATGCAGATTTGATTAAATGCTTAGTTTGATGACCAAGTCATTCAAATCCATATTAAAATAACAGGTACCATTACCATAGCTGGTTTTTGCTAGGGTGGTAAGTTTTTTATGTTCTCTCTTTTAATTTTTTTTTTAAAATTGTGGAGTGTCATAGTTTGTAGTCACTCCCATTGTCTACGGTTCTACCATTATAGACAATGTAAGTTCTTTAAGTAGCTTCTTATTATTGATTTAGGAAGAGGCTGATTTTTGCACTTTTGTTTTCTCAGTTAAGGTTGTACATGGTTCAACTTGCCAAGTATAAAGCATGCAACTACCTTAATTGATTTGCACGTGCTTTACATGTTATGGCTTTTTAATTAAGTTTACATTGCGAATGACAAGTAAATTTATGTAGTCTGTCGTTGAGACGGTAGACTTTAATTAGAGATATATATACTACTATGTTTTTTTTTGTAATTTCTTTATAATGTACGCTCCTATGCTTGATCAATATATTACGCCATAATTGATGCATATTGTTCTCATAGGGCAAATTATGGTTTGTCTAAATTTGCTTGGATCTACAAATTGTGTAAACATATTACTATTTGAATTAGTAGTTTGTAACTTGAATGAAATATATTATTCTCATTCATTTTAAGTTTTTTTTATATATACTAGATATTTATATTATTTTGATTTATTTTATAGTGATACAGGGCAACGTGCCTCGCACGTTGCATCACTCCTAGTATATATATATATATATATAAAAGGAAACGGAAACAGCAATATTGAAGACCAAGGGTACAGTGACTCTTTATAGAAAAGATCATCAAGTGTATTGATGTTGACACTATTTGTCACAACCTGGCGCTAATCTCTTCCTAAGTTTAATTATTTATATTTATGTCTTTACACTCATTTTTATATCATGGGTAGATTCTGATTAATAAATACTCTATTTAACTAATCGGATGAAATGTAGGCTTAAGGTTAAAGAAGTATGCTTTTTATATTTCTTTCTATTATAATAAGTTATTATTTAATAGTCATTTAATAAATTTTTTTAATTTTTTAATTAATTTTTTTCATTAAATTTAACAATTACTTAACATTAAATATTCAAAATACTATATATGATTTAAAATTTAGATGAGATTAGTTATATATAAATTATAATTTAAAGGAGATTAGTTAGATATATAATTTTATCTAAATTATAAATATATATATATAAATTATTCCGTTTGTTTAAATTAGATAAGTTATAAATTATAATTCGAATAAATTATATAAACTTTAAATTATATATATTATATACATTTTAAATTATATCTAAGTTTAGATATTATATATGGTTATAATTTAGAAATAATTTAAAATTTAGTTGTGATTATTTAGATATATAAATTAAATATATATACAATTTAGATATGATTTAAAATACAATTTAAATTTAAATATTATCTTTAAATTTAAATTTAGACAAATTTTAATATATATATATATGAATTTAAATTTCTATTAATTCTTTATATATAAAAAAAAACGAAATATAAAATAATTAAGTTTAAATCTGTTTGCCAACTATATTTGTGAATATAATTATTTGAATAAACATTATTAACTTCTCAATTTAAATTCATTATAAAATATTAAATTCAAATAATAATAATTTATAATTGAAATTATGATAATCATTAAATAGTTATATTTTATCACTTCATATAAGTTTATAGTTTATTTTTATATAATTCTTTCATTCATGTTAAGATTAGAAAAGATATGCTTTACCCGTTGCTCCTTCCTAGTATATATATATATATATATATATATATATATATAAATTTATCACTTATTTCGAAAGTTTAAGTTAATGAAAAAAAGATATACTTTGCAAAAAGATATTTATATCTTAACATTTAGCACTACAATAAATGAGAGATTAAGTTCTCGTTTGGATTTAGAAAGTATTTTATCTTATTTTATTTTATCATTATAATTTTTTTTAAAATTTTTAAATAAAATATAATAAATAATATAACTTTTTAAAAATTTAAAATAAAAATAATATTAAATAAATAATATTTTAATAATATTTTATTTAATTTTTAATTTTTATCTAAAATTATTTTACTTCATCCCATCTCATCTCATCATTGAATCTAAATCAGGCAAGTGAATATAATTATTTTACAACTTATTTTGTAATTAATAGGTGATAGATGTTGCCATTTCATAAAATAAATGTTAATATTTTTGCCCTTTTCTCAAATTTTACAATCACGTGATGTGATTTATTGTTATATGGTAAGGTTTTCTTTTTCTTTTCTCAAAGTAGAACGAAAAAAAAGGGGAAAACAGAAAACTCACGTTTGAAAATTGAAACGTTGTCGTTCCAGATAATCAAAATTTAGAAACGAGCACACGCCGAGAGGCGGAGGCGAGTGCAATATCATAAGATTTCAAGAACTGCGAATCTATCTATGATTCTATAGCCTATAGGGGGAGATCGTGACTCGTGAGAACAAAAATAACCAAAAGCGAGAGTAATCTTTATCTCCGCTTGGCTCGACATAGGGGCTCTTGAGTTCGCACACAGGGAACGAGCGGTTTGAATCGTCATGATCTCCCAGTTCTTCGTGCTCTCGCAGCGTGGCGACAACATTGTCTTCCGCGACTGTGAGTCCTCTCTCTATCTCTGCGTGTGAATTCCTCAATTTGATTTTTTCTTTCCATCGTTACGCTGCATTATTTTTTCTTGTTCTTGGAATTTCCATCGAACTTAATCTTAGCTGTATAAATGAAAGTATCTCCTTATACGGTGCTGAATTTTTCCTACAAAAAATGGTCACCTTCATTGTTATTGGGGAGTCGTGCAATCCTTGCTCAATGCGATGAGAGATCTTGGTACATCACGAGTACAAGAGCTGATCAGCAATAGCTGTTTCAGTTATGTCTGATTAGTTTGAGTTTTATTCTTAGTTGAGCTCGCAGATCCGATGTTTTTTTTTTTTAACAACATATCTTGAACCAATCAAAAACGAAAAAGACTCTCAAGTGGGCTTCGATCTCGTAGATCTATGCCGAGATGAGAAAGAGAAGAGTTTATTAGATTTTGTGGTTTATGGTAGTATTGTTAATTATGAAACCTAAAGATTGCGAATATGGGATCTCTGTCTTGCAGATCGCAGTGAAGTACAAAAGGGAAGTGCGGAGATATTTTTTCGGAAAGTAAAGTTTTGGACAGAGGATGGGCAAGAGGAGGCACCGCCTGTCTTTGTAGGTATTACCTTACTGAAGAATGTCAGGCAATGTACTCCTTTGGTGCTGAGCTGCTAATTAATTCGAAGTGGAAGCGTCTTTACAATTGCTTTACATAGCAGTATATATTTATTTTTGCATTGGAAGCTCTAGGATAATTCTCTTTCTTTCCACCTCATTTTTATTGAGTCTAGAGAGGATGGCATGATGTGTTTTGGAGTATTTTAGGGGGATGCAATCATTCACCGATAAAAAAAAGGGAATGCAAATGCATTAATTAAGATTTTAAGGTTCATAAGCTTCTTTAGCTATTTATTTTTTCCTCTTTTTTTGTTTTTTGTTTTTTTTTTTTTGTCGTCTGTGTTCTATTATTGGGTCAGATTATTAAGATTAACTTCTAACTATTTTTGGAATGAACTTAATGAATTACAGGAGAGAACATATAGCATATATATTCATCATGATTGTGTTGGCAATATTTCCTTAAATAAAACGCTGCTTACAAAGTTAGCATTTTGGTAAATTTGCTTGTATGTTATCTGTATGATCTGCAGGTTATTTCAGTTATATCATGTTAGCTATTAAATTCTCTGGTGCAGGGTGCTGATTTTTCTTTTTCATGTCTTTTCCATTGATAGAATGTGGATGGTGTAAACTACTTTCATGTGAAGGTTGTTGGATTGCTGTTTGTTGCAACTACAAGAGTTAACGTGTCACCTTCTCTTGTCTTGGAGCTCTTGCAAAGGATTGCCCGTGTCATTAAAGACTACCTTGGAATTCTTAATGAAGATTCATTGCGGAAAAATTTTGTGCTTGTGTACGAGTTGCTTGATGAAGTAATTGTAAGTTTCTCGTCCTACTATGTTAATTTCTTGTTCTGTATATTTATTGAAAGTATATACAAAGCCCTTACATTTTTTTCGTGGCTCTACCAATGTGGTAACTTGCCTGGTTTGTTTTCATAAACAATCTCATCTCATCTCATCTCATCATTACTACTTTCCCAAATTCCTATACAAAATAAAATAAACAATTCAATTTTTCAAATCCCAGAACAAAATTTTCAAATTCCAAAACAAAACTAATATTAAAAAAATATATTATAACAATATTTTATTCAGTTTTTAACTTTTAACTTTTATCTTATTTAATCTCTTCTATGAAAACAAACTAAGCCTTAATCTTGCTAGTAAATTGTCATCTACTATGCTTGGTGTTGAAGTACTGTATCTCTTTCTCTGTGTATGAGTTCTGTAACTTCTAATGCTTCATTTGATTTTAAATTATACTTGAAGTTGTATGTTTATACATTATTGTTATTCCTAATAGTTTTAAGCAGTGGTTCTTATAGCGACTTATTCAAGTAGTCATCGTGAGAAAATGATATATCTTGCTATTTTTGCATCAAAGCATAGCAAATATATCGACCTGAGTTCTGGTGGAACACCTGTGCGTTTTTCTTTCTGTTCAAGAAGTATTAGGTTTCCCGTTTCCCATTCCATGGATAGGTGTTGCCTTTGCCTCAAACCTAAATTACCATTTTAGGGATTGACAGCACTTTCTGATGCATATTGGCTTACATGTGTTTGATTGTCTTTTACTTCTAGGACTTTGGTTATGTACAAACAACATCCACCGAAATGTTGAAGTCTTATGTATTTAACGAGCCAATTGTGATCGATGCTGCACGTTTACAATCTCTTGGCTCTCCTTCCATTTTTATGGTATGATGTCATCTGACTAATAATATTCTCCAACAAAAGAGGCTTAAGTGGTGTCATTTTTATTGTTTTCGTGTACATCTCATCTGATTGATTACTGAAATTTGGACATGTGCAGCAAGGGGGCAAACGAATGCCAGGAACAGCTGTGACAAAATCTGTTGTAGCAACTGAGCCAGGGGGTAGGACGAGGGAGGAAATCTTTGTCGATATAATTGAGAAAATCAGCATCACCTTTAGCTCGAGTGTGTGTACATCTGTCTTGATCTGACTCTGCATTTGTGATTACTCTAGTCTCAGTTTTGTCATACATGGTATAAATTTTAAATAATTGACCAATGAATGGATAATGGATTTTGCAATGTTTATTCGCAACCATAATATAAAATCAAGTCCTGTGTATTTTCTTTATGGCAATGAGACAATAACTAAACCCTTCCCGGAGTCCCAATATTTAAACCAGATACTAACTCTTAAGTGAGCATTTAAGAAACTGCAGTTCCAGACAAGTGCCACTGAATTCCAAGAAACTTTATTTATGTTTTCAAAGAGCTTGGCCCCTATGATTGACCATCTCCATCCTATAGATGCTCACGTTGTGTTTGTTATTTATCCTTTATGAATACTTTTATTTAAACATACTAGAGTTAAAGCAGTTAAAGCTGTCTCTCAATAGTGGTTCCCCAAGATGCCCTAATACCACCACTACTGCAACCAAACAGGCTACCACTACGCCAAATAATCAGGAAAAAACACTCCTGGAGTTCCAATCAATCCCTCCTAAACACATCCAAGCACCCCTCTCGTTTAGGGAGTAACTGCAAACCTCATCTGTCTCTTTCTCTGTCTCTCAATTGTCACCCCTCCTCTATTTCTAAATTGCACAACGGTTACTTCAACTTTCTCTATGGATAAGCAGCATTATGCATCTTCGATCTTCTTTCTATTATTCTTCTTCCATTTCCATTTCTTTTCCCTGTACTTGCACGATTTTACTGTATTATATATTCAGTTACTCGTTAAACTGATTTAGAGTCAATTTAAAATTTTTGCATTAAAGAAATACTCACGTTACAAACATGCATTGTATGCTTCATTTCCCATTATTGTCTATGCAGACGTAACTCTGGTGGCTATCTGCTTCACATTTCACAATAACTTAGCTATTTGTTGTGGGCACACACTTTCAGTTCTGTGACTTCACACGGATTTTATTTACCAACTTGCTGGATGTATTCATGTGTATCTGAACTAAAGCTTGATCTCCCTCTTAAATATTTCTTTGTTGTACACAAAATATCTTATAATCTACATTTTCCACCACTTAAGCCACTGCTAATCAATTTAAAGTCATTGATACAGGGATATATACTGACTTGTGAGATAGATGGGACCATTCAAATGAAAAGCTATCTCACTGGAAATCCAGAAATCCGCATAGCTCTTAATGATGACCTGGGCATTGGAAAAGATGGGAGACCAACATATGGTATATCTCTTGGTGCCACCTGTTACATACAGCATCACCATATTTATTAAAAATGTTCAAAAAATTGACTGACCTTCATGCTTTTACTTTTTAGGTATAATGTTTTTGTGTGCATGTGCACACATGCATGCATGCTTTGCTGTGTTTTCCTTGGCAAACTATGTTTTTTAAATATGTTTTGCATGCCCACCATGGGGCTTAAAAATGAATTTATGTTTTTAAAAATGCTCTTCGTCATTATTGTCATATTTTTTACATCTAATATTCTCTATTATATTCCGTGTGACTGGTCCCTGTTATAGATTACCAGAGTTCGATTGGGTCTGGAGCAGTGATATTGGATGATTGTAATTTCCATGAATCAGTACGTCTAGATAGTTTCGACATGGAGAAAACTTTGAGCCTGGTGAGTAAATTTAAGATAATTTAGCTTGGAGATGTTTATTGGTTAAATATACATGTTAACACTAGGGGTGAATTCGGTCCGCTCTAGTCCGTAGGTGGGTTTGTGAACCAGATTGGGCCTATTCAGTCCAAGGTTTTCCCACCCTGGACCTGACCGAACAGCTACAAGGACCGGTCTAGTCCGATCCCATTGGGACGGTCCGGTCCATTCGGTTCGGTCACTACCTAATGGGCCAATTCTAAATCAAAGTATTTTTCAGCCACTATCATATTACATTGTAGTTATAGTGATTTAATGCTAACATATTAAGTTAACTAACTAATACTATTATAAATTTATACATATACTATGATTTATACTATAGCTATTATAATATGTTAATATATTAATATATACTAGTACTATATATTATAGTTATACATTAAAGAATATAATAATACATTGATCTAAATATATATAGTTATAGACTTACTCCTAATACATTAAAGAATAAATACTTATTTAATATCGTGATATATTAATAACTAATTATATACAATTATCTATATAAATAATATATATAAATAAAAAATATATATTTTTATTTTCATTCGGTCCGGTCCAGTCCGGGGTGAAAAACCCCTGGATTGGGACAGGACTGAATGAATTCGGTCCACCAAAATTTGGGCAGAGACTGACAGACACAATTTGGTCCAATCCGGTCTGGTCCAAAAATGGCCTGTCTGGTCGGTTTCTCCGGTCTGGGCCTGCCAACTTTCACCCCTAGTTAACACTGTCTAAACTTGTGGTTCATGATGCTAATCTATTAGGTACCACCAGATGGTGAATTTACTGTCATGAACTACCGCATGACTCAGGAGTTCAAGCCTCCTTTTCGTATTAACACTTTGATTGAAGAATCAGGAGCCCTTAAGGTTAGTATTGTTCTTGATTATTATGAGTGTCATTGAAAATGTTGAAAGAACTATTTGTATGTCATCAAACTGGGTGCTTTTATTATGTCACAATGACCATTATATCCCTTCTGTTGTACCCTCACTTGTTTTCTCCCTGTGGTGCTGGTCTGAAACAAAGTTTTAAAATTGCAATTTTAGGCTGCAGTGATTATTAAAGTACATGCTGAGTTCTCCTCAAGCATCACTGCAAACACAATAATGGTTATGATGCCACTACCAAAATATACTTCCAGGTATGGAATCATCTCTCTATCATTTGTTAAGGTAAATGGACAACATCTTTTTTGACGTGTAATAGCTTGCGATTGTTGGCTAGATGGAGTAAACAAAACTATTTGATCGCATTTGATGCTTCTGATACCAATTTTGTAGTAACTCGTTTTATAATTTTTCTTGTGTGATCTGTGTATTGACCATGTACGCTTTGTGGATTGCAGAATAGAAGCATACTTACAATATATATATATATATATATTTATATTTTAAAAAAAGATAAGCAAACTCTATGGATTGATTAAGGATGCTTTAATAGCTTAGTCTCTGGTCTCTGTTCCACAGAGAAATAGAATATCTAGAATTTTGTGTACAGGCTGTGCAGGAAATAAAAATTGCTACAGTATTTCTGCCAAGTACTTTAGCACTGAGGAAAGCTATATAAGAGAGGCAGACGAATCTAATTGCTCACTTGGTTGCATATACGAGGAAATAGAGGCACTGGGGGGGAGGGGGGATTAAGGCAAACTTGTATTCTTGGTGTTTGAAGAAGTTTAGAGAATGTCATAGTTTTGAGACTGGTTCATCGTTTACTACATCAAGAGTCAATACAAATCCCATTTATTGGGCAGAAGACATTGTATGATGGTGTTATATGAGTACTGATTAAATTCTCAATTGATGTTGTTTCAGAGCTAGTTTTGAGCTGGAACCTGGGGCAGTTGGACAAACAATGGATTTCAAGGAAGCAAATAAGAGACTTGAGTGGGGTTTAAAGAAGGCAATCTTCTTATCAATTCTTTCTATTAAATTTAAAAGTAGTTCACTTTCTCCATTTTAATGAAACGTTATGCTTCCTAGTGCAAACAAATTTGCTAATAAGTTCAATACGCAACAGATTGCTGGTGGATCTGAACATACTCTGCGTGCAAAGCTAACATTTTCTCAGGAATTGCATGGTATGATTTACAAACATAATTAGTCTTAATTTTAATATCTTAGTTAGGCACCGGTTACTTTATTTTTTAGGATATAATTTCTTATTAAATCAATGTTAATAACTTATTTCCATGTTTGTAATTTTACCACTTACAATAGGAAATATCACGAAAGAGTCCGGTCCCGTTAGCATGACTTTCACAATACCAATGTACAATGCTTCAAGGCTTCAGGTAAGCTTATTGCACTTTCTGAGTTGACTATATAATACTCACTACTATCAGCATAACGTCTTTGCACCAGCATATTGAACTCCCATGAGTGAGTTATGTGCAGCAAGATTGCTTGTGTTGTTCTACTGTCATTAGTTTGAAAGTGCCATTGAATCCTTTGCCGTTATTCTTGTGTCTTGTGATTTGGACCTGCTTGCTCTTTCAGAGCATGCATTCTGGGGATCAGAAGGCTCCTTGTGATGATTACAAACTTGATCCGAACTCGTTTCACATCATATAACGAACTCTGGCATTTTTTATGGCTATCATATCTTAGTGGCTCCCTACTACATTAACAGCCCCCACCCCTTACCCCTTTTCCTCTCGGGGTTAAGTAGTCAGGTGACTATCAAGGGTGGCTACTTTTACGAATGTTTTGGTCCCATCTCAAAGCCCGTGTGGTGAGCAAGGAGGGTTTATACCCTACCATTTATGTCGCTGCAATTATTGTTTGAGAACTGGATGTTAGTTTGATTGTACCTAGGCCTGTTCACCCCCGCCCCGCCCCGCCCCGCTAAGTAAAGTTCCGACTTTACTCGATTGGGATGCTTACCGATTAGCTGTCATTCCGATAACTCGACAATCTTCTTCTTCCCTGTTTTTATTTTTTAAACTCCATTGGAGTTCTTCGGAGTCCCACATGCTAGAATTGTCTTTCTCCGCGTGAATCCATGTTCCATATTTAGATTCCATCCTTCACAACAATAGAGACAACAATAACAAAATATGAATACAACCAAGCCCAAACTCCACATTTAATGTTGAAAGTGAATTGGAAGCTGGGATAAATAACCATGGTTTTCTGCACGTTTGATTAAACAAAGACCCAGAACATACAATAAGAGGACAACCCAAGCTCTAAATTTTGCGTATAATCAGGGCCCAGGGCACAATAGAGACTGCAAATCCTGCTAAAAAAACTGAACCCTATAGAGAAATTGCAAATATTTGATCAAAAACTCAAAGCCATTATCAGAAAAGGAAAATAAATCGATACGAAGCAGGTCGATGAATCGAGATGGGATTTCAATAGAAATCACAGAGAGAGAGATGATTCGAAGATCCAATGAAGAAGAAGCGAAAAGGCAGGTGGTAGCTTTTGCATCGCGCGATGGGAGGAGGAGATCGTGTAGAGAGAGAGAGAGAGATGAGATCGCGATGTTTTCCAAAATCTGAAAATAGGCGATTGATTGGGATTAAAGCGGTAACAGCTAATACCCGTTAATCCGATTAGCTGAAAGCAGGTCGAAATAACGGGTCGGAAGCTATCAGAATAAGGGGTCGGATTGGTTTACGGGTATTTTGTTCAGTCCTAATTGTACCCAAGATATGTTTTGTGGTTAAGTAAGCTAGCATCTATAACCTTGGGTGCATTTGTAGATGCTCATTACCTGGTATGTTTCTAATTCTTCCATGCAGGTGAAATACTTACAGATAGCAAAGAAATCTGGAACTTACAATCCATATAGGTGGGTGAGATATGTTACTCAGGCCAATTCCTATGTTGCCCGTATATGATGGACCTAAAGCTTTCCCTAGCCCGTGGTTTCCTTTTTGTTTTTGTTTTGTTTTGTTTTGTTTTTCTTTTCATTTTATGGTGATATTTTTTCCAACTTATCATTCTAGTTGAATTATTTGTGTAAGTTGTATTGGTTGTTGCATTTGATCTTGGTAGTAATTTGAACTCAAACCTTTTGTAAAGAATGAAATAAGATACAGTGAAATATGTTGAATTTGAGTCCTTCATTGGCCATGGAACTTGCTGTTACAATCCAGAGGCCAGGGTTCAATCAACGGCTTTATCTACTGCCAGCCTAGTTATAATTTAAAGACGCTAAACAGATGAACTTCCGTTGACCCCCTATGCTTATGTGTGGCACGGTCTTCTACCAAACAGTTTGATATGTGTTTTACAGATGAGCAGATCAACCAACACTAGATAGTCATGCCAACAAGCCCTGCTTATACCCCTTTATCTCCTCTATAAAACTACCGTAAGGTGAACCTTGACATGCAAACACTTATTTGAAGAAGCTGAACGTTCTTTGAAACTTTGTCAATCCCGTCTAGTTTTCCAGACATGAACTGTCTCAAGAACATGTGCATTCTGATCTTTGTAATGCTGCTAATAAGTGACAATGAGGTTATGGCCGCACGCCTTCTTGTGGACACAGCGCTGCCGGAGGTTCCTGAGCTTCCGAAGCCAGAAGCACTGCCTCTTCCTACAGTCCCAGACTTGCCTAAACCTGAACTGCCACTACCTAAGGTCGAACTTCCTCCTCTTCCTCACCTCCCAACTCTACCAAAGCCCGAGTTACCTTCTTTGTCTAAACCCGAGTTTCCAAGTGTGCCAAATGTGGCAAAGCCGGAGCTGCCAAAACTGCCGGAATTGCCAACTCTGCCCCATCTCCCAGATCTGCCAAAGCCGACATTGCCTACCATCCCAAGCTTCCCAGAGGACATACCCCTTCCTTCTCTCCCCCTACACCACTCGACTTCTACACCTTAAGTTTTCATGATTAGCACTCAAAATCACATCATACTATAATACATCTCGGGTTATGGCATCCATTCGGGTGATTCGTTTGTGTAACTTTCTGTGTTTGAGTAAATACTTCGGGTTGTCTTTTGCTTTTGTTTACCTTATCAAAAAGATGTGTGATATCTATTGTCTCAAAAGTTATAAATGCCCTTAGATTTAAAAAAGAAAAAGAAAAAGAAAAAAGAAGTTATGTACCCATCTTCATACTAAAGTTCGCTCGTGAGTTAATCTACTTCGTTTCATAGTTGACTGGCTTCGAATATTTTAAAAATAAAATATCTGTTGACTGTTGTTTGGGTGACCTTTGAGAACTATAAAGTAAAAACATAACAAGTTAGCATTTAAAACATTTCTGAGCATTTCAAAATTAGATCATTTACTTGTGTTATCCATTGAGCATTTAAGTTTGTAAGTGTATAATGGAGTAATAATTGATCACCGAAATGATTGCAATGTTACTCTTTTTCTATTTTTGTGCCAAAGATGGAAGAATCTCTAATGTTTATGAATTCCACCCTCTCAATTAATAAACTACTTTTTCTCTACAAACAGCACCAACATGATAAGCCATAAAAAGCTTGATTGTTTTGGTCCACCATGGAAACCAAATGTCAAGAAAATTCGATGATTGGTGCCTTGCCCTTTTTTTGTTTATTTCTTTTCTTTTTTGGTGTCTGATACTGGGTCATGGCCACTCGGTGGCACACAAAATTTCAAGCTTTGAGGGGGCTTTTGACGAACACCTTGGTGTTTGAAACTGCAGCTCTCCAGCTCATAACATTCGGCCCTTGACCAGTTGTGAAAAAAGTTTTATACATACATATATATATATAAAATTTTACTCATCATTTTTACACACTACACATCATACATAATTTTTTTCTTACTAAATATATAATATATGGATGATTTGTAGAAGAATTCAATTAATTTAGGAAGAATCAAATCAATAAAAAAAATTAAAAACAAATAGTATGGTGCGTGAGGATTATGAATAGCAAAACCAATAATATATATATATATATTATCATCTCTTGGATTTATATGTAATCACTTGTGCTATTTTTTGGTGGATAAAATCTTTGGTGTTTTCTTGAGACACATCTTAAAATAGGGATACAGAAATAATATAAATCCAACCGTTTCAATTTCCATTAGAAAAGAAAACACAAATCCACTCTGACCAAATTGGCGTGCGTATGCAAGTCAGCCACGATTTGAAGGTATACAAATGATTTACATGGAGAAAATCCTTAGGTATGATGCTTGAGTTGCTGTTCATTTCAAGGGGTCATGACCGAATTATGTGATGTATTAGCGCATTCCCATCCCATTTTTTATGTTTCCGCTTTCTCGAATCGACGTTCAAGTAAAAATAAGCGTCAAATTTTCTTTTAACCAGTCTAGATCAACAAGATGCACAAACCTCCTTTCACTACGGCTTATAGTCGCAGTAGTATAATCTATTTATTAGACTATTTAAAAATCACTTCAAGCAAAGTTCCCTAGTAGAAAATGAGTGGGAGCTGTATTTTTGACTCATATCTATTTTTTTCTTTCTTCTATTTTCGGGATGTATGTGTTGATTTTGGAAAGATTGTAAGAGATTTTTACTTCATTAAAACTTGTATTTTATAATCTATTAATTCATCTATGAATGCTTAACTTGCTTACAAAAAAATAAAAAAATGTGCTCGACCATGCCAGCAATTTTGGCCCGATTGGGGCAAAAGAAAAACAACAAACAAAATACACCACAACATCACGCAATTGTATCAATTATGATAGATTCCGTCTTACACGTGAAGATGATAGATGTCTTGTCCATTGCATTGGAGATACTTATAGAACGAGATGATATGAAAATTCCGTAATTAATAATAAGATAATTTATAAATAGTAATAAGATAGTTTGAATTAAGTATTTCTTAAATTTTAAAAAATGAGAGAAAAAAAAAGAATAAAAATATTATGAAATTAAAATATTATTATAATATACAAACTACTCCATAAACTAGGATAACTTTGGGAAGAAGCATACGGTATCGGACCCAAAAGAAGAAAAATAAACCATAGATGATATTTGAACTTCCTATGTTCACATAGTCATGCGTGTCATTTTAATCAAATGACCCATTCAAGACTTTCACATTGGTAGAGGCCCTAAATAGCTCGAGGAAAAAAAGAAAGGTTACCCTATTGGACCCACAAGAAGAAAAAAAACCAACTCAATTTCAACTTTCTAGTCATTTGACATATATATAAGGGTAATGCTAGTCGACCGTCCAACTCTTATCGCTATTCTAAAAAGTCGAAATAGGAGAACACTAATACTAGTCGACTGTTCAACTCTTATCGCTATTTTAGAAAGTCAAAATAGGAAAGCTATTAATTTATATATATATATATATATATATATATATAGTGCCGTTTAGCATTGACCGCTGGACGCACTTATAAATAAAACTCATTTTTTTATTTTATTTTATTTATATTTTTAACATTTTAAAAAAAAATTGAAAAATATAGAAATAGTATTAATACACTAATAATCATTTTCTTAATTAGTAAAAAAAAAAAATACATGAACGGTTAAAATGAAGGAACAAAATAAAGGGATGTGATAGCATTATTCATATATGAGCAGTACTACTCTTCTGCCTGAGTAGCACCACTCAGTTTGTCCGCTAGTCTAAATTTGGATTTTTATTTTTATTTAATTTTTTATTATTTTAAAATATTTTTAAAAAATGTGAAAAATATCAATACACTAACAATCACTTCTTTAACCAATAAATTAAAAAAACATACAAAATATCAAAATGCGGTGTCAAACTTGGTGAGCAAACTAATATTTTTCATTCATATATATATATATAAAATATACTCTCTTGGTGCATTAACTATTTTAGATTCATATAATTTCTCTTGATCAATGGATCGGATTCCATTTTCGGCAAATTGATTTTTTGAAGGACGAAAATCACGGACCCCATACAAAGAAAGATAGCACAAATTTGCGGAAGAAATTAGAGTTGAAGCGGGACTGTGAAATTCCCCTTTAACAGTTGCCAATAATAGAAAAAAGCAGTGGCTAAAATTTCACTTTTGCCTTTGCATCCGAAAGGACCCTTGGGCACGTTAAAATCGCACAAAGTGATTCCTTCTGTTTAAATTAAATCTTCAACCTTGTCATCCTTTTAAGTTTCTAACCCCAACCAATCCTTTTCCGAAATACATAACCCTACTTGGCATCTACCAAGCAATTTACCTTTTTTTATTTTTTTATTTTTTTATTTTTTAATTTTCATCTTTGTTACTTTATCAAAAACCTCAGTTTTGGGGATATAAAACATTCATTAATGTGATGAGAGCTCCAACATCAATTTAATCAAATGTTAAATTCATCCTGGTACAACATTCAATACATATAAAGAACAGTAATCCAGACTCGAGTTAAGCGATCAGTTAATTAGTCCGTAAAGAACAGTAATAATGTAAGAGTTAGCTGATCTTCCATAAGCATCAAAGCTATCGATCCCTCCTCCTTGAAGATCTCCAACAACTTCATTCTTTGTTAATTTGTAAGAAATCTCCCACCTAAAAAGAAAAGAAAAGAAAAAAAAAAAAAAGGCTTGTGGCATTCGAAAAACTCATGTACTGATCATAAGATTTTTAGAGCCAACAATATATTATATTAAGAAAAACATGTCAAGCCAGACAATATATACCAATTTCTAGATTTAGGCACCGTTTTGATTGATAAATCATTTCAATTCATATTCATCTCATCTTATCATTATAATTTTATTAAATTTTTAAATAAAATATAATAAATAAATAATTTTTTTAATATTTTAAAATAATATAATATATTATAATAATATTTTATTCAATTTTCAACTTTTATATAAAATTATTTTATTTTTATCTTACTATCTAAATAAGACCACGCTCTCTTTGCTTGATTCTTTCTCTCATTTAAAGGAAAAGAATACAATATTAGTTGAAGGTTGTTATCATTCTATCTAAATCCAACTCAAGGACTCATTAACATTTTGTAACTCATTATTTTACTATGACTAATGCGAAGTAGTTTGGACTAGGAGCCTACCTACAAGCTATTTTAGAGGAACTTTAAAAAAAAAAAAAAAAAAAAAAAAAGCTGTTTTAGAGGAGAGAGAGCTCTCACAAGAATATATATAATCTCATTGCATCCATATCTTTCGTTCGTTTTTTACTTTAATTCACTTAAAGCATATAGTACTAACGATCTTCTGCATTCTTTATGTACAAGTTAATAGATCTTCTCCTAGATTCTTAGATGCAAATGGGGTGAGAAAAAAAGAAAAGAAAAGAAAAGAAAAGAAAACTATTCTAAAGTGTGACTGGGCACCAAACAATTTGTCAAATCATGAATGATAACATGGTTCATATATATTATTTGGTAAAACACTAAAACATGTGAAAAGGTCCCATAATGGTTAATTAATTAAAAATATAATATTCCTCGTACGTAATAACAGGACTTATAGGAGAATGAAAATCTTTTTTCTGTCTTTATTTTCTTTACGAGCTTCAATCCATCAATTCCTATTGATTGCTTGCTGAGAGCGTACAAACAATAAAATGGAAGTATGTATTTCTTACCGTTTATAACAAACAATATCAAGTTATCAAACTATATATGAGTCTGAAGTGTCCTTCAAGTTTGACGTTACACTTTGGCTCACAACCTTTTGTTTTTTTTCCCCTTCGTACCGACTTCTAATTTTGCAGAAGGTTCTCTCTTTCGGCTCCCATGCCACGTGAAAACCATTAATCCCATGCTTCCGTGCAAAGCGTTACTAAAAAAATGAAGAAAAAACGCAAGGCACCGCCCTCCATCAACCCCGTTTGATTTAATTAGAAACGAGATGGGTTTTGAAAATTTTAATAAAATATTATTATATTTTTTAATATTATTATTATTTTAAAATTTTAAAAAAATGAATTAGGATTTGAAAAAAATTAAGTTATTTATTATATTTTATATAAAAATATAAAAAAATATAATAATAAATTTAAAATGAGATGAGATAAATTGATATTAGATCTGAACACAAAAAAGGCTTAAATCTTCCCATGCTTGAAACAATTTCTATATGATTATTGCCTCTATATTGTCTCTCCGAATCTTTGATACAACGATAAATTGTTCAAAAAAAAGGAGAGAAAATTATGTGAAGTCTCGAGAAATATAGATATTTGATTATTTTGCATTAGTTTATGTATAATGATAGCAACACTTTTTCTAGATTGTTGTAAGTTTTACTCCTACGAAAAGGCACGATTTCTTAATTTCAGATCAGCTCTAACACGGAGTATCATTTATCTGTCTTCATCTTAGCTCTTTTTTTTTAGAAAATAAAAATAAAAATAAAAATGTGCATGTTGCATGTGCATATTCAAATCGTTACAGATCGTTGTTTTTGGTGGGGGTGGGTTTTCTTCCGAAGAATTGCTAAGAAAAGATGTGTAAACAATACCAAGAATATGAAAATGGGAGTAATTAAACGAAAGGATTAACCACAAATTATGTGCTATTTATAAGATGCGTCGGGAGGGGTCCACTTTGATATTCACTTTAAACATTTTCATTGGCGTAGAATAGGTAAAAGTACACCAATCTTTCCGACCTTATAAGCACAAATCAAAATGTGATACCTACGCAAGCTAAATGATTACAAAGTTTGAAGTTTGAACCCAAAATCCATCCGGGCTTGGGAAAAAAGTCATCCTTTCAAAACCAAATTTTTGCCGATGAGCCTAGTGTTATGTACCTTCGTGTCAAAGTAAGTGAGCTAAATGTTTTGAAATCTAACGAGACAGCCCACTAGAGAGGGGAGAGAGAAAGAGAGATGAAACTTGATGATAGGGGGAAAAACAGCAGCCACAAAGGGGCATCCCCCTTGACCCCAAAACAGAACTTCAAAGGAGTCACTTTCAATCCATTCGGTCGGGGAGGCCCTCACGCTCATTTAACCGTGCTCTCCATCTCTCCATCTGTCCCTCTAATCTCTCTCTCTCTCTATGAAGAAACCGTAAACAAAAGGCGGTGTTGCAGTAAGGTGGAGCTAACCCTTACCCAATTTCCTCCATCTTCATTGACATATCTCTCTCTCTGTCTGTGACTAATCTGCATCGTGTGATGTGTCACGTGTGTGGACCCTTCTGTTACCTCCAACCAGCGGCGCAATTAGTCTTTACTTGGTTTCCAAGCTCACCCACCTCTCTCTCTCTCTCACAAGCTTTCTCTCTCCTCATAAGATGCTATCTCATCCCCCCATTTATTATAAACAAATCCAAAACCACTACCATCTTCTTTGCTCTTTCTCTCTCTCTCGGACTGGCCTATCTTCCCCTCTATCTATCTCTCTCTATCTCTTCTACAAAGTCCAACTAGCTACTTGTTTTCCTTATTATATTACAGAGCAACGAATATCCTGCCAATCATAGAGCAGTAGAGCTCTAGCTCAGATAAAGAAATATACAAAGGAGAAGAAGGGGCAAAGTCCCAGCATGAAAGGTGAATATGTAGAGCCAAAGACTGAAACTCCCAATATGTTCGCAAAACTTCACCACCAACACCAAAACCCACATCAACATGCTCACCCTCACCATCAGCAGCAACACCACATCCACCCATTTCCCCATCCCTTCCAACAAGTCTCCGCCACCGGCGAATGCCAACAACAGACCTCCGAAGACGACGAAAGCCGCAGCAGCGGTGGCCCTACCGCCACTACTACCCCAACTCATCATCAACAAGCTCTAGTTCTTGTCCAAAACCCTAAAACTTCCTCTGAACATAATTCCGGCGACGGAGCCTCCATTGAAGTGGTCAGGCGACCGAGGGGCCGACCACCTGGCTCCAAAAACAGGCCTAAGCCTCCAGTATTCATTACGCGCGAGCCTGATCCTGCCATGACGCCCTACATTCTCGAAGTCCCCGGCGGAAACGACGTCGTCGAAGCCATTTCCCGCTTTTGTCGCCGCAAGAACATGGGGCTTTGCGTTCTCACTGGCTCCGGAACGGTCGCTAACGTTACCTTGCGTCAGCCCTCCGCGACCCCCGGAGCGACCGTCACCTTCCACGGTCGTTTCGACATCCTCTCGATCTCAGCCACGTTCCTACATGGTACGACGTCACTTCCGGTCCCCAACGGCTTTACCATCTCGCTGGCTGGTCCGCAGGGCCAGGTCGTCGGCGGACTGGTCGCCGGGTCCTTAGTCGCGGCAGGCACCGTCTTCGTTATCGCCGCGTCGTTCAACAGCCCATCGTACCACCGGCTTCCGTCTGAGGACGAAGTCCGAAACTCAGAGTCAGGCGGCGGTGGCGATGGGCAATCACCCTCCATGTCTGGTGGTGGAGACAGTGGTCACGCGCCGGGAGAGTCGTGTGGGATGCCTATGTACAGCGGTCACTTGCAATCAGACGTCATCTGGGCTCCAACTGCTAGACAGCCACCACCTCCGCCTCCACCTTACTAATCTATTCTATGAAGAATTAATCTGGTGCTGTATTTTTTTTTGTTAAATCTGAGTCTTATCGATTTAGGGGATGTTTTCTTTTGTTTCCTTGTTCTGATAACTTGTTATTATGGTTTGTCGCCTTAGATTAACTTTTGTTTAATTATCATGTTTAATGGGGTAGCGTTTAGTCTGAAGAGAACGATGGAGGGGCAGTTTTAGTTTGGTGTAATTTGGTTCGGGAAAGGAGTAAATGTTTTCAAATTGAAACCGAAAAGGAAACTCATGGACTGGTCTTATCTTTTTTCGAAGGTGGATTGCTGTCATAAGTCAAAATCAATTCTCTCTCTTCTGGCATTTGCATCCCTCTCGCTCTCTTCTCTCTGTCTAAACGTCTTTCTTCTGGCATTCACATGTTGGATTCTTAATTACATCTGGGTTGGATTAAAGGGTTGCGTCGGAGTTTGAGACTGTCAGAGCATTATCTGCAACGCTCTGCTGGCTGCTCTCTGCCTATATTGCTGCAATACTGTGCGCTTGAATAATGCCTGATTCGATTGATTTCTCCTTACGTCTCGAGTTTCTTGATTCGGAGAAAGTGAATGGCAGGAGAGAACGTGGCTTTGCTAGGGTTGTGGTTGCAGTTTCTTTTCAGTGCATCAGCAGACCGCAGAGAGATGATAGAGATGGATGGGGGGATGGGGGGCTGGGCCTCTGTTTTGTGTTAATTGCTTTATCCCAAGAAGGCTTCCGAGTTCCCCAACTTCACATTTTCACATGCTGCTTTCTCTTGGATATAGTAATTGTACTTTGGTTTTGTCTCTCCTTTTTTTTTTCTTTCTTTCTCAGAGCAAAGAGAAAAGGAGAAAAAGAAAGGCAAAGCTGATATTTTATCAAGCTTAAGCAAGAATTCTCACCGCGTGACATCTGCGTCCTGGGTTTTGTTGAGATTTGGACCGTACCCCTTCTTATATTTTAGCTTAAATTGGTCATCTTTTTTTTTTTTATCTTTTTCGTTGAAGACTATTTTTTAAAGATGGAGTTTATTATATTATAAAATTTGTTTTTATGTGGATTTTGTATTTTATTTAATTTTTTTTTAAAAAATTGTACAAAGCATATACACTATTTACAAATATATATATATATATATCATTATACTCTTATTCTACTATGCAGGATATGATATATTTATTATAATTGAATTGTAAAGAATCATTTAATAAAAATTATTCAATATTAATAAATGTATTAGAAATGATAGTATAGTATATAGTTTTTGTATTTTGTAATTATATGTTATATTTTACCGTAAGATATTCATAATTTAATTTATTGTCAATTACCGATTTGCGAACGTACGTTTTTATTTTCAATATTCCTAACGGTAATATAATTTTCAAAAATTTTAATCATCGCTAATGACAATATCTATGAACATACGTTTTATTTTAAGTCATATTTTAAAAAATCTATTTCCTACTATATTTTTAAAGACTTTATTAATGTTATTAGACTTGAGTTTATGTTCATATAAGTGGACTCTATTGGATTGTTTAAAGTTAAATTTTAAAAAATATAAATTTTTATATATATATATCAAAAAATTGTTTATATTAAATAAAAAAATGAGGAGATTTGAGCAAATTTTTAGTTTTATTACTTATTTTTAAAGATAAAAAGTTTTTTTATTTTTTTTATTTTTGTCTTTATTTTTAATTAAATATGATTAATTTTTTTTAATATATATAAATTTATATTTTTTAAAGTTTAACTTTACACAATTTAACAAAAGTGCTCTAAATGTTTAGTTGAATATGCGATCATTTTCATTTGCGAGAAAAGCAAAGTTTTGAATTCTGTGCTGGTGATTGTTTCGGTTGAAGTACTGAAACAGAATATTTCGGTACCGGTCTATTCCGGTGTGTCGTTTCGGGATTAATTATATATTATAATAAATATTTATATATATATAAACTAACAACTAATAGAATAAAGACATATATATGTAAGTGTGTATCATATATATGTGTACATATTAGAAGAATTGAAGATTTATAAAATGATTGTAAGTTAAAAAAATATAAATTTGAGTTGAGATACAAAAATAAATAAATAGATAAAATATTAAAAATAATGATATTTAAAAAAAGACGTATTTAAAATTACAAAGTATGTAAATATATTTTATATTCTAAAATTAATTAAATACAATCTAAATTTAAAAATTTTAAAAAAATATCACAAACACAAAAAAATTACAAAAATAATCTAAACCGGAATAGGGACCGGAACGGCCGGAATTTGGACCGGAATGGTCGGAATTTGACCGGAACGACCGGAATGACCGGAACGGGCCGGAATTTAGACCGGAACGGAATAAGGAGGTATAATGTTCCGTTTGAGGCACCGGAACGTAACATTCCGACCGTTCCGGCCGGAACGGAACGTAATTCAAAACTATGGAGAAAAGTCTAAATACCCTCGCTAGATTCTAAGTTATAAAACCTTAGAGCTAATATTGAATTCATAAATGTTATTGGAGTACTTTTAGTATTAGAATGATGCCATATATTTATTATTTTAATTCTTATTACCATCTCATCATTTTGTAATTTAATATTAAATGATTAGAAAATTTTTATTATATTTTATTTATAAACTTATCATTTAATGTAGATAGTCGGAAAATGATGAAAACTGAAATGATAAATAGATTTTTTGTATAAATATATATATATATATATTAACCAAATATTTATATGAGAGTAATTTCTTTCATCATGTTGTAATGGCGATTCAATTTGAAAGGTTTCGATCGTTTTTCTATGCAAAAAGGGCAAAACACAGTCATCTTGAATTTGGGTTTGCAACCATTCGAAATTTAGTAAATTATCGAATCTGTTTGGTTTTCGTGGAAGAAAGAAACCAAACACCAACTAAAATTGAGACTTTCCATGGTCTTACACAAGAAAAGGTGGAGGGAGTTGAAGTTCACGGTAAATTACAATATATTGTATAAACACAAAAATGAATCACTAGACTAAGCTGTAAGAAAGAGAATGAAGAATGGTGTAGAAAGGGTTTGAGATTTCTCTCTCTCTTTTTTTTTTTGGTCGAGAATATATGAAAACTTGGTTCAACTGGAGATCGTAGATTCATAGGTTTAGGAACTAATCTTGGTCGAAAAAAGTCAGGATTTTCCTCCTTACTCTTTCGCCCAAATTTACAACACAACAATATCGTTGTTGTCGGTGTCAAGAATAAATCAAAGGGAGATGGAGAGAGTTTTTTGTCGTCAGCATTGGTCATCGTCGGCAAGGATTCATTGACGGCGACAAAGAATCGTTGTTAGCAAGGATTTTGGGAGGGTCTTGTTCGCACTGGTGCAAGGTGACACTGAAGCAATGAGGCATGACTTGGCGGATGCAATTCAGTGAAAATTTTGGAGGAGTGTCTACGTGGATTACGAGATTGGTTGGGTGTAAACTATATTTTGAAGGTTTACTCCATATATAATCATGAAAGTAATTTTGATAATATTATTTTTATTTTGAGATTTGAAAATTTAATTTTATATAACCAAATTACCGACCCTAGTGTTGAGCTGAATTATATGGGAAGTTTAAAAATTTTAATTTGGGCTTATTTTTTCAATATGGCATGCCAGCACGATATAAGTGCAAACTGTATTCTTTGACTTGTAAATATAATTTTTTGTGATGATTATGATCGAAACGTTTTGATCAGATCAGATCAGATCATGATTTTTCATTATTTATTATTATTGCCTGTGGGACTTCGATTGAGCCACCATTATATACCTAATTATCTCATGAGCTCTACGGAAACATCGTATCCCTTCCGGCCTCTCTCCGATCTGTGGGTGCTAAACCTAATGATATCTCTAGATGTTCACAATTGACGAAGTTGGCGTTGTGTCGGGGTTTTGCTGCATGTGTATTTCGAAGTTGTCGAAATAAGATTTGTCCATTTGATTTGAGACATTTTTGGAAAATTGGTAAACCCAACTACTTCTTTCATGAATTACTGTCCTACTTATTTATAAAAGATTTACTAATTACTATCTCGAGATTGAGCAATTCTAAAGTCTTGTTTGTTTTTGCTTGATTTTACAGTATAAAATTATTGAGTTTGAACAAAAGGGACAGCTTCTTGTTGTAAACGATCGAAAAGGCTATATATAGCCTTATAGGTATTTTACGAGGCCGCCGCCCTTCATTGTATTCAAGTTAGTTTCATGCAGTGCTAACATGAGTAATTAAACAATATTAATTAGGCACCACTTTCTAAAATACTCGTTAACTTTTGACTCCAGAAATATTATATACATTCCGCATACATACCCATCCAACATCTCATGCAGACATCAATATATATTGATTTTGGAGAGCATCAGCAAATCCTATATATTGTTTAATATTCATATATAGATTTTCTTTTCTGCAAGTGCGTACCTTCCTACCTCTCAATAAAAAGTTAAGTATGTCCCATATTCTATTCGTTCTCGAAGTTGGGACGTCCGGTAAGATGGAATATTGAGGTTTGGTTAAAAAAATGTATAAATAATATTTTTTTTGATTTAATTCCTTTGGTAGTCATGATGATATATAGGAAGTAATTCCCCGCGCGTGGATTACTCTATTTGAAGTGTAGATTTGTGATAAAATTAAACAAGAAATTGTTGTCGAGTAATTAGTAGTCATGGTTATATTAAATGACAATAAGTATATATATATATACTTTTATTTATGGCTCAAAATGTATCATGATCTCGACGTAAGTGGATCCAAATTTTAATTGGTTTTCTCCAAAACAAGGCTTGTAATCTAAATACTTACATTCATTACAAGAAAAAAAAAATTTATAATATTTTAATTACAATTAAAAAGATTATTTATAATTAAAAACAATATGCTTTATCACAAATAATTATTTTAATTATAATTAAAATATCATAAATACTTATTTTTTTTATAGTGATATTTCTACACTTACCTCTTCTAGCCCATGTAAATGAAGAATTTTGACCAAGTTTCAAACTAAGGAAAAATACAGTACAGAATTAATATTATTATATATATATATATGATGATTATAAAAAAATTATTTATTTGCAATCAATTAATTTTAACTAAAGGATTATTTATAATCAAAATTAATCATAAATACACTTTTTGTCATAATTAATTACCACAAAAATATTTTTTTTTTTTTTTTTGTAGTGGGTTTTGGTAAAATATGACATGTATACATATAATTAAGTTTGTTGAGATCATGCTAATTCTTTGCTTTGATGATGTTTCTTATTTGGACCGTATTTAATTTGAGCTCCATTTCTCCTAACTTTTGATAAATCTGCAAATATAAGATTGCCACTCGAGAATGGTCAGAACAAGCTGGTAGCGTTAGGTACGATCCGGTAGCTATAGAACAAGATACACTAGAACATTAATTATTCAAGCATTCAATCGATCGAGTTGTACTATTGTTCTTTAAGCCCCAAATTCCAATTATTGACTAAAATGGTACATGATGATGTAGCAAAACCCAAATTATTTATATTAAATGGTACCTTATATATATATATATATATAGTAAGAATTCAAGGAATTTGTACTGTTGATCTATAGCAAGAATTAATGTAGGAAATTGTTTTGAGTGTTCAAACTTAGGGCTTCAAGTACAGAATTAATCTATGGTTCCGTTTGTATTCGAAATTCATCTCAACTCATCTTTATTTTATCATTACACTTTTATAATTTTTTATTCAAAAAACAAATTCCTATACACATTTTTCAAATTCCAATACATATTTTTCAAATTTCAATATACATTTTTCAAATCTCAAAATAATAATAATATTAAGAAATAAAATAAATTTATTTAAACTTATCTCATCTCTGAATCCAAAAAAGGCCATTCTATCACAATTAATGATAGGATAATTTGATGTTTTACATTCTTTTAAGGTCTTGGAATCAGGCATACGTTAGAAATGAGCAGTGACTTTCATGAATTAGACGATGTATTCCCAGTTTTAAATTTCATAAATGCATGCAATACTAGTTGATCCAATTTAAATTAGAAAGAAAAATGATTTGGACAGATTTAAGAGTGTCATTTTAGAGAAAGTAAGACTTATCTTAAAAAACCTATATTTTATAATGAATTTTATTTTATTAAAAAAAAAAAACCTTAAGAACTTGTATATATGGGGGACCATCAAGCGGAGCAATCGCTTAGCTCGATCCCTAGCTAGTACTCGCAGCTAGTACATAGCTTCCCGCGTGCACGAACGTAGCTATAATTTTATTTCTTTTTAGACTTGCATTAATATTGTGTTTGTGGGCCTTGGTAGGTATGGGTCAAATGGTAGCTGCAACGGGGATTTTGGTCGTTATATGTCCGTCCTGCATGGATGGGATATTGCTGCGAAACCACCAAGAATACGCACACAAGTTTGTGCATGTCCCCTTGAACCATTTCAACGCGTATTATCAATCCCTACATGACAAAGTGGCACATCCACTTGGACCATATTTTACGTATAATTCTAACAATATTAATTGTTTTTTTTTTAATCTCTTCCCATTTATTTTTCTTGTTTTATAGAATTGGCTTATAATTGAGAGGCGCGCTAATTAATTCTGCCTGGCCATCAGTATTTGGTGTCATGTCCGTTTAAGAAAATGAAGTACGTCCTGCAAAGGGTTCAAATTATTGAATCTTCTTCTTCATAATTTGCAAGCTATTTGGATTAATATATATGTTTGGGGATCGATCATGATGATCAGGCAGATCAACCATATATACTAGATATATATACAATATTGCACCTAGTTTTTGAAAAATGATGCATGCTGCTTATAATTCAGTAATGACCATCATGTTGCCAAGAACTTCGTACGTCCATATATATATATATAGGCATACATGAGGCTAACATGATGATCGAACTGCCACTTTTCGATCTTTTCAATCGACGTTCGTCAAGAAGTAGGCCTAGACTCAAATATTACTAATTTCTTTGCACGGAAAGGCCGTCATGGTTAATCATAGATTTTGTAGACACAAACTTTCAAAAATCTGATCACTTGGTTATGATCAATTATAACAAGTGTGTATATTATATATATATATATATATATTACACACATATAATAGCCATAAATTAGAGATATGATGCATAAAAATAAATCTATAAATTGATATGATTTATATGGTATAAAATTTTATCTGCTTTACAATAAAAATAATTTATGAATTTAATTAATAACCTACCCCACATTATTTTTTAGATTTATTTTTATGGAATCTCTAATTTGTAGTTAAAACATTTTTAACATATATAATCCCACCACAGTACCCCAGATCAATAAATTAACAATTATATAAACTAGTGCATGCTATGTATAGGTTCTCTTGTGAAATTTATTAGTGGGGCGCACCGGTTAAAATAAATTTTGTTTGTTTATTGAGATGAAATTAAAATTTTAAAATATTTTTTAAATTTATTATTATATTTTTTTAAATTTTCATACAAAATATAATAAAAAAATTTAACTTTTTTTAAAATTTAAAATAAAATTAATATTAAAAAAATATATTACAATAATAATTTATTTTTTTAATTTTTATTTTATTTTATTTTATCTCATATTTAAAAACAAACCAGGCCAATTTGCAAGAGTTTTCAGTTTTATCATTGTGCATTAATTTAGCCAAGTACGCCTAAAAACCATGCAGCAGCAATATGTCATGGTGCACTGCGCACAGAATAATTTACATCAGAAACGCGTCCAAGGAAGCTCCCTGATCTGCAGGTAACTTTTTTATTTTTTTTTTTTCTCCCACCGTTGGCAATTGGCATGAGCCACATTTGCTTCGTACTGTTGCTTGAAATGATATATTCCACAAAACAAGACAAGCATTATTGTTGAATGAGATTTTCTTCGGAGCATAATGATCACGCGCGCAGAGATCGATAATAATAATAACATATGATCGTGTGAATATATAAAAGTGCCTCGAAACAGATGGCAGAAATCATAGGTAATATTTTTAAATACATGGAATTAAACATATGATATAATGTCGAGCCGAAAAGATGATCAGGACAACTGATCATGATGAGGAATATGGATTATAAAGATTTAGATCTTAATGTATGTCTCTTTTGCTGCTGCTTTCTTCAACATCTCCGAGACATGAAGGCGGTGTGGCGGTTTGACTTTATTTTTTCATGCTTGTTAGTTAATGTATATGATGAATGGGAAAAGTTACTTAATGTATATGATGAATGGGAAAAGTTACTTGTATGCATGCTTGTTATGCTCCATGCACGAATAATGAGAAAAAAACAACCCTATAGCTTTTACAAGCTGAGACCACGGAATCTCATGTCAAAGAAATTAGCACTAATTAAAAAGTTGCATGGGATTCGATTAGCTAACATATACAGAGTTGTTTACCGCCTGCCATCCGGCGTAAGCTGGAGTATAACCAGAACTTGTGAATTGGTTGATGATGTTGTGTCTCTATACGGCATTAATATAACTCAGAAGTCAGAAAATGAGGCCGGCGGGTCCCATGCCCCATTCATATTCAATATTGTATGAGACAGGAGACTTTGCTCCAAAGTTTGAATTGAATTAGTTTAGTGGGTAGGGAGGAGATTAATTATGATGGCGGCAGGTTGGTGCTGAATTCGTCTCAAAATTTGCATGCGGCTGAGAACCCCAAGTGGCATTTGACAGAAGGGTTTTTACTTTTCTTCCCATTTGGCTTAACTTTCTGCTAGCCCGATCGACTTGTCTTTCCAGGACATTAATTCTAGGTCATGTAGCTCATCGCGCTTTTATTAATAAAGCAGCTTGCATGTTTTGGTCAATCCAAGATCGAAAGCTAAGCATGCATTTACTATATATATTATATGAGCTACTAATTATTCTACATCACACATTTTATATTATTTTAAATTATTTTATATATTTTTTAAAATTAAATTAAATTAAATTAAATTAAATTTAATTATTGTTAAACTAATTGAATTGTTTTATTTATAATTTATACATCACATACTTGTTATAAAAAATAAAATAAAATGTGAAATATGTTGTGTGGGGATCATGACAAATTGAATTATTCTATTCATTTACCGTTAGGATCACATAAAGATGTGTATAAAGCAATGCTTTTTGTGTTGTATCTACCATTTTGATCAGATCTCACCCATTCTTTTTGTATTTTTTTTCTAGTATTAATAACTAGATCATTATCTTGCTGAAAAGAATTGACAACCCCTAAAACTGGTCATAATTGATTTTCCCTAATTTTCGGCGGGCTAATCCATGTGTTATCATCAATATATATCACATCGATACATTGAGATCATGAGAGTGCAAGTACATATGACATTTTTATTTAGAGATTGGTGTCAAAACCATTGTTTGATCAAGAGTATTACTATATACAATCTTAACGAAGTTTGTAAGTATCACTCTCTTTGAAAAAAATTTATACACCATTAAAAATATTTTTCTTATAAATCTCAAATTTATTCTTTTTTTTTTTTAAATAGAATGCGCAAAATTTGGATACCCCATAACTATAAATAGCATTTCTCTTCACGATGATAATTAATTAAGTGACAACTCTAATAATTAGAAATTAGATATTCGATCATATTGAAGGTAAAGTATAACTTGTTTTTTGAATATATATACTAATCTTGTTAGTTTGCCATGATCTTTCTCAAAAGTGAATAGAAAGAATGCCCAAATAAGGAGTATGGACGTTGACACTTGAATTCAAACTCAAAATGGCATGATGGGTCTAAATTCTAGAGAAGAAAAATCTAAAAACGGTGGATGGGGGATAGTGACTTGTGACGTCAGGGAACAGGAAGAGGGAGTAACGTGTACGTCGCTAATTGTCCTTTGGTTTGAATAAGGAAAGTCCAAACTCTCTATCCGACGACACGATACCAAAAAGGTCAAATGAATTAATTTATCCAGATCATCATAAAGAGAAGATAAATTATATCTCCAAGAGCCAAAGAGAGAGAGGAGGAGGAGGAGGGGATGCTTTGTCGTGTGGGACCGCTTTTATTGTAGTTTCGTAGTGGGTGGACCTGTCCTCCTTCCCTTAATTCCCAGTACCCCTCGTGGTCCTCCTCTTCTGCTCTTGGCTTGTTTCACTGCTCCATCTCTGTCTTTCTTATTACACCACCACTAAGTACAGGAGACAAACATCTTTGTCATGACCCACCAAGAAGATAGTATCAGAAAAATGAAAGAGAAAGTAGTAGTCCGTTTCGAACATATTATTACCAAAATAAAGTTATTATTCTTTCTATAAGAGTATAAATTTCCATCGTGCAACCAAGAGTCCTAAGTGGGCTTCGTTGAGCCCAAAAAATAAAAATAAAAAACCCAAAAATTCTAGCCAACTAGGGAAATACACAAATTGGTACAGGCGGCAAATTTGCTGCATCTTCATTGGCCACACTCAAGGAGATTTTGTCTAATATGATTTCATCATGAATTTCACACTTAATTAATGTTTTCTGAGATTGGCTTCTTATTCTTATTATCCTCCCCATCAAACAACTAGATGCTGCTTCAGTAGTTAGATGAGGCAAGCAAGTCACGAAAAAATTGGTTATTTCTGATTCCTTTAAATAGAGCAAAGTACAAGAGTACATTACATGCAATACCTTCTAAACTGTTATTTACCATTAACTAGATGTATTATAACCAGATGTTTAATCTGTTCTTTCCCTCGTTGATTTTCTAAAAGACATGCCTGAGTTTACATCGTGGAATGGGTTAGATCCTAATCTCTCTGAGTCAGTCTCCCTACAACTACTATTACTACTACTAGTCGCTAACTTTCTACAATTTCTAGTCATATCCTTATGCAAAATCTGAACATTTCCCTCTGCTTGAGACCCATGGGTTGCATGCTGGTCTGAATAAGAGGGTGAATGCCGAGATGGAGAGGGAGAGGGAGAGGGAGAGGTAGAGGAAGAAGAAGAAGTATCGGAATCAGAAGGACTGTTCCGTCTCTGTCCTGAATCACCAAATATGAAGTCAGATAATTCGTCGGTGCTGGTGGAATCGCGGGTGCTATCAGTGCTGCAGGAACCTTCATCGGAGTTGCTGCTAATAAGGGAAGAATTATCACTTGATGAGTCCTCTTCTAGTATTCTTTGCAGCCGGAGGAACTTTGTGGTAAAAGATCCAAGGCTGGTGGAACCGTCTGGAGGAATCGAACCAGGGAAAAGCTGGGCAGCCCTTGATTTGGATATAGAGTTCTTCCCATTGATCCAAGAAGGGATGGCCTTATGTCTGGGGTCAGAAGATGTTATTTTGTTCCTTATTAACCGCGGAGCCCTTGGTGAGCACCTGTGAGGCAGGTGAATAAGTCAAACAACAATTCAATGGCTACAGATTGAGATATCTTAATCTTATATTTTAAACTTAAAAAACAAAAAAAAAAAATCAGCTCCTTAGATCTATTACCTGGCATATAGAAGCATGTATGCCCCTTTTGTCAAGACTCTTTCAAGTTCCACAGGCGTTACCTACAAGCCCACTTGATGGTTACAAGGAAATTGGTGTAAAATATAATTCAATGTTTCTATAGCGCAAAATATTCATAAAACAAGCAATTGCGAGTATATAAAGTATTAGATAACCCCAATTCAAAGAACCCAATCCTTAAAAATAGGAAAACTAAACGCCGTAAAATGTTTGAAACTTGTTTAAGAAATGCAGTTTAATAGAATCTGGGTGCTTACAGTGCTGTCATCAATCTTGAACCACTTGTTTTGGACATTCTTAACATAGCACACATAATGACCAGAAAAGGATGCATTCATGATATCCAGGTGGACCACCACTCCATAAAGCCTATATATCGGTGATTTATCACTGGTCCCACTAATAAATGGTGCCAAGTCCAGGATCTCAGGATATTGAATTGGCTTATTGAGCTTCCCAAATTTACCTGACTGTAAAAGCATCACGGTAAATAAAACAAAACCGTAAAGCAAAATGTCATCCTTAACGAGAGTACCATAAAATTACCTGAAAGCGCTTCAGCGCAATTGTAAGGATATTCGGAGCCTCCATTATTGTTAGTTTCTTCTTTGCCCTCTCATAAGATTTGCATCTGAGTAAATAAGATAATAAATAATTACAAAAAAGTGGCCATAATTTATAAAGCCAAGGTTTTCAACACAATTACTTATTTATATTTGATAAGTGAACGAAAACTTTATTGATGAATAAGCCTAGCCAAAGTACACGGGAAGCATACAGACCAAATATAAGCCAAAGAATAGATCAATGAGAGACTATCCAAAGGAAGGTAACAGATGATGCTAAAAATACAAAAACAAACTACAAAAACGGAAGATACTACTTCAACATAAGCCAATATGAGGATCCAATATTTTATAATTTAAAAACAACAATTAAATTTCATAGGTCAGCTCACCTAGGGGTGTTCATCCGGGCCGGGTTGTACCCGGCCCGATTTAAAATTGTATTTATTTCTTAACATTTTTAAATTTTTTTTTTTTAAATGTTTAAGGAAATTTCGAATCCGGGTTCCGGATTTGGGAATCCGGAACCCGGATGAACACCCCTAAGCTCACCTGCACCCCTACCCAACTACCTTCTCCAAAAAATAAAAAAAATAGATTAAACATGTTAACAAATAAATTAGATAAGTAATAATATAGAACTTCTTTTTGTCAACCATAGGGCTTCCCAAATGCATCAAAGTAAAAGCCGAACCCTGGAATGCATATGATTATCCAGGAACTATCAACTTTACATCAAGCAGATATACCAATTCCATGTAATTTTTTTATATGTGGTCGAACAGATCTCGCACCAACAGTTAATAGTTTCGGTACAGATTTTCTGTCAAAATCAATCATTGCCATAAATGGAGACGCAAAAGTGAATATATAAAAAAGCTAATTTGTTCTGACTATTCACATTGAACATTTTTGCACCAGACCGCGAGAAAAGTTGTATTATTATAATAAAAAGATTTCTCTCATATTTTACAGCAGAGATGGCAGAAAAGGAAAACTGAAAAAATTGATGTATCCAATGGCCACCAGTTGTAAAAATTTAGGTTGACAAAAAAATCACAACTTTGTTTTAGCAACAAAATTACCGGATGATGGTTGCAAGAGATTCAAAAAACTAGGCAATGCAAACCAACCTGCTACATTGGTACTTGTTTTCACCATCCAAAACCTCAGTAGCCGTGAATCGATGTAGGGCCTCTTCCAGGGTTCCTATATCTCCTTCTATCTCAACGGTGAGATCCATCATCCTTTCCTGCCGCTCGGACTTGCCTTGGCACTTTGTGCATTTAATCTGCAGGCAACAGTATCATATATATATATATATATGCATCACTTACATTTCAGAGGAAAAATCTTATCTCAGCATGCCGGAAGAACTGGAACAGGAAAACTTATAAATTTTTCAATTGCAAGACATGTAAACAGTGCATGGGTTGGACATAGGATTTTACTTTTAAATATCAATGTAAAGACCATGCAATTACCTTGGATCGGAGGTAACCTCCAAATGCAAAGCCTATAAGAGTGGTTTCTTCTTCCTGAGAGCCTGATGCATCTAGCCCAGCCTCCTTGAGGCAAACAGATTGCATTGTATCAATGGCATACCTGTTTTTTAAAAGTTCTAGTTAACTAATCATTACTCTTTAAAACTTGATCCATTGGCACTTGGGTAAAGCATAAACTCATTTATTTAATTCAAAAAATTTGAAAGCACACCTCAGGAATTCATGGGCGTCTTCTTCTCTTCCATGACCAAGCTGACTTCCAATATTTTGTAGTTGTGAAAGTATCCCAATAGGAGAGAGTGGAGAATTCCCCTCCTTTGCCTTTAATATTAAACTTTCAAACTCACAGGTGAAACACCCTTCTTTCTTCACACCTGATATATAAAAGAATTAATAAATAGCAAATAAACTTAGATCCTATACAAGAGTCACCTTAGACAATTAAACAAGTAGGTCAAATGAGTCCATGATGAAGATGATAATAAACATACATGCTTTTGAATGAAGCCCCTGAAGAAAATAAGCAGTTAGAGGAGGGGTAAATGCCAAGCACTGGAGCACAGCATTAGCATAACAGCTGCAAGGGAGAAAAGGGAGAAAGTTAAATGAGAAAAATCCTTCTAAGAAAGACAATACAACAAAAAAAAAAAAGATAACACAGATTGCCTTCAGAATCTGCAAATTTTAGTTGATACTCAGAAATGGAGAAATAAAATATTTCTATTCCTGCAATAGTAAGATCTCATTACACCACACGGAATCGAACTGCTAACAAATGTAAGCCATCTAGTAAGTTGCAACTCACAAGCCAGCATACCAAAATTATAAAATGCCAAGACACAGGTGTATGCCCAACTGCTGATCCTAGAAAACATGGGGATGCCTAGGCATGGACAATCACAAAAGAAAATCTAGCAAAAGGTAGGGTATCTGTTTGTCCATATGTGAATATTTATGCACAGAGCTATAGCAAATTAGCAAATAATATGAAAGTTACCTCATACATTCACTAACAAAATGAAATTAACATGGTTTCATAGCATTCCCTAAGGAAAGAACTCAGTTTTTGTCAACTTCCAAAACATACATGTCTTAAACCACAAGTAATTTTTCATCTTCCCAAGAAAAAATTCATCAGCCACTAGTGACATAAATTTTCATGAATTTAATAGCATACTTTTAATTATTTTAATGGCTTGATCTTTCATGAGTTCTTGTATATTGATCAATAAAATATTTTGTACTAATAAAAAATTAGTAATTTTACAAAAAAACCCAAAAATACCAAAACCATTTCTTGCTAAAACCACTCTCACAAAACTTTTACACTTTAAGTGAGCCCCGCTGCTTTCACAAATGCAAACAGAAAGAGTGATTATTAGGTACTCCCAGAGTACGGAAGCATGGTACTCCCATCCAATCATAAGTTTCCATGTCAATCAAAATTGATGCATACATAAACAATTTTAATTAGATGGCATGTTGTGATAGGATACCACGCCATCTGTATGGCGGGAGTACCTAATAATTTTCCAAACAGAAAACATCTCAGAAATCTTTCTCAAAATTCACAATTTCTGATGCAAACATGCCATTTATATCTTGGGGGAGCATTTCTGCAATACAATGAAGGGTAGAATCTGCAATTGCAATGTCACCTATCATGCATGTCATATTGGCAGAAGCTCTCAAAAGTACAAAGTGCAACAATTATAGCACATTCGTGTATTATAAAAATTATGTCATCGGTATAAAAAATAAAAATGATCTGGATTCACCATATTTCAAATGTCATTTACATCAACGTGATTTTTTATACAAATACATAGAAATATATAAACATATCTTATATTTTTTCGAAGTAAAATATAAACAAATATTGATACAAGAAAATGAAGCTTACAAATAAATGACAGCCATACTAAATTGTTGACCAAGACAAGATACAAGTGCATAAATTTAAATCAATCAGCAATGTGCTGCTGCTATATCCTGCATCCAGCTATTAAGGAAGCTGAAGCAGACAGATACAATATTGCATGAACAAATTAACTGCCGGGTACATTGGCCAGCCTGTTAAAATCCGCCTGAGGAAGGGTAACAAGCATATTTTTCACCATTACAGTGGGAAGGCAGATTCTATAAATTAAAAAATTAAAAAATTAAAAACCATTCATATATGGGTGAGGGGTCTGTCTCCATTCTCAGCTCGTCGTCTAAGTCATTGGGCAATCCTCACTTATATTTCAATGAAATTTTATATAATGGATATATGAAGTATGAAGTTTCTTGATTTAATCTGATCTCTGAGCAAGTGTCCTATGGACTGCTGGGGTTTTCTTAAATTACTACTTTTTAAATATTGTTTAGAAACTGGTTTTGTGGTGGCCCGAGGCTTGGAGTAAATTTGTGCCATATTTACTCATCCGTAGGGCAGGTGCAGGCGAAATCCCCTCCTTGGGTGGGCAGGTGGGGGTTGACAACGCCCACCAACTAGGCAAGGGGGTGGGTGGGGTGGTAGCATACAACTACTAATAACTGAGCACAAATTCATTTCAAGTAAAGCTTCCCACAAACAACAACCATTTAAATTACCTGTTCCCACAATTTATAAGACCACAGGGATGCAACTCCAACTTGTTCCAATTATAGAGCCTGACAAACAGTTCGTATGGAAAGATTCCCTGCAAAACAAGCACATAATCAACAAGAAAATAAATTGCATCCAAAAGCTAAATTAGGCAACAAAATCATATCAACAAACCTTATCGGTGTATCTTCCAGAAACCCCACCCCCATTGCCCACTGGGTCATCTTTCGACAATTTAGGTACTCTGAACTGATCAACAACCTTCCGTACAGATGTTTTTAACCCACTCCTAGCATTTGGAGAAGAATTCCTAATCTGAGAGGATACAGCAGCACTAGTGTGAACACCATCTACCTTTGCAGGTTTAATCACAGGAACTGAAGACCCTCGAGCACTAGAGGCTAAATGAGCATCAAAAGCACTAGATGGTAAACATCCCACTTCTCTGGACTTCAAGAGATGGGAAGTACTGGCAGGGTCATCAGCACCATGCTTCAAACTTTCAGATCTCAAAGATGGCAAGTTACTGATTTTCAAAGCATCCGTACTTCTTGAATTCCCCATAACGCTTGAAGAAAGATGAATATGTGAAGAGGAAGATGGCATAGATTTAACTTCACAGCTAGTTTCATTATCTGCACGACCAGGTCCTCCATGGTTCAACAATGCAGTGTGTTTGACCACCTTTGGAGCATCAGCACTAATATTTTCTGATGAAGCTGCTCCATGAACAAACTTAGCAATCTGCGAAGCACCTGGAAGAGCATCATCTGCTAGAATGCCTTTTACCTCAGCACCTTGTTCATGTAAAGAAGTAGTTTCAGACAAGTTGAATGAAAAACGTAAGACAGATCCAGAATGAGATAATTTGGCATCATCGAGTCCATGGGTATTTGACGAAGTAGATTTTTCAGATGCATCAATTGTGGACCCAATGGAGTCGAGAGTCGTCCCCCAAAAACCGGAAGACACTTTACCATGCTCGGCATTTGAATCCTCACACAAGCGAATACTTCCTAAACCTGAAGAACTGGTTGATGCGCACTCATTTTCTCCATCAGTACAATCAGATTTAGTCTGATTTAAATTACTCACTTTGGTAAGACGATCAACAGAATAAACTAAACTAGCAAACTTAGGAGACAATGGCTGGCTTTGATTCATGTTCCTAGTAATAAAAGAGGTATCGGGCCTGTCAATGGGATTATCAACGGAGAGATGTACATCTGATCCCCCAGACTCATTTGAATCTGTGCTCTCACCCACAGAAACATCATCAGATTCACCATTGGTAGTTGAAGCAGAAAATCCAGAAAATGACATACTAGATGTTTCAGAATCAGAATTATTTCCTTTACTATCTTGTAGGAACTCAGCTTTTGTATCATCAACCTTCTCGTGTGGAGATTTAAGAGAGCCGCCAGGATTAGAAAAAACAGGTTCCCCAGGAAATGTTTCTGTTGGGTTTGGGAGACACCTGCCTTCAGTCTCAAAACTGTCATAATTGATTTCATGGCTGTCTTGATCTGTCACCTTGCTTCCCACATCATTCATCTGTTGAATGATATTGGGAGGACGACATTCCTCCTTGTGACCTTGTCGCCAGTGAATTATCTGGCATTTTCCAGAGCTACAAAATCCAAATTTCTCTGTCACTAACTAGAATAAACATGACTTGAATAAACAGAAATTGAAAGCAATTAAAGCTTTCTCGGGCTCTATTTGAACAAAATGCGGCTGCCAACACACTACCTAGTAGCGGCATGGGGGCATTGTGTTAATGTTCTTTTTTTTCCACCAGCAAAATAGCACATAGTTTCACAAAATGGATGCAAACTTCAATTTCATATTGATTGATATAGCTCAAGGTACTGAACTCTTCCAATAAAAGAGAAAACATTCCATATCCTGTCAAAGATAGGAAACCGGTAGCCGCAATATTCAACGTGGATTGAAATGAGTACAACGTGTTTCATGGAGCTCATATAAAATCACCTCCCTAGTCTTCCTAACATGTGCTGTTTTTTTTTTTGATAAGTTCCTAACATGTGCTATTCATAGTTCCCAAATCCGTGTTCGTGCCAAATACGTAATTTCTTAAGATGACAAATAATTCCTCTAAAGTTTTTTCTTTTTTTGGATAGAAAATCCTCAAAAGTTTTAGAATGTACGGAAACATAATAATGTGAGAATATCCACAAAATCGAGGAATTATACAAATCTGAAACCAAATTATCATGCACACGAATAAAAAATGATCACTAACAAATAAAATCCTACCAATATCGGACGGCCTTGCACCGGGCACACCGGGTAGTGGTAGGGGAATAACACACGGCGCACTGATAATAACTCGTTGAAATCGGAACAGCATAGTCGGCACCAAAACCATACCCAGCGGTCGCCTCAAGCTCGGCTCTTGCTGCCTCATCGGCAGCCAGCACCAATAGCCGCTTGATCTCCTCCCTTCTGGCCAAGGCGTGCCGCCATTTTCTCCGAATTATGAACCCAATCACCGGGGCGACCAGGCACGCAACAAGCACCAGGCGCGGAAACCCTAAAAAATACCCGTAGTCACGCATTTATCCTGCACTCAACACACATCCAGAAATATAAAAACCCCGAAACCCTAAAATCTCCACGGCGCATAAAGAGTCGCCGGTCCCGCTGGTTATGGCACCGTCGGTTACGCATGCAGAAATCTGAATCGATCGGAAGCGATCGACGGTGACAATTTCTGAAATTCAACAGATAAATAGAAAGACGGAGGGAGACAGAAATGGAGATAGTGTTGTTGGGTAAATACTTGGACTGTGACAGGGAAATTTCAGAGAAGGAAGTGAGCAAGGAAGTGAGCCGTGAGTGATGAGGATTGAAAGGACCCGTGGATTCAGAAATCGGATACTAGGAAAAATAGATCGAGATTTTGGGAAAACAAGCAAACTAAATAAGAAAGTAAACAGAGTTTAAAGCTAAAATATTATTGTTCTGTTCGTACGTTGGCGAAATAGGACATGTTCTGGTCGGGGGGAAGGAATTTTCAATTGTTTTTACGCTATGGGGAAGCGTGAATTCCTCGTCCATCAAATTATTCGGTCCATTATTAACCCTCGCCCTACTCTAAGCCGGTCCGGACCGGGATAAGCATCGTGATTTTGTGGGGACATGGGGATGGGATCGAACGGCAGAAGTTTGGTCGCAAGTGCTTGATTAGGTGGGAGAGGGACACGTGTGATAAGGATAGGTCACTTGCCATGTTCCAGAAAATTATCAACTGAAGTGTTCCTCGTAAGATGTTGGGAATTTAAAGTTTAACCTCTCCACAAGTAATAACCTTTTTTGATGAGCTCATCTAATTTATAAACAAATAAATAAAATGTTTTCCTAAGTTCCCGTGTAAGACTTAAGAGTAAGTGCATGGCTGAAGCCAATATTCAAGGCATTTCATTAGCTTTTGTTGCTAACCATAGTCCTTACATAAAAATGGCATTAAACTATAGAGTATTTGCAAAACCTTAACTAATTTGGTTCTTTACTATGTTGGTGCGTTATCGTGACTTACGACTAAAATTTTATTTATAAATATGGGTAGGATAGGACCAAGCATTTCCATTAGCCAATGAAACCATAGTTTTAAGTTTTAATCTCCTTCTACATTATGTGATGTCAATAATAGAAATAATATTATTATTAATTTTTTTTATCAAAATCAACTCAATTAAAATTAATTAATTCATGCGATCTTAGGATGCACAAGTTACAAACACCTATTTTTAAATAAATAAATAAATAAATATGATATCTATATAAAACAAAAAAATAAAATCATTTTCTTACTGTGAAATTTTTAAAAAAAAAATATTCAAACCAATTTTAGGAATAAAATAACAGTGGGTTTTAAGCTTACTGTTAAGAAATGTCGTGATCTTCTAAAGTACGTATAAGAGAAGTTGAACCACTCGGACAGGTTTTCAAATGGCTGTAAACTTCTTTGAAGATTTTTTTTTGCATAGCATAATAAAGATAAAATTTAAAAAACAAAATCACGCGGTCTCACGCGTTTTTAGAAAGCTTTACGAGTGTCCGTTGAACCGTTACAATATATGATTAAGAATTGATATTTGTAGTTAAATATCGCGTTTTTTTTTTTTTTTTTTTTTTTGAGAAATCACAGCACTTCCCCAATTTATTATCTAGCATCATAGGGTATTATTGCAAACTCAAATTTAAGAAATTGATAATTCCATCCGTATACGATTAAGCCCTCGTTTGGAGTCTCCACAAGAGTTTGGTTGGACCTTTGGGTCCCAACGCTGCCTTCGTTCATCCCAGAACCTAATTCCCTTACAAAATTGGGAAGAATCAAATCTCAAAGTAGCTATGCTTACTCTTGAGGAGCAAGATGGAATACACTGCTCCTTCATACCCTCTTCTCTCCTAACTTCGCTCAAGAAATATATCTCCTGCATCCCTTTGTCCAATTACAATGACACTGCTACAAATGACAAAACCAAATAGAAGCATCATAATTCTGGCAACTTTTCAGTCAAAATCGCTTATAGGGTAATATGATTTTTTCCAATGTTAATCATGGCCCTGATTTTCCTCGAAAAAAATTGTGAAAACTACAAATTCAAATCTTTGGTTAGAAGGGTCATCACTCTGAGTGAAGAACAAACACTCTGCCTCCTTTGTCAAGTAAAATAAGAGACCATTTCTCATTTTACCCTCAACTATTACTACTCAAAAATCTTATAAAAACATTCAAATGACCCATTGAAATCACAAGATTTGTCAGCAAACCAATCATGGAATGGATAAAAATCATCCTAGCCCCAACTGACTCCCTAAATATTTATAAAGATGAATCACAATCTTTCCAATTACTTGCAGCCTTATTCATTAACAACACTTGGTACCTTAGAAACCTTGTCACCCATGACTCTCTTGTTCCAAACCCCATGTGGCTTATTTCAAAAGCTTTCTCATATCACGGCTTAGCATGGAAAGAAAAAAAGAAAAGGGCCGAATGAGACTATAACTTGCCAACACAAGCAACACAAACCCCAAGACCACCCCACATCTAATTTGATGTAGCGGTTAGACCAGAAGGAGCCACAACAACAAATATTTGCTTCTCAACTTAAAGAAGCCCTCTCTTCGCAATTACTAGCTTTATGCCAAGCAAGAACCCAAATGTGGGGAAGCAACAACATCATTGTCTTAGATCAAATAAGCCAAAAATTCAGGATTTTCAAAAATTCAAATAGAAGGCGACTCAAAGCAAGCCATCCAAGCAATTCTCCGTACCGAACACTTGATAGATTGGAAAATGCATGTAGTTGCAAAAGACATTCAATTCATTCCACCAAACTTTAAAGCTTGGACAGCAACAAAATTTATCGATCAAAAAATCGATGTACGTATAATATTGCTCAATGAGTAGCTTCCAATCGCAAATTTAAAAGCATTCTCTCATCCTCTGTTTCCCTTTGTATTTTATCTTTCCATAGTGGTAAGAATCTACTTTTATAATTTTATTTTCAAACCTCTTTGTACTGATCTTTTAGTTTTTTTTTATCAGCAAGCATAAGGTAGATTAATACTAAACAGGGTATAGAGTTGTTGGAATTATAAATTACAAATTAGGTGGGTCTTTTCCATTATGAAAAGGTAGAAATTGGGGAGGAAGAGTGGTGAGGGACAAACATCCAAAGTACAAGTTTGAAATTGTCCATTGAGCTAAAAGATGCACGCATGATTAAGGGATCGATGTATTTTATTTGTTGTCCAAGCATTAAAGTTATTCAGCAGATGCTTAATGTCAACGATCACATTCTCCATTTCCCAGTGAGTGTATAAAGAAGTCAAGTGAATAACATCAATAACTTGTTGGGAATTGCTTTCGCTAGAAATTTCTTTAATGTTTCTGATCCTAGCTTTAGTAAGGCCAAAAAAGATAGCTCCTGCTTCACCTACTGCTGGGTTTGTATTAGAGAGGTGACATGTGTGAACAAAAAGGATTTCGCTTGATTGAGAATAACATAATGCAGCAATAGTATTGTGATTTGAGTGAACAGTAACATCACATTGAAGCGTAATGGGGTGAGAGGCCCCATCACATTGATTGTTTGAGCTATTTTGTGAATGAGATTTCTGAAGTCAAGTTTGATTATATTCTTGAAATTGAGCATTGACTGTAATGATCAGCTCCAAGGGGGAGATTTTTAGTTTGTTATGGACAATTTTGTTGCGTGCAAACCATAAGTTATCCATGTCAATGACTACAAAAATATGAAAAGAATGTGCTTCATCTTGCAGTACTGAGAGGTGTTTTTCTGGATTGATAATGGCTTGTATCCATTTTAATATAAGGAGAGAATTGAATATAGCAATGTTGATAGGCTATTTTGAGTGCCGCCAGAGAATTCTTGCATGCGCACATGTGAAGAGCAAATGATGGATTGTTTCTTCATTAAGATTACATAGTGAGCATTGAGTATTTGGAGTAGCGTTGTTGGAGAATTTTTCTATTGCAGCTTTGGTAGAGGAGACTATAATGAGCTATTTTCTAGATGAAAAGTTTATGCCCAGAGTTTCCGTAGTGTTTTCAAGGGATATCTAATATGTTGGATTGGTGATGTTGAGTTATGGCCGCATAAAAGGATTTTATAGAGAAATGTCCAGAGTAATGATGCAACTAGTGAACTTTGTCCATAGAGTGGTGATAATTAAATTGAGACAGAGGAATCTTTTGGATTTCTTGAGCTAAGGCTTGTGTAAATAATGTAATAATGTGGAAAGAAGGAGATTATTTCACCTTCTAGGTTTCTCCAAAATGAGCTCAGCCACTCTAAGTTCTTTATCTAGCATTCTAGTTTCCGAATTAGGATTGAGAATATGCTCCAAGAGGAAAAAGCAAACTCGATATGCACCCTATCAGCAAGCAAGTTCATCTGCAAGATCAGGTACCATCTCTCCATATAGAAAAATGCCTATATTTTCTGTTAATCCAAAGATCATAATGGCAGGGTCCATAATGCTACCAGGGGGGATATGAAGTTCATATCTTGGAACTGCAGGGGTTTAGCTCGACTCTATGCTCTTCATTCCACTAAAGCTCTTATTAGAAAATATAATCCTAATGCTCTATTCCTCTCTGAAACTCTTATTTCTGATGCTAATATTGCCAATTATGTAAATAGGTTAGCTTTTGTTAGATATGTCTATGTTCTTCCTAGTTATTGCTAGGGTGAACTTTTGTTTTTATGGACTCAACTTTTGTTAAAGTTGTGGACAAAAATATAATATTATTTCTGCTTTAATTTATCGTGAGCCTCATTCCTCTCCTCGGATGCTTAATATGATCTATGAGCTAACAAGCTACACTAAAAAACAAATCTTCTGGAATCATCTCACCTATATTGCCAATACTTTTTCTAGCCCTTTTGCAGTAATAAGAGATTCAATGCTATTTTAAGTAAAAAAGAGAAGTTAGGTGGAAGACCTTGTACTAGCACTTTAAAATCCACAAATCTCAAACCTTTTTTTAGAAAAAATAAAGAATACTACTCACCATGTTTGTCAAAAAAAAAAAATATTTGTTGAATTTAAAAATGAGTTACTCATATTAATTTCATAATTATAAATTTTTTAAATTTTTATACAAAATATAATAAATAATTTATTTTTATAAAATCTTAATTCAATTTTTTAAAATTTAAAATTTAAAATTTAAAATAATAATAAAATTTAAAATAAAATTATTTAATTTTTAAAATTTATTTTAATTTATTTAATTTCTTAATTAAAATGGTATCTAAAAGAACTAATAATAGATTAAAAAACAGGTCACATCAATACCTTTTGTGGACGGCAATTCTTTTTCTTTTTGTTTATTGGTATGGGCAATGGGCATCCTCTTAAACTATAAAATCAGAAGGCAAAACGCCTTTTATTTATTTATTATATATTATGGCAAATAAATAGGATAATCATATTTTCACTTCTTTCTATGGGGTAGATCTAATTAAACAAAAATAAAGTCCTCCATCATTGCGTAATTACCGTTGAACAATCCCAAAACACAAAATTACCGTTGAACTAGTGGGGTCGCAAAATTTAACAGCAAAATCCTTGAAATTCCAGGTAGACCATGTATACCCGAGAAATGTCTTTTTTTATTTATTTATTTATTTATTTATTTTTTAGCATACCCGAGAAATGTCTTACTTATACATATATGCGAATGAGTAATATTATATATAAATTTTAAATATGTAAAGTTTATATAAGTTTTTTTATAAAATTGTCTTCCACTAAAAAAAGTAATTTTATACACTTTTTTATAATGGAGTTTATTTTTTATAAATAGATTGTCCAAAACTGTACATTTAGATTTTTTGTATATATTATTCATAACTTTTTATGTTTTAGCAATATATACATGTATGAAATGAACTATTTATTTTAAAGAAAAAGACTATTTATGTAAATCTTTTAAAGAAACAGATTATAAAATTTATTTTATATGACTACGGAAAGTATTATTTTTTGTTTAAATGTATTAGTTTCAATTAATTTAATTAATATATTTTATATGATCAATTATTTAATTAACTTATATTTAAAACATATTAAATCTCCATACTGAATTATAAAATGATAAGATCTAAAATAATAAATAATATTATAATTATTTAGGTTTATTTATAATAAAAAAATTAAAAATCTTACAAAGAGTGATTAAATTATAATTTCACCTTTTTAAAACCTGTAAATTAAACATTTTCTAGCTTATGCAAAACATTATAAGGATCTATTTAAGTTCATAAACTTAACGAGTTTGATTTAATTTATCTTAAATTTATTATTATATTTTTAATTTTTTTATATAAAATATAAATTTTAATAAATATTTTTTATTTTTATTTTAATACATTTTTTTAAAATTTTAAAATAATAATATTAATAAATAATTTTATTTTAAAAAATCTTATTTTCTTTTATCCCCATCTTCTAATTTAAATCGAAATGAAAAGAAGAAAGGATAGATTACTGGGCCATAGGAATTTGGGCCGCGCGCTTACATAAGATGCGTGTGCAGTAATGCTGAACTCTGCTGACAAAGAGCGTGCATCGAAGCGCCCCAAGAGTCGTCGACATCGTCGTCAACCCTTCTGAAAAAAATACGGACTCTCGTACTCCTAGAGAGAGCTCGAGGACGAAAAAGACAAGTGACTGTGTGAGCTACCCTATCGATCGTACCATATCCTAGCCTAGCTTAGCTCACCCAAAAGTCAAATCATGTCCGGCGGAAACTTGAGATGCGTGATCGTGGCCGTCGATGGCAGCCAGGAGAGCATGAGCGCCTTGAGATGGGCGTTCGACAACATCAAGCTGCGATCCCCTACGGTACAGTCCCCCGATGACGGTGCTTTCGTCGTCCTTCACGTCCAATCCACTGCGTCCATCGCCGCCGGCCTCACTCCCGGCGCCATCCCCTTTGGCGGGCCCAGTTAAGTACTGTTACATACTCGTTAAGCTATCATTTCCCACTGTTTATCGAAAAGAGGAAAAAAAATCACTTCTAATGGTCACTGAAGGAATTGGAAAATGGAATGAATAGGTGATTTGGAGGTGCCTGCGTTCACTGCGGCTATCGAGGCGCACCAGAGACGAATCACCGAAGCGATACTGGATCACGCTTCCCGGATCTCCTCTGAATACAACGTTAGCCTTCATCAACCTTCTTTCTTTTTCCTCTCCGGAATGTGGAAACACACACATGCTTTTTATACATCGGTGTTGATATTTTGTAGTTGACTTGATTGCGAATATGAATGATCGCGTCCGCATATCTCATTACCACTGAATATAATTTTTCCTGTTTGCAAAATATTTTGTATGATACGATGATTTCATCTCAATTTCGGGTTTTGGTGGCTTAGAATAGGTTATAATTGTCCACTTTAACATTTGACTTGCAGGTAAGACGAGGTTGCAATATGGTAGTATACTGAAATTATATCTTCATGGAATATGCTCTGCTCATTTGAATTAGATAATTTCTGTTTCAATGGCAGGTGAATGTCGAAAAGAAAGTAGTCGTTGGCGATTCAAAAGAGAAGATTTGTGAAGTTGTAGATACTTTGCATGCTGATTTGCTTGTGATGGGCTCCCGCGCTTTTGGCCCTCTTAAAAGGTATAATTTAGTTAGACCTTTGGATACAGAAACGGTTTTTCTCTGATTATATATGGGATGAATGTAATAAAAAACCCAAAACATTCTAGTTCCGACAGACTACACTTTCTTCTGACGAAATTCACGCATACATATATATCAAATTTGTGTTCATCTGGAGTTGCATTTTAGTACTACAATTTAATCCTCCAACCAAAAATTTATAGTCCTTCCCAAGGAAGTCACCTTTCCTTTCCCTATTTTCTTCTACCGTCTTTCTTTCCCCCGCTTCCCTTCAATGAAACAGTGTAAAATCTTTATTTTCTCCCCGGAAATCAGTGTAAAAAATCCTTATTTTCCCCTTCCAACCGAACTGGGTGTAAAACTTTCTGCAATGTTTGCGCATGCGTCTGACCGTTGAAACTTGAAAGCCTTTTCTCCAGCAATCATACCTACTATCACAATTCTGCAATCATACCACACTACTGTTAACCCTTGTTCATTATCTGATTGAAGCATTGGGCTACATTAGAATCTTATAGATTTATATTAGTCCACACTTAAGCTGCACACTTCTTGTAAAATACTAGAATGCTCGCATGCTTTGTTCCGAGAATGGGTATGTGGGGACACATAGGAGGCGCGTCTAGCATGATGTCAGAGCATAGACATATGAGAAACATTTCTATATAATCTGTTTATTTCTGCACTTCACACAATGAATCTTGTTCAAAACATAAATATGGCCCATAGTTGTTTTTTTCTCCATTTTGGTAAGTAGCTACATGGCAATCTCTAAAGTATCCGCATGGTTGTGCTGGTATTGGTCTTGTAGAGCTTTTATTTCTCTAATGTTGCTCAAATATCTCCATGGACATGAACAATGATGGTACCGCTCATGTATCTTTTGTAGTACTCCACTTGCTTCTTGCTTCACAATTCAGAAGATTTGAACAAATACCAGATGCTTTGTCTTTAGATACTTTGTTTGTATCATATTGTGGGTTTGATAGGTTTGATTAGATGAAAATAGTGGTTGACATCCTTAGCCACTCATGAGTATACTAAACATAGTAACTCTCAATCTATGTCTGCAGGATGTTTTTGGGAAGTGTAAGCAACTATTGCACAAACCATGCACAATGCCCAGTCATCGTGGTCAAGGGAAAGGAAAATTCCTAATTAGGTAAGTTTTGGTATTGAATCTCAATACCACAATAAGAATATTCCAGTGGCATCTTGTATTGTCATCTCTTTGCCTACTTCTGTTGTTCTTATCTTTAATTTTGGTCTTTATTTTTTCAAATGATTTGTGTCATTCTTTATAAAGTTGTGTTTGCCCTGATATGAGCACATAATTATGTCCTTGAACTCTTTTTAAGTCCAAAAGTTGGTTGTTGCTTTAGGGTCCATAAAAAAATGTCTAAATTTTCAGTTCTGGCAACAGATTGTAATCACCTAGATTGCCTAATGGTGTTACTACTTACCTGGATACATTTTAAAGCATTAGTTTGAATGATTTATTGTTTGCTGGCTCAACAATCAACATGAGTTATTATTTTACACGCTGCATGGTGCCTTCCCTAGCTAAGATTAGTTTCGATTGTTAAGTTACACCAAAGAGATAAGATCTCTCTGAGATCAATGTATTTCAGATGAAGGGGATTTGGAAAAAGCATGTTCTCATGCTAAATAGATTTTGGCTGTTAGACGAAGGTCATAGGTTTGTTTAGAGCTTGGAATTTCAGATATCGAAGTCATCGAGTTTGTCAAATCTGTTATGCATTGAACTCATTAGATATAAATGGATCTCTGCTGCAGCTCATCTTTCATCCATCTGTCCTCGTTTTGTGCAAATGGTAATGGAGCTTCAAGCCATGTTGTACTTAGAGAGAACATTTGAGGTCTGTGACCAAGTTCTGTTTTGTGACGAGTTGCAGTCATATATATATATATATATGCTTCTGGCTTATCTATGCCGTGTGATCACTTTTCATATCCTATGCAAGCTGTTTTGAGAAATTTGGTTATGTTTTTGTGTTCTTGTTGTAAATTCATGTCACGTCAATACATAGCTCAATTTGATTCATTTACTTCCTTCGACGGTGTTGGATTGATAATTGATATATTGTCATAATAATCAACAGTACTTTTCTTTGGTAATTGATTACTGTTTTGATTCCGTTTTATTTCTGATTGTGCCTTCTGAAACAAATGGGTAAGGAATATGATTGTCTACTTGTCCGGTGGATCATGCTCATTTCAAGACTCCCACCCTTTTTTTACCCGAGCTTGAAGGCTAGGCCCGGTTTGGTTACGGGGATAAACCGAAAAATTTACTATTACAGATTTTCAAATTTTCATACAAAATATAATAAAAAATTTACAAATTTCAAATTCTAAAACACAATTTTAAAATTCCAAAACAAAATTAATATTAAAAAAATATTTTATAATAATATTTTATTTTATTTTATTTTTAATTTTTAATTTTTATTTTATCTCATCTCTAAAAACAAATCAGACCTATGTCTGCTTGCGTCCATCACATATATAATTGGTCTTCAAATATTGATGAATTTGCTTGTCTATTTGATGGATGTGTTAAGATAATCAGAAAGCAGAGAACCAGAGGATTCAAGTGAAAACCTGTCCTTTTGGTTGTTGGGAGTATGACGAATTTGTTTTACCTTGAAGATTTGGCAAAAATTTGGCCTCCAACCACTTACCATCCCGAGCAATCGCGAAAGAACGCTCCTGCTCATGTTAAAAACAAATTAATTTGTTACTTATGATTGGGCTCATATGTGTTGGGTTTTTGGCCCAGTATACACAACACTTCACCGACTTGACCTCTGTCCCAAGTTGTGCCAAACATTTCGGCTTTATGTCCTTTATCTTTTGTATGAAGGGAGTTTTCGATTTAGTACATTAGAGCATTGATCTTGAATTTATTAAATAATTTTTTAAAATTTAAAAGAAAGTATAATTTTGATACATTCATCAAATGGGCCCGGTTTGAATTAGAAACTCTCTTTAATTTATCTTAATTCATCTTTATTTTATTATTACACTTTTATAATTTTTTATACAAAACATAAATTTTTATAGACTTTTTTAAAATTTCAATACACTTTTTTAAAATCTCAAAATAATAATAATATTAAAAAATAAATTAAACTCATCTGAATTCATCTCATATTCGAATCCAAATAGAGCTAAGTTTATAATTTTACATTGAATTCATTATTAAGATCCATCAAAATAATAATATAATATTATTTTTTTAATAGAAATATATTTAAATATATTTTTATATTTAGTAATTACACTAACCATATGTATATTAATAATATAATATGATACTTAAACAATTATTTTTTAATCAAATTTTGAAAAAATATTTATTAATTCCTTGTTAAAAAATTAATTTTTTTAAACCAAAATTTTCAACTAAGTAATTACTTAAATAATTATTTTTCAACCAAATAAGAAAATAAGAAAGAAAATGAGAAAAATAAAGTAGGAGAATAAAATATATTAAAGTATGTATTTAAAGTATGAATAGTAGTCCTTCAAATATGAATGATTGTGAAAATTTACTGTAACTTATGATTTGATGGATTCAATGTGGAGATTTTTTAACAAAAATCATTAAATTTATGTTTAATGGATCATTTGATGGATCCAATGTCAATGCTCTTACACTTGGGACCAGGGGATCTTTGAATTCAATTTCGTATATTTTCATCCACAACAGTATTATATGGATTTTTCAAAGGAAAAAGAAACAACTTTAGTACTTTAACTCAAGTTTGGGTAAGGGCACTCTCATTGGATTAGTTAAAAGCTATATTTCAAGAAGTGCATTTGTGTATAAATATCAAAAAATAAATGTAACAATTAATCAAATATGACAATAAAGTGTATAGAAAAAGATTCAAAAAGTATTTGAAGTGAATAGTAAAGCTAAAATAATTGTCAAAAAGTTAAAATAATTGTCAAATTTATGTAAAAATATATTTTTTAAAAGATGACTTTTAACCAATATAATGAAAGTGCGCTAATACATATATTAAAAAACATATAATAAAATTAATGGTTATTCGGCCGTGATTAAGAATCTTAAAAGACTGAACGAGAACAAATATTTATATAATGATTTGAGAAGTGCTACAGATATTAAAAAATTAATTAAAATTAAACTTACAAAATGATATAAATCTATTTTATAGTAATTTTTTTTTTTTTAATTTAATGCAATTGAACAGTAAAATTAACTCGTGAGCGGGGGGCGTTCTCTTTAAATCATTGAGCTGAGAGTGAGAGGATTCGTTTCAAGTTCTGTCCACATGTATCCTTTTGCTTTATAATTACAAGTTGTCTTTTCACTCACGTGCAGAAGCATAATTTACCCTGGATTTGTATGACTCTGGTGCCTTCTTCCCTAAAGTTCGAGTTATTTTATATATCTGAGTGTGTAGCGAACAGTACTATGCACATAAATTAAATGGTAAGAATTAATTTATAATATGAAAAATTAATCTTCTAAACTAAATTGTGATAAATAAGCAATATATATTTTAGTACTAGCTAGTGTGCTCTACGTCACGCTGGGCGCTAATTATGAATATAATTCTTCTCCCGATCAATTTTCTTCCATCATCTTCTTATTTTACTGCATTGCCCATTGGTACGACATTACTGATCAAGTACAGCTATTAGATCAGTTGTTATACGAGTTTCAAATAATACTTTCAATGATCAATAGAGTATAATAACACGTGATGATCAAATGAATAAAAATGGCTGGGGATGATAAATTGTACTTCTTTGTAACATGCAAGCAAAAACAATTAATGGACTTTTTTAAAAGTATAAAACAAGGGAATCTTTTGTACAGACTCTAGGTTAAACCCTAAGCTACCCTTTTGATTTCTGGAGTTCATGTAAATCTTTTTAATGTATTAGGGTTTAAATCTCCTAATTCCATGAGCTTCCAGGAAACGTGGTAACACGTACTGTGTCATCATTCTGCCAATTAGCAATTATATATATATATATTAAAAAAAAAAATATCATCATAGAAACGTGCAGATTGGACCGCATTATAATTATTATTATTATTATTGATATATATTTATATATATATATATATATCAAAGGTTTGCTACTTAATTTATGAAAAAGAAGCTCGTATTAGAATTATTCCCGAAAGAGTCGTCAGATGTGGGAGCACAATAATATTGGATGGTGATAAATAGTAAGACAGATACTTGGTGATCGATGCTAACTCCAGGTAGGACGTAGGACCCATCTGGGGATCGATGACAATTAGTCTTTGTGAGCCCGTGACCGACCGTTCACCGTAGTGCTGTCTTGTGCATGCATGAATATTCCCACGTACATACAGCCAAATATCATATCAAGTACGTGCTTACATATATAATTTTGTTCTTAATGAATGCAGTCACGAGCGGCTTCCCCTTCACCTCACCTTTTCAGAGTCCCCTACCTTCAATTATCCATATATTTCGCTTGTCGTCGGCAGATCATGAAGATCGTAATTGGGTGATATCTTTATCTTCTCGTGCTGTTGATCTTTTGAGTAATATTTTTCCCCCTTTCTTTTCTATTATTAAAATTTACCCATCATCAGTAATCTCTAATATTGTAGACTAAATAATTGCATATTATTTATTATGTTGATCTATTTATGAGCTAATTATTTGATGCAAAATCAAAAAGATTATATATATATAAGGATGATAATAGAAAGATGATAAATATCATTTTTTTAATCTTTTTAAAATTTTAAAATTTTTTTTTCCAAAATATGAAAAATATATTAGTTATGGATCTATTTATTGTCGTGTCAAATACATTGAATATCTAGTAGAAAAAGTTGTATAAAAAAATGAGAAAATACTCTAATCATAAATAGATTATACAAAAATAATTTTACAAACCGATATGATTTAATATGATTTGTCAAGATAATAAAATTAATTTTATTTATAAAAATCTAATGAATTAGGTAAATCTATATTAGTTTGTAAAATTATTTTTATATAATTTTTTTTATAAATGTACAATCCTCAAAAAAATACCTATAAATATTTTTGAAGGTTTGATGACAATAATAGATTCTACAATGAATAGAACTAATTACGTACCAAATTGTAAGATTCTATAAGTACTAAAGCCCTCTGCCGAAAATCTAAATGAACTATATATTATCAGTAATATATATATACACGTGTGTGTGTCATGAAAACTATCATGCATTTTCTTTGGGAGAGGGCCGTGATTCAACATGTGATCAAACGCGAGTTAAACCTTACAGGTTGTTGCATGCTTAGGAGAAAACTTAATTTGATCACTTTGGCGGCATTTTCGTTGGAGCAAATATCTATTTTTGGATGCATATTGTGAGAGATAACGACTTGTTTTGGATCAGTCGTTTTTTAAGTTAGTGAATAGTGAATACTTCCTTTGGAGTATTAGAGTATCGCTGTTTTTTAAACTCGTGAACTAACTTGACCAGCTGGCCTCTCATGATCTGCATTGTCGCAATAGATCGAGGCTATAATATATATATATATATATATATATAATATTGGCTCTCTTTTTGCCATCATCTTTGGGGTACCTATATATTCTTTTCATCTCAATTGGACCACCAACTTAATTCACGGAAATGTTGCGTGATTAGACCTCATAATGTTCTATAATTATCCTACCTATTTAACATCTTATAGTACTGATTTTTACATTTAGATGGGTATTTAGGTAATTATTGGCCCTTAACTTCACATATATATATATAAAGTACTGCCCCTCTCCGATCCCCATGCACACACTACGATCCTTCTTACCATCATGGAGTTCTTGAGAATTGCCACAATCTTGTTTATCTTTTCTCTTCTTATCTCCACCAACAGAGCCTTTGATTCCTCATGTGCCCCACAATCGGACGGCTCAGACCTCTCCGTCTTTCCCACCTATGGCAAATGCTCTCCGTTCGAACCACACAAGACCGACTCGTGGGTCAACACAGTCATAGAAATGGCCTCTAAGGACCCGGAAAGGGTCAAATACTTGGCGAGCCTTGGTGCCCAAAAGAAGGTCGTCTCTGCCCCAATAGCATCGGGTCAGCAACTCTTTAACCTCGCCAACTATGTCGTCCGAGTCCAACTCGGTACGCCGGGTCAACCCATGTTCATGGTCCTGGACACCAGCAACGACGCTGCTTGGGTCCCGTGCGCCGGTTGCATTGGGTGCTCCAACACAGCTTTTTCGACCAACACTTCGTCTACTTACGGGTCGTTGGATTGCTCCGTGCCTCAGTGCTCTCAGGTCAGAGGAGCCTTATGCCCGGAGACGGGGTCCGTTCCGTGCCTCTTTAACCAATCCTACGGTGGAGATTCATCTTTCACGGCCACCCTAGTTAAGGATTCTCTCGGATTAGGCACTGATGTAGTTCCGAACTACCATTTTGGGTGTATCAGCTCCATCTCCGGTCGGTCAATACCACCGCAAGGGCTGTTGGGACTGGGTCGTGGACCCTTGTCTTTGCTGTCACAATCCGGGTCACTCTACTCCGGCGTGTTCTCGTACTGTCTACCCAGTTTCAAATCCTACTACTTCTCCGGGTCACTCAAACTCGGTCCGGCTAGTCAACCCAAGAACATCCGGACCACTCCACTTCTCCGGAACCCGCACCGTTCATCCTTGTACTATTTGAACCTCACCGGAATCAGCATTGGTCGTGTTCTCGTCCCCATCGCTCCAGAACATCTAGCATTCGATCCTATCACCGGCGCCGGAACCATCATAGACTCGGGCACGGTCGTGACCCGATTTGTCGAACCCATTTACACGGCTGTCCGGGACGAGTTCAGGAAACAAGTGAAAGGTCCATTCTCGACGCTTGGTGTGTTCGATACGTGCTTCGCTGCCACCAGCGAGGCTGTGACGCCCCGAGTGACGTTTCATTTCACGGGCTTGGACTTGGTGCTGCCAACGGAGAACAACTTGATCCATAGCAGTTCTGGCACTCTGGCATGCTTGTCTATGGCGGCGGCGCCAAATAATGTGAACTCGGTGTTGAATGTTATTGCCAATCTTCAGCAGCAAAACCTTAGGATTATGTTTGATGTTGCGAATTCTCGCTTGGGAATTGCCCGTGAACTATGTAATTAGCCTAGTTTTTTTTTTTTTTCCTCGCTGCATCTCTAGCAACTTGCGTAATTAAATTATGCCTTAATAATGCCATGCAAAAACAGGTTGCCCTGATTTGTATGGTTGTAATATATTTGTATTAATTTATGGTACTTTTGGGAAGTTTAGGACAAATTCGACCAACTCATGAAAGTACTGCAGTCTGCATGCCCGTGTGTATCATCATATCGTGCATGTGTACTGTGTTTGGTTTCGACTAGGCGAGGGAAGTGGGTCCAACATGACATGGCACAGCAAGGAGCCGAGCTGGCCGGATCCATCGAATATTCCATCCGCCAAGGAATTATATTTCGCAAGTAAAAGATCAACTCATTACAAGCGACGGCTCAATTGCTGATCTAATTGATTTCTGCCTCAAGGTTAGATATAGGGATATTTGATTTAAATTCAAGAAAAATATAATAGAAATAATAGTACAGAGTACTTAATCTAGTCTATTGATTGTGATAATTTGTGTGCCAAGTATAAGGGTTTGTAATTAAGTTTTATTTACAGGAGTAATATCTAGTTAAATGGTGAAAGAATTAAGAAAACTAAAATGCAATAAAGGATTAGATGGCATAAGAATTGGTCTTCAAACGAGAGAAGAATGGAGTTTGAGCTTGGTCTCTAAATGGAAAAAACAATGTTCGAACCGCCTATATAAAAGAAAAAAGAAGAAGAGGAAAACACTACTCTCACCAATTAGTAATGCCAACGCTTATTTTATTGATATATATATATATATATATTTACGTAATGGTTAAGAAAATATTTTAAATGATTTTAAATATTTTTTTATATTTTTAACAATATTTCAAATGATTAAAGTATGTTAAAAAAAATCTTTTTTTTCCTGTTCACTGAGGATTCTATCTGAATGTAGCATCACCCACAAAAAAAAAAAAAATGAAATAAAGAACTTTCGATCCATATATGGCGCTGAGTAATCGCAAATAACATAAAACCCTCCAATTAATCTTCACTGGAAACAAATTAAATAATTGTCCTGACCCTGAGTGTTCATCATGATCACCATCCTGCATATATATCATAAATATTACAAGATTTTAGACTTTTTGTCATAAAGGTATATGGTGGAAAAAAGTATATATTAAGTAGGAAATACTTTTTTTCTACCAAATTTGTTGGTGAGATGTTGGTGGCATATAATTCATGAACAAAAACAATCTTCCACCAAAATTTTATTTTATGGCAAATATAAACTTTTTTCCACCACCACACATTGTGGGTATAACATGTAAAGTTTGTGGCAAATAATATTGTTACCCACTCTATTGTAATGCCAAAGATGATACTATCCATGAAAAAAATAGGCTAGAAAAAGATTTTACCCACGAACCATTTCGTGGCTGATTCGGTAGTATATAACTTGTTCCAACAACTAATGTTGTGGGAAAATATCTTTTGGAATGATTTCTTTTTATGAAAATTATTTATCCTATTTTTACACTTTCTCGAAAAAGATTATTTTCCACCAATATATTTGCTTGCAAATATGTATTGTATGGTGGTAAAAAATATTTGCCACGAATTACTTTCATGGCAAATGCTAAGAAATTTCAGAAAACTAAAATAAAAAATGCGACTTAAGAAAAAAAAAATCATAACAAATAGTCTAATATAGGTTATATATTCCAACATTAGAGATCGAAATTCACACTTATAATAATCTAAATAGAAAATATTAAGAAAATTTATATTTATTTTTACAAACTTAATCCATACCCAATACATTCAAGTTTTAGAAACGAACACCAACATCATGCTTTACAAACTCACTACTATTTCGTCACTTAATCCCAACACTTTAAAATAATTCATCTCTATCCAACTCTATTCCATGCTCAAACATCAATACAAGTGAAGCTAAATTACATGTAGCTCTTCTAAAATGCATCAAGTCCAAGAATCATAGGAACCAATAAAAAAATGGGTGTCTAATCAGCTTGACCTACAAACAGCAACTAAAGTTCAACATTTGTCAATAAAAAAGAGGCTAGCAAAAAATGAAATCTTAGAATCATTTCTCCAAAACTATTAAATACTGAAATTAGCTATGCATATCCAAAATATTTGCAGCCTTCTTTATTTCTAATTTGCATATTATTGCTTGAAAACTGCAAACACTAATTCTACTAAGACTTAGAAGAAGCTTTATCAAAGCAATGCTAACTATGGTATGTGTAAACTGTGTAACATATTCTAGTTGGACTCATTTCAACATGACTTTTTCAACATGGTTTCTGTTAAGTGTGTAACATAACTTTTTCACCTTTAAATGCTAGGTGATATATACAGGGGAACTACTCTAGATGCTAAATCATTTTATACACATTTCAAGGTCAAAAGTTCTAAAAATATTTTTTCAAACCCGTAATAACTGGCTAAAAGTTCTAAAAAATATATTTTAAGACCTATAATACTGCAATAGCAAGAAAGTACATGACAGAAAGACTTAAAGAAACACTAACTGCATTGAATATCAAGGTTCTCATAATACTTGTTACCAAGTTTATCAACACCCACAAACTTTGCCCTTATATTGTCGATTTTGGTTTGCCTGAGTTGATTAAGTTAAATAAATCATAGTTGCTGGAGATGATGACCTATATTTTAATACAATTATATCATTGCACACATACATTAAGAGAAGAAACAATATAAATTGATAATAAGTTTGCAGGCTTCATGTGGGATTAGAGAAAAAAGAAGATAATAAATGACATTTTCAAAATAGATATCACAAATGTAAGAGAATGCACAGTAGTCCATTTACTTTATAAAAAATCATATGCATATCCAAACCACTATAATATTATTGTAAAATAAACTTCTACAAGATTGCACAATATTAATTTTTCCACCAAAGTTGATGAGTATGAAAAATAGATTGAATTCGAAAGCAAAAAAAACTTAACGACTTTGTCATGAAAGTCAGAGCAGAAAACTACTAAGGAATTCTAATTTTGAAACCAACATAGTTAATTATTAGATAGAAACATTAATAATGAGGGGGTTTGTGAACAAAAACTAAAAAGGAAAAGCTCAATTGCAGTATCAATTAACTTATAATTGTAGAGAGAGTGCTCAACTAACTCTCTCATTCTTAGTGGAGAATATAGACCAGTAAACATATGGTTGAAAGTAGAAGTGGGAAACTATTATGAAATATATATATATTTATATATGTAATAAAGAAACAATATAGAAAAAAGAATAGAAAGGAAAATTATGTAAGTAAAATATCCTCGCTAGGATAAAATATCCATTTTTTCCACTTTCATTTCCTTGAAATGTGTAGCCATCAATTTTAATAAATGAGTTAGATGATGAAATATAAGAATAAAAGTATACAGTAACTCTATCAAAATCTTACTAGGCAAGCATCAAAATCATCACAGTACAGTAAGTGACCTCAATGTTAATGCATAATATGCCCGAACTGGATTAACAAGCAAAGCCAAGTCATCAAAATCAGCAAAAAAGTAGTGAGGAAAGGTTCAAATTCTAATCGGCCGTCTTCTAATTGGAAGCACTTGTTCTTGCCTTCAAACTCTAATTATTGAGGGCTAGAAAGAAATAAATTGAGCTATCACCCTAAATCTACACTTGTCTTCTAATTGTTGGTTGTGGGGGTGTAAGTGAAATCTTGCATCTGTCCTCTTCATTCACCATCTTTTATTTATTTACTAGTTTTATGTCTCTTCTAGAAGACAATAAAATCAAGTGTGAGGGAAAATAAGAATGATGACTAAATGGACAACAATGGCAGTAATAATACTTGTTGCCATTAAATTAATAGTTCCAGTGAGATCCTCCTCATTGCATAGTCAACAAGAGTATCATAATTAAAGGCTTTTAACAAGCCACTGCAATTTGATCAAGAAAAAAAAAAACAATCTAACTACCACTGCAATTCAATCAATTCTGAACTGATAAAGGTTTGTTACCTTCATTGGATTTTTTTAACTATTAAACGCACTTCCATATACACTAAGTCCCAAATTACTCGTGATCCCTTTTCCACTTTGAAATTGAAGAAGTCGGAACCCTAACCATGATCAAAACCTACCATAAAACATGCACTATAAAGTGACCGTTTACATTGGGCCAATAAAAACTGATTACCCAAAAAGAAAACTTGCGGCGCATTTGATAAATTACACCACTTTATCTCTCTCTCTCTCTCGCTCTCTTAATTGTCCACAACATGGAAACCAGACCTTCAATATTAAATGGAGAATAGAGATGAAATAACACTTTGTTACAGAAGCCAACAAGGGAAAGTTTGGCTATCACTTTTATCATCAGGTAACAATCCTTTTTTTATTGCGTTGTGTCCAAGAACACCATCCCAACAAATTCCATTAGGTAACAATCCTTGCACAATGTTATTTAAAATTAATGCTAAAAATCCAACAAATGAAAATGAGTCCACATGAATTCAGTCAAGGTCAAATACAGAGCAAAAGTACTCATGATGTGCCAAGAGTTTCTCTTTTGTACCTACCCGCCAAACTTTTTCCCAAGCACAGATCCATACAGTTGTAATAAGATAAGAAAATAACTTACAAGTAATAAAATGAAAAGATATATCTCCATGAAGTGGTGAAAAAAGAGGATGGTGATGATGACTATCACAATCTTGGAACCAGTAGACAATCAAAATTTACAAATTGCATTTTATGATCAAAATATGCATGGGGAATAACATGAAGCAAATGGCATAATATGAACAAGCATTAAAGAACAAATATTGCAGATGACAAACATCAATTTAGAGGTGCTGCATCTTGGTATATCTTATATTTATTTATACACAAGGAATAAAAAAAAGATCTTAAGGGGAAAAAAAACTTATATAACCTGCAAGATTATCAGCGGCATTTATCAATTAATTTTGCCTTTTATTGATTTAACAACTAATAGAACCAAATTAATAATCACAAACTAGTATCATGAAAATTATTGCAGATAAGCAGTATATGATTTTTACAATGATTACCATGTAAAAAGAATAACCTATAAAAAGGTTAGCTTGTGGTCCCTCATTATAAAAAAGGTTAGATTATCAATACTTTGAACTCTCGGGTCGGGTAGAATTTAACCAAAAGAGGGACAACATAAATGAGATATTTTGACATCAAAAAATGGCATAACATGGGTTTAGAAATACTTGGACAACTTTCATACAATAGCATGTCATGCACAAATAATCATCTACTCCTAAAACCAACCTATGTTATAAATCTAATGACACAAGCATTAAGGAAAAACTTGTTAAAAACATACCCCCTTTGATTAAAGAGAACATCTAACAGTGAAGGAAATCCCTATGTAAAACTAGAAACTCCACACCAACTATTCTAATTTAGCATAGTTTAAGCACAACTAAAAATATAGTGTAAACTCAACATCTTTTCAAAGTAACAATAAAGTTATTTATTGCAAGGCCTATATAATTTTCGAATGCCTAAAAACAAAGGCATAAGAATAATTTTTTCAACATAACTAATCATTTCAACAAGTCACCCAAGATTACAACAAGTGTGTTTACAAAAAACCCAACCAGTTTAAATATTCAAAACAGAACACTATAGTGGCTATCTTCAACATACACAGCTATATATATAATTAAAAAATATGTATATATGAAAAATATACCAAAAATAGAGCACTTCAAATTTATAGCACATAGTGATTTTAAAACATAAAAAACTAAGCCAAAAAACCTATTTTGCTTCCAAAATTAAACCAAACCAAATGGATAATTTAGGGTTTTACCTCAAATTCTAAATCCTTTCCAAAAGTTGGATGACCCAAAAATGAAGTTATGGCTGAACTGGAATATCCAAAAAATTTGAAACATACATGGGTGAGAAAATAGTGAAACTGAAACCCATGAGGAGCCATAGTAGAAAATGAATCAAGAGTCCCTTACCTTCAAGATCATTCCCCTTTGGAAAGATGAGAACAAGTTTTGGACTCAAACTTGAAGTTGAAATCTCAAAATGGGTGGAAAAAGGGGCTAAAACCCGTGTGCTTTGGAGAAGAAGAAACCAGTTTTCCTCTAGCAAATTTTACATGGTTTAGAGAGATGAGAGGAAGACATTGATTTCTTGAAGAAGACATGAAAACAGAAGAAGAAAGGAATAGAGCTTCGCATCGGCTAAGGGGCTTGGAGAGGAAGAAATGGGTTTGCTTCCCTTTCGTGGTCGATGGAAAGGGGGTGAATCGCTTTAGAAACATTTTTGGTTTCCTTTTAACATTACTTGGTCGAACACGTGGACTTTCGGCTTGGTGGAACGGCGACGAGGTGGGTGGCGGTGCACGGCATTGGACAACGACAACCATGAGAAACCCTAGAGAAGAAGTTACGGGGAGGAAAAGGAATAAACAAATCTGCGTCGGCTGGAGAGGAGGTGGTCGGCGAGGTGGGATCGTTGGCGACAAACTTTGTGAGGGCTTGGGCTAGCGAGGCGAAGGGCTGTGGGAGAAGAGGGATCAGGGAGAGAGGGGGGAAGGGGGACTGAAGTCAAAGGAGAGAGGTACAAGGGAAAATGTTAGGATTTTGACAAATTTAATTTCATCCGTTAACTATTTGTGATGGTTAATCCTCGTAGCGTAAGCCAATATTTTCTCGCTGAAAAATAAAAGAAGCCACGAGAAGGAAGTTGCAAAGCATTTTTTGCGACGACTGGCTCTCGCCGCGAAAAACACTTCAACTCGTCTTTTTACTCGTGTAAAAAGACTATTTTGGTGATCATAAGAATGTTCTGTAATTTCTATACTCGAGGACCTCCATTGGTGGCAATAACTTCATTTATCGTGGCAAATTAGTTTTTATCATCAACAGTTATCCACCATTGTCATATAGTCATAATAAGTTGGGTTTTATTCCAACCGATTAATTTGGTGTCAACAAGTTACCTTTGCCACGAGCGTATACCGTGGAAAATAAATTAATGGCAAAAGTTTCAATTTCTTGTAGTGAAAATATGAGACAAAAATATTCCACTAGTAAAAAGTCTAGGGGTGTAAATGGTCCGGTCCGGTCCGGTCCGGTTTGGTCCAGAAAATTTGTGGACCGATTTCATTTGGTCCAAGAATTATCTCTTGGACCGGACCGAACTCCTGTTCGGTCCATACTGGTCCGGTCCAATTCAGTCCAGGGACAGTCCGGTCCGGTCTAGGGGTGCCCCATATGATTTAATAGGCTAAATTTAATATAAAATTCTACAATGATCAAATATTTTTTCGGTCCAAATTTAACTACTATAAATTATAATATGTTAATATTATAAAAGTATATATTATATATTAATATGTTAGTATATATTATATATTAAGTATGTTAGTAAATTATAACTAATAGTCTAATAGTCTAATAACACTTTCACATTAGTATATGTTAATAAACTATAACTAATAAGTAATAACACTATTACAATTTACATTAGTATATTATATATTTATATGTTAGTAAATAGTGATAAATTAGTAATAATATATTAAATAATAATAATACACTTATTATTTATATGTTAATATTATAAGAGTATATATTATATATTAATATATTAATATTAATATTAAAATTTATATATTATTATTTATATATACATATATTTAAAAATAAAAATTTTAAAAAAAAACTCTAGGGATTCGATCCGGTCCGGTCCAGGGGGATGAACTCCTTGGACCGGGATCGGACCGGAATTTTCCGGTCCATATATTTTTTGGACCAGACCGGACCGGACTCCAACCGGTCTGGTCCGGTCCGCCGGTCCGGTTCGGTCTTTTTATAGCCATCCAGTAAAGTCAAACTCCACACAAAAGAATAATATATAAATTAATTTATTAATTTAGAGTAGCTATATATGATTGGCATAAATCCAAGTAGCAAGCTGGGAACACACTACAAGATTTGAGAGTTTTTGGGACCAAAAAATTGTCCTACCACTAACTGTCGTGGTTAACAGTGGCTGTTGACACAAACTGTCTTCGTGGCCATTAAAAATTCAATTGCCCACGAAGTATCATGCGTTGACGGAAGTTTCAGGTCAGCAATGCTATTTGCGGCGAGTTTATATCGCCGCAAAAAGATTTTCCACAAACGGAATTAAACCCGTCGTTTTGATTTTAACGCCACGGTAATTTAACTTTCTTTTTCTACAGCCCAGATCAACCCTTCGAATTTATCCATTCTTTCCCCTCGTTTCATTTCCCCCTCACTCTTCGCGACACCACCGAACGAGATTTCTCTCGGCCATTCCTCCAACGAACCCATGGCTAGGCTTTACCGTCGGCAAACTCAGCCTCACCGCCACCTTCGGCAGTTCCCACCCCCTCCGGCAGTAGCACCCCACCGTCGAAGTCCCCTATCAGATGCTCCCTCGATTGCATGCGATCACAGCCCGAAATGGGTTTCATGCTCGTTTCTCCCCCTCACGCAGCCATACGCCGCCTTATTCAGCCACCGTCGAGCACCAAGACCACCCCAGGACCACCCCTTTCATCCTCCACTTGACGCGAGCCCACAGCTCCTCCTTAAACCCATGCACGAAACCCACCCGTTTATACACGGCTTCCCTACCGCACGCTGCCACCCACGCCTCCAGCCACCATCAGTAGCACTCCTTCTCACCGGCGACATCCCCCTCCTCCCCATTGTCTCTCCATGCCAGGAAACCCTAGAAGAAGGTCGGGGAGCAAAAATCAAAGCTTAAGATAAAAACCCTAAATTGACCCATTTGATTTTGGTTTCATTTTGGAAGCCAAGTAAGTTATTCTAGCTTATGATTTGGTGTAGTTAATTTCCTATGTTACAAACAAATAGGAATGCCCTGTTTTTTGCCCAAACCGAATGTTATTAGTTGTTTTGCTATGTGTTTTTTTCTATTTCAAAAATTACATGTTGTTATTAGATTTGGTTTAGTCCTAGGTGATGTTAGCTCTATATTTTAGTGTATGTAGGTTGGAATTATGTCTTCTGTTGAGGTTGGTTTCTTAATTGGGTTTTGATTTTCATACCTCACCTGTTGATGTTTCGGTCTTGGATTTAAAACAGTGCCATAATTTTGCCCTCATCTGCACAGCCATACCATATTTTGTTACAAGTTAGATTTGGTTGAATTCGGAGATGAGTAATCTGATGCATAGTTTTATTATTTCTTTCTTCTATACATACTTTCCTTTTTTTTTGCAAGTCAGTTTTATTATTTGTTACAAGTCAGTTTTATTAATTCGGAGATGTGTTTATATTCTTCTTCTTTTTGTTTCTCACATTCATTTATTTAGTTATTTTTCCTTTATTTGTGCAAAACGTTTGTGATCTCTTTACTTACAGCAAAGACAAATAATTTATTCTCTCTCTCACATTCATATTTATGTTCTTCATGCAGAATGTTGAGCTGTCTTACTATGTATTAAACTCAAGCATGCATGTTTCATGTGGCTGCCATGAGTTCTTTTTTATTGGTAATATTTTTTTATAATGTGTAAAATCATAAGTCATTGGTAGCCAGATTTTTATTGGTAATACTTTTACTATATGCTGGTTCTCACAGTATCCAATCCAGCACAATAAGAACTGTTGATAAAAACTTCTAGACCTTGCATATTATGTTGTACATTTTTTCACGTATTAAGGGATCCACCATATTTTATAGAGTGATCAAGTATTTCAAATTTTACCTATGAACTAAAGTGCATTTTGAAGTCATAAATGTACAACCTTGTGAAATTAAAAAAATCACTCTATAAATAACCCTATATGATACAACATATAACATAAGATACATAGAACATTATTATATAAATTGATATATAGAATATTAGTGCACTTATAGTTAACTGTTATATAACCATTCACACCTATGAGTTTGCTCATTTTATATCTTCTTGTGGTAACTATGAATTTATCTATATAGCTAGCTTCCACCCCCTGCTTTTTCTGGACCTTGGCATCTGTTTGCTTATTGGTTGGAGCTGTTTGGAGTTGGCTGAAGTGTGCAAAGTGGCTCCTGTTGATTATAAAAGAAAATTTAGTGTTAATTATGCTAAAACAAAGTAATTTTGGTAAAAAGTAATAATTATCAAAAAACTTTGCTAAAAATAATTGCTTGCTATTGTAATTTAATTAATCTACAGTTATACTAAAAAATATCTAACTTTATAATTGAAAAAGAAAGTACAAAATCTTTATTCTTGGGTTTATGGAAATCTAAAGTTAGGATTTTTGACTTTTGTCCAAGAAGTGTAACATTGTTATAACATTGGTATAGTCCATACACCTGCCTCATTGAGATAGTGATATGGCCAGAATAAATTTAGCTGATTTGGTAACTAGTTAGGATACAAATGACTTGGCAGTTTTGTTTAAATTATTTGATTTCATCTTAGTTCAGACTGGGGGTTTTGATTTGGCTGCACAAACATATTCAGAAGTACTTCAATATTACTAAGAAGTATCAGTGATCAACATATGCTAATCTCTATTCCTATTTCGCTTTAGTGTATTTAGATTTACATTATTTATATTGTTGATTTTATCAATCTGCCCATCATCAGTACTTCAATATTACATTCCACGTTTTGATTCTGTCTTCTGGATGCAGTTACGTTGAGAAAGAATTGCAGAAAGAATGAAGGCTTTGCAGGAATTAATTCTCAGCACCAATAAAGTATGTTTTTTTTTTTTTTTTTCTAATATAAAGTTAGTTCCTTCTTAGTGCTGCAACTAACTATAGTGTCCCTTTCAATTTATTAAATAAAAATTATCTGGTTCTATTTTTTTCTCTGAAAAGGAAACACTTAATTCATGACAGGTTATAAAAAAAAAAAGGTAAGATAAAAAAATCTAAGGAAACACTTAGATCAGGTTATAAAAAAAAAAAGAAATCACTGTAAAGTAACTCTAAAATGAAAAATGGTAAGATATAAGAGGGTAGTAACTTGACATCAAGATATTATCATTTCATAACCTATGTAGATGGAACTATCAATTGATAGAATATGCAATTCTCTTCAATGATTTTACACTGAGCTTAATATCTCTAGTAATGGCATGTATGGGAATTTTTTGCAGGTTTCATATGATGAACCCCAAGTTCCAAGGGTGAAAAGTTAGAAGTCGCATGTAGGCAGCTTAGATATTGGGTGGTTCTCCAACAAACTATGTAGAATGAACAAAAGTTCTATGTTGGATATTTTTTCCTTACGAGTTTAAGAACATACTATTCTGTTTGATAGGAAATTGTTAATGAGGATTTATACTATTCTATTTTGCCATTATTCATGTGTCAAAACATGTAGATGCGCAATGTGCTATTTATTATACACAGCAACATTTTCCTACAACTTTATTGCAAACATTTTTTTGCCACCACTACAAAATAATGTCAATTAGATTTTGCCACAAAATAGACCTCATTAGGGACGGCTATGTTAGCAAGAAATCAAAAATAGAAACAAAATACGGTCACGGCAAAAGAATAATAGCCTCAATTACAAGAACTAAAGCTAGTAAAAAAAATCATTTATTGACAATCTTTGTAGTGGGAATTGTGTATTTTCCATGACAGGATCTTGTGGTGACTGGGCAATGACCACAAAACTAGATGTATTCCCCACGACAATATCTCATGGTGATCGGGCAATGACCACAAAATCAGAGGCATTGTCAAGGCTTTTTGACACAGATAAAGAAGCCTTTTACCATGGATCTTCTCGTGGTAATAGGTTACTATTATCCACAAAAAATTAAAGTCGTGGCAATGGAAGTATTTACTGCGAGTTTTATGCCACGAACCTCCCACGGAAGAAATAGGTGGCAAATAATCTATGCATGCGAAAAACGCACTTTTAGCTACAATAGACCTCTTTGGCAAAAGCTGAAAAGTCTTGTAGTGACATTAAATGGAACTTCCTGATCATCACTTGTAAATAGGAAAGCGATCGATATAATTTCCCAAACAATAGATCATAAACCAGTACCACATGCAGGTACACTCAACACAAACGGACTAATACAAACACACAACGCAAAAAATATATATAAACCCTCACAATAAAATAATTCCCAGAATTAAGACAAATATATGTAAGATAGAACTACATGATCATGATCTTTGCTTGCTACGTGGATGATGATCCCCTCTCTCTCTCTCTCTGTGAAATTAATCTTTGTTCGTTCTGCAGCAATTGTCAACCCCACCACTGGTGCACCGCAACACTTTCATCCCTCAGCCGTCCGTACAGTGCCAAGCATTCCCAGTAAGCCCTCCGGCTCCTATATTTGTTTTCATTCTTCCAACTTTGCGGCTTGCATTCCAAGAACAGCTCGTCCACCAACCTTATCGCCTTGCTCTTCACCATCTCTTCCACTACTTCCGCCTCTGACTTCATCACCACATAGTCCTCGTCTCTTACATTCTTCTTCAACCACTCCGACATCCCGATTTGCGGCACCTCCTTGCCGTCCGTCACTGTCTCGATCTTGTAAATCTCGAAGTCCTTATTCCTCGTCGGATAATGCTTGCCGAACCAATTTGTTCCGCTTCCGCCTTCCTTCTCCGGCAACCCAACGTCTATGAATACACGCCGTGGATAGCTCTCGAGGTTGTCGTCCATTAGATCAGGAAGGTACCTCGTTCGTTTCAAATAGCGGCTTGATTTCCCTGAAGCTGCCCGCGGCGGCTCGAGGAGAACGTCCTCGAGGTTCTTTAGCGCAGCCTTCTTCGCTTCCGATGTATTCCCACATAGCTTTCTTTTTGTGGCCAAATTGAGTTCAGCAACACTGATTTTCTTCATGGCCATGACGGTCGACTCGAAACGACGGCTGATGTAGACCATTTTATAGTTCGACGGCCCGTTGAATGCAACCGATGGATTTTCGCTGAGCTTAACGGCGACAATGCCGCCTATCTTGAGGGTCCGGTCGATGAAATCTGCGGCAGCTGGGAAGTTAGATGTCCACGCGAAGTCAAAAGTTTCGCTCTGAATCGAGCTCTGTCGCTCCAAAGCCGTGATGGAAATGAGGTCCATTTCATGGTCGCTTAGAACCTGCAGCGGCCTGTATTTAGCTACCTCGCCATTGGTTAGGAAAATAGCTTTCTCTCCCACTTTCAGGAGGCCTTCATTAGTCAAATCACGGAAGATCAACGGTAAACGTCCGAGATATGTCAGATCGGCTCCAACTTCATGAGCCTCAGGAATTACTTCATGCGAAGAGGCCGAGAATCCTCTAATAATCGACCCTATCCGAGGGAAAGAAACAATGAGCAACGCCAAAACCAAGGAGCGCACGACAAGTTTCAAAATGTTGGAGTAGGAGAGCCTGCAGATGACTAAATATCGAGCATCATGGTACGATCCAAGCCCACCTCTGGGCAAGTGTTTGTATTTCTTGTAGAAACATCGATGTATGACCTCGATGCCCATATTTCTCAAACTGATCTTTATTGGATGGAGTAGTACGTATGAATACTAGAGTACTATGGTGCCCGGTGGTGTTCTTGTTTTCTTGAGAATGGTGAGCCGGAAATGGTGCATAGAAGCGGGGACAGGAAAATATTTGAAACCAAAAGAAAAAACAAAACAAAACAAAACAAGATGGTTGCTACTGGCAGAAAGCTATATAGGAGAGGGAGGTTGATGAACAGAGCCAAAGAACTTAGCGAGTGCAAAACCTGGCGGCGGTGTGATTTCCACCCACGAGGGCCACACGTGTACTTTGCACTCTAGACCATAACAACATCAATTGCCTCATCCGCTGCACCTCCATTTCTTGATAATGATCCCCAACGTTGTGTTTTTTAGCGACACATGATTTGAGATTTAGCTTTCGAAATTCACACCACCACCGATCGTACGTAACATGCAGAAATTAACAAGGAAACAAGGTATAGACAGGCCGAGAGAGAGGTTTTGAATTTTGGTTAATTTCCAGTGTTAGGGTTGCATGCGGAAGGGAGACAAGTTAAAATGGTGGGATCGATGGTGGTGCTGGGGGTGAGACGTAGAAGAGGAAAACAAATATATATATATATATATATATGGGACAGGAAGATGGAGAGTAGGGTATTATACAGGAGCTGAATTCTTTTAGGGAATTGACGTAAATTATATATGGTTGGTTCCACGATAAATCAGTTTGGCCATTGGTGGATGTTTGTTATAAATTTACTCTGTAATCTATAATTGACTTCATGCATTCATGCATGGAGTAGAATTCTCCTACGAAATCGCTGAGCGTTTGTTAGAACGTACGCGAGATTGGGTTGGCATTTCTTGAATCATGCAAGAGATAGCTGGCTGGGTGGATGTTTTCCATAATAGGAATTAGAGGGTTTTCGATTCCCCCCTCCCCCTAATTTTGGACAAACACACACACACACATATATATACTTGAATATTTGGTTATAATTGTAAAAAAGGGTATATTTTTTTCAGTCTAGCTGGCTATAGCGTGCCTCTTGATCACCACATGCATAGTTTCTCAATATGCATGTAAGAATATTAAATTGTTCGTATAATATGATTGATCGAGGGCATGCACATTCATTATATGATCCGTACGTATCTTATTCTTTCCTCTAAAGGTTAATTTGAAATATATATAATATATATATATATTTGGATTACGTCCATTTGAAAATTTAGAAGGAAAAAGCTTGGTCCAGTCATACTACAAAAATGGATTTTGCATGCAGCCAGTTACAGATTGCCACATATGCATCTAGCCATATTCATGCTACACACGCATGTAAATAGAGTTTTGCAAATGAACATAGTTGCTTATGAACAATTGGAGCTCGACACGTATAAACTCGATTCGAACTCGATTCGTTTAATAAAATGAGTTATTTGTGACTACTAATATTGGTTCAAATATTAAACGAGTTAAACTCGTATAATCTCGATTCGACTTAGTTTGTGTTCGTGAACAAAATTCGTATAAACTCGACTCGATTCGTTTTGGGCTCGTAACAATACTCATAATATTTATATATATATACTATTGCATATATTCTTACATATGTTCTTTTATTATATATATTTTATGTGTTATATATATTATTTTTAATATTTTGTGTAAGTAATATATTTTGTTACTTTATGTAGAAGTAACCTATTTTATTTTTTTACAATAATAATGTATAAGTTTACAAAAAGATTATTAAGTCAAATATTTATAAAGAGTAAGAAACTCGAGTAATTTACTCGACTCAGTTCGGCTCGGTTCGTGGGGATTGTTAGAGAGTAAAAATAAAGATCGATAAATAACTCGATTCGGCTCGAGTTCGTCTTTGATCGGCTCGACTTTGACTCGACTCGGCAAACTCTCAGCTCGACTCGAACTCAAATTCGAGTTATTTAAGTCCAGTTCGACTCGATTTGACTCGAACTCGTCTTTGATCAGATCATTTGCAATTATAGTTGAGAACCCTAACACTAATTCAAGTGATTGAGAATCTTTGGGAATCGAACCTAGCCCGAGGACGACGACCAAAAATCGAAAACTCCATCTCTAACGAATCACTTGTATTCTTGGGTATTTTTCTTTCTCTTTTGATCTACCATTTTCTCATAAAGTTAATATTCAAGAATTGGCTAGGAGGTGTTTGACTAGCTGTAGTGAGCATAAGAAATAGGTTACTTACATTTCTTTTCAGAAAATAGGGGAAACAAAAATGAAATGCATGAGCAATATGTCAACGGCAAAAATACCTAGTGGTTCCGAAAAAATCGTGTGAGTCTTGGAGGGAGATTCGTCGACAACTCTAGTTGATCTTTGTCGTCGATGGCTGGGATTCGTCGTCAATGATAGTCCAGATGATTCCAGCGACTTCAAGTTGCTGCGTTCGATGACTTCAATCTACTGGGCTTGGGGTGGGTTCTCAGATTTGATGCATGCAGGGTTAGAGTGAATTTTAGGGGAAGCTTATGTGACAAGTTGGGAGTGGTTGTCTGCAAAACCCCTTTTTGTAGTATGTCCAGACTGAAGGCTAACTTAGTTTTAAAACCTACCACCAATCCTAGTGGGCAATCCTGAGGGTGGACATTATATATACAATCATCTTAGGCAAGGTGGATGCAAGTAGGGTACGTATGCCTACTAGTTTTATATGCAATTACACCTTCTTTTTTCATTGAGTAATTTTTTACTTCAGCCGCACTGTAGCGGCTATAGTACCCTACTCCACACACTTGTCCATGTGGCATTTTTTTAGTAGCTACAATAAAACCCACTCAAAATATCGGATCATTTTCCCCTTTTTCAGCCTGAACTCCCATTCTATTCGAATTTCTCTCCCTCTGTTCCCGTCGGTTCACTTTCCCCTTCCCAAAATTCAACTCCCCCCTCTATTCTTGTTGGTCTTCATTTTGCTGTCATCCGCTTGTAATCTTCTCCTTGTCACCATCTCCATCAAGCATTGGGTGTTTAGTAGAGAATTTTGTGGAAACTTCAAGAGCTGTAACTGTGAGTATATTTGAGTGTTTTGTAAAGTAATTTGTGGGATTTATTTCCTTGAATGATTTTATGGGATTTTGTTAACATTATTTTAGATTTTATTTTCCATGGAAATCAAGTTCAAATGTGTCGTTTCCTAAGTTCAACTCTGAGGTTCATCTTTCAAATCATATACTCACATAAAAGTTTATTGAATGGATGTATATGGTTTTGAAGATATACCACTTGGACATTTTATAAGATCTTTGGCTTCAACTATTTGTGAGCAGGAGTTAATTATCAAATCTGTTGTCTTCCTAGTCGTGGTCATGTCCTTGGCAATCTTTTGAACCTTTGTTTTTTTCCCCTTGTTAGAGAGAACAAAGTTCACAGCACATCCCTAGATTCACTCACCTCATATTTGTCATTATTAGGTTAAACTATTATTCCTTAAATTCTATTAAGTGAAATTAGTTATTATCATCTCTGTTCACTAAGCCAAGACTGAATAGACTAGTCAAAAGTTAGACATCAAGACCAAGTGACGGCTTCAATGACAAGCACAAGACTGAATCTTCTCACCACTTAATTGATTTGATAAATTTTGTTTCTCATCATTTATTTATTGAATTGATGTATATGGTTTTGAAGATATAGGAGGGTTATATTGCTTAGAAATAATGTGATCGACAAAGAGGAAGATAAAATGCCACCTAGACCTTTTACACCAATTCTACCGACTCAGGTATGACACATTCGTTATTTATAAAAGGAATGTATCTCAATTCCAAATATTTAATTTATTTTTATTTGTGTATCATAGGTACATTATGGTTCAGGAAATGCGTACTACCCGCCATTTATGATACATCCAAATGCATATCCAAATTCATATACATACACATGGGATAGTCAAGTAGATTCATTTCAAACTTTTTAATCTTTTTTGTTATGTGCATTGCGCCCCGTTTTGACACTGTGCCTGATTGCAGCCCTCATTAGTCTTAGCTTTTCCAATAATGTTCATCCACCCTCCATCGAGTAATGTGGAGGAGTCGAGCCGTGTTCAACAAACGACTAGGTATATTCTTTTCCAAGTTTTTATTTTTTCTCGTAAATGCATTGTTTACCCGTTCTAACGTCGTGCCTGATTACAACCCCCGTCAATGACACATTTTCCAACAACATTTATCTACTCTCCGTAGAGTAGTATAGAGGAGTTGAGCTGTATTCAACAAATAGGTAAATTCTAAAAAACCTTAGTTATTTTTTTGTTGAATGTGCATTGTGACCCATTCTAACACCGTACTAAATTAGAGCCTCCATTGTGGAGGAAACATAGCGGTAAGATATTAGTAAGATATCTTCATTGTGTGTTTTCCATAGTCAAGCTCATCTTGAATATTTCTTTATGATAGTTCTAGCTTAACTAGATCAGATTTATTTGTGTAACTTATCACTGTTATGTTATTAAACATGTATAAACAAAAGTGATCTTTCAATCTAGAAAAAATCTACACAACCTTCTATTATTAAACATATAACCTCCACACACCACATTTTTTTATTAAAATTTTGATATATAAATAATGAATAAAAAAATTAAATTAGTTTAAAAAGAACAAATTCAAAATAAAAATATTAAAAAATGATGGTATGTGGAGGTTGAGAGGTTGTATAAAAATACTCTATTATAGGTATGAAGCAAAATAAGGAAATTCATTAGAACATCACTCTCTTTCTCTATGTGTAATAAGCGTCCTTGCCCACTTTGTGTTATTTGCGTGTCAATGCTCTATGAATCTAACATCAAGTTGAAATTTTCCTTAGTGATAAAATCTTCAAAGCAATGGATTTCATGGTGGCTTTGTTTCACAACTTACTTGAACACAAGGATTGGACAATGTCAAAGGCCATGCCTATGGAAAGACTTTGAAGAAATGGCATGTCTAGCTTACTAGTTCAAGTTTCACTATAATATCTTCAATGTCCACCCTTTCACCCCAATAATTCTTAAATTATTGATGGAAATGGAAATTTTACTTGGATTCTTAGAATAGGTTCTGATTTTCCTTTTAAGGACTTTTTTTCTTTGTTTAGTCTGACCTTTAATTCAAACCTTTTGAATTACATATTAGCTAACAAGAGTAATTACATTCAGACGTTTTGACTTATTAAATACTTTGTAGGTTGCAATGAAACTTGCTCCTATAAAAAGAAGTTCAAGGAGGTGCTAGGGGGCGGTGGTGATATTTATGCTAACATAGAGAAAATTGCTCCTTTTTGAAGGCTTCATGAGGAAAATCTCTTTGGATGGATGACTCTTACTTCAGGCTACCAACCTACTGCCTACCATATCTCTGGACGATCTAAAGGCTTCAAACCATTACACAAATTACTCCTTTGGATCTTGTAAAAAAAAGATTTAGTATATGCAAAACAACAGTATTAATCAAATTATGGTTGTAGTGAAAATGGTTGTATTATGAATGTTTGTATTATGAATTTGATTTATGTTCCCATTAGAGACAAGGTTGACTAGTCAGAGTGTTGCGGTCTTTGTGAACCTCTTCTTTACCAATTTTTATATTGTTTGGTGTTTTTACTATACAAATTGCAAAACTAATTCTTGAGTGAGTTTGAGTTTCATTTTTTTGTGATCCATTTTAAGGTGAGCATGTTTTGTTTACAAAAGTAAACAAATCTTTGGATACATGAAAAAATGATGTGCATTTGAAAGTAAGTGTGTGGGACTTGCGAGAGGAGCATTATTCTAGCATTGCAATCTCCTTTAGGTGGCATGAAGTAGTTGATGTTCCTAGTTGAACGTTTGCCTTTGTTTATTTTGATACTTGTACAAAAGTAGAGAGGTGCATGCAGATCACAATAAATGATCAAAATGCGTCAACGATTTTAGCAAGGCAGTAAGCACAATGTAAAGGATCTTACAAAACACATAGATATATTCTCAATTTATTGCAACCTCAAAAGAATATTACAAAAACCATAAAAATAACAAAATAAATTGTTTCTTCCATAAATCATTTTACTTCTAATGAATTGAATCAATATCACTGAGTACTATAACTACTACAAACTGATTTCATCACTTCTTCCTTAGAACAACACCATCTTTGTATACTACTATAGGACTTGAAGTACTGCAACTCTCGTAGTCTTTTTCACTCACTTGATGCACAAAGCCCTTGCTTGGATCATAGTTCCAAATTGTAAAGCAAAACAAGCAACACAAAACCTGTGACAACGGCCACAAGAATCTGGTCTTACATCTTTCAGCAACACAGATATGAAACATATATGGGAAGCATCAATAATGTACCCAAATGAAATTTGTCAATTTATATATACAATGATCTTTAAGCCTAATTTCAGCCATTCAAAATTCACAATGTCATGCGAACACAACTTCAGGACTCAATAGTTTTTAAAGAAGTAAACTAGGATTCATAAGAGCCCAAATGCAGTCTTCTAATAAAGTTAGAGAAAAATATATACAATGCAATGCTAAAACACAAGGAAAAAATAGATACAATGATCTCTAACCCTAATTTTAGCTACTCAAATTTCATATATCATGCCCAAATGCAATTTTCTAATCAAATCAAAGAAAAATAGATACAATGATCTCTAACCCTAATTTCAGCTATTCAAAATTCACAATATCATGTCCAAATGGAGTTTTCTAATTAAATTAGAGAAAGAAATATATAGAATGTATTACTAAAACACAAGGGAAAAAAAATACAGTGATCTCTAACCCTAGTTTCAGCCACTCAAAATTCATAAAGTCATGCCCAAATGCAATTTTCTAATCAAATCATAGATAAATTTGGAGAAAAGAATAGAGGATGCCCAAATGCACGAAGTCCCATCGTATGTTGAGAGGATAATGGCATCAAGTCCCATCATCTGCTGAGAGGAGAACTGCACAAAATTCCGTCATTGGTTGAGAGGTTCACCAAACCAAATCCCATCATTGGACTTTAGGGTTTCTCAAAATTATGGTTCTTTTCGAGGGGTATTAATGGGGAAGAGGACTTCTGAAGGGAATGGAGAGATTTACGATCTTGAGAGGTGTCAAAGACGAGGGAGAGAAGAAGCTTTTGGCAGGATTTGCTGGGGGAGGGGGGTCCTTGGATCCAAGACGCCCGGGAGAGGGGGGTTATCTCTAGAGAAGAAGCATGCATGGGGGTTTATCTCTCGGGAGAAGACGCATTTGGCGAGGGACACCCTGCTCGAAGTCGCAAGTGAGCGGAGATTCCTTTACCTACTTGAAGACCTGCTTGAACTCTAAGACAAGGGAGAAGATGCATAAAATGAATTTAGCCCTTACAATAGCCAAATCATGACATGGTAGAATGGACCAAATTCGCCATGTCACGGTGGTGTGGAGTGGGACTTTAAATCGGCTAATTAATAGAGTTTTTCTTTTTCATTAATAGAGTTTTTATCTTTCATTGAAGATTTAATTGTGGGTGTCAACTTTTTATCCTTGATCATTAATTAATTAAAACATGACGTGACAACTCTTCTAAGTATTTTAAAAGCCAATGTGATCATTAGCTAGTAATTTGGGAGCAGAGAGACATGCACAAAGTTTGGGAATGCGTTTGTCTCTTATCTTCCGCTCCCTTACACGACAGTCATTCAACCTTTCTTTGGCCTATTCCAAGAGGCTAGATTGTACTAATTCGACTATACGATGCAGACGTTAGCCCCTTAAACAATTCATTAATTTATTCTCCCCTCAGACCCTCGACCCCTAATATATATATATATATGCTAGTGGCCATACATGGCACCCAACATCCCTCCTAATTTAAATTTGCTATAATATATATTAAAAAAATTTATACACCATACCACCATCTTATTTTCATTTCACTATATAAGATGTGGCATATTTATCATCATTAAATGATCCTTTATTAATAGATATTTTTTACAACCTAATAGTGATAAATGTGAGAAATCATCTTTATAATTATAGAATGAATAGTTCTCACATGTTATTTTTAAATTAAAATGCCCCTATCAACTTATCTCTTTCTAGACCTAACTTTTAATAACAAACTCACTTAAAATTTTCCAAGAGAGTGGCAAGAGGTCTTTAACATTATTCGTAGATGACAACTACTTCTTATATTGGTTTACTTGTTTGGAAATAAATCTCATCTCATCCTTTTTTTTTTCAAACTAATTATTATAATTTTCTCAAACTTTCAAACAAAAAATGAACTAATAATTCATTGCTGGTAATTTGTGAAGTGAGATGATTATAATGATTAGTTTGAAAAAGTTATACTCATGGGAAAAGATAAGCATCAGTGAGTTGTAATTTGGTGCCGGCCATAACATAAGACCTTACCAAAATTGAAAGATAAAATGTGGATATCTATTTAATTGTTTTAATTGATGAAATATTGCAATGGGAATATGAGTACTTACTTTAAGGAGAATACCTCGAGATTTCCAAATGAACAAGTAGTATTGTGTTAGTCATTTCTTTCACCGTCGTTTAAGGTGTCATCGGTCGCTTGCAAATTTGTACTTACAAGCGACCGGTTCAGTACACGACATATGGCAAATCCTTTCGAGTGCAATTTTTTTTCTTTTTTCTCATGTAATCATTAAAAGAAAATGGGTAATGCTACATACAGTCGTGGAGTTGCAAACGACGTGCAGTCGCTTTAGAAAAAAAGTTAACTTTTTCACGTGGGTCCCATATATATTTACTTTTTTCCAAAGCGATTGCACGCCGCTTGCAACTCTATGACTGCACCTATCATTTCTCAAAGAAAATATGCTATTTTCAGTAATTTTAAGATCGCTACAAAAGAAATTGCCACAAAAAGAGCTTATTTGCAGCGTTTTCCTTTTCGTCGTTGCTTTTTAACACTGGAGTGATAAGTTGGCTTAAATTTGGATTTTTGCGGCGATTATATTGCATTTAGCGACAATTTACATCACCATAACTAGAAAAATAATGTGGATGTCGCAAGAAACTCCGGGGCGCGAAAATATTTGGACATTATGTTTTAATTTCCCCTTCTAATATTTCCCTCCTTCACCATCCCCAACTCCCACACCCATCTATTTTCTTTCTTCGCCATTTTCACATACTTGCAAATCCACACACCCCCAACTTGTAATGGTGTAAAAAAAAATCGAAAATTTGAAAAATCGGCCCGGACCGATTAGACCAGTTTTGAATCGATTCTGTCTGGGACTGGTTTCTAAAAACACAAAATCGGTAAGTATCGGTCGAGTTCTGAGCAATTTTGGATTGGACCGAACTGGATCGGTTGTATTACATATATATTTAAAATTACTTTTTAAATATTTTATATGGTATATTTTTATATTATATAATTTTTATATATAATGATATAATTATAATTATGTATAAATAATGTTATAATATTTAAAAAATAAATTTTAATTTTAAACATGAAAATTTAATTGATCATATGTTTTAAACATATTTATAATAGTTTTTTAAACCAGATTTTTATTGCAGTTTTTTTTTATATATTAGAGTTTTTATTTTATAATAGTTTTTTATTGTAGATTTTTTTATATAGCAGCTTTTTTTTAGTAAAAATGTTTTTTACAATAAATTACAAATTTTTTAATAAAACAGATTTTAGACCAGGTTTTTTTTCTTCAAAAAATAGATTTTGTTTTTAGAAATTTGACATTAATTAAAATCAAAAAATCAGACCGAAACCAATAAAACCAGTGCTACCGGTTTAAGGGATAATTGAGACGTAATCGATTTTACATTTTGTAAAACCAGTTTAAGGGATAATTGAGACGTAATCAATTTTACATTTTGTAAAACCAATAATGTCGATTCAATTCTATATTTTGGCCAAAATCAGACCCATTACACCCCTGCCAACTTGCTAAACCATATCTTTTCACTTATTTGGTTACTCTTTTTGCCGAAACTCCAAAATAGGGGAGGCATAAGGCACACAAAAAAATCTCCAAAAATTTTCCCTCGATCTTCGTCAGGTCGAATCCCAAATTCCCCTTCCATTTTCGACTAACCTAGCTGCAAATCTATTGGATTTCCACTTATTAAACCACAGATTCGTGGTTGGTTGGTTGCTACACAGCTGGAAATCATCCAGAGATTCGACCTTTCACCTTCCTCCATTGGATTTTTCATCGACGAAGGCAACAACTCTCCTCCTTATTGAAATCAATCGTTGGTCTCCATCTTCTCGCATTTCCACAACAAAATGTCAAAGCCCTTCGCTTGATTAATTTTGAAAGATTGTGGGTATAATTATTTAGGTGGGGAGAATGGAGGGCCAGTTTGCAAAGCCTCGGTCGGATCCATTTGAAGAGAAGGGTGGAGTGAAGCTGCCAAACTTACAGAGGTGACAATATCAACAGCGATGCATTTGCTAAAGAATCAAGAAATCCAAACAGGATGATTAGAGGGCCTATTGCCAATCCATCGCAAGTTTGAATCTCTTAAGGGCATTTGCCACTGGAGTGTATGCGGCTATGCAGAGAATCACCGACTGGAATCTAGATTTCATGGAGCACAGTGAGCAAGAAGATGGATATATTGCTTACTGACTCCCTGTGTTTATTTTACCACCGATTTCATTTTTTTTTTATTTTTTATTTTACTCATCTATTTAAGTTAAGACTTTAAATCCACTGAAACATTTCTGCCACTTCCCCCAAGCAAAAGCTTCTTTTGTTAAGCTGCTTCTTCTTCTTGTTGTTTTATTTATTTATTTATTTATTTTAACCTTGCCTCTTGATTGAGCTATAATATTGTTATTATTTTGCGCTTTGAACTTGATGTCAATCACACTTTTCTTTCTAATAATTGAGTGAATTAGACTTTGATAAATCAACTCTAATTCAATTGACAAAAGCCTAATTTATTATCTCCATTCTTTGATTTACCATATGTGATTGAAGATGTTTATTTAATTCACTTTCAGGTTGAACCATGCACCAAATTAAATCAAGTGAAGTGAAGCATGCAGATCAAGCCACACAGCACCATTAACTCACTTCATGCAACACTTTTCACATGGCTATCCAAGAGAATGGGACCTTGAGTCCACTCACTGACTCACAAAGCATGCGGGTCCCTTAATCAATCCAAGTAGCAATTCAACTCTTGCATATTCCCGTGACAGGTTTCTGTGTCTCGGACAACACATTCGAATTGAACTTTCAAGATGATGCAGAGCAACACAACAGTGCAGCAAGCTCAAAGTTGGTCCTTGTCCATTGGGTTGAAGGGAAAGCTGTCGGTCGGTCTCCTGGTTTGCATCAAACACACAATAGTTTTTGTCCGTTGGGTTGAAGAAAGGAGAGCTCACACTGCAATTCATCCCAGCCCAAGCATCGATAGCAGGTCCTTTATTTACTGGTTTTAGACAAGCAGCTGCTGCTAGCAATGAAAGGAATGGAGAAAAATACCCCAACTGGACACGGCAAGAAACCTGGCAGCAAGGAGCAACAAAAGGAAATGAGGGGAAGAAAAAAAGACTGGGTTTTGCTTGGAGATTTCGTAGACCATTCTTGGCTGAGCTCCCGAGTTCTTCCCCTGTTTTTGTTTTCCATTTGCAGAGTTGATTGAATCCATAGACCCTTTGGGACTGGTTTCAAGTTCTTGGTTTTATTACATTTACATTTAACATTGCTTCTATCTTAGTTTGTTTCGGTTCAGTAGTTTATGGTAGTGTTTATTTTTGTTATTGCAGTAATTTCAGACGTTTGATATTTTTTGTCGTTGGTATTTTCATTCCAGTAGAACACTTAATCGGTTTTCCATCATTTGTTTTGTAAGCAGTAGTTGTATTCCATTGCATACTTGTCGATGGTATTTCATTAGTTTATTTCTCTCTTTTTGATTCACAAGTTTATAGTGGGTTTAATTTTATTGTTGCAGTAAGTTAAGGTTCGATGTTTAGTTTTATTTATTTATTTCGGGAGTCTCGTTAGCCGCACTTTAGTTATGTTAGCTGCAAGTTCATTTCAGTTACTTTAGTATTGGTAGCTTCGTTTATTTGTTAATTGATTGCCTTCGTTTCAGCAACTCTTAGTCGGTGATTACACTTGGTTATTTGTGTCGTTTAATTCGTTGTGTTCATTCATTTTGATAGTTGGATATTTAGTGTCAAATTTCGGTTGAGTGTCATTTGTGTTGGTAGATTTTGAGTAGTGTAATTTTTGGATTTAGATTGAACATTCTTGGAGTGGAAAATAATGGCTTTCTCATTTGCACATAAAGTGTTTGGAGCACTAAAAAATTTTGAAATGTTAGCCAAATATTTTCGATTCCAAATTATGTTTGATACATTTTTTTGTTAATTTTTCTTGCATAGGTTTGGCATTCATTATCTCTTCAACAAAAAAAAAAAAGAACATGATATTTTATCATGTCAGATAAAAAAGAGTCCCTCCTCATTGTGAATATCATTGAAGGTAGACTTAGCTTGCGACTTAATTTTATTTTTGGTAGCGGATAAATTTGTACATTAAATTAACTATTTTTTGAGACAATAATTTAGGGACTTCCTTAATATTCCTTGAAAATTCTTATACTTGGGAGTTATATCTAAACACATTTTATAACGAGTCACCTCTTGGAAAATTAAGTAAATGGTCATTTTCTATGACTCAAAAAGGTACCAAGAATTGGGTCACCAGTGGACGAGGCCCTGGGATTCATGGGTGTTGCTGGATTGATTACTGAACATCCAATCATGGCCTTCCAACAAATTAAATTTGCCCCAATTATTTTCATATGCAATACTAGCTCTTGAATAGTAGGCTTATTCATCTTTAAACTCTTGAAAACTCTTACTGTGATGATATGTTTTTTCAGTAGAGCATTCTCAAGGAGGTTTTGACTACCTTATACAAAACATTGTTAAAAGACTTTAATATATGTTTCTAATGTTGTTTTCCACCCAATAATAATATTATTAATTAAAAATATTACTTGTGATTGTTATATAAATGAAGTAACTAGTGTGTACTGTACTTAGGACTGCTGTAGGTAACTCATGGAGGTTGTCTGCCTGATCTAGGCCGGTTAATGTGGGATGAACTATCTCTATAAACTGATATGGTCATGACTTAACATTGCTTGGAGTAGTATGTGTAATGTTTATCGTATGTCTTAAGGTGCCTTGATATTATGTTGCACCTGAAGTTCATATTAATCGGCTAAAATGCATTTGATTGTTTCTTTTAGTGTGAGTTGATGCTAGATGCTTTCATTCTTTTAAGCTACTGAATGTTCTTTTAATACTTATAAATTTTTGAAAAAAATTTAAAAAATCATAATATTATTAAAAAATAAGTAATGATACATGTATAGCTTGTTTTACAACTTTTTGTACAATTATGGTTTAAATGAAGAGTAATTTGTAAATTAATTTATAAAAATAACATCACTTTACATAAATGTCTCTTGTTTAAAATAAAGTTTTTCATTACTTTATATGTATATATCAAATCTAACACTTGTCTGGAAATATAATTGAGAATTGTATTAAAATATAAGCTGATTACATGTATTTATAATACATCTGCATTGACTTAATCTACATTACAATGGACCACCGACTTATTCTTATAATAAATGTAAAATTACAGAAAATGACATATAACATATAAGCTTACATATAATATAAATTGTAATACTCTCCTTCAAGATAGAGAGTATATAGAATGAACTCTCATCTTGGATATTAAAATGGAAAATTGCTGAAATCCCAAGGTTTTAGTAAGGACATCAGCAAGTTGATGTTGGGAAGTAACATGGAAAGTCTGAATAATTCTAGCTTGAAGCTTGTCCCTTACAAAGTGGCAGTCAAACTCAATATGTTTTATGCGTTCATGAAAAATAGGATTAGCAGCAATATGAACAGCAGTTGTACTATCACAAAACAAGTTAGCACTATTAGTATGAGGAACTCGAAAATCCAAAAGTAAAGTTAAAAACCAAACTATTTCACAAGTAGTGGTTGTCATAGAACGATATCCAGCTTCTGCAGATGATATGAAAACTGTTCGTTGTTTCTTTGATTTCCAGGAAACCAAAGAATCTCTAAGAAAAACACAATATCCAGTAGTAAATCTTTGAGTATCTGAACAAGAATCTCAATCAGAATTTGTGAAAGCCTTGATATGAAGAGAAGAAGTTACTGTAAAAAACAAACCATGGTCAGGATCGGATTTAACATAATGCAATATACGATAAGCAGCTTGCAAATGTGGCTCACGCGGTTTATCCATATATTGACTGAGTCGATATACATAAACTGTTAAAGCTAGCCGTATTATTGTTAAATACAATAATCTCCCAATTAATCGTCGAAAAATAGTAGGATCTTTCAACAATTCACCATCATCCTTACTAAGTTTTAGATTTCGCTCCATGGGAAAAGATGATGGTTTCCTTCCAAGAAATCCAACATCTAGTAGAATTTTCAAGGCATATTTCCTTTGGCATAAAGAAATATCTTGTGGGGATCTTGCTACTTCCAAGCCAAAGAAGTACTTAAGTTTAGCAAGATCTTTCAATTTGAACTTCTTGTCTAGTAATGTCTTTAATTCACCAACAACATGGAGATCATTATTAGCAATTAAAATATCATTGACATATACAAGTAGTGCAATAAAAGTATTCCCTTTGGAAAGAGTAAATAATGAGTAATCGGCCATAGATTGGTTAAAACCAAGTTCAACAAGGGAATTAGAAAACTTGGAAAGCCATTGACGAGATGCATGTTTCAATCAATAAAGGGATTTATTTAACTTGCACACTTTAGACTCCCATTTAGTGGAAAATTCGGGAGGAAGAGCCATGTAGACTTCCTTAAGTAGATCACCATGCAGAAATGCATTATTCACATCAACTTGAATTAGAAATCATTTTTTGATAGCAGCAAGAGCAAGAAGAGTGCGAACAATAGGCATTTTTGCTACAGGAGAAAAAGTCTCAAGTAGTCCAAATATTCTCGTTGAATATGCCCATTGGCAACCAAACGAGCCTTATAATGCTCAATTGAACCATCAGCTTTGTACTTGATTTTGTACACCTATTTACATCTAATGGGTTTATTGCGAGAGGGTAAAAAAACAACAGACCACGTGTTATTATTTTCTAAGGCTGCAATCTCAGTAGCCATAACATCTCTCCAATGAGAGTGCTTGACTGCCTGATGATAAAACTCAGGCTCGATATTAGCAGTTATGGCTAAAACAAAATATTTATGTTTCAGAGATAGTTTATGATATGAAAGAAAAGAATGGAGATCATATGAAGTACCTGCTGGTACGGGAGTAAGACCTGAAGAAGCTGATTTAAAATATGTAGCAAGGGACTTATAATAGTAATGCTACAAATAACCAGGTGTTCCTCTATTTCTAGAAGACCTACGAACTGGAATAAGAGGAAATTAAGAATCTGAAACTGGGATAATGGGGGTTGGACACTACTATGATGGTGGTGATTGTATGATTTGAGGGGAAGACACGGGTTCAACAGCATCCTTATGTGTTTAGGGTGTTGTATCCGAAAGGTTTGAACTCTCAGGAATAGTTGAAGGCACATTAAGATTCTCAAAAGTTGAGATTGAATTTAAAATAGGTAATGGAATATCATTAAAATGCATAAAAGTTGAAGGAGTAGATGAAATAAAGGGTAAAGAAGTATAATGTTTATATGGAAAAATGTGTTTATGAAAAATCATATTTCCTGAGACAAATGTAGCTTTAGTATTAAGATCCAACAATTTATAATCCTTCATACCGGAAGGATAACCAAGAAAAATGCAAGGTTGTGCTCTAGGATTAAATTTAGAACGTGACTGAAGAAGAAATGAAGCAAAACAAAAACAACCAAATGTTCTAACATGCTCATAAGTAGGAGGTGAATGAAAAAATAACTCACAAGGTGATTTGTTGCCTAAGACAAGTGTAGGTAATCTATTTATCAAATGTGTGGCTGTGAGAAGTGCATCACCCCAAAATATAAGTGACAAACCAGATTGAAACATTAAGGCCCGAGACACATTTAGGAGATGTGATATTTACGCTCAACAACAGAATTTTGTTGAGGAGTTTCAACACAACTGAGTTGGTAAATAACACATTTGGACTGAAAGAAAGAAGTAAAAAAAAAAATTAGTACCATGACCGCTACAAATTTTCTTAATTTTTTTGTTAAACTGAGTTTTAACAAGCTTAAAGAACTGAGGAATAAGAATAGAAAATTCAGATTTGTATTTTAAAAGATAAATCCATGTTACTCTTGTACAATCATCAACTATTGTAAAAAAAAATTGTGACCTTCAACTGTAGGTATAGAAAATGGCCCCCACACATCACAATGGTTTAAATCAAAAGGAAAATCTGACATATGAGAATTATTAGGAAATGATAGTTTTTTTTTTTAAATTTTGCTAAGGACATACAAGACATGGAAAATCATACTTTTTACTAGTAAGGCATGGAACAATATTATGTAGTAATTTCATCCTTAAAACAGAAGGATATCCTAATCTATTATGCCAAAGATCAAACAAAGTATTTTTTGAACAAGTAAGAGACTGTTTTGGTAAGGTAAAGATAGGTATAGATCTGTAGTGACAAAAAAACATTGTTGGAGGGGCTTATTTTTGCAAAAAATATAAGCCTCCCTTGTGCTTACCCACTCTAATCATCTTTTAATTTTTCAGGTCCTGTAAAAAAACATAATTAGCGAAAAAGAGAAGAAACAAGTTAGACTTGAGGTTAACTTGCTAACAGAAATCAATTTAAAAGAAAAAATAGGAATGCATAGAACATCTCTAAAAAACAAATCTTAGAGATATGGATAGTGCCAATGTGTGTGACAGAAAGACTTTGGCCATTAGGAAGTTTAATTGAAGTGTTATGTACTGGAACATAAGAAGAAAAAAATGATATAGACGGAACCATATGATCTATGGCTCCGGAATCAATGATCCAAACCGATGAATCAAAACCAGTTGGTATACAACGTGTAATAGAAAAAACAGATGAAAAACGAGGAATTAATGAATTTATATGTGAAGAAGAAATAGCATGTGAATTTATACCAGCATGTGAAGAAGAAACAACATTTATAGTGTGTTGAGAAGAAGTAGATTCAAATGGATGAAGTATAGCCATTAATTGATGATATTGAGACTTAGTTAAAGAAAAAAGAGATGCAACCAAAGAACTGTTGTCAGAGACAGCTTGATTTGCTATGGCCTACTGCTTCGGTTTGAATTTGTAACCAAGAGGAAATTCATGGAGCTTGAAGCATTTGTCAATCACATGTACTACAACACCACAATGCTTGCAAATAGGACATTCCTTCTTAGACTGAGACTTCACAAATTGATTAGCATCAACAACAAAAGTATGACTATCAGGTGGAGCAATAGGAAGAACAAAGATCTCACGCTGCTGTTCTTCTTATAGAATAAGGCTAAAAACCTTATTGAGAGGAGGCAGGGGCTCTATTAACAAAATTTGAGCCATAGCCAAAGCATATGACTCATTCAATCCAACAAGAAATTGGATAATGCATTCCTGTTGAACGTATGAAGTAAGTGTTTTAACAACTCCACAAGTACAAACCGACATAGGTTTGTAATTAAGCAATTCATCCCAAAGTCCTTTCAGTTTAGTGAAATACTGACCAACAGTCAACTGACATTGAGATAAGGTCGAGATTGACTTCTACAACTGAAAAATTCGTGGTCCATTTTTTTGAGAGAAACACTCATTGAAATCGTTCCAAATCTCATGTGTGGTATTGATATAAAGAATACTTGTAGAAATTTCTAAAGTAACAAAGTTAAGAATCCATGATATTACCATAATATTGCATTGATTCCAGGAAGTAAATAGTGCTGATCTAGAGGATCCTAAAGGCTTGAGGATAGATCCACCCACAAAATCTAATTTGTTCTTCGTAGACAATGCCATCCGCATCGATCAGGACCACGTGTGATAGTTGTCACCGTTGAGAGATTGAGAGGCAAGAGTAACACCGGGATTATCACTTGGATGAAGGAAGTATGGACTAAGGGACTCTGACATCGAAGAACTGTTTGAGGAAGAACTATTGCTTGAAGACGACGGATTACTCGATTCCATGGGAGAAAGATTGAACAAAATGTTCAGAATTTCTGGAGAAAGTGAATTGAAATGAATCACAAAGATCGCGAAGAAAAATCACGAAGGAGAACTGGACACACGAAGAAATAGAGGAGATCTGTATGAAAATTGAAATTGCAAATAAGATTCGAGAAGAAATTGATGAAAAACGTAAGAAATTTGGCTAGAATCACTTATAAGAGATCGAATGAGACACTAGAAAGAAATCGCAAAGGAAGAACATGAGTAGTTGTCGAGAGAGAAAATGGGAAAGTTTGAAACTCTAATTTACGAACCGTCAAGAATAATTAATTCATCTAATAACACGTGTCTAGAAATATACTAAAAAATGTATTAAAATATAAGTTGAGTACATGTATTTATATATGCACCGACTTAATCTACATCACAATAGACCACCTACTTATTCTTATAAATGTAAAATTATAGAAAATGACATATAACATATAAGCTTAAATACAATATAAATTGTAATATTATATTATTACTCTTAAAAAATATATTTGTAATTATTAAATAAAAAAATAAAATAAAAACCCACAATCGAGTTCGAAATTTAGCATTCTTTTTCTTATTGAATTGATGAATGCACGGAGTACTTGACTGTAACGAGAGGACTTCGTAATTACCAAATGAACAACAACTAGTGTCGTGTCAGGCATTTTTTTCACCGTAATTTAAGGTGTCATTATATTGGTCGTTTGCAAATTAAGTAGGAATTAACTTAAGAGAAATAAGTATATAGAAAATTAATGCCGAATGTAATTTTTTTTATTTAATAATTAAGAAAGTGATTTTTGATAATGTTGTGAATTTTTTTATTTTAAAAATATTTAAAAAATGCTAACAAAAAAAAACTTATTTGCCCTATTCGGGAATATAGCACCGCTCAAAAATTAATTAGTGTCAAGTCCTCAAGATTGGGAAATTAATTGAATATAAGGATTAATTTTGTTTAGACTAATCCAAGTTTTATGGCCGACAAAAAGAAAAAGATATAAAATGAACAGTTTTTTTTTTTTGTATGGAGAGGTGCTACAACGATAGAAACATTTTATAAAAATAAATTAAATTAACACGATTTTTTAAGATATATTTAATCTATTTTATAATACAAATAACTTTAAAATTTATTGAATTACATTAAATAATATCAATTTATAAATTTATTTTTATGATTTTTTAATAGCTAAAATATTTCTCTCTATCCCCCTTTTGTACAACTAGAACATGAGTGATGAAGGCGTATCATTTCCATTTGACAACAACTATATAGGGAAATGATTTGTATAAGTTATAAATAGACAAATTTTTGCATGTATTTTTTTTTAGTAAGACTATTTTTTATAAAAGGCCTATACATGACTTGTCCATTTAAAATTGGTATCTAGAATTAATACACAATCGTATATGTACTTTGAAAAAAAAAAACCATGGGACCGATAATCAATAGTATAAGTACATCTCATACACCAGAGCACACTTGAGTATCTTACAATTTTGTAAATATATTTTTTAATATTATTATTATTTTAAAATTTGAAAAAATTCTTTTGATTTTTATGTTTTATTTTAAAATTTTTATAATAATTAGACAAAAATAAGTTAAAAATCTAAAATTAAAATAGATTTTGTATTTGAATGATTTTTTAGAAGGAAATTGTAAAAAACTTTAATAAGCTTTGAGAATTTTTCATCACATCTTATTACCCAAAATTAGGGGAGAGCATTGGCCGATCTGGACTGACCAAACCGACTGGACTGGCCATTATGGACCAGACTGAATTGGATCAAGACTAATATCGGTCGGTCTCGATCCAAATTTGCCAAATTGGGTAGGTTCGATCCCGATCTCGATTTGAACCAATCTTGGATCGAATAGGTCTAGACCGGTCTATCAAACCATCTCAGAATTGACAGAACTGGATCGAGCTCTTTCCTATCCAAAATGGACTTCTATCTCTGGCGGTGATTGATTTTCTTTTTGTTAGACTTTGCAAATGGAAGCTTGTACAAATAGTAAAAAAAAATTGTAGCTTTTATTTAAAAATTATATGTGCAGACCTTTTATTAAATGAGAAAAAAATAAATTTAAGAAAGTTGTTTTTATAATTTTAAAATATTTTCGAAATAGAATTATCTAGGCCTGTATTGCCATCTCTAAATAAAAACGGTATGTAATATTGTTCACACAAATAATCTTTAATTTGGAGGGTCGGGACTTTTAATAGTCGTAGTTATTGGAAGAGTTTGTTGGGACATAAAGCTTCGAAAGAGGTAATTAATTACAATCATTGAATATTTTATTGTACACCAAATGGTGGGGGTGGCTCTCCTTCCCACCAATATTAACGTCCACGAGAACATTAGTGATTGAGGCTGCCATGCAATATTCTCTTATTTTATTTTTCCTTCTCATAATTTTGAAACAATAACAAGGGGATAAGAAATTCGGTCTGAACTGATAAATTTTTAGTCTGATCTAAATAATATAGGATCGAATACCATTCAATCCAATTCAGGTTCATAAAATTTCTTTTCCTGAATCGGACTAGACTGAATCAAATAAGATTCCTTAATTATAATAAAATATGTATATACATATATATTTTTTAATGTATAACTATATTATATAATATATAAGTAATAACATATAAATTATTCGTACTAACGTATAACTATAAGTTGTAGTATAAAATAAATTATAATATATATATATATATATATATATATGGATCTTTGGATTGAATTGGATCCAACGAGATTGAATTAGACTAATATTAAGTTTGATTCAATTTAAAATGATGAAAATGAGAGACCAAATAAAACCGATCCATTACTTTTCTTGAATCCTATTAGACCGTTTCCTCTCCCTTCAATTATAAGAATATTGATTTTTCTTATTAGAATATCGTACGATTGGGCATCGTCAAACGAAATGTTCGCTTCAAGTGGCAAAAGAATGAATGGGCCTTTAGGAATTAGGATCAGTTATTTGCTCTCCGACCATTCAAAGTTGTCAATTCAGGTCACTGACTTTGAACTCATTTATGACTTTAACGCCTAACGGTATTAGTACTACTTTTCAGGCTCGATCGTCAATGTCACTTCATAGTTCATCGTCTCTTTCTTTTTGCTTTGAGTTGTCCATTGGCTATTCTTTCGTTTTCGAGTACTTCGACTCTTACAGACGGGAATCCCAGTCGGATTCCCGAATGTAAGATTAAATTGATTAATATTTTTTATATGATGATTAAAAATATATATTTTATTAATATTGTATTTTTTTTTTAAATGTTTAACAGTAATAAAAAAAATTATAAAAAATAAAATAAAAATTTATAACACGACAAGATTCCAATCGAAACGCACCATATATAAGAGTAGAATTATTCTTTGTTTTCTGTCTTACATGCCCTATCAAATCTATCTTATTTATTTATTAAACCACCCATTTTCCACACACCTCTCTCTCTCTCTCTCTCTTAAACTCATAAGTTAGCGCATGATTAAGATTGCATGATTAAGATTGTATTGAGAAATATAATTTATAACTTTAAAATTTAAATAATAAGGTTTATATTGTAAAAATTATTTATTATTTAATAATTATATATTTAAAACGTTTTAAAATTAGTTAAAGTAATTCTTTTAAAATATATAATTATCTATAAAAAAATTTTGATAAAATTTTTAATTTGATATTTTTTGAAAAAATTGGCTTTCAACTTTTTTAACTAATTAAAATATTTTTTATAAAATTATCAAACATATTATTTTTTCTAGAAAAAATATTTTTAATTATTTAAATATTTTTTAAGATTTGAAACACAACCCAAACAAATTCTTAATTAGGACTTGCAGATTTTGTTTGTTTAATAAAGGCGCGCAAGAAAATTCTGGCAAAGCCAACTTAATATTTAAAAAAAGAGAAAAGAAAAGTGACTGCAATCAAGGGGGGGGTTAAAAAAAAATTAATAGCTTTACATCTCTTTTATTATTTTTTTAATTTCAATTTTTTATTTAATAATTAAAAAAGTGTCTATTAATTAAAAAAAAATTAATTTTTTTTAAATAATTAAGAATATTACAAAAATATATAAAATAAATAAATAAATTATAAATAAGAAAATGATGGTAAAATGATTGTAGGCGTATGATTAGTCTTAAGGAAAAGAGAACCTGAATTAGCGTCCAAGTCAAGCGGAAAGAGAGAGCTGGAGCAAAGACCCAGTAATTGTAATAACAGCTGGTGGCGCTAACTGCTCGGCAAGCCAAATCAAAGCATGAACTACGGAACATTAATCTTTGGTCTTGGACTTGGACTTGGACTTGGGACCCACGCGCTATCCTTCCCTTCCAAGACCTAGCCTGAGCCGCGCTCCGCTTTTCTCTCTTTTACCCTTCACACTACATATATTTTATATATATATATAGTTGCTCTTCTCGGCCTCCTAACTCAAGAGTCGGAACATTCCCTTCCATCTTATCGTCGATTCACTCTGCATAGCCTATATCTCAGGGACCTCGCGTAAGTAACTCCCTCGTCTACCCCCGTTTTCAGAACGCCAACTCCAACCACTCTTTAAGTCCAGTAAGTACCCTTTCTATATCTCTCTGTCCTTCCCAATTGGATCTCCCAGAAAAGAGTACCGAAATTGTTTTCCAACCTTCGTAGCATTACCAAAGAGATGGGTGTCAAGGGTTTCGTCGAAGGCGGTATTGCTTCCATTGTCGCTGGCTGTTCCACTCACCCTCTGGATCTGATCAAAGTCCGCATGCAACTCCAGGGTGAGAAACCTCAAGCTCCCAATCCACAGCCCGTCCAAACTCTCCGCCCCGCATTGGCTTTCCACCCCTCTGCCACTGTGTCCACCACCTCCCTCCATGTCCCACAACAGCTGGCTCCGCCTCTTCGCCTCGGAGGACCCATCTCGGTCGGTGTACGAATTTTCCAGACCGAAGGCGTGAGCGCCTTGTTTTCCGGGGTCTCCGCCACCGTGCTCCGCCAAACACTCTATTCCACCACCCGCATGGGCCTCTACGACGTTCTCAAACACAAGTGGACGGACCCGGATACAGATCAATTCCCATTGCTGCGCAAAATATCAGCCGGTTTGATTGCTGGTGCTGTCGGCGCGGCCGTCGGGAACCCAGCTGACGTTGCCATGGTCCGAATGCAAGCTGACGGGCGGCTCCCGGCGGCTCAGCGGCGCAACTATACGAGCGTGGTCGATGCGATCACGCGCATGTCGAAGCAGGAAGGCGTGGCAAGCCTATGGCGCGGCTCGGCTCTTACAGTGAATCGTGCCATGATCGTGACGGCTTCGCAGCTGGCGTCGTACGACCAGTTCAAGGAGATGATCTTGGAGAAGCAAGTGATGAACGATGGGTTAGGAACCCACGTGACGGCGAGTTTCGCAGCAGGTTTTGTAGCGGCGGTGGCGTCGAACCCGGTGGACGTGATCAAAACTCGAGTAATGAATATGAAGGTGGAGCCAGGGGTGGCCCCTCCTTACAGTGGGGCACTGGACTGTGCTATTAAGACGATAAGGGTTGAGGGCCCCATGGCTCTGTACAAGGGGTTCATACCAACCGTATGTAGGCAGGGACCCTTCACCGTGGTGCTGTTTGTGACACTTGAGCAAGTCAGGAAGGTACTCAAAGAGTTCTAAGAATTGAAAGATTTGTGGACCAAAATACCGGCTTACAATTTTTTTTTTTGGTCATTATTATTCTAATATTTTCGTTGTAGAGGAGTTGAGATGATGATGAAAATGAGTATCCTTTATATCCACCAAAAAATTAATCAATGCACCATTTTCGCATAATAAAATCAGTTTTTTACCTTCACGCAAGTCCCAATTTGTATTTCTCCATAAGAATGTTAGGTTTGACTTAACTCCCATCTCATTGTGAAAAACAGAAAAAGAAAAGAACAAAGCATCATATATTATTAGACAGCTAAAATACGCATACAAAAAAACGTAATATAATTTGTTACTCTTTTTATCCATCCCGGACCCCCAAACCTCACCCAAAAAAATGAGGGTTTGAAACTAGGATTTACTCCTTCAGGTTTAACTTAAGATCACCAAGCAACTCCAGTAAGAATGGATGTTGAATTAAAAAGAAAACACCTGGCTGCCTTTGAACAAGCAAAGTTCAGGCATCATAATTACAAATGCTTCAGCTCATATCAAGGAGATGGATGATCTGTACATCCATCATAAGGCTTGGGTGAAGATCAGGCTCGAGCTTGAAATTGGCACCAAACTCAACCTTATGCCAATTCTATCCAATGAGTTTCATCATCTCTCAAAGGTATTTGAAGTTGAACCATTATTGACGTCGAAAAAAGGAACATCAAATGCACAAAACAACAGAGTGGTCATTGGGCGGGGGAAAAAAGATCGGTGCTTGAAAGCCTTGGACCTTTTTTTCATACTATGAGACAGTTGGACTTCTAATTTTACCGTCCAGGCTGAGGGGATACTGACCTTCTAATCTATTTGCTATCTCTGCCTTGGTTGACTCCACTGGATTTGCAAATGATTGGCATCAGTTCCCGCCTTTGTGGGGTTTCACGGGTAATGTGCAATAAGCAAATGCTTCTTCATCTACGCCTCGATCTTGGACAGACTGAACTTCAAATCCTTGACCCTTGTCAAGGTATTGTGCAACTTGACCTGATCTGGGGCCTTTCTCCTTCTTTTGGAGTTCATTTGTTACCTGGCTACGCCGTTCCTTCATGAAGTTCAGCCTACTTGTCAACTTCGACAGTGCAGAAGTTGTTGAATTTGCTTCCTGTTGTACATACAAGTAAAAAAGCCTTAATCATCAGTTCATCAAGTCCTATCTCGCTAGAGCAGAATATGAAACTGCCAAAGCAGGTTGGCAGTTGAAGAGAATCAGCAATTACACTCCTGAGTCTGAATAGAAATTTAAATTCATATTCCGCATGCCAAAACCAAAAAAGCTAACACCATCTTGCCGTTGTCAAAACAGCAGCAGCAGCACCAAAAACAACATAAATAATGACAAGTCTTATTATTTGTTAAACACTCAACCATTGATCCAAAAGACTTAGGACAATTGGAATAACATTATTACTATTGTTATGAACTAGCGGAAAAAAAAAAAAAATCCTCATTTCTTGGGATATCATGACTTCCCATCGTTATCAGCAGAGGAGATTTGGGATACAAGCAGCTTAGCCTTATTGAAAAATGGGGAATGCAGCATAGGTTTATGAAATGAAGCACCAGAATCATGGAACAACCCAAGATGAGTGATCTGTAGTAAGTAACTTCTATTGACTTCGTGGCTTGTGGGAGAAATTATATCACTACCAAAAATTCAGACCAATTATGGAACAGATGCAAAACTCAGAAAATGATCAAGTTCTTCGGATTTCATGGAAAGAGCTTCTTCCTTCTTAGAGGGGTGTTTGCTTATGCTCAAAATGATGAGAAGTGTTGAGCTGCTACGCTCCATTCTTCCTCACAAGAAAAATCTGGTCTGGTTATGAGAGATTACATGAGTCATGATGGATGAATAATGACAGATATTGACCCCAGGAGAAGTTATTTCATGTTGATTGTAATAGATTGACACATAAAAGACGTAAAATTCATGGTCATCCTACCAAAAGGTAGAAGAGGAGTTTCGGGAGGTGTAGCCCAGCCCTGTGCACGATATACTTTGACAGCAGGGATGACACTTCCCAGTTGTTCTACTTCTGACATTCTGACACTCAATGAGAGAGAAGAACGCTTTGTTTGACTTATTTCTCAACTGGAACCACCCACCACTGTGTCCTACTCTTTTGGGCAGGAAATTTAGCTACATATGTACCTGCCGCTGATTATGACGATCCTGGATCCTTGATTCAAGAGCCTCTGATCAAAATGCACTTTCTACACTATTTCCTTCTTATTATCTATTTTCAAACAGAAAAGAAGATTTAGAAAAGCCAATGGTTCTCTCATCCGATTAGGCAAGGGAGAATGATTAGTGGTGGTACACCCCCCGCCTCCAAAACAAAAAAACAGAACGACCTTGCATACACTACTTTGTTCCAGATAGTTCAGGTTATTAGCAGCATAGCAACTAGAGTTGACCTTTACAAAGGAAGGATTAAGGTTTTCCAAAATAGACCATCCTCTAGCATATCAAAGATTCCTTTTATTTTTTCTCTAGTAATTTTCTCTCAAATGAGGAATGTGGGCATCTGAAATCTCAAGATTCAAAGAATCAAACCAGGCAGTTACTAGATTTTCTCGCGTGATACAGAATACAGTAATTTTTTTGCCATTTTTTTTACTTTTTCTTTTGTGTACGACCCATGACATGGACTATGCATTGCCTTATTAATTAAGTTGTTGATTACTTGTAGAAAGAATTTTTTGGGAAAAACAATTACATAGATAAATGATCTGAACCCCTTGAAGAACAAATGGGTAAGCTCTAATTAGGTATTTCTTACAAAGGTATCTCAAATGCTAAATAAATTTACCTTACTTCTTACTCATCAAACAAAACTTACCTTACTTCTTGACCTTTCAACAAGTGAAGTGGCCACAGGTTCGGAATCCTTCTGTTTATCTTTCCTGTACCCAAATTTCAGATGAATAAAAATAAAGAGGATCAAAGTAATGCAAACATATTACCAAGTGAGCAATAAAAGGGCCATGTTAAGTTCAGATCCCCCCCCCCCCCCCCCAAGTATCCTGAAGATTTCTTATTTCTTATACCTATTGGTAATTTAAGGAAAGAATTAGCTTGCACGTTCAGACTCTTTTAACTCCTTGTTATGCTCTTTCTAATTCTGGACTGTCAACGGACAGCTTTGCTGTCCATAACTGGACAACATAATTCTTTCCTTTATTTTCTTGATTTATTCTTCTGTACAATTAGCATCATATTTGATAGATTGTATAGGGCTCGAGCCAGGCATATACTTATTTTCTTTCCATGTATAGAATTATTTGTAAAGTTATAATATTATACAGAAACCTAAAGGCCCTTTCAAGTCGGTCATTTCAGACAAACCTATTTCTTGACATGGACAACAACAAAAAATAACCTCGAATTATTTGTAAGTCCTAGGGTGTGAAGCTCCGCTTACTTCCTTTGAAAAAAGTGGCTATATCTGGGATCCACATGAAAAATAATTTTTTTAATGGTGGTCCCCATTTTTTTCAAAGAGAGTGCGTGGGATCTGCACACTCTAGGACAATAGCATTACTCAATAGCATATACCCTTCACAAGAGGGGAATAATTCCACATATTACAATTAAAGCAAAAGTGAATTTCCAGATTAAAATCATATAAATGCTATAAGAACGAAAGGCAATAATATTTCGTAATGAGTCACCATATACATTCTAAATGTTTCAGCACAGAAATACATCATATTGTTCCATATGGTTGTGATGCAGGCTGGTCATGTCGTTCCTCTTTTTGAATTTAGAGGCCAGGGATCTAATGGGTATACATCTATGGGATTAAGATTTAACACGAACCTCAACCAATCCAAACAAATGTTTCTCGCTCCACCACGTGGGTGGGTAAACTTATTTAAATACAATTGTAGTATGTATGTTATACCATAAGATTTGCATTGTTTAAATGTAACAGCAAAATTTTAGAAACATTCTTTAACAATTATCAGACAGAAAGCAAAGCAACAAGATATTCAACCACCATGGAAAAGAAAATCTTACATTTTTTCTTGATGATTTGGAGTTTGTTGGGGTTGATTGAACGAAGCATGCATAGAACAATAGTTCTGTTTGCATTCATAATTAAGCTGTGATTCCAGCTTATCAACATGGTGCTTCAAATTGATGACATCAGCCTCCACCCTAGCTATTTCCTCAAGCTCTGCCTTCGTCTTCGGCACAGTTGCAAGTTAAAAATTGATCTTAAATAATTACAGCATACCACCAGTTACATGTGCGGTAGACTAACCTTTTCATCAATAGTCGCTAAAACAGGTAAATGCATACTTCCTGCTTCAAGAGTTAGCCGCAAGTCTCTTTCCTTCCGCAACTGCTCTTTTAGTCTTATGACCTAAAGGTACAATAACATTGTCACAATAAGGCCTTCTGAATCCAGCTTGGTATCTATTAAAGACATCACTGACGGCAACTAGTTTGTTAATGATATTCAATTAAAAGCAATGCATTGGAGGGGGCAAAAAAAAATGCATTCACAATGCTTAGATTGAGTGCAATGTGCAGTACATATGTTCTTTTAGATTGCGTTTAGATGTTGAGTTGGGTTGAGTTGAATTGATTTTTTTATGAATAATAATGAGTTGAGATAGTAGAATAAATTTTGTGGAGTCCACCTAAGATGAGTTTAAATATGTTTGGATCTTAAGATGAGATTAGATATATTTATGAGAAGTTGAAAAAGGTTGTGAGTCTCATATGTAAAGTAATGTTAAATTAAAAAAAATTGTAGATCCCACGTATAAAGAAGTTTTGAGTTGACATGAATTTAATAATTTAAGAGTTGGATATTTGGATATTAAATTTAGCTTAAAAGTAAACTGAATTGAACTAAACTTAGATGAGTTTGACAACCAAACACAGCCTAAATGTTGAACCCAATATTTCAAGTTTTGTATAATTATATATCTACGTATAGATTTTAATGTAACAAATAAACTAAAGTCTCAAACTCAAGTTGTCCACACATTGGAGCCAAACACATCAACTAATCAAGTATGAGCAAGAAATGGAACAAGTTTATAAATAAAGCCTCTAAAATAGTTTTGTACATCTCTCGTTAAAATTTGAAATTAGATTAAAACTCAAAATTAATATTTTCTCATAAAGCATTAAATTTTATTTTTCACATATGCACGACATCATAAAAGTTTTAGTTTTGAAAATTGTATTTCTCACATGTGCATGATGTCATTAAAAATTTGAATTTTGAAAATTTGAAAGATAATTGATTGTCATCTTTGACATATGCATGTTTTGTTTGAAAATTTTGAAAAGTGATTGATACACTTTTGACACATGCAAAAGGAAGATGATTTGGTTAAAAAAAAAATTTAAAAATAAATCATGCTCATTTTGTTATATGCGAAAAGTAAAATATTAGGTTTAAATATTTTGAAAAATGAATGAAATTGTCTTTGACAATTGCAAAAAGGAGAAACTTTTATTTGAAAATTTTGAAAAATGAGTAGTGCTCCTTTTTGAAATGTGAATCTCTTTAAATTTGAAAGTGAAGTCTCATATGCCTATAAATAACTCAATTGAGATCTTTACAAATATAACAGGAGCTTACACACATCAATTGCAAATTTTGCATCATTCATTCAAAGTTTTCAATCTCTCTTCCCTAAACACCGACTCTTAATCTTTGTTTATTTTGAGAAAGATATAGTTTGTACTGTACTATTCTTATTTCACTCATTGAAAAGTGTATTCTGATAATCTATTTACTATAAACTCTTGTATCAGTAAAAGGATGTGTATAATTTTTATTCGTGTAGAAGGTGTTCTATACAAAAAATAATTGAATCACCACATGTAAGGTAATCGTAAGTGTAAAGGGTATTCTACACGGATTTTTTCTATTAGTATCGCTCAAAAGTGTAATAGGTTTCTATCTCCACCAAAAGGAGGTTGAATAGTGAATTTAAGAATCCTCAAATGGTAGCTTGAGGCAAGGACGTAGGTAGCGGGGTTGAACCTCGTTAAAATATTGAGTTTGCTTCTCTCTTATCTTTACTCTTTATATTTCCTACTGCCTCGTATTTTGTTTATGTTTTATATTGTTTACTTAGTTTATAATTGTTAATTTTTAAATTCAACCCAATTCACCCCCTTCTTGTATTAGTCATCTAGACAACAACAAAAAACATAAAAGGAAAAGAAAAGAAACTAGAGTATTGGAAACTACATCTTGCTCAAGAGCTAGGCGACGCTCATGCAAGGCCTTCTTGCGCCTTTCCAGACTGGCTAGCATAACTACATTTCCTTTAGTCTGCATAGCAAAAAATAATTCATATGAAAATTCCCAAGCAATTTCACACAAGGAATTCCTTAATAGAAAAATATTTTGAGTCTCTACCTCTTTTGCAATTCTGTTTAGTAATTCTATTTTAGTGGCTTCAAGTTTCTGGATTTCAACTCTACATATGCAACAAATGAAAAGAAAATTAGATGCATCGAACAATTGGAGCCAATTAGAAGCCATTATCACTGAAGAGTTATCATTGGAAGCAGGAAAATACAGATTTTTCTTTTCCAAATAATACCTACCCAATGGAACTGAAAAAGGAATATCACAATTAATAGAATAAAGGGGACTATCAAGGTTTAGAATATTTTTTGTTTCCTTTCTTTCAATGTATATTTAAATTAGATCTACAACATTCCCACCATGAATAACTTATGGCTTTAATATCACGACACCATCAATATTTGTTGATTATCTATGAAACACAGAGGTACTCACTCCTCTTTCCTCTACCTACTTACTAAAAGAAAGAAAGAAAAGAAAGAAAACAGTGAACTTTTCCTACCAAAGCATCACCTCTTGAACTAGATATCTATTAATAAGTCATTTATAGGCAATTCAACCTATCGCTTTGTTGTAAAAAACTAGATTGACCTGTTTTGGCTTGGCTTACATACTTGCATATTCGGTAGAGTGGGATTTGACTAGAACTCTTACTAATAATCGTTTATAGGTAATCCCATCATCACTTTTTTTGTGAAAGACTAAATTTACCTATTTTGGCTTGGCTCAAGTACCTCCATCCAGAGTGGAATTTGAAAATGGGATTGACTCAGTTATTAGTAAAGTTCATTTTAGAAATTCATTAACTATGGTCCTACTTGAACTAGAGACCTAAATTCACTTTGGTCTCATAAAATATTTCAGTTTGGTTAAGGGTAATTAAAAACAGAAAAGAAAAGTATTGACCTAAGAACGGTGATCTGATAGCATGTTTATCCTGAGGTTAAGAGAGGCCTTCTCTCCTCTAATTATAAGGCATTTCAAGAACACACTTTTCGTCCTTTCCCCTCACATCAAGGTGTGTCTAACAAGTGGGGTTAACCATTCATATGAGATGTGGGAGCACTACTTTAAACATAACTAGTAGTTGCCTCTCTCTCTCTCATACATTGATTACATACACGCAGACCCAGGATCAGTGACTGATGGCACGTTAATCCTGAGGTTAAGAGAGGTCCTCTCTCCCCTTCAACCATATCGTGAAGAAGCTCGAAAGTCGAAGCTATTATCCCTTCTCTCTGGTAACTATTAGGCACTCCAAGAACACACTTTTCCCCTCACGTCAAAGTGGGTCACACAAGAGGTGGTGAGCACTCATATGAGAAATGGGAGCAATACTTCAAGGATAACTGTAATTCTCTCTCTCTCCCTCTCTCTCTCTCTCTCACACACACACAGAGACACACTTGCCAAAGACTATTTAACCTGTCTATAATGGTGTCTCAAACACACAACACATTCATCTCTTGTACTAAAAACGATTGAACTCCACCCGCAATAAAAGTATCAAGCAAATAGTACAAGGCATCAACGACACCACACATGATAAATGAACAATTATAGAAATATATGCTTACATAAATACGTTAAAAAAATTGCTTCATCACTTACTCATCTTCTACGGTATAATCAATGGATTCCACGGAAAGGTTCTTCCTTGCCTGCATGCAAGTAAAAAATACATCAAAACACTTTCATTACAATAACTGCCCCAGGTTTGAAACATAGAATGATGAGCAACTCAAAATTAATGAATGTCTAGATTTGAAGCCTCCCTTGGTAAAGCCGGCTTACATATTATTTTAAGAAATAAAGCTGTAGAAACATGACTTAAGAAAATAATGCTAAAAGGCACATCATAAATTCAGAAAACAATCTACTCACAGCATTACGTCCCCACAAGGTACGACTCCCACGACAATGTGCAGGTCCATTGGGTATGGTTGTAGATGTCATAATGCAAGATGTTGGAGTAGGACGAGTACACGTAGGATTCAAAAATGTTTCTTTACAAACATCTCGTAGCATTTCAGCAGACTCAGTAGCCTGCTTTACCGAACTGCTATTGCTTTGATTGGGATGATTCCCACTAATTTGGAGAACAGCTTGTTGATGCAGTGAAGCTTCAAATAAATTTGATGACAACTTCTGACTGGTTCCAAAAGCATCACCTACTCCTGGGGACTTGGAACCCAAATCTGAATCAGAATCCTGCACCTTTCAACTAGTTAGTATAAGCTCAAGCCATCAGAATCCAGCATCTTTCAAGTCATTTACGTAACTATGGATAGCCTCTCTGTAGAGAAAACAAAAATATCAATCAAAATAAAGTTTAGTCCAGAATAGAACCAGATGGACCATATAACTTGACAGAGTTAGATGTATAATAAAGATTGGTAAGCAACAAATTCAGGCAAGGAGAAGAAACAGCAATCAGCATCACACTTAATAGGTGGTCTTACAATGTAAGCATCAGCATGCATGAGTAAGCAAGACGTGCGAGTTTGGGTGGTTTGTGCACTTTTACTACCCTTGAAAAAAGAGGGAAAGAAAAAAGTAGAAGAAGAGAGCAAATTGAAACATGACAGACTGGCAATTAGGTCTTGTTATATAACTAGCACAAACGTTCTTAAATAATAATATGATCACAATAAGTTCCTCAAAAGCTCATAACTTTGTACTGAGGGCAAACAGAATCCTTAATGCAAACGGGTGTCTAAAAGAAAAGGCAAAGAAAAAAAAAAGTGCTTAGTAAGAGAGCTCTCCATAGGATCAACTTATTTCAGATGTAGACAGGTCACTTGCAGCAAATGGCAATGAAAACCACACATTTGAGTAGCAAACAATGGCCATAATGAGATTCAGTGAAACCAGTTTCCTGTAAGCATATTTATTTTGTGCAATATTTCCAACATACACAGCCACATCGACAATTCTCAATATTAGAACATGATTGATCTGAATAATAGCAGAAATTATGTTTAAGAAACTAGGGAGAAAGAATCTAGCCTCTAGAAAATGACACACAATTGTCTTAATTTGGAATCCAATCCAAAGGCGTGGATATAATTTCAGGGGAGAACATGAAGGCATAAAAACTGATACTAGGCTCTAAATCATGTTCCAAAGGAACCATAAATAGGAGACATTTAATGAAACTTATAGCAGAAGACACAAGCTCCAAGGTGGCTTAAATGCAGGAACACATACATGGGCATCATTCTTTATTCTAACATAGAAGTCCAGATCAGTATTCATTCTCAGGTCCAGGCACTAAGAACACGGGAATAAATTATAGCTTTAATACCATCACAGCATATAAATAAAAGTAGATGCTATTGTAAGATAGTATAGAGACGAACCTTATTATTACAAAAATCATTGTCTCTGGAGTTACCACTCTTGCCACATGATTCACTTGAGGCATTTTCAAGATCATCATCTGCATCAGACTCCTGTGTTGCATCACCTTCATAAGACTCATCAGCATTGGTTGCCTCCTCACTCTCACTTCCACTCTCTTCTGAGTCACTGTGCATTTCAGGGGATATGGAACCATCCTGCAAACACACTACTAACGTGGGGCTCAAGAGAACAAAGGAAAAATCAAAATGAATTTACAATGAAATTGCAATATAATTTGACACAGCTACTATGGCGTTCCACTAGCCACTCTATAGCACAAAACCCCAGTTAGTGGGTAATAATTAAGTAACTTTTCATTTAAGTGGTTGATAATTGTAAGATAAAAAATATTATAACTCTTATGCAAATAGGTAGTTCATAAATTGCTACATGATTTAGGACAGCCAATATGGCTTTCTACTACCATTCTATAGCATTGCAAATAGTTAATGTGTGTCATCTATTAAGTAACTTTTCATTTTAAATGATTGACTAGAAACCACAAAATACAAGATGAAAAATAGTTTTACTCTTTTGCAAACAGATAGTTGAGATCTCTTTCACTCGTACTCAATCACTACTTGCAGTGACAAACAGATGGCATATCTAAACTCAAATTAAAAGTTCGGACTGAAATGAGGAGTTAGGGAGAATAAGGCCTCGTTCACTTTCACAATACTTTTCATCTGATCTCATCTCATCACATATAATCATTACAACTTTTTCAAATTCCTATATAAAATAAAACAAACAATTCAATCTTTTCAAATCTCAAAAAAAATATATATATATTAAAAATATATATTTTAACTATATTTTATTCAACTTTTAACTTTTATATAAACTCATCTCATTTTATCTCATTTCATCCAATACTTTGAATACCGTACCGGTGGATGTACTGGTTAAAGCACTGGAATGAAATATTTTGGTATCGGTATCATTTAGAAAAAGTTTATACATAAAGAATTATATATTTAAATACATATATAAATTATATTTCAAAATAATAATCAATATATGAATAAATTATATATAAATATATATATGTAAATAGTTTAGTTTGAATTAGGGTAAAAAATAGCAAGAAATAAAAAAAATATGGGGTAAAAGGCCGAAATCCGGTATGGCCAATATTTACTCTGCTACGAAACAGACCTATGCAGTGTATTGGTTACATGGTCAGTACGAAATTTTTGGCCGTATTGGATGGCACGGTACAAAATTTAAAATAATGAATTCTCATATGCGAAAACAAACGAGGCCTAAGTAGGCCATACACCCTCAAGAAACTAAAAAAAGAATATAGGTTTGTTGTCACTATACAGTGTCAAGTGTCAACTCCCTCCCACAAACCAAAAGAATAAGAGAGGGAAAAGATAAAATTGTGCAACAAATAAAGAAAATTTTTAAAAAAACAAGACATTGATAATTAGTTCTTAGGTCCAACAAATAGCTATCCTTACTAGTTTCAGGTAAGATTTTTTTGGGGAAGGATACACTCCTTTCTTTTCGAAAGGAATTTTTCCAAAATAAAAAATAAGAATAAAGAAATTAGCAAGAGAGGAGACCTAAAAGGAAGAATTTGGCTACGTGAACCTTTAAACAAAACGTTGAGCGTAATTGTTTGATTTTATTTTAATTTTTTATAAGTAAACATCTATTATTAATCAAAGAATAGGCAAAATGCCAATTACAAAAACTCTCATGCCCTATGAAGTAGAAACAACGAATCATGAAGGTTCATGCCAAGTCCACAACAATGGTCAAAGTACATAGAGTTCTAAAAAATAAAACTTTAAGATCCTCCATCAATTTCTCCTTATCCTCAAATGTCCGCTCGTTACACTCCTGCTACAAATACTGCATGATACAGATAAGAATCATCTTCCAAGCCGCTTTGATCGGTCGCATGCCTCAGATCGAAGTCCAACATGCCATTGCTGCCACTATGGTTTCTGGCATAACCCATGCTAGGTCCAATTTACTAAATACCTCATTCTAGAGAATCATGGCTGTCTCACAATGTAGAAGTAAATGATTCACCGTCCCACACCCTCTTTGACACATATAACACCAATCGGCTATGATAACCCTCATTTTCCTCAAATTGTTCGTGGTGAAAATCTTGCCTAATAAAGTTTTTTACACAAAAAATGCAACTTTGGGGGGTGCCTTACGTTGCCAAAACTTTCTCCAAGGAAACTGTGCATCGAGTCCTTGTGTGAAAGCCTTGTAAAAGGAGCAAACAGTAAAAATACATTTTCCTACAGGTGTCCACCACACACCATCTTCATACTAGATGTTTGGTCTAAGGGAGTATATAAGGCTATAGAAATCAACAAAACTACTAATTTCTCAATCTTGGGCCGCCCGATTAAAATTAGCATTCCAATGGATCCACCCTCCCGTAAACCCCCATAACCTCCACCACAGTCGTATCTTTATCACATGTAATCTAGAAGAGCAAAGGAAATAAATCTTGTAGTGCATCGTTACCACACCAGACATCCTTCTAGAATCTAATCCTGGTTCTTGCACCCAATTGTACCCTAGTGTGTCGATGAAAGACCCCCCACCCTCTCCTTTCGTTTTTCCACAGCCCTACTCCATAAGCTCCCCTAACTTCACTAGTACACCATCTCTCCAAATACCCCCGTATTTGCTTTCAATCACATTTTTTCATAAAGCATCTCGTTCCTTGTTGTACCTCCATAATCATTTGCCAAGTAACACCCGATTAAAATCCTCAAATTTTGAATATCCAACCCGCCATTTGAGATAAGACAACAAACCATCTCTCATTTGGCTAGATGTAACTTGAACTCCTCCCCCAAGCCTCCCCACAAGAAATCACATTGTAGCTTCTCGATACAGCCCGCCACACTCACCGGTATGGGAAATAGAGATAAGAAATAAGTTGGTAGATTCCATTTTTTCAATTACCGTGTCCCAAATCGCGGAGCCCTCGATGCTCTCCCTAGCGGACCCCTAAGTATGTCATAGGTAGGGGAGCAATTTTGCACCCTAGAGTTCCTGCCAGCTCTCATATATTACGAACATCTCCAATCAACACCATCTCAAATTTGTCATAATTCACTTTCAAGCCAGACGCTGCTTCAAAACAAAGAAGCAAGGCCTTCAAAGCTTGCACTTGATCTTGATTGGCCTCGCACATAATGAGTGTATCATTCTGCTCAATAAATGAGAAATATTAGTAATGCTCCTAACAGGGGTTCCAATTGGAAACCCACTTATAAAACCATTCTCCACTAAAGCTATCACATCTTGCTCAACGCCTCCATAACAATAATAAACAACAAAGAAGATAACAGATCCCTTTGTCTCAAGTCGCAAGAACTCCGAAAGAAACTCTCTAGACTACCATTAATCAACATTGAGAATCTTGCTGTAGACAGCACCAGCATATCCACTTCCTTCACCTTTCTCCTAAACCACATCTGTCAAGCAAATATAGAAGGAAGTCCTAATTAACGTGATCATATGCCTTCTCCATATCTAACTTACACAAAATCCCTGTATTTCCAGTCTTCAATCTACTGTCCAGACATTCGTTAGCGATGAGAACCGCATCAAGCATCTACCTACCTTTTTACGAATGCATTTTGGAGTTTAATGATAATCTTCTCAATTACCTCACTAAGACGGTTAGCAAACACTTTAGAAATAATCTTATAGACCCCATTTACTAGGCTAATAGGCCTGAATTCCGTAATTTCTATAGCCCCTAGCTTTTTGAGAATGAGTGCAAGAAAAGTGGTGTTAAAACTTTTCTCAAATTTTCCAACCGAGAACAACTCTTGAAACACCTTCATTAGTCCTCTTTAATCACATCCCAACAATCTTGGAAGAAGTCCATAGAGAAACCATCTGGCCCAGAGCCTTGTCTTTGACCATTTTCTTTACTACATCATCTACCTTTTCTTCCTTGAAGGCTTGCTCCATCCGAGCTACATCACTCAACTCAATGGTATCAAAGACAAAAGCCCATCAAGAGTGGGCCTCCATCCCACTTGTTTAGTAAGAAGCTTCTCACAGAAATCAACATCATGGTTCTAAATAACCCCTTCATCTCTACACTACGCCCCATCTAACTGTTTGATTTTGACAATAAACAATTTTATTAAAAAGCAAAAAGCACTACCCAAGTATACTAGGAGTATAAATTAGAATTCCCTGTATATAAAGAGTAAAAAGGTATATAAAAATACGAAAACCATGAATACAAAAACTATGTTTCCATCCAGAGATACAGAGTTCTAAAGAAACAGTCCTTAAGCTCCTCCGTATTCTTTGTGAGTTCCCAAAATTATGGTTAGTTCCTTCACTCAAACTGTAACAGGCAAAACAGATAATTTTTCCATAATTTCAATGTGTAGGCTGCCCAACTGACCTTTCCACCGCAGAAAAAGACCCATCACCTATCTAGGCATGACCCTTCAAATTTTGACTCAAAACAATTAGATAGTTCGAATGCATAAAGAATACGTGCATATATTATATTATGTTGGGAATGACAAAAGAAAAAGTAAAGAAAAATTAAATCAATCAATTTAGAACACAAGATTTACTTGGTTCGATAACATGCCTACATCCACGGAGATGCATAAGATTTTATTCTCTTGAAAGTCGAATACACAGTGTCAGTGCAATAAGTGACAGTACAAAAGTACAATATACTAGTGGGGAAACCCTAATTACGGTTATAGTTGGTAAACTCAAATAAAGGTCAGGTCAGGTTGGTTCAAGAGCTAAAATGGGCTAAACCGAAACGAACATGGACAACCCTCATTGAAATCCACCAAAAACTGCAATGAATTCATGTCAGGTCGAATCATCAAATTGGGCCACCACAAAAAAACCAAGCTCCACAAAACTAGTCTCTAAGTGGGAGAGTTTACTCTCCCACTTAGAGATTGGAACAACCACAACTATCAACCACCTGCCTCCGAAACTAAAACCTCCACCCTTGCAGCTCATAGCTCCTGTCCTTAGGCTAGAAGAACAACTGAAGTTGCACAAGTTTCTCAAGTGTAACACCCTTAGTCAACATATATGCATTTTGCTCCATAAATCTTCTCAAGTATCAATTGGCATTACCAAAAAGAGATCGAATAAACTGATATCTTATCTGAATATGTTTGATTCTTGGCAAGAAATATAGCACTTTGATTGTCACTGTAGAGAGTACCATTCTCATTCTTCTTACCCAACTCCTCCAAGAAACTTTGTAACCAAATTATCTCCTTTGAGGTTTCAGATAAAACAAGTTACAACATACTTAGCATATTGGTTAGCATTTCCTTATTCTAAAATGATAATTGAAGATTGCATTGTGGTTGGATTGTGTTTTTTGTTTTTCTTTCCCTTAGCTTTCTTGTGATCTGATTGTCGCTGAGCTTAGAAGCGACAAATTTAGAGCTGTGTGATTGAGCATTTCTTCCTCTTGATTGTCATCTGTTTGAGGAAATGCTTGAGTGACGTCTGGATTAACATACTTTGATCTGCATCATGGCCTATATATGGGTTTCATAGGAGAGACCTTCTGACAATTATAGAAAATTTGGGAGTGGCCTAATCTGCCATAGGCGTAATAGAAATCTGATAGTTGTTCATATTTCAGTGAAATCCAAGTCTCATGGTTACTGAACCTACGCATCATGAAGCCTTGTTGTAGTGGCCTTGTGACATCCACTTCTACCTTAATTCTTACAAATTTTCTAAAAGCTAATCCATAATAGGGTCCTCTTCTACCAATAGTAGTTTACCTAATGCCTTCCCTATGTTTGTGGCATTATCCACTTTCATGTGGTCTCGGGGAAATCCATGAATTTGGACAATGAAGGTAATGCCTCAAGTCAATTTCCTGTAGGGTTGCTCCAGGTGGCCAAGGCTTGAGAATAAGAAGATGCCCCTTAAAATTCCATGGAGATTGGTTAAGCACCCGTAGTTTATCTTGTGGAGACCAAAAAGTGAAAAGGAACATGTTGGTTACTAGATCCTCTATTAGGAATTCCATAATGCTTTAATACTAGAGTGGATTGCAAACTTATTGAGAGGTCTATTAGCAACCAATCTACCTACCAGGACAGTGTCTGAAATTGCTTTGGCTTTTTCTGGTGCAGGTTCCAAGTTGGGGACTTGCCAAGATAATGCCTTTGTTTGAGAGATGAGATTCTTTAAATCCATGGTGGAGTTATTGCTGTCAAGGCCTTCCAAGAGATTTGTACTTCAAATGGGAGTGGTTTTTGTAAGCTTGGATGAGGTCAGCTTGTGAGGGAATTTATCTGGATAAGCTGTAGAAGTTACCAGGGGGAGATGCACTGAATGTAGAGAGACTCTAGAGAGAGAGTGGGACAGGGACAATATATGATATATGTACATGCATGCTCACAACAAAACTATGCTCCACCCTTATATGCTAGCATAAAACCAAACTTTGTGGGATTAAAGTAAGGAGAATAAAATAAAATAAAAGGGATAAAAAAAAAAAGAGGATAAAAAATGCATCTTCATGGGTGGAATACCCGAACTAGTATGAAAGAGAATAAAAGATAAAAACAAAGAAGAAAAATAAAACATTTCTATGGAAATTGTGTTTGGTAATTATTCTAAAATTATCCCTTGCCTCTGATCTATTTTGAAGAGTTCAAATGGAGTTTAATAGTCTCAAGTAATATTTGAATGACTATGAACAAGAAAAAGAACGCCATAAGGAATTCATAGGTCATGAGGACAATTCATAGGTAGAAAACCTGATTATGGGTAAGAAAAATCATATATCATATATTAGCATACATTCACGTGTGGGTGCATGAAGCAAGTGAGAACATTATTATAGGAAACCACGTCTAAAGCAACTGTGAGTGAAGAGATAGTAGAACTTACCCTGAAAATGTTATCATACTCCTCTAATAATGTAATAACTATCGCTTGAGCATGGTTAGCTGCAGCAGCTGCTTGCAGAAGTTGTGCAGAACCATCACCACCAACATTAAAAACATGTTCTATTTCACAGTCACCAGCTAATAGTGGACGCAGAAGCAAGGGTGCCATGCATGCAGCAACAGCTGAGGAGCTCATTCGATTCTCAGCTTTGTGAGAAGCTACAGTTTGCATCATCACAAGTACTCTGAATGGGGGCAAAATAAAGAAACTAAAATATAGAGAAATGCAACTAAATGCCAAAATATTGCATGGTAAAACTAGTGAGACCATAGTTGTCAGATGGGGAAAAGAGGGGGAAAAAAAAAAGGAAATTATAGTATATTGATATCTATTACTGTCAGTGCACGTGTCTGCATAGTTGTGCATGTGTGTGCGTGCATCAATTTCCAAAAGCACAATGAACATTGATAGTGAAAATAAAGCATTAAAGTAAAGAAGAAAACAAGCAGTTCAAGTCTGAAACAGGAAATAAGTATAATGACAATTATATTATGAATATGAAAAATGAGATCTAGATAATCAAACATAAACAGATTTACATTAAAGAATTAGGAAAAATATAAAAAAATAACAATAAATTAATATATCAACTACCTCTGCAATAAATTACGATTAGGCTCTGGGAAAGTCTCAAATATTGCAGCACGGATAGCGTTGACTCTAACACCTCGATCAGATCCTATTCATGGTAAAGTAGTCCAATGATGAAATATATGAAAAAGGAGCTTTGAAAGATTAACAGATGAGTATCATACAACACCTGAACGTGGTGTAACAAAAAAAATGGTGTATAGATTTTTTCCTTGGTAATATATCTAACGAAGCTAAAAGTCAGCTATGGTGAGAATTCAGATGCATCTTTAGAAAATTACTGATCAATCAAACTGCTTGGTAAGGTACACCTCGCAAGTGACATCTTCTAAAATTTGGTATGTCATTAAATTCTTCAGCACTTCACTTTTAGTTGCACCTTGTCAGCTCCCTTCACAATCCCAATCAAGAAAACACAACTAAATCAGTAAAGACACCCCTATCTCAGCTGTTCCCTATATTTCACTCGTTCACTTTCGGGCCAAGAATAATATCTTTATAACTTAATGGCTAGGTCTTAAACTTGATATGTTCATTCAAGGCAAAAATTATAAACAAGCCACCAGGAGATATCGATTTCCTGATAGCCTACTTCCATGTGACGTTTTAGCTTTTGATTAGAATCATTCTCCCTTTAATCACATGAAAGCACCACAATCCAACTATATTCCAATTGTAAAGGAGTATAGACTGTTTGATTGATGCATCTTAACAGAACTAAATACATCCCAAAATGATGATGGTAAGATATAGAAAATGGAAAAAGAGCAACTTGTATAAATGGTCATCTAATTCACTGTTCTAAACTTATCTACACGATCTTATGAAAATTTATGTGTCTTATGCAGCGTGCGATGTATGATACATACGTAACTATAATATGCGGAATGAAACATGATGAATGATGTGTTTGCAACTATCTTGACATACACGGTACATAAACATGGGCTTTCAATTAACTGGCTTTAATCATAATATATATAACTAGCTAACGTATACCAATCTTAATCTATGATCAAGCTACTTAGCTCATAGCATTAAAACAATATTTCCAGCATGAAATCGATCACATGAACTAGAAGGAGAGAGAAAACGTGAGGGATGTTGTGAGAGGAATAAGGCAGTCGGCTATTGGAGTGGTGAACCTGGGACATGCACGGTGCTGGACTGGGTATCTTGGGTTTGGCCGCTGCACTTATAGAGATTTATGATTTTTTCCAAATAACACATGGAATGGAGAGATTTATAGAGAGATTTGGGAGAGGGTGTTGACGAGTTTGAGTTGGACTTGGTACATGTAGTGACACTAATCTATTGAACACTCAGTCATATGATCATCCAAGAAGAAAGTTTGAATTAATAAACACGATCTAGCAAGTCATTCAATGTAGGATTTGGCCGTGACTGAGATTGTGCAGGAGACTCCAATCAATGATATTTTAAATTGAAATAAATTTCTAAAGGCCGATCCTTAAATTCTAAAATGAGTCTAACTCGTAACTCGTTCAATAATAAATATAATTTAACCTAGTTAATAAGCCTAATTAAAACTCCTAATCGACCTTAACAATTTATCACTCATGAAATTATCCAATATGGCCCATTAAATATAATTTAGCAACCATATTGGATAAAGACACGATCTAGCATTTCAAGATTTGGCAGTTACTGAGACTATGCAAGGGATTCGAATCAGTGATCAAATAAATTTCTAATGGCCGATCTTTAAATTCTAAAAGGAGTCGAACTCGTTCAATAATAAATATAATTTAACCTAGTTAATAAACGTAATTCAAACTCCTAATCAACCTTAACAATTTATCGCTCATGGGTTTTTCCAATATGGCCCATTATATATAATTTATACCCAATAAAAATTATCAATATTCTGACCTTAGAATTATTGGGCCGGGTCGTTACATGGCCAAACTCTTCTTTTAAATCAATGCTTAATACTATTTACCCTAAAGTGATAAGAAAGCGAGTACTTCCAGCCAATTCTCCTAAACGCTCAATAGAATGTGTCACAAAGGTAGCTATCCCCAACACTTCCCCCACTCAATGCTTATATTTTAAGATGCACTATAATCATTTTCAAATCATCATTTGTTTTAGCACTATATGTTTTATGAAGTATAAATAGGCCAGCAAGCAAAGAAGAAACAAGGATGCTGCAAAAACAGTTGATTAACAGACTTACGACATGCTTTTAACAGTGCATCGCAGCAAGATGCAGGAATCAGATAAGATGGCAACTCCCGGAGGACATACTGGATATTGCAGGGAAGACAATAAATAAAAAGAGTTTAGTCTAATTGTATACTGTAGCCTACATGACAATTCATTTTCCTGTGACTATAAAGAGATACCTTGACACAATCAGCAACAACATGTGGATCCTCCTCTGGAGAAAACTCCATTTTTCCTAAATAAAGCAAAGACCATTCAGAGATGAAATAATATTCAACCAAAAAATCAAAATGAATCTCAAGTGTGAAACTACCATGCAACTATGGTTTAGTCCCACACTGCAGGCAAGATTTTATTAGATTTTCTCTTTTCATTCATTTTCTCCTTATCATGACTATTTCAGATTTTTATATAACTACCTTTATATCCACTGAAATTTTTACATCTTGGATTGGTTAAGTCCCACATTGGGTGGGTGAATTATGATAAAGGTGCATGAGTCCCAAGTCCAACATGGTTCTTTACATGGTGAAATTGAGATTTATAATGATTCCAAGGAATTCTAACTGTAACTTTAACTAGTTCTTTTGGAATATAGTGCAGACTATCGCTTTCCTTAGTTCATTTCAAATGGCATCAACATAAATAAAAAGTTAGGCTCCCCACATTCCAGTGTAAGGATGAATTTGAAAGAATAAAACAAAATTGGATCCACATGTTTCAACATAAACAGAGATTTTTTCAACGAAGTTTCTTTCTGTTATGTTGAGCCATTTACGCTGAAACATAAATGTATTTGTTACACTTATCTTGTCTACATTGCAGCAAAACCAGTACACCTTTGCCCCCCCTGCCCAAACAAAATCATGCCCATTATGCAGCAATACCAAAACAGATTTGGACTCCTGCCATTATCATGAGCAACTTATTTTAGAAGTGCAAAGACAAGCTAGTATTTAAGAAAGGGACAGAAGCACCAAATCGCAAGACACATTCACCTCCATGAATGTCCACAAAAAGTATCAACACTAATTTATAAGTCTAAGTTTAAGAGACTACAGAAATTGAAGAGATCTAGTAGGGACGGGGGAAGGAAGGAGTGAAACAGTAGTGATATTGATGCAATGGAGGCAATGTGTTGTATCGAATCTGTAAAACTGGTGCTTTTCTGTGACAACCACTAACTCAGCAGGCCTTAACTCGAAGATGGAAGGCTTTTGTTTCAAAATCCAAATCAACCCGGTCAGAGCTTTCTAGTTTGACCGCATTATGGAAAGAATCACCACCAGCGTGGCCATGGATCTCAGGAAAATGGTTGGCGTAGGGCCAAAAAAAAATTGAAGCACAAGCTTGAAAAAGGGAGAAATAAGACGAGAAAAAGGGAAGAAAGGACTGAGTCCACAGCCTAAAGAAGAAGATGGAGTATGGGGAAAAGAGAAAGAGGCCAGTAGGAAAGAGATGAAGCTAGGGCAAAAGAGAGAGAAAGAAGAAAGGGGAAGAAGAGAGAAAAGAAGGGGAGGAGGAAGAGAAATCAGTCTAAACAATATATTCCCTTCTAAAATATATATCTCCATTGGAGTACAAAGAGCCCTTAAATAGACTATGGAATGCCTAATTCAATTATGACTTTGTAGCGAGGAGAAAGAAGAAGAGAAAAGAGGCCCAGTAGGAAAAAGAGACGAAGCTGGGGGAAAAGTGAGAGGAAGAAGAGTGAAAAGAGCCCTTAAATAGACTAAGGAATGCCATAATTCAATTATGACTTTGTAGCCAGGAGAAAGAAGAAGAGAAAAGAGGCCAGTAAGAAAGAGAGACGAAGCTAGGGGGAAAGTGAGAGGAAGAAGAAAGGGGAAGAAGAGAGAAAATAGGGGGAGAGAAAGGGAAAATCAGTCTCAAAAATATATTCCATTCTAAAGTATATATCTCTATTGGAGTACAAAGAGCCCTTAAATAGATTAAGGAATGCCATAATTCAATTATGACTTTGTCTCAAATGATATTCTAAACAAATAAAATTCCTAATCATTGCTTCTCTGACTGGGTAATCCTAATTGGACTCTAAAATTTAAAATGACAAACTTTTCTAAAATAAAAGATAAAGCCAAGTGTTCAACTAAATAAACTAAAACTCTATTTTCTATTCATTTATCCCACATCAGGATGGAAGATGGTGAAGGTGATGCATTTTGGTGATTATGGGAGATGAAAGAGAGACAAAAGGGTGCAATCTTTGTTAACTTTGCATTGAAGTCATTTCCTTCCGCTTTGAGTGAATTTTTCGCTGACCAACATTTTTCAGTCACGCCAAACATAGAAAACTGTAGCAAACACTTTTGGACAATTATGTATGTTGAAACAAATCAAATCTACACAGCTGGATTTAGGTCTTGTTTGTTTTCTGAGATGAAATGAGATGGGATAAGATGGGATAAAAGTGAAAAAAAGAATAAAATATTGTTGTAAGATATTTTTTTAATATTAATTTTGTATGAGAATTTGAAAAAGTGGTATGAGAATTTGAAAAAATGGAATTTTTTATTATATTTTGTATGGAGATTAGAAAAAGTGTAATGATGAATTTGAAATGTGTTTTGAGTTTTTAGTCTCATCCCCAAAACAAACAAGGCCTTGTTATGAACATAAGAAGAAAGTAAGTCAAGCACTCATACATACAAACATACCCACCTTGCTCATATTCCCAAACTCGACGTTCAACGTCATCAACATATGCAGCTTGTCGCAAGATCCCTTCCACTTTAACCCCTGTTAATGCTTTGATTCAATTCACATAAACAAGTAACAAACAAACATGTATGCCTGTTGAAGAGTCCTACAAACCTACAACAGTTAGTTAACAACAGACCCAAAAGTGAGAGCTTTAACTTAAGAAACTAGTAGGAGTAATTGTGGCAGATGAAAATATAGTATGCTGCAATACTTGTTAAATCTTGCAAGACATTGTTGATTAAATGAAGAAAAAATAGCTTCACTCTTCTAACTTCAAATCATATAAGCATGGTTTCTGCACGAGACTACTAGGAGTAAGACGAAATTATTTAGAAGCCAAGTATAAAGTATACTTATATAGTGAAACAAGATGCAGTCCTGACAAGGTTTTTTGGTGACCAATACAGTCCTTATATAGATTATAACCTGCCCAAAGATATATTTGGTACTTATACAAGATTCAAGAATATTCGTACTGTATACATTGCAAAAGTTGTATACAATTATCAACAATTTTTGCAATGGTATGAAAATGAATATTCATTAGAAAGTAATTTACTTGAATTCACGCCAAGTATCACTGAAATAATATCCAAGAAAATAAAGAAAAAGTCCAGACCCACCATACTCTTCTATAAACCTAAGAGATTTTTCCAAAAAAGATGGAGCTCCATCAACGACTTCCAAAGCAAGCAAAATGGGCCTTCCAACAACTGAAGATTTGACAGATTGCCTATCCTTCACTACAAAGAAATAAAGCAAATATCAATTTATAAGCGAATAAAGGAAAGTAAGATATCCAAGTTCAAAACAGTAATCCCTGTCAATTAACGAACAATGTCTTAGATATCAGACATGAATGTCTTCAAGAACTTCCATGCTCAATAAATCAACCAATGGAAAACATTACCAAAACAAAGTAAACAAAATCAAATAGAGAACCATTAAGATGAGGAAAATAGCTTAAGAAAATAAGATAATTTATAAATAATAAAGTATTCCGGTGGTAATAACTACAACCAGAATTTCAAGGATAGTGAACAGACTTTACTATATTTATCTCTTCCTATCATGTTGTCAAATTAGTCTAAAAAATCTCAGCCTAACCGTTGGAGACCACATAGGCATACTAACCTTGACATAAGCAAAGGTAATTTTATATTATGATAATTCTTATACCAGAAACTACGTTTTTTAAGCTACACTACCTTCTCAGAGAGAATGCACTTCATAATTACAAAAACATAAGCATAAAGTTAGGCATACATTGGCCAAAATAATTAACTGAATCAGTCTGGTCATTCCTGAATATACCATTTTGCATCATCACATGAGCAGGACTTCGTGCTTGAGACAAAGCATTTTCAAGCGCAGCCTTCCACTCATATAAATCATCCAATGTCTCAGCCTGATGAAAAAGCCAAATGTCAGGCACATCTCAGGAGCAGACAGCATACCTTAAGTAACACATGCCTGAGTTACTCAAATGATCATTTGATCAACAATGCACTAAGCTTTCTGAGATGCTCAACAATGAACAATGCACCAAAATGAAAAACCATTTAAACCTTTTGGCAAGAAAATATATATAAAAGAGAACCCTGCAGGGGAAGAACCTTAAGTGAGATAGTTCTTCCATCACAACTATCAGGAAACAGCACAGTCAGGAGTTTTCTATCTGCTTTGGCCTCCACACTAAATCAATGAAATGAAGTGTGGCAAAGGTTAGTATTGTTTTCCATTTCTGTAATGGTAGCAATCATATGAAGGGAGCCATAAAACTGAATAGAATAAAACTAAAAATTATTTAAGAAAGAAAACAACCTGCCTGAATTGTTGAGGTCAATACCACCAAGAGTCAAATCCACTTCACTCCCCTTTTGAGGGACAGCATTCTGAGAAGTTAAAAAATAGAAATTGAAGCCAATTTAAATCTTACTGAAGTACAGTTGTTGACCCATATACATTGACCATTTAATTCAGCTACTGCTTTATACTAGACTTCATATGAAACTTAGGCTTAAAGTTAAGAAATTCAGTTTTCCTGCAATGATTCACCTCTAAATCAAACACCAAGGAGAACAGATACACCAAGTCATAGTATCGAACATGTATATTTATCGTTATTATATTTAAAGTTGATTTTTTTAGCAGTTATTTTGCATTTTTCATCCTACAACAGAAAGGATCTTTGAAATCATTGCTATGAAGTGCATGGAAAAAGCCTCAGCTATAGATCATATTTTTCTGTTATATGGTGTATCATGCCAAAACAAGTTTCTTTTCTTAGACTCCTTTGCTGTGCCCACAAAGAAGGGAAAGAAAATTTTCAGTACAGTTTCTAACTAACAGGTGTCCAATTAGGTAGATCATCTAAAAGAAGACGGTCGGACCACAGGAACATGGAATGATAAGGGTAAGGAAAGGTGACAATATAAAATAGTGCTCGGCCGTCTTTGGCACCAACTTGTTGCTTTCGAGTAGAATCTAACTCCATTCCTTCCAACACAACAAAAATGTCCCGTTTATTATTGAACACAAAGTAATTAAGTCAACCAATCGGGAGAAAGGATTTTGGTTTGCGTGTAGATTATTAGTCTGCCAAATTTATGGTTTCTCAAGTTCAGCAGCCTATAAAACTATGGGCTAAAACTATCGCAGACCAAAACCACCTATTTATCTCAGTCAATTCATTCTAAAACTCATCACTTTAAATGTCTTCAGCCATCACTTAAAGTTGTATTCATTCATAAACAATTAAAACTGGCTTCTCTTCTTATGCTCAACATAGACTAGTTGATTAAGGTTCTGTACAACAGGACATCTATAGGAGCCAGCCAATCAATAGTCTCATCATAAGCAACAAGAACAGAAACATATTCCTCACCTTGCGAAGACATAATACAAGCTCCTTGGCTTGTGGCTCAAAGTTCTGGAAGTAGGCATGTTTAATCCCCACTAAAGTTTCAATAGAAAGATTCGAGCCACTAAAAGCTTGTTTAGGGAGAGGACATAGAGTTTGTAACTAGATACTCTGGTTTAAAGTGCAAATGGTGAAAATATATGATCATCATGGTATGTAAGTACTAGCTTTACGGATGTTAGACTTTAGAAAAAGAAACCATATAGTGCCTGGTCATTTTAATTATTTCCTTTATAATCATTCATACCCACCAAAAGTGTAATCAAATAGCCAGAAGGCAACCTTAAGATGAGCTACAGACTCAGACATCCTGGATTAGGTTCCACACTAAAAGTTCCCTTGGATTGTCTGATACATGGTTTTTGCAAGTGGTATTGTGTATCAGGGGTTTGCTCCCCAGGATGAGCTAAAAGGCCTTGGTCTTGGTGAGTTCCATGTCATCAATAAAATGATTTCTCAATTTCTTAGGATGAGTACTGACACAGATTTCACAAGATTGCATAGTACAGCTAACCAACAACTACTTACCGGATCACTTCTGAAGAAAACAAGGGAGTTGCATGTTAAAATAAACCACCTTTTCTTCCAAGACGTCCATCCAATTCCTTCATAAAAGAAACTATATAATTATATCTTCACGTAAGTACAAAATCCTTGCAACAATACTGGTTTTGAGTTAGAACACTGAATTTATATGTACATGAAATCATGAAACAAGTATCGCTTAACATAATTGCACTGCCATGATAGGTATGTATCATTTGAAAGAATGAAAAAAGAAAACAGGGACTAATGAGTTCAGGCAAAATCCATATCATCACTTGACTAAGATGAGCAAGAGCATTGAACATTCTGTGAAATTATGGGAAAACAATTGTGTGCAGTAAAAGTAAATCAGCATGGAAATAACATAAACAGAATTTGCAGGAAACTCATATGGTTACACATACTAGGTATCTGAGTAGCATATGTGTGCAACAGACAAATTGAAACTACCTTGCCACAAAAGAAGTTCTTAGCAAATATCCCCCCTCACCCCCCCCCCCCGGCCTCCCCGGGGAGGAAGATAATGAAACAAGGAAAGGCAGACATACAGCTGCTGGTTCTTAAAAACCACAATCAGCAATCATGAATCGTAAAACCTTAGAAAAATCCGTTCTATGAACACCTAAGGTGTTCACAGTCCCTGTCTTGCCAGTTGTAATTGAGTATAATCATGTGTAAACCAGTGAAGTAAAACACACCTTTGGATGATATTAAAAGTGGACCGCTCTTGAAAACCTGCAAGACAGTTTACTTCAGAACACATAAGTTTCAGCCTTCAGGGCTTCTGACAACCTACTCATCATAAAAAAATGCTATTAACCAGGGAAATAAACAAAAGACTCTGAAATAAAATAAAAAATAAAAAATTAATGCCAACCTACCATGTTAAACTGGAAAAAAAAAAAAAAAAAAAACCATCCTCTTGTGTCTCTGTTAACCATGACCAGCAAGAATGTCTCAAATGCTTCACTTAGATGCACTAGAAACTAGAAAGCTAAACGTGAAGCTTCTTGCATGTATAAAGAGTTATCTCAAATGGATTTTAATGCAAAATCTTCACCCCATAGGAACGTTGGGACATATAATACAACCAGGGACAAGCAAATCACTATCTGGGACCAAAACGTCAGAGGCCCATAGTCATAGATTATGATGGTGGTAAATTATGATGATATTTACATTTTACCAATGTGCTCATAGTGGGCAAGAAAAAAAACAAGAATACGTATAAAAAAACATATTGAAAAGCAATATTCAATGGCAAAATATAGTGGTTAGAAAGAATAAAAAAAAAAAAAAGTTCTGATAACTACCGTATTGCCATCGTAAGAACTCAGATGATCAGGCGGGCCAGGGGGTGGAGGAGGAATGCCGCCATCTCCCTATGATACAAAATGCAAAGACACTTTTAGGGCGAGATTCTTTGTACATATGCAACCCTATAACATTCATGCAAAATCACAGAATTCATTCAAATCCAAATTCTATATGCGTGTATTCACGACTTACGATCCCTCGCCTATACAGAATCGTAACGTCTATGCGTGAAATTAACGCATTCGTCTCAAAAATGGAAAAGATGTTTGATATCTACGAGTGGCATTGTAAAGAAATCGAAGCATAGGTACCTGAGACGATTCCGCGTTTCGCGTAGTCATCCTCTGATACCAAATCACAGAATCATCTCCCAGAACATCGGCATTCTAGATCAAAACACCCCCTGCAAACCCCCATATTGATCGAACTCATAACGCAATTCAACAATTAAGTAAAGCATCCATTCAATAACACGTTTATATTCAACAACAAAACCTTCGTGAGTAATGAAAGAAACACAGCAACCGAAATCAGAAAATCCTCGCAAAAAGAGAATTTGCAAATCTTTTTTTCAACTCGGAAACGTGCATTGCATTTGCGAATCTACCTTCAAATAATACCATCAAATAAACAGACAGACTACGTTGACTTGAGAAATTATAACGAAGCAGAGCGTGTTTGGCTGGGAGGAAAGGAAGCGAAAAAGTGAAACCGACTTTCCTGTCTCTCTCTATCTTCGTTGAGACAGAATGTTCTTGTTCTCAAATGGAAACCCGCGGTCATCAAGAAAACTCTATTGAGAGCGGGCCCTCTTTATATGCGTCAGACTTCAGTTGTACACGTCACCCCGTATCCGCAGTCTTACGCTCCTAAACGAACGTGTACGTTGGAGGGAAAAACCGTGGAGGGGCATTCTTGGTACTCTAAAGCAGACACGTCAACACGTGGCTCACATCTACAGTGATGGAGCCATCGGCCAATGAGGACTGTATATGATCGTACCGTTGCTAGCAAGGAGTGGAAGTTCCATGGGTCAAGCTTTTGTCCGGTAACAGTTGACGTAAATAATGCTTTTCGTTCTTGGTTTCTCTCTCTTGACTCTTCAGCATTGAGCAGTGATTGAAAGGGCAATAGCTCCCAAACGGTCAAATTACCTACCAACTTTAAACTACAAAGGACGGGGCCTAATATTGATGCGGGGGACCAGCTAATTTAAATGAGGTCAAGTTCCCAAAGTGGCTGGGATCGGAGGATTTCAACTTTCAGAATCTTAAATAAAACTAATAATAATTATAACATAAATGAGATTTACAGATATAAAGTGTGCAAGTATAATGTAATATTTAAAAAAAATTGAGTAAAGATATAATTTATATGAAAAAATTAATATTTTAATAATATATTTCGTTCTTTTTTAAAATAATTATATTACGCTGGCATACTTCACAATTATATTCAATATCATTCATAGATAATGCTAGGTTGATTATCAAATATGCCCGTTAAATATGCATGCAAATATAAATGAGTCTTTCTTATCAAAATATATATATATAATGTCTGTTTATCATTCTTTTCGTTTTTTATGGATTTTTTTAAACATTCTAACCATTAAAAATAAATAATAAATAAATATTAATAGTTACTTTCTTAACTATCAAGAAAAAATAAATAAATATATGAGTGAACATATTTAGTAAGGATATTTGATAGTCATACTATCATTTTTCTTTTAAAACTAATGTATACAAAACTTACACATTATTAAAATTGGTGTATTGCTTTTAATCATATCTATTACTATATATAAAAGCGAAAGTCATATGATTATCACGTGGCATTCTACTTGTAAAAGCAATATTCTACCCATTAAACTTAAAATGTTATATTTATGGAGCGGTAATTTATTTAAAAATAATATTTCAATATGAACAGTTGTAACTTTTAAGTTCTATTTATTTTCTTACATATAAAGATATAAATAGATTTAAGACCCCATCAAAAGGCACTATATCAATCTTTATATTGTTTTGTCAAAATAAATCGTCTTAAAAACTATTTCGAATTTCTCTACTATAAAATTTTCTCTTTCTAAATCTTTCTCTCTCATATATAACATAAACAACAACGTGCACATTGCATGAATTATAGGCTCGTTGAATCTTAATATATTGTTCTATATGAGATAAAGGTGAATCCCTTATTTTGTATAGGGTCAAGTTGGCTTGGCTGATACATCAAGGCCGATATTGCTTATTAATTGACTTTAAATTTTAAATGATTTTGTATATCACCCATTTAGAATGACAAAAAAATTGTAGAACAAATAACAATAAAAAAAAAAAAGAAAACACATAGAAAGAGTCCATGGTAAATATCACTTGTGACCACTTACAATATAAAAGATATGACATGCGAGCATGGCCAAAATAATTAGTAATAAAAGGTTGCTCTAGGCAACCTAGAGGGCAAAATAATTGATGACATTGATTGTGGTAGCCATGCCACCCACCAATATTGAAGGCCTTTGATGGGGGTTGCCGAGCCATGATAATTTGTTACCTTTTTCCATTTTATATATTTACCCAATCCAAGTCCCAAACATCAATGGCCTTGATGATTGTAAGTATCGGGCACCTGAAATTCCAACACCCACATCATTTTAAAGATGACCCTAATTTGTGAGCATATTTTTGGTATTATACCCATAATGTTTTTTCCTCTTTTCACGGAGTGGATTGCGTTACTAATTAATGGTCCACAGTCCACACTGGAATTCAAAGGCCGCTTTTGTATTTTGTATTAAGTTCATTGTAGTTTTTTTAACCTGCAGGTAAGGGTACTTATTCCAAATGAAAATTGATATTAATATAGATATAGTTCTGAAGTGAGTAAGCACTATCTTTAAATAAGTAGAATTTATAATTAAAAACTATATCTTTTACGTAAATCTTTGAGTCTAACAAAAAAATGTGAATTTCTCTATTTTTATGCCTTTTTTGAAAGAGAGAGAGGAAGAGTAGAGTTGCGTGTGGTCCGCCCAACGACCAACGGGTTGGGTGGTATGAAGGTTTAGGTCCAAAGTAGGTTATGGACCGTCAATTCAGCCTCTACAGTCTACACAGCTCAAGCTGGCTAGTTGTAGGTCCTAATATTGTAGGACTTTTTTTGGGTAATATTAGATATAATTTAAAAATATATAATATTAGGTCCAAAGGTGTATTCTTTTGTTTTAATGAAATTTATTATTATAAATTAATATTTTATGTGAATTTCATATTTATCTTTATTTTTTGAAAAAAAATGTGCAAAACTTGCACAACTTACTAACAACATAATACTGCAAATATCATTTCAACTTCTACCATGCGGCATGCCCTTTGCTTCTAGATATTTATTACCTTTTATAACATGAACTTTCAGAACATCTGGACTTTTCTTGGGGATAATTATGCTGATAGCTCACATTTAACGTATTATTCCATTCCAATTTTTAAGTTTAACCGGGATTTAAAGTAAAATTATTAAGGTTATTTTGTTATAGATTAAAAAAAAAAGGAAACTCTAGCATAGTGATCCACTTGGTGAATTGGGTCTATGTGAATATCCAAGCCCAAAGTAGGGCGTGAACTATAAGTCAATAGCAAAAACAGCCCAATCTGGAGGCCTGCTCTGTTTTAACCACTGGACCAAATATTATGATACGCTAACATTAACGGGGCAGGGTTCACTTACTAGGGTCACTGTCACTTAGAATAACTTGTGTTTTTTTTTTTTTTTCCATACATTTGGGGAGAAGGGTTTCGACTAGAGATTATGCCAATTATGCCATAGATCTTTAACTAGGACACATCTTAGTTGAAAAAGTTCGTTTGTATCGTTGTTGACTCCAACATATCGTCTATATTTTTTGAATTAGAAAGTCTATATTTAAGCCGGTCTATCTCTCTAACACAACACACCATCATGTGGCAAATCCAGTATGGCCACTATGTCAAGGTTTTATGCTCAAATTCATAGTGCTTGAAAACCCCAAGCAGAAAACCTGCAAATAGCATGAAGGAGATAGATTTGGCTGAAGGATATAGGTTAAAGGCCTGGGTGTAATGATATGGTATAGATGTTGAACTGATTGTAGGCAACTTTTTTTTCAAAGTTTTAGAATATGCAGCTCACTCCATTTCAAGCATTGAAGCTTATGTTGCTCTGATAAAGGGTTGCAGAATTATTGCTATAATGACTATTTGATAGAGGAAATTGGAAAAAAAAAAATTGTTTGTTTTATCCTGTATACATAAGTGATTTTGATAACAAGTACAAGAATATGTTCGCTAAATGGCAAAAAAGTGGAACGATCTTTGACACGGGCATGTGGCACCTATAAATAAGGGCTATCGGAAACCAATCATAGGTGGCCACGTAAGATGTTTCACAAGTTGCAAATTATGCGCATAGTAGGGAATCTCGTAACTCTCTCTCTCTCTCTCAACCACCATTTACCGAAACTGGACACAGAAACAAGAAAACCTCATTGCAATAAAATTGCATTTCATAGTATTAATATGGGTATTATAGGTGAGTGAAGTGGTGCCTTTCATTCAAAACTAAAACTAAAAAAATAAAAAATAAAATCTAGATTCACTTCAGTGGTTGTCTTGATTTTCGGTGGTGGAAAAAAAGTACTTGGTAGGATTTGAGAGAAAAAACTTTTAAGATTAGGGTACAAAACGAATGAGCTAATTATAATTCCAAAAAAAAAAGCATACACAGTGGCAAGATCTTGGGAGAAAAACTATACCTTTCAAGTACATGATGGCATTTGTCCTTTTTCCTTCACCGCTCCTCGTACCCATTCCTAGAAGTCCTTCAAATCTTTCTTATCCCCACTCCAATAGAAACAATTATTTCATTATCTTTGCTTTCACTTCCACAATACTTTTTTGATTTGTTTCAATATGTCAAATCTTCTAAATCTCAGAGTAAGAAAGTCGAATTTATAAAAGGAAAATGATATACACACAATATAAATATACAATATATTTCACAATAAGTATTAAATGATGGATAATTCTGTAAAGTATTGTATTTATATAAAGTATTTTATAGAATTACTCCTCATTTAATACTTGTTATAAAATGTGTTTTATAATTATGTTTTGTGTATTACTTTCTTTTATAAAAACGGGGAGAGAGAGCGAGAGAGAGATTTCTACAGAGGGAAGATTTGAGAGTGAGGGGGTGGGGAGGGGGCTCAACAAAATGAAATCTCATGCAGTGCATCGGTCAGGTTTTTTGATGGAGTTCATGTGTGGCACTACTTTATTTGTTTTTGATAAAAAAAAAGCCTTATCAGATGCATTCGGTCAAAAGTTATTGTCTTAAAACATTTTTATTCCATTATTTCATTGACGAAATTTTTTTCCTTTTAGAAAAGCTTCACCTTCATTGCTTTTCAATTGAGAACTCACCTTCACCTTCAAACCTATAAACTTGATTTGTGAATTGCTGGATCTTAACTAGAATTTGACGAGCTGAGAACTCAAATATTTGTGAATGAGCGGACTTACTAAAAAGAGGATCTTTATAGTAGAGTAGCACAACAACATGGCAGATATGAGTTTCTTTAGTCGATTGGAGTTGTCAACAGTGAAAGTTTGTGATCGAAGTTGTCAATGTACTGTAACACAGGTAGAGAATAAATTGGGGAGGAGAGATTCAAATCAATGATATGGGACGAATGTGAAAAGCAAAGAATGCTAGAGATAATGAACGATAATGATTTGGGGAATGCTAGTGAGTGAATAAAGCTTTCTTCCACACCGTCTTTTTCTCTTCTCACTAGTCTTAATTGTGTTTCTCTATATAAGGAGTTGTACTAGATCCTTACATAATACATATACCAATTCTCTAGGTTTTCAACATAGCATAGTCATGTTTTCTATTTGTTTTTCAAGTATTGGCCCTTTTCTAGATTTGTTGAATTGAATCTATAGAGAAAACGAATCCTGGTGTGTGGTATTTGAGACTCAAGGGGACTAAGAGTATAATTAGTCTTTTCAAATATCTGAAACTTGATAAGATTGTTGTTGTACAGGTAAAATTAGTAGCTTAAAAGTTAGATTCGAGATAAAATCGAAAATAAGGCTCAAAGATAAGATTTAGAAAAGATAAAGAAATATATTTAAACTCTTAAAAGGAAAGTTATTCAGATTTCTAAAAAGAAAAGAATTTACAAAGGAATTCAATTTAAGTTTAGAAAAGTTGTGGTGAGGTAATGAGAGATTGTAAAATCACTCATGATTGGAAATTTCGTCCTAAACAACCCAAGGATCATTTTTGCCTCTCTTCCAATTTGTTGTGCAAATTCAAGTAATAATAGTTGGCGTTTTCTTTGAGATCTAACTTTTCATTATTTTTTATAAAAGCAAAAGGATAATTTTACAGCTCACAAGATCTTCTTCGAAAAATATCAAATAACTTCCTTGATCTTGCATCTATTATTTTGTACTTGTTATTTTATTTCGTCCCTTCTATTATCATCTATTCTGAAAATGGGAGAATGAATATTTTATGTCCTATGAAATCATCCCCCAACGAGAATATGGAACTCCCCTCAGATAAGTGTTCCCAACTTTATACCTCTTATTTTTATAAATATTGCCTCTTGAAAATTAAAGGCAAAGACACAAAGCGGGGCATGCACTTTACACCTAAAAATACCTCCAACACACCACATAAAGAGAGAGTGACCATATGCAATGCACACTTAAAGTGCACAATGCACTAAGAGACATCTCAACTGTGCATGCACTCAATCATGACATGCACAATGCAGATTGAGTGCATGTAGTGCACCCAAGAGGGCCACCTTCCCCCCCCCCCCAAAAAAAAAACCGAGGTAATCTCAACCAACCCTCCCTATGCCGAGGCCAATGCCATGCATGAGATAAGCTAGGTGCGCATTGTGCACCCAAGAGGCCATTCGGCCCAACCCATTGTGGGCTCGACAGAGATGTCGACAGCCACAACTAGACCACTGACGACCTTTGCTTCTGCCAGGATGGTCCTCAACCACCACCCACTAATGTGGCGTTCGTCACAATGATCGAACACATGTCACATACACCCGAATGACACTTTCTCGCCCATTCACTACGCGACCAATAAAGATCCCAATGGCCACCACATGGATTGCGGGAGTTTCTGTCTCCATGGTGACCATCCCTGATGGCTATGACAATGTGGAGGCAATGTCCTAAGCGTGGAGGTCATGCACGTGACTTGCATTCATAAGGCTTACAACTTATTTGTTGTGAGCCAAGTGGAGGTCCTAATGGTCGCCACCTGGACCTACAATGACCTAAGTCACCACCAAAGTGGTCCCAACCATGAAGGCGACGTCTGCCTCATAAATTGTATGCATGGGCATGCACATAGTCGAGTCCCACCTTGTCTATTTACTATGGGACGTTAGGGCCACCAACAACCAACCCCAAGACCTTTGGCTATGTCTATCATTGGCAAGATGTTTTTCGAAATTGACATCCCACCACAGTGGCAAGATCTATAGCTCGCCATGCACACAGGCAGGCGAGAGTTGCACAATCACCCTCTTGGGTCACGAGCATCTTGCCCATCGGTGGTTTGCTCAACCACCTCCCCTGCATGGTGGTGTACTCGACCACGTACTCGCCACGATTATCTACTTTACCACCCATCTTGGCCTTGGAAGCTTCTAACTGTCCTCCTCAAACCTTGTAGAGAACAATAGTCCTTTATGGGCACTGTTTGTGGTGGGTAGTGACTACTAGTCGCAGTCATGGGCGAAACCAGGATTTGGTGTTTGGGGAGGCGATTGATAAAATATGTGATATTAAATAATGTATATTTTTTTCATGTAACTTTATATAGAAACAATATATATGCATAATGCACAATAGAGAGTACTAGTTTTAATTAATTTTAATATATTAGTCTATTTAATTAATTATAAACCAATCAAGCAATCCAAGCCATGCACTAAATCAACATATAATATAAACTTTTTACTTCTTAAATGCACGATTTGCTAGGCTAAATATGAACTATTTGTATTGATATTCCCTACCAATTGCGAATAAATATGAACTATATCCTACAATTAAATTGACCTTCGGCTTCCAGGTCAACCAAAGCAAAAAAAAAATTGATTACATCTAAATTTCTAATTTATAATTGTCGATGATATATTTTAAATAAGTTAGTAAATTAATTACTTGATTAGAAAATAATTTAAAATAAAATGCAATTAGACTATTAGTTTAGAACAATTTTTTTTAAGGGAGTAGTTTAGAATATTAAGACAGTATATATGCTGCATTATATTGGATCAATCCTTGTTCGTAACAATCTAATAAATGAGAGACTAAATTATGAATATAAGTTAACTGACTAGTGACTATTGAGTATATCATGGACTTGGTCCTTGAACTATAAGTTTATACAAGGGCCCGCTGGTTTGTTCTAAAGTTTATGATCCGTTGGTTTGAAATATAAACTCATAAGTTTATCCGTTAGTTCTTAAGTGTATACGTTGGACAACTTGGACTGTACAAGCAGGAGGGGCTAAATATTTCAATATGGAGAAAAATGATCTATACTAATATACATACTTGAGTTTTCAAAAGATTTTTTTTGGGTGTGGGGCAGGGGGGTACTGCCCCCCCAAAGGACCATGTAGGTCCGCCCCTAGTCGCAGCGTTGTGTTAGCAAACCACGAACTCACCGACTATATAACAGGCAAGCTCCCTAGCTAGACCACGATTAATCCTACAGTGGGCAAGCTCCTTTGCTTGCCCACTATGACTCATTTTCTCGTAATAGGTTACTACTCCACTATATATGCATCTACAATCGCTCGCTCCTAGCGTCAGGAAGCAATCTTGTGATAGGTTATTTAGCTGCTTGCTCAAAAAATAAATAAAATAAAAAATATTTCAAAAAACAAATCTTCATTGTTACAAAAATGCTTAATAATGGATAACTTCCCTAGGCAAAACAAAATTCATCATCAAACAATTCCAGTTGGGAAATGGGTTCTTTCTTGGGCATCTTAATCAGTCTTTCATCATAATAGATTGCTCAGTATCACGAGCACCCCCAAGCCTTCATCACGCTCTAGCGAAATGGGTCAAAGTTTACAAATATCAAACTTGTAATTTGTATTACACTTACTTATTTTGACTTTTGGTAAAAACCTCTCATGACAAGCGAACTTTGCCTCACTCCACAATAGCACCAACCGCTCCACCAAAGTCAAGTCATTAGACTCGCAGTGAACAACGACCCTCAAATACCAAAGTCGAGTCCTTAAACTTGCAGTAAAAAAGGCCCTAACAAAGTTGAGTCTAAAGGTTTTGTGGTGGAATGAGTGTGGAGGTCAAAAAACTCCACAGCCCTCATTTTTAAACACCGAAGTTTAGTCCAAATACTCGTGGTGAATGAGCATGGAGGTTAAAAGACTCCACGACCCTCTTTTTTAAACACCAAAGTTGAACTTAAAGACTCGCAATATAAGAGAGCGGAGGTCGAGAAATTCCACGACCCTTGCCATCAAAACAGGTTGGGAAAGGTCAAGGACCGCCTGACCTCCTAACGCCTAATAGGTAGGCAACTCTCTGGACTGCCTAATGATTGAGCTGAAATATTGTATATTTCTATATTTAGAACCAATATATTTTAATTATTTCATGATATTTTTATTGGTTTTAAATAGGAAAATTGGTTATAAGGTGTAAATCCAAGTTGTGATTAAAATCTCTTAATAGCATGATTTATGCTTAATTTTATAACTTGTGATTTATTTGAATAATATTTTTACATATGCACATCACATTTTTAATATTCTAATTTTCATTTTATATTTTCTGATCATGTTTAAAGAAATGAAAAAAAAAAGCAAAAGAAAAAGGAAAAGAAAAGAAACAAAATGATGAAAAATCAACAATAAAATGTGATTGTAGCATTGGTTGTAGCATTTTAATTGTTTTGGACATAGTAGCAACGCCATTAAGCTGCAAGTTAAGAAAAAAAAAAAAAAAAAGCAAGTAGGTTTGTCTTGTTGGAGGACTTTAAGCAGCACTTCTTTTGAGCGGTAAAGTTGTTTATTTGGTTGGAGGTGGTTTTGTCTTTTTTACAAGTGGTTTTATTTATTTTTTCTTCGTTTGAAAAATAGCAGCAGGCAACACGTGAAAGCATTTTTATTGTTCGCTGGATTAAAGAAAATGAAAAGCATATATACACAAATAGATTGGTTGCTTTTAAGATGGGGTCAGACTTTGACAAAACGCAGAGAAAGAACATATTTTTACATGTTTTTACATGTTGAAGACACGCCGCAACAAAAAAAAAAAATTAATTGGTATCGGGTCTTTAACACAGGAGAGCAATAATATATATATATATATATATATATATTGGGTCTTCAAAAGAGAGCTGGGGAGAAAATACCAGAGAAAAACGCCACTTGAAGAACTCGAAGGGGTCCAGACTGCAGCTGCTTCAGCCTCTTCCATTGCTTTCCATCTCCATCTCTATTATTTGGCTTGCTATTTTCATTCCCTACTTTTTTATTTAATTTCAGTTTGAAGTTTATGATGTATTCTCAATATTTTTGGCTCAGAAGTTTGGATGTTTTATTTGTTGTTTATTTTATGTTAGTTATTTTCCTTTCTTCTTCAAGTTTCCATAAAATAGAAATTACAACTATTTTGGATTGGTTATGAAAATTTATTATTTGAATACAAGAATGAACCCCAGAATCTTGATTTTGGGACTTTTTAATTTTCAGCTCATATGGTGTCAATTATTTTCTAATCTAATTTAATTCTTAGCTTAGTTTTAGTTCCATTGCCTTTGAGATTGATAGAAGATTAATTAGGACTCAAATCATTTCAGTTTTATTATTTAACTTTCAGATTAATTAAGAATATTTAGCTAGTTGATTCCTTAATTGTTAATTTCAATTTATTAGTCTTTTACATTCCATTTCAACACTAAAAAAAATCCAAAAATATGAATCTAGTCCATGACTAGTACCATTTTCAATTACATTGCATTCTTTTACTCATTGCACATATCACCACTTTGATTTTTCCTTTGTGAATATTTTTTTATTGTTTACACGAGTTTGATTTTAAACAATTTTTCCCAAGAAGATGATCTAGGAATTTTATTCCTAATTATTACACGACATCCTCCTGCACTTGGGATAGCCTTTGTGCTATTCATTTTTTAGTGAGTCAAGTTTTTGGCACCGTTGCCGAGAAATAGTTGCTTAATCTAAATTTAAACTCATTATTTTGTTTTTATCTTTATTTATTTTATTTTAATTTAATTTTTTCTCACATTTGCCATCACTACTCATTTGCTTGAATCTTATTTATGCAATTTGGATTGGTGTTTCATGTCATGGATGATAGATAGCTCAAATAGGTTGCTTAGAGTTACATCGAGCATTGAGAGTAGTATACACAACTCAGAGATAGATAGTTCTTCTGTCTTTTCTGCGAGCGAGAACATTGAGATTGAACAAACTATGGCTGCACCTGCACCACGCACTCTTAAGGATTATTTGCAACCCACTTGCACCACTACACCATCATGCATTGTTTTACCTGACGATGCACCTAATTTTTCCATTAAGCATGGCATGATGTCAGTAATAACTCAGTTCCATGGGATGGATTCTGAGAGTCCTTACCAGCATTTGACAGATTTTGAGTTGGCATGCACTACTTTAATTACTAGAGCCACTATTGATGAATTTATTAGACTTCATTTATTTCCTTTCTTTTTAAAGGATAAAGCGAAGATTTGGTTTAATTCTTTGATGCCTAATTCTATCTCTAGTTGGTCTGATATGCAGCGATAATTTTTACAAAAAAATTTTCCTTTTCAGAGAACTCAGTTTTTGCAAGAACAAATCAGTCAATTCAATTAGAAACCTGATGAGACTTTTCAGGCCAGTTGGAAAAAATTTAAAAATTTGGTAAACATATGTCCATATCATGGTTTTGAATCTTGGAGGTTGGTGAGCTATTTTTACACTGGTCTCACTCCAGAATGCAAGCAATTCGTTTAGACGATGTGCGATGGAGAATTCTTTAGCAAGGAACCTGATGAAGCACTATCATTCTTTGAATATCTTGTCGAGAGTGCACAACAATGGAACACTCGGACTGATCGAGTGTCATTGACAGCACGGCCATTGAGGGCTATTGTTGGTGGGGGAAGATATGAGCTTAAGGAGGACACTGAAGTTCAAACCCGAATAGCTGCATTAACTAGAAGACTGGAGGTTATGGAAATGGAAAATGTGAAGGCTATGAAAACAGTAGAGGCATGCTCTTTATGCGCTGATTCAAACCACAAGACCCAGGACTGCCCAATTATGCTAGTATGTCAAGAGAGTGGGTCTGAGCAGATGTAATCAGCGAACTGGGTTAACAGAGCACATAATCAGCCTTTCTCCAACACATATAATCCAGGGTGGAGGAATCACCCAAATTTCTCACGGAGAAATGATCAGCCTAGCTGGTCTCCACCACCTTCTCAGTAGCCATTTCACCAGGGTGCTCTTCAGCACCAGTATCAACCATATCAGAGTTCTCAGAGCTACCCTTTAGTAGCACTCTCAGGATTTTAGCCTCATGCAGTTGCGCAGAGTTCTCAGCCTCAATTATCTATGAAGAAGTCTCTAGATGACAGTATGTCATAAATGGCCAATACACTTCAGTAATTCATGCAGATTCAAGTCACCACAAACAATCAGAACACTCAGGCCATAAATGACTTGCGGGGCACCATCAATAAAATAGACACAACATTGAGCACTCTAGAAAAGGAGAAATTTCTAGCACAACCTCAACCTAATCCTCAAGTATACCGGCAACAACAACAGCAAGTGCATAATGTCTCAGGGGAGGTTATTGAGACAGCAAAGGTCGTTCTTACTTTGAGAAGTGGAAAGAGAGTTTCCCAACCAGAAATAACTATGGAAAGATAGGTGGTTGTTCCTATACCTGAACATGTAATAGAGACTGATGAAGCTGAAAAAAACCAGAGGTAGTGATACCAAAGTCAAAGAAGCATGTGAGTGGAGAGGCTGAAACTAGTAGGGGGTACCAACCTGTGGCTCCCTATCCTTAGAGATTGGCAGCTGGCCAAAAGAACAAATATCACACTGAGATTCAGGAGATCTTCAAGTAAGCAAAGATTAATATTCCACTTTTGGATGTCATACAACAAGTTCCTTCATATGCAAAATTTTTGAATGATTTGTGCACAGTAAAGAGGAAGCTGAATGTGAAGAAAGCATTCTTAACGAAGCAAGTTAGTGCACTGATATTGGGTGAGATTCCTCAAAAGTTTGGAGATCCTAGCTCTCCCCACATTTCCATTATGATTGGTGAGTCGCCCATTAGGAGAGCTTTATTTGATTTGGGGAGTAGTGTGAACTTGCTACCATTCTCAATATACGAGTAGTTGGGGTTGGGGGAGCTGAAAAAGACTTCCATCATGCTACAGTTGGCTGACAGATCAGTCAAGGTGCTGAAAGGTATTGTTGAGGATGTGCTGGTCCAGGTGGACAAATTTTACTATCCAGTGGATTTTGTAGTTCTTGATATGCAGCAGTCCGCCACTATTATTTACCAGGCATCTGTCATCCTTGGGCGCCCATTCCTTGCTACCTCCAATGCACTGATAAATTGTCAAAGTGAAGTACTGAAGCTCACATTCGAAAATATGACATTGGAGATGAACGTTTTCAATACTTGCAAGATGCCAGCACATTTCGATGACACAAGTGATTTGAATGCTATGGAGAGAGAGTTTGACACCAATAGAATTTATTTGCTCGACTTTTCCTTTCTCTGATGATGATTCTATTTTTCAGACACCTGAATTTTTACTTGATGAAAAAACTGACGATATTGATGAAGATGTCTTTGAAGTTTTGGATTGTTTTGCATATTTTTCTCTACCACTTGAAGTACAATTTGCAGGTGCAAGATGAAAACCCCAGTTTGAAACTCTACCACCACCAGACATACTTAAATCTTCAGAGGAAGAAGTTTCCCAGTTGGAACTGAAACCACTTCCTGAAGATTTAAAGTATGTTTTTCTTGGTCCTGAAGAATGCACTTTTCCTGTGGTGATTTCCTCAAAATTAAATCAGAAGAATGAAGCCCAGTTGATTGAAGTCCTAAGAAAACATTGAGACGCAATTGGTTGGACAATAGCCGACATCAAAGGTATTGATGCTGCTATTTGTACCCACAGAATCCATCTTGAAGATGATGCTAGACCTGTTCGTGATGCTCAACGTAGGCTCAATCCTATCATGAAGGAAGTTGTTAAAGAGGAAGTGCTCAAGCTACTCGCAGTGGGTATCATTTATCCCATCTCAGACAGTAAGTGAGTAAGTCCAACTCAAGTGGTACAAAAAAAATTTGGTTTAACTGTTGTTCAAAATGATAAAAATGAGTTGATTCCAACTAAAACGGTTACTGGCTGGAAAATGTGCATTGATTACAGAAAACTTAATTCAGACAGTAGGAATGATCATTTTCCTTTCCCATTCTTGGATCAAATTTTAGAAAGAGTGGCTAGTAATACATTTTATTGTTTTTTGGATGGATACTCTGGTTACTATCAAATTGCTGTAATGCTTAAGGATCAGGAGAAAACCACTTTCACTTGTCCTTTTGGCACCTTTGCTTTTACCAGAATGTCTTTTGGTTTATGTAATGCCCCAGTCACCTTTCAGAGATGCATGATGAGTATTTTTTCTAACATAATTGGGGATATTTGTGAAATATCCATAGATGACTTCTCTGTTTTTGGAAAATCTTTTGATAGTTGTTTGCATAATTTGGCACGTATTCTCCAGAGATGTGAGGAAAAAAATCTTTTACTTAATTGGGAGAAATGTCAATTTATGGTTATTTAGGGCATTGTTTTGGGACATATTGTTTATTATGAAGGTATAAAGGTCGACAAGGCAAAAATTGAATTAATATCTAAACTTCTTATCTTTAGGACGGTTAAGGATATTCATTCTTTTCTTGGCCACGCTAGCTTTTATAGGCAGTTTATTCAAGGGTTCAGTTCTATTGCAAAATCGTTGTGCACTCTTTCACAAAATAATATTGAATTTATTTGGATTAATGAGTGCCAAAAAGCTTTTGATACCCTTAAAGAATCTCTTACCATCGCCCCTATTATGTAACCCCTGCAGTGGGACATTCCCTTCAAGATTATGACTGATGCAAATGATTATGCGTTAGGTGCTGTTTTGGGGCAGCGTGTGGATAATAGCCCTTTTGTGATTTATTATGCCAGTAGAACATTGAATGATGCTCAGAAAAATTATACCACTACTGAAAAAGAATTGCTTGCAGTGGTTTTTGAACTTGATAAATTTCAGACTTACATTCTTGATTCCTCTGTTACCATTTTCACTGACCACTATGTTTTGAAGTTTTTGTTAACTAAGAAAGATGCCAAACCATGCTTAATCCGCTGGATTTTATTACTTCAAGAGTTCAACATCAACATTAAGGACAAAAAATGAGTTGAAAACGTGGTAGCTGACCACCTCTCTAGATTGCCATCATCCTCCTCTTCAAATGCTAGCCTTCCTCTTGATGATAGTTTCCCGGATGAGCAGCTCTTTGTGATTCATAGAGCTCCTTGGTATGCTTACATAGTCAACTATCTGGTGACTGAGCGAATGCCTTCTGAATAGTCCATCCAAGATTAACACCGATTTCTCTCTGAGGTATGACACTTTTACTTTGATGATCCATACCTTTTCAAATATTGTTCGGACCAATTGATTCGAAGATGCATTCCTGATGATGAGTTTTTTTCTATGTTGAGATTTTGTCATATGGGTGCATGTGGTGGTCATTTTTCAGCAAAGAAAACAGTAGCTAAAATTTTGCAAAGCGGTTTTTACTGACCTTCCATGTTTAAATATGCTTATAATTTTTGTAAGACTTGTGAGCCTTGTCAAAAATTGGGATCCATTAGCAAAAGAAACATGATGCCTCTTTCCCTCATTCTTACTTTAGAAATTTTTTACTGTTGGGGAATAGACTTCATGGGACCTTTTCCGGTTTCCTTTGAAAACACATATATTTTATTAGCTGTGGATTATGTTTTAAAATGGGTGGAGGTCATCGCTTGCAAAACAAATGACCATCATGTTGTTCTAAAATTTTTGCAATCTTTGTTTGCTCGTTTTGGCATGCCCAAAGTTATCATTAGTGATAGGGGTTCTCATTTTTGCAACAAACTATTTTCTACACTCATAAAAAAATATGGTATCACACATCGTGTTTCTACCCCTTATCACCCTCAAACAAATAGCCAAGCAGAATTGGCAAATAGAGAGATCAAAATCATTTTGGAGAAAACTGTCAATCATAATAGGAAACACTGGTCAGTTAAGCTTCTTGATACTTTGTGGGCTTATAGGACAGCCTTTAAAACTAATCTAGGGATGTCCCCATATTGATTAATTTTTGGTAAAGCTTATCATTTACCTGTTGATATTCAACATCAAGCTCTTTGGGCTACAAAACATGTTAACATGTCACTTGATGAAGCCTCAGGGTTGAGAAAATTGCATATCAATGAATTGGATGAAACTCGTCGAGATGCCTATGACAACACTCAGCTGGCGAAGGAACGCATGAAAATTATACATGATCAGAAAATTCATCCCAAGCATTTCACACTTGGCCAGGAAGTTCTTCTTTACACCTCTCGCTTATATATTTTTCCTGGTAAATTGAAATCTCATTGGAGTGGCCCCTATGTTATAACTAAAATTCATTCTCATGGGGTGGTGGAAGTTCAGAATCCTAGGAGTGGTACTTATTTTACTAATAGTGGACAACGTCTCAAGCGTTTATGACTCACTTTGATCCCAATCAAGAGATTTTGCTTGTGCAAGACCCCGGGGAAGTCTTTTGACCCTTTACCCCTTTACAGCTTTCTTTACTTGCATTTTGTCTTTTATATTTATTTGTTGTTTTACTTTGATTTTATATTTCATGTTGATTTTCTGTTTTGCTTACTTATTTCTGTGCACTTTGTTTTCTTTCGTTCGATTCATTGAGAACTATGTCTCTCACTAGTTGGGGGATAGTGTGTGTGCACAGCTAAAAAAAATAAAAAATAAAAAAATGCATTAATGTGGTGTGAAACGCTTGTGAAATTTGAGCATCTTGGTAGAGTAGTTGAGTGGAATCATTTTATGGAGATTTATTGTCAAACTTGACCATAGAGCATGATTTTTTATGCATCATATTTTGTTGACGTGTAGCTTGAAACACCGGGATGCTATACTCATTGAGATGAGACTTTGTGAGATTTTTGTAGAACGAATGACAAGTTTTGAAGGACATTTTGCACATGCTTACATTTGTAGTGTTCCTCAATTTATTGATCATTGATTTAACACAGGAGAAGTAAACTGCAGGACTATCGAGCCTTTTCCAAAAAAAGAAAGATGAAAGCGATTTATGAAACTTTTCTAAATTAAGGGTTAGAAATAGTTACCCAAGACTTTAGGGGTTGAGTGTTCAACCTTTAAAAACAGAACTGGCGTGAAAACTGCTAGTCGCTTGGATTTTGAGGTAGTTAGAATCAGCAATGATTAATCTTAAGGTTGAAAAATCCTATGAAAAATCATGGCTAGTAATGAGGAACATACAGCCAATTTAGTTTCACACACGTATCTGAGTTCTGAGACATTTGCCTCAATTATATGTGAGAGATTGTTGAGATAGTCTTGGTGAGTATAGCCCCTGAGGGTTTACTAGTAATGTGTCACTTTGGTGAGAATTCAAAATTGTGTTTGATTGCTTCTGTTTGGATTTCGATCTTTATGCAATATTCATCTCAATTAATTTTCACCATTTTGCTCAAGGATTAGCAAAACGCTAGTTGGGGGGTGTGATTGAGTTGAAATATTGTATATTTATATATTTAGAACTAATATATATTAATTATTTCATGATATCTTTATTGCTTTTAAATAGGAAAATTGGTTATAAGGTGTAAATCCAAATTGTGATTAAAATCTCTTAATAGCATGATTTATGCTTAATTTTATAACTTGTAATTTATTTGAATAGTATTTATTCATATGCACATCACATTTTTAATATTCTAATTTTCATTTTATATTTTCTGATCACGTTTAAAGAAATGAAAAAGAAAAAAAAAGCAAAAGAAAAAGGAAAAGAAAAGAAACAAAATGATGAAAAATGCAACAATGATTGTTTTTCAAAAGGTAATTGTAGCATTGGTTGTAGCATTTTAATTGTTTTGGACATAGTAGTAACGCCATTAAGCTGCAAGTTAAGAAAAGAAAAAAAACAAGTAGGTTTCTCTTGTTGGAGGACTTTAAGCAGCACTTCTTTTGAGCGATAAAGTTGTTTTTTGGTTGGAGGTGGTTTTGTCTTTTTTACAAGTGGTTTATTTTTTTCTTCTTCGTTTGACAAATAGCAGCAGGCAATACGTGAAAGCATTTTTTTGTTTGCTGGATTAAAGAAAATGAAAAGCGGATATACACAAATAAATGGGTTGCTTTTTAGATGGGGTCAAACTTTGACAAAACGTAGAGAAAGAACATCCTGCACGAAATGGAATGGGCATATTTTTACATGTTGAAGACACGCCGCAAAAAAATAATAATAATTAATTGGTATCGGGTCTTCAACACAGGAGATCAATATATATATATATATATTGGGTCTTCAAAAGAGAGCTGGGGAGAAAATACCAGAGAAAAGCGCCGCTTGAAGAACTCAAAATGGTCCAAACTGCAGCTGCTCCAGCCTCTTCCAATGCTTTCTTTTCATCTCCATCTCTATTATTTGGCCTGCTCTTTTCATTCCCTACTTTTTTTATTTAATTTCAATTTGAAGTTTATGGTGTATTCTCAATATTTTTGGCTTAGAAGTTTGGATATTTTATTTGTTGTTTATTTTATGTTAGTTATTTTCCTTTCTTCTTCAAGTTTCCATTAAATAGGCAGTACAACTATTTTGGATTGATTATGAGAATTTATTATTTGAATACAAGGATAAATCCCAGAATTTTGATTTTGGGGCTTTTCAATTTTTAGCTCATATGGTGTCAATTATTTTCTAATCTAGTTTAATTCTTAGCTTAGTTTTAGTTCAATTGCCTTTTAAATTGATAGAAGATTAATTAGGACTTAAATCATTTCAGTTTTATTATTTAACTTTCGGATTAATCAATAATGTTTAGCTAGTTGATTCCTTAGTTGTTAATTTCAAATTGTTAGTCTTTTACATTCTATTTCGACACTAAAAAAAATCCAAAAATATGAATCTAGTCCATGACTAGTACCATTTTCAATTCCATTGCATTCTTTTACTCATTGCACATATCACCATTTTGATTTTTCCTTTGTGAATATTTTTTTATCGTTTACACGAGTTTGATTTTAAACAACTTTCCCTGAGGAGACGATCTAGGAATTTTATTCCTAATTATTACACGACATCCTCCTGCACTTGGGATAGCCTTTGTGCTACTCATTTTTTAGTGGGTCACCTAACCTCTCTCACCTAGACAACAATAGAAGCACAACATATTCTCCAGCAAATAATGAGTGTTTGTGCTTGTGCCACAATCATTGCTAGAGGGTTACCTGTGAGAATGAGCCACCAAACTCAATAGCCACGTCATGCAGGTTTCATGTGAAAATGAATTGATAGGCTTTACAATCGCCTAATGTGGATCGAGGGAGTAGACGAGATTTTTGACCACTTAAGCACGAGTTACTACAAACAAATTCTAAATCAACCACGAAATGGAAACATCAAATGGCGATATACACCAATGTTAAGAAAATCCAATATTGCCAATAATAACAAAAAATGATAATGAAAATACAAAAAAAAAAAATCATGGAAATATGCATTAATCGTTGACAATAAAAAATCTCTCAAACAAATATCCACACAAATAAATAAACTCAAAATCGAGCTCTGCACTTGCCTTCAAAGCTATCAAGTACATTTTCACTAAAGTAGAGATTGGCTTGTAATTACCGCGGTAAGTATATCTCCTTCCCAAGCAGAGCTCCACTCTCACACCTAATGAGATCGAATATATCTTTCGCCAAAGTAAATCTTTGTGCTTGTACCCAATCCAGTCGTGATACATCTCTCACCTATCTCTTCATGCTGAGCTTTTCATCGCTTAGCACAAAATAAATAGAAAACTTGGGACCAAACAAGAAGTAAGAACCAATTTTAAAACTTATTATGTAGATTATTGATTTAAAGATTCCCAATGTCTTCTTATGATGAAATTGACTTTAATAATCATAGACATTTGTAGAGGTCAAATCAGTAACCTAGTAGTTAGCTTTGAGATAAAGCCGAAGTCAAGGTAAGAGATAAGGAAAGACACTCGAACTCCTAAAAGCAAAATAGATCTCTATATAAGGAGCAAATCCCTCATAAATCTAACAATATTTCTCCAAAAAAGCTCTCTCAAAGGGAGACTTAAATCTATTTTGATAGTAAAATGAAATGAGATGATTTTAAATTAAAATTAAATAAAATGTTATAAGAATATTATATTAGAATACTATTTTTTTTAGATTTAAAATAATTAAATTGTTATTATATTTATATAAAAGTTTAAAAATAATAATAATAAATAAATGAAAATGAGATGAAAAAAATTATTTCCATGTACAAATAGAGCCTTTTATATAGGGATGTAAGAATTCCGGTTCAAATCGGATGAGTTGAACCGGACCGAATAAGATATAATCGGTCCAAAAAATTAGGATCAAATATGATTCGGTCCAGTCCCGATCCAGGAATTTTCTCCCTTGGATTGGACCAGACTGAATAAAGTAATAAATATATATATATATATATACATATCTTTTGATGTATAACTATAACATATAGTATATATATATTTTTTGAAAGGGATAATATATAATATATTAGTACTAGTATATAATATTAATATATTAACATTCTATAAGAGTTGTAGTATAAATTATAGTATATGTATAAATTTATAATAGCACTATATATATATATTGCGCGAATAGTATTAGTATAGTTAACTTAATATGTTGGTATTAAATCACTATAACTTATTAACTACATATAGTATTAGTAATAAATAATAAGAGTATTACTATTATTTAATATACTATTATCATTTTTATCACTAACAACATATAGTATACTAGTGTTACTAGTCTATAGCAATATATATTTAAATTAATGTATTATTATAATTTATATTCTTTGATGTATAACTATAATATATAGGACTAATATATAATATTAATATATTTACATATTATAAGAGTTGTAGTATAAATTATAGTATATATATATATATATAAATTTATAATAGTATTTGTATAATTAACTTAATATGTATATATATATGTATCATTTTGTAAACTGATTTTTTTCCTTTTTTTTTTATTCAGGCTAATTTTTTATTATTAATCTTTTAGTTTAAATCTGTAATAAAAATGTGAAGTGAGCTAATAATTAAAATTGAGAAAAAAAAAGATATTTGATTATGGTTGAATTTTGAATTGAATTTGGCCCATTAAGTCATATTTAGAATCTTTTGGACTAAACTGGACCAAGAGATTGGATTGAATATGATCAATATCCCATTCGATCCGCTCCAGGATTAAAAAAACTATCGAACTAAATAAAATCAGTCTATCACCTCTCTTAGATTGGATCGGATCGAATTGTTTACATCCTTACTTTTATGATGTTTTTATGAAAATAGGTCCAGTTTGTTTATATTTTTTTATGGGGATGAAATCAAAAATCAAAAATATATTTCAAATTCATCATTACACTTTTTTAAATCTTCATATAAAATATAATAAAAAATTCAATTTTTTCAAATTTTAAAATACTTTTTTAAATTTCTAAAATAAAATTAATATTAAATTTTTTATATAATAATATTTTATTTTTATAATTTTTATTTTATCTCATTTTATTTTATTTTTAAAAATAAAGCAGGTCAGATTTGAAAAAAACAAAAAAAACATAAAATCGAAAGTTCTGATTCCAGTTACGGCTACCTGGAAGGAAGACATAGAAAACCGCACGTGTCTGAAAAAGAAGACAAAACGCAAAACAAATAAAATACGCATGTTGCAGGCCAATACTCCGAACCTGAACCTCAATCTTAACGACAAGACGATCTGCAGGGTTCCCAGTTCATGGACAGAATGGAATTCCAAGTTTATCAAGGCAACGGAATTTAAGATTTTGGGGTCAAGATCTGGCGGATCTCTGTCCTTGAATTGCGTATTATTCTAGGGCAGATGGAGGTCGAGGTGTCGCAATCCAAAACTTCGGCTAGTGGAAAATTCCTGGGAGGGGATTTGGCGGAGCATGATCGGGTCCGTTTGAAGAGGAAGACCTTGCAGACCGTGCTCGAGCAGTGCCAGAGAGCTCTCGAATTGCTCAACACTACTAGTGGTGTCGAGGACGTCGACGACGATATCGATTGCGTCGACGGTGCAAATGTCGATGAGGAGCAACGTGGCGAAAGTTCGGGGTCCCTGCCAGGTGACCAAGAGGCCGATGTGGTACGAAGTTTTCTTTTGGCGAATCCATGGTTTCCTTAGGGTTTTGAGTTGTTGTACGGGTATTTAGTTGTTGCTGATAGCTCTGCTTTTGTTTGATTTTCATGGAAAAAAGAGAGTTAAAAATAAAAAACGTGAGTAAAGCTTTAGGGAAATAAACTTTGAAGCCCATGTGTTTTTTGGATTTAGAGCTTTAGAATTGTTTTCCGAGCCGGGCCATAGTTGCAAGAGGCTGAGATTGCTGGGATTCTTAACGTATATAATCTTCCGTAGCTGAAAGTGGAGCATGAATTGTGTTCCGTTTCTCTTTCTAAAAGTGTTTTAAAACAGTCATCAGACCTTTGATTCTGGAGCGAGTTAATTCAACATGGCATTATTTTCTATAGTTTCATGTTGAATGCCTCCATTGAAAAGCACTGTTTATATTTTCTAGAACTGGAAAATATTTTAGAAGAATAAATTTTTAGACAAGTATTCTAGATGAGCTTCTTCCAGTCATGAATATGATCCTGTTGGTTGCCGCTCAGATTGCTTTACAAGGAATGCTTGGTCCGAATTAACTTATTTTTCCATCAGAAGGCTGAATCGTTCTTGTTGATATAGAAAAAAGGGGGATTTTAAATTTGGAGATGGAACCCATTGCCATCCTTATCACTATTTTCATCGTGGATGATTTATACAATTTTATGACTTGGTAGAGTAATTATATGCTTAGTTCCATATTTTAACTGGAATCCTTTATATCGTGATGCAGTTGTGTGATCTTCTCAAGTCTAAAGTTGAATGCCCTGACTTCCTTGAAAAGCTAGAGTCTGCACAGGCATCAGTTCCACAAAATTTTTCTGGTATGCATGCAACGATGGCCCCAATTTAAATTCACCGAATGGTTTCTTCTTCTTTCTGAAGTTCAGGATTAATGAGCTGTAATTTTCTATCTTTATGACTCGTGTGCTAAAAAATTCATGTACTGTAGCAGAAGACGGCAGTTCTTGGGATATGGTAGATGAAAATGATCTATGGGAAGGTGAAGGTATTGATTCAGAACAAGAAGATTACGTTCTTGTCAGGCAAGAAGATATAGTGGAGGGTATTGCATGCTTCATGGCCGCATATATATTGTCCCTAAAACAGACTAAGGTATGCTACGTTTTTACTATATTAGTTTAGTTTTTATATTTTTCAGATCCAGCTTTCTCTAGTTAGATAGTTGTTCTTATTGTTAAACTAGTATCTCACGCTTGTGTAACCCATCTTTGACATCGGTTGAACCCATCAAAGATCTTTTGATTCTAGTTGAATGGTGCTTTTTGCGCATTAATTGTTGAACCTTGATTAAAGCTTGTCTCATTTTTTCCATTCTTTTTTTATTTGATAAGTAATAATCTTTATGGATGAGAACAACTAGGCAAAGCTCATGTACACATGGAGTATCCAAAAGAGACACCTAATTACACTCTAGCAAGCTGAAAAGAACTCAAAAACTCATTAATATTTTCTCCCTTTAGTACAATTGCAGAAAACCATTGAACCAAAGAGGATACAAAAAAGTTCCAGATTTCCCCCATAGTCCTTTCTTTGTTGTTGAAGCATCTCTCATTTCTTTCCATCCATAGGCACCAAAGCATAAAGGGATCATTCGCCATGTCGCCGCTATTTTATCTCATTGATGGTACCTTTTCCAGCATGCTAGGAGATCCACAACACTCTTGGGCATGACCCAAGACAAATCAGCCCTCCTAAGTAGTCCATCCCATAGCTCTCTTGACACATCACAGTGCAGGAAGATGTGATTGTTTCCCCACAATTAGCACCGTTCTTAACTGTCACAACTTGAATAAAATGGTCCATGCATGTCAACCATGGGTTATCAAAAGAAATTACAAAGAAAAAGATTATGTTAATACTGTATTTGAAGATCAAATGTTAAAATAAATTGATGTTTATTTTGCAGGATTTGACCCCTAACCAACTCCAGGATGGTAAGCTTGAATGGCTCGTTCTTGATCTGTGCCTTTATTTATCTTCCTAATATCCAATGTAAAAATCAAGGAAAAATAAGGTTCTTTAGTTCTTCTCTGTTCTCTTCGCTCCAAATACTTTGTATACATTAGTTGTAACAATTCTTATTGTTGGAGATGTGGGAATGGAGTTCTGACATCCTCCAAATCCTCTATTAGCTCTTAGCAAGACATTCTCAGTGAAAAAGAAAAAGGGAAAGCTTCGTAAGGCATGGGATGGAAGCAAAGTAATGTATAATGTGGCATCTTGGGGTGCTACAGCTATAGGGTAAGTTAAGTTAAATCCTACCCAATTCTTGTTTATATGCATATCCTTCCTTCTTTATGTGATTTGTCTTTGGTTATGGTGTGGCAACTAGCATGAAAGCCCCTTTTTTTGTCGGTTTCCTAACCAAGTTTGGAGAATCTAGTCTCCTGCATCATGGTTTGATTTACCATGACGTGCTATCATATACTTGCCTTTTGTTTGTTAAATTACCGATGTTAATCTTTTCTTTTTTCTTTTTAATTTTGGTTTTCCCACCAACAGGATATACCAAAACCCTGTAATTCTAAGGGTCGCCACTAAAGCCTTCTGGACTTCTTGTCATGTAATATCAAAGATCTTATGATTTGCCTGTGCTACATAGAGAAAGGTTCTGATGTTGCTGGTGTGTGGTGGGTATGGTGGTCTGGTGTTCCACAAATTGTGCAACAATAATGTGACATATCGTGACCACTGATTAATTTGTAATCTTGTAAATATCTTCCTTTCCTTTCGAATCATTCTCAGATTGCAATTCAAATTATTTGGAAAAATCTCATTGCTTCTAGTTATGACGTTTCTTTTCTGAGTTGAGTATCTTTCCTTTTTTTGAAGATTATTCAAGCAAGAGAGTATTCAATTTATGTAGTTTTATGGCTTCTCCTTGCCTAAATTCTCGCTCTCAACGTAGAGAAGTTGGACAAGTTACGAATCAGAATTGAATAAGATTGTTGGTGGCGATTGATAAAGTCCAAGTCAAGGTAGCTAATGCGCACTCATCAGAAAACCTTCGAGACAGGAAGGGACTCTATTCTTTGAAGTAGAATATCCAATGTTTAGTACTCATCCAGAAATATGGCATATTCTAGCTTAAACCTATAAGCAATATTATTTCACTGCCACCTAACTTCTTCTAACCTCCTTATTTCTAGTACGGTTAATGCAGTAAAGCAATATCGTATGCTGAAGATACGGAAAATGATGCATCCATCAGATAAAGTCAACAAGACTCTTTTTTTGTTTTTTTATATATTTGTCTTTAAAGTGTTAAGGAAGCGTTTTTAAGCAAGTTTGTGATTTTTTTTTTCTTTTTTAAAATGTTTAGAGTGATTTAACAGATACTTGAAAAAAAAACACAAAAATGCACTCCTCGGTAAGACTCTCGGGACCACCTCTCGGTGGCTCTAGCAATGCTCAAGGGTAGATATGAGAAGGTGACTAGCTAACAATGTTCAAGGAAAAGGGCATCGTTCAGGCATAGTCTGGTTGACAAGCCAATAAATTTAGTAGCTTATGTAAAACTAAAACATGGTAAATCAAAATTGAAGGCAAAGCCACTATTACTATATATGGAGATTATATTTTCAAGGACAAAAAAGGTGAGCATTTAATATGAAAACAGGAATAGGCAAAAAGGGAACCCTGGAGCAGCCGAGTTGCTTGCTCCCTTTACAAAATTAGCAAACTCAGCCGTTTTGGGACTATACGTGACCAAAATGACTCATCATCCCTCCGTCATGTTTCAGCAGGCCAATGGGATCATATCTCAACATCTTGCATCTTCCTCCATTATTTGAGCCTCTGTTCTTTGTGATAAGACATGCCTACCATTATTTACTTGCATGATGATGGGATTAATAGTAATACGTGTTGTCCTTTGGATTGGGAGCATCTTTGCAAAGAATTGAACGGACTTCCATGATAGATCTAGGCGGCTCCAGGTCTTTCTCCTGAACTGTATTTCCAAGAAGCTGCTGAATCTGTGAGGCAAAGGTATCGTCCAGAATCTGCAGGTTATAGAAATTTCAGATGTCAGAAGGGAAAATACAGGAAGAATGCAAATGACACGACAAAAAACCTCTGCTAACTGTCACGACATCAGAAAGGCGATGAAACGATCTATGGGAAACCTTGTATATGTAAATTCGGAAATAATATTTTTCGCGACAACAAAAGCTAACATGGCCAGGGGAAAAAATACAAGGGGAACATAAAACATGCAGGATTTAATGGTTAAAAGGACCCCATGCAGAATTCATTATGCTCAACAGTTGAGTACGAATGATTCCAGACACTTGAATTATTGATCTACACCTAAGAAACTGAAAAGTTTTGTCATATACATCATTAGAGCCACCTGATCCAGCTTATTTTCAGTCGCACGTAAACTCCCCACATTTAACAAACAGTCAAAACTATAGTGGATTAAACGGCTTAAATAATAAAATCTGATAACGTGGTTTGGAAGGAAACCACATTATTATCGGTCATGGACCTATCTTTAGTGCCCATTAAAGGAAACTGCATTCTTATTATTATTTTTTAAACTAAAAGAAAGAGTATGACTCAAGGTTTTGATTACACCCAATAGCCGGTAAAGCCGTAGTGCTATTCATTTAAATGGAAAAGCAAAAAGTTGCAATGCTATTACTTACAGTAACTGCAATCCGTGATCCTTTATACCATGACCTATTCTCTTTCCTGTTCTCCAAGAAACTTAGAACATCCTGTGACAGAGGAAATTCAACATAATATGTAGAGAAGATTAGAATCAAATCCAAACCTCAAATGTAATTCGTTACTAAGATACAGGTGCAATGAATTTGCCTGCCCCAGCCGGTCCCAGTAACCTCGACAGAGTGCAATGAAAACATGAGTCTCAAAGATGGTATGAAGGTGATTTATTGTATCTGTCAACTGCTCTTTCAGAGGCTGCATTCTACCCCGCACATCAGATTCCACCACTGTTTCCTTTGAATCTTGAAGAATCTTTTTCAGCTTTGTAGCATTCTGTAACTTTGTCTGGTGCAAAAAAAAAGAAAGGAAGCAAATCAAACACGTGGCAAAATACATGCCTAATTTAAATTTTCGAACAAGAAAATTTACTTTGAATTAAAGTGGGAAAATCCTTGGCTACTGCATATATATTGTCTAAGCATGTCGTCAAAGATATTTCATTGAAAGGACACCTCTTTCATACCAGAATTGCATTATCGGTTTCAGAATATATTTATATATATTATCTTAATTCATACACTACTATCAAACTATGTAACATAAAAAAAAAATAACAAGTGATTTCAGGATGACACCCACATTCTCTGCAAGTTTCTCCACAACTGCTTGCAAATAATTTCTGAACTTGGCTCTCAGCATCACCGTTACTTCACTGAGATGCTCTCCAGGAACTGAGTTTTCACCATTAGGGATGCAAGAACCCCATGACCTGAACTGAGCTTCTATCTTGGGACGCAAGATATCAATCATCCTCTTCATGGAATTCAGTAAAATCCCCAGCTGCAAAGCAACACGAGATTCAAACCAAAAGAATATATATGTAGTCAAGGAACCTTACAAGTATGAGAAGTTACAACTGACCTCACCAGGAACCATATAGGGGCAAACAGAACGTTTGGCAAGTTTCTGGACATACTTGAGGCCAAATTTCTTGGGTGCCAAATGCTCCTTCACTGGTGACAAGACATCTGCATATTGCTTGTCTAAAGCTTCCACTATTGCCTTTTCAACGTTCGCAATAGCCTATTGTGGAAAATAGTCCAAAAAAAGAAATCAAACAAGTTCAGTATCTGATTTTTGTAATTTCAATCCAGCTTTCAAGTTCCAATTCTATATAAAAGCAACTGTTCAAAACGAGAAGAGTCTATATAAGCCATTAACCTTGTTTTTAGCACCAACCTCTCTAGTCACTTCAAATTAAGCCTAGGAATACTATTAGTAACTCAACCAGATCGTGATAATTTTAAAGAGAACACCACAAAAGATTAAATAAAGAAAAAGAAGGTGATTGGCAATGCTATAAATTAAATAAAATAAAGATCGACAGATGAGCAATCCATCTGGACGTACATTTTCCAAGCCAAAAATATATTCTGGCCATCGGCAAATGATGATCTCATAGTCGCTTAATGTTTCTTTCAGTCGGTCATACATGTCATCAACAAAAGGAGTAGTAGAATGCTGTGTTCGAACTCCCGACCATTTTACCTGCAAGTACGTCAACTCTCAGAACACCTTTATATGACTCAGATTATAACGTACAACTTGCAATGTGCAGTAACTTCAGATTCAAGAATTTTCCCAAAGAATCAACTCTCAAAATAGTCTATCAACATGCTGACATTAACCCCCACACCATGCCAAACAAAAATAAATCATCTGAGCAAACATTATTCTGCTGCAAAATAACCAAAAAGATCTGGCAAACATAAGGGAAGAATGACCTAATGGTAATACCAGTAACATGTGTACCTTATCTAATTTGCATGACTCGAGCAAAGAGAGACGCTTATCTTGTATCCATACCATAATATACAAGTGGAACAATTCTTTCGCATCCACTCCACCTTTGATATGACTGAGAAAGAACATAAAATAGGGTTGGGAGTCTGGGACAACAACATATAATAACTCCTATTGAAGTATGCATTTTATTCACAGCTCTTCCCGAGCCATTAATCTAAAGCAGAATAGATAACATTACCTAATGTTCCAGCTGGCAAGGTCCCTTTGAAAATCCGCTGTAGCAATAACAAGTTCAGCCACAGGAGGTGAAAGGCCCGTTGGGGGGCAAGCAATGAGGAAAGCACGCAATCTGTTGCAAAGCTCTGTGCTGTAGATGGATGAAGACAGATTTGGAAGGTCTACAAAACTGCACAAGAAATTCAAAATATTAGAAACCTACTCGTTTGAGTGGGTTTCCAAATCATAATAATCAACATATCCTACTCAATTCATAAACTCTGAAAATAAAAATACAAGGAACATAAGAAGCTAATTATATATATAAAGCAATAAAGCACTGCATTATGTTTATTTTAAGATTAGAAGGTAAAAATTCAGGACAAAGTATCAAGTTATTTGCTTCCTTCCATGAATTGTTTCATGTTGCTGAGAATTTCTATATTTCCACTTAAATTTCCATGCACAACAAAGAAAATTTATGCACACCATAATGCTTGTTACAATATCCTTGTACAACCACACAACTTCTCTCATAGTGAAAAAGATAACTGATCTGGACTTTCTGTGAGATTAGATTTATATGAATTCACAAACCAATTTGTTTTACTAATTCAGAGTACTGAGCATTCATATGACAGCCTGAGGAACATACCTGGGAAGTATATGTTGATTATGGATCTCAATATCAGTAAAAATTTCATTCCTAATGTTCATGCACAGTGATATCATCTTCTGGTATGCAGTAGACATAGTAACAGTGTCCATCAAACTACCTTCACTGCTGTTGGAAACATATTCATCTGTCTCTGTCAAGTGCCTTCTTGATCTCTTCTTTGCTGCAACCTGGAGACACTAATGCTGATTAAACAGATATTTTACAACTCAAGTAAGCATCATAAGAAAATTTTGTCAGTATCTCAGACCTGAAAATAATGACATAAAGCAGTCTGTGCCTCCGGAGACAAGATGTCGTGAAGAATCGTATATAATTTAACAGCTGGTTCCAGGGCAGGCGCTGCAAGCCCAGTTGCAGACTTGAAAATCTCCATGATACCCGAGGGCAAGGACTCATCAAGGGACTTGTAATTCTCAAAAACTAAAGCAAGTATCTGTTCAATTTGGTCCTTAGTTTCTCCTAGAATTCGATTCTGATAAAGCAATCACAATTTATTCAAATTTGTGTTAGAAGAGGCTTCAGGATCCATCAAAGTACTATAGACGAAAAAAAAGACTATAATACAAAAGCAACCATAAAGAATACATCATAACCAAAGTAAAACAATAACAAGAAGAACATTAGATCAGTATGAAAGAAATTATATGCTTCAAACTGGAAAGTTAGATTTGTACCTCCTGATGACTCAATGTGTTTTTGTTATGGCCTTTCATTACAACTGGCATTAACAAGTCATAAACCAAGGTGAGGCAGTCAGCTGTTGGTGTGGCGACATCCATGACATAAGAGAGGTATCTATTAACATCACAGATTGAAACATCAACCTAGAGTAAAAAGCCTAAGATGAAAAACTGGTTTTGATGACTTATTATATTAGATGGTCTAGTTATTTCAACATCAAGAAGCAATTAAACTTAACACCCAATTACCTCAACTTGGTGTACACATCAGACACTCCATAGTATGAGGCAAACTCTGTTAAGAGCCACTTCCACGGACCATGCAACAATAGGTTTCTTTGTTGAAAGTGCTGAACCTTCATAGCAACCTCTAAAACTAGATCATAAGCAACTGTTTCTGCAACAGAGCCACACTGGGACCAAAGGAGTAGCAGATATCATTCAGATATTCACAATCCATGATATGATATGGAAAATAAGCTTTAAATATGAATTAGAAAATTGTCTAGACAATGATGTGACAGAAAATTTGACAAATGCTACAGCTACTTTCTACACTAGTCAAAGGATTCTAACAATACTCTTATTAAGGCATATTCCACCGTTCCAGAAGCCAAGTGAAATCCCACTGTTACTGACCATCAATTGTAAACTATTCACTCCTCCATAATATCCAAATCATAGCAAGGAAATGCCAACATTTTTTTCAGAACTTGCAATGGTCAACTATATTGACAATCTTTTTTCTTTTTATAAGTAAAATTTTATTATAAAGAAAAGGCAAAACGCCATTTACAGAATTCCGAATACAATGCTTGTCAATTAGGCACAGCCAAAATAAGAAAATCATGGAGACCCATGCCATTGAAATCCATGGCAGTGGTCCAGTTACAACTATATTGAAAATCTTGTGCCATGATTAGAAATAATATCAAAATGATTTAAGATTTGGGGAAGCTTAAAATAAATAAATATCTGGTGACTATTCGGATACGACACCACAGCTTATGAGCAACTCTTGATATTGGGAAAACATCTAGACTAGTCCAGTGTAGGTCACTAACCTTTGGATGACTATTATCATCTGAACTAGTTGAGTAGTTTATATACAGCTGTATCTTGCCAACAAGTTCATGTTCAGGCTCACGGTAAATAGACCACCAGCGTAGCCTGTCAGCCTGCGGTCAACTTTCATTTTAGTGTTCTACCTGAACATAATTTAAGCTTGAAGCGAACGTCAGGGCCAAAAAATATTACTGGGTCATCAGCAATAGCAGCCAATTGAACGAGGACACGACCAAACTGCTTCCCCTTGGAATCCTGGACTTCAAGTAGCAGATCATCTCCTATACTATCTGGAAAGCTGTAGAGTCATCAGTATCATTCTCAAGCAATCTTAGAATTACATAAAACAAAAGCGGAAGCCAGGAAGAGAACATACAATACATGTGTATCACCAGATCCAGGTTGCATTCGGATTGCATCCTCTTCAGGTAAACTTTTCAGCCTTATTAGACAAGAGTATGTTTCTGATAGCATTTGGAGGAGAAGAGGAAAAAATTTAATAATTAAGAACAAAAAAGAAAAAAGAATGGACTGGGGAGCATATTGTTTTGTACTATGAGTATAAGGTCAGAACATCACAACAGAAGTAAATATGTCATTCACCACTCCAATCATGGGCAATTCTTAGCAATTTTGAGATGGAGAGCAAAACTGTCATTTTCTTTATGTTTAGTCCAAGGGGAATTAAAGCATGCAATTTATTTTGTATGCTCCACATCCTTATATTGTGTTTCCTTTTCTTTATATTTTATGATTAAGAATCTTATATTGTGTATTCATAACATTAATACATTTTTCTCTCTTTCAGTGAAATACAACTCATTAGAAAAGAACAGTATAAACCAGCTGCTAATTCAGATGACAAATTAGTAAAGAATAGAGTTTGCAACTTTTGCATACCTTGCACCGCTTCATATGACGATGGGCTGTTGCGCAAAGTTGTTACACCATTTTTGAGGAGCGTGGACACCTGTTTAATATACTGTGTTCCAGCTTGCACATATGCCAAGCTTTGACGTGAAAAAGAACCATTTGCAGGAAGTCGTGGCGTAACACGAATCTTTCTTAAAGCTTGCCATCCAGAACAGACTTTTGACTGAAAATTGGATAAGTGATATTGAATGGACTCCAATCTAATTTCTGGTGGCCTAAAAGATGATATGCTACATCCAGTAGGTGGGTCCAAGGCCATCTTCACTTTACGCACTGCACAATCAGCAAGATTTTAAAAGAGCCTGCATGCTAACCACTTGAACAATGAGAATGCCAGAGCTTACGTGAAAAAACCTACCTTGCACCCTCATCTTGCCAATAATTTTCTTTGGCTTTGCAGCAACCCCCTCGCTGACAAGCTCTGAAGTGTGCTTCACCAATAGTTCATCTTCTGATTGCAACAGCACTTTGCGTAATCTAAAATTATTTTAAGAAGTATAAACTTAAAAAGTTAAAACAAATACCAAGAAATGTTGTATATTATGCAGTATTCACTCAGGGGATGTTGCCACAATCTGCATAACATACAGAACCTTTCAATTGATAGTAATTGTACTAAACATGCGGTGGGATGTAGCATATAAATATAAGCGTCATTGCAATCCCATAAACTTCGAGGTTCCGATTTTAACTTCTTATAGTCTTATAGATTGTAATCTGAAAGCCATTCTAATATCTCAGTTGTAGAATTCACAGATTCTATAGACTATTTCTAGGTTAATTTACTTTTAGAGTGACTTTAATTTTCAATTGCAGTGAGAAAAATAGCAGAAGTGCATGTCATGTCCAGATTTTATAAAGATCATTACTCTGGAAACCTTTTAACAGTGTAAGGGCACGTATGGATTCTAATCCCACAGAGGATCAGGGATTTAATAAGGAAGTTAATAGGGAAAATAGTAGGGAGCAACTCAGGGTTGAGATGAAAATACTAACTCGAGAATGGAGCAATTAATGGTGAGGAAAGCATGGTTGCATAGAGCAAACTTGAAAATCAAAACAGGATACAAGAGGGCAATACAATTAAGCATCACCCAATTACTTTGATTTCGCAATTTCAAATACATGTTTTCTGGGAAAGTACAGTGTACTGACTTGTAAAATAAAAAATACTCTAATTAGACTTTGGATTTATGAGGAGTAAATTGCCAAGGTGAGGGTGTTAAGATTCCTAATTAAAGTTATACTACTAATCTGCCAATAAGAAATTTTATCTTAAGTACCAATAATAAGTGCAACTATCTTCGCTTAGTCACAAGCAAGAAGGGCCAATGTACTGAGGACAGTGATGAAAACATCCATGTTAACAAACAGAAATCCAAAATATTAGTTCCTTATGTGATGAAGCGGTAAAGCGAGATTCTTGTTTTCCACAAATATATAGGATATGGCTTATTACAGATACTGGGCATATAATTTGTTCTCCTCTACCATCTATGCCAACTGGTTTCTCCATTTCAGCTCAGCAAAGCTATATATCCGGTGGCTATTTGTCGCATGTGAGGTGCAAGGTCAAACCCGCTTGTCTCACGTGATTTTTAGGGCTCAAAAATAGTCTTCATTTATATGCGAAATATTTCCTCCGGTATGGGAATTCTAGACACTGACATGAAACCAGAATAGGAACCCTTTAAGGCCTTGTTTGTTTTCAGAGATGAGATGAGATAAAAATTAAAAAGAGAATAAAATATTATTGTAATATATTTTTTTAATATTATTTTTATTTTGGAATTTGAAAAAGTTGTTTTGGGATTTGAAAAGTTGAATCGTTTATTTTATTTTGTATGAAAATTTGAAAAAGTGTAATGATGAGTTTGAGATGAGATGGTTTGTGAAAACAAACCAGACCTCAGTTGTAATCTTCCCTACGCATTATTTCCATTTCCAGAATATCATAAAGAAAAAAAAAATAGAAAGAAAAAAGGGCATGAGTCGGTGGCATTATAAGTCAACAATAGAAGATAGTGAGCCCACCCAAAAGCATCGCGCAGTAGAGCACATTCACTTTCCAAGAACATTGGAGCTTCCATGCACTCCATTGCCCAGGCATGAAGACAAAGTCGCACACATGCATCATATGCAATCACAGCATGCCACGGCCCTAGAGCACTGAATTTGATTTACAAATCAAATAAGAACAGTTAATAAACATAATTATAAAGGCTCTGGGTTTATAATCAACACCATCAATAATTGCAGTGTTGGTAAGAGATACCTGGCATGAAATGTTGGGAGGCGAGCTGGATATGAACTTGAAGATGCACCAGCTTCAGAATTGGTTGTAGTTCTATCAACGGATAACATAACAAACTAGTTATACTTTTAAATATCACAAAAACTCAAGTGCTCATATGTTAAAGCTTGCAAAGAAAGTATAATGTGCGTATGGCTAATGCACATTCCAGAAACACATTTGCATATGCCTTCTGACAAAAAAAAAACTACTAGAGGATCACACAAACCTCACAAAATGTTTAGGATTCCTATTTCCAGTGTCATTCTCCACCTTAACACTAGGTGTGGTCTCTAATTTATTCCAATTATTTTTGGTTGATACTGGACTTCTCACAGCACCTTGCTTAATTTCTTTTGCGGAACCACAAAAAGGAGGTGCACTGGGAAGGTCGTCATCATCATCATCAGAGAACTTCTCATCCTGCAGGTTTCTCGAATGCAAATTCTGCAAGATAGACAAATTTTGCAAAGACAGTAAATAAGATTCAATTGATGGTAAGAATGCAAATGCCGAAAATGCAAAGAACATAAAGTTTTCTTGATGGGAAAAAGTTGAAAAAGAAAAGCAAAGAACACAAAATTAACAGATAGTTTGCATATGTCATACGCTAACAACTTACAAAAAAACATAGCTCATACACTAACATAAAACCTTGACCAGACATTCCAGCACAGATACATGCTAATATACAACCTTGAAGATAAGAGACATTGATAGTCAAATAAGGTAAAAACTTTAACATAATAGAGGGTGAATTGACGTGTGATCCACCTAAGCACTGTTCAAAAGAGTCAAACGCAGGGCTACTTGCAGATAACTGTTTGGTCCCCCCACCCCCACCTCACTAACCAATGAACTACGTTTTAGGCTGACAGCTGTAGGGGAATCCTCCACTATAGAGTATATCCAGTAAATGGCCCCAGGAAACACGTGTAAATTATTGCTTGCCTGAGCATGGGTGCATAATTTAGGAATCAAGAGTTTTTCTTTCTAGCTTAACAAAATTTAATGGACCGGGTAGTCCTGAGAAGTTGTAATAGCAGCATTCATCAGGTCACAATGACATATACTGTACACAAAATTACTCTACTCCCTTCTCACACACACCCCAACAGGACTCATAAGGTCATCCAACCCAGAGTTGTAGCAGTACAATCAAAACAATGCCCAAAGTTGGAAATGTTTCTCATAGCAAATCAGAAGGCTTCTTCAAATCATCAGTCTTAGTCATCTTCATTGGTTAACAGTAGTCAATGTTGAAACACGGCAATGACCTCCAGCTAGAATGTCACCACTTCTCTGACCAAATTCGTTTGTTGCTATCCCAAAAAAAAAAAAAAAAAACTGAGTTGCAATTTTCATAACATCTAAAACCCCTCAAATCAAAACAGAAAGGGAGAAAAAAGGTACAATTAAAGTGGAACAATGAATCTATAACATTAAGGACTAATTCCTTGAAGAGTTTGATGAGGGTTAAATCTTTAGACATTTAACGAGGGAGTTTGAAGACCAGGATAGAGCCAAAAACTACCATTATAATTTTCTTAAAAGCTTTCTGACACATTAAATCTAGTTCTTCTTTCAAGGACTTTGAGAAGCAAGCATATCATCAGTAAGTTGAATGTGCCTGAAATTATTTTCCAGAAAATAATATGCCTCAAATTATTGAAATTGATGCAACTGAATAAGACAAACTGGAGGGGGGTGGGGGGAAGAAAAGACCATGTATAATACAGTTCAATTAACTTTTTTATTGAAATGCAACCAGATCATTCAGTAAGTTAAATATGCCTGAAATTATTTTCCAGAAATTAATATGCCTCAAATTATTCAAATTGATGCGAGCATATAGCTGTTCTACAGTGATAATTGACACTGAATAAGACAAACTGGAAGGAGGTGGGAGGTGGAGGGTGGGGGGGAAGTAAAGACCATGTATCATATGTTTCAATTAACTTTTGACAGATTAGTTCTCAAGATGTGAACTTTTAAAGCACAATACCCTGCTCAATATTCCTAATACAACATTTGGGAAAAAATTTCCACACTAACCAATTTATCTTTGCCGAGAATCTAAGTAGCACAACCAACTTAAGGAACAAGCAACTGACAGAAACTGATAAGGAAAACGATTTAAGATCACCACACTATGTCTAAATTTGGATTATATTCTCTAAAACTAAAATGTAAACGCAACATCCACAAAATCATTTATAATTCATCACAAATTCTAGTGAAAGGTACACTTGAATTATTACAAACCTTTTTGGCGGCACTTGCCATATTCACCCGTGATGGCACACTTGAAGTACTATATCCCTCCGAAACGTAAGCTCTAGTGTGAGGCACTGCACCATTGATGCTTCCCACTTGCGTGGTAGAAAACTCCGAGCTAGCAGCAGAATCTGATGACTCATCCTCTGTATACCCATACTTCCCAACCGGGTGCCTCCCATTTCCCCTCACCAACCTCTCCGCCGCGTGTCCTTGTCGGCCTGCCACCGTTTCCATAGACGAACCGACATCAGAGTAGATATAATCACTAGCATAATGTGGTGGCCTCTGCGCTGGGTTCCCGTATCTATGAGCAGTAGTACCATTGGGAATCCTTTCGTCTTGTGGTGACGAATCCAAGGAATATCTACCCCCATAAACCTCTTCTGAATCAGTACTCATGTCATTGTCGGAGTGAGACCCACTTTCGTCTATATCACCCGGTATCGTTCTAGATACCGGGATGGCATTTGAGGGCAAATGCCCACTTCTGAACTTTGCCGGTGGAGGCAATCCAAAACCCCTGCCGCCGCCACTGCGAATGTTGGTAATGGGATCTATCCGAGGTCTCAAATTCGAATTGGAGAATGGGACTTCCTTCTAGTTAGAAACAGAATCCATAAATTTGTAAGTTCTCTCTTGAAAAATAAATTATTTTGGGAAAAGAAAAATGCAAGCAACTTAATACAGACCCAGATCCTAAACGCAATGAGCAAGAAAATTCACAACAACCACTCGAAAAGAGAGGAAGTATCAAAAGCAAGAGGAAAGGAGTAAGTTAAGCCGACCTCCTTAACCCATCGAAGCGCATTTTTATCAAGACCTTCTGTGAACATGATTGCCAAGGACTCTTGTCTTCTTCTCCTGCGCTCAAAACCAAATGTCGGCTACATTTTATGTTCAAGAAAATTTAAGAAACAAGCAAACAACTTAGATGCCAATAATATAGATACTATAGTCCTCAACAAGAAGAGGAATTCACTTACGAATCGATATTTTTTCTCGGTTTCACTGTTGAAGGAGTTCAACAAAAGTAATGCCAAAACAAAGAAAAAGATTTAACAAGAGAGTCGATGGAGATCAAGTTAGGATATTTAAGAAGAGGTTGCGAGATTTGAGAAATCGGATTTTGCTTAGCCCAGAAGGTTTGCTTACTCAGCTGTGAGAGAAAAGGTGAGAAACCCACAGAACTGCGAAACTAGGTGGGTTTTTCTTACTGCACAGAACTTTCTTTGTATTAATTTTTTATATTTTTATTTTTTTGTTGCAGCACGTTTTTGAGAGATTCCTCGTTACTAAATTAAAAATAAAAATCCTACGAGGATGTCGGTCAAAACGCCGTCGCATCATCGAAGACACAGCGGTCGTTTTTCAAAGTCAAGACAGTAAGAACAAATGTACAACTAATTACGTAGTCAAGATTAACATGTAAAGGGAAAAAGATATTTCCGAAATAGACGGGAAAATAAAGCGGCACGTAGGTGAGTGAGTGCGGGCACATAAAAAGTAACGGGTAGTTGACGTGGCAAAGAGGAGTTATTATTCATACCATCTCTACCCACCATATATTATTTTATTTTATTTTTAATTAAATATTTAATATATAAATAAAAAATAAAAAATAAAAAATTTAATTAATTTAAATAGAACAAATTCAAAAAAAATATTAAAAAATTTAAAAAATAATAAAATAATAATAATATATAAAGATTAAAAGGTTGTATAGAAGTGCTCGTTCATTAATATCAATTTTGAGAACGTTAAATTATATATGAAGTCGAACGTTGTAGTGGGAACGCTTTCTGTTTTTCTCTTTTAATTCCCGCTTACACGACACTTGCAAAATAAAAATAAATTAGACCCAAGACTCGAGTCACATGGAGTGGTGGGTCTCGACTCTCATTTGGTACCTACTTTTCACTTTCTTAAGCAGTGCCAGCGTGTGCCGTGTTGCTCGCTCGTCGCTTCTATGTATGTGAAATACCCAAATTCTCCATCATGAACGCGATTTGGATTAAGGAACTGAACCTTCTACTACTTCATGACGACGGTCGGCGATGAATCACATGCGCAAGAAGAAAAGGATAATAATTTCCAGTCAGAAAACATTAGAGCATGCCCATCCACAGCTGGAGAGCTCATGCAGAGGAAGGGGTAATTAGCACTAAGAAAAGAAAAGAAAAGAAAATTATTATCCATGTCATTAATCGATAGGGTCAAACCACATGAAGAAAGGCAAAGCAGAGGAGAAATATTGCCTGTGTCCTTTTAATAATGTTCCATAATTCTGTCTACTTCAGTATGTTCTGTCAAAAGGGTCCAAGCATTTTTTGTTCATCCAAGTTTTCCTTCCGTTTTAGTGTAATAAATCATGTGTAGCGGGGCACATGAAAATGATCGACAGTACAGCTTGAACTTCTAGACAATGGGAGCAGGAAAGTTGGCTCTGGCACTTCAAAATACCACAACTTCAAAATCCAATAAAACCCAACATTCTAGGAAGTGATATTCTTTGGCAAATTATTCCATGCTTTGTTTACATCTCAAATGACAAAAGACTTTTTTTTTTCCTAATTATTTCGATGAAAAACCCCTTACATAATGCGCAATACAACAAGAACAAAACCAACTTATTTTTGTGTAATTCAATTCTCAACCCAAACAACTGAAATAAGCCACAACAATCTTAGTCCGTCCGTAACTTAAGCATACAACTCATCAACAATACACTCCCCAAGGAAAACTTTGATGCTACGAGGTGAACCACAGTTGCCTTCAGCAATAATTGCTCTATCATTGGCGGCCATATGAGCAATAATCTTGTAGATCATTTCAATCTGAGAGAGATAGAGACAAAGAAAAATAGTTAGCAAAAGCCTTTAGTGGGTGAGATTGTTTCTAAAGAAAGTGGAATCAGCGTGGTGTGGTGCATTTACATCTTCAGAAGAATGGCAACGGTCAGCAACTTCATCCAGAGTCAACGGTTCTACAGGCTCTTTACAACTGGAAACACAGAAAAACATTGATTGTACTGTCAGTGACGAATAATCAACAGTTAGTCATGCAGGAGTTAGTTGCAAAGAGAGTTACTCACCACTCCAGTGGAATGCTTGTCACATGGGAAATGAAATCCCTTAGTTTCGTCCAGGTTTTAGTTAGAATCAGCCTATCATTTGACAGGCCACACCAGACTTCTTGGGTTTTGATTGCAAACTTGTAATCCTTATTAATCATTTCATAAACTTCCAACATACAGCAACACTGGCCTAAAGAAACCATCCTTAATTTTTTTACTTATTTTTAGATATTTGTCTAATGCTTTGCCGCAAGCTTTCTCATTTGAAGAAAGGGTTTATAATTTATATAGGACTTCCCGTTCCAAAACTTATATTAAAGTATCAAAAGAGAAAATAATAATAGAAGTAACAATAAAGACCTAGATAGCATGAAGATTTAATGTTGTACCTGGCCTCGTTGAGTACTGCCAAAACGCGCTTCTGAAGGGCTAATACTTCTCCTGCAGCCTTTTTCCCGGCTTCCACACCTGAGGTAATTAAAAGCAAGCAGACAATACATGTTAGTGCAGAAAGGCATGAAACACCCACAACGACATTCCAATTCTCACTTCCAGACCAAAAGCTTCTATAACAGGCAAAGGGGATATATATTTACCAGGTTGATGGTATGCATTAATGTTGACAAGTGAGGCATATATCCCAACTGCTCGCTCATAAAGTCCTATAAGTGCACCCACAGATCTAGGTGTCACTTCTTGTACAGTGACTGTAATGGACTCACGGTCATTAGCATACAAAGCTGACCTAGTCCCCTGCATCAAATTTAATCAGAACTCTCGGATTAATAGGAAGATAAAGTAACAGAGCTTCGACAGCTAAACCAACAAGAGTGAAATTTTATCTCCAGACTTGGTGCCATATGGGAGTGTTAAAAAACTGGCTGTATAATAAATCTAACCTGTAGCATGCCAAAGAGGTAGTCGCCACATGTGACACCTGGTTCAAGCTCCCAATCATGACCAGGGGGTCTATCACGAAGCACCTCAATGAACGTTGCAAAGAAATTATGCACACCTTCTCTCAGCTGTTGAATGTAACTGAAGAAAAGAACAGTGCATCAGGAATAACTGAAGAAAAGAACAGTGCATCAGAAATGAGCATAGTTTACATCCTGGGACATATCATATAACCTTAAAACCATAACCAAAAACTTACGCGTGCTGATCTGTGCTCCCTTTATTCCCATAGACAGTAAGGCCTTGGTTCACCTGTGACATAAAAAATTCATCTTTTTTCCTATCACACTACAATTTAACATCTTAACAAGACTGAACATATTTGATGATGAGTACTTCCAAGTAGTTAACTCACAAAAGACCAATTGTAATGTAAAGAGGTCCTCTGCATTCAGTTGCCCCCAGAACTCGTGCTAAAATTGATGCAAGTTGAGTCATTAAGTATACACATACATCATAAAATGGCTCCAGGCTCTTGGAACTGTGAACTGTGAGCTCGATGGGTCACACCACCGAGGTCGAGATTGAAGCTAAGTTGTTCAGCTTTGAGCAGGAGGGTGGTTTACTGAGGGTAACGGAGAGGGGATGGAAGGCAGAATATTCTGTTCTACTCGGTCCATCGACAACTTCTTGGCTGGGAAAGGTGCTGGAGGAGAGTGCAAATGGCGAGAAGAAAGAGATGTACTCTGCTTTCCGAGAAGGTTTCCAGAGTTTCATAGCGCAACGCCACTCGAACAAATGGGGTCGTTTTGTTGAGGTATCTGAATATAACCAGGGGGGAAGAAGAAACGTCATTTGCCTTCCGGAAGGGGAGAAGGGGTGGGGATGGAGAAAGCTTAGAACTCTGTTAATGGAGAGATGTGGGACCTCAAAACAGAGTGATGCCGGTGTTAAGAGCAGGGGCGAGCTCGGGCGTAGGATCCCAAATCAGCGGTCCTACAAGGAGGCTTTGGCATCGGGACATCACCGTGAAAAGAGCAGTGGTGCTGTGAAACATTGCTGTCGTGTTCCAAAGTGTAACTGTAGCAAACTAGTGGGTTTATGCCATGTACCAGCGGTTACTTGCCTTCACACAGCGGACAAGGACCAGAGCAAGAGGTCTGCGGCATGTCAGGAGGCTTGGGAAGTCCGAAAGTTGCTTTTAGAGATGCAAGGACAAATGAGACAACTGCAACGCGACATGGCCGACGTACTGGAATTTGCTGGCCATTTTAAGGTAGAAGATGAGCTGGGAGGCAACATGGTTTTTACAGGGTAGGCTTCTAATCATAGGAGTAGCAATGGGCCGTATTATAAAGCCCATTCAAAATCCCATAAAGATAGAAAAGGTAAGGCTGTGTGGAGGTCAGTGGGTGGGCCTGAAATCCGGCCCAAACCTTGGGCCAGAAACTGTGTGTTTAAAGGAGATGGGGTTGGGGCATCGACCGGGGTTCAGTTCAAGCCCAAATCTGAGTTTGGGGTGGGGACTACCTCATCAAATCATATCGGGCCTGTCTTAGGGCCTAGCACGAACGCAAGTGCGTCTGGGGATGGAATTAACCCAACCCAGCCCAACTTGATTACAGGCACAGAATGCCCTAACCCATCGCACTAGGATTTTGTTGGCCTCGGCTTCGTGCCAGACAGTGTGCCGACAAAGGAGGCGTCGGCAGGGGAGCCTCAGACAATGCCGGCGGTGGTAGTGGCGACATCCGACGAGGACCGACCAGTGCAAAATGCACTCGTCAAGATCCCTAATCATGCACAAGCTCATGCCGGAGGCCATAATCCCTCGCGGGGATCACAGAACGTGTCGACAAGGCTGGCCGGCGATGGGTTGACTCAGTTGAACCTGTTTGTCCAACATTTTGATTTTTTTGAGGCTACCGACTCGGACGAAGACTCAGAGGACCTTATGCACTCGGTGGAGGATGAATTATTAGTGTCAGATTCTGTTGGACAGCAAGGCTTGGACGATATTTCCTTGGAAGAGGAGTTTCAAGACTTCCAGTATAATAGGAGGGGGAATCCTATCCCTTTGAATTGTTTCTTTCCAGACCAAGATTCAGATTGGGTAATGAATAAGGTTAGAGGGATGCATCATTATTTAGGAATTGATTGCGAGGGGCATGAAGAACAATTTATGGCACTGCTTACAACTCTTGAGACAGGACATAGAGAAAAAAGAATAAGGGGCACGAAACAAAATCGAGAGCTTAAGAAATTGACTTGGTCGTTGAATAAGGGCATCACAAGCAAGGGAAGGACAAAAGGGAAGGGGCCAACCGTTCTCCAATGAAACTAAAGATCGTGTCTTGGAATGTCCGGAGATTGAATGAGGTTAATAAGCATCTTCAAATTCGTCATTTGCTGCGGGAATGGAAAGCATACATTGTGTGTTTACAAGAAACAAAGTTAAAGACCATCAATAGAAGGATTGTGCGTAGCCTTTGGGGTGGCCCTCATGTGGACTGGACGTTCATAGCATCTTCTGGGGCTTCAAGGGGAATTGTGATAATGTGGGATAAACGAGTGGTTGACAAACTGGAAGATTACGTGGGACGGTATGTGGTAGCTTGTTCCTTTAAATGCATTTCTGATAATTTTCTGCGGGCTTTTGCAAGTGTTTATGATCCTAATGTAGTTGTAGATAGAAGGCTACTGTGGGATGAATTAGTAGGGATGCAAAGTTGGTGGAACATACCATGGTGCATCGGGGGGGATTTCAATGTAGTTCGATTCCAGAGTGAAAATTCCGGGAACAGAAGAGTGAGGACCGCAAGAGTAGAGTTCTCGGAATGTATCAATGATTTGATTTTGGTGGAACTACCACTTGTTGGGGGCCCTGCAACCTGGTCAAACAATCAAACTTGATCTAGGATAGACCGATTCTTAGTTTCTTCTAAGTGGGAAAGTCACTTTCCGGATGTTTGGCAAAAGTGTTTGGTACACTTAATGTCAGATCATTGGCCAATCATGCTTGATTGTGGGGGACTCAGTAACGGACGCCGCTACTTTAAGTGCGAGAATATGTGGTTGAAGTCAGAAGGTTTTGAGAATATGGTTAAGTAGTGGTGGTCCTCTTACCAGTTTATTGGGACTCCTAGCTTTATCTTTACAAACAAATTGAAAGTCCTGAAAAATGACTTAAAGGTGTGGAACACTCAAGTATTCGGGAACATCCGAGAGAACAAGGACCGAAAATGGATGGATCTTCAAGCATTGGAAAGCCTTCAAAAGGGACGACCACTTACTCAGGATGAACATCTACAGAAGACCACGTTGGCCATAGACCTAGAAAAAATAATTTTGCTAGAGGAAGTATCTTGGCATCAAAAATCAAGAGCTTTATGGCTACAAGATGGGGACCGCAATACGAAATTTTTTCATAGAGTTGCTAATTCCCATAAAAGAAACAACAATATTGAGATGCTTAAGATAGATGGGGAAGACTGGCGTGATAGGGGAGTTATCCAAAACCATATCGTTGATTTCTATGAGAAACTCCTTTCTGAACAGGTGGGATGGTGGCCCACTCTCGACGGGCTAATTTTTTATACTACTGAGCCAAATGATGTAGATCATATGGAAAAGGGCCTTTGAGGAAGGTGAAGTATATTATGTGGTAAGGAAAATGGCTAAAGACAAGGCTCCCAGACCGAATGGCTTCTCTATGGGCTTTTTTCATGATTCTTGGGGAGTGATTATAGGGGACATCATTAAGGTTTTTCAGGAATTGCACTCGGTTAGGAAATTTGAGAGAAGCCTCAATAACACTTTCATTGCCCTCATCCCCAAAAAGGCGGAGGCTATAGAAATTGAGGATTTTCGGCCTATCAGTCTAGTTAGTGGACTATACAAGATTATAGCCAAGGTCCTTGCTAACCGTTTTAGTGAGGTGATTGGGAAACTTATCACCAAACCCCAAAATGCATTCGTGAAAGGTAGGTAGACAAATTCTTGATGCGGTTCTCATTGCCAACGAATGTCTGGATAGTAGATTGAAGAATGGACTCACAGGGATCTTATGCAAGTTAGATATGGAAAAGGCATATGATCACGTCAATTGGGACTTCCTTTTGTATTTGCTTGGTAGGTGTGGCTGTGGGGAAAGGTGGAGGAAATGGATCTTCTGGTGCATTTCTACGGCTAGATTCTCAGTGTTAATTAATGGTTGTCCAGAGGGTTTCTTCCAGAGTTCTCGAGGCTTGAGACAAGGGAATCCGTTATCTCCTTTACTCTTCGTCATTGGTATGGAGGCGCTGAGCAGAATGGCATTGGCTGCAGTGGACAACGGTTATGTAAGTGGATTTCCAATAGGTACTTATGTTAGAGGTTCTACTAATATGTCTCATTTATTGTTTGCAAATGACACTCTTATTATGTGTGAAGCTGACCAGGAACAGGTGCGAGCTTTGAAAGCCATGCTACTTTGCTTTGAAGCAGTCTCCACCCTGAAAGTGAATTATGATAAATCTAAAATGGTACAGGTTGGCGAGGTCCTGCACATACAAATTTTGGCAAGAGACTTGGGGTGCAAGATTGCTTCCCTACCTATGACCTACTTGAGACTTCCACTGTGGAGTGCTTCACGACTGCAATCTGGGACACGATGATTGAAAAAACGGAGAGGAAGTTAGCTGGGTGAAAGAGGATGTATCGTTCTAAAGGGGGCCATATCACTTTGATCAAAAGTACACTTTCAAACCTACCTACCTATTTCTTATATCTATTCCCTATTCCGGCTAGTGTAGCAGGCCGCATCGAGAAGATACAACATGACTTTTTATGGGAGGGTATGGGGAAGGAATTCAAGTAGCACCTTATCAAGTGGGAGATGGTTTGTCGCCCTATTTCGAATGGTGGGCTAGGTATTCGCAATTTGAAGTTGTTCAATTGGGCGTTATTGGGAAAGTGGTTGTGGAGATATCACAAGGAACCAGAAGCCTTATGGAAACTTGTGATAGATAGCAAATATGGGAGTACTTGGGGTGGGTGGTGTTCTAATGAAGTTAGGGGGCCGTATGGAGTAGGGCTGTGGAAGTACATAAGAAGAGGGTGGGGTGGCTTTCAATCTCATACTAGACTACAAGTGGGAGAAGGAACCAGGACTAGATTTTGGAAAGATAACTGGTGTGGGAACGAGACTTTACAAGACATATTTTCAATACTCTTCTAGATTGCAAGCGACAAAGATACTACGGTGGCAGAGGCTATGGAATTCTTGGGCGGGCGGTTACACTAGAATGTAAATTTCAATCGGGCGGCTCAGGATTGGGAATTGAGTACCTTTGTCGACTTCTACAGCCACATTTATTCCCTTAGACCAAACACACAACATGCAGATAGTTTGTGGTGGTTACCTGCAAAGAAAGGTGTTTTTAGTGTGCGTTCCTTCTACAAGGTTATCGCACAAGGACCCGACATTCAATTCCCGTGGAGGAAGCTTTGGCGCCATAAGGCACCCTCCAAAACAGCTTTTTTTGTGTGGACAGTTGTGAGATCCTCACCACGGACAACCTGAGGAGAAGACAAGTTATCATAGCAGATTGGTGTTGCATGTGCTGCAGCGGGGGCGAGATAGTCAACCATTTACTTTTGCATTGCGAGACAGCTAGAATTCTATGGAACGAAGTTTTTAGTAGACTGGATATAGCATGGGTAATGCCGGAGACTGTGGTGGCTATGGTGGCATGTTGGACTTCGATTCAAGGCAAAAGACAGATTAAAGCAATATGGAAGATAATCCCTACCTGCATCATGTGGTGTTTGTGGCAGGAACGCAACAACCAGACATTTTAGGACAAAAAGAGATCGACGGAGGAGCTTAAAGTTTTATTTTATCAGACTCTTTGTACTTGGTCCATTGGCGTGGATTTTAATGGCATGAACATGCATGATTTCCTTGTTTCTAATGCTCCTATTTGATAGGACACATAGTCGATGTACTTTGGCTTTTGCCTATTCTTTCATCAATAATACAAGATTACTTATCAAAAAATAAAAAATAAATAAAATGGCTCAGGAAAACAAGAGTAGACATATGTTTGGAAAGGGAGACTTGCTAGATGGAATCAGATCCACTCATAGATGCCTCACTGTTATGATCCTGATGGTTAAAGGTTTAATCAAATGAGTAATGCTATGTACAAGCCCCAAATAGACAAGCTCCATGCAGACCTTTTGTCATGGTGGGGTCCATTTTTTTTTTTTTTTTAAAAAGGGCCTAAACAAGGCTTGTCTATTGGGGCTGGTACAAATATTTTTTTTTTTTTATAGGTAAACAAGTATTATTAATGAAAGAATGGGCAAAACTGCCAATTACAAGATCATGAGCCCTAACTAAGTAGGGTCACTAGAGATAAAAAAAAGTTATGAAGGTCTATGCCATTAAAATCTACAGTTATAACCCAAATACAAAGAGTTCTAAAATAGAAAACTTTAAGCTCCTCTCTCGGCCTCTCTTTGTCCTCGAATGTTCAGTCATTGCGCTCCTGCCACAGATACTTGTACAAATCATTTCTCTAACTAATATCTAGCAGTCCTATGACTTTTAGATTAATGGTTGGATCTTTAACAATTGATATCATAGCAGAAACCACATCACAAGTTCAAGACACCGAGGAGCGACCTAATAGCTGGATTAAAATGTCTTGGTATTATGTATGGGCATAGTGTTAAATCATTGAATACTGGTAGATAAGTGAAGTCACCAAAAGGGAAGGCTACCACCAAGTCAGTGTCATGGGCTGCCGTGGACGTCAGATTTAAAAACGTGGTGGAATGTTATGATCCTAAGGGTTAAAGGTTTAACTAAATCATTGAATACTGGTTGATCTTCAACCTTTTACAACTCGGTAAAGTTAAAGAAACAAAAGCCAGTTATTCAAATTTGTAGCTCATACCCTATTACCATCCAAGTCAAACTCCTTCCCAAGAGATTCCATGACCAGCTGCTGTAAATATCGACTAAATAACAATAGGCTGTCCTTGTACGGAAGAACAACCATATCCTGAGGACCAAAAATAAAATAAAATAAAGAGAAAGAAGCAAAACTAATATAAGACAAGCTGAAATTAATATAATTCTTTTCTTGATCAATTGAAATTTAACACAGTTCAAGTATTAAGCAACTCTCAATATAGTATTAAATACCTTTGATCCTATCCCATCAGAAGCCCAATACCAGCATAAAGCTAGTAATGCTGCAGGATTATTCCTGACCTAAAGCAAAGAAATCAACCAAAAGGGTTATCATATTTCCTCCTTCCTTTTCGGGGGAGGGGGCCAGGTTAAGGAACAAAAAAAGTTCTTTATCCTCACTAAACAACAGCAGTACCAAAACATGACCATGAGTTACAAAATACTAGGCCAAATTCTTACCACCCTGATTCTATTCTCTTCATCCATTAATGATGCTCCAGCAAGCATTTCTCTTATGTCAATTCCCTGGATTATGGATAGCATATAAATAACCATAAAACATAAACGATGATGAAATCAAATTCTGAATTCAATAGCCTGTAACCTGAAGTGCTGCTGGAAGCAGACCAACTGCGGACATTACGGATGTTCTACCACCCACCCAGTCAAACATAGGGAATCTAGCTAACCAGCCCTCAATTCTTGCAGTGTTGTCTAACAATGAATTTTCTTGTGTTATAGCAACACCCTGAAAAAGAACATTTTTTTAACTCATGATTGCTAGCGCAAGAGATTGCTAGTACAGACAATGTACATCCCTGCATCACATGAGTATTGGAAGTAAACAGGTGAAACTTCTTCATGCATGACCATACTGGTCAGTTTAAAACAAGATAGATTAGAATGTGAACCAAGATAATATTTAAGTGCGAGTACTTCCACTAAGATGCATATAATTTATACATGTCTGGCTAGGGTTAAAGCCTTGCAAGTTCCTATTTTCCAACTCATGAACTGTATTGTAGCCAGAAAGTTCAATTATATTTTTACTACAAAATAGGGGTGTATGTCGGTATGATAAAAGCAGAAAGAAAAACCTGAGATCAATAACCTGTTTTGCAAATTCCAGGCCAGCTTCACGAAAAGCCTTCTGTACTTCCAGTAAACCGTTTCTAGTTTCAGGAGTGCCTCCACTCTGACAACAATTGGTTAGAAATTATATTAGCAACAAATCCGAGAACGTAATTGAGAAAAGTAATAATTAAGAATGTAAAAAACATATTAAGCAAGGATAATTGCCATGCCTACCTTTGAAATCACTATTACAAGAGTTGATGCCAGCTCAGGGCCAAGCTGTGCAATCTGATGATCAATTCCTGCTGGATCCGTATTGTCAATGAATCTTATCTGCCAATAAGACAAGAAAACATTATTGACAGCAGCAAAGGGCTAGGATAAATCATTCACAAATGGACTATTCTCCCATAATTTCAGGTCTATATATTAAAAACCAACTCTTAGTCATCATGATGCATAGAAATCCGCACAAGCCATTGGGTAGCTAGGCTTTACCATATCATCCAAGAATAGGCAACTGGCGGCATTCCTTCATTTGGAATATTATAAGTCAACCAGACAAGCCTCCCAATCAGAATATATTGCACCATTCAAGACAAAATATCAGATACTTCTTGTTGGAGGAAAAAAAATAAAAAGGAAAAATACTTCTCAACCCAATTTTTTTTTTTTATTGACACCATATGTCCAAAAACAAAGTCTTGACTAATCCCAGGAATGCATGGCCCTCGGCAAGGAGTTTCCCACAAATGGACCTTGGGTAATTCAAGGGGAAGTTCACCCAGTCTGATGTCTGGCGAATGCATTTATAAAGTAGGTTCAGTAGAGCTCTGCTTGTCAGCTTATTACTTCCACCTGGACCTTCAAGTCAGCAAAGCCTAGCTCGAAGTTGAATCTGCCCGAATGGCACCTGCCCAACAAGGACTTCGATGGGAAAGAGCCATGGAAACTCAAGAACAAGGTAAGACAAAGTAATACCAAGTTCGGAAAGAGACCTGGAAAAAATGCCATTTTTTTGTCCCAGCTAAAACTTGATTGAATGATCTCACATGATCTCATTTTCTTTGTTCGGTGGGAATGCCTCTCTTTCCCATAGTCTTATTGTAGTTCAACCAGAAAAACTCCCCTATACCATAGTCTTCCTAAGGTGCTGTTCTAATGATTGGATTTCCAATTGGAAATTTACGTTGTCCCTTTCCGTGTTCATCCTTTGCCCCTATCGATCAACACACCTAGATGGGATCAATACGAAGTACTCGAGTGTGACATCAGCTCGAAGTGGTCACATCCACTCTTTAGCAAAGAGCAATCGAAACTTTCCCCCCTATAAATTCTCTGTAGCGCTTTAGCGTTCGCACTTGACACTTTACAAGACAAGTTAAACTAACCCAGCTAAGCTAACCAAATGAAGGCCCATGAACAAAGGCCCTTGGTCCTACGGAAAAGGTAGGAGAGGCAGCAGAGAGTGTTCGATCTCTTCCATCTCTACTTCGCTTGTTGTCACCTATGTTGAAGAAAGGTTTGGAACCCTATAGAGAATGAAGCGGGGCCAAGGATCTTCGACTCAATAGTGCTTCTTAAGGCTCCACTCTCCCCCTGAATAAGTAAGGCCTTGTTGGCCTAGGCGAAGATGGGGATAAGGAATAAGCATTTAAGCCCCCTTAGCTCTGCCAGGGACTGGACAGGGGTTAGCTCTATAGATGTGTAGAGCCAAATGTAGTGTGATGTAGCAGTAGGCACTTCTAGGCCCCTTCCCGGCTACTGGATCACTCTAGTGCTTTGGGTACTACTTGGGTACTACAGACCCTCTGCCATCCATTGCAGCAGAGCCATTTCTTGAGCCAGGGGGCTAAGCGCAGTTCTTTCAATCAAACGTTGAATGAAATCGATTCTTTTTTATATATCAACTCTAAATCAGATAGAATAGATGGATGGATCTATCTTTCTATTCATATATATTACTAAAAAAAATGGATTTATATAGTTAAGTAGCGTAGCAAGAAGTCCCAAATCCTTGATTTGGCCAAGAAGACTGCATTGCTTTGGGCCAGGGAAGCAAAGGGAATGAGCTCGACTATTTCTCCACCATACTTCTTTTTCTCCGTGCCTGTTCCGTATGCGCTTCGCGCACCATTGGCACTTTGCTTTCCTCTTATTCTTCATTGGACGGTTCGGATGAACTTCACTGTTGGAGTATGTGGCTCATATTTGAGAAGGATACAGTGGCAAGTGGCAAATGGCAGATGGCAGATGGCGGAGCGAGCGGGCGAGCGACACCTAGGGTTAGTATAAATACATATGTTGTAACCCTAATTCTGATGATAGTAAAATTTGCCGCTCACTCCTGTGGATGTAGGCACATCACCGAATCATGTAAATCTCTGTGTTATTTCTTTTTTTTTATAAATAAATATCTGTATTATTTCTTTCTTATTTTCTTTTTTATTATTCTGTATTGTTCATCATAATTGCCGCACGATCACAACACTTCACCATTCTTTCCCAACTCAAATAGAAAGGTTGTATCACATCGAGATATCGATTCGTTTTCGTCCCCAATGAGATGAATAATTTGTAACCCCCCTATTTAGACTTTTGGGGCCCTTTTATCTTTCTCAATTAAGGTCCAGTTCGCGTCTTTCCAACAACCGGGGGAAAGCACCTCAATGTACGATTGTGCACAAGAACTAGGAGTCCTATTGACTAATCAATGATCATGGGGTAGGCGAGGTAGTTCGTGAACTGCATAGGATCTATAACTGTGAGAGTCATAATATTCCCTTGAACGAGAAGGACTTATGGTCAATTCAAAGGGATTTGTTGAATAGCTCCTATGAGTTCTCTCCTTTAAAAAAGGTAGTGGAAGTCACTTTTCCCGATTTTAGTGGGCACCCTATTTATAACTCTATATTGCAATTCACCTATGGGGCCTTTCCTTATTTTGAAGAAGTGGGGGGAACGGGCGTCTTCCAAGATAAAATTGTGCTTGTGGTTGAAGCAAGAGATGAACTCGTCTGTCGAGCTCTCCCAACAGTCTTGCGTAAAAGTCTCTTTCCATTGGTGAGAGAGTGCTATGACAGTTTGGGATTGATCAGTTGGATCCTAATCCGCCACAGTGCCACCCCAATCCTTTCATGCATCGCGGACAGGTGGAGCTGCTAGATATAGCTAATTGGACACTTTCAGAGATTAGATTGGGCACTTTAGGAGGAGACTTCTTTGAGATGCATTTGACTGACCAGTTTGGAGATTTGCTGTAACCAGACTGTCTCTCAATGCTCTGAGCGTCAATGGGGGCGTGTGCTCAGTTAAAGAGGTCATAGTCTTCCAATTAGGCCTAGGCTCTGACTCTGTCGAAGTCAGAATAATGCCTTCCAAACTCTGACTCTTGTCAAAGTCGAAGTCCAAAATCCCCTCTGACTCCAACTCCAAAAAGGAGTCGAAGTTTCACTCCAATTGGAGTTCGGAGTTCTAAAATTCCGACCTCCGATCGGAATCCCTTACTCTATTGCCAGCAAAACCCTAAATATGAGCTGCTCCACTAAATTACTAATCAAAGAAAATGAGTAAACCCCAAATATTAAAAAATACATATATCAAATCATCGATAAAGAAAATAAGCAAACCCTTACTCAAAAAACTGTGTCGCCGACAAAGTCACGAAACCCATAGGTTGATCCATCGAGGTCGGCATGGACAAAACCCAAAGCAAAAGCTAGAGTAAGGGTCGACAAAACCCATAGTAAGGGTTGCACTGCAAGTTGATCTGTCGGAGTAAAGGTTGCTTCGTCTGCAGTAAGGGTCGCCGGCGAAGTCACAAAACTCATAGGTTGATCCATTGCAGGCTTGCTGGTCTTAGGGTTAGGGTTTTTGTCGTTTTGAACATGGGTGAAGGCGCAGGGGGAAGAGTGAAGAGAGGAAAATTGAAATGTGTAAGGTTCCAAACTCCAATTTTGGTCAATCCGACTCCGAATTTCGACAATTCCGACTCCGACTTGCGAACATGGGTGGAGGCGCAAGGAGAAGAGTGAAGAGAGAAAAACTGAAATGTGTAGGGTTTCAAACTCCGATTTTGGTCACTCCGACTCCGAATTTCGACAATTCCGACTCCGTCAGAGTCGAAATCGGAGCGGGTGTCCGTTGGAATCAAAATGGTCAAAATTTTGAACACCTCTACTTCCAACCCCCATTGGGAGCTATGATACTCAACCCGGGCCTGAGGCTCTGGGTTTGGATGGGCTTTCCTCCAGGCATGCAGAAGGCTCAATTGCCAATGCAGGTCTGTCCTCAAAAATAGGCAACCGTGAACTCAATTTGTTAGAGCAAGTTCGTCCAGAAATGGGCTTCCCGGGAAGCAATAACAACCAATTCGGGGCAGTTAATTTTTCTGAGGCTCGTTATGCCAACCAAACTCATGCTTGTCAGGCCCAAGGTTCCTCCAGTAGTATTCCCATTCATTCTGGTCCGATCCGAACAGATCTTGTTGAATGAATTGTTCCATTGTTGTATGCCCTACTTAGTGAATTTTTTTTCCTACTTGGACCCGCCATACTTCCTTTGAATACTTCTAAGATATAGTGGAAACATTTTGTTATGGTGGAGAGTGGGGAGTGAAAACACCAATGTAGCAGAAAACGACCGCATGAATTGGATCCACTTATTTTAAGATAGACGACTGGGAAAGAAAGGCTCCACGCTCTCCACGTGGTTGATCTTAGCGTGCTAGCCGCTGCTTCATTTTGTATAGTGATAACACTTTCTCTTTCTTGCCCTTAGAAATTGTTTATACCTAAGAGAATTCGAACCTTAGACCTGGAGGGAGAATACCAACAAGACCAGGGTCTTTACCACTTGAGTCAACCCCTAGGGATTCTCAACCCAACATTTAACTTCTTGAATTTCTCTCTTTTCAACTTGAATAGTTTTCTTTAAAAAAAAAATGTTCAATCCATACAATGGAAAAATGGGAAAGGGTTGGGAAAGAAAATCATGATTAAAAAAAGATGGCAAACCAAATGCATATTCGACATGTAAATTTTGTATCCTGCATGTGGTTAAGAAATAATGGAAGATGTTAGATGACAGCAAAACAAGTGGGAAAATGTAACAACTCAAGGAAGACCCAAGAGACCCCTAAGCCCATATTCCAAATGGACATGTCAATGTTATAATTGGAGTTCCTTGAAATCATTATAAATGGAAAAATTTGTTCCTCTTAAGTAATGTGAGATCTCATTCACCACCTTCTCATACTAAACTTGGGGTATTACAGTCTCCTCCCCCCATTCTACCATAAGTTGCACAGATCAAGTCTCATACTTCTGGTCGAGATTAGTTTTGATATCATTTGTAACGACCTAAGGAATGCTCAAGTCACATATGAGCCAAAGTCTAAAATGACTAATCATTGTTACAATTGAGGCTCTTTGAAATCATTAAGGGGTAAGAGCTTCTCCCTCTCAAACAATGTGGAACCCCCATTTACCACCCTCTCATACTAAATTTGAGGTATTACAGAAAATGTCGGGGCAGAAACTCAATTGCATTATCAAATTAAAATTCAACATAATTATACATTACACTTCCAAACTGGTGGTAAAAGAAGAAGGAAAACAATCACCAATAAATATCCAAGTAAAAGGCCCTTATATACCTTCAGAGGAGGATTATCAGGAGCTAATGCCTCTGCAACAAACTGTGGTCCAAGAGCTGAACCTCCAATCCCAACAGAAAGAATTTGAGTAAAGCGACCTTCTGCTGAAGTTGGTGGGGGCTTAATCTGGATTTTTTATTTCAAACGAACAACACATCAAACAAACTGAAATAGTTGACTACCAGTACCAATATAATTCGGAAAGAATGATACATTCCAGGGATTAGAGGCTTCCTGTGCATTTAAAAACTCGCACATTCAATAGATATCTTAAGACTACAAGCAATAGAATAGAAGGGGAAGCCTGCACTAAACATATCCTGTAAATCATTCGGCTTAATTTACTCTTAGTTAATGCCTTCATGCACAACCAAGTCAAATACTGTTTTTTCTTATATGCATGATTCGGGGGCATGAAAGCTCAAGCTAGTATCTCATGTCTATCTTCCCTAAGAAACCAAATGCCCTGCCAATTCATCAGATTAGTGAATGAATCTGGGACTGGTTAAGGGGTCATTTGGATTAAGAGATGAGTTGAGATAAGTTTTGAAAATTAAATAAAATATTATTTTTTTATATTATTATTATTGTTTTAGGATTTGAAAAAGTTGTATTAGAATTTGTATTTTGCATAGGAATTTGAAAAGGTATAATGATAAATTTGAGATGAATTCAACTCTTCTCCCAATCCAAACCGGACCTAAGAGCATTGTTATTGGATTGTCTAAAACTAAATTTCAAAAAGTACAAGTTTGCACATATATCAAAAAAATTTATTTATATTTAATCAAAACTGAGGAGAAGAAAGTGATAAAAGAGAATAAAAGTATTTTTTGTCTTCAAAAGTAAATAGTAAATAATAAAACTAAAAGTTTGTGCAAATTGACTAAGATTTTTTTGCGTGTGCAAATTTGTATTTTTTGAAATTTAGTTTTGGACAATCCAATAAGAATGCTCTAATAACAATAAACTAATTGAAAATTGTTATAATTAACCGTGCAATGCTTTCTAACAGTAGCAGCTCGCACAACGCCAGGCTTGCTTCTAGAACTGATCAATACACTAAGCAACGCCAAAATAAATAAAAGGAATAGAAGGGCGCGATAAAGACAAACTCACCTTACCGCTGATGACATCGTCTGCAAACTTGCAAACAGCGTCGAGAGTCTTGTCAATCTGCGACCTCAAGAAGGAGTTGGGAGCGAGCTGGGAGTTCCTCAGCCAATAGTGGCCAACCATTCGCCCCTCGTCCGGGTTGGCAATCGCGCCCTTCTCCAACTCCTCCATAGCCTGGAACGCGGCCTGGAAGCGGGGCTCCATTTCCGCTACGAACTCGCCGGTGAAACCGACCCGACTCACGTCCAGGAACAAGCCCAGGTCCTTATGCTGGTAAAACCAGTCCACGTATCTGTCCCACAGCTCCCGATGATCTTTCTCCAGCCCCTTCTTCTTCTTCGCCTCCTTCAGAACCCCATCATCGGTCTTCGACAACTCGGATGAGATCTCCCGAGCAACGGAATGAGTCGATCCGAGACTGAAGCTCCGATCGAAGATTCTGGAGCGGGTGGGGAATGAGAACGAGTCTCGACGGAGAGAATTCGCGGGTTTGAGGAGGGGCTTTTGGGACTTGAGAGTAGGGGAAGAGGAGAAAATGCCCGAGATAGAAGCCATACTTGGATCGGAATGAGCGATGATCACGCTGATGAGAAGTTTATGTTACAAATCCTCCACGTCTGCGTTTGTTCGATTTTATATTTTCCTTTCCTCGACTCTTTTTGAACAAAAATGGTTCCGACGTGCTGGTTTGGGGTGTTGTGAAGGTTGTCTTCTGGTTCTGGGTGACACGGTTCACACATTGATTGGTAGGTCTTTTCTCCTATATTAACAGGAATGCCCCCTGTAAATATCCATTTTACAGGAGTACCCCGCATATTCCTTTCCAGTTTCCACCCTTGGCCTCCTCGTCAACGACGGGCATGGAACGCCAGGGCAGTCGCAATGGCTCATTCCGCCAATAGCTAACACCACCGTCACCACGTGTAGTACTTGTCCTGATAATATTATTAAGAACTTTTTAATAATACATTTATTATTTCTGAAAAAATGTACGAAATTCTTTAAAATTATATATAATATTACTCTGTATGAAAGGTAATTACTAAATTTTTATTTGTAATCAAGATTATTAAATAATAATCAAGTATTATCTCTCATAATAATAACCATATAGAAAAACATACTTCTCACCTCCAATTGCATCATGCCAATCTTTTGTATTCAAATTATCAAAATTGACGCATCGCACCTTTAATTATAAATAATTTATACTTTACATCCTTGTATAATTTTAATCTAATGTAAATAAAAATAAATAAGGTAACACAGTATTGATCGAATGATCGGGATTCGAATATCAATAAAAATTGAACGATTATATATCTTAATATTTCTATAATTTAAATGTTTAATGTGTCAAATTTAGTAGATTAAGATATAAGGTGTAAAAGACGATCTTGTTCTATTTTTTTGGTCTTAATCGACAATCTTCGATAAAACTCTCGTCATTTCAATACTCTATTATGTTTCTACTATTTTCCTTTACATTTTTAGTCTATTTTTTGCCCCTTTTTACCTAAATTTTTTATTGAAGCTGTTCATAGCTGATTTGCTGCTTATTAGCCCTCAATGACCCACATGCGCCATCCCACAAGCCCTTACAACTGCCAATCTTCAAGTTTTGAGTGAGACTTCATAATTTTGATAGGCGAGGAGCACGCATAGCCTTGTCTGCACGCTTTGCACGTGAGTTACGACGTCCTGTAGTGATTTTATGATCCACGCGCCATCTTGACGGTTTTCACGATACCTGTTATCCTAGATCCAGTCGCATGCTCTCTGTCTCTGGCGGCGTGCGCCACTGTCGCCTTAGGTCATTCGTCGGGTAATTCGGTATTAATTCCAGTTTTCGTATATTCATGTTTCCCCTAACCAAAGATCAAGTGAAAGTAGAAGTAAAAATATTTCATAATCTATCTAGACTAACATAGTATAGCACACACCTCACTGCTGCAACCTAAAACCATTTCAAGGCGGTCCCTCCCTTTATTGGAACTATGGGCTACGAGTCATTTATTGGCTCCGCTATGCCCCTCTTCTGGAAGCTATTTATTTAGTTTCTTTTTTTATATTGCATTATATATTAACTTTTTTGGAAGATTGTAAAAGACTTCCTTCCCCTTAAAATTTATATTTTGTAATCTGTTAATATATCTAATCAAATTAATTCACTTAAAAAAAATAAAAAAAAGTATAAGGTGTAAAATGGCTCGTAGTTTTAGGCTACCAAGAATATTTAACTCCATTGGTTATGTGAAAAAATAAAAAATAAATTGACCTTTATTGGCAAAGTAGTCAAATTGACAGCAAATCTTTATCCCTATGACTTTTGGAGGTTGAAGTTTAGGTAGGGGACGATCAATCCCTGATTCTCTCCTCCAATAATTGATGTCAAACTATGGCTACCAATGTGATTCGTGTGATAATATATTATAGTTTTTATTCTTTGATTAGTGTGTTTCGTGTGCTGGTTGCCTTCGGTATTCAGCAAGGACCACGTGTAAACTAATGTGACGTTAATGTTATCAGTGACATAAAAATAAATAATATTGTGAAAGGTCACCGCAATCAACTAGCTAATGGCCTATTAGAATAATGCAAGAAACAATTATAAACTGTGTGCATTCATTTTAGGAAAAAAAAAATCATTCAAAATTTAATTTTTTTTATATAAATTTTGTATATACTCAATTTAAAAATATATATATATAATATTTGTAATGAACAAAATTAAAGGGACGACGGTCTCCTCCTGTCCCACCACCAAAATTATGTGAATGACTCAACTATTATTATTTTAAATCTTGTATAGTGACTTGTATAATGACTTGCATAGTAACTTGTATAGTAATTTCAACGCCTATAAATATGAATTTCAGTTGTTATGAAATTCATAAGAAAATATATAGAACGAAAAAAGTTTCAGTTCTTGAGAGTTCTATGACAAACATCTTCATCTGAAGCTAAACTATAACGTATAACTATTGTACGGCTAAACACGTGATGAAGATGTTTGTCATAGATGTGGTATGATTGAACAATGGTCACGTATCTATTGTACAGCTAAATACTTGATTTACTCATACTAAACTTTTATACATTATAGTAAAGTTTTATCATGCTTTGAAATAACAAAAAGTCGATGCCTGAAGCACGACAATAAATTACTTCGAATAATAAAACCCTGTCTAAATTTGATTCTCTTATAAATGAATGTAAACCAGAAGTTCAGAGGATTACCTATTTGCAGAGTGTTGCTAATCAGTTATAGGATATATTTACTGACACTTAAGGTGTTATAAAATTATATATTACTGCTGTTAATGCTTAAGTAATAATTGAAATTCCTGAAAGACGAATTGTTAAAACAGCAATAGATGAGTTTAAGATACGCCCGAAGCGTTGAAGACCTATTGGTGCAAAAGAGAAAAAAAAATCGGTGCTCCTGAATAAACCGTACTTTCTATATAAAATATAATCCTCCTAAAGAGGTAACTCCTGAAGAATATAACTCCTGAAGAGTACAAACCTCCTGAAGAGGAACCTCCTGTAGAGGTGTTTTATAAAATGTTTTCCCCTAGAGAAAAACAATGAGATCTCAATACATTTCATGAGTACTGAAAAATTTATGAATAAAAATAAAATTGGTCAATAACATATATGATAACACTTGACATTACCAGAAATAATGAAAAAAGTGAGTCAATAATTGTCAAAAAATGTCGACGTATAAATGATTGGCCAAAATAAAAATCAACTATTAAAACTAAATTAAATTCGCTAGCAAAGTAAGAAGTATTTGGATTTGTTGTCCAAACAGCAAAGGATGTAATGCCTATAAGATATAAATGAGTATTTATATGAAAACGTAATGAGAAAAATGAAATTTTACGGTACAAAACACAATTTGTCGCACAAGGTTTCCTGCAGAAACCTGATAGTAGTTATGAGAAAACATATTTCCTTGTTATGAATGCAATCACATTCATATTTTTAATCGATTTGGTTATTACAAAAGGATTAGATATGCAGTTGATGAATGTGGTCACTGTATATTAGATCATTACATGTATAAAGATATACGATACTTAAAGCATCTCATCCAAGTACATTTAGGAGTATGTACTTTATAAAGGTTCAAATATCTTTATATAAGTTAAAACAATCCGGACGCATGTGGTATAATTAAATCAACGAATATCTATTAAAAAAATGATTTGAAAATAATCCTATATGCCCATGTGTTTTATCAGAACCCAGATTTGCCATTATTGTAGTTTACATTGATGATTTACCTTGTTAGAACTCCTGAACAGATCATAAGGGCTGTTATAAATTTAAAAATGCATTTGAAAATGAAAGATCTTATTATTCAATTGATAGATGAGTTATAATAATTTGAGACTTCTAGCCTCATCTCTCAAATGCATTTGCTCTTAATAGAACAGCATGTCATCCTTATCTAAAAGATTAGATAGTCGAAATGAAAATGCAAGTAAGGATTTTAAATTCTTATTCTCTTACTTTAAGTCTGCAATTTTTCTGTCAGACTCTTGAACGAGTCGTTGAAGTACGGAAACATTCTCGTTAAGCTCCTCAATCTCATATTTTTTTTATTATAATCGGTTGGAAAACCCGACAATAGAGGAAGAGTATCGGATGCCGAGAGTCACCAGCTCATAAACGACTTCACAATCTGATTTATTAGTCAGATCATTCACTTGCTGCAATATGGCACCTACGGAAGATGCAGGAATAACTTATAATTGAGGTGAATGATACCTCGTATGTTGATCGTGAAAAATATTAAAAGGAAATTAATGAGCCATTGGGAATTTATAGGATAAGAATGCAAATATAAATGAATTATAAATATGAGAAGAAGATTTGATGCGAACTATATGAAACTAAAGACAATTTTTATAAAAATGGAAATAAGAATAAGACAAACCATCATCTCTTCAAATCTCACTTTACAAGATATGTTGGATGCATAATTTTAAAAGCCAGCGATATTAATTACAACTATCCCTATTTTCTTATAAACGTCGAACCTCTTCCGTTAGCTGCTGTTGTTGACTTTGTATTTGTGCTCTCTCTCATTCCATCTCTTCTAATCGTGTTTTCAAGTCACAAGAATACCAGTTTACAAATTTTTTCAGCTCCTTATTTTGTTGTCTTAAATTTTTATTTTTTCTATCTTTAGTTGCAAGCGTTTGGTGCAACTCAGATATTTGATTTTTAAGATAATCAATCTCACTCGTTCTTGCCAGTAGCCTCTGAGACATGGTTGTAAGAGAATAAGCATATTGAGCACTGAGGGTTCTTGATGCTGCAACGATTTCAAAATCAGATTTACTAAAAAGATATATATCTGCTCCTATCATGATGTTTATAACTTCAGTAGAAAATATGAGTGGTTGAGGTATAAAATATTCATGGTTCAAATCTAGGACATTACAATTTCTATCAGACATAATATCGTTCTAGATGAACAACAACTGAATCTATGAAGATTGTGAGATCTTTTTGCTGGAGTAGACCAATGGTAAAACTGGTTATATTTAAATAACAACCTGAAACCTTCAAATCTCTTTAAGATCTCGTTTGTCAATAATGTCAAACGGATTTGATTTTCCGCCGAACCGATAATATTAGACCTCGAGCTTTTACAGCTTTTATCATACATAGATGGTTTCTAATACTATTTCTGCCGTATATAAACAAGTTCTCCCTAATAACGCCGAATGAGGGAAAGAAAAATTTAGATGAAAATATTATAATGTTCTCTCTAATACATTATTTAGATAGAAATCATGTTTGAATTCTTAACCTGTTATATATGCTGAAATTATGTTTGTTTATTACTTAAAAAATTGACGCACATTCTCAAGAGGAGTTTGAGTATTACTGCAAATCTCAGATTTCTACTAAATCTGTCAAGCGCCTTATATGTGGGGTTCTCTCTACCTTATCCGACACATTTTAAACCCATAAAGCCCTGAAGTGCCAAAGAGGACAATATCAAATAGGGATATAAAACTGCATGTATCTGTCAAATCTTCAAATCACTCAGAGATCATTGCTATTTATAAAGCAAGTCGAGAGTGTATTTGGCTGAGATCAGTAATTCAACATATCCAGGAAAAGTGTGAACTCCCCATGATCAATAATAGTCCAACAATTTTATATGAAGATAATACTACTTGTATCACTCAAATTAGAGGACGATATATCAAAGATACGATCTAGTGATAATCTGGCAAATTTATTCACAAAGGCATTACCAACTGTGATATTCAAGAAGATTGTGCATAACATTGGAATGCGAAAACTCAAAAATTTATCGTCATGCACTTTTTAGGGGGAGTAAATGTCATGAAAAATTGTGCTGATTGTACTCTTTTTCCTTCGCCATTGGTTTTTCTTCCCATTGGATTTTTCCTTTGACAAGGTTTTAACGAGACAGATTCTTTATGGATGGTCATTCAATAGGGAGTGTAATGAACGAGATTGGAGGGACGGCTGCCACCCCCTGTCCCACCATCAAAATTATGTGAATGACTCCACCACTATTATTTTAAATCTTGCATAGTGACTTGCATAGTAATTTCAAGGCTTATAAATATGAGTTTCGTTGTTATGAAGTTCATAAGAAAATATATAGAATAAATAAAGTTTCAGTTCTTGAGAGTTCTTAAGAGTTCATTTTATATTTATCTATTGCAATAGTAGTAGTTTCATTTTTAGTTTTATAATAATACTTATGCATTATATAATTTCAAATATCATTTATCTACGTGTTAATATTTTCTTATAAAAATAATAATTTATATTAATAATGTTTTAATAAATACATTTGTCAACGCGTGCTTTTGTCCATAAGCGTGCCTATATTGATCCTCAAACCAGCTTTCAAATTAAAAATTGACTATGTATAATCGGTTCGGTCCAATCTAAAAGTTATAATTGGTCTATATTTTTTGTCAAATCAGATTGTTAGCTATCATTTCGGTCAGTTTATTAATATTTGTTGACAGAAAAATTAATAAAACAAATTATTAAAATTAAAATTAAGTAATTTTTTTAATATCTTATGTAAAGTTGATGAATATTAAATAATTCTATTGTATATATTATATCTAGTAGGGTTGAAAACTAACGTTATCGATGCGGTTACGATTCAAAATCGGATACCAATAGTTTTTCAAGGGGATGGTGTCAACCAAGACCTGATGGTAGGGATTAAGAGAGTGAACTAGAATCTTATCGTTGATACCAATTGATTCTACGGTCAGTCCGTAAGTTGCTAACTCATCTCCAAACTCACATAACAAATTCAAAACAAATCAATTAAAATTCACAAAATTCACAATAAAATCACAAATTCAAAATAAAAACTCAAGATGAGAGGTTAATGCGAGAGATGAGAGAAGAACGAGAGAGGGGAGGGACGTTGCGAAGAGCTTGACGTGAAGTTGAAAGACATAAAGCTCGGCCTTGGAGACACGTTTCAGCGAAGAGAAATTTCGAAAAAATGAGGGGTATGCCAAGAATGAGAGATCTTTGAGAGGTGAGGATAGGCAAAGTTTTGAACAATATGAAGGAGGAAAAGGGAGGGCTATGGCGCAATGCTACAAGCGAGAGGGTGAGAGAATAAAAAAGAGATTCGTTTTGATGAAGAAGATGGACGAGTTATTAAACCCTAGAGCTAAACTATACAATTTGGTGTACTAAACCGAACGACATCACTTCACTTTTATATATATATATTTTTTTATATCTTGTAGTGTAAAACGAAGTTGTTTAAATCATTTAAAATGTTATCGTTTTACCTATGATATATATATATGTATATTTAATATTATATTAGTCAGTTTGGCAATTTGAACTTGGTTCATTCTGGGATTGAACCGGCCAATTTTGATTTCTTATATTTTCTATCATTGGCCGGTCGATTCTTCACTAGTTTCAATCGGTTTTTGACTCTAGTGATCGATTCCTGTTAGCGCCAGTCAGTCCTATCAATTCTTGTACACTCCTAATATATAGTTAATGGTGATCCATTAAATGAAATTTATATAATTAATATATACACATAATAAATATATTATATATGTATAAAGAATATTTAATATATATACACATTTGGGTTGATTTCGATGCAGTTTGTCTCAAAAGACCAAATCTCAAAATCGATCATTAACTATTGCCATAGTCTTAGAGCATTCACAATAGTTTAGCTATTGTTTAGCTAAATTTTGGCTAAAAATTATATTTTACAAATTATAGCTAGTCACTTTTTATATACCAAATAATATATTCAACAAATTAATAGCTATTATATTAAAATATTAAAATATTAATTTTTAACTTTTTATTTATTTTAATTCTAATTGTAATTTGAATATTGATTTATTATTATAAAATATACAGTAGTTTTTTAACTTTCAAATTATTTATAATGGAGAAAAAATTTTAACGGTCATATTTCTTCAATGGTTATATTTTGTGAAAATATATATAGTGAAATTATGTTGAACTGGAATGATATTTTGTAAAAATCTAACCAAACTCGAAAATGAAAACAAAAATGAAAGGTTAAAGGCTAGTGCGGAAAAGTAAATAAGCGAGAATGATGAATATTTTAGTTTCAAAAAATATTTTGATTAATATTTATCCGTTAACTATATTTATTAAGTTAAGAGAGAGAAAATCATTTTAATTTGCCACTTGTTGAGATTGTTGTAATCGATTTGGGAGAAAATTATTGTTGTAATCGGGTTGAGTCCATTATAAATACTCTTACTACCTTAAATTTGATAAAATAAATCTGTTAAGAGCTCCAACATCAAGCTCTAGAAATTGGAGAGTAACTTTAATTAATGTATTTTCTGTTTTTATCTCACAACACTTCAATAATAAAAAGTAAAAAATTCATTTTTAATTTTTTGTCTGTCCATGCTCCATTTATTTATTGTTCTTTATATTGTACATATTCTCTACTTGCAGTTTGTCCTTGTCTCGTTTAGATTCGAAGTTGAAATGAGTTTAATTTATTTTTTAAAATTATTATTATTTTAAAATTTAAGAAATGTGTATTGAAATTTAAAAAATGTATATAAAAATTTGTATTTTGTATAAAAAATTATAAAAGTGTAATGATGAAATAAAAACAAGTTGAAATAAGTTGAAATGAGTTGCAAATATAAACAAGACCTAATTTTAAACTGATTGATGTTGTTTATCTAAAGTGAATATATTTTTTTTAAATACGACTATTAAAAATGGGGTAGCCACGGAATTGGAGTCCTTATTAGTTTGTGTTTTAACTTTTTTTTTTCATATATATTTTTTTAAAATAATCAAGTTATTTTTAAAAAATAAGAAGATTTACGAATTAATAAAAAATATTTATTTAATTGTTAAGTAAAAAATAAAAAAGAAAAAGAAAAAAATGCTCGAGACTCATTATTGAAATGAATTAAATTAATTACTAATTAAGAGAGATACATATGATACTTCGTTTTTGATACTTTTTTAAAGATGCGAGTTGCTATAAAATGGAGAAATGACATTTAACTAAAAACTAAGGAAATTTGCCGAGAAAAGAAAAAGAAAAAGAAAAAGAAAAACTAAGGAAATGCCCAAATCACGAAGCTCTTTTAAATAACAAGGAAAATACGACTTGAAAATATTAAGAAAAATATCTTACTATTTTTTTTCTTTTTTCTCTTAATAAAGAAAAAATCTTTTAGAATATAGATCTTCCTTCTTTTATTTGTAATCTCGTTTAAATAGTAAACATATTTTATTTTATTATTATAATTTTTTTGAAAGTTTTTATATAAAATGTAATAAATAATAAATTTTTTAAAATTTAAAATAATTAATAATAATATTATTAAAAAATAAAAATTTAATAATATTTTATTTAATTATTAATTTTAATTTATTTCATATCTCATATTTCCACTTAAAAAAGGAAAGATGGATGGCGTGGAGCATCGGGAGTTGTGACATACGCGGCACGCCAATGCGCACAAACACGAGGACGCAACGCAAGCGCGCCGACCATCTTAAGAAAAGGATAATCTTCCCTCACTCCGGAGGCAGAGTCCCCAAACCCCCAGCCCCAGCCCCAGCCCCAGCCCCAGCCCCAGCGGGAATTCGAAGCTAATCAGTGAGCTCCAACGCTTTCTTTTGGGACATTTTGTTGAATACGGACGCGAACATGATGTGTGACGAGTGGGACGACAGTGCAACTGACCACGAACAGCCCGACCAAGATTCCCACCTTAATTTCGATTTTATCTCTGCCCTGTCTAAGCCCAAGGTATACGTGCGATTCCACACCTTTAGGTTTCTTGTTTAATCTTTTGTTTTAGGTTGTAAATTTATATTTGTGTCGTAGGATTACTACAAGATATTAGAGGTGGATTATGATGCTACGGACGATGCCATTCGATCCAATTACATTCGCCTAGCGCTGGTGTGTGTTTTAGTTTGCTATTTTAATTGTTATTGAAACGCGATTTTACTAATTAGGCACCCATTAATTCGCCCCTGGGATTGCTTTGTGCAGAAATGGCATCCGGATAAGAAAAAAGACCAGGACAGCGCGACTTCAAGATTCCAAGAGATAAACGAGGCCTACCAGGGTGATTCATAGCGTTTGGCTATTTCAAGCTCTTTTTTTTTTTCTCTTCGCTTTTCTGTTTGTTGCTGTATTTTATTGATTTGTTCTACGTATGTCCATGTTGCTTACTCTTACTGGTCATCATACTGACTACAGTTCATGCTCACCTCTGTATATTGAGGGGCATTTTGCTTTTGAACCGTATGAGAGATATATCGTGGAAACAATTAGGTCCTGTATAGTATGTTGGTATTTTTAGGGAGCTATAAAAGCAAAGTAGGTATATGTTCCTTTAGCTTTGCACATGGTGGTTCTCTCTCTTAATAAGGGGATTATGAACTCCACATACCATTAAGAAGGAATATTATCTTTTGAAAATTTGGGGCGATAGTGGCTGGCACGATTCGTTATGTTGGTGGGATATTTGCTCGAGAATGCAATCTCCATTGAGATGCATTTTTTCTTGATTTGATATGTATTACCTTGTTAAATAAGCACTAGCTTTAAAAATGATGGAATAATTTGACAAAACCCAGTTGTAAATTCAGGGAAAGAAAAGGCTTTTCCAGATGAATTTGATTTCTACAAATAAAAGCCTTGACGGTAAGTGTTTGTTTCACTTGAGCTAGGTATAAGTTGGTTATCTGGAGATTATTGATTTCATTGCATAAAAGGATCAAACTTGAACTTTGATCTGTGATATGATTCTCCCTGAGGCATTATTTTGTCTATTGCCCTGCTTCCTTGAGATGCTAAGCATAAGTTTTCTAGGAAGAATCTTTTGGAAATGACATGTAAACTGGAATAACTGAAGGAGAGACAAAAGATAAAGATACAAGTGAAAAATGGTAGGAGAACTATGCGGAAAATGTGATTTCACAATGATATAGACATTGCAGAACTTTCTTGTGCACTGTGCTTTCAATAATTCTTACTGAGTGTTCTAGTGCTGTCAATTAGTATATGAATGTTCTGGATGTCTCCTTCATGTTTCCTAGTGGACTTCCCAATCTAGAGGGACCCATTCCATTTCCAAACAAGTTTTCTAGGAAGCACCTTTTGGAGTTTTGTTTCCTGTAATTTTGTCTTTGAATCTTCTAAACATCACGCCTTCAGTGTTTTTGAAATAGCTCTCTTCATGTTTTTTATTTTTTTGACTTTATGAAAAAAAAATTCTGTAATTTCCTGGCGAAATAAAGGAGCAATTAAGTTAGATTGTGGTTGCCACTTATATCCATATGTTAACTCCATAGGCCAATGAGCCATTTGGTCTAATGGCACCGCCCTCCTTGTGAGAGACATGGGGTGTATTAAGACTTGCGTCTTGGGTTCAAATCCAGTTAGGAATAGGTTGGGAGGGGTTTGGAAGTATGAGTGTTTCCCCTATTGTGTGGCTCAATGACCCCACACATTCAGAGAAATTTGAGTAGCTTGGATTGATCTGGGTGGCTATGGATGGAGACTTAAGCTGCACATTGGGATCAAAATGAAGAAACTGGCCCGGTCTGGCTCCATTGCCATCATTAGCTGGTACCCATTTGAGTAAAATGATTATTTTAGGATGAAGATGGTACATGTTGTTGCAGAAAAGTAGCTGGCCAAATGGAGGTGGTTGAGGCAGGACTTGTGAGCCTCTCTGATCACTTGTGATTTGATTGTAACAACTAATTATTGAAGGCATGCAATGTGGAATGGCATCTGTAGCCAAAATGGTTTCTATTAGGCCTTTTGAGTTGGTCTGAGATCTGAGATTTTGCGTGCTTCCTCTAGAGAAAACATTGACTTGTGTGATGTCATGACCTGGCATTTCAGTCCTGTTTGATCCTACTGTTTGATTGTGCCACAAAATAGGTTGCCTGGCTAAACGGAATATTAACATGATTTTGGCTGATTAAAGATGATAATTTACCAGCTGATACTAGGTTCTACAGCCGTTTTTGTTTTTGTGCCTATTTTGATGATTAGAATAAAAAAGAGAGAAAATCGTAACAGGTGACAATAATCAATGTGCTACAAATCATGTCTAACAAGTTTTTTTTTTTTTTTTCTCAACAGTGTTGAGTGATCCTGCCAAGAGGAGAGAATATGACAAGAAAGGAATGCTATATGCCTATGATTATAATATAATCGTAAGTGTTTCTCCGCTTGCTCTGCACTGAAAAATGATTCTTTTCACTTTATCTTTGCTTATGTGATTTTATGTTTGTTGGCTGCAGGAGTATCTCCACCGTTACAAAGGTCTTATATTGACATGCAATGGTCTTGGGATAAAGCATTCAATATGGTAAGCGAGACAAGATGCACATATTTTCTTCAGTACATCTTGGACAAACTTTCATGGTGCCTGCATATATTTTCCAACACTTCAACTTCAAGCAGCATAGATGGCGAGAAGCGGAAGGGGGTGGGCTGTTAATATCATGTTATATGCTTGTGTACAAATTGAAAGCTCACCAACATGTTGTAACATCTTTTCCCTACCCATTTCTCTCTTCTTGGAGCTCTGCTGACTATATATACCTTTTTATATACTGTCGCTCTGGAGGAATGGATTATCTTCTATTCGCTTTTATGCATATGCATCTAATTCGGAATATATTCGAACTAAGAATTAATCTGTCCCAATCAAACCATCGTAGCACCCATGTAAGAGGGGGAAATAATAATAATAATAATAATAATAATAAAAAGATGACATTTTGTAATGGGTGTTGTGGCGTTGCAATTATTGCTTTCAGGGTAGGGATTTTGTTTGGTGGATGCATCGTATTTGATGCTCTCGAATGACTATCAAGTATAAAGGGAATGGAACGAATGTCAATGTAAATCTATGGTCTTATCTTCGATGATTCAGTCTATCATCGACTTAGGAATCATTACCATGATTCTGAATCTAAAACACGATGTTAAGAACGTTGATTCAAAACTCTAAAATGGTCTGAATTGAGTGTGGTGCGGCCTGCCTCCATGCGCATGGAATTTAATTTGTCTGAGAGGCTTCCAACATTGAAGTGGAGAATGCTCTGATGAACATGCTAGCAAAGAGGATGGGCTTAAAAAAAAACACTAAAAGCAAGAATTTGTCTGAATATGTATCAAAAGTCGAATAAGCAAGCAAAATGTCTCTGCATGTATCAAAAGCTGAACAAGCAAGCAAAATGTCATTTTCATCGTCAAGCGAAATTGTGCATCTTCTTCAGATTTTCCATTTGGCTGGGGCAAAGAAAGGTAACTTTTTTTTCTTCACATGCTTTCAATTGACGAATGGATATCTCTACTCTTGGGCTACTTATTGAATATTTCATCGTAAAATCGTGCATTTTCTTCACATATTTTTATTCTTGCAGCATACGGCACTTGGGCTACTAATTTTGCCAATTCTTAATACTTCAGTCCTCTTTTAAGATCAAAACCTAACCTTTTAAGTTCAATTATTTTAATTTTAGATTTAGGTTATTTTTTGAGCATCCCTTGTAAACTTCTTTGCAATGGGTTTCTTGGATTTTGTGGAAGTTTGGTATAGATTTAAATTATTTGCTTGATCCTCCCTTGTAGAAAACATATTTGGATGTAGCCTTTTAGTTTGATTTATTTTGGCTTTCTGTGAATGTTTGGGTTTTTTTTTCCTATTCCAGAAATGAGGGTAAATTGATTGGATGAAATATATTTTTTTTTTCCAGATTTAATTGGTATTTAAAAGATGTATAAATTGAAAATGAAAAAAAAACAAAACTAGCGGCACATAGGCATTGATCTTTTATATGTCTCATACACTTGAGCTCTTGCCTATTCTTATGGTTAAAAAAAAAAAAAAAAAAAAACTTTTCTCATCTAGTCAATGGATTGCGGCTAGATTTGGCAAACCAAACTTTTTTAATACTTTTCAACATTCTCTACTACTATTCATTATTTTATTATAACTTTTAATATACTTTTATTATTATTCATTACTTTTTTATTACTATTCAATATTTTATTATTAATTTTCACATATTTTTTATTACTATTTTCAAGTATTTTTAATACTTCTCAACACTCAAACGCAACTTAATTCTCTAAAAACATTATGATGGCTAAACGTTGACAAGAATCTGTCTATTTTATTTTTGATTAGATATTAATTATGCAATTAAATTTTCTGTAGATGGAGAAAGGGAAAGGGATAGAGCATGCATCTCCTATAACGCCTCCTAACACAAATCCATCAAATAATCCATATTTGTCAACACTTCCTAACACAAATGCATCTATAATTATTGTTACATCTTTAGTTAATTTTCATTGTTGATTTATCTGTTAGATGATACCAATATTCGTTTATCTTGATTTTTCAAGTTATATGCATGGGGGGCATGCACTAATGCACATGTGCAGTTACCACATTTCTTACCTCGTCCTGATGCCAACCCATCTTCATGGACTCGTCGGGTGATGAGTTTGTTCATTAAGTAGGTGTGGATTTTTTGAAATAATTTTATTCATTTAAATATTGATTTTTATTATTGTAAACTACAGAAAAATCTTATGCTGAGATTTCATTCATCACCCCCCTCCCCCCCTCCTCTTCAATTGGTACTCCATTTGCAAGCTCTAGCCATCTAGAAGAAATTCAAGAGCCCGCATATGACTCAAGGGAGGTTGAAACCTTGTCTACGTCATCTGAATCTGAAGATGACAATGAGGCTGAGACAGAAAATACTATGCATATCGAGGGGGCCCGATATCATTGATGAGTCGAAGGTGGGAAACAATGTGGTTTTGGGACAACGATACAAATGAGTCATAGATTTGAGGATGGGAGCCTCAAATATATCACGTTAGATTGTTCTCGTGGTGGGAAGGCACGGCATCGGACAACAAATATCTGGTGGCTACGTCCTATATCAAAGACTAAATGTAAGGCAATGATAAATGCTACGTTCGTGATGGAGAGTTGAAGTTTTTGAGTGTTCACAATTCCGATAATCTTGGTGTAAGTCCACAGAAGTCAAGATTCTTTTGCTGCAATAGAGAAGTGAACGAGTCTGTCAAGAAAATGTTAGATACAAATGATACGATTGGCATCAACCCAAATAAGAGTTTTGCAGCACTTGTGCAAGATGTGGGTGGGTTTGAGAAGTTGCCATTCAATGAAAAAGATTGTCGTAATTATATTGATAAGGCATGCGAACTTCGACTTGAGAAAGGTGGCGTTGGAGCCCTCTAGGAGTATTTTGTAAGGATACAATACAAGAAAGATGGATTTTTTTTATCTAATCGACCACAACGATGATGGGAGATTAACGAATGTCTTCTGAGCAGATGCACGAAGTATAACAGCCTACAAGTATTTCGGTAATGTTGTGACATTCGATAGCACATATATGGTAAATAGGTATGTGATGCTGTTTGCACCGTTTGTTGGTATAAACCCACCATGGTCAATCAATCTTTTTGGAGGTAGGATTGATTTCTAGCCAGGATATGGAAACGTTTGCATGGTTGTTTCAGACTTGGCTAAACTATACGGATGGTGAAGCTCTGAAGGCTATTGTCACAAATCAAATTAGAGCTATGAAGAATGCAATTGCGCTCATCTTTTCCAATACACGAGATATTGCTTGCAACACATAATGAAAAAACTAGTTGAGAAGCTAGGTTCACATCATGCATACAAAATTGAGTTGAAAAGTAATTTGCTGAAGTATGTGTATGACTCTCAAACCACTGATGAGTTTGAAAAATGTTGGGAAGTTTTAATTACGATGTACAACTTGCAGGAGAATGCTTGGTTACGGAGCCGATATGCTGAGCAGGAGCATTGGATACCGGTATTCTTGAAAGAAATCTTTTGAGTTAGGATGAGTACAACCCAACGAAGAGAGAGCATGAAGTTATGACAATTGGATAGCACATTGAAGTTAGAATAGATTTGAAACTTGGGAAAAGAAATTCTGCATTCGCATGGTTTAAGTGATGGAAGATGCCTCAAACTTGGGATGTCATTTTTTCCTTTTTTGGTTGTAGGGTAATTCTATCTTGCATCTATTTGATTTGATGGAAACTAAAAGAAGTGCATCTATATATATGCTTCCACCTAATTTATTAATTGAATGCCAAAATTTTTTATATTTTGTTATATTTGGATCAGTACTACTTCACAATAATTAGCTGCTACTTCGATACTTGAAATTAAATGGTTTCAATTAAGTTCGTTCGTTGTTTAGAAAGGATTATATAGCTTATGGTCTTGTAGAATACGATTGTCGACTGACAAACACATAAATATATAAGAACTGCAAGAAACAAGTGTTCGATCAGGTGTAATGCACGCAAAACAAACCAGCTTTAATTGAGAAGATTAATTCCAGCAAGAATTAACCTCATAATTGTACCATATGATAAGTTTGATAATATGTTTCTTTCAATAATTATAGTAATTATTAATTGATGCATGTACATTTTTTTTACTATTAATTAATTAATATTGTAAGTACGTGAAGTCGATAACTAGGTGTTAATATTGCTCCGTCAAATTAATTTGTTGAATGTTTTAGGTTATGAAGCATTTGAGAGGATGGCCTTTTACGGAGTAGCGTCTAACTTAGTAATTTACTTGACAACCTAACTTCATCAAGACACAATCTCCTCGAAAAGGGATGTGAATAGAAAGCCTTATAACGATTGCATGTACACTAGGCCCTATTTGTATTCGAAGATGAGCTCAACTCATCTCAACTCATATTCATTTCATTATTATAATTTTATAATTTTTTATATAAAACATAAATTCCTATACACCTATTTCAAATCCCAATACACATTTTTCAAATCTCAACACACATTTTTCAAATTCTAAAATAATAATAATATTAAAAAATAAACTAAACTCATCTCAACTCATCTCATCTCCGAATCCAAGCAGAGCCTTAGGATGAAAACCATCTAATCAACAGAATTGACAAATAAATTGAGAGAAGTTAGAACCATTTACAATACACGATTTCAAAATCTGGGAGACATTCGATAGTTACAACATTTATAATACACAACTTCAAAACTGATCCACAATCTCTTCCTTTCTTCAAAACTCTTGCTCATTTCCTCACTGCTATCTGCCCATTTGCTCTTCAAGATGAATGGATGGAAGGTTTACTGCAATACAAGATAGGATGCTGCTACGTACCTCGATTTATTGGTCCCTATGGGATCCCGATTTTCTTTTTTTTTTTTTTTTAGTTTTTTTTCATGTATATTTTTTTACATGATTTTTTTAACATCTTACAACATTTTTTAAAAATATAAAAAAATCACAACAATATTTAAAAACACTTATTTAAAAATCATGTAAAAAAAAAAAAAAAATCGAGATCCCATTGGGACCCAAAAGTCGGGACATTTAGCATTTCCCATACAAGATACACATTATTAAGTAAAGTAAATAAATGTTTCTCAACAAAACTGATCCAGGAAATCAGTACTCAAAAAAGGCCTCACAACAAGAATACTTAAGGAATGGTAGCAGCAACAGGATACTAATTTAGCAAGTGATTCTACAAGCCAACTCTCACACACCTTGTTTCCCTGCTGAAAAATAATACACACTACTCCCACACTACTCCTATCCTAATTTGTCTGAATCCCAGAAAATCTATGAAACAATTATTATTTTTTAAAAGTTATCTAAAAGTTGTAACTTATCAATTTTCTCAAGGAAAAATCAAATGTTCTTTTGATGTGTTACTAACTTATTATGTAATTGTTTTATGCCATTCTCAATCAGGCTTTGTAACCTGTAAGAGAATGCATGAAACAATTCCAAAACACTAGAGATAATACTAAAGATAAAGCAAAGCAGTTGCACCTTAAATGAATGAATCCAACCGCTCTCCAATAATCAAGTTGATGCAAATCCTCATTTGAGAAGCATTGTGAAAACCATTTTCAGTACTCAAGAAGAAGCCAGACAGGACCAAATTGATACCAGCATTTCAAAAAAAAAAAAAAAAAAAGTGGCTGTCTTTCTCCAAATTTTTTCCACTTGAGGAAATTGGAAAAGTGTGAAAGAAATTAGTTACAACGTGTAGCAAAACTTGGATTCTTTAACATTCTCGTAGGTAAAAAAAAAAAAAAAAAAGGAATACACGTCAATGAAAGTAAAAGTTGAATAGTTGGACAAACAATGATTAATTAGGGCGCTGATCTCTGTCGATGCTGGTAGATCAAGTCTTACAAAAAAACATAACACCTGATGAGAATGAAACAGACCGCCAAAGTTGAAGGCTTGAAGCTAAAATACAGACAGAAAATTCAGAAATACGTGAAGCATCTAAAGGTACTCAATAGACAACAAATCCAGCCCAAAGATGCCGAATTTGAAGTATCTTAAAACGACACCCATAGAAAGGAAAACTCAATTCACCAAAACATGCAAAAAACCAATACTTTTTTTGATAAGTAAAAAACCCAATACTTATATCTCAGAGAGAGAGAGAGAGAGAGAGAGAGAGAGAGAGAGAGGACCTTAATGATGGGGATTTGGGCACTTTAGGTGAGGCTGATACCCATTTGAAGCAAGATCCGAAAAGTGTCCCTAATCATTCTCTGTTAGGTTTTTTTTTAAAGAGATTTGATAGAAGGGAACGGCAAATCTCATAGAAGGGAAAAGAGGAAGGGGAAGGAGAAGGAAGTAGGAGAGAGATGAAGGAGCCTGGGAAGGGGATGGGGAAGGCTTGCAGGAGGGAAGGGGATGGGGAAGGGGAGAGGGGAGAGAAGAAAGAGAATGGGAATGGGAAGGCTCACCAATATTAAAATGTTAAACGCATCATTTCAATAAAGTGATTTAAAATTTTTGAAGACTTGCGCCGTTTCATCCCGCTATCTGACTTTTTCCGAGGTCACATCAGATGCTTGCACAATGATTGCCCATATCGCCAGGAACCAGCATTTTCGAGAAAGGAAACACAAATCTGCAAGCTTCTCTCATTTTTACAAGTATCTCGTTGCTTACACAACCATTTTGAATTTCAGAAAACCCACCACCTCATGATGCATGATACTCTCTATTCTAGCATTGATTCAATTGGGTCAAAATCACGGACATATTGTTCTTCTTTTTCTTTTTTTCTGTTTTTGCTTCGAAAACCCATATATTCAGTTGTCAAGATAGTTGTGAATCAAAGCTCTCTAACAGTCAATTCATCGAGCAGTTCAAATGTAGATAGCAACTTTCTTTCTTTGCAAATCAATTCCAGCATATGAGCCCACGAGTCAGGATCTGGTTTGAAACCCATCTCCATCAATTCAAACATTGCGACAGCTACATCATCTACCATTCCAGCCTCACAAAGTCGAACCAGTAACTCGTTTGAAGTTGCATAATGTGGCAGAAAGCCCCTACCCAGCATCAGATCCAACAACTCCATGGCTTTGTTCAACTCATCTTTTTGGCACAAGAAATTCAACACAATCCTGTAACTAGCTTTGTTTAGATAAACACCATCGCAGGGAAGTTTCTCAAGCATATCAAGAGCCGTCTCAAACCTACCTTCTCTGCACAGCCCTCCAAGTATCACATTGAAGGTCACGGTATCAGCTTTGCATTCTTTTTCTTTCATCTCTTCGAGCAAATCCGTAGCTTCATCAATTTTTCCAGCCCTACAGAAGCAATTAATTAAAGTCGAGTAGCTAATTGTATCAGGTTTCAGACCGAAGCTCTTCATCTCATCAAAAACTTCTTTGGTCTCTAGCAGTTTTTTCTCCTTACAATATCCATTCATCAGGGTCGAGTAATTGAATACATTAGGATTGCATCCATTTTTCCTCATAAATTCCATCATCTTTCTAGCACGATCAACTTTCCCTGCATGGCAGAACCCATTGATCAAAACATTGTAAGTTAAGGCATCAGGTAAGATCTGCTCCTTTGAGACCATTTCCTCGAACAGATCAACTGCTTCTTTGAGTCTTCCACTTTCACAAAGGCCATCCATCAGGGTAGAATACGTAATCAAATTAGGATAGGAAATCTTTGATTTTTTCATTTCATTGAAAACTTCGAAGGCAGATTCAATATTCTTCTTCTTACAATGGTGTTTAACCAAGATGTTAAAAATGCAAGAATTTGGCTTCAATCTGAGCCTCTTCCTTGAATGCAAGAGAAACTCTCGTACTAAATCAATCTGGTTTGATTCAACTAGGAGATTGAGACATGTGCTGATAGCTTTGAGAGAGGGTTTTTCACGAACAACTGGCTGGATTGCATGGAACATCTCGAGCACTCTTTCATGCAGAGAGGATTGTGAAAAATGCTTCATGAGATTAAGGAATATGCCTTCATGAAATTTGCAAGTTTCGTAAGTCATTTGATGAAGAACCGCATCAACAGCCTGAAACTTCTTAGACCGGGCAAGCTTGTCGAGGATAGTTGCATAAGTGGCACTATTGTGATTAAAACCCTTTTGCTCTGTCACAGTGTTGAATATTCCTAGGGCACGTTGTGGATCTCTCTCACGTTTGATTAAGTTGATGGCAAATTCATGAGATATATACTTGTGCTTCCTTTGAGGTTCTACCATGGCAGCAATAGATTCCGTTGAAGGGTCTGGCTTGGTCAAGGTGGCTTTTGACAATCGAAGAGGAGAGATCCATGGAAGTGAAGACAGCGGTGCTGAAGGAGGTGAAGAAGAGAACAACCGGCGCCTGCTAAAACATACTGCCACAAATTTCACGAATGCTGTTGGGGTTTTCATTGGGCCTCATCATCTGAAGAAGATGGAGTACTAGTCACTATTCATGTAGCAACTAATTTGATAAAATAGAGTGAAATGTAGAGCCTTAATGAAGAATCAGAGGACTCAGTGTCTCACAACCTAAGCATGACAAGAACAACTAGAAAAATATAAAACCATAAACAAAGAATATATAAATTTTAGAGTCATTCAAATGAATCTTGGGCTGTAGCATGAATTATTCTATCTCGAAAAGAACAGTTGGAACGTAATCAAACCATTCAGAATGAACATTTACCAGAGAACATACAAAGAATCACTGGGAAAATCCTAGGAACCATCTTTGATAAAACGAGACATCTTCATACTATTGAATAAAACTGTCCACTGGCCCGAAATCCGACCCGACCCCCCAAGTACCGATTTCCCGACCTGAAAACAGATCCGGAAGAAATGGATATTCTGATCCGTTTTTAATATATATATATATTAATTAATTATATTTTGACATACTTATATGGGACCTGTCAAAACACATATATAATTTCACGCCATTTTGTTGGTGATGCAGATTTGGTGATAATTTTTTTTCCAAATAACACACTCTTTTGCCAGCTTTGGTCCAACTAGCTACTGTTATACAATATTTGATGATGAAAGGGTTGTCAAATTACACATATATTTGAAGAATGTTGAGGATTTGGGGGTGCAAGCTGACATTTGCAGCCAGGATATTCGGCGGGCAAGAACTGTCGTTTTGCAGAGGATCATAAAACATCCTAATCGCTAGAACATAATGAATCTCCTTGGTGCTTTATAAATCCACCCGCCATAGTTGTCATGTTAGAAAACTATTTTCTTTGTGGTTTATGATGATGATATTCCTTGATTCTTAGATTGTATCATGGATCCACACTGTTGGATTCATGTTAAGAAAATAATGTAAGAGTGCTAGTGAATTTCACTTCAACTACTCCCAAATCCTTTTAAAAATACCCAAGCAATTCTCACAAACAAACACCTTCATCGCAAACCTTCAAACCTCCTCAATCTTCTCTGCTAATTAGTGTCATTTAATTTCTCTTCTTTTTTCAGTTGCCCTCTCATAAAATGGCAACAAATATGGCTGAAGCCTGAGTCAACTCTGGAGAGGAATAGCCTGGCTTCCCTAGACCAAAAGCTGGCCCTGGCCAAGCGCTATTCTCATGGTACCTCTGCTTTTCTTTTGTTGTAGCACTTCTCCCTTTATTTTTCCCCCTTTTATAAGACATCTTTTTTTTTTCATGGCAGACTATCATGTAGTGCATATGAAGGATTTGCATATCATGTGATCTCATTATGTTCTGCATCATATGTTTTTTAATCATTGTGATGAAGTGGTCCTAATTACGTGCTTAAGTATTTTGTGTTCTAAGTCCCCATACAAAGAATGGCACCTAGAGGCCCTTTTCATGCATATCAGATGAGCTCCCTTTCTGTGGTGAGGGACCATACTCATATATCCTAACTCCTAAGTCATGGTAGAGGAAGAGAAGAGGAAGAGAAATATTTATAACAGGGTAAATAAGGAATGCAGAAACATGACGGAGGAAACAAAATACAGAGAAACATAATACAAAAGTTCAAACATTTTTCGAAAAGAAAATCAAGTTTGCTCGAATGAGGAAGCTAAGTTCTCCAAGAAAACTAGCGTTTAGCAGAAAAACCAAAAAAGTAAGGAGTTTAAAACAAACCCATGAAAATTTTGAACGCCAAAACCAGAAAGGGAATGCTAGGAACTAATTGAATAACGTAGATGAATCAAAAGAGGAGGGCAGGGAGAACAGTGAGATTCAGGGGGGGAGAAGGGGGAACAACAACAACAAAACCCAGTTGAGATTTTGACCTGAAAAACCTTGAACTTGAGGTATGTACGCTGTGGTAATAGAGAATTACTAATGGGAGAGATTCACTAATGCTTGTATCATTCCTCCTGAATCAAAATCATAAACGAAGCTAGATTGAAAATCATATATTGAAATGAACCCAAAAACTGAACGACAAAAGTACCTCGAAGATGGCTCTAGATGCCTCACGAGTCCAGAAATCTTTGGCAAGATGGCAGAAACAGGAGCCTATAGATGCGACTGCGAGAGTGCTGCGAGGGAGAGTGTGATTGAGAGCTGCGATGGAGAGAGGGACTGAGAGCCTGCCGCATTCGAGGGAGAGACCGAGAGAGCGAGCCTGGGCATGGGAGAGTTTCGACTTTTCACGGTTCGCATCACTGTCAAAATACCCTTTCTTTTTTATTCCTTCCCTGTCAAAGGACGTTTTATATTTGGGTATAGTTTATTTTTGTTGTTCATCTAAATTTATTTTATCTTATTTAATTATTTAATAATTATAATTTTTTAATTTTTTTTATATAAAATAAAATAAAAAATACATTTTTTAAGTTTTAAATAAAAAATAATATTAAAAAATATATTTTAATAATATTTTATTTAACTTTTTATTTTAAATAATATCATCATATTTACAAAAACAAATGAAATTAGTTTGAATACAAAATGATTTTTCCTATTTAATTTTTTATTTAAAAATTTATAATAATTAAATAAAATAAATAGAGATGATTTCACTCCCCAAATCCAGCGTTATTCTTATATCGGCTATGAAAAGATAAGAGGAAAAAAAATCCAAATTTTTTTCCATGTAATCATCAATAGAAAATTCTACCATATAAATTTTTTTAATATTATCTCATCTTATTATATATATATATATATATATATATATATATATGGTACAAATAAAAACAAGGCCTTAATCTTTCATCTTATCTCATTATAAATAATTTTTTTATTTTATTTTGTCTCATCTCTAAAATAAATAAGATCTTAATCTTTCTCTTGATTTTGAGTAAAACTATCCAACTGAACTATACTAATTATGGTATTTGGTTCTCTTGAGTTAGGTCGAGTTTCTCTGCAGTTTTTTGTTTTTTTGAAAAAAAGTTAAGATGACAATTTCCTTTGTTTGACTACCTTTTGTCCTCTCAAGTACTTGAAGATTCACGTGAACGTTTATTCTCAAAAATGGTTTTTGTATGGCTTACAACTTAGCTCTGGTTAGCTTTATCAAACAATTTTATCAGATCTTATTTTATTATGATTCATAAAATTGTTGAATCCCACATTAATGATGATGAAGTTACTGTTGGTTAGCATCTATTGAAAAATGAACAGAAAAAAATCCTGGTTAGCAACATAATTATCAGTGAGTTGCTAACTTTCCCATGTGCTTCATTTATAATGAGTTGAGGGAATCACCCATGCATGTGGATTATTGTCTACGTAGTTTGCTTATTTATTTATTTTTATTTTTTTAATTGCATTATTGTTTTTATTTATAACAACTGCATTATTTTTTTAGTTTGTCTTCATTGCCGTATTTCTGGAAAACTATATACAATCAGATGGATAAGACTTCTGTGAAAAATGTGCCGAATTTGATGCCAATAATAATCACTTGCTTGCTGACAGTAGTAATGCATGTGAAGCTCTAAACACGTTGCATGGTAGCTCCGCCATTATAGTGGTCCAACTACATTTATATAACAAAAAATCACTCGGGAGTCCAACGACTTTTCTCTCTAAAATTAGGGTTTTTTTTGAAATGATGTCGTTGGAGCGGTCTGAGTAGTGCCTCCACCTCCCTCCACCCCCTCCCCTTTCCACCCTCCTCTCCTCTCCTCTCCTCTCTCATTTCTTTCCTTTTCTCTATTTTTTCCACCCCTCTCCTTTTTTCTTTGTTTTTCCATCTCTTTGGGGGCTTCTCCATTTCGTCTCCCTCCCTCCCTCCCTCTCTTCAGTTCCTCCCAACCTTTTGACTTCCACCTCTCCTCGTCTCCTTCCCATCTACTTCTTCCCATTTTCTTTCTTTTTCCCCTTTAGTCTTGCTTTAGCTTTGGTTTTTGTAGGAACTAGATCTGGCTTGGATGGTATTAGTTGACAGTGAAGACCTTTGCCGGTTTGGACTCCGCACGCATACCGCCGTTCTCCTCCTAAGGTATCGATCTCTCAGCCGCAACAGAAGCATGACGATTGGAGCGGCGAGTGCTACACGTGCCCCTCACAATTGGAGTCTAGCCCTTTGTGCATCTTCTCCGGAGGGTTTTCTTGGCATCCACGTGCATGGCCAAAGGGTCCAGGGACTCCGGCGGTCCGTCTCTATCATTCTTGCTCACAGCCAAGCGGCGCATGGTCTCCACGCGCTACTGACGACAGTAGTTCTTGTATTGCCTTTTAAACTTCTTCTAAAGTTGAAAATCGGGGTCCGATTTTTCCAGTTAGTTTAGGTCCTATTTGTTATTTTTTAATAAAAACAAAAAAAAAAAAATTATATCTCTAAGATTTTTAGTCCTTAGAATTTGTCCTCTTATGAGATTTGTTTTGGTGTTTGATTATATGTAACTCTGTTTTATATAGAGTTAAGGTTGTTTCTCAGACTTTGTTCTAGAGAGTTTGGCAGTTAGGGTTAGAAATGATCATTCACTTTTAGTGTACTATGGAGTTACATATCGTCAATTAGTTAACTTGTAATTGTATGTTTCAAGTCTATTTGTAGTGTTCGTTTTTAATGAATGAAATGTTTCCTCTTAAAAAAAAAAACTACATTTATATATATAGAGATATAAAATATATTAAAAAAATTGTGGCTTTAGCACTGGCACTATGATTTTGCTATCCATTTGCAATTGCTTCTCTCCATGTTCAGCAGTTTTATGCAAAACTCCCATGCTTTCCATCTATAAATGTAAAAAATTCATTAAATTGCATTTCCTTTTGTGAAGGCATTTGAGGAGACCATTGCCGAGCTAGACACTTTAGGAGAAGAGTCATACAAGGACAGCACCCTCATCATGCAACTGTTAAGGGACAATCTCACTCTTTGGACTTCTGATGCACGGGTCAGTCTCTTTCCCCACAATCTTTTTCTAGGAATAGGCGACATTTAAGGAAAATGTCATGACCATCATGATTAACGATAGGTTACATTTGCCTTCCTGCAGGACCAGCTAGACGAGTCATAGAGTATTGTAAGCTTGACCAGTCCTAGTCTTCTTCTCGAGGAGGTGGGCTTCGAATGTCATCTGTGCGCTGATTAAATGTGTATAGTATGTTGATGATTCTGGGCATCAACCCATGACGTGATGTTTTAATAGTCAGACCAAAACTGTTCTCGACCTTTGGAATTGGATTGGAAAGGGTAGCATTTAAAAAGAGTACTTGCTAGCTATTTATTATGCAAAACTTCATTTGCCCATAATGCCCGCGTGTTTTTTTTTTTTTTTGGGTTTCAGGGGTGTCAGAAACAAAATTTCTAGAGTGACATGCCCTGTGCCCATAAGCTTTCCTCCCGGGTGCCCTGTGTATATAGGCTGCCAAGTGATGGGAATGGGATAAACTCGCGCCTCCATCAACACCACCACCCATCAAATTTTAGCGTGACATGATTGCACTGAAGCTGGTTTGTGGTTGAAAGCATCCAATAAGCCAGCTCCATCCAGACTGAAAGTTTATTTGGACACAACTTCAAATACTATCTATTTGCTAGAACCCTATACAGGTACTTGCAAACTGTAGGTTAGCAGCAAGGCGCAATGCTACATAGATCATTTTCCTCCTTTTGTTCCGAAAATATATCACAGAGAGAGAGAGAGGACTTCTGTTGTTCAGATATCAAGTTCTAGAATAAGGCCCGGCTTAAATTGCAAGGTGAGTTCAACTCATTTACATTTCATCATTATATTTTTAATTTTTCATATAAAATACAAATCCAAATACACATTTTTTAAATTTCAATACATATTTTTTAAATTCTAAAATAATAATAATATTAAAAAATAAACTAAACTCATCTCATATCTAAATTTAAACGAAACCAAGTATATATGCCTTGAAAGGAAAATTTGAGAAGTTCAATACAGGCAAGGCGAGAGACATGATGAACAGGTTTACATATCCTATTTTATTTTAAGTCACAAACACACACTAATGCAATCCTTTTTACATTGTAACAGACTTCCATTTGCATTGCAAATTATTACTACGATGAGAAGCCCTTTAGAGTCTGCCACAAGCACCTGCACACCCACCCACCTATCCAGAGAGTTCATCTGCACATACAATCGAAAAGGCAAAGCTTGTGACTCAATGGATATACATAGCCCCATCAACATCTTGATGAGATGGAAAGTCAGTTCCTTGTGCTGTTTTTGATCCATTCTAGATACTGGAGACTGCCACCGGTGATTGGCAACGCAATTACTTCAGGCACACTGAGAGAGATAAGGTAAAGGGAATAAGAGAGAGTAAAGCAAATATCATTCTCTTCCATAGAGTTTATCTATTTTAAGACTTAGGCCTAATTTGTTTTTAGAGATGAGATGAAATAAAAATTAAAAAAAGAAAAAATATTATTGTAATATATATTTTTAATATTAATTTTGTTTTGGGATTTGAAAAAGGTGTTTTGAAATTTGAAAAAGTTAATTTTTTCATTATATTTTGTATGGAGATTTGAAAAAGTGTAATGATGAATTTAAAATGTATTTTAGAATTTTGGTTTCATCCCAATAAACAAATCAGGCCTTAGTAATGCAGGTAATAAGTTGGATTCCCTCCTCCATAATATGTAAACTAGTATATGTCTACCACGTTTTTCAATTACTCCAATGTTCAACTTGCAACTCAATTCTTTAAGCAAGTTTTCTTAGGTAGAAATTATAATACAGAAGCTTTGGCCTTACTCATACTCATGGTTTGCCTTGACATGGTCTGTGAGAGCTTCTAAAAGGGATTGCCTAGTTTTGATTATAAGAAGTTCCTCATTATCTGTCTGGATCTGTCAACCAACAATATGAAAAGTAAAAATAAGCTCCAAAACAGACAGTAAACTTATTCATCATGCAAATACACAAGCTTGTGAAAAGTCCAGACAAAGGACTGTAAGGTGACTGTCCATTTCGGCATATACAAATGGTATATTCATTAGTGAGAAAGGCAGCCCTTACCTCTCCCTTCCACTCGTACACAGATTCAATACCTGAAAATACAAAAGAAATATCGTTTAAGAAAATCCACTTAACGAAATAGATACTTGACACAAATTTCATGCTTCTTTTCTTCTTCTACCCTGTTATGCAAAGATCCAAACTTATAAGTTACCCTAATCCAATTCCACGCTGATACGTAGGTCCAAAATCAACTAATTTAATGCCAGTTTCTCATATCCACTGGAAGAATCATCAAAACCAACTAACAATCCAAGATATGTAGATCCAAAGTAGAAGCCATTTTTTTCTTGGTGGTGATGGGGAGTGGGGTGTTGAATAATAAGAAACAAGAATAGAACCGCTTGAAACAGAGATAACGTGATACAATAATGCTACTTACCCCGAATAAATCTCCCGAAACCCATATCCCGAATGATGTGACTATTTTTATAATTACAAAAAAACCAATGGCAGTTGAAATAAACAAAAACCAGCTGAAATTAAAGGAAAAATCGAGAATCCTAGTCAACTCCCTCCCTCCCGTTCTCGCTCCCTCCACTCCGCCCTCTCCCAAATCAGAATCACAGTCACCTCCATCCCTTGGATTTGTGGCTGTAACTGAACAATGATAGATATAGGGAAGATTAGATTAACAACCTTGTTTTTTGCGTGAGGGAATACAGTTCACCTTGAGGAAGACTACAAATGTGAATAGCAACTGAACAACAAAGTAAGTTGACATTTGAGAGTGCTTGATGTGAGCATTTACAAGAAGAATTTTTTTTTAAAGATATCTCAGAAGAAAAAAAAAATGCAGGCACTTAAAACTTAATGTATATTTTGGAAAATAAACACCTTAAAAATAAGCTTCCGGCCATCAACTGAAAATCGATTGGCTTAGATCTAGATCAATGTTTATTGAAAAAAAAATACCATCCTACTTTACTTGGTTTTCCATGCACAGAAATAAATCGCTTCTTCTTGTATTTCATTCTTATGCATGTTAATAAAACAAAACACATAAATGGAACAATTAAAGAAAATCACAAATTAACCTTCATGAGAATGATATCAAGAAGCAGGCCTTCAAATCACAAGCTTCTGCTTGATGACTGTTACCCAGAAACAAACCTGAAAAGTTCCTCTTCAAACACAATATTCGTACAACACCCCAAATCTTGAAGAAATGATGAAAAAAAAAAAAAAAAAACCTCATGTACCATCTCAAGGGCTCACATGATTGTTAGCCAAAACCCCAACACACCTAGACTTCGGGCAGACAATTGGGCAATTCAGATCAGAGATCAAAACAAAGCCCCTCATCTCTTTACTGCCAACAGCAAAGGCGTTCCGCTGAAATTTTGAAGAGGTGGAGTCCTGAACCTGCGGGAGGGAAGGATGGAGGGAACCGGAATGGGAGGGAGGGAGTCCACAATGATTCTCAATTTTTCCTTTAATTTCAGCTGCCTCGTTTTTGTTTATTTCAACTGTCATTGGTTTTTTTGTAATTATCAAAGGAGCCACGTCACTCGGGAGATTTACTCAGGGTATGTAGCAGTACTCTAACATGATATATCCAAAAACAAGCACCCGGCACTTTGAAATAAAGATGTATATACAAATCATAGCTCCAGTTTGAAACTCCAATTTTCCACATCCATTTTCTGTTGTGTGAATTCAGAAACTAAAAGCATAACAATTAACATTAGAGAAATACTTGTAGATGCAGGAAAGTCTGCCTGACAGTGATGATCCACATGTGTAATTAATGTTATGGTTATTTTTAGATAAATTGAATGCATAAAACAATGTATGCCTGGAATTGAGTTCAGCATTTTTATTTAAACAAACAATTTGTACTTCCCGAAGAAACATTCTTGATTTGGCAATCAACAATCATGATTGATCTCTTAACCTCCCATTACTAAAGCAGGGAACATACACTTCGAAGTTGTATCCTACGAGAAAGAACTATGTAGTGCATACCTGGTATACGGTTTACACAAGCAGCAAGTTTTTCTCTGACAATGCTTTCAGCCAACTTCTTACCTAGACAGAAATTGCGCATTTACCAATATAAATTAGAGTTTCGGGTTACACTTTTACAAATGATATAAGTGATATAGTCGTATATAAAAACTAGGTTGCTGAAATAAACATTAGAGAACCTGTCAATAATAGCTTAAGACAACCCAGCGAATGAGCCAGGTGTGTGTGTATGTGACCAAACAGACAAAATGACCATTGCCCTCGACATTTTTTTTAATAGCACCCGTTGTTTAGGAATAGCATCTCGACTAATTCTGGGAATGCACAAACCCTTGAAAAGGAATTTTTCACAAGTGCACCTCAAGTAATTCAAGAGGAAGCCCCCAATCCGGTGGCCCTTAGAGACTGATTGCACCAATGGGGGTAGCATACCCCCAAGTCCAAGCCCTTTACTACTTGAGCCAACCCATAGGGGTTAACCATTGCCATCGACTTGAGAGTCCTTTTAAGTGCTGATTATCAATGCAATTCAAAAGCTAAAAGTATGAGGACCATGAAGCTTGGTAACGAATATAATAGCCAGCATAAATCACATTTCTACTTAATTTATCTCAAACCCTTATAAGCAAAAACCGTGATGAAATCAAAAAACACGAACCCAGTTCTTTATTGGGGACAGTGACATAGACGACGATGCTGGGTACAGTGTTGCTACTCCCTTCCATTCTGAAAGTATGGACGCTCTTGGCAGGCGATTGGCCGCTAAACTTCGATCTGAAACACAATCCCCACGTCCCCATAAAATGCAATTCACAAACAAATGAGAATCATAATTGAAGCAAAATCTTATCAGATATATGAGAAAAAATTACATTCGATGCTGTACCGTAAGAGATTGGCAAAGGGAAGAGACTGAGCACAGCCCGTCTTGAGGGGAGAGTTGTAGGAGAGGCAGAGATTGGAGAGACCAAAGCTGAGCATGCAAAAGGCCCCAACCAGAGGCAGGCGGCGTCGTAGTCCGGAGGCGGAGACGGTGGACAAGGATGATGAGGCTCTGCAACAAAGCGTGGATGCCATTTTGTGAGGCGGGTTTGATCTTTATACTACTGGTAGTCTGATACTATGCTTGATGCTCCCACCATGGGATGGAGCAAAAGCAAATTCCATCTCCAGAAGCTACTCATCATGCTGAAGTGTTATCTTGATTGTGCCACGTATTGATGAAGTTTAATGGACGGTGATCATGTCACCAGCTGGATGAGTAGCTTGTGCCGAATCTCAAGTTAACCGCCACCGCTAGTGTTAAACTTGATTTTATTTTTCATTATTTTAAAATATTTTATAAAAATATAAAAATATCAATATATTAATAATTATTTTCTTAATATTAAAATAAAAAAGTCAAAAAAATAAAATACGTAAAGTATTAAAATGGGTGGACAAATTAACATTTTTTTTTTATAATTTTAATTAAATTATCCGATATGTCATGTTTAAAATTATTTATTCGGTCAAAACTAAAATAAAAAATATTTAAATAATAATATTAGATATAATTTTAAGATGTACAAATAAAATATAGTATATCATAAAAAATTAATTTTTTTTTTATATTAATCTTACATTTTTTTTTTATTTTTTTAAATAACTAAGCATTATTTATATGCACAAGAAAAATGGTAATTTACCTCTCGGGATGAATTCTGACAACTCTTGCCGGGATGTTTTATAACTTTAACAGCACATATTGACTAATTCCATTGGAAAAATTATAGACATATTATTAATTTAAATTTATTTATAACAATAAATTAAAATAATATATATTTTTTTAATTTAGGTTTGACTTTTAGCTTGATTCGATGTTTTTAAGGATTTAAAAAATATTATTTTATTAAGAATTGTAAAATAATTGTAATTGAGTAGTACGTATATTACTGCTAATTTTATCAAGTAGGTCTTTTGTTTGATTTCTTTCAAAACTCCTCGCCTTTGAGAAACGAGTTGTTTTTTATTAGACTTAATATATATCCAAAAGTTTGATTAGAGCTAGCAGTTTACCATATTAAACTTTTGAGGTTAACTTAATCGAGAACAGAAAGATGTCTTATCCCTTTTTAAAAGTGAGAAGCCGTAAGTGATAATTTATTCTCTTATATAAATAACTTTTGAAAATCTTACAATGAAGAAAGGTGAAACATTTATCTTATGTCGAAAGTTGAGTGCTAATTAAAATTGTACTTTTTAATAATTTGAATTTTCGGATGGACATTATATGATGTTATATAATATAAGTAGAAGATTTTAGCATTTGGCTTTATTTATATTTGATTTTTTTTTTTTTTTCAATTTTCACGCTTTATTAGTCCAATTTTGGAATTTAACAGAAGCGACTAGCGAGAATATGATGCTATACAGCATCCTGGTCCTAGGCCCATTCGGGGCCCATTTGAACTGAGAGCCTGGAGGATATAGTTTTACTCTAGAGTGAATAAACCAAAAGATGCTGAAAGGGCTTCGAATAGCTCTGCTTGACATCCATAAAAAATATATGGGCCCAATCTTGAGAACCCTCTCTCAGCTAATTACTCTACCCAAACAAGCTCTTTATTGTTCAGTAACTTTACAAATTCAGTAACATGTTTCTAGGCCCAAAGATGAAGTTTTGAACCAAAATGTCATAAATGGTACCAAAGTGTTTGTGCCTTGTGGTCAGGTTCCATGGGGATAGGTGCATAATTTAAGAGTTCAATGTGCCCCCATTGACATTTTTGCCTTATTCTTGTTGACCTATTGGCCCGTTAAGTTTACTAGAATACGACTATTCGTGGGTTCTTCATTGAGGTGACCACAAATCAGTCCTGGTTGCAGAATAAGTGCAGCAATTCTTCATCTGCCAAAGACTGCAATGAATGGGCAAGCTCGGTGGTATCACCACCTACTGTTACATTTATTATTATTATTATTATAAGAACATGACAGTATTTAAACTGATTTGGGCCTGGATACACATAAATGCTGACCAAACCTCTGTTTTGTAGCATATGGGGAAATAAAGCAAGTTTGGTATCTGTTCAATCACCCCCACCAGCTGAATGGTTGCTTTTGGCTGTGAAATTGGTTTTCAACAATTTGAGTTCTCAAATATCTTTTTTAGTGATTTAGGAACTGTGCATTTGGATATTAGAATTAGTCTAAAATAGAACACAGTTAAAATGAGCTGAACTCATTCAAAGATCTAAAAGAAGCCTAAAACTTTAATTTTTAAAGATTGTTTTAACAACCAAACTGCAGGAACATGATGTGGAAAGACAAACCCAATGGGTAAGCAATTAAAACAATAAAAAATTGGAGCAACAAATAATGAAAAAAACAAGCAAAGGCATGGTTCATCGTCCAACTACAAAGTTTTCATAGTATATGGCAACTTGGTCAAGGTAGCAGAGGAACTTTATTGTCAGTTCGGTTGCATGACATTATGCTAATGGCAGGGCTGTTTAAGATCTCCAAGATGAGAGTGGATTTGAACAACGGTAGGAAACATTAACCGAGATCACACAATTTAATATTAATTAATATTAAGCCTGATGGGGACAATAGTGACTACAAAATTGGACTAAGAAACAGCAACCCCAACCCATTTCCCCCCACTTTCCTCCCCAACCATTTATTGCCCTGAGTCCTGACGCCAAACTCGGAAACCCACAAAAGCATGCATATCCAACAAACGCAGTGGCTTTTTCTATTTTCTGATGCAGACACCACTTTAGCCAAGACAGCTGATTTGTCAGCTCGTACTATTTTTTCACGACATGTTTGTAATTAAACAGTAAAACTAATTAGTGTAAATATGCGCATTTTCTTTATTAATTACCAAAAAAAAAGAAAAATTAGTATAAAAAATTATTTTTTATGTGAATTTTAATTATTTTTTAAAATAGTGTACACTCTAAAATTATATAAATCATTTTCCTTAATTAAACTAATCCTATCATAATCTTGTGACCCAATTAGAGTTTTTTGGATGGGACAATATTATTTTAAATAAAATAATGTTTGCCGTCTTAAATCTCGTCGTTTTTATTGGTTAATTTTAAATTACGTTTTGATGTTCAACTGATTTAAATTTTATATAAATAATAATAAATTAAGATAATAGAATAAATCTTGTAGAGTTTATTTAAAATGAGTTTAAATGTATTTGAATGTTAAAATAATTTTAGATATATTTATGAAAACTTAAAAAAGATTACGAGTCTCGTGTGTAAAATAGTATTAAATTAAAAAATATTGTGAACCTCTAATATAAAAAAATTTTGAGTTGAGATAGATTTAATAATTTAAATTTTAAATATTTAAATATTAAACTTAATTTAAAAGTAGACTGAATTGAGTTGAATTCAGTTAAGCTTACAACCAAACCCAGCCTTAATAAACGTAATAAAATATAATATGAGAATATATATATTTTTTAAATTGAGCACCAAGGAGAAGAAGAGATAGACTCATCTTGCTCAACGTGTTTGATTTTATTTTTTTGTTTAAATTTATATTTATATCTTTACTTGTATATTTATTTATTTATTTTAAATATAGAGGTTGGGTTTGTCGTGGAGACACAGAAGATACGCCGGATGTTCTGGAAGCTCAAATTTGATGGCGGACAGCGGAGTCATATTGGTTTCACATGCCTAGACGACCAACTGTTTATAAGCTCAATGCATAGACCAAGACTCTTTATTTAAATATTTAGATTTTGTTTTCTATCTGAATGAGGGTACTGCATTAGTTTATTTATAGAAGTGGTGAATCTCAAGGACTTGCTTAATTTACAAGAGTTATTAGTTAATGAAATTTAGGTTATTTCTAATCTAAACTTGGCCAATGCCTTGAAGCCAGTCTGGGATCTGGATCAGTGGTTCCTTAATCTGCAATTGATATTGTCTTATCGAGTGGCCATTTTCTCTAGAGATGAGATGGGAAGAAGTTCAGATTAAAAAAAAAAACCCAAAGTCCTTGGAATCTCCAGTCTATAGTTCATATAATATATGATATATGTTACTAAAAAAACTCCAGGAATATTTAAAAGCTTCTCCAGAAACTGCTAGCTAGTGACTGGCTCATTCCCAAAAACAATGGTTTGATAAATTAATAATGATTGATATGATCCATGATTCTTGATTCTGCATAATCCCGTAAACAAAACAAGAATCCTAGTTATGAGATAGTTTTATAATATGATATATCACAATAAATCATGTAAGTTTATATATTTATTTTTATAAAATATTTTTATGACTTAATACCCCTATGTTGTGGAGGACGAAACTTATTTGGATGGTTTCAATTGTAATTTAGATCAGTATTTTCAAAAGAATAATATTATGTACAGTTCTCAAATAGGAATTGTAATGCAAGCCTAATTTAAACAAGTTTTAAAATTATAATAATATCTTTTTAAATTAATTTTTTTTTCTTTATTTTTATCCTTATTTATCAACAGAACACAATCTCTCTTAAAATTTGTAAACAGAATTTCTCTTTTCGAAACCAAGGCTTACGTGTTATTGAAGTTTCTTCAAGCCTCATAAATGGCTTGCAATAGGAGATTGTAATGTTTGAATTGAATATATGATATATGAGAATGATAAAAAGGATTCCATATCTTTCATAATTATTTCAAATTACTCGAAATTGTAATCTTGAACAGTCATCGACAACATGATTATTTCAAAACTTATTCACATACATATATTAAGGGAAAAAAAAAAAAAAAACTTGAATCATAGAATATGATAAAAGTGAGCGCCCAAGGCTACAGCGTACAAGCACCGTTCCTGAAAGCATATGAGCAAGATTGTCTTGGGCTTGTAACAGTAAATGGAAAAATAATTAATGGGAATGGATGAGTTAAAATAATATGCAGTGGATGTGAATGACACTCTGTGAAGCTCAGATCTCAAACAGTTTAGTGAAGACTCCTCATTTTAGACCATTTGAGTAACAAGTCTTCTAAGATGAGAAAGAAGGGGAGAGGTGGGGGGGGGGGGTTTCATTCATCACTGCTGCTTCTGCTCACCTCTTTAAAAAAAATGGAGGGAGGGAATATCAAATACATATATAAATAGAAAAATATTAGTATGTTCACTTTTTTTGACATTTCGTGTATTTTAATTTTTTTTATTTAATAGTTAAGGAAAAGATTATTAATGTGTCGATATTTTTATTTTTTTAAAAATATTTTTAAATGATAAAAAAATGAATAAAAAATAAAATACTATTTCACACTAGTAATTTAATAGAGTAGTACTACTCAGAATAGCACAGTTCGTATAAATATGATCTTTGAAATTTGCACCAACTGACATAAGCCACATGACCAAAGTGTGTGGTCACATTGGTACTGGCCCTGCTATGAGATTTTTTGAGTGTGAAGTTGCAAAAGCGGGAAAAAGGGTGAATTGAATTCCAAAGAGTGCAAAAAAATAAAAAAAAGTGAGAACAAAGATTGAGAAAGAACATTTTTTTAAGGAATGCAGAGACAAAAGGGTTAGAAATTTGTGTCCCCTAAAGTCTCTTTAGAAAGTCCATTTTTTAGCATGCTTTGAGTGAATCCAAGAGACCAAGCATCCTAAGTAAAATTTAGTTTACCTTAGTCTGTGGTCCAATTCGGTCCAAGTTTTTACCTTTGAATATTTCACTAATTATGGTCAAGTTTTTCTATATATGAAATCTTTCTTTAGGGATATGTAGAAAACAAACCCTAGTCTATAATCTTGCAGTGCTCGTGATATTTTCGCCTTCAAAGTTGGGAAATTTAACACATGATGTACGACCATATAAAACAATGAAGGGGAGAACAGATTTATAATTATTGGACCATCTAGGACTTCTCATCAGAATGTTAAACACAAGCAAAGAGGGTGGGGAGGGTGAAGAAAGAACATCAAAGCCAGAAATAATTAATTAGTCAATTGAGAAGAAACACCTAGACGAGGGCATCTGCTGAGGGATGTTGAACTGAAAATTTGGACCAAATTGTTGACAAAAATGATGTGTTCAATTCCAAGATTTACTCTTTCTTTTGCATTTCCAATGATTCAGATCCCCACCTCCACAAAGAAAGGAAGAAGAAAATATTAAAAATAACAGCATTGCCATGGTAAAAAAAAATAAAAACAAAAGGGAATCCTCCAGTCAACCAGACGTGTTAGATTGTGATCAGAAACAGAGACAACTGAGTAATATTAATCTCTTAGGCCTGGTTTATTTTTAAATATGAGATAAGATAGAAATTAAAAATAAAATAAAATAAAATATTGTTATAAAATATTTTTTTAATATTAATTTTGTTTTAAGATTTGAAATATATATTTTGGAATTTAAAAAAATTAAATTTTTTATTAAATTTTGTATAGAAATTTAAAAAAATATAATAATAAATTTAAAATATTTAAATTTTTAATTTCATCTCCATAAATAAACCGGCCTTAATCTCGAATTAGCAAGAGGGTTGTTCAAAGTTCAAGTTCTGCATCAGATCTTACTCATTAATTATTCTCATTATGGTTACAGTATTATCCACGTTTTTTAAAATCAATGTAATTAAGCCACCGTCAGTACTAATGTATCAGCCAGTAATTGATGAATGCTTGAGAAATTTTGTACTTGTAAAATGGGTGACCCACATTTCTGCAAAACCCAAAATGAAACGCGCCCAAAAGTTGAAAAAAATAGCGAAAATATTGCCTAGATTTTTTTAAAGAAAACCCTAATATATAAAAGAGATTATATATAAAAAAAATTATTAACTGATATAATTTTATAATATTTATTAAATCTATTTTATAAAAAAAAAATTGAAAAAATTTAATTTGCATGATCAATTTATAAATTTTTTTTTTATGTAATTTATAAATTCTTTGTCCCTGTGTTATAAAGACAGTCCTTTAATTCCCCTCCAACATATAACTAGATTTTGTGGCTGATTTGGACAAGATTTCATCATTAAGTTTTTTATCTTTGCTGGTCACTGAAAATGACAGAAGCTGGTCCAAGTTTGATGTGCTGGCCGTTCACTAAATACAATACACTAACTTTATGCATTTTATTACAAATAAAATTGGATCTAGTTAAAGGGCAAAATCGATGGTAAATTTCATTGCATGCCATGCAAAAGAATAGTGACAATTAATGTGAATTTCCACCGGTACTGCACCTCACTAGAGTCTAGAGTCTAGAGACATGCAACATGCATAAAAATTAATATCTGATTGCTAATTGGCACATATTACAGCTAACAACAATAATATTCTTCATCTTTACATTTTGTTAGTATGATCTTATTTGTTTATGTGATACATCTAAATTAGAATCTTGCTACTCATCATCCACACATCATACTTTTTTAAAACTAAATGATTTTTTATTCATCATCCATACATCACATAATTTGTAAGAAGAAATTAAAAAAAAAATTGTGATGTGTGGTGTGTGGAGATGATGAATACATTTTATATATTTTAAGTGGTTTCAAATATTTATTACTTAAAATAGAAAGTTATTTAATATATATCTTATGAATATATATATATATGACTAGGATAATAAATTAAAAAAAAAAAGAAATTAGTCTATATATAAATAGTAGGATTTAGAGAGTGAAATAAGATGAGATGTATTTAGATAAAAGTTAAAAATTGGATGAAATATTATTATTATATTATTTTTTAATATTATTATTATTTTTAAAATTTAAAATTTTGATTATTTTATTATATTTTATATAAAAAATTAAAAAAAAAATTATAACACTTTTATTATCCAAATGGTTCCTAGGTCGTGTTTGTGTTTATATGCATACAATGTATAGATAGGTACTTGTGTACCACATGAATACTAGGTATTATTAAAAAAAGAAACCAGAAGAGAACGAAAAAAAGGGACAGGTCCAAGCATAATTAATTCAGAAGCAGAATAACGTGGGTTTATGCTTTTGTGGCTCTTCACTACCAAACATATTAAAAGTAATTTGTTTAACGCATGAATGGGACTGTTTGGACTAACTCTTATCTTTTTCTCACGTCCACGGTCCAAATCCTAACATAAATATGAATCCATACCTTCTATCTATACGAGCTAATTTTCACGGATCGATATATTGTATATATATTATATATCATTATTGCAAAGAAATAAAGTATATTATAAAATTATTTGTCTTTAGTAAAGTGGAAGAATAATATGATTTAGGACATATCATTATGCGATACCATCTTGCTATTGGAAGTATTCGTATTTTTTCCTTCTTAAAATAAAATAAAAAAGAAGAAGATAGGTTTACAATTTACCACCAAGTTTGCAAGACAACCTTTTCATCATAAACTCCAATATATCGATTATTGATATCCTTTTGATATTTTGGAGAACACTCTTATCAAATTGGTTATATATTAAATTCATCTCTTATTTAGCTAATAAATCTTAAAATAAACCACAATAAATTGGTTAAAGTCTAAAGATTTTAGACTTTAGTTATTAAATTATCAAAATTTTATCCATTTTTGACAATCATTTTATATTGGCTAAATGACTATTGTATTAATTTATTCTCTCTTATTCATATAAATGTTTATTTTATTAATTCTTTTGACAGTCATTGTACATAGAACAAATGTCTATATTCATGTAAATGTTTATTTTATTAAGTATATTTTTTTTAAAATTATTAATTAGTAATTTAATTTAAATAGAATATGATACTAATTAATTCTTTAATCCATAATTTAATTAGAATATAATTATTAATTAACCTATAATAAGTAGAATGGTAGAATATGATAAAATAAATTACTAATTACAAAAATTAAATATTTTATTAAATATTTATTATATAATAAATAAATAGAAATTTGATGTGAATAGTCAAAAACTAAATTATTATCATTATTTTATTTTATTATTATATAATAAAAAATAATTAATTTAATGTAAAAATTTATGTATATATAATAGTCAAAAAATCAAATCTTTTTATTAAAATTATCATTTAATTTTGTACAATTGATTGAGAGTAATCTGAGTGGCAAAAACCTGTCTTGGCAATATATTCGTGCTTTATTCCTTTGACTTTGTTACTTCTTGGGCCTTGGCAATATATTTTCTTATATTGTTACGTTCTGCTCCATAAGAATTTTCGAGTGGCAAACAACGTAAGAAAAAATAGTCACTTCAGTTATTTTTGGCAAACGAGACAGCCATTGCACTGTAATATACTTCATTAAATCGTTAAATTAATCTCGAATTTTATGAACCCAATATTTCCGGATTTCCTTTCAATCTCTCTACTTAAAAAAATCAATTTTTTTTAAAAAAAAATTATGAGAGACACAAAATTCATCCCAATAAAAAGGATAAAAAATACGCACACAAGCTCAAAAGATTATTTAAAAGGAACCAAAGAAGAAAAATGAACTTGTTATATCGATTAGGTTATTTTCAAGAATCTATGATATATAAGAAGATTAATATTGGATTGGTTAAAATTTTTTTTTTAAAATTATAAATTTATACGTATATTAAAAAAATATTATTATATTTAATTAAAAATGAAAAAAAATAAAAGTATTTTTACTCTTTAAAAATAAATAATAAATTTAATTTTTTTTTTTAATTTAAAGAAAATTTTGAATTTATTATTTACTTTTAAAAAATAATAATAATTTTTTTTCTCTTCATTTTTAATTAAATATGATAAAATATTTTACCAAAAAATACTTCATTTATTTTTATTTATTTATTCTACTTTTAATTAAATATGATAATTTTTTTAATATATATATAAATTTATATTTTAAAAAAATAAATAAATTTAATCAATTCAATACTAATACTTTCGGAAAAAAAATCTGTTTTTTATTTTAATACAAAAAAATTGTTTTGTTTGGTAAAAGAGAGTCGGTACGTGGGAAAAGGCCAAGGACTGAAAAAAGCATAGTCAAATCGTAATTTCAGACAGAAACGGATGGTTCCGGTCATCCGCTGCTACATCCAGAGCACACGCGTCAGCACGGGAGGATAAAGACAGACTCACTACCGATTGGTCAGTCCTCGATATCCACATTACGCTTTTATCCTCCCATCTTCCTTCTTATTACCTGACCAAATAATGCACTTTTTGTACCCAAATCAATAATAATAATAATAATAATAAAAGAAAAAAATTTGTATAATTATGATTTTTTTTTTTGAATCGTTGTATAATTATGATTTGAGTAATTCATTTTTGTTCAATTATTGTAATTATTTTAATGGCATTTAATACCACAGTAGCTGAAATAAATTTATCGATTCTTTTATGAGATGGCATTCAATCTTCGTTTTGCTTAAGATGTCTTTTTCTTTTTTAGGCCCAGTTAAAGAAAAAAAAAAACATTTTATTTTCAGGACATCTCACTTTCGAGAAAACTCTCTCTCTCTCTCTCTCTCTGTGGAGTCTGTATGCCTTATCGAGGTGTAAATATTTTTCACGCTCAAATCCTTTTGATTCTCCTCATCTTCTCGCTCCCTGGACCCTCGCTCTCTTTCTCTATCTTTCGCTCTCTCTCCCTAGCAGGAGGCACTCATTTCCTTCGTAAGCCACTATCAAGAAGTAGTATTTCAGACCCAAGCTTGAGAGAGAGAGAGAGAGAGAGAGAGCTTCACTCCATAGTTTCTGTATTATTTTCTCACACCACTCGCTGTTTCCTCAACATTCACGGTTTTTTCCAAATTTCTTTCGGTAATCTATACTCTTCATCCACAATACCTGAAACCAATCTGTACTTAAAACCCACGTTTTCGCTCCCATTTCTCATCTGATGCAACTTGTTATTTAGAGAGAGAGAGAGAGAGAGAGTTTTCTTAAGCCCTGAAAAATGGCACCAAGTTTTGACTCTGCAGTTTCAAGCCTTCTTTGTGCGGAAGACAACAGCATTTTCGGTGCAAACGATTATGGAACAGCGGAGGAGTTTGAGACCACGTGGCGTTATAGGAATCGTCGAAACCATAGTACTCAAGACCGGGCCTATGGTGCCGGCGATGGATTACCGCTGCAGGGTGACGAGTGTTTGGCTATGATGGTCGGAAAGGAATGCCAACATTTGCCTGCTGTTGATTACTTGAAGAGGCTGCGGAGCGGAGATTTCGACTTGGGAGCTAGAAGACAAGCTGTTGATTGGATTTTGAAGGTGGGTTTTTGGCTATGATCTCGGGTTTCTAGAGTTTCTCATTCGATCTCTCTTTGCCTTGCCTGAATGAATGGTTTATACTTCCCTCAGTTTTATGACATTAATATTTTGTATTTCTCTCGATTTACAGTGGTATTATTATCATGCCCATTTTCATTCTCTTTTTTTTTGTAATTTCCGGTGTTTTTCTCGGTAACTTTGACGTCGTTTGATATTTTTTGGTTATTCGGTCTTTTGAAAGTCCTCCAAAAAGCCAAACACAAACTGGAGTTGCATCGATCGTCTGTTGCATCCCCTCCGTTTATCGTATTTATACTTCGCTTCCTTCTGCATGCTCTGTTTTTCTTTTCCCTTTATTGTTTAGCAACCAGCTGAAGAACTGTTTGATCATTTTTCTTCCGTTGGCATTTGTTGAAGCTCAAGGCTAATGCTCATATACTGTTGTAACAGGTTCATGCCCATTTCAGCTTTGGAGCTTTGTGTGCATATTTAGCCATAAACTACTTGGATCGTTTCCTTTCTGCTTATGAATTTCCTGTAAGTTGAGAAATGAAGCAAGCGATTCTTTTGGTCTCGATACTCTATACAGCATATTATAAATCCCATTTTTTAATTCCATGTTCTCTGTATGCACATTTTGCAGAAAAACAAACCTTGGACAATGCAATTGTTGGCCGTCGCATGCTTATCCCTTGCTGCCAAAGTGGAGGAGACAGAAGTTCCTCTATCTCTAGATTTGCAGGTTCGGGTCATGTTAATTAAGCTTTCTGAATAATTCTTCGGTTTTTCTGCTCATCCGCGTCCTAATGATCACAATACTCATAACAGGTGGGTGATGCAAAATTTGTGTTCGAAGCAAGAACAATTCAAAGGATGGAACTTTTGGTTCTGAGTACTTTGAGGTGGAGAATGCAAGCAGTTACCCCTTTCTCATTCATAGACTACTTCCTTTGCAAGATCAACGGCGATCCAACCCCACTAAGAACATCAATCTGGAGATCAATCCAACTCATATTAAGCACACTTAAAGGTGACTCAGACGGCATGTAGTGCTATAACTCTTTTGCCATATTAACAATTTTGATAGACGGGAAGAAGAAAGTTTAATTTTTGGTGGGTGGGAATTCAATGCAGGGATTGATTTCTTGGAGTTCAGGCCTTCGGAGGTTGCAGCAGCGGTGGCCATAGCTGTTGCAGAAGAAACCCAAACAATAGACACGGATACAACAACTTCTCTTCTCAGTCAACATGTAGAAAAGGTGTGTTATTGGTTGGGAAATCACTACTTGTCCTAAAAAGTTAAACTAATAAGAAAATATAGATTTTCTTATTTATTTTATATCTTAACAAGTTACACATACCTTGTTAAGATATGACAAGTAGTGATTTATGTTAGGATTCGAACTTAGCTCTATTATGATATTATGTGAAATCACTACTTATTTAAAAAATTAAAGTGAATGAGAAGAGATAGATTTTATTATTTATTTTATATCTTATTATCGATTCACCGACCAAAAAGGGAACATTTATATGATGATTTTGCTTTTTTTCTCTTATCATTCTTAACTGATTACTCCCAAAAATCTCATTTTGGAGACAGTTACTAATGTTGATATCACTTCTGATTATGGTGATTGCAGGAGAGAGTGCTCAAATGTTTCGTGATGATCCGTGATTTTGTACTAATTAATAATGGTTCTGTTAAGAATACGACTGTTTCAATCCCATCTGTTCCCCAAAGCCCAATTGGGGTGTTGGATGCAGCATGCTTGAGCTATAAAAGTGATGAGGTTACAGTTGATTCATGTGCAAGTTCTTCACATAATAGCCCGGATGCTAAAAGGAGGAAGCTAAACACAACCTTTGAAGTGGGGCTATAATTAAAGTCGTGGAATGTGTAGATCATGTGGGATTCTACACTGAACAAAACGTGTGATTTTGTTACCTTAGGAAATTTGGTTTGTTTATGAAGGTGCCCCTTAAAAGATACCCGAGGAATACTGCCATACAAACAGAGGGATCGAAAAGGAAAAGGAGGGTAAAAGAAAAATTAGGAGGCCATAAGAAGACTTGAGAAGTTGAGTCATGGTTTGAGGATGGAGAATGAGGAATAGAATCGGTGTATTTCATGATCTTAGTGTGAAGCAAGGTCGCTAGCTGTTAATTATTAGACATCTTAACGGCTGGAGGCGGTAGAGAAATGAGACAGGTGAAAAAAAAAAAAAAAACAGAAGAAAATATTTATCTTGTTTGAGACATTGCTTGAGTAGATTTGAAGTTTTCATTGGTTGAAAAAAAAAAGACTAAAAAACTAAAAATTAAATGTTCCTGAAAAATATTTATTTGAGAGAATTGTTAATTTTTCAAGTTTCACGTGTTTGTTTATTAGTTCTGTGTTCTTCGATTAATTTACCGACTACTTCCACAGAATTGATCTGAAGCAGCTCGTAGGTTTTGCATATGAAGCTAAGGATTTAATACAGCAAGGCTTCGTATGGTTATACAATAAGATGAAATACAAATTGAATAAATTTGTTAAAATATAATTTTATTTTAAAATATAAAAATTAGATTGTTTATAATATTTTATATTAAAATCTTTAAAAGTGGGTAATGATTAAATAATATAAAATAAATAGAATATGCTTAGCAATATTTTTAACGCGAAAAAAGATAGGTACGTCATGATTCTTTGTGCGGGCATTCGACGTCCAAAGTATATGAAGGGGCACCTGACCAACATCCAGACATGATTCCGTAATCGCTTAAAAGCTGAGGACCAAAAGCAGTGCACTGTGCATCTAAAGAATCTAAAGTATTAAAACCATACTAATTTTCTGTCGGAAAGTAATACACATAATATAATTATATAATATATTTTATAATAAATATTAAATAAAAAATAATTTTATAAAATATTTTATATATACACAATATTTTATAAAAATATTTTTTATTTAACATATTATTATAAAATATATTATATTATTATATTATGTATATATCATTTTCCGTTTTCTGTCTGTATTTGAATCAGTCCATTTCTGGACAGAAGAATTGGTAGTAATTAATGGTTGCCTAGTTTCTCCACATCATGGTCGTCAGACTAAATAGGGTTGTGTTCTATATGTCATGATCATAGTAAACATCCAATCTTTTCAGGATTGACAGCTTGGAACAACTGGATAGCAGCAATATTTACATCCACTCTTCCTTCATTGACTGGTCAGATCTAAGAAAGTAGGTGCCAAATTAACGTATTAAAGTACTGTTGTTCTTTCAAGTTTTAGGTTTAATTGAAGAGAAAGAAAAATGTAGTTTGTGTTATTAAATTAAAAGAAAAATATAATTATAAAAAAGTTATATGAGAGAATATTTGAAATTTTTAAAAATTAGAATTTTTTTTTTGTTTTATATAAATTTTGTATATATGAATTATAAATCAACCGAAACTCATATATATAAGTTTTAAGGACGGTGTAAAACCTCAAAAGTCATGAAGGAGATCATTCACCAAAGAAAAAAAAATGAGAGAAAGAGGTTGATCATTTTAAGAATTAAATATTTGAATTGCATCAAAAGCTTGTAATTAAAAATAGAAAGAATAAAAAGTTAAGATAAGAAAATAAGGAACTGAACAAATTTATAGATTGGTATTCTCATGATTTGAAATCATGAATAGAAGAGCTGGAATGAGAGAGAACTTAAATACAAAGTCAACAACAGCAGCTAATAATATAAGTTCAGCATTTACGAGAAAAATAGGGACAATTACAATTAATTTTGTTGGCTTTTAAAAATATGTATCTAGCATATCTTGTAATCTTGACTAAGTGAGATTTGAAGAGATGATGATTTGTCTTATTTTTATTTTCATCTCTATAAGAGCAGTTTTCAGTTTTATCTAATTCGTATCAAATTTTCTTATCATCTTTGCAATTCATCTGCATTCTCATTCTACAAATTTTCAATGGCTTATCAGTTTTTTTTCAATATTTTTCGTGATCAAAATATGAGATATTCTTCATCTTAGTCCCCAACCGCTTCTGCATCTATCGTAGGAGTTATGATGTAGCATGAAAATGATCTAACTAATAAATCAGATCATGATCCCATATATGAACTTGTGAGTTTCGAAACTCGATTATCATCATCCATTGTCTCATTTTCTGCTTGGTTGCAGTAAAAAATTCGCAAGATTGAAAATTTTAATGACAATATCGATGTACTTCAATGACTTGTTCATGAGTCTAATAGAAAAATTGTAGAGTTAAACAATAAAATAAGAATTTAAAATTCTTATTTGCCTCTTCATTTCGACTGCCTAATCCTTTAGCAAGGATGACATGTTAATCTTTGAAGAATAAATGCATTTAAAAGATGAGGTTAAAAGTCTCTAATTCTTATAAATCATCTAGTATTTAAATAACAATATTTTTCATTTTCAAATTCATTATCTAATTATATAGCAGTTCATGTAATCTTTTCAGGAGTTCCAACAATATTTAAATGATCAACATAAATTGCAATAATGATAAATTCAGATTCAGATTTCTTAATAAAAATACATGGGCATGTAGGATTATTCTCAAATCATTCTTTTAATAGATATTCGTTTAGACGATTATACCACATGCGTTCGGATTGTTTTAACTTATATAAAGATATATGAAATTTGATAGAGTACATACTTCTAAATGTATTTGTAGATGCTTCAGGCATTTTCATATATATGTCATGGTCTAATGATCTATATAAATATACAGTGACCACATCTATCAACCGCATATCCAATCATTTTGTAACTACCAAGCTAATCAAAAATCTGAATGTGATTGCATCCATAATGGGAAAATATGTTTCCTCATAACCAATCTCAGGTTTCTATAGGAAACCTTATACAACAAGTCGTACTTTATATAGCACAATTTCATTTTTCTCATTACGTTTTCGTACAAATACCCATTTATATCCAACAGGTATTACACTATTTGGTGTTTAGACAACAGGTCCAAATACTTCTCGATTTGATAATGAGTTTAACTCAACTTCAATAGTTGCTTTCTATTTTGGCCAATCATTTATACGTCAACATTTTTTGACTGTTTTTTGCTCACTTTCTTCACTACTTTTGATAATGTGAAGAGCCATCTTATATGAAAATACGTTGTCAACAATAGTTTTATTTCTATTCAGAATTTCTCCAGTACTCATAAAATGTATTGAGATATCATTATTTTCAGGTACATGTTCCTCTTTAGAGGAAAACATTTCATAAAACACTTATTCAAGAGGTCAATTTTTAGGAGATTTTGTAATAGAAAATTTGATCTCTTTAGGAGCATCAATTATGCTTATAGCCTGTATTGTGGGAATGGGTTCTTTAGGAACACCAAATTTATTTTGTATATTTCACTTTCGGAAAATTTTATTTTTTGCACCAATAGGTCTTCTACGCTTCAGGCGTGTCTTAGACTCATCTATTGCTATTTTGACAATTTGTCCTTCAGAGACTTCAATCCTTGCTGGAACATTAACAGCAAGAATATACAATTTCACCAAACATTTAATGTCAATAAATACATCTGATAATTGATTTGCAACACTTTACAAATGGATAATCCTCTGAACTTATAGTTTACATTCATTTGTAGGAGAATTAAATTGAGACAGAATTTTATTATCTCAAGTAATTTCTTGTCGTGCTTCAAGTACTGATTTTTTGTTGTTTTAAAATATGATAATGTTGCCCAGATGACTAACACAAGAGGGGGGGTGAATTGGGTTATATTAAAAAATTAATACTTATAAACTAAATATACAATATAAAATATAACCAAAATATAAAGCAGTAGGAAATATAAAGAGTAGGGTAAGAGAAAGCAAACTCAGTATTTTTACGAGGTTCAGCCCCACTGCCTACGTCCTCGCCTCAAGCTACCCCTTGAGGATTCCCAAATCCACTATTCAATCTCCTTTAGGTGGAGATAGAAACCTATTACACCTTTGAGCAGCACCGCTCCAAAGAATCCGTGTAGAACACCCTCTACACTTCCAATCACCTCACACTTGGTGATTCAACTATTCCCTGTGTAGAACACCTTCTACACACACAAGGGTTATACGCACCCTCTTACTTCCAATCACCTCACACTTGGTGATTTAACTATTCCCCGTGTAGAACACCTTCTACACACACAAGGGTTATACACACCCTCTTACTGATACAAGAATTGATAGTGGGTAGGCTATCAGAAAACACTCCTCAATGAGTGAAATAAGAACAATACAGCACAAACTATATCTCTCTCAACAAGAACAAGAATTAAGGCTCAAAACTTTAGAAAAGAGAGAATGAGAGCTTTGAAAGAATGATGCAAAATTTAGCAATAGATGTGTAAGCTCTTGTTGTGAATTTTGCAAAACTCAAGTGAGCTATTTATAGGCAAATGAGTTTTCAATTTCAAATTTAAAAAGATTTCCATGTCAAAAACATCATCATTCACTTTTCAAAAATTTCAAATCTAATATTTTTACTTTTTGCATGTGACAAAAGGAGCACACTTTACTTTTCAAAAATTTCAAACATAATCTTTTACTTTTTGCATATGACAAAAGGAGCACACTTTACTTTTCAAAATTTTCAAATAAAGACATCTACCTTTTGCATAAGTCAAGAAAATCATCCATCACTTTTGAAAATATTCAAATAAAACATGCACATGTGAAAGATGACAATCAATCATCTTAATATTTTCAAAGTTCAAACCTTTAATCATGTCATGCACATGTGAAAGATGACAATCAATCATCTTTCAAATTTTTCAAATTTAATTTTCAAAATATTCATGCATATGTGGAAAAATGTATTTTAATGCTTTATGATAAAATATTAATTTTGAGCCTTAATCCTAATTTCAAATTTTTTAAGAGATTTACAAAATTACTCTATGATTTTAATATGAACTTGTTCCCTTCTTGCTCATGCTTGCTTCCTTGATGTGCTTGATTATATTGTGTGGACAACTTGAGCTTGAGACTCCTTTATTCTTTGGATTCATTTGTTATCATCAAAATCCATTTGTAGATTTACATGAAACTTGAAACCTTGAGTTCAACAGCTAAAATATTAAAAAGTTTTACTATAATATATATATAATAGCTTAGTAGAAGTGAATCAAGTTTTGGTTGTACAACAGGTACCTGACCAATATTCAGTCATACTACATCTATGACAAACATTTTCATCTTTCTATAAAAAATTATTTGATGGTTTTTACTCTTCTCTGAGTTAGATAACTTTTGATGATACATTATATTTATATTATTACCCTCTTTAGTGTTATCTCTTCTGGGACCCATATTTCTATAATTTTTCTACCACGTCTAGGCCCTTAGTTTCTTTGAAAGGATACATCTTTCACTTCTGGGAATAGTATAAATTCAATACCATTCACTTCAGAAAATTATGTGAAACTAATATGACGTAATTGATGATTTATTAACAAAAATTCATTATTTAACTCAATCATTAGAAAATAAAATAAAAGTTCAGGATATTTGTTGAATTTTCGCTCTTGATATTGCTGCTGCAGGAGCACATTCGAGGTATAAAAAATAAAATATCATCATCAGTGACCTTCTCACTGTATAATTTTAGTATTGAGCTGATTTTAAAGAGTGCAGAGTTATAGTCACTACCACTTTTAAAATCTTGTAACTTCAGATGCAATAAGTCATAATGAGCTTTTGGTATGATTACATCTTCTAGTATTCATATCTCTCCTTTAAATTATTTCACAAAGTAAGAATTTTTCACCGTAAGATACACAGCATGGTCCTGCAGGGACACGTGATTTCCTTCTTTGATTGTATCTCCCAAGTTTATCACATTCAAATGGATCTCATCAAGGATTTAGGATAAATAACTTTTTCCAGAATTGTCAATAATAACATGAGAATAAAAGTAGAATATGTATGAATCACAAAAAATAAATATGTGAGTCTAAGAAATATATTCACATAATCATGAGAATAAAAGTAGAATTTTATCAAGTAATATTCAACAATATTACTTTTTATATTCATCTCAATGACTGTAAATAATATATTGAAAAACTTACTTGAAGTAGAAGACCATTAGTTTCAGAATTGACAGAATCTCATATTAATAACGAGTTATAAAACTAAAAGGAAAATATAATTGTAAGAGAATTTATAAGATAAAATATTTAGAACACTTAATAATTGAAGTTTTCTTCGTTCTATATAAATTTTGTATATATAAATTACAGATCGAACAAAACTCATATATATAGGCCTTGAGCACTATGCAAATTACTGTATAAAACTTCAAAAGTCGTGAGAGGGGTTATTCACCGAAAAAAAATAAATGAGAAAGAAAGGTGGTGTACCGTTCCTTTTATTGACTTTTATAACAGTTTGCTCAGTTTGACATTTTATATATTTTATTTTATTTTTTAAGATTTTTTATTTAATAATTAAAATAATAATTATTAATTTAATAATTATATTTATAAATGTTTTGAAAAAATAGAATAAAAATAAAAATTTACACTAGATGTCAAATTAAGTGCGACAAAGTAGCACTATTCGAAAAGAAATGAGTTGAGGTTAAATATTTATTATTTTAATAATATTATTATTAAAATAAAATAATATTTTTAATAATAATGATATTTTTAATTTTGAAAAATTAAAATTTTATTTTATTTTTGATAACAATTATAATTATAATATAAGATGAAATAGATTAAGAGCGTCAATCCAAACCCAGCCTCCCGCCTTTATAATTCTCCACTGTGTTTATGGTTTTAACTATGGGTGTAACTAGTTCGGTTTTGGCCAAAATATAGAACCGAACCGGTATCACCGGTTTTGCAAAATGTAAAATCAGTTACGCCCCAATTATCCCTCAAAACCGGTAGCATCGATTTTATCGGTTCCGGTTAGGTTTTGGTCTGATTTTCCGGTTTTAATTAACAGCAAATTTCTTTTAAAAAAATCTATTTTTTGAAAAAAAAAAAGAAAGTGGTTTAAAAATCTGTTTTATTAAAAAAAATTGTAGTTTATTGTAAAATTCTGTTTTACTAAAAAAAATTTGCTATATATAAAAACTGCAATAAAAAAAAATGTTTATATATATATAAAACTGCAATAAAAATCTAGTTTAAAAAACTATTATAAATATATTTAAAACATATAATCAATTAAATTTTCATATTTAAAATTAAAATTTTATTTTATAAATATTATAACATTATTTATACATAATTATAATTTCTATTATTATATATATAAATTATATATAATATAAATATATATCATATATAATATTTAAAAAAATAATTTTAAATATATATGTAATATAACCGGCCCGATTCGGTTCGGTCCTATCCAAAATTGTTTGGAACTGGAACCGGACCGAGGTTTACCAGTTTTGTATTTCTAGAAATCGATCTCGAATCGGATCGATTGAAAACAGGTCAAATCGGTCCGAGCCAATTTTTTGAACTTTTTTTTTTTACACCCATAGTTTTAACATGGAATTTAAAGTTGCAATCAAATAGCATGGACGAATTAATCTTTGTTTTTTTAAGTCTCGAGTGATTCAAAGAATGGTTTGAAATATATATACAAAAACTTTTCATTGTTTTGGCCATTTGTTGATTTCTGAAGAGGGATCCAAAAATGATTGGAACATTAAAATACAAATTTATCTCTTATTTTTAAGTTGATTTAGAAAAGGATATTGATTTAACTTCATTCCTTCTAGGGCTGTAGACGAACAGAGCTGTTCGTGAACAATTTGAACTCGACTTGTATAAACTCGATTTGAACTCGATTCGTTTAATAAATGAGTTGTTCGTGAGCACTAATATTGGTTCGAATATTAAACGAGCTAAACTCATATAATCTCGACTCGACTCGTATAAACTCGGTTTGTGTTCGTGAACAAGATTCGTATAAACTCGATTCGACTCGTTTTGAGCTCGTAACAATACTCGTAATATTTCTATATACATATATATAATCTTGCATATATTCTTACATATATTCTTTTATTATATATATTTTCTGTTATATATATTATTTTTGATATTTTGTTACTTTATATAGAAGTAGCATTTTATTTCTTTACAATAATAATGTATTAAGTTCACAAAAAAATTATTGAGTCAAATATTTATAAAGAGTAAGAAACTCGAGTAATTACTCGACTAAATTCAGCTCGTTCGTTAGAGAGTAAAAACAAAGATCGATAAATAACTCGATTCGACTCGAGCTCGTCTTTGATCGGCTCGAATTCGACTCGATTCGGCAAACTCTCAGCTCGACTCGAACTCGAACTCGAGTTATTTGAATTCAGCTAGACTCGAACTCGTCTTTGATCGAATCGTTTGCAGCCCTAATTCCTTCCTTCAAGGTAATTTCAGAGTTCCAGTCAGAATGTACCAAAATTGGTTGATTTTTAAGTAGGGGAGTGCTATTCATCTCGATGGTAAGTGTCCCGATCCCATCCTATTTCCTTCTTCTTTTTTTTGAGTTTTTTTATATATAATTTTTAAGTAAATATTTTAAAATAATATTATGATTTTTTTATATTTTTAAAAAATATTTTGAAATGTTAAAAAAATCATTTTAAAAAAAAAGTATTTTTTATATTTTTTTACATGATTTTTTTAATATATTAAAATATTTTTAAAAAACATAAAAAAAAAAATCATAATTTTATTTAAAAATATTTATTTAAAAATTATATATAAAAAAGTTCAAAAAAAAAAAAAAAGGGGGATGGGATCGGGACAATATCCAAAGGGGTGAATAGCATTTTCCAATAACTTATCTCATGGCTGATTACCGTTTATATACGAAAAATTCGAACCCGAACATAACGAATTTGAAAACTTTGCTTAAGACAATTATATCTTGTCCATACGAGAAATGCTACTACATCTAAGATTAGGCTCCATATATTCTGCCGAAATCACTTCGTTAACAACTTTTTATGGGGAATACTATGGTACCGGCCCCGTTTGGATTCGGAGATGAGATGAGTTGAGATGAGTTTAGTTTATTTTTTAATATTATTATTATTTTGGAATTTGAAAAATGTGTGTTGGGATTTGAAAAATGTGTATAGGAATTTGTGTTTTATATAAAAAATTATAAAAATATAATAATAAAATGAAGATGAGTTGAGCTCATTTTCGAATACAAACGGGGCCTAACTAGATTCCAAGTTAATCTACCTTCTACTAAAGAATTATCATTAGAATGGTTAAAAGTTAAATTGAATAAAAATTTATACACTAAAATTTATTTTAGATCTATATTAAATTGTTCAAAGGTCAAATAATTTGGTTGAAATGAATCGTAAAATTAAAATATTTGCTAAAGATAACCAGTCTGGTAGAAATGCCAAATTCTTATTTTATTAATATTTCTTCACTCTTTTTCCTACTTTATTTTCTCTTTCATTTCCTAATTTAATTTTTTTAACTCATAATTTAATTAAAATATAATTATTAATTAATGTATAATAAATAGAATAGTCTAATATGATAAAATTAATTAATTTAATAATTAAATATAATTAGATATTTTTTAATTATTAATTACTTATTATTATGTATTTTCATAAATAAATAATACAATGTAAAGATTTGATATAAATAGCCAAAATCAAATGTTAATTATATTATATTTTTAAAGAATAAGTATTCTAATATGAGAACTTAAATGAATGGAATGACAAGTCGTTTACGTACTCTCGTAACTATTTGAACCAAAGTTTTGAATACCGTACCGGTGTTGGTACCGGTCAAGGCACTAGAATGAAATATTTCGACACTAGTACCGTTTCATGTACCGTTTCGGAATAGTCTATATATAAAAAAATTATATATATAAATATATATAAATTATATTTCAAAAAAATAGTCAACATATGAATAGATTATATATATAAATACATATATGTAAATAATCTAATCTAGATTGAGGTTAACAAAAAGTAAGAAATGAAAAAAAAAAAAATTTAAGAAAAAAATCCGGTACGGTCAGTACAAGCCGGTACGGTCAGTGCAAGCCAGTATGGTACATGCAGTGTACCTGTATCGCCCAAATGACCAGTACAGTATGTACTAGCCGTACCAGCCGATACGGTGCGGTACGAAAAACATTGATTTGAACATTCTCCCATGGCAAAAGTGTAAGAGATGTACACAAATCCTTAAAAAAACTTACCTCATAATTAGGACTATAAATGAACCAAACTACTCGATAGCCCGCTCGATTAAACTCGAATCGAATTCAACTTGTAAAAAAAATCGCTTGTGAAAGTAGATACTCGCTCGATAAGTAAATGACACATACTCGATAAAACTCAACTCGACTCGGTTAAAGCTCGTTAAGACTCGCTCGTTTATGCTCAAATCGACTTGTTAGCTCGACTCGATTAAAATTCATTCATATATTGATAAATATATACACATATAAATGTTATATATATGTATTGCTAATAATATAAGTATAACACTTTCATAAGTAAATATATAACATCTAATCTAATTACTTATGTCTATATAATAAAATATATCATAGCTATATTTTATAATTTGTACAATAATTAATCTATCAAATTTAATAATTTTATTTATTAATATGTGGGAATTATGTATGAAATACATATATGCTATTATATTATGTGTATTTATTAATAATATATGTAAGTATATAACATATTGTTATGATGAAAAATTTTAACTAGTTAGATATTAAATATTGATTTTTATTAGATTTTTATTTATTTATTTAAAAATTTTATGCAAAGAATTAAAAAAAAAAAGAAATCGAGTTCAAGCTCGGCTTAACTCAAGTTCGTTTGTGAGACGAGTTCAAATTCGTTTGTGAGACGAGTTCAAGTTCGAGCTCGAATTGGAAGTTTAGCTTATCGAGTCGAGTTCGAATAAAAAATAAATAAAAATATCGAGTTCGAGCTCGAATATTTTGAGTTAAATTGAGTTCGATAAGTCAAAGTTCGACTCGACTCGATTACAGCCCTACTCACAATATTTCTTTTGGAGGACTCTTTAACCAAGTAGGTGTGAGGGACTGACAGAATTGATAAAAAGTCATCTTGAATCTAATTCATTAACATAAGTGCAACAAAGTGAAGAGCATGCTCTCTTACCCAAGCTTTAGCTATGAGAGCTTTGGCTATCTAACCAAAAGGGGAAAAAAATTGGATTCTGTATGGAAACATAGGCGCTTGACCAACCGAAGTTGAGATTATTTACTAAACATAGCTAAACAATAGGCTAAATGGCATGAGATGCCATTGATAGGGTCTTCACTTAGGAAAATACTTAGGCACAAATTAATATGATTTAATGTAATTTTTCAGATTATAAAGTTCTTTATTCTAAAATAGATTTAATGGATCAAATGAAGTCACGTCAGTTTAAAGAATTGTTTTTGTGTTATTTTTTTATGAATGTAACAATAGTCCTTGACTTATAGAACGTACCGGTACACATAACGTTACCATTGTTACTACCAGTACTTGTCTTAAGGAAATTAAGGTCACACAAATCTCTATAAATGCAACTCTAGATCAAGAAAACCTTGTTTGAACATGAGACCACTGTTTCAAGACATGGATAAATTTCTGTTGTAAGTAGCAACCTTTATGACAAACAAGAATGTATAGAACCAAAGCAGCAGTATTACTTTATAGCATGGGCATGGGTTTCCCTTGAGAAAATGTTCTCCTCCATCTCTTCGACTCAAACAATTCAAATTCACCAATTCTTGGCTCTCACCAAAAAAGGAAATATGTTCATCTCTGACTATTTCTAGAAGATGAAGTCATACTCCGACACCCTTGTCGCCATTAGACAACCCCTACAAAGGCATGAGTTCACTGCCTACCTTCTTAGAGGCCTCGACACATCATATATTGCTATTGTGACTTCCATTTCAACTCAAGTTGACGAAATGACTTACGAAGATATGTTTAACCATCTTCTTAGCTTTGAGTTACGCCTAAAGCAACAGAATCTGCTCTTGATGCCTCAGTAGGTTCAGTGAATGTGGCAACCTGGAATGATTAACGCAATCGTGGTAGAAAATCCCAACAAAACCAACGTTCATCACAGCCTCAACAATCCTACAACAATCCCAACTCCAGAAGCAGAGGTCGTGGTGGACGTGGGCGAGGAAGTTCACACATCAGAGTAACCCATCCAACCTGAGACCATCTTGCCAAGTGTGTGGCAAAATTGGTCACACTGCTATATAGTGTTACCATCGCTTCGATCATGTGTACTAAGGTACCCCTCCAACCTTGACAGCTTACATGACCTCACCCTCATCAACTTCGAACACAAACCGGTACCTTAATACTAGCTCAACAAATCATCTCACAAATGATTTACAAAATCTCAACTTACACTTGGAGCCATACCATGGAGGTGATCAAATTCACATCGGCGATGGGGCAAGTTTGCCTATAAAGAATATTAGCTCTCCCACTATATCAACTCTAACTCACTCTTTCCCTTTATCTCAATTATTAGATGTACCACAAATTAAGAAAAATTTGATATCTCTAAGTCAATTTACAAGTGAAAATAATGTCTATATTGAGTTTCACCCATCTTTCTATTTGGTGAAGGATGAAACCACAGGGAGAATTCTATTTTGCGGCAAAACTAAAGACGGCCTCACCATCAACTACACCAACAACATCTCACAAATCCTTCCTCTCTCAATGCACTCCTCTTGATGTCTAGCATTGTTGAATGGGCAATCCATCTTATCAAACCATTCAGCAACTCGTCTCCAAGTTCTATCTACCACTCTCATCAAATAAAACAGTGGGTGTGTGTTCCACTTGTCAACAAGGAAAGAGTCATCATCTTCCATTTTCAAATTCAAAGTCTATTTCCCATTATTCTCTTGAATTAAATATCTCTGATGTTTGGGGTCCATCCCCTATTATGTTAACCAATAAAAATAAATATTATGTCTCATTTGTTGATCATTTTAGTAAATGCACATGACTTTTTACCATACCCAACAAATCGGATGTGATGCAAATAATTTGTTCCTTCCAAAAACTCGTTGAATGCCAATTTGAAAGCAAAATAAAAGCAATACAAACGGATTGGGGCAGAGAATACCGCTCCCTCCACAAATACTTTAACAAAATCGACATTCAACATCGTGTAATTAGTCCTCACACATCACAACAAAATGAGTCTATTTAGAGAAAACACCGTCACATCATTGAAACGGGACTCTCTCTTCTATCTCGCGGCATTGTTCCCCATGCCTACTGGGATCATGCCTTTAATAGCAATGTATCTCATAAATCGTCTCCCTACAACTCCACTTGGTATTTCATCATTTGAAAAATTCTATAAACATGCCCTCGATTTTTCACTACTTAAAATTTTTTGGGTGTGCTTGTTTTTCATAACCCCGTTTCTTTAATTAGCATAAATTTGATTTTCGCTCAAAGCGATGTGTTTTCATTGGTCTCAGCAACCTGCATCGTGGCTACAAGTGCCTGGACATTTCAAGTGGCAAAGTATTTATATCTTAGCATGTTATATTCATTGAGGCCATCTTCCCATTGCCAACCCATCACACAAGCCCACTACCACCCAACTCGCATATAGCCCAACTATTGCTCTACCATTTCCTTTCAACATCAACGACACCCACTCATCCTCCCATGAGTCATCTCCTTATGCCAACGACATGTCCCCCATTGCCCCACATCTTAATGCAACGACGTCGTTGCACTCCAATCCTTCCAATCACATGTCGTCTCCCACCTCAAATGACTCCCCTTCTTCTGGTTCGTTGCCACCTTCCCTTGCTCTTCCCTTAAACACGTCCGCCACCTAACCATCAATAGAGATTGCTGTTGAACCTCCAGCACTCCGTTCCCACCAAATGACCACACGGTCTGTTGAACCCAAAATTTCAAATTTTGTATCTACATATAAATTTTGATGATAACAAGTTAATTTAAGTCTCAAACTCAAATTGTCTACGCAATGGAGCCAAACACATCAAACAAGAACAAGAAAAAGAACAAGTCTACAAATGATTCAATGAAATTCATAGAGTAATTTTGTACATCTCTTGATAAAATTTGAAATTGGGTCAAGGCTCAAAATTAATATTGCATCAAATTACATTTTTCACATGTACATGTCATCATTAAAAGTTTTAATTTTAAAAATTACTTTTTTCACACGTGCATAACATCATTAAAAATTTTAATTTCGAAAATTACTTTTTTCACATATGCATGAAATTATTAAAATTTGTATTTTAAAAATTTGTAAGATGATTAATTGTGCATGTTTTGTTTGAAATTTTGATTAATGCACTTTTGATAAATGCAAAAGGTAGATGATTTTGTTTAAAAATCTTGAAGGGTGGTTGTACTCTTTTGACATATGCATAAAGAAGATGATTTAGTTTGAAAGATAAATCATGCTCATTTGTCATATGCGAAAAGTAAAATATTAGGTTTGAATTTTTTGAAAAATGAATGAGATTGTCATTGATAAATGTAAAAATGAGATGTTTTTATTTGAATTTCTTGAAAAGTGAATAATGCTTGTATTTGACATGTGAATCTTTTCATATTTAAAAATGAAGACTCATTTGCCTATAAATAGTTCACTTGAGTTTTGCAAAATCACAACAAAAGCTTACACATCAATTTCTAAAGTTTTGCATCATTCGTTCAAAACCTTCACTCTCTCTTTTCTAAGTATTGAGGCTTAATTCTTATTTATTTTGAGAAATATATAGGTTGCGCTGTATTGTTCTTATTTCATTCATTGAGTGTACTCTGATAATCTACCAACTATCAACTCTTATATCAGTAAGAAGGTGCGTATAATTTTTGTGTGTGTAGAATGTGTTCTACACAGAGAATAGTTGAATCACAAAGTGTGAGGTGATTACAAGTATAGAGGGTATTTTACATGGATTCTTTGTAGCGGTATTGCTAAAAGGTATAATAGGTTTCTATCTCCACCTAAAAGAGATTAAATAGTGAATTTGAAAATTCTCAAGAGGTAACTTGAGGCGATCACGTAGGTAGTAAGGCTGAAACTCGTTAAAATATGTTTCTTCTTTCCCTTATTCTTTATATTTCCTGTTATTTCGTATTTTGTTTATATTTTATATTATGTATTTGGTTTGCAAAGTGTTAATTTTTTTTATAACCCAATTCACCCCCCTCTTGTGTTAGTTATCTGAGCAACATGGTCCCAGAACCACATCATGAAGCCAATACAATGAGTGGTGCAATGCAATTAATGAGGAATTCATAGCTCTTATGTCAAATGACACCTGGTCTCTAGTGCCATAACAACCGAACATGAATATTGTCAGCTCCAAGTGGATTTTCAAATCCAAACACAAAGTTAAAGACACTCTCGAACGTCATAAAGCATGGCTGGTTGCCAATGGCTACCACCAACAACTCGAAATCGACTCCGACGACACATTCAGTCATGTGGTCAAGCCCACAACCATCCGGCTTGTTTTAAGCATTGCAATTTTCAAACGTTGGCCAGTTCATCAAATTGACATACAAAACGCATTTCTTCACGGGAATCTATTTGGAGGAGGTATATATGCATCAGCCTCTTGGATATGTTCATCCTAATTTCCCAAATCATGTATGTCGATTGCACAAAGCACTATACAGCTTGAAACAAGCCCCACATGCCTGGTACCACCACCTGCATGAGCACCTTCAATCACTTGGCTTTGTCAACTCAAGTTCCGATACTTCACTCTTCACATTTAGATAAGCTTCAGTTACTCTCTTTGTGCTGGTATACGTTGATGATATAATCATCACTGGCTCCCTCGCAAGCTATATCTAAATTGATCTCTACTCTCGCCAATGAATTAGTTGTTAAAGATTGGGGTGTTCTAAGTTTCATTTTGGGCATTGCAGTTCATCACGTGAAGAGGGGTTATTTTTATCTCAAAGTCAGTACATATATAATCTACTCAGCTACATAAAAAGCTCGATGCCAAGCCTGTCTGTTCACCCATGTCTTCTTCCCAGAAGCTATCACTATTTTTGGTTGCTCTATACTCTGATCCCTCTACCTACCGAAGCATAGTTGGAGCCTTGCAGTACCTATCTTTTACATGGCCCGATATCTCCTTCATCGTAAATAAAGTGTGCCAATTCATGCACAAACCCACTGATGAACATTGGACAATAGTGAAAAGGATACTACATTACCTCAAGTTTTCCATTATTTCTGGATTACTCAATTGACCTAGCATGTCTACATAGCTTTGAATTTATTTCGATGTAGACTTGGCCAGCTGCCTCGACGATCAAAAATCAACCTCTGGTTTTTGCATTTCCTTTTTGTGACAACTTAATCTCATAGAGCTCTAACAAGCAACCGACTGTGGCTCGCTCAAGCATCAAAGCTGAGCACTAAGGAGTTGCCCATGCCATAGCTGATTCTACGTGGCTCCAATCTCTACTACGTGAGCTTAGCATTTTCGCGCCCAATTCTCTGGTGTGACAACATAGGGGGCGACCTATCTCACAGCAAACCCAATGTTTCATGCACCTACAAAACGCGTGAAAATCGACTACCACTTCGTTTGTGAAAGAGTTCTGCAAAATTCAATGGAAGTTCGCTTTATATCAAACGATGACCAATTAGCCGATGGCCTCACAAAAGCATTAGTCTTTACGAGGTTTTCCAATATTCGGTCCAAGCTCAACATGCAGCCTTTCCCGATGAGCTTGTAGGGGCATATTAAGGAAACACCTTCTTAAATAGATGACAGCAAGATTAAGTCAACAGATAACAGCAATCTCGATTCCATTCCATGATCTGAGGAATTGTATTCATTCATTTCTTTCCATTTAAGTTACAATCATAGCTCTACGCTAGTCTTTCCTATAATTATGCCAATTCCTGGAATTATTGTAGGACACAAGTTTTGTAATTTTTGTAACATCTGTACGCTGCTATATATATACAATTCCTCTTGACAGCAATTGCACAAGAGTTTCCATCCTGTGAGTATTGTTTTATTTATAATTTATATACCTATTTCTTTTTCAATCCTAATATATTTAAGCCTCCAAGGTATTAATGTCAATGCTTTGTTACAAAGTTTTTGCAGTCTCTCTTCCAAGTTCTTGGCCATGGACGGCCACCATGAAAACAAGCTAAAAGGCCTTGGGTCAAGAAACAACTGCCCCGCCCCATGCCCAACCCAAAAAAAAAAAAAAAAATTCTACTTAAAACACAAATCACAAAATTTTCATCAAATTCAACCGTTCAATTAAGCCACGAGTTACAACAGTTTGCCTTGTAGTATCCGCAAACCACAGTGCTTCCGGCCCAGACAGAAGCGTTGCCTGTCATTGATTTGTTTCCGGAAGTATTGGACTGACACGATAGAGCCGACATTGCTACGCATATAAAAGGCAGAATCCTCAGCCAACTTGTTGTTGGGCTAAGCGCAATAAATCGATGGACCAATAGTAACCCAACCATTTGGGCCAGTTTTTTAGGAAAATAAAGTCTCGTCATGTTCAAATGTTAAAAAAAAAAATGGGTATAAAGACGGCGTCGTTCGTGCGCAGTGTCACGGTGCAAGTATAGATTCCTCTCCGTTGGGGGATATTGACAATTTAGAATTGACCGCATCATTTTTCTATTGGGTCGTACAAAATTGAAATATATATCAATCTGGGCTTGCTGTGCAGTACACTAGCAGTCGTACTACTGGTACTTCTCAATCAGCCAACTCGGCACGTTGACTCCATCCCCCATGCGTGAAAGCAGCTTCAAAAAGTCAGTCGCTCTCCTCCCACCAACAAGCTTTTTATTATTATTATTTAAACCCATGCCCTCAAACTTTCCCACAATTCGGTTAGATCACCCCTCTACTTTCCATATAATACTATTTCTTTCCCCCCCTCTGCTACACCTCTAGACCCCTTGTTCTTTTCCCTCCTACGACTATCTTGACTGACCAACATCACTGTAAATTAACACGCTTTAAATGATTACCATAGCCCCTCTACGTTGAAACCTTCCTCCCGGACAGACTTGTCCTGGCTACCTAACTAACTAGCTCCAGTTGTTTTTTTTTTTTCCTTCTTCTTCTTAGAGCACTTCTAATAAAATAATTAATTTTCCTTTATTTTTAATTATTAAAAACTTACTTCTTTTTTTTTTAATCTATTCACTTTTATATTTTACCATTTACCAGTCTCTATATTTTTTCTCTATATTTTTTAAAATATTCATATTTTATTTTATTTATATTTATTTTACAATTTTTTTAAAAAACAAGTCTGGAAGACGCGTTAGGCTAAAATGCGTGAACAGTAGTCGAAGATCGACGACCTGCGGGTGGAACACGACATTGGAGTTGCCGGAGTTGGTATCGTCGGGGGTTGGTCACTGGCATGAGAGGATACCAGTGATATTGGTGGTATGACTCGTGATGGCCGGCGGTGGGTCGAACAAAATTCATAAATGTCGAAACCAATTTTCAACGTTGGAGTCGCGCGTTCCAGACAACAGCTGACTTTTCAGCGGTGGGATTGTATGGAGTTAGTCGTCGGCGTGAGACGAAGCCGGTGACGCCAATGGTGTGTTGAACCATGGTCGGCAGTGGGTCGAAGCGTGATTTAAACCCCACGGAGTTGAAGACCGACGATCTATAAAGCATAAAAATAATATAAAATGATATTTGAAAGATGAACAGTGTTGCGTTACATGTAACTCAAACACTATTCATCTTCAAATTTTTTTTTAAAAGTCTATTGGAGCTATTTTTTTGCCTATTTTTTTGTATTTTTGAGCTAAATTTTACAATAAAAGTGTATTTAGTTATTACATTGTGAGTGCTCTAAATAGCTAGCTCTAGTTTTTACTGAAACAAAGAAAATGCCATTTAAAAACAAAATAAAATAAATTTAACAAGTTTTAAAAAATAAATTTTAAGCCTTTGAGATAAGTTTTAAAAAAGTTATTTTTTTATTAAAATTATATATCAATAGTGAGATCTATTATTTTATAATAAATTTGTATAAATTGTATCTATTTGAGATTTTTACTTAACATTATTTTGATAATTTTTATATAGAGTAATGCTATAATAGATTTCGCATACTTTTAACAAAATTGATTTCTCAAAAAAAAAAAAATAGAATTGATGATGTGGCAATAATATCAAGCTAACTAAAATATTAAAAAAATATATAAAAATATGATGAGAGGAGTACAAAAATTTTAAAAAAATACAAATAATTAAATTAAAAAATACATAAAAATATCATTTTTATGTGACATGTACTTAAAATGTAATAAATTAGTGTACAAATAACATTTTTGCTCTATATATTACTCTTTTACGAATTTTTAATTATTTTTAATATTTTATTTACTAACTTTTTACTATTCTTTTTATCTTGTCATTGGGGTTAGTTTTTTATTACCCTGGAAGTGATTTTTGGTGGTGGGGAAGTGTACGTAGGATTGTCTAGCGTGATAGATGAACCTAACCTACTTGATCTACTAAGGATTTCGTAGGATGAACTCCTTTGTCAAACAATTTGCATTCCAAAACCATAGAAGTCCACAATTTTATCACTAATAATCTCTCCTTCTTACGTTGAAAGTGACAACCCTAAAACATTTTTAAGAGGAATTGTTATTGTCAAGGTGGGGGATTGGGTGTGAAGTTTGGGATCTATTTCCAAGAATAAAAGGTGTTATAATTACGACGTAAACGACTGGAATATGTGTGCACTCGTGCAGATACAGTAACAGAATCGTGTGGTATAAGAACCTTGGAAACACATGTCTTACGTACGCGTAAAACAGGGAACAATGAGCTGGATCAATGTGTTAATTAGGTTGTTTGAAGTACGTTTGAAGTTTATTTATGAGTGAAGATATATTTGCTACTCATCTATCATTCTTTTATTCTTTTTTTAATTTTTTAAAAATTTTATTTTTATTTAATAATTAAAAAAGTGATTATTAGTAAAATTATAATTTTTTAAAATTTTTTCTTATTGATTAAAAATGTTAAAAAGAATATTTTAAAAAAAATTAATAAAAAATAAATATACTAAGAATGATAAATAAATAATAAACCAATAATAAATATATTATTACTCTTTATTTATATATATATATATATTGATATGTTTACTTTTAACATGTCCGTGACATATCAATGTGGGCTATAGATTAAAATGTGTTAATGCTATATACAGTTATGGAATTGTAAATAATATGTAATCGTTTTTGTAAAAAGTGGAGTCTACTATTAAAAAAATTAACTTTTTTCAAGTGGATCTCATATATATATATATATTTTTTTTTAAAGCGACTGCATATTACTTACATCCAGATTTTTTCTTTACACATATCATTTCTCTTAAAATGTCTGTGGAGATCAATAACAAACTTTTCAACTTATCCTCGTTTGGATTTGGAAATGAGATGAGTTGAGATGAGTTTAGTTTATTTTTTAATATTATTATTATTTTGAAATTTGAAAAATGTGTATAGGAATTTGTAATTTATATAAAAAATTATAAAAATATAATAATAAAATTAAGATAAATTAAAATAAATTTAGATAAATTACGAATATAATCGGAACTTTAATTGATGGATCCCTTTGTAACTTGGATTGCACAGGTGCACACGTATTCCAGTCGATACTATCAATCTTCTGTTTTTATTTTCGATCTGGTTTAGTTAGAAATGAAATCAATTCATCTTATTTTATTTAATCATTATAATTTTTTAAATTGATATATAAAAAATAATAATTAATTTAAAATTTTTAATTTGAAAAATTATATATTACAATTAATTTTTAATTATTTTCTTATCTCATCCCCATATACGTAACAAAACAAGACCTTCGTTTTTATCCTAGTGGTGCGAGCGTGTACATCTTTTGACCTGATTGGATACGAGTTTGAATTTATTTGGAATAACTCATGTGGCCGGTGCAAGTTTCTTAACGTCAAACATACGATGTTTAGTTTGGGTTTTTTTTGGGTCATTTAAATTTACAATAATTTTTTTTTTGTCTTTTTATACTATACAAATGCGTGCATACATATCATATAAAAATTTATCTTTAAACATATAATTCAATAGAATAATGTTATTCATCATTATAATATTTATTATTCTTTCATTTCTAAGATTTTATATTAAATGAGTTGAAGATTCTTATTATATTTTATTTATAAATTTAATATTTAATATCACGTTATAGAATTATGAACAATTTTTTTTTATTTCAACGTGAGAGCAGGAATGGTAAATAAATTTGCAAAGAAAATTATTGGAAATGAGAACAAAAACTCAGTGGGAAATAATGAGATTCGGAAGATTGGAGGGCTGGAATGCAAAACACGCCGAAGGTGAAGCACTAAAACCGAAAATCACCGCAAAGAAAGCGAAAAGTGAGTTAAAAAAAAAAAAACTGAGTTAAAAACACGCCAAAGAAAAGCACGCCACTGGCGGCTACGCGTCCAGAAGAGCCGCGGATACGGTGGGTCCCACCCAACCGAGACACCTCACTCTTAATGACAGGCCCAACGTTCTCGCGTGCATCCCACCCTCACCCCCCACCCCATTTAACTATAGTTTGACCAGACTCTCACACAATACCCCATAAACAAAATCAATCAGAGAGAAAGAAATACACCCTGTCCTCTCTCTCTCTCTCTCTTCTGGATCCACGAGCCGAAGCGTGCACGAATGCATGCGCCTCTAAATCCCTACGGTGATGCGGTGCGCACAGTTACAACACACTCAAGTCCCCGTCCTTTTCCTTCACTTCACCACGCTCATCATTTGTTTCTTTCTTTTATCGAGGCGTGTGAGTTTTAGATTATCGCCACGTGTGAATCTTCTCTCTCATCTCTATTCACTTTTTTTTTAATATCTCCGTCTTTTCATTAATTAATCCATCCCCCCCCCCTCCCCCAATCGCTTCCCGACAAGTTCAATTTTCAACGCCCCCGCAATCCAACGGCCTTGAGGAGTTGAACTCGCTCTCGTCCAAATAATATGTAAAGTATTTATGGCCATCGCACGGTCAGTGTAAGACGGCGTGATAATTGAAAAAGGTCACAGGAACCGCGTGAATTGCTTTTCTTCCTTAAATCTGCCGGTCCATACTGTGGCAGAGATTCGGTGGTCGGGATTGGAAGATTTTCTTTCCTTTTTTATTTTATTTTAAATAACTGTTGTTTTTAGTTCTCCGATAAACCTGACAATCCATTCCGTTTGGTTTATCAAATTTGCCAAATTTCGGAGATTAAAAAAAAAAAAAAAAAAAGAGTAAAGGTTAGTTTAAATTTTGAAATGAGATAAGATAAATTATAAATAATAATAAAATTAGTGTGTGAGATGAATTAAAATTTGAAATAAGTAATTGAAATGAGTTGAAAGTACGAAATGAGATAAAATAAGTTAAACTTATTTTATAAAATAAATGGAATTTGTGTTATATATATAATAAATATTTTATAATTACTTTTAAAAAGATTAGAATTTATTATGAAAAAATATATTTTTTTATATATTTTTTGTATTGATTTTTTAAGAATATTTATGCAAATTTGTGCATTTACGATTATAAATATTATTTTTTTAAAAATTATTTTTCATTTTTTTTATCGTACGATTGTGATCATTTTCTTTTATTACTGAAATTACAGTTATAACCCTCGTTGTGAATATAGAATTCCTTTACCATTTCCCATCCAGATTGCTTGCTGATAATTCGAACGAAGTGATCTGAATTGGGGGAAGATTAATGGGGAACCGATCAGTGAATTCATGAGTTGTGACGATGAAGTGTTGTTACTTCATAGGCCGTGATAAAATAAAATAAAATAAATGATAATAATATTTTTATATTTTATTTAGTATTGTTTTTATGCTATTTAAATTTGAATTAGAAATTTTATGACGTTCTTATATAATTTACAGTAAAATAACTTTAATCAATCAACGTAATCATATAATTTAATTAAAACTAAATTTAATTTTATATACCTTGACTCAAAGAGCAAAAGAATGTTAATTTTTCATAGTTGATTACATAATGACCTTAGTTTATTGAATTTATTTATTTTTTATAAATTATGCAAAGTAGGTCAATGCCTGGAATTTTTAATCTAAATTCAAAGAGCATAAAGGAAAAAAAAACTTAGTAATAAAATAATAATAATAAAATGTAAGTGTATCACTATTCAAAAATAAATATTACGTCTAATTCGTGATCATCAAAAAATTACCCAATTTTAACTTTTAATTGTACCACGCTATATCAACTTTTTAATCAGCTAAGTTTAGAATTCAATTCCAAGGAACGAAATCTAAGAATACCTATTTAACACACAATTAGGTGAAATTTAAATAATGAGTTGAGATTAAATAAATTGAATTGAAATGAAAAATAAAAAATAAAAAAATATTATCAAAATATTATTTTTTAATATTATTATTTGTTTTAAGATTCGAAATAATTTAATTATTTATTATATTTTATATAAAAATTTATAAGATTTATAATAATTATATGTGATAAGTTGAAAGCTTTTTTGTATCCAAACAAGACCTAATAATCAAGCTCTAAGGTTTAATTTTAATAAGAGAAGTGCATCGTGCATAAAGATAATATGAGGTGAATTTATCTTTTACCTATTTTATTAATATTCAATCCTCACATTGAATTATCTATATATTCTTTATGTAATAATAAAATAATACTAATTTATTTTTTAATTTTTGAAATATTTAATTTTATTAAATTTCCCCCTTCTACTAATTATATGTTAATTAGTAATAACATTATAACTTTCAAAAAAATTGTTGCAACCAAATTATGGTAGGAAGTTAGTAAGAAAATATTTTTTATTCTTTTGTTATCATGATACAATAAATATAAGATTTGGAGAAATACTTTAGCCATAAAAGAATTATATAAAAATAATTTTACAAACTGATGTAATTTGATATAGTTCGTTAGGTTATTAAATTACTTTTATTATAAAATAAATATAACGAATGAGATGAAATTACATCAGTTTGTAAGATTATTTTTATATTCTTTCATAAATATAACAATATTATCAAAATTGACCCACGACACTAACTTATTATAGCAAAATGTCATCCCCTTCTATATTTCCATAATCCAATGCAATACATTTTGATACTTTATAAGCTTAACATTTCATTGAATTTGTATTTGGATAATCCATTGAGAGTGCTTTTAGATTTATTTTATAAAGATAAGTATTTTACAGCTTAACGTACCACATCAATTCACTAATATGTGATTTTTGTGAAATATTTTTGTGTTTAAAATATTTCTCTTTAAATTATGGATATAGTTTTATTCCACTTAACTACTGTTTTTTTCTTTATTTCCTCTTTGAAGATTCACACGGCCTCTCTCATATAAGATGTTCTAATATCTCGTTGTTTACAAGGTAAGATATAAACAGAGGGCTTGTAAATTGGTAATTAGGTCTGATTTATTTTTAAAGTTGAGATGAGATAAAAGTAAAAAAAAAAAATTATTATAAGATATTTTTTAATATTAATTTTATATGAGGATTTAAAAAAGTGGTATGAGAATTTGAAAAAATTAAATTTTTATTATATTTTATATAAAAAATTTAAAAAATATAATAATAAATTTGAGATATATTTTAAATTTTTGATATCATTTCCCTAAATAAACAAAGCCATTTTGAACGTTGTTTTGTATATGATTTTCTAAGTTTACCGATCCAGCTCACATAAATATTATGATATTGTATTTTTTAGACTAAAAGTAAATCTCAATTCCAATTTAACCAACGTACATATATCAATTCTTAACGGTAATTGGGAATTCAACCATTGGGTACTGTGAACTCAATAATGATAAAATGCACTAAATAAAGTTAGCTAGCTGAGCCATGAATCCTCCGTGCAAACGGGGATTAATGAAGTACTTTTCAAGTCCACGTGATAATTACAGCACTGTTTTGAGTGGATAATCTTGACTTATAATGATCAACGCAAGTTAAAGAGAAAAAGACAGCCTCACGGTTCAAACCAACATAATGGAAAAAGCCTTTAGTACTCTCGAATATCGGCAATTTGTCAGGAGCATGCAGTTGAAAATTTTAACCAAACTCATCATGTCTCTAACTTCCTTTTAAAGTTTTTTTTTTTATGCGTAGAATAATATAAGATTATTGTGGAAGCATGAAACACTTCGTGTGTAAGTAGTAATTCCCTAATTATTATTATTATTATTATCGCTTGGAAATGGACACACGGAGCAACTCATGAAAGTCACGCTAGCTTCCCCACCTCGTAAACTTAGTAATTGTGTTGCACGAGTCATGAGTTGAAAATCATGTTAAATGCATAAAAATTAATTAATTGCTAACAAGAAAAAAAAAAAAACTTCTTATTATTGTTTCCGGCTTCGAAAAAATGGTGCCCGTACTTGCGCGTGACTAGATGTATTTTTCAAGGACAGTGTTATATATAGTTTATTTTTATGATTTTTTTTTACGGTCCATATAATGGATATATAGAAAAATTTTAATTTTAAAATAAAATTAACTAAAACATCATAATTTTCAAATAAAAAACTCAAAAATTTGAAAATTAAACTCATTTAATTTATTCATTAAACGAGAGTGTTTTAATTAAATTTATAATGTAGTCCATATATATAAATTGCAAGATAAATTATTTATTTTTCAAACACTAACTTGTTGCCGTGATAACAAAAGGTCTCACTATAAAAGCTGTTTATTTCCTATCAAGTATTTTTTTTTATTAAAATAGTTATTTTTTGTTAAAATAATTTTTTTTATAATAAATAATTATTTTGATCACACTACAAGAAAAAACAGTAGAAATAACAAATTTATTGTATCCAAAAAGAACAAAAATAACCAAAATAAATTGTTTTGGATATTTTTGCCATTTTTAAATGTAATAAATTAGTTATTTTTATCTATTTTTCTTGTAATGTCATAAAGAACTATTATAAATGTTCACTTTTCTTAAGAGTGTCTTATAACTTACATATATTGTGGAGAATACGTACATTATCCATGCTGTTGATTATATCCGAAAAGCTGTACTCTTGACAGAAACATGCATGTCAATGGTACTATATAATATGTTAGCTTGCAAATATAAGTTTTCGATACTAATAATCCATGGCCGGTGCTAATTAATTAGTGTGGTTATACTTAAATCCAACCATATATATATCTTGCCAGAAATGAGTAACACCACGAGGCGCTTGATCTTATAATTCCTACCGTGTCAAAAACCGCATAATTCTGTTATAAAAGGCCGAATCCTTTAATTGCACCACATTTCAATGCCTCACTCACGATATATAGGAAGAAGAAAAAAGGAAGTGGGAGGTTAATCAACTTCAACATCACATCTACCAGATTATAATGCCATCGAAGGTTTGTCATGCTTTCTTGCCATCGAAGGGACATTAATGTGCACCAACTGATATCCGAATGATCGATGCTCCAATATCGGTACTTCTGCTCGCATATTGTAGCTAGTGCGTTTTCTCATGTAAAGCCAATACATAAATTAAAATAGATATTTTCTTCAAAAAATTTAAATACCAAAAAAAAAAAAAAAAAAAAAACGTACATTTGATCATCATGCATGGCTATCATGTATATATAAAGATTAGAGAGAGAGAGAGAGAGAGAATATTAAAGATATGGAGAAATTAATCATAAGCGTGCCCGTCACACGTGTTTGTTGACGGATGAAATTATTTCAAAACGAACCAAACCCATATATCAATATGAATGGTCTAATCTTAAACCCACTAAAAAAAAATAAATAAAAAATTGCAGACACCCCATTAAAAAAAAAAAGGAGAAGGGAGGGTTGACGCTTTCTAACTGACCTTTTTCTTTAGAGGGAATATGTGCATTTAATAAAAAGTATAGTGGAAGAAAAGTCTAAGAAAGCAGGTGACTGTTGGATAATATTCCAAGAAGGGACATGGATTCCCTCTTTCTTTTGCTCTGTGTTGGTGTGCCTTATATTTAAAAAGCCAAAACATATGATCCTTAATTCAGTGCCGTCTAGTGGTGGAGATCAGGGTATAATTATTATTATTATTATTATTATTATTATTATTAATTTTTTCTTTAACTTTTAATTTTCAAGTTTTTGCTTTACAAGCGTGGATGTTTTTGTTGGAGAATCCACAACCAAATGGCTCCATGGTCTCGTGGCCCACTCTTCCCCACCAAACTCAATTACAAGTTAATGGCCACTACAAAAGTTAAAATCCTCAAATCCCTCCTTCTTCCCCCATCACTCTCCATTCCCCATTAACCCTAGCTAAATTAAACCCTCCATGCCCGCTCTCTCATCTTTTTCTTACAATAACAATAACAAAAATGGAAAACTGTCAATTGATTTTTTGATTTATCTTTTGTCAGACATGCACACATTATCTGATGTGTTTCTTTTTTTGTTCCAATGGATAAATGTTTTTGTTGCCATATATACATCATGGTGGCAGATAGGATAGAAAATCGTAGTAGATGGGCCCCAAGAACAACCACACAGCTGGCTTTTATGTAATGTTCTAAAGCACGCCGATCACGATTCCTTTTTCTTTTTTCTTTTTTCCTTCCTATTATTAGCGTTTGAGGAGGTTTAGAAGGAGGCTAGCTAGTGTCCCTAATCGTCCTTTATCATAATTTATATATATGAAAAAAATGGCTTAATACGCGCACTCATATAATATAATTAATTAAAAAATTAATTTGTAATAAAATTAATGTAGATTTAAAATTTAAATATAAAAACAGCAATATTAATATATATTCGTTACTATAAAAAATATAAATATTTATTTCTGAACACTCCCTTCTGGGAGACTTTCATTTTAAGTGACGGAATAAAGTACAAAGTTATACCTATTATAAGTTAAAAGAAGAATAATTAGTAAAGTGACCATATATGTGATGATTAAATAACGAAATTGCGTATGGAGGAATCTAAAAAAAAAAAGAAGAAAAAAAAAATCTAAGGTTTTTGAGAGCAAAATAATCCTTTGCTTTACACCTCATACTGTACGTGGGGGGAGCGTTTCGTGCCACCGAAAGGGGAGAGCCATTGGGATTGGAAGGAAGAGACCTGATTGGGCGTAGTTATTGTTCCCTCCACTCCAAACACTAGGGCATGAAAGTATTCTTATCAATAACATTAAAATAATAGTTTAATACATATATAATTACCTGCCACGGATCTTCTTACCTGTGCCTAAGATCTCTTTCAGGTGATCAAAATCATGCGTCTTCCTTTTTTAATATATATTAGATAATGTTTAAAATATATATAAATATATATTAAATAATGTTTTGGGGCGTACCTTGCCTGGCAGTTCTACTGTATATATGCTTTATTTCTCTTTTTAACTCGTGCTTGGTCTGGTTTTCTAAAGACAGCGGAGAGACGAAGAATTCAGAATCACGCAGGTCATGTTTATGAGTACTGTTGGTAACCAAACATATATATATATATAGTTTAATTAATTTTTGAGTTAATTAACCGTTAAATTCTTGGTTCGTGTAAAAAAAGAGTAAATAATCCTTGCTAATATATATTATGGGTATTGCTAATTGAAATTTGAAATTTGTTACGGAATTTAAGACTTTATTTTGATATTATGTTAAAATAAAAATTATATTTATAACAATAAATTATATATTTTTTAAAATAAAATATACGAGACTTACATACTTTAATTAATCTTATTCAAATTCAAATTATATTTTAATAGAATTTGCTTATGAACAACTTACCAATTAAGTAAAAAATACGATAATTAGCTTGAAAACTGAAGTGAGATGCATAATGAAAGCTTAATCAAAACCTCAGTCTTCTTCTCTTTGGAGTGGGTCCATTTAGTGATGCATATTTTCGCTGGTTTTAGACCCGTCCCATATTTCACATCAATGAAAAGTAAATTAATGTACTCCACGGGGGTCAGTCCCTATTGCCCCTATTAGCCTTTTGCCCTCCTATAAAAGGTTAGGCCATCGATGTGGAATAATAGAGACTTATTAAGACATAAAAAGATTTCATAAATAAGAATACATAAATTGATATTCGTTCATAACATCTATTATATTTATTTTATAATAAAAATAATTTAATAATTTAATAAATATATCAATTTATAAATTTATTTTTATATTACTTTTTTTTATGACTAAAACATTTTTTTTTTAAATAATGACAAGAGACAACATTGCGAGGTGAATTGTGATATATAATCTTCACATTGCTCATCTGTGGGTTCCCTTTTATTTTTAAATTTTTATAAATTCATGTTTTGAATGGTCAAGCTCCAAATCATTGGCGTTCGTTTTTTAGACATCGGATACCCGTTTCCCCTTCCCCCTTCTTTTATTTCTATCTCGTACATATACGTATGTTTCATCCTTTATATTCTTTAGTCTTTTCCTTTTTGCCTTCTTTTGAAATCCTTAATGATGTAGTTCTAGTTCTACTCCCTGAATTCCGCTAAAGACACCAACTTCTGACCAATCAACTACCCCAATATGTTTTTCTTTGCATTTTATTATTAAAAAAAACAAGTCACCTAAGATTATAGTAAGACGTGGCCACTACCATGTAATTTAATCCATCAACTTGAGTGTATGAATAATAGATGTCACGCATGATTAATGTGATAACCTTATTGCTCGAAATATATAACAGAATTAAGTACATATTCGGTAAGAAGGAATATTTCTTTTTAAACAAGATCAGGGTTAAACAACAATTTAGAATAAAATAGATATGCATAGCTCCACATTGATGGGGACACCAATTTAGGATAGTAATCTTTTGAATGTGTTTATAAAGCTAACATCAGCGCATTAAATAGAAGTTTTGTCTTATTGTTAATTTAGAGCCGGCCATCCTTAATTATAAACAAGAAGGTTATCAGAGCTAACGGTCGGCGGATTGAAAACCTTTAAAAATGGTTCAACCGGCTGACCTATACATATATATTCTTAAATATATGTATATAAAATGGTGTTACACTAAATGAGGGAAATAACGTTGTTTTTCATATGACATTCATTTAAAAAAATATATGAAACAATGCCATTTGGCTTATACATCGTTTTAGAGTGGGTTAATTAAACATGCCCCATTTTTTCTTCATGTCGTCTTCTTCTTTAGAGGTTTAGGATTTTGTTGTTTCGAACAGTGTTAGGCTTGTGCAGTGCAACCTCTTCTTGTGATGCCGTTTCTATCGTCCTTCACAGAAAATGTTAGTGGCAGAATGAATACCATATTGACACATGTTGAGATCAATATTATCGATTTTTTCTCTCCTAATTGATCAATTTTAGCCTGTGTTTAAACTCTTATAAAAGAGGTCAGTGGAGTCTCTCTTTGAAATTGATATCAATGCTGAATCTATCGATGTACAATCTTATGAATATGTTCAATTCAGTATGTCAGTATACCGTTTGACTCTTGAACAATTTATCCCTTTTTTAATAATATCAACTACATTAATCCATGTATATTTTGATGAATAAATACATACTTCCTACGTGATAATTGAACACATAATAAAATAATACAATTAGTTGCTTAAGCAAGCAAATCCCATCGGATTGATCTTAACTCTTATGCTAGATCAAACTCTATTGTTGCTATTTAATTTATCTGTCTTTAAGTATTTTTTATTAATTAAAATAATAGTAAAATCGGTGAATCATTTATTATTTGATACGAGAAATACAATATTTGATATGAGAAATGATTTATAGGTTTGAGTGAGCAACGAGCAAATTTAAAACCCATACAAAAATTATAATTTTTAATAATAAGACATACTATTTTTAAAAAAGATGTTCATGAGAATGACTTAAATTTAGGTTGTGTTTAGATGTTAATAATATCTCAAATGATTTGAGTTGATATTAAAATAGCAGTATTTTGTGGGAATTATTAAGATGGATTTAAATGTACATAGATCGAGATACATAGATAAATATATTAAATAAGTAGAGATGGATTGAAATTTTTTCATGAGAAGTTAAAAAATAATAGATCTATGTATAATTGATTTAAGATGAATTAAAGTGAATTTTTATTTCAAAAATAGCCTACCTCTAGCATTAATTCCATACTTTCAATCAATAATAGGGTTAGCATGTTATGCCCAAAGTCTCTTAATTACAAATATTCAAAATCAGATATCTGTGGGGAATTTTAAATTTTTAATCCCCACATATCCCGGCAAAACGGAAAGCAATTATCATTACGACGTTGTGATTTTTTTGTTTTATATTTTTGTCTTTAAAAAAGTAATAATTAATAAAATTGTAAGGGCTATTTTGGGAATATTGTTTTGTAAGTAGATACGATATTATTCGGAGGAGTGGAGGAATATGATTGGTCCCACGCAAAACCAGACGCTGCGGTGTCGTTGGGACACGACCACATGGTCAACAACTGATAGAGGACACGGAAGTCATTTCGAAATCTAATCCAGCCTAACCTCACCACTCCTGAACCCAGGGTCACGATTCAACTAACCCATCCCAGTTTCCTTCGGGGAGAGAGAGAGAGATTATCCACTGTGCCGCGCTCATTATTGTACACTAATACCTTGCGTGCACTCTTCGCGCACGTATCAAACTCACTTTATTTATTTATTTATTTTTTCTAAAAACAATAAAAGAATTATCATTATTATTATTTTCGTTATGATTCCCCAAACGAATAGGGTTATATATGTCACTTTCGTCTCTTTATGACCTTATCTTCCCCCGTGCTCTCTCGCCGAGTTCCGACTTTGATTTTACTCTCTCTCTCAAACTCTCAAACTCTCTTTCTCTAAAACGTTCGATTGAAGTGTTGTGTCCGATCTGGGTCTCAGAAACAGCTTTGGGGTTTGAGGAAGGTGCGTAAACTTTGAGATCTTTGCGTTCTGTTGCTCTGCAATTAGACAGACAGCCGTAAGTTGTTTGTTTCTCTCTTAGTGTCTGATAGCTTCAAGAATTATTATGTGAATCATAGTTCCTGTAATGTTTGTTGATTCTTCTCATTTGGGGCTTTTAGCTCCTCCAAACTAAAGCTTTTATTTTTATTTTACCCCATCATATATTGTCGGTACGGTCCCTTCGTGTATTTCTGCCTGAACTCTTGTTTATGGCTCATTTTCTTCTAAGTGTTTCTTGGTCTTCTTCTATTCTTGGTTTTTGAGTCTTCTCAATTATTTGGATAAACTCATCGATTTTATTTATGTATTTTTTCGTGTAAGAAAACTTATTCAATTAGCTAAGGATTCCCAGGTCATTTATTATTTCATGGTTGCTTTGATACGTCCATTTTCTGTAAATTTTTGGATGTGTTTACATGTGAATGGTTCCTGAGAAACTTTATGGTTAAATTCTTGAGCTACAAATTGAGGTTTTAAATAGTTTACACACAAACACGCTCTCGCTCACACTCACATAGTCAGCAAAGCATGTTTGTTATTTTTTATGGTGCTGTTAACTAGAAGGACAAGATCTCGAAGATAACGTTGTAAGAGATGTGTCTGAATATGTTTGCAGGGAGCCTGGAACAGTGAAAGAGTCGAGGTGGTCTTTTTTTTCTCTTGGAGAGTAATAGAACAGCATGCGGTGGTGTCTGAGTCTCTTTATTGACGTCTTCCGCAAAGGTCATCTCACCCAATCTGTATTGTAAAGTAATTCTGTAATCCATTCCGTCTACTCAGAACCCATCAAGTTTTCTACTCTTTTTTATATCTCTCTCTAGTTTCCATGGGATCCAACTTTCTTGTCGTCGTTCCTTGTTATGTCCGCCAGATTAGCTGAATATTTCTCGATCTTTTTCCCATAGTTTCATTTGGACCGTTTTCATTGCGACAAAATTCTATTAGTTGTTGTCTTTTTGAAGTTCGGCTCACTGGTTAATTGTATTGGATCTCTGTTTATCGTTGATAGATATTCGCCTTTTTTGTTGAATTCATCTTTTTCTGGCTTCAGTTCTTTTTTTCGGCGTTTTGAACACTTTGTTCTCTAGAAAAGTTCCATCTCTCATATCAAGGTGTTAGAAAGTAGTTATGGTAAGCCAAGCAGCGAGTCAAACAAGATTTCGGGCCACGAAACACGAAAATGGGATTGCAGGGTGCGCGACGATAATTGTTAGAGTAATTGCGTGCTTTCAACCTCTCCAGGATTGCCAGGTTCGTAAAAGATTAGTTGATACATATATATGGATTTGTTTCAAATGGAGATGGAACGCCTTAGTATTTGCCTTCAGTCTTGTTAATGCCATGCCTACTAATATTTTTCCACGTGTTTTTGGCAGGCCGAATATTTTCGTCATTTGCTCAAACCTGTGACGTAGATTTGTTTTGAGTTTGTGTTCAGACTTTAAGCTGGAGTTTTTAGTTAGTTTCCTTGTTCCTTATAGAAAGAGAAAATAATCAGCTATATCTAATTCTTGAAAGCATCATTCTGGTACGTCTACCTTGTCTGGTCATGTATTTTACTAGTTTTTTTTTTTTTTTAATAACAACCAAGTGTAAATTCTTAAGGTGTTTTCCCGTTTGAACTTTAGGTGATTGATTTGGTTTGATGGGAGGAGACTCTGGAAGCTGGCTTCCTCAGCTGCATGTTAATTGTCAATCACCCAATTTGAATTCCTCGAGTGCTCCCTTCGAAATAGGGCAGCGAAACCCCTTGGCTGCATTTATAAACTCTGGCACTAATATGGCGCCACTGAATGGGGCGGTGCCGGTTTACCCGTCTTCTAAACTACCTCATTCTTGGATAGGTCAAGCTAATGAACCTCATGGTCGGTTTCATTGTGGGCCTCATTTCCACCAATCCTTCACCCCTGCCCTTAATGACTCGATTGCTGAAGGCAGACTGCCTGCTAACGCCTATGAAAGCTTCAGGCAGGCCTTCACATCCAATGCAGGGTCTGAATGTACCCAGAAGAGGCTTCTTGTTGTTGATCAATCGAGGGACCAAACCACCTTAATCTTTACTTCTGGGATTGGGACTCCTGTCCAGTGTCTTACTTCTTGGAGTCCAAAACCTAGTGCTGTTTGTAAATTGAACAGGAATGATATTGGAGTTGTGGGAGATTCGAACTATTTCTCAGGACCGTTATTAACTGATGAATTGAATGAAAATCCCCTCATTGATGGTCAAAGCGAGATTCATGAAGACACTGAAGAACTCAATGCCTTACTCTACTCGGATGATGATAGTGATTATACTGAAGACGGCGAAGTTACAAGCACGGGTCATTCACCTTGTTCAATCACAGCTCAGGATGAGAAAGATTGGTTGGAAGATAGTACTGAAGAAGTTGCTAGTTCTGCTGGGCCAACTAGGAAGCGGAAACTATTCGATGGAGTTTATGGCAGTGTACCATCCCTGATGGACACGGCAAGTTCTATGAATGCCAAAAAATCCTCTGAATGTGAGGATGATGCAGAATCTAGTTGTGCCAATGGCAACAATGTGGTGTCGAGAGAAATGGGTTTGTTATCAGGCAACAAGAGGGTGAAGAGAGAGAGGATTCGTGAAACAGTGAACATTCTACAAAGCATAATTCCTGGTGTCAGCAGCAAGGATGCACTGGCGGTCCTCGATGAATCTATACATTACTTGAAGGCTTTGAAGCTCAAAGCCAAGGCTTTAGGACTTAATGCCATCTAAAGTTTGCAGAGTGCTTTCGGCACAATATCTTTAGTAGTGCGTGGTATCATCAGTTTCCGTATTAGGAGAGTACATAGTATCATATTGTGGTGTGAATTTGCAGCAGTGGAGGCAAAAGGCTCGAGTCATTAGAGAGAAAAGCTTCAACACCTCAAGTGTTTCTGCAATGGTCGAGTTGGAAATTGGCAGCTTTGGGAATGAATGTGTAATTTCTTTCTAGAGAAAGGATGAAGAAGTGCCGGATATTATGTCATAAGAAAGGGTGGTGAATCATTGGTCTTGTCTTAGGGGGCTTAGAGAAAGTGAAAGCCACCCTTGGGCGTGGATTGTGGATGAGATGACTGGTTGTTCCAGACGGGGCCCAGGTAGAGGAGCGTGCACAACCCCCTTCCCTCCTTTCCTCCCTTTCCCAGCGGGGTATCGTGGGACCCAGCTCACACTTTCACTTTCTCTCACTCTTTTTGTATTCTTGTAATGTTTTATTGTTGGTGGCGTTATCTTTTTCTTGATGTAGAAATCTGCACCAGCAAAGAGGCCGTATCTGTTTCATCATGCAACAACTTGCATGGGGGCCATATATTCACCATTTCCGAATCCTTGAACCCAAAAAAAAGTCTTTTTATCTTTTTCTTTCTTTCGTTCCTTTAAAATGTACAACACTGGGGGATTGGATATTTTCCCTTTCTTTTATTGTACTGTAAGTTTGTTTGTGGAAAACTGATAATGTTTTGCTTGGTGCTATCGATCATGGGTTTAATGGCAACGTACTTTGCTCTTGTTGCTCTTGTTGTTTGTTGTGGTGGCTTGGTCGGTAGGGGGAGATAATGATGATATGTTGGGTTTGGGTAATTTATAGATTGTTTGGTTTCATTATTGTCGTTATGCCGTTGTACTCACGTCCAATGCACGCATTTATGATATGGGACAAGCGATGTGGCTGGTGATTTCTTGGCTACAGCCTACTTTGATGTTTTTGCAAAGGAAAAGAGTAACTTCCGTCCAAGGGATGATGGTGTGTGTGGGGGCCCCACTCGGTGGCATTATTGGTGCGAGGTTGCATTCGTTGAATGAGGGAGGTTGAGTCATAAAAATGCATTTTTTTATTGTTATAAAATTAAAAAAAAATTATTATTATTGCAATAGAAAAATATAAAATGAATTTTTAAGAATTGAAATTTTTTTTGTTCTATATGTTTTTTTATGAATTTCAGAACGAATGAAATTCATATTTATAAGCGTTGAAATTACTATATAAGTTATTGTGCAAGACTTAAAATAATGATAGTGGGATCATTCACAAAAATAATTTAGGAGGGCGGGGGCCGCCCTCAATAATTCATAACACTTCCCCTTAAATGATTACTCATAAAAAATCTGTCTTGTTAAAACCTTGTCAAGGAAAAATCCAGTAAGAAGAAAAATCAATGGCGAAATAAAAAGAGTACAGTCTTCTTATATATTCACAAGTATTTTAAGATTGCCTCATTAAAATCTTGCAAAAGAAAAATCCAGTGGGACAAAACCTTAGCGAATGAAAAAGAGTACAATCAGCATAAGTCTTCAGGACATTTACTCCTCCTGAAAAGTGCATGACGATAGATCTTTGAGTCTTCGCATTCTAATATTCTGCACAATCTTCTTGAATATTACAGTTGGTAATGCTTTCGTGAATAAAGCTGCCAGATTATCACTTGATCGTATCTGCTTGACATCAATTTTACATTTCTCTTGAAGTTCGTGAGTATATAAGAATTTAGGTGAAATATGCTTGGTTCTGTCACCTTTGATATATCCTTATCTGATTTGAGTGATACAAGCAGTATTATCTTAATATAAAATTATTGGGCTATCATTGATCATGAAAAACCACACGTTTCTTAGATATGTTGAGTTATTGATCTCAGCCAAATACACTCTCTACTTGCTTCATGAATTGCAATAATCTCTTAGTGATTTGAAGATTTGATAGATACATGCAGTTTCATATCCCTATCCGATATTGTCTACTTTGGCACTTCAGGACCTTATGGGTTTGAAATGTGTCGGACAAGGTAGATGGCACATATAAGGCGCTTGATAGACTTAGTAGAAATCTGAGACCTGCAGTAATACTTAAACTCCCATTGAGAATATGCGTCAGTTTTTCAAGTAATAAACAAACATGATTTCAGCATATATAACAGGTTAAAAATTCAAACATGATTTCCATCTAAATAATGTATTAGAGAGAACATGATAATATTTTCATCTAAAATTTTCTCCCCCTCATTCAGCGTTATTATGGAGAATTTGTTTATATACGGCAAAAAATTGTAGACTGGTATTCTCGTGACCTGAAAACACGAATAGAAGAGCTGGAATGAGAGATAGCTCAAATACAAAGTCAACAACAGCAGCTAACGGTAGAGGTTTAGCGTTTACAAGAAAATAGGGTAACTGTAATTAATTCTCTGGCTTTTAAAATTATGCATCCAGCATATCTTGTAAAGTGAGATTTGAAGAGATGATGGTTTGTTTTGTTCTTATTTCTATCTCTATAAGAACCATCTTTAGCTTCATTTATTACGTATCAAATCTTCTTCTCATATCTATAATTCATCTGTATTTGCATTCTTATTTTACAAATTTTCAATGGATCATCAATTTTCTTTCAATATTTCTTACGATCAACATATGAGGTATCATTCACCTCAATTACAAGTTGTTCCTGCATTTTTCGCAGGTGCCATGTTGCAGCAAGCGAATGATCTGGCTAATAAGTCAGATCGTTAAGCTATTTATGAGTTGGTGACTTTCGGCACCCAATACTCCTCCTCTATTGTTAGATTTTCCAACCGGTTATAATCCAAAAATCGTGAGATTGATGAGTTTAACGAGAAGATTTCCGTATTTCAACGACTCATTCAAGAGTCTGACAGACAAATAGCAGACTTAAAGCAAGAGAATAAGGATTTAAAATCCTTACTTGCCTCTTCATTTCGACTATCTAATCCTTTAAATAAGGATGACATGTTGCTTTATGACGAGCAAATACATTTGAGAGATGAGACTAGAAGTCTTAAATTCTTATAACTTATCTATCAATTGAATAATAAGATCTTTCTTTTTCAAATGCATTCCTTAAATTTATAGCAGCCCTTGTGATCTCTTCAGGAGTTCTAATAAGGTAAATCATTAACGTAAACTGCAATAATGACAAATCCGGGTTTTAATAAAACATATGGGCATATGAGATTATTCTCAAATCCTTCTTTCAATAGATACTCGCTGATTTAATTATACCATATACGTCCGGATTGCTTTAACTCATATAAAGATCTTTGAAATTTTATAAAGTACATACTCTTAAATGTACTTGGATTAGATTATTCGAGTATTGTATATCTTTATATATGTAATGATCTAATGATCCTTATAAATATGCAGTGATCACATTCATCAATTGTATATCTAATCCTTTTGTAATAACCAAACCGATTAAAAATATGAATGTGATTGCATTCATAATAAAGAAATATGTTTGCTCATAACTACTCTCGGGTTTCTGTAGGAAACCTTGTGCGATAAATCGTGTTTTGTACAGCACAATTTCATTTTTCTCATTACGCTTTCGTATAAATACTCATTTATATCTCATAGGCATTACACCCTTTGTTATTTGGACAATAGGTCCAAATACCTCTCGTTTTGCTAGCGAGTTTAATTCATATTCAATAGCTGCTTTTCATTTTGTCCAATAATTTCTACGTCGACATTCTTCGACGGTTTTTAGCTCACTTTTTTTATTACTTCTGGTAATATCAAGTGTCATCTTATATGAAAATATGTTGTCGACTACAATTTTATTTCTATCCATAATTTCTCCAACATTCATGAAATGTATTAAGATCTCATTATTTCAAATACTTGTTCCTCTCTAAGGAAAAATATTTCATGAAATACCTCTTCAGGAGATTTGTACTCTTTAGGAGTTTCCTCTTCAGGAGGATTTATACTCTTCAGGAGTTTCTTCTTCAGGAGGTTTCTTCTTCAGGAGGTTTCTTCTTCAGGAGGTTTCCTCTTCAGGAGGATTTATATTTTATACAGAAAATACAGTCTCTTCAGGAGCACCGTTTTTTTTTTCTCTTTTGCACCAATAGTTCTTCAACGCTTTAGGCGTATCTTAGACTCATCTATTGCTGTTTTATCAATTCGTCCTTCAGAGACTTCAATTTTTGCTTAAACATTAATAGTAGTAATATATGATTTTACAACACTTTTAGTATTAGTAAATACATCCTGTAACTGATTTGCAATACAAACAGATAATCCTCTGAACTTCTGGTTCACATCCATTTGTAAGAGAATCAAATTTAGACAGGATTTTATTATTCAAAATAATTTTTTGTCGTGCTTCAGACACCAACTTTTTGTTATTTCAAAACATGATAAAGTTTTACTATAATGTATAAAAGCTTAGTATAAGTAAATTAAGTGCTTGGCCGTATAACAGGTACATGACCACTGTTCAGTCATACCACATGTATGATAAATATTTTCATCTTTCTATGAAAAATTGTTCTGAGGGTCTTTACCCTTTTTCGAGTTGGATCACTTCTGGTGATACAGTATATTTTTATCATCTTTAGTGTTATCGCTTTTGGGACCAACACTTCTATAGTTTTGCTACCACGTCTATGCCTTTGATTCCTTCGAAAGGATGCACCATTCACTTCTGAGAATTGTGTAAATCCAATATCATTAATAAGACGTAACTGATAATTTATTAACAAAAACTCATTATTTAGCTCAATCACTGGAAGATAAAATAAAAGTTCAGAATATTTGTTGAACTTTCACTCTCGATACTGCTACTGCAGGAGTATATTCGAAATATGAAAAATAATATGTCTTCTTTTAAATATCATCATCAGTGACTTTCTCACTGCATAATTTTAATCTTAAGTTGATTTTAAAGAGTGCAGAATATTCAATACCATTCTTAAAATCTTGCAGCTTCAGGTGCAATAAGTCATAATGATTTTTTGAGAGGATTACATCTTCTGGTGCTCATATCTCTCCCTTAATTCATTTCACACAATAAGATGATTTTTCACCATGAGATACACAATACGGTTCTGCAAGGATACGTGATTTTCTTCATTGATTGTATCTCTCAATTTCATCATATCCAAATAGATCTCATCAAGGATCTTTGGTGAGATCTATTTGGATAAATAATTTTTTTTCAGAAATGTCAACAATAATAAATCTCAATATTTGACATTATATATATATAAATCACAAAAATAAATCTGTGGATTTAAGAAATATATTCACATAATCATGAGAATAAAAGTAGAATTTTATCAAGTAATATTCAGCAATATTACCTTTAATATTTATCTCGATGACTGCAAATAATATATTGAAAAATTTACTTGAAGTAGAAGACCACTAGCTTCAGTATCGATAGAACCTCGTATTGATAACGTGTTATAAAACTAAAAAGGAAATTACTACTATTGTAAGAGAGAAATATAAAAAAAACTCTTAAGAACTCTCAAGAACTGAAATTTTCTTCGTTCTACATATTTTCTTATGAATTTCAGAATTAATGAAACTCATATTTATAAGCGTTGAAATTACTATGTAAGTTATTGTGCAAGACTTAAAATAATGGTAGTGGGGTTATTCATAAAAATAATTAAGGGTAGCGAGAGCCGCCCTAAATAATTCATAACACTTATAACATTTTTTTAAAAAAAAAATCCTTTTTAGCCAATGTGATTCACCCAAAAAAGTAATGCTCTACATATATGCAAGTCTAGCACATCATTTGCTAAAATTGGACTTGTTATTTTTTTCTTTGTTTGTGTAATTTTAGATTTGTTTACTTTCTTTGGTATAATTTTGAATATTTGTTACATTGATTTTTAATTAATATATTAAACTTATGGTTCCATTTTAAAATTGAGAATTTATCGATATAATATGTATATATATATATATATATATATTCAATAATTTCGGTCCATAGGTAAGTTGATTGAGGTGGGAATGGAATATATGCCGCGTGACGTACACGGATTCCTCATCTTTACAGAACATGCCTTGTCGCTTTTGTGATTAAGAAATCAAGAAAAGAATCCCGGAATGTGAATTCGTTTTAGATAATCCTAGTTACATTATTTTTAAAGAATTTATAGCTTTAACAACTGTACTGATGTCCGATTTACGTAATTTTATTTATCTCATCATTATAATTTTTTGAAATTTTTATTTAAAATATAATAAATAATTCACTTTTTTAAAATTATAAAATAATAATAATATCAAAAAATAATATTTTAACAATATTTTATTCAACTTCTAATCTTTATTTAAAATTACTTATCTCATCTTACTATTCAAAAGTTTGAGTGTCTAAGGTCGATTTGTTTTGAGAGATGAAATTAAAAATTTCAAACTCATTATTATACTTTTTAAAATTTCTATATAAAAGATAATAAAAAATTTAACTTTTTCAAGCAAAATTACTTTTCCAAATCTCTAGACAAAATTAATATTAAAAAATATATTACAATAATATTTTATTATATTTTAAACTTATATCTCATCTCATCAACAAATAAAAATTTGTTAAAGGTTGCATAACTGAGTGATGTCATGTCACATATACTCGGTTGAAAAATTATGAGATCTCGTTTGGATTGTAAAAGTGTATAATCTCATTCCATCATTGCAAATTTCATATATCCTCACACCAAATATAGCAAGTAATTCATATTTCAAATTCTGAAATAAGAATATTAAAAAAATAAATATTTTAATAATACTTTATTCAACTTCTAATTTTTATCTAAAATGATCTCATTTTATCTCATTATTTAAATTGTCCCTTAATCTATTCTCGTACTTTTATCAACAAAATTGATGTTCATTTTTTTTTTGTTTAATTATTATTATTATTTTTAAAAAAGATTTCTCCCTTTAAATAGGATGAGCTGAAGATTTTGAAATCATTTGAAATAACATAAATATTTTTTGAAGCAAAGATATTGAAAGTGTTTGTACCAAACGTTTGAATTTTGTTTTGGTGACTGTTTCGATTGAGGTATTGAAATGAAATATTTCGATATCGATCCGTTCTAGTGTGCCATTTTGGCATTGATTAATTATATATTATATAAACTAACTAATAGAATAAATACATATATATATATGTAAGTGTATATCATATATATGCGTACATATTGAAAGAATTGAAGATTTATTAAATAAATATAGGTTGAAAAAAATTACAAACTTGAGTTGAGACACAAAAACAAATAAAATAAAATAAAATAAGAGATAAAATATTAAAAAATAATGATAATAAAAAAAAAGAAGGGACATATTTAAAATTACAAAATATATAAATATATTTTATATTCTAGAATTAACTATCGGAATTTAAAATTTTAAAAAAATGTTATTCAAATATAAAAAAAATTATAAAATAGTTCAAGATGGAATAAGGGTCGGAATGATTGGAATTTGGACCGAAACCGTCGGAATAAGATGAAAAGGATTTAAATTGGCGCCCATCTTCGATATTTCCATAAGCCCAGAGCAAGGTTGGGCCGGTCCAGAAATCACAAGCGCGGGCACAACTTTGGTTCAAAAGATCAAATACTAAGGGCCCATTTTGATGTTGAAATTGACTCAGCCCATCTTATCCCATTTGATTTGATTCATCATAATATTTAAACACAATTCACATACAAATATTTTTTAATCTGATCTTTACTTAATCATTAGAAATTTTCTAGAATTCTTAACAAAATATAAAAAATAATTCAACCAATAAAAATAATTCAAAAAAATATATTATAATACTATTTTAACTTTATAATTGTTTATTTAATTTTTTCTCTCTCATTTTTTCAAAATATATAAATATTTTAATTCAAATCATTCCACAATTATTAATTATTATTTACATATTTATCATCTTATCTCTTCTTAACATCCAAACAACTTTTAGTTTTCATAAGTTGTTTATGTTATTTTTAGGAATTTTGTTAAATATTATTTGGTGTATTAGCAGTAATTTATAATTTGATCTATTCTAATATAAAGAAAAGTCAAAGTACCAATAATTGTTTAATATAGTTGATCAGGAAAATCAAAATATTTTGTTTTGCTTTATCAAAATAAGGTTTCTAAATATATATGCTATATTTTTATATTACTAATATGTATTTAATTTTTATTTCAATATTAGACGTGTCTTCCAAACATGTAAAGAAGACAGGTGAACGGACGGATCCCAAATGTGCAACATTAATAAATTTAAAATAAGGTGCCAGACCAGATGGATTTAAAAAAAAAAAAAAAAAAAAAAAGGTGCCAGAGGCAGCCATTCGGAATCCGGATTGCGTCCCAACGGCTACATTCACTTCTTATGAGCTATTAAAGGCGTTCCCTTATTTGCACCCCGAGAGAGAGAGAGAGAGAGAGAGAGAGAGAGAGAGAGAGAGAAGTGAAAATCAAGAAACAGAGAGGAAAAAGTAAAGATCAAGAAACGTATGGACATACGAAGATCGTAATCGTCTTCTCCAGAATCTGATTGTAGCCGTTATTGAACTCGATCGGGTTAGGGGTTTCGGTGTGGGTTCTCAGAATGGAGTCGTCTGGTTTTCACGATGGCAACATCCACGATTTGCTGGACACCCGTCGCTTCGACGGTCACCAAGTACTCCTCTCTGTCTCCGACCTCTCTCTCCCTTTCTTTTTCTCTTTCTCTCAACATAATATTATGTAGTCGTCGATGTCAGTTTTTTCGTTAATGGGATTTGTTTTTTCGTTAATTCCGGTCCTAATTAGCATTGCCATGAGTATTCTTTTTTGTCCTGCAAAGGTGCTCCTCGGTTGAACAAGTGACTTAATTTCTTTGGAAATCTTTCTCATTTGAAATGAGAGTTCTGGATATATCTTTTTTCAATTTATAAAGTGCTAATGGATATTTTCTGCGATTCTTTTTTATAAGTTGCCACGCACTTTTGATTAATTTTCAGTTCTTTATTATGGTACCTAATTCGAGTTCGTTAGGGTTTCTTGCAAGACAAACCTGGGATGAAATTAGTTTTTTCTCTTCGCTAGGTCTTTGGCTTTCATGTTGTTGTTGTTCATAGCGTCTTCCACTAATTTCTATCTGTTTTTTAAGTGAGTGATTAATATCATATTGCCATCTGGGACATTTCTTTTAATTTGCATTGGTTCATGATTTGTTATTTGTTAATAGAATTATGTTTTATTGACGGTCTATGATACAGAGGCTCTCCCTTGAGAAAGTAATAGAGGTTAGTATGATATTTGGTGTATAATGTTCTTATTAAATGATGAAATGACATGGTTTATGCAGCCTTATATATATTCATATTGTCTCTTTCGATCATTTTTCCTTGTATTCTGTTATCGTAATCTGGAATTTGCACCTTTCTGTCTGATTCTAACAACATATCTATTTTTTTATGAGTAAAACAAATCTGGGGTCCCCAGTCCGCCTAAAGTTATTTTAAAAAAAGTAGGCTATATTGAAATCATAATGTTTTTCAATTCTCAAGTCTAACCGCTCGGAGTTCACAATTGTCTTTCAAGGATCCCAATGATTTGTTATATGAAAGCACTTGCTAATTTATGACTTCTACTATCGTGGAATAGTGATTACCAAAATTGTGTGCCTTGTGAAGGACCCATGAAATTTGAATTATCACGTGTTATAAAGTAGTTAGTGTCTTTGTTGTTATAGAGCGGTTGGTGATCTCTTTGTTCCTACCATGATATGAGGAATGAGGAATGACCATATGTATCACCCCCCCCCCCCCCCCCCGCTTCTCTCTCTGCCACAAGCTCATAAAGATTGTGTTAATGTTGTGGCCTGGAGTTCCAAAGGCTCTTCTCTCTTGATATCTGAATCAGACCCCCTTTTTTTTGGTCGAGTAAGATGTAAACAAGGAAGAGGTTTAATCCTGGTCTGCAGGTAGTATTCACAACAAACTCACCAAACCAACAAAAGGGGAAAGACCTATAAAATACTGAAAATTAGAAATATAAAAGGGAGCACTATAATGGACTTTGTCTACTGTGATACAAGGTGTTTAAGAGAACTTTTAACTTCGTCACCGATCTTCCTCAATTTCTGAAGCTATACACCGGATTCTTTCCCTCCATATTCATTGGTATGATTTTTTTATGTTTTAGAAACTTTACGCTCTATTGTTATGTAGTTGGCATGATTTTGTTTCTAATTAGGCTACGCTAGGCTTGTGTAACTTTTTCTTTTTTTTTAGCTTGGTGTAGGTAGTATGCATAGAAGTCTGCTAATATCCTGACTATGTATGATACACATTAAAAAAAAAATCTATATGTAATCATTTTTGTGCACTCTACCAATATGATTGGTTGTATTCGTTTTTTAAAATATAAAGGCCAATCAATCATATGAGTAGAGTGCATAAAGAGTGCACAAAAATGATTGCATATAGACTCTAAAAAAATACTTCTTACATATTCTATTTATTTTGTCAAAAATTCCCCAATAAACCTTGTTGATAAACTTTGGTCGTCTTCTATGAGTGCTTAGCATGTACGTCATGCCACATGATTCTATTTGATTTATAAAAGCTGTCTTGTAAGTGCCTTCGTATTTATAGAATTCTTTATGTGAGGGGAGGCCTATCTAGGTACGAAGGGCTCGGGCCCAACATGGGATAAAACTCAGGCCCCTATATAAAGAAGGGACTTGCTTGCCCATGAGGGTGGCTACCGACCTGGTGGAGGCGTACCCGAGCTTCAGTCGTGTAAACTGGGTCAGCCAAGTAATATATATCCTACCCGGGAATAGTCAGAGACCCATTGCGAAAAGCAATCCAGAAGTGAGGGGACGGGACAACGCCTGACACCGCATTAAATGAGAGATCAAGTGAATGCCATGTCGCATTGAATGTTGAGTAGGTCAGAGCCATGCCACATTAAATGCGAGCCAGAACTTTCGATCAAACAACGAAAAAAAGTAAGGAGCCAGTGCGGCTCATACAAGACGTCTGCTCCTTTACTCCTCTTGGTAACTTTGCCCAAGGCAGACCTTACGAATGATGGCTGGGGAGGTGGATAGGACATCCTCATCATTCCTCTCCAACAAGTATGACTTGGACGATTCTATAAATAGTGCCACTCCCCGGAGCCAAGGTTACATTTTCTACTCTCATCTCTATTGTCCACTTCTCTCTATCATCTTCAACCTCGACTGACTTAATCATAAGAGCGGTTCTCGATCCCCAATCTCCCCCTCTTCTTCTCCTTTGTAGGACAATATTGTTTGGGCCACTAACGAGTAGCCCAGGTTGTGAAACACGACATCAACAATGACGCCGTTTGTGGGATTTGAACTCACGACCCCACAGATGTTCGAGCTCTCGATAAACCTTTGCAATGCCACGTCTCCACAAGGTCTAGGCCGGACTTAGGTCGAGGCACTCAGTAAAATCTCGCGATGCCAAAGTCTTCGCGGGGTCTAGGTCAGACTTAGATATGAGGCTTTAGTAAACTCTCGCGACCTCGTCTCCACGAGGTCTGGGCCGGACTTAGGTTTGAGCCCTAAGTAAACTCTTGTGATGCCAAAGTCTCTACGAGGTCTAGGCCGGACTTAGGTTTGAGCCTTTAGCGTACCCTCGAGATGACAAATCTCCGCAGGGTCTAGGCCTGACTTACATCCGAGCCATCAATAAACGCCAAGTCTCCATGAGGTCTAGGTCGGACTTAGGTCTGAGCCTTCAGTAAACCCTCGCGATGCCAAATCTCCACAAGGTCTAGGCCGAACCTTGAACCAAGTGTTTAGTAATCACTCATGGTGCGAAGTTCTCCAAGGTCTAGGTCGGACTTAGGTTTGAATCCTTAGTAAACAAACCCTTGCTAATTCTCCTAGGTCTAAGTCGAACTTAGGTTTGAGCTCTCAATAAACCCTCGCGATGCCAAAGTCCTTTGTAGGGTTTAGGCCGAATTTAGGTTTGAGTCCTTAGTAAACCCTCACAACGCCAAGTCTTCGTGACGTATAGGCTGGACTTAGATCTGAGTCCTCAGTAAACCCTCGCGACGCCAAGTCTCCCCGAGGTCTAGGCCGGATTTAGGTCCGAGCCCTTAGTAAACCCGCGTGACACCAAGTCTTCGTGGTGTCTACGCCAGACTTAGATTTGAGCTCTCAGTAAATCCTTGTGATGCCAAGTCTCTCCTAGTCTAGGCTAGACTTAGGACTGAGAGTAACCTCACGATGCCAAGTTGCCAAGTTCTCCGAGGTCTAGGCTGGTTTTAGGTATGAGCCCTGAGTACACCCTCGTGAAGCCAAGTCTCCACGAGGTCTAGCTGGACTTAGGTCCCTAAGTAAATCCTCGTGACGCCAAAGTCTCTATGGGGTCTAGGCCGAACTTAGGTCCGAGCCCTCAGTAAACCCTCGTGACGCTGGAGAGGTCTAGGATAGATTTAGGTTCGAGCCTTCAGTAGACCTTCATGATGCCAAATCTTTATAAGGTCTAGGTTGGACTTAGGCCCGAGCCCTTAGTAACTTGACGACACCAAGTCTTTGCAGGGCCTAGGTCAAACTTAATCCTAGCCTTCAATAAACCCTCGCAATGCCAAGTCTTTGTGGGGTCTTGGCCGGACTTAGATTTAAGCCCTTAGTAAACCCTCACGACATTAAAGTCTCTGCGGGGTCTAGGTCGGACCTTGATTTGAGCTCTCAATAAACTCTCAGTAAACCCTCGCGACACCAAGTTCTCCGAGGTCGATGCTGCTTTTAGGTATGAGCCTTGAGTACACCCTCGCGAAGCCAAGTCTCCACGAGGTCTAGCTGGACTTAGGTCTGAGCCCTAAGTAAATCCTAGTTTCTATGTGGTCTAGGCTGGACTTAGATCTAAGCCCTCAGTAAATCCTCACTATGTCGTCTCCATGAGGTTTTGGACGGATTTAGGTTCGAGTCTTCAGTAAACCCTCGCAATGCTAAATCTTTGTAAGGTTTAGGTCGGACTTAGGTCTAAGCCCTCAGTAAATCCTAGCGATGCCAAGTCTCTGCACAGGGTCTAGGTTAAACTTAGATCCGAGACTTCAGTAAATCTTTAGGATGCCAAGTCTCCTTGAGGTCTAGGCCGGACTGTCTGAACTCTCAGTAAACACTTGCGAGCCCAAGTCTCTATGGGATTTTAGCCGGACTTAGATCCAAGCCCTTATTAAAAACCCTCACGACACCAAAGTCTCTCTGGGGTCTAGGTTGGACTTAGATTCAAGTACTCAGTTAAACCCTCGTGACGCAGAATTTAGGTTGGACCTCGATTCGAGCCTTATGTAAACCTCTCCACGAGGTCTAATTAGACATGATAAATAAATCCTCGTGATGCCAAAGATAGGGTCTAGGCAGGATTTTAGATCCAAGCTCTCAGTAAACCCTCACGATGTCTCCACGAGGTCTAGGCCAGACTTAGGTCCGAGCCCTTAGTAAACTCTCGTGACAGGGTTTAGGTCGGACTTAGATCCGAGCCCCCAGTAAATCCTCGCAATGCCGTCTCTATGAGGTCTAGGCTAGACTTAGGTATGAGTCCTTAGTAAACACCCTCACAATGCCAAAGCCTCTGTGGGGTCTAGACCGAACTTAGGTCCAAGCCTCTCAATAAACCCTTAGTAAGCTCTTGGTAAACTCTCGCGATGCTAAATTCTCTGTGTGGTGTCGGCCAAATTTAGGTCCAAGCTCTCTGTATACTTTCGCGGCATCAATTCTCTTGAGGGCTTCAATTCTCCGTTGGGTCTAGGCTAGACTTAGATCTGAGCCCTTAGTAAACCCTCGCAATGCCGTCTCCAGGAGGTCTAGAATGGACTTACATTCAAGCTCTCAGTAAACCCTCGTGACGCCAAAGTTTTTGTAAGGTCTAAGCTGGTCTTAGGTCCGAGGCCTTAGTAAACCCTTGCGATGCCAAGTCTCCTCAAAGTCTAGGTGGACTTTGATCTGAGCCCTCAGTAAACCCTCATGACGCCAAGTCTTTGTAGGGTCTAGGTCTGACTTAGGTCTGAGCCCTTAGTAAACCCTCCTGACGCCAAGTCTCTGGGGATTTAGGCCCAACTTAGATTCGAGCCCTCAGTAAATTCTCGCGACTCTAAGTCTCTACAGGTCTAGGTCGGACTTAGGTTCAAGCTAAGGTAAACTCTGTTGACACCAAGTCTCTGTGGGGTATAGGCCGGAGTTAGATTCGAGCCCTCAGTAAATCCTCACAATACCAAGTCTCTATGGTGTCTGTGCCAAACTTAGATCCAAGCTCTCAGTAAACCCTCATGACGCCAAGTCTCCCCAGGTTTAGGTTGGACTTAGGTCCGTTTACTTAGTAAACTCTCGCGACGCCAAGTTTTCGCGGGGTCTAGGTCGAACCTCGATTTGAGCCCTCAGGAAACCCTCGAGACGCCAAGTTCTTCGAGGTCTAGGTTGGAGTTAGGTTTGAGCCCTCAGTAAACTTTCACAATGCCAAGTCTTTGCAGGGTCTAGGCTGAATTTAGATCTGAGCTTTTAGTAAATTCTCTCGACGCTAAGTCTTCCTGAGGTATAGGTCGAATTTAGGTCGAATTTAGGTCTGAGTCTTCTCGATAAACCCTTGCGACGCCAAGTTCTTTGAGGTCTAGGCTGGGCTTAGAACCGAGCCTTCAATAAACCTTCGCGATGCCAAGTCTCTCTGAGATCTAGGTCGGATTTAGGTTCGAGTCATCAGTAAACTCTTGCAATGCCAGGTCTTTGTGGTGTCTACACCGGACTTAGATCCGAGTCCTTAGTAAACTCTTGCGACGACAAATCTCCCCGGGTCTAGGCCCGGATTTATGTTCGAGTATTCAGTAAACTCTTGCGACGCCAAGTCTTCGTGGGGTTTTGGTTGGACCTCAATTCGAGCCCTTATTAAATCCTTGAGAAGTCTCCATAGGTCCAGACTTAGGTCCGAGCGCTAAGTAAATTCTCATGATGCCAAAGTCTTCGCACCGTCACGAGTCTCCACGAGGTCTAGGCCTAACTTAGGTTCGAGCCCTTAGTAAACCTGGGACGCCAAGTCTCCACAAGGTAGGTCCGAGACCTAAGTAAATCCTTGTGACACTAAAGTCTCCGCACTCTCGCGACGCCGTCTCCACGAGGTCTAGGACTTAGGTTTGAGCTCTCAGTAAATCATCACGATGCCAAGTTCTGCGAGGTCTAGACCGAACTTAGGTATAAACCCTTATGATGCCAAGTCTTCACGAGGTCTAGGTTGGATCTCGATTAGAGCCCTCAGTAAAACTATTGTGACGCTAAGTCTTCACGAGGTCTAGTGTTGAACCAGATGTTTCGAATTTCGTATCTACGTATATATTTTGATGATAACAAATAAATTCAAGTCTCAAGTTCAATTTGTTTATGCATTGGAGCCAAGCACATCCATCAAGTATGAATAATCAGAGAATAAGTCTACAAATGAAACTCATAAAATAATTTTGTACCTCTCTTGATAAAAATTGAAATTGGATTAAAATTCTAAATTAATCTTTTCTCATAAAATATCAAATTGCATTGTTCACATATGTATGACATCATTAAAATGTTTAATTTCAAAAATTATATTTTTTACATATGCATGACATCATTAAATATTTGAAATTTGAAAATTTATAAGATGATTAATTGTCATTCTTGACATGTGCATGTATTGATTGAAATTTTTGAAAAATGAATGATGTCTTTGACAAATGCAAAAAGGGATTTTATTTGAAAATTTGAAAATATGAATAGTACTCTTATTAGACATGTTAATATTTTCAAATTTGAAAATGAAGACTCATTTATCTATAAATAGCTCACTTAAGATTTGAAAAATTACAAACAAAAGCTTTCACATCAATTGCTAAAGTTATCATTCATTCAAAACTTTCACTTTCTCTTTTCTAAGCATTGAGCGTTAATCCTTGTTCATTTTGAGAGAGATATAAGTTGTATTGTATTGTTCTTATTTCTCTCATTGAGGAGTGTATTATAATAATTTACCCACTATCAGCTCTTGTATCAGTAAGATGGTGCGTATTACCCTTGCGTGTAAAGAAGGTGTTCTACATATGAAATAGTTGAATTACCAAGTTTGAGGTGATTGCAAGTATAGATGGTGTTCTACACAGATTCTTTGTAGCGGTGTTGCTCAAATGTGTAATAGGTTTCTATCTCCACCTAAAAGAGATTGAATAGTGAATTTGAGAATCTGTAAAGGGTATTTTGAAGCGAGAACATAGGCAATACGGTTGAATCTCGTTAAAATATTGACTTTGCTTTATCTTACACTTGTTTTTTATATTTCCTGCTGCTTTATATTTTGTTTATATTTTAATATTGTGTATTTAATTTATAAGTATTACTTTTTTTTAATATAACCCAATTCACCATTCCTCTTATGTTAGTCATTTAGGCAACAATTGGTATCAGAGTAATGACTATATTATAAAATTAATTATCTGTTGAGTTAAAGTCATATGGCTAACATTACAACTACATTTGTTGAAGGTCAATTCAGTAGTCCGCCTCCACTATTTTGTGAAGACAATTACACATTCTGGAAAACTAAAATGAGAATATTTTTGAAGTCTCAAGGTCGAGAGATAAAGAAATGCATTGTAAATGGTCTTATATCCCAACAAAAATTGTTGATAAAGTAAAGGTAAAAAAGGAAGATGAAGAATTTCATTGTGAAGACGATAGATTTTTATACAATGAATGTAATGGTTATAAATTTTCTATATAATGCTTTCATAGCAATGAATTTAACAGAATAATGACATGCAGGATATCAGAGAAAATCTGAGACAACTTGTAAGTAACTTATGAAATAATTTTGCAAGTTAAAGAATAAAAAATTTATATTCTTACGCAAGTTAAAAAATCTATTTTTTCTATGTATACTCGTTTTATAAATATTATAAATAGTTTGATAGCTTTTAGTAAAATTTATTCTAGTTTGGAGATAGTAAGGAAAATTATCAACTCTTTGTCAAAATGTTGTGGGAATCAAAAGTGACGACAATTCTTGGAGATAGGTCTGAGCCCTCAGTTTCCCTCGAGACGTCGAGTCCCCAGTTGGTCTAGGTCAGACCTAAATCCAAAATCACGACACCAAAATCTCTGCAAGGTATATGCCAGAATTAGGTTTGAACCCACACTAAACCCTCATGACGCCAATTCTCTGTGGGGTCTAGGCCGTACTTATATTTGAGCTTCTATAAACCCTCGCGACGCCGTCTCCATGAGGTCTAGGCTGAACTTAAGTTCAAGCCCTCGATAAACCCTTGCGACGTGAAAGCCTTTGTAGGGTCTAGGCCGGATTTAGGTTTGAGCCCTCAATAAACCCTCGCGACATCAACTCTCTATAGGGTCTAGGCCGAACATAGATCTGAAACCTCTGTAAACTCTCGCGATGCCAAATCTTGCCAAGGTCTAGGCCGGACTTAGGTTTGAGCTCTTAGTAAACTCTTGCGATGCCAAGTTCTCTAAGGTATAAGCAGTACTTAGGTCCAAATCCTTAGTAAACCCTCGCAACGCCAATTCTCCATGGGGTCTAGGCCGGACTTAGATCTGAGGCCTTCGTGACATTGTCTCCACGAGGTCTAGGTTGGACTTAGTTTCGAGCCCTCGAAAAACCCTTGTGACACGAAAAGCCTTTCTAGGGTCTAGGCCGAATTTAGGTCCGAGCCTTTAGTAAACCTTCGCAACATCAAGTCTCTATAGGGTTTAGACTGAACTTAGATATGAGCTTTCAGTAAACCCTCGCGATGCCAAGTTTTGCTAAGGTTTAGGCTGGACTTAGGTTTGATTCCTTAGTAATCCTTCGCAAAGCCAAGTTCTTCGTGGTCTAGGCCAGACTTAGGTCCGAGCCCTTAGTAAATCCTCGCGTTGCCAATTCTCTGTGGAGTCTAGGTTGGACTTAAATCCAAGCCCTCAATAAACCCTCACGATGTCGTATCCATGAGGTTTAGGTCAGACTTAGGTTCGAGCGCTAGTAAACTCTCGCGATGCCAAAGTCTTTGTGGGGTCTAGGTCAGATTGAGATCCAAGCCCTTAGTAAATCCTCACGATATCGTCTCCATGAAGTCTAGGCCGGACTAAGATAAAGTCCTAAGTAAACCCTCCATATGCCAAGTCTCCTTGAGGTTTAGGCCATACCTAGGTTTGAGCCCTCAGTAAACCCTTATGACGCCAAAGTCTTTGCAGGGTAGATTCGAGCCCTCAGGCCTTAGTAAACCCTTGCGATGCGAAAGCCTTTGTAGGGTCTAGGCTGGATTTAGGTTTGAGTCCTCAGTAAACCCTCGTGACGCCAAGTTCTTTTCGATCTAGGCAGTCTTGCTCGAGCCTTCAGTAAGTCCTCGTTATGCTAAAGTTCTCCAAGGTCCAGGCCCTCGATAAGCCCTCGCAACACTAAGTCTTCCAGGGAGTAAAGAAAAACGACACAAGATAGAGGGAGCCAAGGTTCAATGCACAAAGTAGAAAAAGAAACTTTCATTATAATTTGTTTTGTTTACATATGAAAGGACAACAAAGGGTTTACAAGAAAAGAAAAGAAAATAAAAGAACAGAAGGTCTCTTCATTTTGGGAGTGGTCGGCCATCTCGGAATGGAGGCAGGCTTCTTGACGTTCTTAGCAAATTCAGAAAGAGAGTGCGGGTTGAAACGTCCGTAGGTCTAGGCCGAGGTTGGCCAGGATGTATTCGCATAGCCTCATTAGGCCTTCCTGATAACCATAATTCCAGGTAGAGTTGTGAATTTGACATGAGACACCTGGGGCCCAAATTCCTCCAAGTATTGGCATTTCTTTTCAGGGATGTATCCCAAGTCTACCTTATAGGATTTGAGTTTTTCTTTTGGCATGTATCCCAATTCTACCTTATAAAAAATACATTTTTGACTATCAAGAAGTTTTTCAAAGTTTCTTTTTCCATTTGTAAAGTTTTCAACAATTTTTTTTAAATCAGCCACTTTCTTTTTCAACTCATCATGTTCATCTTTTGAAACTATATATATATATTTTAAAATATCAATTTCATTTGTTAAAAAAAAAAATTTCTTTTTCAAAACGGTATACTTGATACCTAATTTTTCAAGTTCTTTATATACCTCTTCCAAAATATTTTGCAATTATTCATAAGAATGATTTTTAATATTTTCAAAATTTGTTACTTCAAGATCATTTTTAACCATAAGACAAAAATTTACAGAACGTTCATTACTTGCGTTGCTGTCTGAGCTATTTGAATCATTATTCCATGTAGTTTTCATTACTTTATTGCCTTTGTATCGATCTTTCTTTAGCAAGGGACAATCTGCTTTGATATGCATATCCAGGCTTTTTACATTTATAACAAATTAATAAATCATTTTTACCCGTATTTTTGTTGGAATCTCTTAATTCTTTTTGTAATCATTGCAATCTCTTCATCTTTATTATCGCTTTCCTCATTTTTATCGCTTTCACTTTCATGGGGAACAGTTTTGAGTGACAAGCTCTTCTTTTGCTTTTCTTCTTTTTCTCATCTTTTCAATATGTATTCATGAGTAATAAGTGACCCAATAAGTTCATTTACTTTGAGTTATTTAAGATCCTCAGTTTCAAGAATCGCTGTCACTTTTGAGTCCCAACGTTTTGGCAGAGAATTGAGAATTTTCCTTACTATCTCCAAACTGTAATAAATTTTATCAAGAACTGTCAAGCTATTTATAATATTAGTGAAACGAGTATACATAGAAGAAATAGATTCATTATCATTCATTTTAAACATTTCATATTCATACGTAAGAGTATAAATTTTTGATTATTTGTCTTGTAAAATTCTTTCATAAGTTACTTCTAAATTGTCCCAGATTTTCTTTGTTGTCTTGCAAGTCATTATTCTGTTAAAATCATTGCCATTGAGAGCATTATATAAAAAATTTATAGTCATTACATTCAATATATAAAAAGCTTATATCATATTCACGATTAAACTCTTCTTCTTCCTTATTGACCTTTACTCCATCAACAATTTTTATTGGAATATAAAGCCCATTTACAATGCATTTCCAGATTTCTCGACCTTGAGACTGAAGAAATATTCTCATTTTAACTTTCTAAAAAGTATAATTATCTCCACAAAATAGCGGAGGCCGACTACTGGATTGACTTTCAGCGAATGTAGCTGCAATGTTAGCCATATGATCTTTAATTCAACAGATAATTAATCTTATAACAGAGTCATTTCTTTGATACCAATTGTTGCCTAGATGACTAACACAAGAAGGGGTGAATTGGGTTATATTAAACCAAATACACAATATAAACTATAAACAAAATACGAAGTAGCAGGAAATATAAAGAGTAAGGGCAATAAAAAGTAAACTCAGTATTTTAACGAGGTTCAACCCCACTGTTTACATTATCGTTTAAAGCTACCCATTGAAAATTTTCAAATTCACTATTCAATCTCCTTCATGTGGAGATATAAATGTATTACATTTTTTAGCAACACTGCTACAAAGAATCCATGTAGAACACCCTCTACACTTAAAATTACCTCACATTTGGTGATTCAACTATTCCTTGTATAGAATACCTTATATGCGCATACTTTTTCTGATACAAGAGTTGATAGTCGATAGATTATCACAGTACACTCCTCAATGAGTAAAATAAGAATTAAGGATTAGGGTGCAAAATTTAGAGAAGAGAGAATGAGGGTTTTGAAAGAATGATGCAAAATTTTACAATTGATGTGTAGACTATTGTTGTCGTTATTTTGTAAAACTCAAGTGAGTTATTTATAAACAAATGAGTCTTCAATTTCAAATTTTAGAAAATTTGAAAACATTATTCACATTTCAAAATATTCAAATAAAAGCATTCTTAAGACAACATCATTCATATTTTAAAATATTCAAAAAACACATGCACGTGGCAAAAGATGACACTCAATCATCTTCCAAATTCAAAATTCAAATTTTTGATGATGACATTGCATATGTTATGCACATGTAAAATATAATTTTTGAATTTAAACATTTTGATGATGTCATTGCATATGTCATGGATATGTAAAACATAATTTTTGAAAGTAAACATTTTAATGTGTCATGCATATGTCATGCGCATGTAAAATATAATTTCTAAAACTAAACATTTTGATGATATCATGCACATGTAAAAAAAGAAATTTGATGCTTTGTAAGAGAAGATTAATTTTGAACCTTAATCCAATTTCAAATTTCAAATTGTTCTTCTTCTCGCTCATGCTTGATTTCTTAATGTGTTTAACTCCCTTCATGCGTAGAAAACTTGAGCTGGAGTCTTAAATATTATTTGTTATCATCAAAATCTATACGTAGATACGAGATTTGATACCTTGTATTCTTTTTAATGATGACAAATATTTTAGTAAACATCTGCAACCTGCAGTAATACTTAAGCTCCCATTGAAAATATGCGTTAGTTTTTCAAGTAAAATATAAATATGATTCTAGCATATATAACAAGGTAGTATAATACTAATCTTCTATTCTTTTTGGCATCATTAAAAATAAACCGTAATTGGCTTCAATAAAATTTCTTCATGCAATAACCAATAAACAAATAAAATGGTGTGTTAGTATAAATGGTGCGTTAGTAGAAATTGGAGCCACCCGTGTCAAACAAAAGCTGTAAAGGCTGAGGTCTAACTCTGTCGTCTCGGTGTAGAGATTTGATATCTGCTTGATGTTATTGACAAATGAGATATTATCTAGATTTGAAAGTTTTGAATTGCTGTTTAAATGATCCTTTTCACCCATCGGATACTCAAAGAAAAATTTTACATTTCTTATTGATCTAGTTTCTGTTGATAGAATGATTGAGAAAATTTCTTCTAGTAATCTTTCGGATCTGAACCAAGAACCGCCTTAACCGGTCATTTAGTCTCTTGAGGCTGTCAATACCATGATAGAAGTAGAAATATATTTTTCTGGTAGGACAGATTCTGAGGTTGTTACAAGATCAAGAACTCTTAGTGCTCAATATACTGCCTCTACGATTATGTCTCAGAGCTTATTAGCGATGGAAAATGAGATTGATCGACTTAATAATCAAATATTTATATTGTATCAAAAGCTTTCAAATAAAGGTAGAAAGAATAAGAGGTTAAAGCAAGAAAATAAAAATTTGACGGAATTAGCTCGTGTTCTGAAACTATGAATAGAGGAGTTAGAACGAGTGAGAGTTCAAATATAGAGTCAACATCAGCAGATAATGGCAGCGTTTCAGCATTTACAAAAAAATAGGGACAATTGTAACTAATCTCGCTGGTTTAGCTAAGTAACTTTTGACAATATGCATCCAACATATCTTATAAGTTTGACTAAATAAGATTTGAAAAGATGATTGTTTGTCTTGTAGTTATTTTCATCTCTATAAGAGTAGTTATCAGTTTTATCTAAATCGCATCAAATCTTCTTCTCATCTCTGTAAATTATTTTCTTTCTCATTGTACAAACAATAACTCATCAATTTTCCTTCAGTACTTCTCATAATCAAGATATGAAGTATTCTTCACCTCAGTCTTGATCAAGATATGAGGTATTCTTCACCTCCCAATCTATTTCTGCATCTGTCGTAGGTGCCATGAAATAACAAAAGACTGATTTGGCTAATAAATCAGATCATGACGTCAGTTATGAGCTTGTGAGTCTCGAAACTCGATATTTATCATCAATTGTTACTTTTTTCGTTTGGTTGCAGTCCAAAACTCGCAAAATTGAGAAATTTAGCGAAATGGTTTTGTATTTAAACGATTTGTTTATGAGTCAAACAGAAAAAAGTAGAGTTAAAGCAACATAATAAGGATTTAAAATTATTGATTGTCTCTTCATTTCGACTGCCTAATCCTTTAGACGAAAATAACATGTTGATCTATGAAGAGTAAATGCAGTTGAAAGATCATACTAGAAGTCTCAAGTTTTTGTCAATCATTTGAGATAATGGAATAAAAATATTCAACAGATATTCATGGCATGATCATTCATATTTCTTTTCTAATCATGCATAGTCTATATTCTAGAAAGGTTTTGTGAAAATGTCTGCCAATTGATCGTGTGTGCTTGTGAATTCTAGTACAGTATTACTCATCTGCAAATGATATCTAATTTCTATATGTTTAAGTCCTAGAATGTTGTATTGGGTTCTTTGAAAGATTTATAACACTTGTATTATCATATTTAATAGGAATATGATTGTACATAAGGTTGAAATCCTCATGTTGTTACTTTATGTAAAGAATTTGAGCACAACAACTGCCTATGGTAATATATTCTAGGGGTGTCAAAATGTGTCATCGTGTCGTGTTAAGATATGTACATTACATTTAAAGGGTCAACACGAACACGACCCGTTAAGGGTTTTGTGTCAAAAATCTCAACACTAACACGACCCTTTAAGATAACGTGTTGACACGACCCGACATGTTAAGACACGTTAGTCAACACAATAAATTTATACGATCAGACATGTTTCAACCCGTTGACACGTTTATGACACGTTTGACAAGTTTAGACCCGTTTGCTGAGTAATTTATTTTATTATTTTAAAGAAGTATTAAATTATAAATGATAGCTATAAAACATAAAATATTAAAATACACCACGATCCACAATGACACCATCACAGTCCAAATATTGTAAAATATTAAAATTACATTCCAAATATAAATGATAATAAACAATACACATTGTAAGCAAATTAATTTTACACCCAAATATGATAAAAACACAAAATTAAACATGTTTAGAACTTGCAAAAGGAGGTGGAGCTACTGGAGCATCGTCATTGTCTTTGTTGATATTCCACTCCATTACATCTTTGGTTATCTCATCCACATCCAATTCAGGATTTTCTTTTATTTCTATATAAAAAAATATATATCAATAAACAAAATTATTAAACATTTCCTCTACAAGTTGACAATTCAAAAAAAATGTATAGATAACTAAATTATTTTCACCTTTAACTTCAACTTCAAACTAGTCCAAATCAATAAAATCATTATTTTCACCTTCTGCCTTAGTCATCTGATAACAAACAACAAGAACAAATGGGTTATTTTGTAATCAATAACCTCTGCAAAAGACTAATCTATAGTAATCAAAGTTGATCCATAAATCAAATTATGAGATTGACAAATAATAGTTATGCTGCTAATCTATGGTAATAAAAGCTGGATGAAGTACCTTGCCTCAATGGATGTCTCTTCTTCAAGCCAAAAATATGAGTTCCTATAAAAAAAAACAAAAGCTATTATAAGCAAAAAGTAACACCACAAATTAGATAGTTAACCTTTGAAGTGGCATATCAAGTTAAAAAGGTGGTTCTTCACACAATAATTTCAAGTTTTTCATGGAAACATTTAGGTAAAATGTATGTGGCATATCAAGTTAATTCCAATTACCTCAAGTAAAATGTTACATTGCTAGAGGTTGTCATATAATTTTGAAGATAAAGATTGGCCTAAACCCTTTATTGCCAAGCTAGAAAATAAATGTATGCAAGACTCTTTCAAGATTGTTTTCAATTTCAAGCAAGCCTTAAATAAATACTTTGAAAGTTGTTTTGAATACCCAACGAAAATCGAAAAGGGTAGAGCAGTTATAAAATGCGGTAGGAAATTAAGAATATTACAACCTTTAACTGTTGAATCCACTAGTCCAAAATATAGTTTACAACAAAAAATTGAGATGTTTGGAGGAATGATAGCATTGCAAACCAGATTGGATGACTTATATTTCCTGTACCATACAACGATCTCCAAGCTGATTCAATATTGAGACATTCCAATGTGCACAAAGTCTAATATACCTAAGTAAAAGAGAAGGTTGAACCACTGTCATTCTATTCCTCAAACCAAAAATTAATAAATCCATGATAAAAGATAAATATATACTAATAATATTTCATCCATGATCTCTTAAAATATTGCTGATTAGTTTAATTAAAAGGTATTAAGAGTAATGCAGAGAACAAAAAACAGAGTAGAGCATGAAGACGATGAGTTACGGGTTACCTTTAGGGTTTGGGTGAATCAGTGTGGCGTGAAAAGAGGAGAGGCTGAGAGGGGCCGTGCGTGGGTGGGCAATGCGGTGAAGAGAATGGTGCGGCTGGCGGCGTGCTCGTGACTGTGAGAAGAGGAGAGAACAGAGATGAGAGAAGCGGCCAAGAGGTGAGAAGGCGAGAAGGAAAGTGGAAATACCTAGAATTTTGGGAGTCTAGAAGCCAAACTGCCGAATGAGAGGAGACTTTGTTGGGAGGGAGTTGATTCTCGAAGGACCTGGAGGGCCGGAGGCTGGAAAAGGGAATTGCCGAGTTCCGATTTGCCGAAGGAGATCAGAGGAGACTTGGGACTTGAGAGGGAAATCGAAAATGAGAGAAATTGGGGGTGGGGTGGGGTGGGGGGGTGCGGCGTGCGGTAATGGCCTTATAGACTAGAGTTTTTTGAAAATAGGTGAAAAAAAAATTAAAAATAGGTTATAGGTGAAACCGTGTCTTAACGGGTCTTAGCGGGTTTGACCCGTTATGATCCATTATCAAATCGTGTTTTAACAGGTTAATACGATTTGACGCGAAACCCGTTAAGACTAAACACTAACCTGTTTTTTTCGTGTCGTGTTTGTTTCGTTTTAACGTATCATGTCATATATTACCACCCCTAATATATTCTGCATCAGCAATAGATAATGCAACAAAATTTTATTTTTTACTAAACCATAAAACAAGTGCATCACCTAAGAAATGATATGCTCCACTAGTATTTTTTCGATCAATTTTACAATCAACATAATCTGCATCTGAATAACTGATAAGATCAAAAGAAATGTGCTTAGGATACCACAACCTTAGGTCAATGATATTGGCAAGATATTTAAGAATATGCTTGACAGTAATCAAATGAGATTGCTTCGGAGATTATTGAAAACGTGCACATAAATATACATTGAACATAATATCAGGTCTACTAGCTGTCAAATATAATAAACTACCAATCATACCTCGATATACATTTGAGTCAACTGACTTACCGCTTTCATCTTTATCAAATTTGGTGGTTAGACTCATTGGTGTTTCAATTATATTCGCATCTTCTATCTCAAACTTTTTGAGTAACTCTTTGATATATTTTGTCTGATTAATGAATGTTCTATTTTTTGCTTGCATGATTTGCAATTCAAGAAAGAAATTAAATTCTCCCATCATGCTCATTTCAAATTCTTCCTGCATACTCTTAACAAAATCTTAGCATATATTTTCATTAGTAGCACTAAATATTATATCATTCACATAAATTTGAATTAAAAAAATATCATTTTGTTTATATTTGATGAAAAAAGTAGTATCGATCTTTGCTCTTGAAAAATATTTTTCAACCAAAAAATCATTAAGCCTCTCATACTAAGTTCTAGGTAGTTGTTTGAGTCCATATAATACTTTTGTGAGCTTAAAAACATGATTATGAGAAATATAATTTTCAAAATCTGCAGGTTGTTCAACATATATTTCTTCATTTATAAAATCATTTAAGAAAGTACTTTTAACATCCATTTGAAAAAACTTGAAATCTTTGTAACATGCATATGCAAGTAACATTCCAATAGTTTCTAATCTTGCGACAGGTGCATACATTTCATCATAATCGGTTCCTTCCTCTTGGTTGAAATCTTGGGCTACAAGTCGAACCTTATTTCTAATGATGATTCTAGACTCATCTTTCTTATTTCTGAAAGGAAAATACTGGGGATCGGTCCGTCTGATTCCCTTGAAAAACGGACGCCGGTGTCTCTACCTGTGGTGAATGTCACCCATTACCGATGGCGTCACCCACTGCCGGCAGCGTCGACGCCGTCTGGGTTGAGGCCGAATATCCATTTTAATATCTTATTTTATTTTTTTATTATATTTTTTATTATATTTTTTATTATATTTTTTAAATATATTTTTATTGTATTTTTTAAATTTTATTTTTTTATTGTATTTTTTATTATAGTTTTTAAAATTTTTTATTATATTTTTATTGTGTTTTATTGATGGGCTGTTTTTAATGGGGATCGGATGGACCAATCCCCAGCGTCTCCCTTTTTAAAAACCTATTTTGTTCTAATAACAGTATAATTTTTAGGTTTAAAAACAAGTGTGCAAACATCATTTTTTTAAATTTTATTTAGCTTTTCTTGCATAGGTAGAATTCATGATTCATCAATGAGTGCTTCATTAATATTTTTGGGTTAAATTTGAGATAGAAAAGCAGTGTGATTGTAAATATTTCTAAGAGATAATCGAGTACTTACACCTCGTGAAGGTTTTCCTAGAATTTATTCCACTGGATGATCTTTTACATGTTTATACCCTTTAGATACATATTGTACTAAGTCTTGATGATCTTTCTTGATGTCTCCATCTTAGACTTCTTTCATTGTATTCTCTTTGTTGAGATTGAGACTATTTGTGTTATTTGTACATTCTGATTATTCATCAATAGATTTCTTGGAGAGTAGAGGGTTAATTTTATCAAATACTACATGCATAGATTCTTGTACAGTTAAAATCTTTTTATTGAATACTCTATAATTTTTACTATTTGTTAAATAACCAAGAAAATACCTTCATCAGATTTTGTATCAAACTTTATTAAATTATCACTGTCATTGAGAATAAAACATTTGCATCCAAATACATGAAAGTAATTAATGTTGGATTTTTTCTCATTTCAAAACTCAATGAGTTTTATCTAATTTAGATCTTAACATAACTCTATTTATAACATAACATGCAGTACTTACCGTTTCGGCCCAAAAATAACTAGGTAAATTATTCTCATTAAGTATTGTTTTTGCTATTTCTTAAAGATATCTATTCTTCCTCTCTACTACTCCATTTTGTTAAGGAGTTCGAAGAGCAAAGAAATTATGCGGAAAACTATTTTCATCACAAAAAAATTCAATATTTTTATTGATAAACTCTTTTCCCCTATCATTTCGGATGTTTGAAATAGTATAACCCTTTTCATTTTGAAATAACTTGGTAAAAACATTATGTATCTCATATTTATGAGCGAGAAAGATGACCCAAGTATATTTAGAGAAATCATAAAAAATAACAAATATATAATATTTTTCTCCCAGACTCGCAACTCTATTAAGTCCAAAAATGTCCATGTGTATTAGTAGTGAACTATGTTTTTTAGTTTTGAAAGAAATTTTTGTTTATTTACCAAACTGGCAAGTATCACAGATTTTGTCTTTAAAAAAGTTTGCTTTTGGTAAACCTCTCACAAGATCATTTTTTTAAAGTTTGGAAATAAGTTCTATATTTATATGACCTAACCTTCTATGTCATAACCAACTATTTTCATGTTGAACTGATAAACAAATAGTATCTTGTGAGACAATTTCTTTAAATTCGATTGTATAAATATTATTATTTTTAAGAGTAAGAAAATAAACATTGCAATCATGATTATTTAAAATAATGTACTTATCATTTTTGAAAGTAACTGTAAATCCTTTATCGCATATTTGACTTATACTCAAAAGATTATGTTTTAAACTATCAACAAGTACAATATTTTTAATTATGAGAGAAAACTCTTTATCAATTTTACCTATTCCTATGATCTTCCCTTTTGAATTGTCTCCAAATGTCACGTGCCCTTCTTCTTTAAAAGTGAGGTCAATAAACTTAGTTTTGTCTCCTGTTATGTGTTTTAAGCATCCGTTGTTTAAAAGTTATTTACTTTGACCTATGGAGGATTTCATGCATACCTACAAAAGCAATTAAAATAATTTTTCTTATTACCCAAGTTCTTTGGGTCCTTTATTAGTATTATAAGAAACAATATTTTTTGATACCCATTTGACCATTTGACCCTAATAGTCATTGTATATTTTCTTCTAATAGGACAAGTATGATAGGTGTGACCATTTCTATTACAAAAATTACAAATAACATGTAACATATTTGAAAAATCTGAGTGATTGTAAAAATATTTTTTTAAAAAAAATTTATTTTTATGAAAAAAATTTTGAAAACCTGATTTTGATTTAGTCAGTTTATCAAATTTTTTTTATAGGGTTTGAGTTTTTGAATATCTTTTATCCTTTTCTTTATATAGCCCTTAACCTAAGCCACGTTACAAACTTTTTGTGTTGATCGTTCTGATTCTAAGTAACTTTTTGTGTTAGTGTTCTTATAATAAGATTAATGTTTATTGCTTGTCTTTTATATATAATTGCCTAATTCCCTATTGAGTGTGTGCACCCATTGTCAATTTCATAGAGAGAACTCCTACACGAAACACTTTTATACCCGTGAGATATAGAGTTGAACATTTTGCTTGAGATATTCTTGATGTTGCATGTGTCACGGTTTGTGGTTAGATGAATATGATTCGGAGCACACACATACTCTATGGATCGCTAGAGGTGGATTGATTGTGATGAGGTTATTAGATTTCTAAGATTGTTTTGATATGTGAATTCGAAAAGTGTGACTTGGTGCCTTCTATGTGGGGGTGTGATTAGTGCATGGAAATTACTAGGGACTAGCAATGAGTAAGTTAAGGGTGTGATGAGTGCGCGAAAGTACACTCTAAATACCCTAATATTGGATTAAATTAAAAATAAAAATAGAAATAATTGGATTTCATTTATTTTATTGAATTAGATTTCTATTCACAATGAAATGTTTTTAAGCATTATTTTTCTTATTTTATTTTATTTTATTTATTTATTTTATATAGTTTTATTTTATTTTATTTTTACTTATTTATTTATTTATTTCTTAGTAGTTGAAGGAGGGAAAAAACACTTCAAGATCAATGGGCCTTCACTTCAACACGTACACGACAAAGCATAGAAATGCATGCATGATTAACCGAGCCCGCAATTAAATCAATTTATAAGTCACAAAGTGGGGCACGACAATATGTTTCATGGGCTAAGTTTTCAAATAACACACGACAACACAATTTTCTTTCGAGGATTTTTTTTTTTCCATCATGTTTATGGATAACTAAATTTTTTTTTTTCCATCATGTTTATGGATAACTAAATTTTCAAGTATGGTTAGGGATGAACTTGTACATTTGATAGTATTTTTAATTTATTTTCAATTCATGTATTTGATTTTTAATTATTAAAATTCTTTGTTTTATCATTCTCATATATTGTTGATATTTTCTTTTCTAAATAATCATAGAATTTATTTCGTTTATAGATTCAGTCATGTTTTTTCTATTGAATGGATTGGTTCTTTGATTATGTTTGGATCAATTGATTACCTGTGTTGATTTAATTTTCTGCTACAATATCACTCTCTGAGTATATTGTCGTCGTTGCGTTTTCTCAATGTGGATAACAACTTGCGTGATTTAAAAGTGATGAATGATTTTTCAAAAGTTTACTTACATTTGATTTAATTTTGGTTTATAATTCTATATCTTTTAATTGAGAATTACGGAATTGAATTTTCAATTGAGTTATTAATAAATTAAGAATAATTAAAATATCGAAAATGTACAAGGGATTCTCGAAACTCTATTGTTTGTCAATTTTGATTAATTTTTCTGTTAATCACTTTGTTTAATGTTAATTTTCATTTAAAATCAATTTTTATTGGTTCAATCATTTAATAATTTTTTTTTAGTTTCTTTGTTCTCTAAACTATTTTTTTAATTTTTCTCCTTGTGGAATCGACACTCCAAAGTTACACTACAACTACCGCGTTATTTTTTGGACTTAATCAAGACCCTTCAGGGACTTGAGTGTACTGAAGGAGATCATGGTGCATCTTTGTTCCCCTCTCCTAGCGATTGAGGCGACTGGGAGCCCACTTACCGGGCCGGATCGACAAGTCGTAAGGGACTTGTAGAATGTTTTGACCTTTGGTTGGATCAAATACATCAAAATGTGCTGGTCAGAAAGGATATCATCCATCCACAACTTGTCGGGGTGAGCATAAGCCAGGCTAGTACAACCCTAGGGGGGGCGTGCGAGAAACAAAGCAGTGTGACAATTCGACAGTTCAGCCAGTACGAGTAGAGGCCGACATGACAGAACTAGGAGGTGTGGTAAGTTCTGAAGAGGTAATAATGGTAGGCACGTCGGGAGTACAGACCAATCAGGACCCCGAGGCATCGGAGCACAAAATTGATTGGCTTTCTGTCAAGCAGTCCATTACAAGAATTAAGAGCACAAAAGCGTGCAGATGGCATGCCATTAACTGTAGTCCCAAGACTAGTAAGACGAACAACCAGATTTAGCATGCTAGGGATTGAAAGACAAATAGACGAATTCAGCACACTAGGGCTCGAAAGACGAACTGGTCGGTTTGGGACACTAGGATTTAGGAACATCAGGCGAATGTACAATATTTGTCGTTCGAGAATTCCCACCACATTACCCATGGTAGGAATTCACATGGTAAAAAAAAAAAAAGAGAGAGAGAAGGAAAATGATGCAGTCTAAGAAAATTTCCATTGAAGTCCCTTTGCTAAAAATTTATGAAGTACTTTGAAGGGAGGCCCATCCAGGTAAGAAGGGCCCAAACCCAAGATGAGATAAACTTAAGCCTTGTATAAGGAAAGGACTCCCCCATAGGGGTGGCTACCAAATCGGTGGTGGCACACTCGAGCTTCAGTCGTGTGAACATGGTTAGCCAAGCAACATATAGAGAAATGCTAGGAACCGGATGGGTTCCAAAATGATTCACACTTGGCCAATCATAATACGACACGTCAACTATTACATGTTAGGAATGCTAGATCCATCCATACCAAATCCTGAGACAAATAGCCTATCTCGAATCCCTCTCTCCATCTCCCCCTCTCTTTAATATGCAAACGTATAAAACAAAGAAACGGGGAGAAAAATAAAGGAGAAGTCTCCATTATTGCTTCTCCCTCTTATTCTCCATTGTAGGAGAGGATTGTTTAGGCCACTGTCGAGTAACCTAGGCTGCGAAATACAACATCAACACTTTATCTAGCAAGACGCAACTTCACCATTCTAGTAAGATTGTTCTTTCTTTGTCGCTTATGATATTTTTTTATGTTATCTTAACGTTGGTTATAAACTTTGTTGGACTTGAGGTAGAGTGAGGAAATGAATTTCATGACTTAAAACAATGGACTTAAGGTTTTTATTTTTTCTTAAATAAATTAAAGGAGAGTGCTAATTAGATAATCAACTCATCACAAAAATAATTGTTCATCCCTTTTATATATGTTCATCCTTTATTGATTTGCCATTTGAGAACAACCCATCTCACTTTGGAACATAACTAATATTCCAACACTTTTTTTGTGCACTTAGAAGGAATAAAAGAATAAGGTGCAACCTTGTTTTGTGAATATATTTTGGTCAACATCCTTGGAATTATAAAGACAGATAGATAGTTCTAACTATTTGGTAAGCTGTATCCTAACTTCTAAAGACAAATCAATAATTTTTCTGTGCATTTTTGTTTCTTCTCGTGATAGAAATTCTCAAAAGTGTGTTGCCTTGAAAAATGTTTGGTGGTTGTGTAGCTTGTAGCTGTCAATAGATGCCTGAGCTACCCTAAACCAAAATTCTTAACTCTTAAACTCTAAATGCTAAACCCTAAGTCCTAAAATTTTAAACCTTAAACGCTAAACCTTGAACCTAAATCCTAGCCCTAAACTCCTAAGTCCTAAATCTTAAACACTAAATCCTAAACCCTAGACTCTACCTAAATTCTAATCTTTAAGTCCTAAAACACTGGATTGGAAGTAAGAACAATTGCTCCAATGTTATCACACCATAATATCAGAGGCGATAATAGAGAATTCCAAGATCACGGAACAACATTCACTACTAGTATAACTCAGCTATAGCAAGGGCCATAGAGCGATATTCTGCCTCTGTGCTAGATTTAGACACAACATTTTGTTTCTTTGTACTCCATGAAATAAGATTCTGGCCATTGAAAATACCGTAGTCACTTGTAGACTTGCGATTGTCTGTATTGCTAGCCCAATTAAAATCGCATAAAGTATTCAAGGTAGTAGAGGAAGGTGTATAATGGAGACCATAATTAACCTTTTTAAATAATGAAGAACTCGTTTAACAGCACCCCAATGAGGTTCTCGTCGATTATGCATAAATTGACATAATTGATTGACTGCATAACTGATATTGGGTCTTGTTAGAGTACAATACTGAAGTGCACCAACGACCTGCCTATATTTAGTAGGATCTGTTAAGAGCTCACCATCATGTGCTGAAAGTTTCGAACCAGAAATAGTAGAAGAGAAAAGGGGTCGAGCACCAACCATACGAGTCTTATGAAGTAAATCAGAAATATACTTCAATTGTCTTAGATGTAAGCATTCTTTATCACAAACAGCTTGGATTCCTAGAAAATAAGAGATTTCCAAGATTTTGAACATGAAAAGAGGATTGCAAACCAGAGATAAGATTCTCAATCTCTAAATAGCTAGAACCTGTGACAATAATATCATCTATGTATATTAGGACAAACAATTTAAAGTTGTCTGTCTGTAATGTGAACAAGCTATAATCAACTTCAGATTCCTTAAAGCTAATGTCGAGGAGATGGTGAGAAAGCCTCCTAAACCAAGTCTCTCGAGCTTGTTTAAGTCCATACGATGATTTATGCAATCAATAAACAAAATCTGGTTTGGAATCATCAACAAATCCTTATAATTTTTCCATATATACCTCTTCATCTAAGAAACCATGCAAAAAGGTATTAGAGACATCTAGTTGTTTAATAGGCCAATTAAATGTTACATAGCCAAGGATAAAACCAATCCAATGGTGGAAGGCTTGATTATTGGAGAGAACGTCTCATGATAGTCTATGCCACAATGTTGATCAAACATTTAGCTACCAATCTTGTATTGTACCTATCAATTTTGCCATTAGGTGTTCTTTTTATCTTATAGAACCATTTGTTTCTTACAATATGATGGTGTGATGGTTGAGGACAAAGAGACCAAGTCCCATTAACCCTTAGTGCATCAAATTCTTTGCCCATTGCTGCCCTCCAGTTTGGATTTGAGACTGCTTTATTGGGTCAGTTTGAGGCGACCCTTCTTCCAGAGAAATTCCCAAATTCTTAGATGAATGTTCAATGACCAACACAGACACATTCCCCCCCCCCTAGATCCATGCGTAACAAAATAAGATTCATGGACACATGTAGTCCTTACATTTGGAAAGCATAAAACATAATAGCTTCTAGAACTTAAAAGAAAAATTAAAACGCAATGTTCCAAATGAGGAGCTAAGATAATTCAAATGACGTCGTTGCCTTTAGTTAAAGACAACCCAAAATGACATCACTTGACTTAACTCTTTGAAAGCCTCAACACAACACCATTCCAACCCTGGTATGAAACGACCGCACATAGAGTTCCCATTATTTCACTTCAACATTTTGATTCACTTAAACACTTCGAACACTTCGACCTGCCAGAACATCTCCTTGGATCAAACTCCATTTCCATCCAAATCCTAGCTGAAGGAAACCCTCCGATCATAGCAATCTCCCTCACTTAGAGGACCTTGCCCACATGGTGGGGGTATACCCCTCTCAGTTTCTCCAATATTTTCCACCTTTTCAACTCTTCCGAAGCCCTAATCCACTTGACCGGTATGTTAGTTATGGCCCTACGGCCCAATCGCTTAAACCTTCTATCCATAATCATCTCAGGCTCCGGTAATAGCTCTCTGATGTCGTTAACTGGAGGGAGCGTGGGTAAGGATTATAGAATGTACTTCTTATTGAATTGTAATTTTAAGATTGTAATTTGTAATTAGTTTTTTATGTTTTATAACTATTATTTAAGTTTTAATATTTGTATAAAAGCAATTAGACTAAACTCAAACGGGTCACTAACGGGTTTACGAGTTGAAACGGGTCAGATCGTGTTGTGTCGTATTGTGTCATATAGTGTCAAAGGTCTTAATGGATCGTGTCGTGTCAACCCGTTGTCTTAACGGGTTGTGTTAGGGTTGAAGTTTTTAACATTAAACCCTTAACGGGTCGTGTTCGTGTTGACCCTTTAAGCATTATGTACACGCCTTGACACGACACGAACACGATCCGTTGACACGTTTTAACACCCCTAATCCTACTTTGGGCCTCTGTTAGACTCTCAAGCACAAAGACTCGAATATGATCCCGAGTCTTAAGCATCTGATCTCCTAGGTCATTTTGAACAGTACCCAGGACATTAGATGTTAGCTTTGGGGATGGGTGCCCATAAATTACCTCGAAGGGTGTCAACTTTAAGGTCGTGTGAAAGGATGTGTTGTAGCTCCATTTTGCAATGGAAAACCAATGAGACAGCTTAGGCTTGGTTGCAACATAGCTTCTGAGATGCCCTTCGAGAAACTTATTTAGCACTTCTGTTTGGCCATCTGTCTGTGGATGGTAGGCAGAACTATAGTTTAGCCTAGATCTTTGTAAGCTAAAAATTGCCTTCCAAGATGAGCTTAGGAAAGTTGGATCCCTATTAGATGTGATAGAATTTGGAAGTTCAGGTAGTTTAAAGACCCTGTCAAAAAATAACTGAGCAACTTTCTAAAATGTATAAGGGTGACCCAAGTTGAAAAAAAATCCATACTTTGAATATTTGTCCACCGCCACCAATATGATATTGTGTTTCCATGCTTATTGTGGAAAGGGCATGGGCTGCAATAGGCTAGGAGGAGGAATAGATTCACATTTAGTGGTCTGGCACACACTACACTCCTTTACAAAGGTCTTGACATCCCTTTTCATTCCGGCGCACCAAAAGTCCCTCTTAACCTTGTGGTAAGTTTTGAGGAATCCTGGGTGACTTGCTTGAGGATCACAGTGGGTAAATTGTAACATTTGGTCATTGAACTGACTATTATGGTTGTTTTAGCTCCTTTACCCACTTTGGTGTTGGAAAGGTGAGAACAAGCAATTCTCCCCCTTCTATTCTAGCGCCTTGTCCCTTCCTTGAGAGTGCACCAGCCACTTTATTTTTCTTTCCCTTTTTGTATTTATTTTTGAAATTGTAACCCATTAATCTGGCTAGCCAATTCTATTGTGCCACTGTCCCAGTATTCTGTTCTAGTAGGAATTTGAGGGCCTACTAGTAAGTTTTAATCACAAATGACTTTCCTAGCAAATGGCCGCCACTTCTGTGCAACTGTCACCAGAGCAAACAACTATTTCTCATAGGTAGAGAGTAGCAAGGTCTTCCCCTTCAAAGCCTTACTTAGGTATGCAATAGGTTGGCCATCCTACATTAAAACAGCACCAACCCCTCCCTTACTAGCATCACACTTGATGGTAAAAGCTAGGGAGAACCTCAGAATTGGTGACTGTGTTTGCCTGTTTTAACCTTTTAAATGCATCTCACCCTCCTCACTTCATTTAAATGCATTTTTCCTCAATAGATTGGTTAGGGATGTTGCAATCAACCCATACCCCATAATAAATTCCCTGTAGCACCTAGTTAGCCCCAAAAATCCCCTCAAAGATTTGGAATTCATGGGTTGGGGTTAGTCTATTATTGGCACAATTTTTGTTGGGTCAACCATCGAATTAAATGGCCCAAGTAACCCACCTCACTAACTGCAAACTGACACTTAGGCTTAGACCTCCTAGCATACAAGTGATGGTTCAAAAGGGTTTGTAAAACCTGCCTAAGGTGCTCAAGATGCTCTTGCCCTTCCTTACTGTAAACTAGAATATCATCAAAGAATACCAGTACAAATTTTCTCAAAAATAGTTTAAAAACCAAATTCATCAGTCCATGAAATGTTGAGGGGGCATTAGTGAGCCTAAAGACATCATCAAAAATTCGTAATGCCTTTCATGTGTCCGAAAAGTTATCTTGGACCCATTTCTAGTAGCACTCTGATCTGATGCTGCCCGACCCTTAAGTCCAGCTTAGAAAATATCCTGGTCCCATGTAGTTCATCTAGAATCTCGTCAGTGACGGGTATGAAAAATTTATCTTTGATGGTTTCTTGATCTAAGGCCCTGTAGTCAACACATAGTCTCAATCCCCCATCTGCCTTTCGAACTAACAAAACGATGCTGAAAATGGACTACAACTTGGTTTGATTACTCCAATGTTGAGTAAGTAATTCAGTGACTATGTTTTTTATTTTAGTCTTTTGGTAGTGTGGATACTTGTAACACCTCGTAAAAATTCATCGGGTACCCTCCTTAGGAGGAATTTTATGATGGACTCTTTTAGGGGGGAGACCTTGGGGTTCAACAAACACCCCATAAAGTTCAGTCAACAACTGGTTTACCTCTTGATTATTGGTCTCATTGCTAGTCTGTCCATCCATGGATAATAGTTGTACTAGCAGCCCTTTGCCCTTATTAACGGCCTCAAGCATCATATTGTTCTCCTCTTCAAAGGTTAAACCTTTTCTCTTAGGCCCTTTTAAACACACTTTCTTACCTTCCCATGTAAACCCCATTGTGGATTGGAAAAAGTTTAAGGTGATGTCCCCTAGTATTTCCATCCACTGTACCCCTTGAACTGCATCATACCCTCTAGGGATAAAATGTAAAAAGTAGGATAGAATTTGTTGCCTTGCAGTCGGTGTTCCAGCTACACAGAACCCTTACTTTTGACAACTTCGCTACTTGCTACCTTGACTGAAATTACATTGCTGACATCTACTGTTTCCCTAACTTTATGCATTATAGAAGGGTTTAGAAAGTTGCGGGTACTTCTTGAGTCCACTAGAACCACAAACTTGTGATTATATAAGTTTTGAGTTATTGGATTCTCTCACAGAGCATGCATTGGAGTATGATTGAATTCTCTATGATTCTAAAATTTGTTATTTAGGATAGAATTGAGAATTTTTTTCAAAAATTTATTTTATTTTAGGTTAATTTTTTGTGAACTTTGATTAAATCTCTACCCTTGAACATAATTGTGCACGTAGTCATTTTTCTTATTTCATTTTAGTTATGAAAAAAATGAGTAGAATTAATTGGGTCATGGAAATTCAATCTTGCTTTATTCTTGAATCCGTTGATGAATCCTGGATGTGAAATCCTAGTTGATACCAAATATTAGAGAAATGATCTAGGCATATTTTTGTCACCAAAAAGCTTTCTCAGCCGTCCTTGTATTATGCCATCATTGTATGGTGTATTTCCCATAGTCAACCTACTTAAGCCTTATTTTACACAGGCCTTTTATCCTTTCTTTTAACTGCATCAACGATTCCAGTTCTAAGCCTAGAAAAATATGATTTACCTTTTACAGTTTGAGAAAATACTTTAGTGAAGATCTACATTTAAAGAGAAAGTTAGCTTAAAGGAAATTATGCTCTATTTGATCAAGGTGTATAAAAAAAAGTGAACAACAAGAATTGAAAAAGGTTGAAGTAGTTGAAAATTTAAAAGGGCTAAAAATGATAATTGAGGTGGCAAATGAAAATGGTGAGAGGCTGAGAAGAAAAAGAAAAAGAAAAGGGTTAATTACACTTTACCTCGAACTTTTACTCATTTCACAATGTGCTCCGCAACTAATAATTACAACAAAGTGGACCTGCTTGCTTTAAAAAATTAACAATCCCTCCTTTCATCTACTAGCAGCATTAAATGGAACAAAAAGTTGCATGTGCTGTTCATGTGCAACTTCTTCACTTGCAAAGACATGTATATATATATATATATTCATATATGCATGTCCATCACAGGCCTGATCATTTACTACAACATTGTTATATATATACTTAAGATCATGATGTTGTCTCAATCTATAACATAATAATGGATAAATCCACAAAGAAAATTTATCAAATTAAATTCATAAATTGATTTGTCTTGATGTAGTAGATTAGATTGTAAAGTTACTCTTATGAAGATAAATTCTGCATATTATATGAATCCATGCGTGTCAATTTGTATATTTACTTCTGTAAGATTTCATTGTGTCTATAATAATTCTATTTAGTTAATTTTGTGAGATTTTATGGAAAGGAGTAATTGCTCATGGTCCTTGAATAAGAATATAAACGATTAATCAAAATCAAGAATAAAATGCAATGAATAAATATTCATGAGGTAGAGGAATAAAGCTTCAAATATATTAATATTACATGTTTAGTTATATGTATTCATATATTTAGTGTGTTTTATATAGAGTTATTAAAATATATTAATTTAAATTTGTAAATTTAGATTTATTATAAAAACTTAATTTATTATAAAAATTTAATTTAATGTGACATTCAAGATAAATCGAGAATCGCGTGAAAGCTCTAGGGAGCAAAGTAAAATTTTTCCAAATGGGTTATTTTGTCTTTACAGTGAAAAAGTTGCACATAAGTAGCACGTGCTCAACTTTTTGTTCCATTTAACACTATTGGTAGGCGAAAGATGGGGATTGTTAAGTTTCGAAAGTAAGCCTGTCCACTTTGATGCAATTATTAGTTTTGGGAGCACATTATGAATTGAGATTTAAGTGAAAGTTCGAGAGAGTAAAGTGTAATTAATCCAAAAAAAACAAAGAAAAGGAAAAGCATTTTTGTTGGATTTGTCTTTTGCCCAGAGGTGATATATCATTTATGGCATAAAGCATAAAATAGAGAAAACCTAACAAGTGGAGTGCGAATCACTTCAAATTTGGCTAAAAGTGTAGTTGGTATTGCTTCATTGATTACAACAACAATAATTCACTAGTATGAACATATAGTCGAGAAAGAGTTATGGTTTGAACCATGTGGAATTCTCTTTTATTGTTCTTTCTACCAAATATTTTTTCAGTTTGTTTTGATTTTTCTTATCCATTTCTTTCTTAGCTCCCATCCTTTGGCCTGTCATTGCAACCTGACTAAAGATATTTTGATCTTTGATTTTGGTGTTTGACTACATTAGTGGAGAGGATTTCTGAAAATTAGACTTATGGGAAAAAGTTTTGAAAGAATTCTTCTAGGTTTAGTTAATCATACTTTTATCTGAGTTTGTATATGGTTTGGAATTAATTTGACCATATCACACATACACACTCAAGGTCTTAACTTTGGGTTTAAATAACCTCTTAACTTTCGCTTGTGAAATTGGTAATTTTTTTTTATTGATTTTCCTGCTATCATTGATATTAAAATAGTAAGATACTAGTGATAAAAGCTTATCCAGATCATGGCTTTGTGATTGATGAGACTTATATATGGGGTCTAATTGATATTGTCTATAGTGGTCTTTTATTTTATTTTCTTTTTGTTTGAGGACAAACAAAGTTTTAAGTTTGGGGGTGTTTGATGTCATGCATTATTTAGTATATTTTGTCATTTCTTAACTTTAAACTTTAATTCAATTTTATTTGTTTTTGTAGGTTTTAGGTTTCATTGTTGTCATTAAATTTTATTTTAGATTTGAAGGAAAGAAATATCCAAATTTTAGAAACATATTGTCTAAGGACTTTCTCTCATTTAAATAAAATTTAAATTCGGATAAATCTTATATTCGTATAAATCTTCATTTAAATAGGGGAGAATGTTGCTAGTACTTCTTTTTCTCTCATTTGTAATTCGAGTTTTGTTTCTAATTTTGAATGGATTATAGACAATGGCACAGAGAATAGCACATCCGATCATATGTCTAAACCATCTCTCACTCATCAACCAAATGTCCTTAGTCTAAAAAATCCAGTTCGTTTACCCACATGTGATATTGTTCTTGTATCTCATATTGGCACCTTTCACTTATTCCGTTTCTTTCTCCTCACTTATAGTTCTCCAATTTAAATTTAATCTCTTATCCATTAGCAAGCTCACCAAATCTTTGAACTATGTTGCCTTTTTTCCCACCTTTTTTGTTTTACAGGACCCAACCACTACGATGCTGATTAGAGTGGATGAGGAGCATAATGGACTTTATTACTTCAAGTCGGTCTTTCCTATAGTCGTTCATATGAATTGATCCATTCCATTCGGTATTTGGCACCAACTACTTGGTCACCTATCTACTTTGTTTACGTACTTTCTTTTTATTTATTTATTTAAATCTAGAAGCTTCTACATTTTGATGTTTGTGCTAAAAAGGAATATACCCGACTTCCTTTCACTTTGGTTACAAATAAAAGTCGTTTGCCTTTGATCGTGTTTATTGTGATATTTGGAGTGGTTATCAACCACCATCTACCATGGATGCTCATTATTTTTGAACAACTGTCGATGATTTTTTTAGAGTCACTTGGGTTTACTTACTGTGCTTTAAATATGAAGCCTTACAATGTCTCAAAACTTTCTTTCCATGGTCCAAACACCAAATTCAATGCAAAATTTGTCATATCCGCACAAATAATGGCCTAGGATTTTTATCCAACAAGCCTCAATTCTTTTTTTTCAATGACCAAGGTGTTCTAGATGAAAGGACATGCATTGAGACACCACAACAAAATTGAGTGGCTGAGTGTAAACATCGACATCTTCTTTATGTTGCTCGTTGCTTACATTTCAAGCCAATTTTCCCTATGAAGATCTCTTTGATAGGCCCTCAAATACGATCATTTACATGTTTTTGGGTGTCTAGTTATGCTCAAACCTTGCGATCTCATGGGGATAAATTTCAAGCCCAAGCTACTCGTTTATCTTTCTAGGTTACCCTCTTGGTCATAAAGCATATCGAATGTTCAGAAGCAAATATTCATTTCCGAAATGTAACTTTTGTCAAACATGTATTTCTTTTCCATATGTTGTCCCTCAATCACCCACTTAGACTATTGTTCCACAACACCCCTTTTAGAGATATCGATCCACCCTTTTGTCCAATGATGCCTCCTTTTCACCTCCTACCCCTACCCCAATCCTTTCCACCAAACCACGGACCACATCACTTCTCCCACCCATCTTCAAGACTAAGTTTGTCCAGCACTTATCGAGTACAACCCGTCCCAACTTTATTTCTTGTCATAAATGCTCTCCTAAGCATTTTGATTTCCTTTATTCTTCAAATGAACATTCTGATCCTGTTAGCCATTCTCAAGCCGTTCACCACTTCCATTGAGGTGATGCCATGGCTTCCAAAACTCATGCTTTAGGAGCCAACCACATGTGGAGCCTTCAACCCCTTCCTTCTGGTAATAAACCCATTGGTTGTAAATAGATTTTTAAAACTAAATTTCATGTAGATGGACCCATTGAAATGTATAACACACGCCTATGGCCAAAGGTCACGCTCAAGTTGAAGGTCTCAACTTTTATGAAACCTTTGCTCCAATCACCAAACTTGTGACTCTTCGTTGTGTTTTCGCAATTCTTGCTGTTCATCACTAGCATATCCATCAGTTATATGTACACAATATATTTCTCCATGGCGATCTTGATGAGAAGGTTTACATGACTCTTCCACCAGGTTGTCATAAAGGGGAGACTCAAGTTTATCGTTTGCACAAGTTTATCTATGGGTTGAAACAAACTTCTAGCAATTGGTATTCTATGCTTTCTTCTGTTCTTATCTGTACTGGTTTCACCCAATCCCATGCTGATTACTTTTTGTTGACTTGCTTTCATGACAAGTCTTTCACTGCTATTCTTGTATACGTTGACGACACTTTGTTGGTAGGCAATGATCTTGGTATCCTTACTAATGTTAAGACTTTCTTAGCCACTCACTTCAATATTAAAGATCTTAGTAATCTTAAATATTTTTTTAGCTTAGAAGTGAGCCAATCCCCATCTGGCATTTTTCTAAATCAACGAAAGCACACTTTGGACATTAAGGTCTTAAATTTCATATCGTATCAGCCGATACGATCGAAATATACTGTACTGAAACAATAGCCGTCACAGGAAAGTATTGTGTTTCGTACCATCACAAATTTCGGACGTACCTGCATGTTTCAACCGATACCAACTAATATTTCATATTTCGACCGATTACATCTGGTATAATTATAATAGATGAATTCAGTAGCTTATCCTTTGTTTCTCACTTTCCCAAAATTCTCTTCCCAAAATTTGGATGCTTTGAAGAAGATAATTTAATTGTGTGAAACCATTTATTGCATTGTGTGGAAGTAATTATTACATCTCCGTAAGTATTTATTGCATCTAACATTTATTGTTTGATTTGTATGTGGCAACTTTTTTTTAAAGCAAGTGAAATACATTAAACTAAAATTAGTGATACAAGAGGAAGGGGTGGAGTTCTCCAACAATTACTCCAAAGCAAGAAACTATAGTACAAAAATAATAAAAGAAAAAGAAAAAAAAAACGAGTTTATTTGGAACCAATAGAATGGTCTCTACCCATGTCTTACTAGAGGACGCCGTCTTACATAAAGACAAAAATAAAGTATTCGCAAAGAAGTGAACCAGGGAACCACCATTGGAAACGGTGAATCTGTCGCACGAAGCGGTAAGGATGGCGGGTGCATAGTCGTTTCTTGTCTGGAAATACTTGTTGAAGAAGTCCACGATCTCTTTCTTGAGAACACTGTTTAGGAAAAAAAGTAAAATAGGGAAGTCGAAAGTTGGACCAAATCGCCGGCGATGGATCAATGGTGACGGTGGCGCGTGCCACTAATGTGTGGCAACTAGTTAGTATGTAATCAAATCAATACTTTCATTTCCATCATACTTAAGATAGATAGATATATATATATATATATATTAAGACTTTAAGTGAAAAAAGGTCAAAAACATTATAATTCATACGCATATATATATATATATGTTATATTCATTCTGCTGTTTATTATAGATAAAATATCATTATAGTCGGCAAGCATCGATATGATTTTTATTATTTTTATTGATGAAAATGAGTGATTTTATTTTAATAGATAAATTTAAAACTTAGAAATATTATTTAATACATATTTTCAAAACTTAATATTTGTATTGAGAAATATTATTGAGTTTATAATTTATTTTATTGTTATTTTATAATATTGTTTATGTCTATATATATAATTTATTTACGTATAAACTATTTCAAAACATTATATGAAACAATACCGATAATGAAATATAATGCCTTGATCGAAACAGTCGTCAATACAATATTCTAAATTTTGTTGGACATACTCTCGGAAAATTGCACTTTGGGATCCTAACCTGTTATATTTATTAATAATTATGAAGCAAAATTTGAAATTAACTCCTGACGATGGTGAACTTCTCATGGATTCAAGTATCTATTACCGCCTTTTGGTTCCCGTATATACTTAACCATCACCCGGTCTGACATTATTTTTTCAATTAATTTCTCAATCAGTTCATGCAATAGTCTCAGAACCTCGTTACGAAGCTGCTCTTTAGGTCCTTCGCCATCGAAGGCTTCTTTAGGTCATGGTCTATGTTTCCCTTCCACATGTACATTTTTATATTTGCTTACTCAAGTTATGATTAGGCCAATTGTCCTACGACTCGTTTCTCCCGAGTGCTAGGTGAAAGTCCATGGGCTTCTTTATCATGCTTGGTGAAAGTCCCTATTTCTTGGCATACATAGAAACAAGAATAATGATAAATACATACATCTCATTTATCAATAATTTATCACTCTTTTTAATTTTTAATTTTTTAAAAAAATTTTCTTTTGCTTAATAATTAAAAAAGCAATTATTATTGAAATAGATTTTTTTTAATATTTTTTCTTAATGATTAAGAATGTTAAAAAAATATGTTAAAGAAAATAACAAAAAAATAAATAGACTTTGAGTAGTAAACTAGTGTAAATAAAATATAAGTATATCACTACTCTAGAAACAATATGGTCTCTCTCGCTCTACCGTTGAGGCTGAATATCATGACATGGCCAATACCACATGTGAGTTGGTCTGGTTAAAGCTCTTACTTCATGACTTGGTTGCTTCTCATCCTCAATCTATGCTTCTTCATTGTGATAATCAAGCTATTTACCATATCACTCGCAATTCTAGTTCTAATGAACGTGCCAAACAAATCGAGATTGATCATCACTTGGTCAATGAGAAGTTTCATGAATGTCTCGTTTCTCTGACTCATGTCTAGACACTAGTCAATTAGCTGACATTTTCACTAAAGCACTTGGTCATGACTTAATTTCATCATTTTGTTTATAAGTTGAGTATTACGAATCTTCATGCACCAACTTAAAGGGATGTATTACAACAATATATTGGTATAAATCACATATATCTTTTCTTCTTTTCTTAGGCCTCATTTAGAACTTGGATTGAATTGAGGTCAACTCAGTTCAGTTTAATTTTAAACCGAGTCTAACATCCAAATATCTAATTATTAAACTATTTATAAGTTGATCATCTCAAATCAGAATTGTTGCCCAGATGACTAATATAAAAGGGTGAGTGAATTGGGTTATAAAAAAAATTAACACTTATAAACCAAATATACAATATAGAATATAAATAAAATACGAAACAGCAGGAAATATAAAGAGTAAGGGCAAGAAAAAGCAAACTCAGTATTTTAACGAGATTCAACCCCACTGCCTACGTCCTTGCCTCAAGTTACTCCTTGAAAATCTCAAATTCACTATTCAATCTCCTTCAGGAGAAGATAGAAATATATTACACATTTGAGCAACACAGCTACAAAGAATCCGTGTAGAACACCCTCTACACTTGCAATCACCTCACACTTAGTGATTCAACTATTCCCTGTGTAGAACACCTTCTACACACACAAGGGTTATACGTACTCTCTTACAAATACAAAAGCTGATAATTGGTAGGTTATCAGATACACTCTTCAATGAGTGAGATAAAAACAATACGACGCAACTTATATCTATCTCAAAATGAATAAGGATTAAGGCACAAAACTTAGAGAAGAGAGAATGTGGGCTTTGAAAGAATGATGCAAAATTTAGCAATTGATGTGTAAGCTCTTGTTGTTATTTTTGTAAAACTCAAGTGAGCTATTTATATGCAAATGAGTTTTCATATTCAAATTTGAAAAGGTTCACATGTCAAATAAGAGCACTATTCACTTTTCAAAAAATTCAAATAAAAACATCTACTTTTTATATTTATCAAAGACAACTCTATTCATTTTTCAAAGAAATCAAATTAAATGTTTTACTTTTCATACATGACAAAATGAGCATAATTTATTTTTTAAACCAAATCATCTTCTTTTTGCACATGTAAAAAAAAAAACACACAATCACCCTTCAATATTTTCAAACAAAATCATCCATTTTTTGCATTTGTCAAAAAAATATACAACCACCCTTAAAGATTTTCAAACACATGCACATGTTAAAGATGACAATCAATCATCTTATAAATTCAAATCTTTATGCATATTTGGAAAAAAAAATAATTTTTGAAATTAAATATTTTAATAAAGTTATGCAAATGTAAAAAATGCAATTTGATGCTTTATGAGAAAATATTAATTTTGAGCATTAAACAAATTTCAAATTTTAAGAGATGTACAAAATTACTCTATGAGCTTCATTTGTAGACTTGTTCTTCTTTTTGCTTATGCTTGATTTCTTGATGTACTTAACTCTCTTTATGCGTAGACAACTTGAACTTGAGTTTTGAATTTATTTATTATCATCAAAATTTATACGTAGATACGAGACTTGAAATTTTGAATTCTACAAAAATGTCTTTATACGTGAGACCTACGACCTTTTTAAATTTTTCATAAATATATCTAAATTCATCTAAACTCTTAAGTGGCCTCCACAAAACTAACTATAATTTCAACTTAATATTATTAATAAAGAACTTAATTCATCTCAATTTAACTCAACCTTCAAACAGGACCTTATTCAACATGCAGATTTACTTAATTTTAATGTATAGTACAGATCATAGGGCACAATTGTAATCCCTACCTTTTAAGCACATGTACACGTCCATTCACAAATTAATGAGAGATTTGTTCTTCATTCAACAAGAAACTCGGAGAAACCACGTGCACCACATGCCAAAACTGACCGTGGAAATAATGATAAGCTGTATTTTGGGGTTGTCTTTGATGGGGGAATCCTGGGAAAGTGTCCTTTCTTGGTTCTATTATCCGTGGATAAAAAGTATGGAAAAATAGATAATATATGCGTAAAATAACCTTTTTCTAGTCTATAATACTCTTATATGTAGTGACGGATCAATACCTTCGACATGCCAAAGCTAATACGCATTCTCACTTGGTGAAATTCCCGCAATCTCAAATTATATGGGTGGTATAAAAGCGATAAACTCAGTATTTGTTTTTCGACCACTAGTTTTTAATTGAATTTGTTACATTCGATCAATTTTGAAGGATCATTATGAGTACTTGATCTTAAATGAAGTACTTGAAAATGTTTTAGGATCTTGACTTGATGATCTTAATTAATATTGTTGGAGCAAATTGTAATTAATTTAGAGGCAGGCAGGTATCGTCCTATACGTGGCATTCTCCGGACTTCAAAGACAGGTTATGATGGAGTTTCTCATGAATGTATGCAAGCTTGACATACATCAACCAAAATTCCATCATATTGCTAATTGTCATGCATATTTTTCTTTGCCCACGATGACTATCCTAATTGTTTGGAATAAGCCTTAAAATAAATGGTTAATTTGAAGTATCACAGCAAAAATAAAAATGATAAAATCAACAATTACACAAAAAACACCAAGATTTAAGTACTTCGGTTCAATGTGGGCCCATGTCCACTGTTAGGGTCGGTCAGAATAAATTCACTATCAACAAAGATGGAGTACAATAGATCAATCACACAAATCCTCACAATCCCAAGTCCTAATTACACTAAATGAACTCTCAAGACTGTTTACAAAAGGATTCTATCTCTCTCTCAAAGTTTGGCTGCTCTCACACACAAAAATACAATGAAAATCCATGCATTTATAGTGAAATGGAGCAAAAATCCTGATTTTAGAACATTGGCTCAAGTAAAATGTCGAGCTAAGTGTCGAGCGAACTCTCTGCTTGAATTTTGCTCGAGCAAAGTGTTAAGCTAGTGTGAAGCGAACTCTCTGCCTGAATCTTGCTCGAGCAAAGTGTCGAGCTAGGATCAAGCCAAAGCTACAATGTCGAGCCACAGTTAAGCTAGAGTCAAGCAACATTGAGCCATACCTCGCAAAACACATTTTCACCAGGAAATCAAGCTAAACTCAACACTAATTGAACATTGCATGCATATGGTTCTAAGTTATTTTATTAAAAAAAAAAAATCTTAGCTGGCACTAGATGAAAATGAGAAATACTTCTACAAACTGGTCATAAAATAATTATATAAAAATAATTTTAAAAATTGATATAATTTATCAAATTATAAAATTATTTTTATTATAAAGCAATTATAATGGATTATATAAAATTACGTCAGCTTATAAATTTATTTTTATGTGACCGTACTACTTCAAATATATAACTTATAGTAGTCATAACTAAGGTTGCATTTAGATGTCGAAAAGTTTTGGAAAATTTTGAGAATATTTCTGAATAGTTTGAGTAGAGATTGAAATAGGTTTGTGGTCTCATTGAAAGTAGTTTGAGATGTTTAGATGTATGAAATATTTTGATTGTTGACTTTTTGAATAAGAAAATATAAAAGGTGTGGGTCCCGTCAATAAATGATAGATAATGTTTTGACATCCAAACTTGCACTAAAAGACACGACAATTTCAGCTTCAACTCTTCTTATTAGGCTGTGTTTGGATGTCAAAATGTGCCTAGTTGAGTTAAGTTGTCTTTGAATAGTAGTTAGTTGAAATAGTTGAATGAGTTTTGTGGAACCTACTAAAACGAGTTTAAAGTGTGTTTGGATAATTATTCATGCTCTCACTTATTTGTGTGGTTGACATTCCAGAACAAAATGTGGTTCTCAAGTATGCTGGAACCCACTTCTCCCGTCGATTGTACAGATATTGCAGCCAATCATTATCTGTCGGCCATACATCACCATTATTGAAATCCATTCCTCCTCAAACTCATCAGGTGTTACTGTTTTATGGAGACAATGATGTAACTCTTCTTGAAAGTCTGGGAACTTGTTGTATACATGTGCCAGGTGTTCTAGAAATTTTTGTAAACCATCTCCCATATTCAGTCCATCTACCCAACTCACACCATCTCCAATATTCACATTATCCACGGTTTCATCCTCAATATTTACAACTTGTGTACAGTTTCCAATCATTTCATCACTATCCGAGCTCCAACCAAATTCCTTCATCCCCACATAAAACAAAGTAATTAAAAAAATATCAGTATAAAATTACCACAATATAATGAAGTGAACTATGATTTCCAAATTAGTTCAAACACAGAAAATCTTTTTGTTTATCCGAGTTCAAACACAGAAAATCTATCAATGTCCTTGCCATAAAAATATAATGCCAATCAGATGAAGTACAAAGGAAATGGCCGCACCTTCCAATAAAATAATTTCCTACTTTCCATTTCTATCTTGATCACATTATTTTGGTAAAAAAAACTCATATAATAACCAGACATATGAAAAAAGTACTAAGCAATACTATCAAACCAACAACAATTACCAAACAAAATTTACCATAATTTTGGTACGTTCCTTCTTTGTTGTGCGGACAATGGGAAATGAAGGCAAAAACCTTACAACAAAAACACTAAAAAAAAAGGGGGATTATAAGAATTTAGGGATTACAAAAAATTAAGGACTAAAAAAACTAGGAATTAGAATTAGAGAACTACCCCTAGTCGGTGGTGAAAAATCAAATGTTGCACGAAATGAAATGACGTGCTTAATCGATGGTGAAAAATCCTTCTTAGATGGCATTAAAAAAAATAGAGCCTAGATTGCTTCATGTCGGATCGGGTTGCTGCACGAAGGAAAAATCGCTCTTCGATGGTGAGAAAATAGGGCTGAAATCAAACTATGATCGCTTTCCATCAGGTTGCTGCATGAAGGAAAATGAAGGAAAACAAAATGAGAAATGATAGATGCAGTCATAGAGTTGCAAGCAGTGTACAGTCGCTTTGGAAAAAAATGAATATATATGGGATTTACGTAAAAAAGTTAATTTTTTTTTAAAGCGACTGTATGTCATTTGTAACTTCACGATTATATGTAGCATTACTCAAACAAAATACAAAGCTTGAATTGCTTTCCACTGAGTTGGACAGAGCCCCTTTGACGTGAAATGCTATTTTGAGTAAATAATATGATGTTATGCAATGTAATCAAATTATTATGAAAATGTATACGTGTCAAAATGTAATTGGTCTCCGTTAATCACCTATTATATCTATTATAGGTGACACCGGCCTGAAGAACTCTACTTAGCAGGTTTCAACAACCAACGGGATCCTCGTACGTACGAACGTAGCAAACTTTAAATAGCTATTGCTCATAGGTAGGGTGAAATTGTAGGCGAAGGTTCGAGAAGTTGGGCTTGATCGAATCCTTTAAATATATGGTAATTCGATCGATAGCCCATCCTATCCCATCTTTCCTAGAAGCAACGTTTGACTATATATTTCGTTTCGTCACGTTCGAGAAGTCTTTTTGAAATTGTATGGGCAGAGCTGGCGCTCCTCGGTGTTTGAACGTACGCATTATATATGATTTCTTGACCATTAAGATAGCGTATTAAGAACGTTTAACAAGTAAAGCATTAATAATTGGTTCGCATAAACGGGTCTTTTCTTCCAAAACAAGCCCCATCATTTTGCCAGACTTTGATTAGGTGGCATCTGTGATATTATGACCATTCCTTAATATATTTATTGAATTTTGAATGATTTCAACAATTTGAAAATATAATATCTCGTTTAAAGATAAGATAAATTAGGATAACTTTAATTTATTTTTTAATATTATTATTATTTTAGAATTTAAAAAAATTAAATTAGGATTTAAAAAATATGTATTGAAATATAAAAAATTTGTATTTTGTATGAAAAATTAAAAAAATATAATGATAAAATAGAGATAAATTGAGATGAGTTGTAAATCCAAACTAGACCCTAGGATGAACATATATATAGGGCGCTATAAATATATATAAATTGTAAGAATAAAATTTTTAGATATCATTGAATTCTTAATAAATATTATATGGCTCACTCCGCATGACTATCTCTTCTATTTTAGATATTAGATTTAAATCTCAAATTTATAATTATAAATAATAGAGTTACACTACATATAGTCTATAAAATTAAATTTTTTTACCATCCAAATGACGGAAAGATAGAAAGGTCCCCCAATTTAAAATAAACTTGACTAAAATAATCTTATTTACAAATTAAAAAATTTTAAAATCTAAAAAACTTATTTTATTTATTTATAAAATGAGAGCATTTCAATTATACCTATAATGCAATCTAGATATATAAACTGTACGAAAATTTATTTTAAATATTATTAACTCACTTCTGGTAAGAGGATAAGAAATTACGGTTTCAGAGAGTTTTTATAAATTTGAGAGAGATGGGAATTCTTCCATCACGACAAATAAGCTAATATGGGGTCTAATTTTTTTTTTTTACAAAGGAACAGGAATCAGGGGATGCTGAAATGGTCAATTTACCCTACAAAACTCTATGCCAAGATGTCAGTTACGAATAAAGCAAATCTATTAGCAATTACTATTCACAAAAGGGAGCGATACTTAATTTCAAGTTTCATAATCATAGCCTCGTTACCTCGTGTATATATATATATCCACTTAGGGCTGCTTGGATTGGGAAGTGGGTTGAGCTCATCTCAACTCACTTCCATTTCATCATTATATTTTTATAATTTTTTATACAAAACACAAATTTTTATATACCTTTTTCAAATCCCAATACACCTTTTTCAAATCCCAATACACATTTTTTAAATTCCAACACACCTTTTTCAAATTCTAAAATAATAATAATATTAAAAAATAAACCAAACTCATCTCAACTCATCTCATCTCCGAATCCAAGCGGAGCCTTAATGTGAAATTATTAATTCATACGATCAGCAACAAATTTACTTTTTTATTCTGTGATGCCAGCTATCTGTCTTCGACAAGGGACCCGACCTTCAGATTCTTAATTGTGGGACAAAATCTGGACAAAGTGGATTTCTTTTTTCTTGGGTCTCCTTCTATCATAATTTGATAAAAAGAAAAAATACAAAGAGAAGTGAAAAATAATGTAAAAAATTAAGTTGTTTTCTCGACGTGATATATAGATCATAGAGAAATTAATTACATTTTCAGTATGGTAATAGATGTGGTGGCTTTCGGAGAAAATTAGGATGCTATTTAATATTTTTTTTTTAACGAAACTTACAATAATATCTCTCTCAAAATAGTATTTTTTATCATTTAATAAAAGGTCTATACATGCAATTCCCAAATGAAAACTGCAAATAAAATTTCTCTTAATTTTATAATCTATGTTTTCCAACTAAAATTCTACCTCTAGCATCCTGTAAATCCTCAATTTTCTTAAACAAATATCGGCCCGACGAATTCTATAAAGACTTTATTTTTTACCAAGTCATGATTCTATAAAGACTTGACTTGGAAAGATTGATTATCAAATCCCATCCCCACACCGCACCTCAATTATGGATTCTTTTACACATTTGGCAACAATATTGAAAAATTGTGATATATTACTTCTACACACGGCCTCGGCGACGCGTCAAATGGTACAAAAATATTCATAATTTCGCGCAATAAAAACACCCTCGAGGCCTTTTGTTGTGTGGCCGTCGGCATTGCCAACCCCCATCATCATCTCTCTCTCTCTCTCTCTCTCTGAGAACAGGAACAATGACAACAAGCAAAGATGCTACTACTGTAGCCTCACAACCTGGCCTTGAGTGTTGCATGTGTGGAGATTATGGTTTCTCCTACGAGCTTTTCCAATGCAAAGTTTGCGAATTCAGATCGCAGCACAGGTACCCATCAAAATTGCTTTCCTCTGCATTTGATTTTTGCTGAATATTCTTTTTGGGTCTTGATATTTCGTCTCTGATTGTTCAGTTACTTTTTCCTCTGAACAAATTCGATTTCGATCGTTACTGCAGGTACTGTAGCAATCTCTACCCGAAGGCCGAGTCTTATCGGATTTGCAATTGGTGTTTGAGTCAGAAGGAAGACGCCAAAGAGAAGTCACAGAATTCATCCAATTCTTCATCTTCGAACAAGAATCAGGGCGAAGCCGATTGCAAGAGCAACAGAAGAAATGGCAACGGTGACAATCTCGCAAACCTAAATGGTCAAAGAGACACTTGGCAGTTAAAACTCAACGTTCCCATCAAAAAACAGAGATCATCGCCGGATGGATCGCCGTCCCCATCGCCATCGCCGTCGGCCCGAAAGAGGATCATCACGAAATCTAGTATGGAAGATAAGCTCAGAAGAACCAAATCGGAGGAGATATCAAACAGAATTGGAGTCACGAGGCCTTTGTTCAGGAATAAGGTGAGAAGGTATAAGCTTTTGGATGAGGTTTCAAGCTAATTACTGAGGAAAATATGGCTTTTTGGTTTTTTTTTTTTTTTTTTTTTTTTTTAAATCTAAAATAAAGTTACAGAGAGTTTTGGTTTTGCTTGTCATCTTTTTGGTACCTTTGCACAGAAAATCCAGGTCAGTGTTCTCATCCATTCTCTCTTAACTCCTTTTGTATAGAATGTCACTGTAATTCGCCATAAATCTTGGTTTAATACCAATAATCAGTGAAGATATTGCTATGTACTGATCAAGATTGATAACGACATCCCAATTAGTTTCTGCAAAATTGATTGGGTTCCTTTTTTTGAGCTCATGTGAGTAGGCTTGTTTATTTGAATATATCCGCCCTGTTCTTTTTTTTTTTTTTTTTTTTATTAATAGTTTTGACAAATTTTTTTTCAAATTTAGAATTTGGATGAACATGCCTACATGTGAAAAGTACCAATTTCAACATTTTCTTGATTGCATTTAACAGTGAGTTAATCTCAAATATTTGGTAGATAATAGTAAAAAAAAATAATAATAATAATAAAATATACTCCACACCCAAACTAACACCTGTAATGATACTATTGAACTGATCTTCATTTTCAATTTTTCATCATGGTCTGCATCTGCATCATGAATTATGATCATGATTATCATCGCAATACATATTCATCCTTTCGGAGCCAATTACACGTTGCTGCATGTTAAAGTACGATGAAAATTGGTAATTATATATGTTTTGGAAGTTGCGAGATAGTCCACGACTTCACTGAACAATTTCGTAATTATATATATACACGCTTAAATAACAAACTTTCGCGCACCACGAGATCATGGTTAGGCCTTTTCATCCTACCTGGAACGATTTTTATTTTTTATTTTTTATTTTTATTTTTTAATAATTTTAATATTTTCTTCTAAAAGATTCCAAAAAAAAAAAAAAAGATACGAAACTCAAATTTTCGAATTCAAAAATTAGATGAACAGGCCTAATCGTGTCTGAGATCGAGATCAACTTCCTAACTTTGTTCCAAAGATCAATTCCAATTCCTACCTGAGATCAACAATATGAAACTTGACATAGATGATTCACAGAACAGAAACACTACTCTGAGTCAAACCTCTACTCGAAGATCAACTTCTTGGAGCTGTCCACCACCAGATTTGTGTAAAATAAATTGGGACGTGGCTTTGGATAATAAAGCTTGTAAGTTAGGGATTGGAATTGCTGTTAGAGATGAACATGGCCAATTCTTAGCTACAATGAGAAAAAATGATACATATGGTCATAATTCAAAGACAACAGAAGCTAAGGGAGCACTTTTAGTAGTAGAATTTGGCATAAGAAGAATAGTTCTAGAATGGGAGTCAACAATGGTTATCATAGAATTAGAGAATCAAATGGCAGATGAATCTTATTTTGGAATGATCATAGAAGACATTAAACCGAAACTACATTGTTTTGATTTGATGTATGCTTAACTGGTCATGTAAATAAGAAAGGAAATGATGTTGCTCATATATTTGCTAAACATGCTCTGTATGTTTCGGATTGTATAATGGATTTGGAGAAAACTTGCCACTATTTACAATGTGTTTTATGATTCAGTGAATGAATGAATGAGATTCTCCTCAACAAAAAATAAATAAATAAATAAACGTCCTAACTTTCTTCCACAACCACAGAGAGTGAGATGTTTATATTTTAATTAAAAATTGCTAGTCGGTCCGGCTAATATTTTCAAATAAATAACTCATCAATACCATGTGCCACGTACACAACACATTACACTTTTCCTACATCGTTCTACATACAATCAAAGCTGTCACTACTCTCCTCCCTCCTCCCTCCTCCCTCCTCCCCCAGCCCTTCTTCGCCGCAGCCCGAGAACACCATATTCAATGATTCATCATTCATGTCAGAATCTCACTGCTTAAGCACGCATCTTCCACCACTTTTACAACTTTTGTTTTTCTTACTTTTCCTCCTGACCGACGCTAATCAAACCATCCAAGCAGAATCTCTCTTGTTTTTCTTGAGCTTGAGTACGTCAATGATCAATCACCTCTTATTTTTCTCCATACTTGTCCCTTATTTTTTGTCTTCAAATCTTGAAATTCAAACGCCCTGAACTTGCCGAGCTCCCAGCATTTTCTGCAATCGCCATCAAAGAAGGTCTCGAAAGGATCCTAAGAATATACTGATGAAATATAACAGACTACGCAAGCAGCAAGAGATCTGGTAATATAATTCAGAACTCGAGAAGTTTCCTCAGACTCTCTACTCACCTATCGAACAACAATCCCCATGCTAGATCTGTGTGGGAGAGCGGAAGTTATGTTGTGAGATTTGAACAAGGGGTGAATATTATCAAGTGGAAAATTTTGATTTTGTGGGCATATGATTTGATTTTAGAAAGAAAATGGAAGTAAGATTTTAATGTTATTGCGTGAAGGAAAGAAAATTATAGTCCAATTATCTTACTTGTTCTTTTCATTTTACTTGGAGGTAAGATTTTGGTCGTGAATGGTTTCTCTCTTTTCGGTTTGTGAAGCTGGAAGCCTGGGAGGAATGAAAATCAGAGTAATCCATGCGTGCGAGTCTATTGTGAGAGTAGTGAAATTTGCTGACAAAACTGTATGACCGCTCGGCAGCATTTCTCTAATTAAGGCCCATGTCTCAATTCATTTTAAATTAATTATTATATTTTTTAAAATTTTTATATAAAATATTAATTTTAATACAATTTTTTCAAATTTTAATGTAATTTTTTTTAATAATAATAATATTTTATTTAATTTTTAAAATTTATCCCAACTTATTTTATTTCAACTCTAAATTCAAAACGGATCCTAAACATTGTTATTAATAAAATGCAACAAGAATATGTCCAACTTTTTTAATAGAGAGGTGGCCCTATGGTCACTCTTGGGAGCTTCCGTTGGACTTCTGCTAGTTTATTTGGTTTTTTTTTCACATAAATATTTTTTAATATTTTTAAATATTTTCACATATATATTTTTTAATATTTTTAAATATTCTTAAAAAAATTATAAATATTCTTAAAAAAATATTTACTTCTTTTTTTGCAAGCTATGATATTATTAATAATAAAGCAAAGTGCGTTCTTACATAATTACAAATTAATAAGTGGATTTTTTCCACTATGAAAGTTAAGGAGACTAGAGGAGATGTGGATAAGAGATATGTTGCTTAAGGTTTGTATTGTCGCCAAATCGTGTGCACGTCAATTTTGATATCGATAGATAGATAAGAGTAAAGAAAAAATTTACCTAATTTTTAAATAAATAAATAAATCAACAAATATAGGCGAAAGCTACTCGCAGAAAAGTTTTCCATTGCAAAACTTTTCAAATTTTGAGAAAAAATCATAAAGTTGGTTGAGTAATCTTACCTAATATTATCGAAAATATATAATAAAGCACCTGCGAGAGGACCATAGATATTTCGAAATAAGTTGAATCGGTAAGAAACATCTTGAACCTCATAGGCTGAACGTCGTCATCCTTAGCTAATCCGAGAATAGCAAACCACTATCTTCTTGGAATCTAGCTAGCTACTTGATTTATCAATCATCTAGATTTTTTTTTTTTTTTTTTTTTTTTATATAAGCAAGCAAGGATTATAAGCTTCAAATGATAAACAGTACAGATTGTAATATTTATAAAATACATGCCATAGGTGGGTCTTTTTCACTATAAAAACTTTGAAAACCAGGTGGAACAAATATTAGAAAAATATTTTTTTGGGCCTGTATTTGAGTTGTCCATTGCGCAAGATCATGCGCACATTGATTTGAAAATCGACGAAGGTTGACAACTTTTTATTCTTGAAAATGTTTAAATTGTTCAGTAATTTCATCAACAACAGGTTTAATGGTCTAATCTTGTATCTTGTCCGGATTTGGGATAGACTGAATTACTACATTCAAGTCTCCAGCTAAGATGATCTTTTTAAAACCTTGTTGAATTGCTTCCTTAACCATCATGTTTGCGGCTTGTGCTTTGCCCAAGTTGGCATGAGTTGTGCCTGCTGTTCCCGCTTTGGCCAATACTGTGATACCTGTATATGTAGTGCATAGTCCAGCAATAGTGCTTCCCATAGTTCTAACTGCTATATTAAACGTTAGAGTGTGGAAATCTTTGAAATGCCATTGTCTTTCATTATGAATATAAGTTTTTTTTTCAATGACCAGCAGGTTAAGTGTTCTTGATGACTTTTCCTGACGCTATTGATGAAGCTGAGTGGGGATGAGATTTCTATTTATGCACAACTCTATTTCTAAGGTACCACAAATTGTCTATAGCCAAAATAGCAAAAAGCTAGAAAGAGTGGATATCATCTTCTTAAATATGCCAACTTTTTTGAGGATCAATAATGGTACAAAGCCATGGCTGAATATTGAGATTTGCTTGATTGGAAATATTTAATGGCCATTGGGCATTTCTCCATAGAATTCTAGTATAAAGACAGTCTAAAAAAGGATGGCTTATTTGATCTTAAGCCAAATGAAGAATTCTTTTTAAGTTTGATCTTGTCAGGAGCATATTATGACTAACCTTTTAGACGAAGTGTTTCAATCTATCTTGAACTTTAGTTTTCCACAAGTGTTTCCAATTGATGATATTGTTTTGTGCAGAGTTTTGGTAGAGAATCAAAGTCGAGTAGGTTGATTTGACTGTGAAATTTCCACAAGCATGATGTTTCCATTGGATTTTATCTTCACTATTTTGCTAACTGAAATTTGCAAGGGGGGTCTTTTGAATAGCATTTACAGTCTCAATGTTGAACAAAGTTTGTAGAAAAAGAGTATTTTATCTTCTTGGTTGTTCCAAAGTAAGTTCGGAGACTAAAGTGTTATTATCAAAGAACTTATGTTCGACATTTGGAGAAGGTCAATGTGTGGGCAAAGTTGGTATCCAAGGGTATGTCCATACCTTTGTTTTCAATCCATTATTAATTTGGATACGACAACTTTCTTTTAAGAAGTATTTTGTTTGAGCAAACATTTCCAAAATAAAGATTCAGATTGTTTTGAGATAGTTTCAACAAATGGAGTGTCTGCCAAGTATTTGTGTGTAAGTATGTCCTTCCAGAGGCATTGCTTTTCAAAGAGAAAGGTCCAGACCATTTATGAGACGAGCTTGGTTGAAAATGTTGACTTATTGCTCCTTTTACAATCCCACATCGATGAGATTTGTAAATTGGGGCAAGCCCATTAGTTATAAAAGGAGGCCTAACCTCCTTAGTTAATTACACCAGTCAGAAACTTATCTAGTAACTTTTGACTTTAGTAAAATTTCTCTGTTGTCCTTTTTTATATATAAAAGGAAGAGAGGTGAAAGTTAAAATTTTACTAGTGGGAGAAGTTTTTGTGGGTATCGTTGGGGTGAGGAGAAAAATTGTGTGATTGTAACAATTTTTCACATAGTATATTTTCTTCTCTGGGTCTGGTGGTTTTTCTCCTGATTTGGAGTTTTCTACGTAAATTCTTGTGTTATATTTATTTCTCTATTTTTCTTGTTATTCTGTCAAAAGTAGATCCTAGTGGGAGGAATTTGGAAGCCCAGATTCCCAATAGTGGTATCAGAGCCACTAGGTTCTTTTTGCAAGGTGAAGTTTTGGTGTGGTAGTGTGAATACGTGCGGTCTAAGGAGGCTCTATCTAGGAGATTGGAAATTTTAAGTGTGTCCGTTGTGACCCTCCAATCTTTCCTGGGAACCTTGAAGTTCTGTCTAGAAAAGATCAGTCTTTCCTGGGAACTTACTTAGTGGGTACTATTCATTTCTACGGTAAAATTCATTGAAGTTATGTCAGGAGGTAGAGCGTCAAATCCTATCAGATTTGATGTGGAGAAATTTGATGGGAGAATCAATTTTGGCTTGTGGCAAGTGCAAGTCAAGGATATCTTGATTCAATTAGGATTACACAAGGCGTTGAAAGGTAGACCAGTCCCTGAAATCAGTAGCGGTCCAAGCACTACTGGTGAAACAAAGAGCAGATCTGGAATGAGCGATGAAAATTGGGAGGATTTGGATTTGAGAGCGGCAAGTGCAATTCGTCTGTGCCTAGCCAAGAATGTTCTTGCAAATGTGCATGGAATATTCACGGTAAAGGGACTCTGGAAAAAGCTCGAAAAGTTGTATCAGACGAAGGGTGTCTCGAATCGAGTGTACCTGAAGGAGCAGTTTCATACACTGCGGATGAGTGGAGGTACGACTATTTCAGATCATTTAAGTGTTCTCAATGGCATTGTCTCTGAGCTGGAATCTATTGGAATTAAAATTAATGATGAGGATCAAGCCTTGAGGCTAATCTGGTCTCTTCCATCTTCCTATGAGCATATGAAACCTATTTTGATACATGAGAATGAGAAAATAATTTTTTCAGAGGTTGCCAGTAAACTTTTTTCTGAAGAAAGAAGGCTAAGTGGTGGAAGTAATGGTTCACCTGAGAACTTAGTAATGGTAACAGCTAGTGATTGGAAGAGGAAGAACTCCATGAGGAAGAAAATAGTCTGCTGGGTGTGTGGACAACCTGGGCACGTCAGAAGAAATTGTCCAAGAGGTGGAGCAGGTTCGGCAAGAAGCTCCAAATCAGTAAATGGAGATACTGACAATGAAACTAACATCGTGTCTCTCTTTACAGAAGATGATGTCTGTTAAAAGGAGACATGTACATCCTCATGGCATGTCGCTAATCCCAAAGTTGCCATGATAAAAGATGTGTTAATATTAGTTGTTCCACAAGTTTACACACGGGCATTGGTTTGGCATTGATGCAGGGTGTGTGGTGGAAATTCATGTCGATGGCTGATGAATTTTCAGGAAAGCCAAACTGGGAGTTGCACCATAATTTTTCAGCAAGATTATTCTCGACATGGGCCGAAGTGAAATATTTGGAATTGGTTTATTCTGAGTGGTTATGCTTTTATAGTGGAGCATGATAGCGAAAGTTATGAAGATCTTCATTGCGGTGGAGCGTGGCTGTGGGATCAGTCAAAGTTGCAAGGTGGAGATTGTTAACTTATTGCTCCTTTTACAATCCCACATCGATGGGATTTGTAAATTGGGGCAAGACCATTAGTTATAAAAGGAGGCCTAGCCTCCTTAGTTAATTACACCAGTCAGAAACTTATCTAGTAACTTTTGACTTTAGTAAAATTTCTCTGTTGTCCTTTTTTTATATATAAAAGGAAGAGAGGTGAAAGCTAGAGTTTTACTAGTGGGAGAAGTTTTTGTGGGTGTTGTTGGGGTGAGGAGAAAAATTGTGTGATTGTAACAATTTTTCATATAGTGTATTTTCTTCTCTGGGTCTGGTGGTTTTTTCTCCTGTTTTGGAGTTTTCTACGTAAATTCTTGTGTTATGTTTATTTCTCTATTTTTCTTGTTATTCTGTTAAAAGTAGATCCTGGTGGGAGGAATTTGGAAGCCCATATTCCCAACAGAAAAGAGTGAGATGTTTGATACCTAGGATCCCCATGGATTTTGGTGTGTATTTGTGTAAATTGTTGGAATCAATACCCCACCAGAATCATCTAATCAATGTGTTAATTTCATCAATCAATTTTTTTAGGATCATATAAGTGGTCATTACATAGGAGGAAATTGTTGTGACTACTGCTTTTAAGAGAGTTGTCTTTGCAACTTGAGAGAGAAGTTTTGATTTCCAACTTTGTAGCTTATTTTGAATTTTTTCTTTGATTTCATTGAGAAAAGTTTTTTTGTTAGCTTCTATGAAAAGAGGAAGTCCCAAGTATTTAAGATTAAGAGGGGATGCTTTAAGATGGAAAGTATTTTTAACCTCTTGTTTCTGGTATAGGAGTCTTGCCACTAAAATGGACAGATGATTTTCCCATATTTATTTTTTGCCCTAACTGGTTTTGATATGTGTTCAAACATTTAGTAAATGCTGATATAGTTCGGGTAGAAGTTGTGCCAAAAAGAATAAGGTCATCAGCAAATATCAAGTGTGTAAGGGACGGGCAATTTCTTGAAAGTTTAATGTCTATAATATTGTGTAGATCAATCTTGAAAGAATTTTACTCCCTAATATGAACAGAAATGGAGATAAAGGAACTTCTTGTCTAAGTCCTCGAGTTGGTTGAAAGTAACCCTACGGTGAGCCATTAAGAATTATAGAATATGTGACAGTTGTAATGCATTCTTTTATCTAATTAATCTAAGTAGAGTTAAAGCCTAAATGATTAAATATGCTTAAAATGAATGGCATTTTCATATAATCAAAAGCTTTCTCCATATCAATTTTGATGGTCATTTATCTTTTATGACTTCTTTTCTTATAATCTAGATACCTTTACAAGTTTTAGTGCTTTTTAAACAAAATTGATGAATAAAATAAATAAATAAATAAGATTCATTATTTATATTAATGCAGTTCATGGGCCTCCTTGTAATTAACTTAAACCCCAAACCGAAATGGGACATTGTATAAAATTAGCGGCTCCATTTCTTGCTTCCTTTTGCATTGATCTCGATCATGTCGATCCTACCGCGTACATGGCTGGAGAAGATGGTCTATTTTTGTTATCGTAGTTGAATTCAAATAAATTCCATATTTAAATTTTGCTTACTGCACTTGGCTAAGAATCCGAATTTATTGTGATCCATGGTTTCTCCAACAACCCGAACGTACATATTAATTTCCTGTTGGTCGATATTTATGCTGCATTATTTTCCATTTTGATTGAGTTGATCCTACTTTAGAATTTCTAAACGTTACAATTTTGTAAGAGACTTTGTTTGTAAGGCATTATTTTAAAAATCCAAAGAAGCCTGATTTTTTTGTTCTGAATATAAAATCTCGTTTGTTTTTGCAGATGAGATAAATTGAGATTAGTTGAGATTAAAGTAAAAATCAAATAAAATATTATTAGAATATATAATTTTAAATATTATTTTTATTTTGATATTTGAAAAAATTAAATTGTTTATCTTATTTTATGTGAAAATTAAGAAAAATTATAAAAATTAGATGAGATTAGTTGAGTGAAACTATGAAAACAATTTGATTAGACTAACCTGATTTGTTTTCATATATAATATGAGATAAGATGAAATAAAAGTTAAAAATTGAACAATATATTATTATAATATATTATTTTAATATGAGATTAGTTTTAGAATTTGAAAAAAATTGTTTTGAAATTTAAAAAAATTGAATTGTTTATTTTATTTTATATAAAAGTTTGAGAAAGTAATAATGATTAGATAATATGAGAATATTTGTAAAAGTGAATCAAGACTTTAGTTTGACTTTAGTTTTTTTTTAAGATAAAATTACAACAACAAAAAGGGGAAAGATAAAGAAATGAGTTGTGCTAAAGTGAAGCCACACTCATGGCACTCACTCTCACATGTCACTGTTCATATGAACAGTGACATGTGAGAGTGAGTGCTATGAGTGTGGCTTCACTCAATAATTTTTTTAAAGAAATATAAGTTTATAAATTTTGGATCAGAGACAGGAGAAAGGGGTAGATAATTGTCATACTGATGGAGAATATCAAAATACCACAATGGAAAGAAAGGAGTGAGACATAAGAGGATGATCAGCAAAATAATCAGTGAGATCCACATAATTGTAAGATATCCACTAGTCATGTCACACCCATAATGTTTGTGTACTTAGTCCTTAGTGTATTCATGGGATAAATGATCCACCATCTAACACTATTTGAGTATTGAGATAAGAGAAGAAATTAGGGACATGAGATATATATATACATGTCCCTAATTTCTTCTCTTATCTCAATACTCACACGTCCACACGCAACTGTCGATCGAGTATCATGAGGAGCACTTTGTGAAATCATGGACAAATTGGAAATTCTTATTAATGCTTGGACCCCACTTACGTGCTACTTTTCTCATCAAGTTTATCAACATTGCTACCATATGTGTTCCTATACATGTTGAAAAATCAGTAAAAACAAGAGAGAGGTCTCCATTATTACAAAGATCGGTCCTTTTTTTTCACCTTATATTCCTACCGAATATTAAGATATGTTAAGAATATATATATATATATATATATATATATATATATATATGAACACTGATACACGTACAATCGTTTTTATGATATTTTTACAACTTATTAGTGTAACAGTATTTTTTATTTTTTATCATTTTTTAAAGTATTTTTTTAACATTTTTAATCATTAAAAAAATTTAAAAAAATATTATTTTATTAATATTTACATTCTTAATCACTAAGTAAAATTAGAAATTTTAAAAATTAAATTTTAAAAAAATTGTAAATAGATAGTAATTATATCATTTCTCATATGTGTATAAATATACACACACTCACTCTAATTAAACACTCGAGTTTGTGTTATATATTTATGTTAAAGTGTGACATATTAATTAAAATAATATTCAAGGTAAATATATTTCCTTTCCTTTCTCTTAATTAAAGGCCCATTACTTTCAAGTAGCAGTCTTTAAAGCCTAGACGCTGCAATTGACAACGTCTGAGCATTTAAATTAGCTACTAGGCTAGGCAAGCTTATCATGCAGGCCTACTCAGCGTTTGGGCCCTTTTGTGTTGTCTTATATTAGACTCCGTTTGGAAGTTAAATTCGGATTAATTTAGTTTAATTTAATTTCGAATAAAATTTAATATTTAAATATTTAATATTTAGATTATTAATTTCGTCTCAATTTAAAACTTATTTACATGTAAGATCGATAATATTTTTTAATTCAACACATCTTTACACGTAAAACTTATAACTTTTTTCAATTTTTCATAAATACATCTAAATTCATCTTAATATTTAAACATATTTAAATTTATCTTAGATGGATCTCAGTACAAAACTTATACCACCATCTTAACTTATTATAATTCATAAAAATTCAACTTATCTCATTTAAACTCAACATCAAACAAAACTTTAGTTATCTTTTTTAGGTTCTTATTCGTATTTCCATTAATAAATTTAGAAATCGATAGATAAATAAAAAAAAGTCTTATACTTTAATGAAGTTCTATGGCAATATTAAATGTTCAATAAATACTATTACTCACTTTATATATATTTAGAGATTAAAATCTCGTTGATCTCTACGTATAAGATATACAAGACTAAGGTCAATTGGTAACATGATAAACATATATTATATCATATAATATGCTCTTTCTCTAACATCAAGAATTTGATCTTGACAATGAAGTTCTACATGCAAATACCACTTGATGCTAGTAGAGACCACTCCCCACCATCATAATGTAAACTTCAGTTCACCCTCCTGAAGAATAGAGAAAGCAACAGTTCAAGCAGCATCATTCCATTGAACAAAGCGGAAAATCTGAAGGGTAATGTTACTATATTGTCCATTTCATTTGACGCTTCTTTTTTATATTTCTTATATTTTATTTTATTTTTAAATTTTTTATTTTACTTAATGATTAAGGAAGTAATTATTAGTGTATTGATATTTTTATATTTTTTAAAAATATTTAAATACATTAAATTAAATATTTTTAAAAAATATGAAAACAAAAAAAAAAATCTATTTTTTTATGATTTTAAAATATTTTAAAAATATAAAAATATCCATACACCAATTATCACTTTATTAATCATTAAATAAAAAAAATTAAAAAAAAAAAACAAAATACTTACGATATCAAAAAGAAATGCCAAATGAAGTGGGAATATTAACATTACCCCAATCTGAATGACAAAAGCTAACGATCATTCAGTTTTTGTGCTTTTGAAAAAAATCCTTTTTAAGACCAATTTGTCGTGGTTTGCAGTTGCAGGTCCTGGCCTAAATAGAAAATTATTCTCGTCTTACTGATTCTATTTGAATGAGTATTTGTTCTTAAGAAGTGTTATATACACAAAGTAATTATGTAAAAATAAATTTATAAATTGATATAATTTAATGTAATTCATTATATGTATTTTAAAATATAAGTAAATTTATAATTTGATATATTGTATTAAATTACATTAATTTGTGAATTTATTTTTATATAACTCTTTTATGTCAAAGGATTGATCTTTTATCTAATTTTTGTGCAAATTAATTAGCGAAAATAGTGTCCCAAATCTTTCAACTTATAATTTGGTTTTGAGAAATAATGATAGAAACAGATTTGATTGTTATAAATGAAACCTGAAAATAATTTCCTAAGAGCACTCTTCTTTTTGCTTAAAGTCTTCTGATTTTGAGTTTTCGAAAACCAAGGCGAAATATATACAAAGGTAAAAAAATAAAAAAAAATGGTGGGTATCAAATGTGAAAAACAAGAAAAACACATGGCCATAAACTATTTTATCTTGTTATTATAATTTTTAAAAAATATTTATATAAAATATAATAAATAATTTAATTTTTTATATTTTAAAATAATAAATTATATTTCAAATTGCATATATTAATATTTTATTTAAATTTAAATTTTATTTCATTTCATCTTATTTTTTATATAATTAAAAAGAAATAAGACTAAAACAGTTAAAATTAAATAATACAAAAATAAATTATGAATAGATTTTTCAGCTAGAAGTGACAGAGACAAGAAACGAGTGGTAGCACAATGGGCCGCATCCACTGGACCACTTGGCATTCCATTCAGTGAATCAGTACTGTTGAAGTCGAAAGTGGCCTGGCATTATTATATAAACTATACGTATATTGTGTTAAAAAAAATATGATAAATAGATTTCTAATCAATAAGCCCAAACAAATCACCATTAGGAGCATTAATACTTGATGATTGTGAGTAATAATTAATTAATATTACATTCTGCATAAATGTCTTAATAGTCGCCACCATAAATATTACTTTCATTAAATTTAGGAAAATTGTTGTCATATTTTTAATGAAAAATTTTTATGTGTAGTTATTTTTATGCACTTCATCAATTTAATTAATTATATCAATTTTTTAAAATATAAAAATCAATCATATAAATAAAATATATAAGAATAACTGTACGTAACAGAACTTAAACCTAAGTTTCCAACTTCTTGGCATAAAAAGTGAAAACATTCTTAAATTTCACATATGCCTCTCACTATTATTTATATTTTGAAACCCGTGAGGTGACTTCCTCTGCAATTTCATGATAGATATTTTTTATAATTTAAAGAGAAATGTACAGTTTGTGACCCAATTATACTATTCGCAATATCAAATACAGCAATATTGAATCTCTATAAATTAATAAAAATACTAAAAATGAGAATAGAAGAAATCTTAGGCTAGATTTGGATGACCAACACTTCTCAAATTTGCTCGATAATTTTCGTACAAATAAAAAGTTTTAGCATCCAAACACAAAAAGTAATGAAAAAACAAATCTTGTGTAAACGGATTAAATATAGTGTGAACATATTAAATGTAGTGTGAACGTATTAAATGCTTTATAAATTAAAAAAAAAAATCACCTCTTTCTCTTAGCCCTCTTCAATAAAGCTCATTTTTTAATTTTATTTTCCAGTTTTTATTATAATTATAAATAATTTAAATTAAATAAATTCTTCAATGAAAAAAAATACCTGCAAATTTAAAAAATAATTAAGGACTGATTTTTATCAAATTTAATTTAAATAAAATATTTTTTAAAAAAAATCGTGCAAAATTATTTTTTAAATGTTAAAAATTATTTCTAATAATAATATTTTTATTATTAAAAATATAAATAAAATCATCATTTCAACCATTATTAATAATTAAATCAATCAAAAGTCAATATTTAACATATTTCATACATTCAAACAATTCAAATTATTTTCAATAAAACTTATAAATTCATTTTATTCTTGACTCAAATTATTTATAATTATTCTCAATACTTCACAATATTCAAAGGTACCTTAATTCCATTCACAACAGAGAGTTGTCCGCAAGTAGAGCAGGTTGGGTTGGTATAAAATGGAAGGCCAAACTAACAACTTCGATCGACTTAAGTTGGACAAATTAAACTTGTCTCAAAAGTGATATGACAGTATTTTGTTTGTGCTTTGTAAAGTGCCAAACCCCACTTAACTTCTGCAAACGTGGGGCCAACTTGCTGAATTTTTAATTTTAGTTTATAATTCTGGTCTTACTTCACTTTCTCTCGTGATTGCAGGAAAATGGGAATTTAAAGGGAGATGGTAGGCTGCCGCCAGCAATTACCGCTGGGCGTGCCGCCTAGTTCAAAAACAAAATTTTATTTTATTTTTATATTTATATTTTTTAAATATTTTTAGATATTTTAAAAAAATAAAAAATAAAAAATAAAAAAATATTAATATATTAAAAATCACTTTTTTAATCATTAAATAAAAATAATAATAAAAATAAAAATTAATTTATACAGCGATCAAGAGATCAAGAGTAGTGGTCAAATAAGAATGGCAGACTATCATTTCCGATTTTCAAATGTTAATATGAATAATAATATCCATTTCTGGAATTACAGTTTTTCTTTATTTATTTTAATTATTATTTATTATGTGTCCTCCTCCACGATCACCCATTTGATTATTTGAAAATGAACGTGCTTCACTGCAAGAGTATGGGGGTCTTAACTCTTAAAGGTTAAAGAGGGCTCATGCTAATCAATTATGTAATTAACAATGCCTTTTTGTGTATATATATAATCATATTATTTCGTGGTCATTGCTTAACTTTGAGATCTCCTTCAAACTAAAGACCAAAATCTATTGGACAATCATTTTTTGGGGGGCAAGGGCGAATCTCAGAGTCAAATTTCAAAAGAAGGAAAAACAACGAGGGAATTTGTTTTGTTTACAAAATTTGAAATGATGGAAGGCTATGCGGCTATGCCCATTCCAGATGCAGATAAATCAGTCTAGAGTACTCATTGAGTTGGAGGCATGCTATTCGCTGTGCTGCATGTATGCCAAGGACCCCACTTGACTCCACTTTCTAGAATCAATCTATATTTAGCCCTGTTTGTATTCGAATGTGAGCTCAACTCATCTCAACTCATTTTCATTTCATCATTATATTTTTATAATATTTTATATAAAACACAAATTTCTATACACCTTTTTCAAATCTCAATACACCTTTTTCAAATCTAAATACACATTTTTCAAATTTCAACACACCTTTTTCAAATTTTAAAATAATAATAATATTAAAAATTAAACCAAACTCATCTCAACTCATCTCATCTCTAAATCCAAGCGGGGCTTTACTCTCTCAATTGTCATAGGTTTGTTGAAAAAACTTGGAATCCAATCGATCAACTTCTTTTAACCATTTGCTGGATCCCATTGTCTGTATTGGTGTGTGTGAATCTCATTCATTTGTATTCGACGTTCATCTTAATTTATTTTAATATAATTTATTTTTTATTTAAAATATATATTTTTATATATAAATTTTAAATTTTAATACATATTTTTTAAATTTTAATATACCATTTTTAAATTTTAAAATAATATTATTATTAAAAAATAAATTAAATTCATCTCAACTCATCTCATTTTCCAATCTAAAAGTATTATAATTACTATATCAAGGGTGATCCAAATGAGTAATAGTATAAATTTTAAATAGATAAATTTTCGGACTTGTTTATCCAGACTAGGCAAATTCAGTCCGATTCTTATTTTTTTGTTTTTAATAATTTTGATATATTTATTTAAAATATTCAAAAAAAATTACTTATTTTTTAAATTTGAATTCTCAAATATGAAATCTGATTAATAGACCTACAAATTTTATATAATTTTTTTGAGAAAAAATAATCTCCTTATTTTTCATATATTTAATTTAGGTAGAGTCTATTTTTTACAATGACTTATCTATTTAATACTTATACAATCTCGATCTAAATAGCTTCCGAGTCAAAATTAAGAAGATAATGCTTGGGGTCTCAATTTTGACTTCGAGCATTTCTACCTATATATTTATTTTTTATTTTATAATTAAATAAATATTTTTTAATGATACTATAAATTTTTAAAAATATATATTTTTAAAAATATAAAAAAAAAATTGCAAGAAGAAAAAAAATTCAGCAAATTTTGTCATTGATAATCTATTCCGAAAGCTTTTAAAAGCCTCCTCCACTCATCCGTAGTGCTATTAATAATCTACAAATCATTGCCATTAATTTATTATATAATATAATATTCTCCATGCTGAGATATCTTTAAAAAAAATTAAAGTAACGATGTCAGTGTGTTGCAGACTTGCAGTACATCATGGCCCCATCAGCTCTTTAGACCAACCCAAACCCGAGAAAGAGAGAAAAAGAAGTGGGAATTCCTGCCCAAAGTTGCACGCTTTTGCATGAAAAAATCAGTAAGTTTTCAATTTCAAAGCTTTTAATTGTTTTGATTTCACATCTTGCCCAAGCTTAAAATTGGCATCATACGACTTTAGCGACCACAATTCTACCCACCTTTGTAGTAATGGCTTTTGCCGCTCTCGTTTTCCACCACCTCCTACTCTCCCACCACAACCACGTTTACCACCTCTCTTTGTTTATTTACTCTCTAATCAATTTCACTCTTTTTTCGTCCATCCGAGACCCACCTTCATACCCAATAGCCATCCGCCCAAAGACAGCTAATTGATTACGCATGGGGTATCTCTCTTGCAATGCAGAGTCCGCCATAGCCATCTGCGACTCATACTATTCCGCTGTCAAGAACAGACCAAGAACCCGAACTCGTAAGCACAGTAAGGCGGTGCAAATCAGAGAGTTTTTGTACGACGAGTTAGTTGCCGCCACCGATGGCTTCTCAGCGGAGAGCTTCTTGGGCAAAGGCAGCCATGGGAGCGTCTATAAAGCTGTCCTCGACGATGGCAAGCTCGTCGCCGCCGTCAAAAGGACGAAGCTTCTTAATCCCTCAACAACAACGACAAGCTTCCAAAATCATCAGTATCACAACAGCAACTGCACCAACTGTTGCAACTGTACCAGCCCCGCAGAGAACGAGATTGAGATACTCTCCAGGGTACGACACCCTCGGATTGTGAATCTGTTGGGATTCTGTTCGGACTCCAGCAACCGGAAACTGCTTGTCGTCGAGTACATGCCCAACGGTTCTCTCTACGATCTTTTGCACTCCAACTCCAGATCACCGCCGGGTTGGACACGGCGGGTGCGGTTCGCGGTTCAGACAGCAAAAGCGGTCCTGGCTCTTCACTCGTCGAATCCTCCGGTTATTCACCGAGACATAAAGTCCTCGAACGTCTTAATCGATGAGAACAGGAACGCGAGGTTGGGAGATTTCGGATTGGCCCTGAGGGGACACGTGGAAGACGTGCGAGTAAAGTGCACTCCTCCGGCGGGAACTTTAGGGTACCTCGACCCTGGCTATCTAGCGCCGGGAGATCTGAGCACCAAGAGCGACGTGTTCAGTTTTGGGATCTTGCTCTTGGAGATCATCAGCGGCAGGTACGCCATCGATGTTAATTACAGTCCGCCATCGGTGGTCGACTGGGCCGTGCCGTTGATTAAGCACGGCGAATTCTCCGGGATCTGTGACTACCGGATCAGTTCTCCGTGTGATATAGCGGTGATCCGACATCTTGCGGTGCTCGCCGCTAGGTGCGTTCGATCTAGTGCGGAGAAGCGTCCGGATATGGCGGAGGTGGTGGAGTGCTTGAAAATCGTCGCCAAGAAGGTCCACAGGCCGGCGATCTGGAAAAATTTGAGGCAACGAGTGACGTGCGTCGACAACACTCGGTCGTTGATGAACTGGGAAACGTACGAGAGGAGCGAAGATGTTGTGAAGGTTACGAAACTCGGAAGTAGACGAAACAGGAAAGTATCCAGTGTTCCGGCTGCATATTATGGGAGTGAACCAGCCGTCGGTGACCGAATGGTTAGATCGAAATCGGTGGGTTATTACAGCGAAACAAAAGCGGGGTCGGATTCAAACTTGAGCACAAATCGACGAGTACTGTCGGGTAGAAGGAAGCCAGGAATGGCAGCGAAAATGCCAGTGGTGAAGCTGAGCAAGTCAAGGTCCATGGGAGTCTTGCAAAGTCCACGCGGCCTCGTACAGTACAACAAGAGTAGAGGCTTTTTGATTGAGTTTGGAGGGAATAATCCTCAGACTTGGACGGGAATCGACATGTCCAAGTTGGTGATTGGTTTGGACGAGGAGTCCGAAAACATCATGCTCGAGAAACCATTGGTTTCATGATTCCATATAATATAAATGCACTCAAGAATTGATGATCAGAATTAACAACTTCCATACGAACTATCTCGATTGTTTCGTAGTAATAACAAGAGTAAGTTGTCTCGACGTCGCTGCACTGCTAATGGCTTCATGTCTTACAGGCGAGTCGAGGTCGATCCAACTTGCTTTTCAATAAAATTCAATACTTTTTTTTATAAGTGACGTTTGATTAGGATTAGATTTTTCATTGTTGGACCATACCAATAGGTCATCAAGTTCTTGTATCAAAGTCTATATAATGTTGGACCAAAGTCTAAATATATGTTGTATACCATTTCATTATGTTGTGCAATTCATGGTTTGTCTCCTAAATTTTGCTTTTGAGTTGTACGCTTATTAACCATTCAAAATATTTAGCGAGTACTTAGATTTTGGTAGAAATAGATTTAATAAGTTATCGATTGATCATAGGTATTTTCTTAGGGGACTGCTACTATGTCGCCCAACAGTGTATATTATTCAAAATATACATTATATATTAATAATTGTTATGAAACTTAAAGAAAGGAACTACTATTGTAAAAGAGAAATAAGAAACTCTCTCTGAAACTCTTAAGAACTGAAACTTTCTTTCTCTCTATATTTTCTTATGAATTTCATTACAACTGAAGCCCCTATTTATAGGCTTTGAAATTACTATGCAAGTTACTATGCAAGTCACTATGCAAGTTACTATGCAAATTTAATATAATAGTGGTGGGGTCATTCACATTATTTAGTGGTGGGACAGGGGGCGGCTGCCGTCCCTCCACTAAATTCATTACACTCCCCCTTGAATGACCACTCATAAGGAATCTGCCTCGTTAAAACCTTGCCAAGTAAAAACCCAGTGGGAAGAAAAACCAATGGCGAAGGAAAAAGAGTACAGTCTTCTTATGTATCCACAAGTGCTTTAAGATTGCCTCATTAAAACCTTGCAGAGGAAAACCCAGTGGGACAAAACCTCAGCGAAGGAAAAAGAGTACAATCAGCACATTTACTCCCCCTGAAAAGTGCATGACAAAAGATCTTTGAGTCTTCGCATTCCAATGTTATGCACAATCTTCTTGAATGTGGAAGTTGGTAACGCCTTTGTGAATAAATCTGTCAGATTATCACTAGATCGTATCTGCTTGACATCAATTTCACCTTTCTCTTGAAGTTCGTGAGTATAAAAGAATTTAGGTGAAATATGTTTGGTTCTATCACCTTTGATGTATCCTCCTCTGATTTGAGTGATACAAGCAGTATTATCTTCATATAAGATTGTTGGGCTATTATTGATCATAGGAAGTCCACACTTTTCCTGGATATGTTGAATAACTGATCTCAACCAAATACACTCTCGACTTGCTTCATGAATAGCAATGATTTCTGAGTGATTTGAAGAAGTAGCAGATAGTGTCTGCTTAACAGATCTCCATGATATGGCAGTATCTCCATAAGTAAATAAATATCCAGTTTGAGATCTACTTCTGTGTGGATCTGAAAGATAACCTGCATCTGCATACCCAATTAATTCTGGACTTGAACCACGTTGATAAAATAATCCCATATCAACCGTACCATGAAGGTAACGAAGGACATGTTTAATGCCATTCCAATGCCTTCGAGTTGGTGCAGAACTATATCTTGCAAGTAGATTAACTGAGAATGTAATATCTGGTCGAGTGCAATTTGCAAGATACATCAAAGCTCCAATTGCACTGAGATATGGTACTTCAGGACCAAGAATTTCTTCATCGTCATCACAAGGACGGAATGGATCTTTCTTCACATCAAGTGTTCGAACAATCATTGGAGTACTCAGAGGATGAGATTTGTCCATATAAAAATGCTTTAGGACTTTCTCAGTATACATGGACTGATGAATAAAAATTCCATTTGGCAAGTGCTCAAGCTGCAGGCCGAGACAAAGTTTTGTTTTGCCAAGATCTTTCATTTCAAATTCATTCTTTAAATATATAGCGGTTTTTGAGATCTCTTCAGGAGTTCCCACAATATTTAAATCATCAACATAAACCGCAATAATAACAAATCCGGATTCTGATTTCTTAATAAAAACACATGGGCATATAAGATTATTCTCAAATCCTTCTTTCAATAGATATTCGCTTAAGCGATTATACCACATGCGCCCGGATTGCTTCAACCCATATAAAGATCTTTGTAGTCTGATTGAGTACATATTTCTAGATGTACTTGTAGATGCTTCAGGCATCTTATATCCTTCAGGGATTTTCATATATATATCATGGTCTAAGGATCCATATAAATATGCAGTGACCACATCCATCAACCGCATTTCTAATCTTTTTGTAACAACCAGACTAATCAAAAATCTAAATGTGATTGCATCCATAACGGGAGAGTATGTTTCTTCATAATCAATCCCGGGTTTCTGCAGGAAACCTTGTGCGACAAGCCGTGCTTTGTACCGCACAATTTCATTTTTCTCATTACGTTTTCGTACAAATACCCACTTATATCCAACAGGCATTACACCCTTCGGTGTTTGGATAACAGGTCCAAATACTTCTCGCTTTGCTAGCGAATTTAGTTCAGCTTCAATAGTTGTTTTCCATTTTGGCCAATCATTTCTACGTCGACATTCTTCGACGCTTTTTGGCTCACTTTCTTCATTACTTCTGGTAATGTCAAGGGCCATTTTATATGAAAATATGTTGTCGACAACAGTTTTATTTCTATCCAGAATTTCTCCAGTTTTCATGAAATGTATTGAGATCTCATTATTTTCAGGTACCTGTTCCTCTTCAGGAGAAAACATTTCATGACACACCTCTTCAGGAGGTCCCTTTTTAGGAGATTTATACTCTTCAGGAGTTTCCTCTTCAGGAGGTTCTGGAATAGAAGATTTGAACTCTTTAAGAGCACCAATTATATTTGTAGCCTGTATTGTGGGTACGTGTTCTTCAGGAACACCAAATTCATTTTGTATTCTTTTTCTTCTGGGAATTTTGTCTTTTGCCCCAATAGGTCTTCCACGCTTCAGGCGTATTTTAGATTCACCTATTGCTGTTTTGACAATTTGTCCTTCAGGGACTTCAATCCTTGCTGGAGCATTAACAGCAGGAATATAAGATTTTACTACACCTTTAGTGTCAGTAAATACATCCGGTAATTGATTTGCAACATTTTGCAAATGAATAATCCTCTGAACTTCCCTTTTACATTCATTTGTAGGAGGATCAAAATGAGACAGGGTCTTATTATCCCAAGTAATATCTTGTCGTGCTTCAGGCACCGATTTTTCTTTACCCATTAACGGAAAATTTGATTCGTCAAAATGACAATCTTCAAAACGTGCTTTAAACATATCCCCTGTAAGGGGTTCAAGGTATCTAATAATGGATGGAGAATCAAAACCAACATATATCCCAAGTCTACGTTGAGGACCCATTTTTGTACGTTGCGGAGGTGCAATTGGAACATATACAGCACATCCAAAAGTACGAAGATGAGAAATATTTGGTTGTTGACCAAATGCAAGCTGTAATGGAGAATATTTATGATATGCAGATGGTCTAATGCGAATTAGAGATGCTGCATGAAGTATAGCATGTCCCCAAACAGAAATAGGTAGTCTTGATTTCATAAGTAAAGGTCTAGCGATTAATTGAAGCCTTTTGATCAGAGATTCAGCTAAACCGTTTTGTGTGTGTGTATGGGCAACAGGATGTTCAACATCTATTCCTATTGACATGCAATAATCATCAAAAACTTGAGATGAAAATTCACCTGCATTATCCAATCGAATGGTCTTAATTGGATGCTCAGGAAATTGTGCTCGTAGTTTAATTATCTGAGCAATAAGTCTAGCAAATGCAACATTTCTAGTGGAAAGAAGACAAACATGTGACCATCGACTAGATGCATCAATTAGAACCATAAAATATCTAAATGGTCCACTTGATGGATGAATAGGCCCACATATATCTCCGTGAATCCTTTGTAAAAAGGATGGAGATTCAACAATGACTTTTGAGGGAGATGGTCTGATAATCAACTTACCTTGTGAACATGCAGAGCACGGAGATTCATTGGGTAGAAATATCTTTTGATTCTTTAAGGGATGCCCATGTGAATTTTCAATAATTCGTCTCATCATTATAGAACCCGGATGTCCAAGGCGATCATGCCAATTCATAAATACTTTAGGGTCAATGCACTTCTGGTGCATTACCACATATGATTCAATTGTTCTCATTTTTGTATAATACAATCCAGAACATAGAGCAGGCAGTTTTTCTAAAACGAGCTTCTGGCCCGATATTGTTTTAGTAATAAGAAGATGCTCTTTACTGCCTTCATTGGTCGTTTCAATATGGTAATCATTACGACGTATATCTTTGAAACTTAATAAATTTCTTCTGGATTGTGAAGAGAATAGAGCATCATCAATACAAAATTTGGTGCCATTAGGCAACACAATATAAGCTCTTCCGGAGCCCTCAATTAAATCCGATGAACCTGATATGGTATGGACATAGGCTTTACTCAGTGTTAGATTTTGAAAATATTTCTTTTCTTTGAGAATTGTGTGAGTTGTAGCACTATCAGCCAGACATATATCTTTATCATTCAACTCAGAGATAAAATGCTCATTAATGTGATCCATGGTTCTACAAAATATATAAAAACTTTTATTACAGATAGAAAGAAAATACATTAATTGAGTGGAACACTTCCATCTCCAATTAAGTGTTCAATACTACCATCAGGATGATTAAAGAAATCAGATACATCAAGATGAGTAACGTCTACATTTACTGAATCTAATAAATCATCTGATGGTTCTACTAAATTTGTTTCATGCACTTTATTCTTTCCTTTAATAGAAGCTTGATATAAATCAGCTAAGTGCCTGGCCGTACGACAGGTACGTGACCAATGTCCAATCATTCCACATTTATGGCACACCTCTTCACTTTTCTTTGAAGAATTATTCTGGGGATTTTTACCCCTTTCTGAATTGTACCACTTCTGGTGATATGGTATATCCCTTTTAATGTTGTCATTTCTATGACCAACATTTCTATAATTTCTTCTACCACGTCCACGTCCACGCCCCCGATTTCTTCTAAAGGATGCACCATTCACTTCTGGGAATGATGCAAACCTATTACCATTCACTTCAGGGAATGATATTGAGCCAGTAGGGCGTGACTGGTGGCTTTCTAATAAGAGCTCATTATTTTGCTCAGCTACTAGAAGACATGATATAAGTTCAGAATATTTCTTGAACTTTCTCTCTCGATACTGCTGCTGCAGGAGCACATTCGAGGCATGAAATGTAGTAAAAGTCTTCTCTAGCATATCTTCATCGGTGATTTTCTCACCGCATAATTTTAATACTGAGCTTATTTTAAAAAGTGCGGAATTATACTCACTAACACTTTTATAATCTTGCAACCTCAGGTGCATCCATTCAGAGCGAGCTCTTGGGAGGATAACAGTCTTCTGGTGTTCATACCTCTCCCTTAAACTGTTCCACAAAATATAGGGATCTTTTACCGTGAGATATTCAGTTTTCAATTCTTCATGAAGATGGTGGCGAAAGAAAATCATTGCTTTAGCACGTTCCTGCAGGGATGCTTGATTTCCTTCTTTAATAGTTTCTCCCAGGTTCATTGCATCAAGATGTATTTCAGCATCAAGTATACAGGATAAATAATTTTTCCCAGATATATCAAGAGCAACAAATTCCAATTTTGTAAGATTTGCCATTTTCTACATATATAAATAATGAAATAAATATGTGTATCTCAAAAAATATATTTATAAATTCACACAGATAATTATCAATAAAATATATTAAAGACTTCAAATAATATATTGAAAAACTTACAGAGGAATAAGGCCACTAGCTTCAGAATTGGTAGAACCTTCGTGCTGATAACGTGTTATGAAACTTAAAGAAAGGAACTACTATTGTAAAAGAGAAATAAGAAACTCTCTCTGAAACTCTTAAGAACTGAAACTTTCTTTCTCTCTATATTTTCTTATGAATTTCATTACAACTGAAGCCCCTATTTATAGGCTTTGAAATTACTATGCAAGTTACTATGCAAGTTACTATGCAAATTTAATATAATAGTGGTGGGGTCATTCACATTATTTAGTGGTGGGACAGGGGGCGGCTGCCGTCCCTCCACTAAATTCATTACAATAATCACTTTTTCAACTATTAATTAAAAAAATTAAATATATAAACAATAAAAATGAAGAGACAAAATCATATAATATAATATTATTTTCCTTTCTCTTATTTCCTTTAATAGGATATAAGATATTAGTCTTCTAATTCCAACAATCATATCATACTCGAAAGACATCGTTGTTTTACTTGTCAGTATTCGGAAAAAAAAAAAGATGCATTGAAGGTATTTGGAGGGATTCAGATGATTTCTTTTTCACGTGACTAACAATGCTGGCACGTCACCATATTACTGTCCCACGTAATTAATTTCCTGTATGTAAGTTGCATGCATTGCAATCACGGATGCATGGCACAGAGTTATTTAAGTCTTACCGTTTTATGTGTAAGTTGGCATGCGGTTCTTGTGCGAGGGAACGGGTGGTTCTCACTTCTCAACAGTTGAAAAATATTATTAGCTTCGACGTTCGAACTACATTTTCTTGGATGAAATATAGCAATATCTCAACAAAAAAAACCGTTTGAACGCCACGAATACATTTGAACAGTATTATAGTTTACGTTCAAATGGTTATAATTCTTCTAATAATAGTCGTCGAGGAAAAATATAGACAATTGTGCCTATAAAAAGGTCAAAACCGTTTTAACCATTCGAAAGAAATTTTTGTGGGAAGTTATAAATAAATCTAACGGTAATGATTGCTATACTGTCCAAACGTTTCCATACACGTTTGAACAATATTTTAATTCTCGTTTGAATGCTGATATAATTAGAGATGTTCATTCGGATCAAGTGTATCCGATCTGATGTTTTATTTTAATAATTTTGACAATTTTTTTTTAAGAAGTTTAAAAAAATTATTTATCTAAATTTCAGATTTTCAAATCTAAAATTTAGATGAAGAGGCCCAGGAACATATACAATTGTGCTCGAGGAAAGTTAGAAATCATTCAATTGCTACATTTAATCACTGGAACCGAAATTTTTGATGAGAAGTTATTAATAAACCTAGCGAAAATGGTTGCTATAGCATTCAAACGGTACTTTTATGTTCAAATCCAATATTAAATATTAATATATTAACATTTGTGATTAAAAATATAATATAAAATTTTCTTTTATAGGAACAAAAGAGTCCTAGTGACTATAATTTGACCGAATTATATACTAAATAACATATAAATCGTAATGGTGTTTTGGATCAGTCCCTAAGTATAAACAAATCATGTAAGTTAACGTCTTTTATTTTTATTATCTAATAATTATTTTATTGTTTATACCATCTCTAATATTTTTTTATTGGACAAAATGGTATCACTTATGGAAACTACTATGGCTCCATCTAATGAATTATTTGTCAATAATGTTCAAATATTTTCTTAGGTTCTTAGAGTCAGAATTGAAAATAAGGTCTGGTTTTCTTGGTTACCAGCACTCTCATGTATATTGATATATATAGACGTGTACAGGGGGTTTGAATTACATTTATAGATAAGATCAAGAATTCAAATGTTTAAATATCTAACTAAGTATCTAAACAGAAAGTTAAATGGATAACAGACTAAACAGACTAAATGAATAATAACAAAATAACAGAATCAGTTTGGCTTGATTCGGCTGAATCTGGTACAAGAGGAGTCCTGGAACAGCAGCTATCTCTAACATCTCCCTTCAAGTTGATGGAGAGGTCACAAAGCATCAACTTGTCACAAAGGAACAGGAACCGAGATGAAGTTATGCCTTTGGTGAAGATATCAGACAGTTGTGTAGCAGTAGAAATATATCAAGCTTGGATATCTCTATTGAAAACCTTTTCCCGAATGAAGTGATAATCTACTTCGATGTGTTTAGTACGAGCATGGAAGACTGGATTGGAAGAGAGCGCCAAAGCACCAACATTGTCCACCCATAAACAGAGAGTCGTCATGATTGGAATGTGAAGTTCCCGTAAAAGCATCCTGAGCCAGTAAAGTTCAGCTACTGTGAAAGCCATCGACCTGTACTCTGCTTCTGTGCTTGACCTGGCTACCACTAGTTGTTTCTTAGCTGACCAGGATATAAGACATGGTCCAAGATATATACAGTAACCAGAGGTGGACTTCCTATCATCTGGGGAACCAGTCCAATCGGAGTCACAAAAACCATTAAGATGAAATGTGCCCTTGTTGAATTTGAGGCCTAAGTGTAAAGTACCCTTTATGTATCTCAAGACTCGTTTAGCTGCCACCAAATGGTCGGTGGTTGGACAATGGAGAAATTGACAAAGTTGATTCACACTATATGTGAGATCAGGCCGGGTAAGCGTGAGATATTGTAAGGAACCCACCAAGGTTCTGTACTCCGTTGGATCAATGAAAGGGTCCCCCGAAAATCTTGAGAGTTTAGCTCCAGAGGTGCAAGGTGTAGGAGCTGGTTTAGCCCCAGCCATTTCGGTGCGATGTAATAAGTCAACAGTATATTTTGCTTGACTGAGATGGAGCCCTTCTGAGGTACTGGTGACCTGAATGCCTAGAAAATAAGATAGAGATCCGAGATCCTTCACAGCAAAGTCAGCACCAAGGTGATTGATGAGATGATCAATAGATGAGGAAATGTTGCTTACAAGTATGATATCATCAACATAGAGAAGCACAAAAATAGAAATGTTGTTATGGTGAAATGTGAAAAGTGATGAATCAACTTTTGAGCCATTGAACCCAAGAGCAAGTAATGCTTGGGACAATCTCAAGAACCAAGCTCGAGGAGCTTGTTTCAGTCCATAGATAGACTTGTGTAATTTACACACATGATTAGGAAAATGAGGATCCTCAAACCCTTTAGGCTGCTCCATATACACCTCATTTTTAAGATAACCATGCAAAAAGGCATTAGAGATATCAAGTTGTCTAAGAGACCAATTGTGATGGACAGCTAGGGCCAACACTGATCTAATTGTTGCTGGTTTAATGACAGGACTAAAGGTCTCAGTGAAATCCACCCCATCAATTTGATCAAAGCCTTTAGCCACTAGTCTGGCCTTGTATCTATCAATAGTCCCATCTGATTTCTGTTTCAGCTTAAACACCCACTTATTTCTCACAACTTTCTTGTGCACAGGGCGAGGACATAAAGTCCAAGTTTGATTGTCTAGTAAAGCATGGTATTCATCTTGCATAGCATCAAACCATCGCTTGTCCTTCACTGCTTCTTTATAGGTTTTGGGTTCAGGAGGTAATGTAATGGCAGAAAGGGCTTGTAATGGGTATTTGGTAGAGTAGTATAGTTGATAATCTAGAAACTGTTTTGGTTTGGAAGAGTTGGTCTTGGAGCGGGTAATAATTTGATTTGAGGAGAGGTCATGGGATAGGTATGGTTGTGGAAGGATGTGAAGAAGGAAATAGCTGGGACGATTAACTAGGATTTGGCTCAGATGGTGTATTAGAAGTGAGTGTATTGATCATGGGAAGTGGGCTAGAGTGTGAGGGAACAAGTTCAGATGATGTTGATATAGGGGAGACAGAAGTGGAAAACTTTGGGATTTCACAATTAATAAATGAAGGAACTGAAATAGGTAGTAAGGGATTGGAAGATGAACTTGATTGTGGAGGACTGGTAGAAGAGTGAGAATTTCCCTGCAAGGTGGAAGTGGCAACAGCTTGATCCTGTGTAGCAGAAGCAGGGAAGCTCATTTCATCAAATATAACTTGCCTAGAGATATAAACCTTCTTTGTTTTTAAGTCCATACAACAATAACCCTTTTGATTTGAGCTATACCTGAGAAAGACACACTTGGTGCTCCTAAAGATTAATTTGTGGGAATTATATGGTCTGAGTAGAGGATAACAGGTACAATCAAAAGTCTTGAGGAATGTGTAATCGGGTTGCTTGTTAAACAAAGTGAAAAAGGGAGATTGATTGCTTAGTACTGGTGTAGGAAGTCTATTGATGACATACATTGCTATGAGGAAAGCATCAACCCAGTAACAAGATGGAAGTTGAGATTGAGCTAAGAGAGATAGACCTGTTTCAGTTATATGTCTGTGTTTTCTTTCAGAAATTCCATTTTGTTCCGATGTGTGAAGGCAAGTTTGCTTATGGAGGATGCCATTGACTGACAGAAAACTGTGGAATGCAGTGGAAAGGTATTCCCCACATTATCAGTGAGTAATTGTTTGATATTTTGAGAGAACTGGTTTTCAACTAATTGTTTAAACTTGATGAAACAAGAAAATACATCAGATTTATGCTTCAAGGGAAACAACCATGTAAATCTCAAAAAATCATCAATGAATAAAACATAGAGTTTACAACCACTGACTGAGGAAACGGGGGAAATCTAAACATCTGAGTGTATTAACTCAAGAGGATGTGTGGATTTGTTATTGAACTCGGGAAAAGAGAGTTTGTGACTTTTAGCAACTTGGCACGACTCACAAACATTATTGTGCTTTACAGGACCAAAAATAAGAAGAAGAGACTCTCTAACAACTCTAGACACTATAGACTCAGAAGCATGAGTAAGTCTGGAATGCCAAATATGAATTGGAGCTCTGACCCCTTGTACTGCAGTGAAGGATGAAATGTGCGCAGCTTTTGGAATTGATGTGTTGAGCTTCATCTGCTTGAGATACATAGGATATAAGCCAGCTTAACTCTACCCTTGAAGGAGAATTTTCCTGGTCTGTAGTTCCTTGACAAAGAAATGAGAAGCTGTTAGGACAAAGTAGCAACTATTGTCACTGCAAAATTTTTGTATGGACAACAGATTTGAGGATGCATGAGGACAGTGTAAGATATTATGCAAAAGAAATTGTTTGTTAGAGTTTAGAAGCATAGAAGAACCAGTGTTGGTGATGACCAAGCCTCATTCATTCCCTACTGTGACCTTGTCATTGCCTTGATAGGGCTGCTGCTGTAAAGTCAGACTTTCTAATTGAGATGTGATATGATTGTTTGCTCCATTGTCAAGGTACCATGGTTGTTCAACTTCTTGTGTGCCATGAGGAGTATGTGCTGCCATGGCTGCTAGTTGAGCTGGTGGATGTCGACCTTGATAAGTAAAATCCATTCTATGATAGCAATCTAATGCCTGATGGTTGATCTTACCACAGATTTGACACGGTGGGAATTTATTGGAAGAGAAAGGACTGCCAGAGGATGGAGGTTTGGAAGAATTTTGGCCAGTGTTGGAGTTGGAAGTGGGTTGAGAGTATGAGGAAGGCTTGGTTTGCTGGTTGGAGTATTTTGGTTTCTTGCCAAATGGGACCTTTGGTTTGTTGGTGACAAAGGCAAATTGAGTGCCATCACTGGGAAGTGCTTTGGTTTGAGATTCAAGCAGCTGCTCAAAGTTGAGTAATTCAGTTTGGAAGTCATCAAAAGATATGGGTTTGTCTCTAGTGGCAAAATCGAGAGAGATGATAAAGGGGTTATAGGCAGAGTTGAGACCACCAATAACATAGGAAATTAAGTCTTCCTCATCAACAAGTTTACCTGCTGCTGTAAGCTGGTCAGACCAACTCTTGGCCAAAAGCAAATAATCAGAACAGGATCTAGTACCCTGCTGCATGGTTTGAAGCTGTCTTTTGAGGTGTGAAATGGAGATCTAGATTGAGGAGCAAATCTGGTGGCTAGGGTGTTCCAAACCACCTTGGAGGTTGTAAGACCATTAACTATGGACAGATTTTTTTCACTGAGAGTGGCGTTTAACCATGCCAAAATAAATTGATCTTTCTTCTGCCAAACCAAATAATCTGGATTGAGATCAGAGGTAAATTTTCCAGTGGAATCAACAAGATATTGAGTAGGGCATTTTTCAGACCCATCAACGATGCCTAGTAAGTCATGGCTTCTAAGCACAGGGGTGAATTGGGCGATCCAATTCAAGTAATTTGTTCCATCAAGTTTGACAGAAACTAATGAGGTAACATTTGGTATAATGAAAGTGGAAGCAAGAGTGGAATTGGATGAGGCCATATGGATCAATTTGCATGAGCAATGAATGCTCTGATACCAAGTCAAAATTGAAAATAAGGTCTGGTTTTCTTGGTTACCAGCACTCTCATGTATATTGATATATATAGACGTGTATAGGGGGTTTGAATTACATTTACAGATAAGATCAAGAATTCAAATGTTTAAATATCTAACTAAGTATCTAAACAGAAATTTAAATGGATAACAGACTAAATGAATAACAAATTAAATAACAGAATCAGTTTGGCTTGATTCGGCTGAATCTGGTGCAAGAGGAGTCCTGGAACAACAACTATCTCTAACACTTAGATCATAGGATATTTGAGGAGTTTATGATGTTGTACTATGAAACATTTCTCGACATCACCCTCTTCTCAAGTCAGATCAAGTAATAACTTTCGGGAATTAGAATAAGCAAGCTTCGAGATTGGAACATTTAAGATCCAAACAAAGAGAGTTGCAGACTTATGAATTAGATCAGGCAGAGAATATAAAGGCGAGATTAGAACAAAATATGTAAAAGAAGATGAAAACTCAATCCTAACAAATGTTCAAACAGTAGCAACTAACGATGTCTTAAAACTCTATCCACCACAATCATAGAACTTGTTTTTCTTTGTTGTCTTTGTACTATTATTCTGACTTGATGCAACATTTGAATAAATGTGATGTCTTAATTATAATATTTAATATTAGTTTTATATTTGGAATTTACGGCTTAATGTTTTATGAGTACCGTTTGAACGTAAAATATCAAGATCATACAGTAATTTACAATTTATTATCATTGGAATGCATTTTAGCTTCCATTCAAATTTCAAACTACTTGTGAAAAAATCATTCGAATGATTTGAAAACCATCAATTTTGTTCGAATAGATTAAGGCTCGGTTTGTTTTACAAACTGGGTTCAACTCATCTCATCTCATTTCGTACTTTCAACTCATTTCAACCATTCATTTCAAATTTTAATTCATCTCAACTACTCATTTTATTACTATTCATAACTCATCTCATCTCATCCCATCTCTAAATTTAAGCTGGTCCTAATTATTTGTTCGAATATACTTCATATTTGAACATTCTAACAAATAATAGTCTATTTGAATACATTTGTCATCATTCGAATGTACTATATACTGTCAGAACAAAAATATTGAACCATTTGTTCGAATATAATATTGTTTCAATTCTAATGTATATAAATCGTGTTTGACCATATTATTTTTGTTTGAACGTAAATATATCTGTTCAAACACTCCTATTCAAACAAGATTAACTAAATTCGTGTCATTCAAATCAAATTTCAATAGAGTTCAAACAAATATCCAACCGTCCAAACAGTACATGTTCCATTCAAATGGTTTTTTGGGAAGAAAATGTTTCATTTGAAAAGAATATTCTCGTTCAAACGCTTTCAACCGATTTCGCTAGATTTCATCTCTGAAAGTATTTTTTGGGATGGAATTCAAAATTTGTCTACAAAACCCATTTGAAACTGACCTAATTTTGGGACGAAATAAAGATGAAATTTTTTTATTCTCTAATAGACTTGTACTCTTTTGGGACGAAAATGCCATTTTTATGGATGAAATTTTTCTGTCTTAAAAAATATATTCTCTTGTGGTGTAATTATTACCTAATCTTGACCAACTTTTTCAAACTTGCAAATAAAAAATAATAATAATTTATTTTTCAAATTTTAAGATAAAATATATTAAAAAAATTATTCTAGCAATATTTTAATTATATTATATTTTTATTCAAAGTATTATTCCTCCTGTTCCAAAATTTTATAAAACATATTCACTCAAATATTTTATTATTATTCACAAACTATTAACTAAATGAGGCCTAAGTCAGAGGGATCATAATGGATCTTGATATCTGATTCTGAGATAAGTTTCTTAAGAAAAGCAAACAGGTTAACTAATGATATTGCAATTTGATATTTGGAATGTATTTTTTGTACAAATGTCTGGACCGTCCGGTCATAGACAAGTTAATCCTAGGACAGTAGTCGAATCTGGAAATATAAACTCTAAATCGTGTATGAGTAATGATAATTACACGGACAAAATGGGCCTAACTCGTGCAATTTTCGACAGATCAGGTCTAAACGCCGCGTGAGATAATATTGGGCTGATAGTTCTATTTAGAAGCTCGAGATCTTGTAAGATGACGAACGAATTGGATATACACAATGTTGCCGCATTAAACTATTCAAGGCCTGAGCCCAATTCTCAATAAGGAAAATTATAGCTACAGTAACGAATAGAGGTCTTCTTTCAGTGAATTGGATGTAAAGACCGATAAACATATTTTGTAAATCTTGTAAATATTTAATGCTGTCTGTATAGGTTTTTTGTTCTGAAAAATGAACCCTATAAGAGCAATTTTACAATATTGGACCATTTAATTTGAGAAAAATAAATAAATAAATTAGAATGATCTGGATTATTAAACCATAGCATGGACAGAGAAATACAGAGGCCGTTAGTTTGAAGGAGATCTCAAAGGTGGTCTGGTCTCTCCCTCTGACTATGTGGCCCCGTCATAAAAAGATGAGCTCCAAAGAGCAATAAAGGACCTTAAGGCTGTCAACAGCCATGACCTAGTTTAAGTTGGACCACTTCTGTGGGACAGTAAAGCAGGCTGAGCATGTTTGTTTTTTGGGTTAAAAATTTAGGTTTGTTTGAATTTGAAGACGAAATAAAATAAGTTGATATGAGTTAAATTAAATTTATTTTTTAATATTATTATTATTTTAAAATTTAAAAAAAAATTGATTTGAAATTTAAAAAAATTATATTGATATTTATATTTTATAAAAAAATATAATAAAATATAATAATAAATTTGATACAAATTAAGATGGGTTCATCTTCCAATACAAACGGAGGCTTATACGTGGTCCGCATTCATTGCCAAAGGGGCTGGGTCTCGTTGGCTTTCCCGGTTTCTTGTTCTGTTTTGGCACGACATGCTCCCCCTTTTGGCAACGGACTTCTACAAATTCAACAAAATGTATCGCGCCTCACCTTTGTTTTGTTCGGTTAAAAGCAATTAGGTTAAAAGAAATTATGTAGCGTCAGTAATTCTTCAACGTCTATATATAATAAACATGGACGCCCGTTTGAATTGATAAATCAATTTAATTTTATCTCTGTTGAGGAATATTTTTATAATATTTGTGGATAAGGTGATCTTAAGCATATTTGTAAGGAACAAATAATCTTATTTTATTGAACTAATTTTATGCGATGGGTTAAAATCATAAATTTGTTTATAATGTCAAAATTAAGTTAATTTATAATCGATGATGGGTTCCTACGACCTACTAACGATATTAATACTGATCCATACGTAATGGGGTATGTTAAGAAGTTTCACACATCTTAAAAACAAACTCATCATAGTCTTTATAAGGAGTTACCCTACTCTTCTTATTAGGCATTTTAAGACGTTTTTCATGGTATCAAAACTTGTCACAAGATAAATAGGAACCCACACTATTTATCTAGTGATAAAGATCAGAAAAGATACTGTTGCACGTGAGGGATCAGGGTGTTGAGGAGTAATTCTACTTTATCTATGAGTTGTGGATAAAGTCTTGAACATGTTTATAACAAATGAACAATCATATCTTGTATTTTAATTAATTTTATGAGATTTGTTAGATCTATAAATCTCTTCAATCTCATCTCGTTATTATAATTTTGTTTAAATTTTGATATAAAATATAATAAACTATTCAAACTTTTTTAAATCCTAACTCAATCTTTTTAAATTTTAAAATAAAAATAATATTTTATTCAATTTTTAATTTTTATTTAAAATTACTTCATCTTATTTGAGAGTCCAAATATTTCACAATACCCTGGTTTCCACCGACAATATTTGGGAGAGTCGTACAAGCTCGGATATCTTTATTACATGGAATATGGGATGCCTTGGTTTTGACTAAACTCGGCCTCATCTAAGGGCCATTGCTACTATAATACTATCCAAGTAAATGCATGCATGCGTACCCATAATCCCTAACTACCAACTTAATTTGAGTACAGCTTCCACGTCACCATTTGTTACCAAAAAAAAAACACATATACACAAGAGTCCTGAGTCTGCTGACACACTAGGAGTGATGCACTCGTAGATTTTTCTCTTTTTAATAAAAAGAACCGTTTCATCCACACGTGCGATCGATAAGGTTAATTTAAAACAGCAAGCAATTATGTAAAACTGAAAGGAAAACAAAAAGATTATTTTGGATAACATGATAATTGTATGCTAATTAAGGAAAATGATATTCCAGAATGGGTACTGAGAAAAACTGTTATTTAAAACTTATATATATTATTTATGGTTAAAAAACCAAGTATGCAAATATTTACAACACAGAACAAATAAAACGAGAAAAGGCTGCCAAAAGGGAACGAAATGGAAATAAAAGCTAGGTCCCCCTCCCTCTGACGACTTCTTTTATGGTACTGTCATGGCCAAGCCTGTCTCCCTTTCCCCGCAATTCTTCCTCTCAAGGCTTGATCCCTATCAGTATATCTTCCCCTCACCAATGCATACCAAAATAACTTGAAAACTAAAAAGAATAAGAAGAAATCTATCTTTCTGAAGCCACATTAAGCTTAAAATAGTAAAAAGTCAACTGTTAAAATACAAAATTGCAAACGAATTAGTCGGGAAAATTGAATACGAAAAAAAAAAAGCCCTATAGACAAGAATTTAGATAGGGATCACACCTGATGACCTCAGACACCACCACTCCTTTCCCATTCTCACGCTTCATCGGCGAGAGAGATGAGATGTAATATTCGCTTGTGACTCATAAGGCAGTTTCCGGCTAGCTGACATGAAAATGACAGACGTAATGATAGGTACAGTGGGGTTAGGGCATAGCGTCAGAAGAGGGAATCTCATCAGTCATTACACTGCGGCCAGTACTGATAATCGTCTTCTCATAATCTCGTGTGGACGTAGTGCAACCCGTGTTATATATATATATATATGAGCAGTATAATTAATTAATATTTAAGTGCCGATTTGGATTCATAACGAAATAATTTCGCCTTAATTTATTTTAAATTTATTATTATATTTTTAAAAATTTTATATAAAATATTTTTTTTTTTTTTTTTAAATTATAATATAATTTTTTAAAATCTAGATTTAACTTTTTCAAATATCAAAATAATAATAATATTAAAAATTAAACTAAATTCATTTCACTTCATATCATCTTTTAATTCAAATCCAACTTATAATGTGTTCACCTTAATATATCACAATGTCGTACGGCACAATATAGCTAGAAAACATCGAAAAGAGTTTTAAAATATAAGTTAAGACTTGGTGGGTTTTGCACATTGAATTAAGATGATCAGATGAGTACTTTAATATTATAATTATTTAAAAATTTAAATAAACGATAATATTTTATATAAAAATCTTTAAAAAATTATAATAATAAAATAAAATATTTCTTATATCCAAATTGAACCTCAAACCACGTGCACTGCATTCAAGCATAATTTTATTTGATCCTTGCTTTCAATAAAGATATAGAATGGGTTGATCAGTCCTGTCCTGGTGAACTTGATGATCAATTCTGGCCTCCCTGTGTATATACACATTTGCAGTCTGGTTTGAACTCAACACTCTGTTTTTTGTAATATACAAGGCATATATGTGTTTAATTCGAACGATATTTACAAATAAATCGAGTGCGATTGATCCATTTGCATGGGAACATGAAAGTGCAAAGTACTCGCTGTAAATTGAGCCATGTTGGATGCAGGATGGACTATGGAGACATGGAGTTGAGTCAGTTGACGACGGCAGAAGCTACTTAATTATAATGTCGGAGATACGTAGTGATCAGCTCAATCCCTTAAGTGCTGACAACTTGATTTCTCCGATGTAAAATCCGTGTCCTTCGTCTGTAGTTCTGTTACGCATGACTTACTCCGGCTGCTCATGTGAAGGACGTTGAAGCAGGCTGTCTCTCATCATTTTTGTCATCAACTCCACCTCCTACCACGATTTCTAATTGACCGGCAGCAAGCTGACTAGGGAAATTCGTCCACCAAATCCATCCAATTGATTGTCGAGAAATATTAAATTCGAAAGAAGCTAGTACTATTTGTAGATATATGTATATTAGAAATAAATTTATTTTATAAAAATAAATTTATAAATTAATATAATTTCGTATAATACATTATATCTATTTTATAATATAAAAAAAAAAAATTTTGACAACCTAATATATCGCAAGTCATATTGATTTATATATTTTCTTTTATAAGATATCTTTATTTTTAAAATATTTATATTTTTCTCAAAATTTATAAATATTATTTATTTAATCTAATTAAACTTATATATAATACAGTTTCTCTTCTTCTTAAAGATTATAAACGACGTTAATTTTTTAATCTAATCTTGTACATATAATAGTACAGGTGATCAATATCAACATCATCTCAATAAAAAGCTATAAAGAAATTATATAAAAATAAATTAATGAATTGATGAGACTTAATATCAAATTTTAAAATTATTTTTTTAATATAAAATAGATCTAATACATTAGGTTAACACGTAAATTTGTGAATTTACTAGTGATATTTCAAACATTTAATTTGTCGATGGATCCATCAAAAGTTCTACAAATTTCAAGAGAATTGACAACTTACATAATGAGTTTTTTTTTTTTGGTGGATTTTGGCGTCTGATATGAGACATGAGTACTCTATCAGTTGATCTTTGGCTGTAATAAAAAAATTACCAGGTAAACAGCGAGGTATATGGAACAACAAATTCAACGAAAATTAAAACCTGTTTCTGGATTTAAGTAGATCAGTTGGGTTCATGTAAATAAAGTAGAGATGGGTAAAGACTCGCTCTTGCTTCAGAGGGCAACCGAAATCCTCGATCCTGCTTATTTACTGATCTCTAGTCTCAGTTCAAGTTCGCCAAATACTGTCATAATATATATATATATATGTATATATATGTATATATATATATATATTTATAGTATATACACACGCGACCGAAAAGAGCACTACAAGAAATATCACCATTTGCAGCACTTGTTTTGGTTGCAAAAGTATTGAAAAATCAATGCAAAAAACTTTAAGCATCGACTTTTAATGGTCGCATGTTGGATGCAATTAATTGGTTATTTCTGAGTTTTAGCATCAATTTTTCAGATTCGATGCAACAGTTTTTCTTTTGCATCAATTTTCAGCTGTTGCAAATAGTGTAAAATAAAGCAGCAAATAGTCAATCCAACTCCTTATCCACAGCGATGCCAATGCCCATTTGCATCCATGATTTGTTATTTTGCCACAAACTAAATTCGCCTCAAATAGTCTTTTACAACATTAAAAAAAAATTACAAAACCTTGTATGGCTTTTATAGCCTAAAACCACACAAATATTTGTTCTCTGAGAAAATAAAAAACTATTGAAATTGAGAGATGGAACAGGAGAGAACAACATCTTACATTATTCAAAATCTTAATATAACATCAAATACTTAAGACCACAAACCAGAGAGAAGAAAGAAAACTACACATCTTACATCTTAATAAACTGCACATTGTTCATTAATACAAACCCAATAATCGAAATAGGTACATGGAAGTTAACTCATTTAAAAATAAAAAATAAAAAACTGCAGGTGGCAGCCCAACAATAGAAAACGCATAAAAATAAAAATCAGAAACTCATTAAAGGAACCAGTTTTTTTGTTCAAACCTTGTGAAATCTCACTGCAAGGAAAAAACCCCCAAATCCTACATATATAAGTTATGCTTTGAGGGTTAACATCAGATATAAAATTTAAAATGAAGATAATTGTAAATGCAGCAAAAAATTGGGTTTTTTATTCAAGATGTTTGTGGTAAAAAAATACCTTGTAACGAGGAACACTAAGCTAATAACATCATAAGGTGAGAAAAACATTAACATTAGTCATAAATAGTTTTAGATCCTAGAAAATTAAAAGACAAATATTAGCACTCCAAATCAAGAAACATTAGCGATAACTACTTTTAAAAACAACCCTGATAACATTCGAATAACATAATATGCAAATAAGAAACAATATTCACTTTTCACCAAAGTATTCAGCTTTCACCAAACAATATTCAGCTTTTACCAAAGTATCATAATAAGATACTTGAAAAAAAAAAAAAGCAGGTTTATGATCAATGGCTATTGGAAATTTCCTCCAAACTTGGGTTGGAATGTATGAACCAAAATATTGAATAAACAAACCTAATTAATACCTTTGTTATGAGAATTTCTTTCAACCTTAAAAACGCCCGCTCTTCGAAAACAAGGAGCTTTTAAGTAGGAATATTTACATCAAGGTAAAGGCCTCTATCAAATACTGAGAAAAACAGGACGCAGATGTCGTTTAAAAATAGAAAAGTAACTTGTATGGATATGGTTATGATTTTCATAAAATCACATTAAAAACTAATAAAACAATATATTTAAATTTAAAAGAAAAAAGTACCTAATGTGCATACCTAGCTACAATTTCAGGGGAATATGACACATAAGCAAAGAGTAAACCAATATCACCTATACCTAAAGTAAGAACTTGTAAACTCTTCTTTAACTACAGAAGCAAACCCAGACGAGTATGAGAAAGAAAATCATAAATCTTGAAAACAAACACGAATACACATATCTTGACAAAGGAAGCAAGCCCTATCTTAATTACCAAAACATCGCTTCCCAAAAGATGAACAGAGAGCATAGTAATATACACAGAGCATAGCAACAAATTACATATTTACATGGGTAGCATCTACTACAGCTGCTTCATCCTATTTTGCCTACATCCAATTAAAAAAAATAGAGATTAAACTCTATATAATCATTTATCATGTATTTATTTAATTAGTTTTGTGCGAGAGCTGATTCATGCAACTATAAATGTTGTGGGGTTTATTTCATGTCTCTCTCACTAATCTTACTCTAGTTTCTACCCAACTTTAGCTAGACAACAAATAAAATTTGTTGCTGAATATGGAAAAGATATGTAAGACAAAATTATTAAGAAATTGATTCTCTTTTATTCAACAAATGAAGAGGAGAAGAGCAAAGAATCCTAACAGTTGAAAAAACAGTGGGAAAAATCTAAAACAAAAAGGGAAAAGCAAAAAATGTTCCACAAAAGTTATCCATCATGATAATCAAACCTGCAAAATATTAACAAGTCAGATTTACCTCATTCTCCAAGTTGACAGACAGTTTTTTATTTGTTTTAGTGTGTTTGCTTAAAAAAAATAAAAGAGAACTAAGTTAATCTTGAACTAATAGAAAATATTTTTTTAAGTTTAAAAAATAAAGTAGTAAACTTATTCTTGCATTAGTAAGCCTCAAGGCATCCTTTAATGTACTGTCTCCAACATTTAAATGAGTCAAGAAATCATTTAGTCTGAAAATTATTATAGAGAAATAAATATTAATGCTAAAATCAAAGGAAAATGTGGACTTATTTAAGTCAAATAAGTAGAGTTTAATTCTTTTACTCAGTTATTAAACAATTATCTATCTAGAGGAGTGTATTCTAAAAACTTCATGGTGAGTATTAACATTTAAAGTACTTAGAAGATGATAAAGTATTATATACCCATTTTTGTCAATAGATACATTTTTCATTGCAGCAAATGAAAAAACGCCCCTATAGGCCATAAATCGAAAAAAATAACCTATATCAAGAGATAACCAGAAAAAGATGATCACTTCCATCTCTTTACCAAAAAAACATGTTTTGGGGTCCCTAGTTGTTCAGCTCACCTTCAGACTCTTCCTCTTAACCAGAATCTCCAATGATCTAAGCAAACAATTTACAAAATCGCAAGTAGAAACAAAAAAAAAAGAGTAAATTCCATAGCAAAACAATTATTGGAAGCTTATCCTAGGTTGGAATAGGTACAAAATATTTAAAGCAATCCTAGGTTTTCATTTCGTGTAGATTCAAAATTCTCAAAAATGAAAACTAAAATTTGGAAGCTTACCTATGTTTATCAATCTCTTTAAGGAGATTTAGACTAGGTTTCCACTGTTTGAAAATGAGAAAGTAAGAAAGTGAGAGACAAACGAAGAGGGAGAGCACAAGAGAAAGCACCTGTAAGCGAGACGACGACGACGACAACAACAACAGCGTGAGAGATTAGAGAGAGAGAGAGAGAGAGAGAGAAATGAGAGAGTATCGAGGATGGGGGATGAACAAAGGGGAATTTTGAAAGGGAACATATATTAGGGGCGAGTTTATTGGGATTCGAGAAGATTAGTTTTAGTTGTTACGGCATTTAATCTAAAATCGCCGTAATAATCTGTTTACGAAGTAAAAACTCGATGGAAAATGTAGATAACATATTGCACCGACAAAAGAGCTGCAATAACTCGATATTTCGCCGTAAAAGAGAAAAACCCCACTCAACTCACTCGAAAAGCCAAATTTTGCACTTCTCACTACATCGAATTGGGAAACAACGCAATAAGTCACTTATTGCATCCAATTCTTTTTCAACATAAAAGAAATTGATGGAAATATTAGTGAGATCATCAATATATAGATTGTTGGCCAAAACTATAAATGATATGATAATTGAGAAGAGGATAAGCTTGAACATATATTCGGCCGAAAGATCGATCATTCACCAATCCGGTTGATTAAGGGCTGAGGTTTTCAGTGGTTGTTTTCGTCTCATATCATGATCTTCTATGCAGTGTACCATTAATATTCATGCTACTTGGTCCATATATGAGCGATTGAGCGATTGAGCGAAGCTTTCTGTTGGTCCATATATGGTGGAAATTCAACACATTCTGCTCCAACAGTTGGGAGAGTATCACGCAGCGCGCGGTAGATTAAGGTGTCGGTTAGTAACCATGCATTGTCCTATGTGTGGTATGGTATATATATAGCAATTGGAGGACATTTGTGACTGTTTGATCATGTTCTTGGACATGAAACATAAATTTGATTGGGCCCAAAAAAAAAGTGCTCTAGTGATGAGTTCGTGTTTATCTTCATATATACTTCGAAAGAACTTTTGTGTTTGCGCCTGTTTATCATATATATATATATATATATATATATGTATATATAAGATTTACATTTAAATTAAGTTGATCATATATAATTAACATGTACGTGTGGATTTTAAAAATGTGATCTGTCAAGAAAGTTTGTGCCTGAAAATACACCTTGAGTCTACTAATTTGACTACGCATGCGCATGTACCTCTCTCTCTCTCTCTCTTTAATTTGTTGTATCTGCTGTTACTCATGAGAAGTAAGATTCTCACGGCGAGTGAAAATGGAATTTTCCAGCTCAAAAGAGGAAAAAGAAGTAGACAACAGTGATTGCGTAACCTGCAAAACGCCAAAAGAGCAATTACATGCAATGCCAAAGACCATAAACCTAAAAATTAAAACCCCCGGGCCCCCACTACCACATAAACAAAAACATGAAAAAAACAAAAAACAAAAAGAAAAAAAAAAACTACGGACGCAGAAGCAGAAGTAGCAGAAGCAGAAGTAGCAGAAGTTTAACCTACCAGGCATAAACTGTAAACCCAATTTTTTAACATAAGAAGTAGAAGAGAAGGGTGGAGAAGGGTAAAAATAGAGCTTAATAAATATGGATTTTCACAAATGAAAAGTATTAGAAGCCTTTCTACGAGTAAAGACACCTCTTCCCTGCAGGAAATTGATAGCCACACTCTCGTCCCCCTCTTATCTCCTCCTCTTCCAAGCTCAGAAGCTTTGACAATTAGATTAACTGTTTTTAAATTAACAAGTGATCTTAATATCGAGAAAGCCGATGTATTTTTTTTTTGGTAATATTCGTTGATGGTTATTGCTGATCGATTTTCTCAGTGACCGGGAAAGTATAGATCTTCCTCCACCACCATCAAGAAGAAGAGGGAGACGAAAAGAAGATAATGGAATTCGACGAGCACGAAGAACAAGAAGAAGATATGATAGAGATTCCAACTCCACCGCCCGGGTACGAATCGGTCAGTAACTCAGCAAGGCCAAAAATGGGGTCCAGCGTCGGAGAGGGGATCAGAACCGGGGGTGGGAACACAGCGATCAGGTACAGAGAATGCTTGAAGAACCACGCCGTGAGCATAGGCGGGCATGCCGTAGATGGTTGTGGCGAGTTCCTGGCCGCCGGCGACGAAGGAACCCTCGACGCCCTCAAATGCGCCGCCTGTAACTGCCACCGGAATTTCCATCGTAAGGAGACGAACGGGTCATCAGAAGCGGTGTTGTACCATCACCAAGTCTACCCCTACTATCGGTCGGCACCGCCACCTCCACAGACGGGGTACCACCTCCGGTTAACGACGCCTTCTCAACATCACCGGGGCCCGTTGGCGTTGCCGGCAGCTTCTGGTGGCGGTGGGGGTGCTCACAGCAGGGAAGGAGAGGACATGTCAAATCCTAGTAGCAGTGGCGGTGGCGGTGGGAGTTCTGGGTCGAAGAAGAGGTATAGGACCAAGTTTACCCAAGAGCAGAAGGAGAAGATGCTCGCGTTTGCGGAGGGCCTGGGGTGGAGGATTCAGAAGCACGATGAGGCTGCCGTTGAACAGTTTTTCGCCGACACCGGCGTCAAACGGAATGTCCTAAAGGTATGGATGCACAACAATAAGCACACTCTGGGAAAGAAACCCTAATTTTCAGGAATATTGGTTCAGCGTTCATGAGATCATGAGTCATGTGGAATTGATAATGGTGCTGTAAATCCACTCGAGATCGATCTAAATAGCTAGGGTTCTTTCTGACCATTATTAATTCCCGTTTTCGTTTTGAGTTTCGAGTTTATCTATACACATAGATAGTGTTTTGGTTTTTCCGAGTTTAATCTTCTTGTTCCGATTAGTTAGCAAAGGAGATGGATGATGATTTATAGTGTCAGGTTAAATTCTAACTTGATCTCTAATATATGCGCGCATGCTTTAAGAGTTGGCGTAGTGGAGATCCAGAATATTGCTCCCAGCACCAATGCAATATTGTAGAGTACTGTGATCAGTTGCCTCTTATCTTAATCATGTACAGTGATTAGAGAAGATTATAGAATTGCAGAATTGTATTTTTGTACCGTTTGATCATATAATAGATTGTTATCATCATTATCGTGAATGTGATATGAATCTAAGAGAATTCCAAATTAAACCGAATCAAAACGTGGGTTGCATGCAATGCAAAGCTGCAATTTTCGTGTGTCCCTACTCACATCTGTCTTCTCCTCCTCCTTTCTCTCCGCTTCACCGCTTCAGCTCTCTCTCTCTCTCTCTCTCTCTCTCTCTCTCTCTCTCACTCTCTCTCTCTCTCTGTGTGACATTAATTAATTACCCTCAACCTCCATTTGCGTTCTGGAGGCCGCATGGAGTTCGAAATCACGGATTAATGTGGGAGGGAGACAGATGTAGCCAGCAGAGGGGTAAGGTGGATAAGAAATGCCAGTAGTCATGTGTAAACTGGATTGGGCCATGACATGGGGATACACCATTTCTTTCTTTTATTATTTCTTTGTGTGTTAGGTTGTAACAGTACGTACCTCGTCCAAAATTAATTTCTAATTTTTTCTCACACACATATATAAATATATAAATTCTACATTGAAATCTTACACCACACAGCTCCACTTACACGTGATTTGTTTTTTTCTTCTATTTTTATACTTAAACATGTATAGTATGTTTTCCCTGTCCACCCCGCCCCTATGTGATGAGGCAGATTATCCCGTTCGCATGGCGAGGGATGGGGGACCCCTACCCGCATTTGGTTACTACAGTGGGGATGGGGGCAGGATGGGGTGGACCCTCGCCCCCTGCTACACATATATATAATAATTTTTATATAGAATATATAAATTCTCCATATGTAAAATTAGAGGTGCTACTCACCCTATTGAGGGGGGCACCCCTACCTCTGCCCCCCGCACCTGCATAGGGATAGAGATTTTTCATTCCGCATTCCGCCACCGCCTATACAGGGGTGGGATAGCCCGTTCCACAACTAGGTAGCGGGGATGGGGGTCCAACCGCCCACCCCCGCCACCATCCTTTCCTCAATCTTTGCATCCCATCTATCATTTCTATAAATTTAAAAAATGAAAAAAAGGGAGAAAATTAGACTTACCTTTGGCGAGAAATGAGGATAACCGCTGCCTTCAATTCAGAGAGATGGCGGCAATGAACGGACAGCGAGACAGTGGCGAGAAGGAACGGAGTTTGGCGACATCGCCAACGTGACGGGGTTGCGATGCAATTTGGGAATAGGATTTTTCATTCTTGAAGGCTCAAATTGGGAGAAAATGAGAGAGTGACAAACGAGACAGAGGGTAGACGATGGAGAAATGAGCGCGGGGGGTTGTTTTAACTTAAAACAAAATGACATGTCATTTTGTACATATGTATTATTTAGATATTCATATATATCTTGCCAAACCCCACAAAAATCCACACAAAAAAATGGCAAATTCAACGTACGCCGTTCGCATCCCCACAAAAACCTACACAAAAAAATACCAAACCCATAAAAAAAAAAACCCACAAGAAGGAAGTTCAGGATCCAAGCTTTGCTCCTCGGCAGCTTTGAGGTTAGTAAGCTCAATGTGCCTGCAACTTCAAGACCAGCGTTGCCATCAGGGTTATCGCCCACATCAAGTGAGAGATCTCCATCCTCCACCCCGTCTGCCATGAAGGAAAATTGAAAGTGCAAATCCTAAATCTAATAGGGAACTAAAAGTCATCAAGACTCAGGAAAAAAGTGAAGGCTAAGCCGCTGAAACTTTTAATTTCTAAAACAACTAAACGGTGTGTATTGCGTAGCAATTAGGCTCTTTTAAAGCCCAACTAGGCCGTGGGCGTGGACTCAAGGGCCAAGGCCTCAGCATGAGGCCCTTTTAAATTTTAAATTGCAACACATTACCTGAAACACAACGTTTTTATTATGAAAATCCTTCCTTCCCTTAAGGCCTAAGTAGCGTCTTTATCGTCTTGTAGAACCATACATCTTGAGGCCTTGAACTTCTTTGTGCGTTGCCACCACGAAGCCTTGAAGAGAAGGACCTCGCAAGTTGTCGTCGCCACCACTAAGGTAAGTCTCGATACTTTTCAATTTTGATTTGTAGAGGAAAAGGAAGGGACAGACGGGTGGAGGTCCACCCCAGCAACCCCGTTAGCGGATGGGGTATCCCGCCCCCCCATGAACGAGGGCAGAGAACAGGAGAAAAATCCCAACCCCAGCCCATGCAGGGGCAGGAAGCGGGGATAAGGGTGGCCCTTCCCTGTAGGGGCGGGTAGCACCCCTAGATCATGTAGCATTAATTTTTTTTCCGTCTAAGTTTTAAGCATATTTGGAAAAAATGTGCTATAATTTAACAACAGAAGCTCGCATCATTCCGTTTGAATATGAGATTAGATGTCGCAGGAACAAAAAAACACCATACAATAGTTTTTAATGGATAAATGATGTTTGCAATAGCGAATTGTGCAACCGCTAGTTACCTAATCACTTTGAGAAAAGTGAGTAATATACCGGACTTATATGAAAAACTAATTTTTTAATAATAGACTCCACTATTTTTCAAAAATTACGCAGCGTTTACATAATTTACGATTGTATGTATTATTACTTCTATCTAGGATATTGATTAAAAACGACGTCCATGGACTCATAATTAGGTCATGTGTGCAAATCATAGGTTTTTCAAGTTTCCCTACTTTTAATTGAAAAACATCTTCACATGAACTAAAGCAATCTGGATCATGATCAAAACATCATATCTTGATTTGCAACAAACAAAAACCAAGACAACTTTTAAAAAATTAAAAAAATCTACTATTTTATTAATTCTCTTCAATCCTATATATTTTGAATAGGTCTCACCACTTTGTTTCGAACCCCATATCTATGTGTGCGAGCCTAAATTATTGAATTATTAGTTGTTTCCAAGGGGGGGAAAAACTGCCCGTTAATATTCTTCAGAAGCTTTTCTTCTAATTACTAAGTAGTACGTGACTGATCCCTCCACATGGTGTAGAGATTAATTTGTGCCCCCACTAATTGGCCAATTAAGACGTTGTTGTGTATGGAAGGTCGTCATGATCACATATAGGGACGAAGTTGGTATATATTAATCTCCCCGATTACATTTTGGGCTAAGTAATATATAATAGACTCACAACTATATTTTAATATAGATCACCACGTATTATATCTTAAAATGATGATAATTATATAAATTATTTTTATAAGAGTATCATTTCTTTATAAATATTATTGTACATATAAAGGATTTTGAAAATAGCTATATCTTTATCATTTTCTGCGACAGCCATTCTCAATAGGTACCAAACAATGTCAATCCCCAAGCCAATCCAAGAACAATGGGGTATGCCCGCATGATCTACATGCAGGCAAATAGTTATATGCCAAATTTCATTTGGTATTGCAAGGGGAGGCCTTTTTAGGGAAAAAGGGCCTAGCTAGGCCTAAAAAGAGATAGGCATGGGCCGTCCATGGGAAAGGAGCTAGCAAAAGGACCAGGGCCCCAACTCGGATATGACGTACTATGCATGTCGCTGAGTGTACCCAACCGGTCAGAACTGAGCACCCGACCTTGGTGATCAGCACTGAGGGGACGAAAACAGCTCATGCACATTGCATTAAATGTGGGTCTAACGAAAAATCACGTCACATTCAATGTTGATTAGGCTGGAAGCAAGCCGCATTTAATGCAAGCTAGAAATCCCGAACACTCAGAGGCAAAAATAAAGTTATGGGATCGACTCGGATAAGACACTCATCTTCTGACTTCCCTCAATAATCTTTCTCGAGGAAGGCCTGCACTCTGACATAGCCAAACAAATTATGGCTAAGCTGACATGGGCGTAACGTCTTTATCATTCTCCTCCAACAAGCAAAATCTAAGCAACGTATAAACAGAGTCACATCCTATAAGAATACAGGTTACATTTTCTCACTCTTCTCTACTGCACTTTCTCTCCCCCCCACTGAATATATACCCTATCGTAATTCCTACCTAACTTTGGCATTGGAATGCATGGTCTCTCAGCCACCAAGGTCCCCCCTTCTCTTCCCTATAGCAAATTCTTACAGTTTGGACAGCTGCAAAACTACTCGAGTCGTAAAATACGACATCAACATTTATATATATATATATGTATAAGCTATATTAGTTGATCAATTCAGTATGATTTAACAGTTTATCAATTATATGAGGTTTCTCTTAAAAAAAAAAAACTCATTACTAATTAATTTTCTTCAACAGTACTAATTGTCTTAGGTACCTAGCTTGACCCCTCCACAAAAAGATTAATTAATAAAAAAGAGAGGGGTGGGGTTTGGGGGCAGTGACATTAATCGTCTCGGTTAAATAATTTAGAAATGCAGAGAGAGAGAGAGAGGGGCATGTCTGGACAGAAACTGAAAAACAGCGAAGTGGAGAGGTTGATGTTGGAGAAAGTCAAGTAGTAATGGATATATATAGGACTGTATCTAAAAAGAAAGTTGTGAATTAGCAGCTTGTCGGGAAAATTCAACTCTCCATGCCATCTCTCTTAAGTCTTAGTTCTTGGTTGAATTCAGAAGTTCATCAATTTATTTTTATTTTATTATTATATTTTTATAATTTTTTATATAAAATATAAATTTTTATATATTTTTCTTAAATTTTAATACACATTTTTTAAATCTTAATATATTTTTTTAAAATTTTAAAATAATAATAATATTAAAAAATAAACTAAACTCATTTTAATTTATCTTATTTTCAAATTCAAACGGTAGTTAATGCTTACTTCCATCAGGCTGGCTTCAGCCTCCTTGCTATCTTTATTTATTCTGCTGCACTTTCTACATGATGTGGGCCTCCCCTCCCCTCAATCCACCGACGTTCATTAATTGCATCCTCATTATCTGATGCATGCATGCCTCTATTCATACCTACATACTCTCCCTATTTAATTAGCTAATTTTCTGGCATGCATGAACGTGGTCATGATGCCATCTTCTTAATTCCGATTTGTTCCTAATAAAAATCTATCAGATTTTTTTAGCTAGCTACTTGTGCTTTTCTAGCTTTCGAGGCTGTTCCGAAGTAAATTATAATAACTTTATTAAGTTCCTACATTAATGGTATCTCAACTTCATAGCCTGGATCTTTTTGCAGGGATCTAAATGACAGGTAATTAGTTTTTAAACATATAACTACAAAAAAAAAAAAAGGTATTTATGATCAATTAATTAATATATATATTAGTTTCATGGAAATTTTTGTACGTGCCTCTATATTAAATTAAGGGTAATTTTATAAAATTAAAATATTTATTTATAATGAAGTAGCATGCTTTCCATATATTGGCTGTTTGTAACCTGGATTGTAAAATAATTGTAAAACAGTTACAATTGTATCAATATTATTAGTCTTAGTTCAGATCTAATTAATCATTTTGGTCTAAAAAATGAGTGAAGATAAATTACAAAAAAAAAAAAAAAAATCTGATTATATATGAAAAGAAACCCTTAGTTGTGTGGTAAGAGAAATTAATTTGGACCATGCTACTCATCTCTCTCATTAGAATCTCGATAAGAAGTTTTTTTTTATATTTTTTTTAAATAAATATTTTTAAATAGTATTGTGATTTTTTTTTTTTTTTTTTTTTGGGTATTATTTTTTACATGATTTTTTAACATCTTAAAATATTTTTTAAAAATACAAAAAAAAAATTACATCACTATTTAAATACATTTACTTAAAAATCTTACAAATAAAAAATTCTCTAATCGGAATCAAATGAGAGGAACATTTAGCATTTTTCAATTAATTTATCTGAAATATAAGATCATATGTTTATGCTAATTTCGATGTAGACAGCTAGAATTTTGGTCCCTTCTTGATACTTTTTATATTTTCTTTTGTCGTAGCCCTACTTGATATACTGCAGTGTGTCTTTATTTCAGACAGAAATATGGGCCAGTCCTGAGTTTAAGCTTATCACCTTTCAAATCGTCCTGCAGATCTGGCTGGGCCCAGAAAATTAGTACATCACTCCCAAACAACTAACATTGGTCCAAACGACTATTTTGGTAGAAACATAAGGAAGTTCTACACAATTTTTCTAATATCTGTATATTATTATTATTTCTTATTTTTTATTATTTTTAATTTTTTAATTTTTTAATATTTTTATTTTGAATTTGTTCTTTTTAAATTAAATTAATTTTTTTTATTTATTATCTATATATCAAATATTTAATAAAAAATAAAATAAAATAAAGTATAGTGTATAGAAATTGTGTAAATAGTATGAGATAGTTAATATTTTTTCGGAACATAAACATTGGTGCTGATCTTCATAAAGGATTGAAATTAGAGCACTCTGTCTTCCCTCTTGGGGAACTCTATTTTATTGGGCTTATGCTAGGATTTGTTTGCATTCGTCTTCGATAAATTTTTTTTTTTTTCCCTTTTTTGCAAATTCTTATTTAAACTTCAAGTTTTAAGAAGTAGATCATATAATATTTATTAAATATTCAATGTTATTTTAAAAATCTATATAGTATTAATAAATATCATAGAAATTATTTTATATATTTATTTTTCTTATACTTGAGATTTAAATTTTAACAAAAATTCGAGAGAAATATTCGTTTTTTTCTCTCTCAAATTTTTTAGATAGAAAGCTCGTCAAACTTATGAAGTGTCTGCCGGATGAGTTTGTTTCCTCTAATGGCATTTAAGGTCTGGGTGCAACGAGGTATGGGCATTTTCCAAGATTTTCATGGTGGGGGGAAATATATCAAACGAGTTGGAATTTGGATGACATATGCTGAAGCTGAACTGTATCCACAACAAAACATGAGTCATGGCAATTTAGGGGACGAAATGTCGTCTTCACTGAACAGTTAGAGGAGGTTCCAAAAATGGGTCAGCTTGATTTGACAGACTAATATGGAAATGCCAGAACCTATCATGGTTTCCTAATTGTAGCATGCTTTTGAGGGGTTATTACAAGATAATTCCGAATGATTCATTTTCATCCTAGGTTGGCTAAGAACCCAAGATCCAGACATGCTTAATTAGCTTAAATACTACTTCAGGATTGGTTCTACTATGTAACTAATATCTAACACAGGCCTCAAAGTTATAGCTTATTATCAATGATTTAAATCACCTAATATTTAAGCCTAACTTGAAATGTTCAGGATTTTTTCATGTACGTTTGCTCTATTTAATTCCTTTTTTCCACCCCATTTTCGACTTTTGGGTTATGACTAAAGAGGTTTTATTTAAGAATAAGGTTTTCTAATTTATACAATAATTTTCTGTTCTAAATGCTTTCAACGGCTCGGAAAGAGATAAATAATCAACGTCGTTAGATATTGTCAATGAGCACTAAGATAATTATTCATGCACTAAGATATGAGTAGTTCATCAAGTCATCTCATTAGTTATAATCACAAGTGTAAGGTGATATTTGTATTATACCGTTCATACAAAGCCAACCTCAAAGAGTCAAACTTGTACTTCACAATCTTTCTGAAATTTAATTGGAAACACGGTATTGTGATTACATTACAAGCAAATTATAGGTGTAATTTCAGAACCAAATTCAAACAGCCCAATCGAGAATTTTCCCCAGCTGCCACACTCCAAGACAACCCAAACTATATACGATTGTGAATCATTTATAAATGTATTGTATTGCTGCAGCAACCACTAGATTGATCTCATTACCTGGGAAACAAAATCATAGCAGAAGCTGGAGGAGAAGACAAACATTGAAGACTGTTTTTAGAACATGCCGCTGAACGTAGTTATTACAAATTGCATCTCATTACGAAGAAAATAAAAAGGCCAAAAGGAGGATGATCAACCAAGAAACAATAAGAGATAAATTAAACAGGAAGAATATCTGATGTGAATTTAAATAATATTGCAATAGTAGAGTCACCTTTCTCAGAATTCACAACAATAATTTTAGTTTCACAATCAAATGGACTATATTTTTCATCACGCCAAATATGTCACAAGACTACGATCACAATAAATGAGTCTCAACACCAGGGAACACCCGGCAGCATATAAACTGCAAAATTTTAGCTTAGACATCCCACATTCTGGACGTGAATTTTTTTCTACATCAACTTGATGGTAATAAGTTGTTCCTTTTGCGACATATTCAAGTTTGGTCCTTGTTCAACATGGGCTGTGGGGCTGCAAGGTTCCTTGAAGATTTTTCACGGCACTATCATAGTGTAAAAAGCCCATAAACCAAAATTCATGGTTGTCAACAGAGATGATCTGTATGTATTTTTCCCCAGCCTTGACTTTACTTGTTGAAGGATTGACAGCCCTCAGCTGATGTAATGGAATAACCACCTATTTATGCAAAAGGGAAGGCATGAATGCCAATATCTTTAATCCAGTACGGAAGAGAAAATCAGAGACTAAAAGTAAACAAATACTAGACATACCAAACATTCGCGATTGCCTGCTCAGAGAGAGTAAGCAAAGATTGTAAACTTGGTCCAATATCTAATCATGGGCAGATTGACCAAAAGTAATTAAATCAGCTAAGGCAGCAGATTGACTAGCTACTGCTGGGCACAGGTTGCAAGAGAACATTTTATAGCAAGATTACTTATCTCGGGTCTCATAAATGTCCTGGATAACCTTCATATATTTGGTAAAGCAGATGCATCTCCTCCCGCTCTTATCTTTCTTTTTTATCTTAGAAAAGTTTCCAAGCCGTGTATTGAGGTACGGATTTAAATTACAATTGAGAGTAGTTTCTGTGATTTCCTTTCCTGCAATCTTTTCCTTATATTGTTAAACATAAATAGCCAGCCTAGCATTCTATATATATAATTCTTATTTACTGATCAAAACAATAAACGTACTTCTTCTGTGACATTTTTCATTTTTCTAACATATGGCTATTCTATTTGCACTCTTCTTTTTCTTTGTTAAAATTTGCTGTTATCCTAACATATTTACAGCGTTGCAGGGTCACTTTTTCTCATCTATGACAGGCATGTCATTCTTTAGCATTTTTCGAGAAGCCTTCAAGCCTTCTACCGTCCGCACTTATAAATCCTCTCTGGGAAAACCCCCTTTGTTGTTCAGTAAGTTCATGTATACTTCTTGTATACAGGGATGACATCCCTTTTCTCTTTAATAAAATTGATCTCATTCATTTATAAATATATATATATATATTGTCTGGAAAAACTTGAGGGGACTCTTACTCATTCGTTCCTCTAAACAAGAATATACCTCTATAGATATTTTTTTATATATAAGTAATCTCTAAAGATATAATCAGAGGAACAACGAAATCACTTCTTATGGGGTGATTCTCACTGATATCAATGTAAATTCAAATCTTTAGTGATTCATAACTTTCTACAATCGCCAACTCTATTCAATCCAAAAAGATGACTGATTTTTTATTCACTAAATTTCTCCAGTCATTCACAGCTTTCAATTAGAAAGTCATTATCTCTTTCTTTTCAACTCTATTATTGCTCATAAACATAACACCCTCACAGCTCAGGATGAGACATGACAGAACAATAACATCTTTTCTTCAATGGATTCACGTTACACAGCGGTATAATAACTATCTCGAGTTTTCAAGAACCACCACATGTTAATGCAAGCAAGAGAATGGGCAAAGAGGCAAAAAGAACCACTATGGAGAATGCTCGAAGTCTAGCATTGCATGCTGAACATAACCAGAACATTAACTGTCAATCCAGCAATTCGGTAATTTAACTGGGCAAAGCACCATTAAAAAACTTGAGAACTTGAAAGGCTCCACTCAAATACCATCAATTATCAAGCAATATAAAATAGAAAGAGGGTGTTCGTGTATATAAACTATTAGGTAATAGAAATCCTAGAGCAGCAGTTCACAAAAATTCACAAATCAAGATATAAAAATCATATAGTCATAACAAAAAATACATGATAGGATGTCGTCATCGTTAAAAAAAAGCTGATAGGATGATGTTATTAGCTCTTAAGGTTGCAATTAATCAAAAAGCTGACAAGCATAAAGAACAGTATACCTTATAATAGCTCCACTGAGTCTGTTCACCAGCTTCGTAAGAGAGTGGATTATCACTACAAAATGCAAGTTTTGCCGTGGACAGATACAGAACTCCCATTACTGGTCCAGCAGATGTGGATAGATAGCATGCATATGTCTTTAGAAGCTTCTCCTCTGGAGTGGTCTCAAAATTTTGTCGAAAAATCTTCTCATAACCACCTTCTGCCAGTACTTTTGTACTTTGAGCAATTCTTCCGACAGCAGCGTCAGCAAAACTAGGTCCGGTTTTCACTGATCAAAGAAAAGCTCGTTATATGCATCACAAACTTTCTTTTTACAGGTAATCAAAAATTTTTCTTCATAAGAAAAAAGGCATACCCTAAGTACACAGGATGCATACAGGAGTACCTAACTAAGGTTACATGCATCACAAATTCACAAACTACACAAGAAACTAAACGACATTGATGCAACAACTAATTGGATCACAACTACAACCTAGTATTGATGCTTCAACCACTTGGAGCACAAAAATAACTTCAACGGCATCTTAGAAAGAATGAATCATGAACGAGGAACATGGATCATAGAATTCATAGCATTCAAAGTAATACTCACGGTGCTGCCACATGTTCCCAGCGAGATCCTCGGCCTTCTTGGTGGCCTCGACCGCCTTCTTCCCAAACTTACCGAGCACATCTTTCACCGAATCCATTTTATCTGACAATCATTAACCTTATCACAAAAAGTTCCACAACTACTTACAAAAATCCACACAGAATCGTTATCAACTTTTAAATTCCTCAAATTTATAAAATAATCGAACCGTAAATCTGAGGAAGCCACTCACTCTTGGCGGCGGACGATGGTACCGGCGCCGGAGCCGCAGAGATATAGGGATTCGATTCTGGCGGCATCGTGGTGGCGGCGTCTGCGGATACCGGAGCCCTGGCTTCGGCCTGCAAGGGATTCTCAAGCGGCGCTTGTGTTTGCTGTTGCGGTTTCGTTTGGGAACCCATTGGCACGTCGCTCCAGTCCTCCATCGGAGGGGGACGGACGTCGTCTGGGCCGAGTTTAGGGTAGGGAGCGTAGTCACCGGAGTGTGGGGGGTTGTGTTTAAGATCGGACCCCGATGGTGTGGCCTGGGGGGTTGGATCGGTGCTCATGTTTGTTCCGGCGGGGTGAGTTTGATCGGCGCTCATGCTCGTTCCGTTCAGGAAATTCTCGTGTGTATTGAAAGCTGAAAGAAGGATCGAGAATTCCGATAATTGCAAGAGGGAAGAAGCTTTGAATCACAGTGGGGTCAAAAGCGTCAAATCGTCAAGCGTCAAAGAGTCAAGCGTCACGAGTAGGACCAAGTCGATTTCTTACCGTTAGTTATTCCAAAAGACTTGGGCTTGCAATGGATCTTAGAGCCCAATTTGAGTTGGTCTAGTTTGCTTTCCTAGCCTTGAACGATCATTCCTTCGCTCCGGTTTTATCTTAAGCCCCATTAGACTTGGGCTCCTTAAAAAACGTTTCTAAGATTCAGATGGTATCTTCATTTATTTATATCAAAGCTAATAACTCTAAGCATCTCTCTTTTTTCATTCAACTTCAATCCAAATATTTCTTTAAAAAGTCTAAGCAGTGCGTGAGTAAAGTTATGCTACTTACAAGCAAGAATATAAACACATAGTTCACCATGAAATCATCAAATATAGAGAGAAGATTCAAAATTCAAAAATATTTTATGCTAATTAATGGGAAAACAGATATACAATAATAATTTTTCTTATGAGACTCTAAGTTTGCAAAACGATTGGGAAAAGCAAAAGGGCAGAATGCATTTCTTTACTAATCAAGGGCTCCCATCTCAAACTATAACCAAGCACTTGAGCACTCTCGTTGGAATGTTCAAAATTAAAAGTCAACTTTAACTATTGTAAAGAGAAATTTGACTTTTGACTATTTCGTTCACATAAGTCATCACATTGAAATAATTATTTTTTCATTATATAATATAAAAATAACCTGATTTTGATAATTCACATCAAATCTCTACATTAGGTCATATATTTATTCACTATATAGCAATGAATAATTAATAATTAAAAAAATATTTATTTATAATTATTAGTTTATTTTATTATATTATAATTTACAATTCTACCTATTATATATTAATTAATAATTATATTCTAATTAAAATAGAGTTTAAAAAAATTAATTAATAATCATATTCTATTTAAATTAAATTATTAATTAATAATTTCTTATGTGCTGGAAAGGACATTAAAAATCAAATAAAAGCAACAAAAAATAGAAAAATGATTATATTGTGAGAAAGAGAGAGAGAGAGAGAAGAAATTAATAAAATAAGGATTTGGTATGTGAATAGTAACCTCCAAATATAGAATAAACTTTAGTAATACTGTAGCAAAGTTTAAATTTTTTTTTTTTTACTTTAGTTAGTTTAATGTGATTTTATTTTAAAATATAATAGTTAAAAATATATTAAATTTAATTTTTAATGCTCTCAAATATATGGATGAACTAAACACATCGAGTGGCAGAGAATCACCCAGAGAGAGAGAGAGAGAGAGAGAGAGAGAGAGAGAGAGAGAGAGAGAGAACGTAGAAAGGCCAGGTCCTATTCAATCCTTGGCTTATAGTTGCAATAAATATTTAAGGACAATGACATGATAAAATCTATGGGTCCTCGGATTTCAATATCAAATAGTGGGCAGAGAGACCGAAAGACGTTTCTCCAAAATGTCGAGATATTCTTTTACTTTTCCCAAGTACCTTTATGCAATTCCCACAAACCCTCCTCCTTTTAGTTTTTAGCCAAGAAGTGGCCTTTCATGGAGCTTTCCACTTTCCAGCCACCCCGGCCTATATAGTCTATATCAAAAATACAAACAAACAAAACCTAAGCTCTGCAGATTTTATTTTAAATGCACCCCAACGTCCCGTGTTGTGTTTTCACTTCACTGTGTGCCACCAGTTATTATTACCCGAGGTCAGCTATAGCCATTAGACAATGCCATATAGGAAACACGCATTTCTGTTTCTGTGATTTCAACTTTAGTTTGAGGCAAGTTTCTTCCCAAAATCTCCCCGATTAGGGAACATTTATGGCAATTACTCATCAAATCAGTGTCCCATTTGCGCATATTTTGGTGCCTTTTACTTCCATAGCTAAAAAGGCTATGCCCCAAAAAGGAATGCCTTAGATACATAAAGCAACTCTGCATTTCTTTTTTTATAATATTTTTTTACCATTGTGGAAAACTAATGGATTCCCAACGCCAAGCTAGCTTTGTAGCTTTATCATCTGCTCACCTCTCTGTAAAAATTGTATTGTCAATCTTTAATCCCAGTTTACAGTGAAGTGACCTGCATTAAGGACTGATGCTGTATGTAAAAGGTGATGCATGCTTATGTAACATGTTTATTGAAGAGAAAAAAGATGAATATTATACATATAGATATATATATATATGTCCTTCTGTTATATATATATATATATATATCTATATTTTAAACGATGTTCTTTTAGGTTATTTACTACTGTTTTAAGCTAAATCCAGATTCTCAATCCCACAATTGAGACAAACAATTAATAAACAATCTACACGAACACAAAGTAGAAGAGGCCACAATTTGGATATCTGCTTCTGACGCACAGAGAGAGAGAGAGAATCAAGAATCAAGAATCAAGAATCAAGAATCTTCTTCTATTTGGTTTAATTTTTATAAGTATATATACCTTTATTGTCTTCTATTTTACTCATGAAAAAACTATTTAAAGAAAAAGAAAGAAAGAAGTATATGTGACAAAACTAACATGGTTACGTATATTTTTCAAATTTATGATATCTCATTATTATAATTTTTATATATTTTTTAAAATTTTTATTTAAAATATAATAAATCATTTATTTTTCAAATCTTAAAATACTTATAATATTAAAAAATAATATTCTAATAATATTTTATTCAACTCAATTTAACTCATCTCATCCCGACATCCAAACACAACATAAATTATCTACTATCGTCTGAAACAATGATAAAAGATGCAGCACAGGTAATAAAAAGTAATTGCCCCTTGAGGCAGCACATTATCACCAACTTATGAGCCCACTGAAAATACCCAAAAATATGAACTTGGACGGTTGGACCACTCCCATCTCCATGATTCTACCTTGTATTTTTCGACCTTTTTTTCCCTTCTTTTTAACTTCCAAACTTCTCTCCTTTTTTTTTTTTCCCTTCTTTCCTGTATGTGAAATCAGTAATGTCCAACTACGAGCTTGTATTCACATTGCTAATACTAAAAAGTCACACCTGCAGCTACATAAAATGCTAATTGAGTATATTACTTCTTTTTCTCTTCTACAAATACACAAAACACAGAAAATAAATAAATAAATAAATTGTGAGCCATCATTTTCACATAATTACATAATTTTTGGTTTTTGTTTGAATTCATATGCAGTGAGAAAGAACCTTTTGGGCAAAAGAATGAACCTTTTTTAGAGAGTTTGGAGACTGGAACTACTTTTGTCATTTGGGACCTTTGGGTATTAATAAAAAGAAAATACACAAAACAGAGAAAATAAATGCTTTTTTAAGTAAAGATGTGCTGCACGTCCAAATCATCAATTTGGGCTTCTACTGCCACCATAAACCAGGACAAATGATCTTTAATCTAAACGAAAATTAACTCAACTATTCATTGGTTTTAACAAACTTGTAGTACGGTCCGAGTCCAATCTTGTAAAAAGTCGGTACTTTTTCCTTCGCACTTAAATACCTGTACTTTATATTTTATAACGTGCGTTAACTTTGCCGTCAAAATTTGCAAAGTACAAATATATCATGGTTGAAGAAAACATTAGACTTTATTCCCGCTTTTTTTTTTTTTTTATAATAATAATAGTATATAATATAGTGATAAATCCAATTTACTTTGGGCCGGTTCAGATTTGTAGATTAGATAAATTTATTTTAAATTTATTATTATATTTTTTAAAATTTTTCATAAAAAATATAAATTTTAATACAATTTTTTTAAATTTTAATATATATTTTTTAAATCTCAATTCAATTTTTTTAAATTTTAAAATAATAATAATATTAAAAATTAAATTAAACTTATCTCGTCTCTCAAATCAAACCAGACTAATATCAATGAAATATTAGTTTCCCATAAGAAATCAAGAATAATCCTTGTTGGTGTGTCTTTACGGCTTTGTTTAAATGTCAAATTGAGTTGAGTTGAGTTAAATAAAATATTATTTTTTAATATTATAAATATTTTGAGATTTGAAAAAGTTGAATTATTTATTATATTTTTATATAAAAATTTAAAAAAATTATAATAATAAAATAAAATGAATTACGAGAAATTAAAAATCCCAACGGCGCACGTCTCCTAGAATACTAGACGGCTGGTGTGTCTCAAAAATATCATGAATGTCATTCAATATTTTAAAATTCAGTTGTGGTTGATTATTTCGATTTAAGTATTAACACAAAATATTTCAATACGGATGCATTCTAGCGTGCCATTTAGAGATTATATTATATTATATATTATTTATATATATATGTATGTATATAATAACTAATAGGATAAATATATGTATATGTAAGAGTAATGCTGGGGGCCGTTCATGTGCCCCGTTTTTGTGCCCCTTTAGCGTATTTTATTTCTTTTGTTTTTTTATTTATTTTTTACATCATTTTTTAAATAATCTTAAATATTCTTCAAAAATAAAAAAGATTTACAATATTATTAAACAATATTTTATTAATTATTAAATAAAATAAAATAAGATAAAAAAGAGCGGGATACAAAAATGAGACTTCTATCGAATTTACTATCATTTTTCGTATATGTAACTCTGTATCATGTAGGTTTGTATATATTGAAATAATTTATAATTTATAAAATGAATATATGTTGAGAAAATCATAAATTGTTGAGACACACACAACAAATAAATAAATTATTAAATATAATAATATTTAAAAAATTAAAAATAAGGAGACATCTTTAAAGTTATAAAAAATTAACGTTATGTAAATACTTTTTATATTATACAATTAATTAAATACTATTTAAATTTAAAATTCATAAAAATGTCATCTTAGCATAGAAGATCACAAAACTGATATTAAAATAGTTCAAAACAAAATAGGACCTGAAATGGTGACTAGAGTTGATATGGCTGAATTTGATCAGAATAGCTAAAATGAGCTGTAATTTAAAACTAAACGGAATGATGAGGTATATTGTATTGGATACTATATCGGAATGAAAAATTCTATCAGAGACGAAACAAGATTTGAAACTATAATCTCATCTCCTAATTGTTATCCAGTTCATTTAATATTATTATTTATTATGAGTAATGCTACATATAAGTAACATTACACACCCATACGTACACTTACACATTTTAATTAGTTATTTTCATATTTTTTTATTTTAAATTTAAGTATTTTATTAAGTTTATTTTTTCACCTCAACATTAGTACATATATGGGTACCAATATTACTTGTATTTAGACTTTTCTATTTATTATTTTTATAATAAATGAAAAGCCTTATGTGAGGAAGAATAAATAATATTTGCAGTTATAGAGTGCGTAAATATTATATATTTTTTTCTCAAAAAATATAAGTAAATATGTAATCCAAATAAAAATAATAATTTTTAATAATAGACTACATTCTTTTCCAAAATAATTTCACATTGTCAACACAACTCATGATGGCATCAACATCCTGAATGAATTATAAACCTAAGGAAAAATATTTGGGAAGATTTTGATTGCTCCCCAAATATATGAACAACCGTAATAATCGTTTCAATCCTATAACTTGGGCACCAAATGGAGGCATATTTTTGGCTTGATTTGGATTTGTTTTTAGAAATAAAATGAGATAAAAGTTTAAAAATATATATATTATTATAATTTATTTTTTTAATTTTATTTTTATTTTAAGATTTGAAAAAAAAAAGTGTTTTAAAATTTAAAAATATCGAATTTTTTATTATATTTTATATAAAAATTTAAAATATATATATAATGATAAATTTTAAATAAATTTTAAATTATTAATTTTATCCCCGACAAACAAACTCCTAAATCTCTTGAAAAGAGAATTTAGTTACAATCATATATTTAGGGATTCGGATGCGGATGCTTATATGGCTCGAGACCATCGGTTCACTGTCTCAAGTCTCGGCTACCTATCCCATCACTACATGTAGAGTGTAAAAATATCGCCTGGACCGAAGAAATTGACTGAACTATTTCGTTAGCGTGTACCTACTTTTATATCCAATAAATACATTAAGTTGGAGTTTAGCCAATTTTGTTGCCCATCACTCCTTCCCTTTCTTCCATCCAAATAGGTTCTTCATGAGTCAAGTATTTGACATTGACATAACTTTGATCACTAACGAAATTACTAATAAATCCATGTTACATTTTGCAATCATTCTTCACTTTCATAGATTTTGGGTTTCGATGACCAAAATCAACTGATATGGAAAAATAAGGTAGCCAACAATGTGCAAGTGGCTGCTTAGGAAAAGCTAAAAAAACACAAAAACAAAAACAACGACAACAACATCTCAACTAGCTAATGTCTCATTATTGTGGTTTAAAGATTCTCCTCGATCGAGATGTTATGTTGTACCTTAAAATCTTTTTTTTCTTTTGTCTTCAAAGCATCTATACGAGGAATGTTATTTATTATCTTATATCACATATTTTAAAATTATTTTTTCTTTATTTTTTATTTTTTAAAATTTAAAATTTATTTTATTCTTGTTAAATTAATCTTAAATATTCTATTTATTATCCATATTTTATACATCATATATTCATTATAACAAAATAAAGAAATTTATTATCCATATTTTATACATCATATATTTATTATAACAAAATAAAGAAATAAAATAAAATATGTAATATGTGAAGCTTACAAATAAAATTATATATAACGCCTCAATGAAATATTGGTGTGGATGCATGTGAACGTAAAAGTCGGAATTAACACCGGCCTCCAAGCATGCTGCTCTTTTGTTCACATGGAATACCACGCCCAGGTGGCCCTATTTAGACCTTAAAACTACTCAAAAAAAAAAAAAAAAAATTTGGTTGGATTAAGTATATGGTATCACATGATCATGATCATGATGCTGATTCATTTGGAATGGGGTCATTTCATGACATTTTTCCTTTTGAATTGGTAGGCATGCAGCTCTTCTTCTCCCGTTTGAGTTATTCTGTAATTATTTTCGAATAATTTTTTTGTTTAATAAAGTCATATGAACTCAACGGCCACTTGTATGTCAGAATATTATAGCTCTATAAGAAAGAATATTTGGTCTCAACTATGTTTTTTAACCATTATTGGAGTATATATATGAACGATTAATGGAGAAATCTGTATTGATTTTATGGAAAAATTAATTAAGGTTGCTATATATATACATACATACATGCATATATACATACACTAAACTGGTAGCAACATGTAAAATACGATTGCCTAGTAAAGTGAAACTATTTTTAATAATAATAATTTGTTTTTCATCAAAGATTGATTAATGAAACATGTAATGTTGCAGTATAATAATTACATCTTGAAAGTCAGTTCAGGAGTTGACTCTCACTCTCTCACTCTCTCAAAAACATACTCATTTCCTAGGATTTCTTTAATCTCGTCGTTGTCGAGAGGATGGGGGAACGCCGGCTCCGTTCCTCCTCCGCCTTTTTATTCTCCTTCTTTTCTCTCTCATTCTCGACCACCGTGGTTTGAATAACAGAGTTTGGTGGTTTTTTAGGTTTTTTAGTCCAATAATTTGTTTTGCAGGCGCACAGAAGGCAGAAGACCAAAGGTCACCACGCGTCATGTCGCCATTTTCCTTGTTTGCCGATTATGGTGGTCGTCCGACGATTTTGTGGAATGGAGGGGCGTGTGATACTAATGTGCGGGGTCCATTTTAGAACGCACCTTGTTTCGAGTGGATCCTACGCACCGATGGTCTCGCCAATCAATTGCTAGTGGATCCGAATACTCACTGCTCCGATGACCTGTTGTGCTTCATTCTTAGTATGGCGCATAGTATCCACGTGCCATCATAGTACGTCACATCTTTTGATTGTTATAAATTGTAATTTGTTCTGGTTGGATTGTGTTTTCTTGTTTTGTTTATATAGAGAAAATTATAAAAAGAATAAATAGTGTCTCGGACGTTTGTCCATGAAATCTTAGTGTTCTCTTCCATTAGAGGATAAGATTATAGTTCACTACCTTTGACAGTAATTAGTCTTACAGACTAGATATCTGTAGAGATTTAAAAGTTGAACCCTATTTGTAACTAGTTAACTTGTAGATTAAGGTATTCTCAGTTATTGGTCATATTGTAAGCTTCAGTTTCTTTAGATTTCAATTAAGTGAATCTATTTCTTCAAAAAAAATTACATCCTATGACAAATTATCCAAAAAACATTACTTTAAAATAGATAATCATAATTCAGTACAAGTTTTAAAAAAAATGTCTTGAATACTATTTGATTGATCATTTTGTGTTATCTTGTATATATGCGATTCATTGTAAGGATATTGAAGTTTTTATGGCTCTATAGATTAAGCTGATTAGGTCTGCACAAAGCTGAACCATCCATTTTTTATGTAAAGTTTGTACTGCTATAGTTTTTAGATATGGTAAAAACCAATATAGATCGGCAAAGATGGAACAACGAAGATAAACGATTGAAAAACACACATAAATTGACATAGAAGACACGCAAAAAATAAGAAGAATAAGAAGAAGAGAGAGCCAACAAAAATGCATAAAAAAGAACTAAAGAGAAACACACTAATAAAGACCGATACAAAAGAGAGGGAAAAAAGCCGACGAGAATATTTAAAAGAAGAAAAACCAAGATCAAAACTTGGATTATGTACAACAACAGGTAAACAAAAAACAAACCAACATAATGTCAAGCAAACCCAAATTTAAAAGAAAAAAATCAAGATCATAACATGCAAACCCAAAAAATGAAGACACAATATAACAACAAATCCAAAAAATGAAGATACAATAAAATTAAACTAACAAAATGAAAATAACACAATGTCATGCAAACCCAAAATTAAAAGGAAAAAAAAAACCAAAATCATAACATGCAAACAAAAAGAAAAAACCTTAAAGCCAATCCGATTGTTTTTAATCACTCAACAGCCATCCAATAATAGTCTTCCACATAGGTTTTCTATTTTACATACTGTGCATTTGGCAACACCTGATTAACAACTCATCACCTTTATGCGCTCACTATTCTTCCACCAAAGCACCCATCACAACGAAACTCGACGGACCTAGTTCCCTCTGGTATGCCTCTATCGCAATGTCCTTTCCTATGCCTTTTCTTTTGTCTATCGTCTACCGCCACAGAAAGAGTTTGAAGTTCTCGGACAACCCAAAACAAACATCTATCGGTAAGCCTATTGTCCATTGCCTCTGTCTCTCGGTCTAATGGCACCGTTTAATTTCGCACTGTGTTCCAAAACAAACAAAGATCGTCTCATTGTTGGCACCCTTGCCTTAGCTCCCAAATTCGCCACACATCCTTCCCTCTTCCCTTTGGTAAGCCTCTGTTGCACTCGCACTACCCTCTCTTCTCAAATTAATGTATGCTCTTTGCAAAGTTAGAAGATATTTTATAACCTTCTGTAAGCCTATTACTTGTATATAGCTTGGGTGAAGGACTAAGATGGGGGCAACACCAAGGCAATGGAACTATTGAAGCTCTTAATCAACCCACAAAACCATGAACACTCAAAAACCCACCTCCATTTCTCTCAAAGATCCTCAAATTGGCACAATTCAACCAATATCTACTTGAGAAAACCACATGAAATCCTATATAGGAGTTAAAGGAACTGAAATTTTGCTCCAAATAGTGGAAGAACGAAATACCCATTTGGAGACTTGGTTAGATTGTGCAAAACTAAAAAGTTAAATGGTTTAGAAGAGACTCCGACAAGTTTGTAGTGATACAAGAAGTGGATTGAGGGAGGAAGAAGTTGGCCTCGGTGAATTGCAAATATGTGTGTGCAAGTAGCTGGATGTGTAGGAGAACAACAAGTGATCCATTGATGGCGGCTATGAAGGAAAAAAGATGAAGATTTTAATTCAGTCGTGCTCAGAGATTGAGAAAGGAAAAAGAGAGATACTATGTAAGGGCTGAGGGGATGGTGACAATAGATAGACGATGACGGACATGCATTTCTCCCATTTTACTATGTGTGTTATTATTATTGGCAGGCATTTTTTTTATCAGTTGGGCTATTTCGAAGAGGAACTAAACCAAAAAATGAAGATACAATAACATTAAACTAAAAAAATAAAAATAACACAATGTCATGCAACCCAAAAAATAAAAATTGATTAAGCAAAGAATAAAAAACCCAAAAAACATTACATGCAATTGTAAAGGAGAAGAAAAGAACTTCAACAAGAGGAAGGAGATGGGTTTCAATCAAAGAATGAGAGAGAAAGGAAAAAAAAACAAATAGCCCAAAAAACTGGCGATAGAGGGAAACAACGAAAGAACTTCACCGGGAGGAATGAGAGGAGCTTTTGTGAGAGCATGAGGAATAAGAGTTTAGGTGAGAGAACCGAGAGTGGAACTTCAGTGATAAAAAAAATCTTTTAGACACAAATTAATTATACAAAAGTAATCTTATAAACTGATGTGGATTTATATGATTGGTCAATTGTAAAATTATTTTTATTATAAAATAGATCTAACAGATTATAAGAAATCACGTTAGTTTATGAGATTATTTTTATGTAATCTTTTTGTAGCTATAATAATCCTAACAAAAAAGTACTAAACTTTTGTGAGAAGAAAGAATATAGCTCCAATGGGAGAATGAGGGAGAGAAAAAACCCAACCACGGCCAAAAAAAAAAAAAAAAAAAAGAAACACAAACCAGTGAAGCAAAGCCAAAGAGATTTGGTGGGAGAAATGTTGGAAATTGGAAAAGGAGTTTTGATAAGAGTGAGATGAGAGGACAAAGAAAAAAGATGAACTCGTTTGGATTGATAACATCTCAGCTCATCTCATTTCATAGCCACTTTTTTCTCTAAAGGCAGCATATTATAGATAAAATAAGGGTTATAGGAAACAAGATTCAATAAGGTAAGAGTCTCTAACAACTATTTAAAAATAAAGACACAACAAAAACTAAAAATAAATAAAATTAGTTTCAAATTCATAATTGTGACTCTCACCAATTCTAAAGAAGGGATGCCACATAGAGCAATCTGAAAATAGTATGAGGAACAGACTATTTGATTGTGACAAAAGTCACAGCAAGGGGAGGTGCACTGCATTCTGTTGAACTAGTCTGATTGAAAGAGATTATCACACTCGCTGAATCTTGAATCTCGGTTAGGGAAACAGGAAAACAACAATCAGAAAAGACCGATACACCGACGAACGGTAGCCTGTTGTAACGATGCGTGAAGGGCACGCGCTATACTGGAAAGAGAACTGGTAAAACAAACCAAGGAAGTAGATGACGCTAGATCCAATGATGATGCCCGTGACAGCGTGGGACTCCAACTGGATGGGCGGCACGTGGTTGGAGTGAAGGCTGATGCGCACATGTACGGTGTACGCGCCGCACGTTTCGACAATATACTTCACCCATTCCATAGATTGATGGCTAGGCAATCCACTGATCCAACACATGGCTGTTGTCGACAACCGGCAAGCAACAGATCAATACTTTTAGGAAGAGAAAACGAGAGAAAATCGAGAGAGTTTCAATAGTGTTGCTAAACTGCTATGTGAAGTTATTCCCGATAGCCACTTATTATATAAAAATATGTATAACTAATTTCAACATAAAATTATACATGCAATTGATCGACCATGCATATAAGATAATAGGATGTAAGGACAATAATAGACTTACTACCTTTTTATTACTTTTTTACTATTATATAGTATATTATGTTTTGAAATATTTGTTAACATCTTTAATCATTAATAAAAAAAATTAAAAATATACAAATTTACTAATAGTCACTTTATTAATCATAAATAAAATAAAGAATTAAAATAAAATAAATAAGTAGAAAATGAGTGTAAGAAAATAGCAAGCCTATCATTATCTAAAATATAGTGCTAAAAGAAAAATGCGAGTATGGGTAAAAGATTCATTCATCAAGTTAAAAGCTAAATTCGATTTGGATCATTATATGTATGAGGTATATAAAGGATTTAGATCACTCTTCATTTGCAGAAGATTTAAAATAGAAGTAATTATAAAAATAAACACTTTTTTAAAACTTTGTTTAAAATATATGATGGTTATGTAGAATATGAAATATGAATAATGAAATTCTTATAATTTTAATGTAGTGATATTGTTCATTGGTTAGCTATAAAAATAAGTTGTATATAAATATTTGTGTAAATATCATTATCTAATAAAATGAACAAAATGAATCATCTAATTACTGCCACGTGTTGAATGAATAATATTTTGGCCATCTAATTTAAACAATGTATATTTTTTCTGATTGAATAGTCGCCTAATATGAATTATCTCATGAAAATAAACAAATCTTAGAGTACTTTTTTTAAATTCTCTCTCAAAAAATTCTAGAGTTTAGAGAAGAATGTGCCGCAGGGGTCCCCCCCCTCCCCCCAACCCTGTAGCCGTCATCTCTCCCATTTCTCCCATCATTTTTTTTCTTTGTTTGCAGCAATAACCCAAGATGGAGTTGTGTGCTTGGTTGGTTAGTGTACGGCGGAGCCCAAGTGGTTAGTGTTACATCCCGAAGAGAAAGCCGACGTTTGGTGCTACGGTTCCCAACAGTTGGCTGGTACTATATGGATGGTGATATGCCTGAAGTTTTCACGATTGGTGCTTCTCCGTTTGGTTGTTTTCCGACGTCTAAAGACTTCCACGCACCACACTATTAGACTCCCAAGATGTCGATCTTCCAAATGAGATGGATTTTTGTTGAACATAGCGGCACATGAGTCACACATGCAATTCAAAGTGAGAGATCAAAACCCACATGCCACCTCTAAGGCTGCTTTTCAATCTCCACACACAGCTCTTCTGGGTCTGGTAGTGGGACCTTCGGCTTCTTTGGACCCGACTGGCCGCCATCCACCAAGGGCAGTGCGTGTCCCTCACGCGCCACCACAACCGCTTATTTGGTATTTTTAGATTACTCCAAAGTTGAAAATGCGAATTTATATCTGCGTACAGATATAATTAGTTTTCTCCATTTTTTAATCTCTGTTATGTTACTTGTTTTAGTATAATTAAAAAAAAAAACCTTTCCCAAAGACTTCCACGCACCCCACTGCTGGACTTTCAAGACGCCAATCTTTTAGATAAGGGCAGATCTTTGCAAAACGTCGTGGCATGTGGGCCACCCGTGCAATCTAAAGTAGGAGATCAAAATACACGCGCCACCTCTAGGGCTGCTTTTCAGTCACCACACGCGGTTCTTCTGGGTCTACGACCTCCATCTTCATCGAACCCCACTAGTCGCTATCTACCAAGTGTGGTGTGTGTCTTTCATGCGCCGCCACAATCGCTCGTTTGATGTTTTTAGATTCTTCCAAGATTGAAAATGCAGATTTATGTCTGTGTACATATATAATTTGTTTTTCACATATTTCTTTAATTTTTGTTCTGTTGTTTGTTTTACTATAATAATAATAATAAAAAAAACACTTAGTTTCTAGGACTTTCGGTCTGGAGTGTGTCCTCTACTCCGTTTTAGAATGGGTACGAGGTCGGTTGTCACTCTATTTTGGATAGAGTTGTGCTATCTTTCAAATGTTTGCAGCAAGAACTAGACCACGTCAATCAATTTGTGAATTGGAGAGCTTGTAACGATGTAGTAAACTTGTAATGTATGTTTTAGGTCAAATTGTAATATCCATTTTTTAATTAATACATTATGTACTATGCTTTTATCAATATATATATATATATAATATATATATATATATATATGAATTATCTCATGGTGTGAATCTGCAAACGAACGAGAAATCAACATCAAAGATCTATCGGGGAAAGACCATACGTGCATGATGCTTGGAGAGGAGTGAACATGAGAAATAGCCAAAGTCACGATTGTGGAATATTGGTTCTTAAAAAATACCCCTAACTCCTTTGAAATTGTAATTTATATGATATTCTCCAAACAATTACGACTACTCGAATGCATTATTCTTTCACTTTGGAATCCAATACGTCTCCTTCAATTTTAATCAATCGTTAATCCATCCCATAAATAAAAACTTGGGTAGTGTCTCTTTCCCACTCATACACAAATAATAAGATAAATAACCCCAACTTATTTATGCTCACTCGGATCACCAGATATGAGATTGGATCTAAATCAACTCTATTAGGACCGATTAGGATACAAAAGTCCTTTTAACTCATTTTAATTCATGTTATTTATTCATTACAATTTTCTTAAATTATAAAAAAATAATAATTAATTCTTTTCAAATCTCAAAATAATAATATATTAAAAAATAATTTTGTAATAATATTTTATTCAATTTTCATCTAAACTTATTTTATCTAAACTTATTATTCCAGTGCCTCCACTCCTCCCTCCTTTCCCCCTCTCTTTTAAAAAATTAAGGGTTCAAGATCTGATTTTTGTCAAAAAGGGAGAAGACATTGACGTCTTCTTCCTCCATCTCTCTATTCTTCTTCCTTTTACCCACATTGTTTATTGAAATCTATTTTGTTTAGTTTTATTTTACTATCTTCAAGGTCGAAAAAGATAGATCCACAAATTTTAAGCAATTATTGAGAGACATGTACGACACAAGCACATTCATAGGTTTAAAATCTCTTGAAGAAAAGTGGTGGTTTTACAAAATTTATCGTGTAGGTTCTCAGGCGCACCACTTCTGACAAGGCTTCTTGACGGACGCGTCAGATCACCATACTCGCTACCATTAAACCTTTTAGATCTGACATTTGTGGAAGAATAGAGATAAGTGTGTTGCCTTTATGACCTATCACAAATTTCAAAATCTACCAGAACTGGTCTAAACTGTAATCCGTCATTTTTTATAGATACTGTACTACATTCATTTATGATTTATGATTTTAATTAAAAAAGAGTTCATCTCTCGAACGTTTGTTTGTAAAGATTGAATCGTCTCTTTCTATGGAATGTAAGGTCGAGTTTCTATGGAATGATTTCTAAAGATTGTTGTCTTTTAGATGTTTGTTTGTAGAGAGTATCAATAATATAAAGACCAGATTTGTCAAAAAAAAGTGTACTAGTATAGCTCAAAATGTATTATTTTGGTTCATGATATCATGTTTGATATAAGAATATCATCTCTATTTGGTCATGGATGTAAATATTTTCTGATGAATGAATGATGACAACTTTCTTTAAGGGAAAAAAAAAAACTTACTATTCAAACCTCTCGTACTTATTTGCTATCAAATTATTTTATATAAAAATAAGCTTTTTTCTAAGCAAACTAGTAAATTTCATTTAAAGTAGAAAAGATGATATATGAAAATGGGATGGAGTTTTTTTAACAAACATCCCCAGACAAATCTACTAGTACGATGCGTATAGTTGTCAGAGGCATTGAGGTGCGGCGGCGCGTGAGGACCACGCACGAAAACAAGTTGAGCGTGAGGGCCACGTGCTGAACTTTTTGGCATGACTCCGCTCTGTCCCATTAGATTGGCGGGTGACGACTGGAGAGCAGCAAATCTGACCAAATCAAATCAATGGAGGGAGATGAAGAAGATACTACATTGAAAGTGTATACATAATGCGAAAACGGAAAGAGAAAGGAGAGGAGGGTGAGAGCTACAACTATACTCTCATCTTCGACAACAGCACCCACAAAAATGAAGTTTTTTATTTTTTAGAGAGGAGGAGGAGAGTCTCTCTTTAAAGAGAAGAAAGATAATTGTAGATTCTTGCAGGAACTTCATACGTAAAAATGAACTTATTATCATTATAAATAATAATTTTTATTATAAATAATTTATCATAAATGCTTATTTTTTCTCGTAACGCATTAAGAAGCACGCTAGGTCATACACATTTTACAAACAAGCGAAAAAGGGAAAAAGAAAAAACTAAATATATAAGGAGGAAAATGAACTATAATGATTAAATTCACGTGAGGCATATTTACATAATTTTTTGGTTATAATGGCTACAAGAGTCGTCTGTTCTTCACATAGCCAATGAGGGATAGTCAAGATCATAAGCTCGTCTTTCAATCTTTACATGATTAACACGATTTAATACTTAATCCTTCCTTTTGCTTCAAAAAAAATATATATGGAAAATATTTTGATCATAAAAAAATTGTGAAAAAGTAAATTCACATTAATGTAATTTGATATGGTACATATAATTATAAAATTATTTTTATTATAAAATAAATAAAACGAATTTTATAAACCACATCAACTTATAGATATAACTTATATAATTTATTTATGTTTATAACAGTTCTAAAAAAAATATAAAGAGCAAGAAATATCAACATGTCTTTTTAAGGAAATGATTAATATAGCCTTGAGTTATATAAATTTGCTCATTTTTTTCTAAAAAAAATTGATAAATTTGTTACTCAAATAAAAAATTTTATTTTTCAAAAGTTGACCGCATTTTTTAATAAGAAAAACAAATTTTGCATATCCCAAAGTATTATTATTCCTCCTATGTCCATAGGTCAATTCAAATTTTTAAGAGAAATGACAAATTTATAACATTTTTATAATATTTTATAAAGTAAGAATATTTATATAAAGTGGTGTTAATTTTATAAGATAATTTATAAAAATATTTTTATTTTATATCATATATTATTTAAATTTTATAAAATATATTGTATGTATCAATTTTTAATATTGAATGTTAAATTGTCACGAGAAATGCTTTAAATCTTTGTATAAAGTCACTAGAGGATTTCTTCTGTTATTTTTTTTTTTTTATATTTAGTGATTAAGAAAACATTTTTTAATAAATATTATGTTTTTTTTTTAAATATTTAAAAATATAAAAAAAAAAATTGTGCGAACAAACAAACTCGAGGTAGCGCACTGCTCAATTGTCCAGAGCAAGTTCAGGCCGCCGTTAAGTGTAAAATGTTAAAAAGAAAAAAAAAATGCCATGTGAGTGACTGACTGACTGTGAGTGTGGGAGAGCCCCTGCCGAGTGTTATTGACAGTTTTCTCCTTTCTAATTGGACCGTGTTTCTCACTTCCCTATGCAAATCCGTAAAAATATAAAAGCAAAATCAAGGATTTCTCTGTAAATTGGACCCTTTTCTGTTTTTAGTCCTTTTTTTTTTTCCCCAAAAAGTCCCCTTCTTATTCTTATGTAGTAATTAACATGTTTACCCATTGAACTCCGGAAAGGTCATCCCAATTAATAAAAAGATCATTCTTTCCAATCCAATGATCCAAAAGGTAAAATGATGATATGCATTTTGTAATTCAATCTCAATTTGAGGATTGGGACATTGCATTAATATGATAAGACATTACAGATCAATACATAACACGACAAAAAAAGTTATTTTTATAAATCACTGTAAAAATTATACATTACATTAATGTGATATTACACAGATATATAAAAGCATATAAATAATTCTTGAACTTGCAGCAATGGACTTAAGGAGGTGTTAATAAAATTATAAATTGGCCCACCTTCTCAAAAGATATGGTTTTATTAATACCATTCTTTAATGTTTACAAAAGATAAAGATTTTGAAATTACATTAAGTCTTGTTTAAAATTAGTAGATTCAAATTTCAATGACAACATGAAATGGAATGGAAACGCTCCCTACTTAGAAAAGTGAGGCGGAGAAAATACATAGTTTATTGATTTGGACAATGATGCCATAAAAGAAAACTTAATAATGATAATCATTAATCAGTGCTTGGGAGGGAAACTATACGTATATGTCTGGATAACTTTAGTCGGGGTATTTTCAGAATAACTCAAGAATATAGGGGCTTTCTCCGCAACTTTCTTCTAACATTTCTTCTTTCCTTCTCTCTCTCTCTCTCTCTCTCTCTCTCTTTAATATTTTAACAATTAGTATGGTACAATATAAGGAGTATTAGATAGATATAAAATTCATGGAGGAATAAAGCTCACTCATCACTGTTGCGACGCAGTGTCCTTCCTTCATTCCTTCCTACTTCCCAGTTGAGCATATCCCCCAACCTCTCTCTCTTTCTCTCTCTGTTACCAAAAGCTCGCGATCTGATTAAATTAAGCTTTTGTTTGGCCAAAACCCAGATCAGAGAGTGAGCGAGCCAGAGTCGTTCCTTCCTATGAGAAAGGACCGGACGGAAATGTCCGAAGACGACGATCGGTCCCCTCCCTTGGATCTTCGTGGGGCGGACATCGCCGAGTCCTCCAACAAGACCCGGAACTGCAGCGGAGTGTCCGGTTCTGGCGTTTCTGTACCCGGACCCGGGCCCGGACCCAGTTCCATGGAGTTTCAGGCCCCCTATCCGGACCAAGTGCTCGAGAACGTGCTCGAAAACGTGCTCCAGTTCCTCAGCTCCCGGCGGGACCGTAACGCGGCCTCATTGGTATGCAGGTCATGGTGGCGCGTGGAGGCGCTCACCCGATCCGACCTCTTTATCGGTAACTGCTACTCGGTCTCACCACGGCGTGCCACGGCCCGGTTCACCCGGGTCCGGTCCGTCTCCATCAAGGGAAGGCCGAGGTTCGCGGACTTCAACCTGATGCCGCCCGATTGGGGGGCTCACTTCGCCCCTTGGGTGATGGCCATGGCGTCTGCCTATCCCTGGCTAGAGAAGGTTTACCTAAAGCGCATGTCCGTCACGGACGACGATCTGGCCCTACTTGCTGAGTCCTTCCCCTCCTTCAAAGAGCTCGTTCTCGTCTGCTGCGATGGCTTCGGTACCAGTGGCCTCGCCGTCATCGCTAGCAAGTGCAGGTACCTCCTTTTCCCCTGTTCCACACGAGCTATTTAGATCTATCTGAGGATAAACCTATATACGATCTCCGGGCCGTGTGTATTAATTAGAGAAATTTGCTACTTTTTTTTAATGTATTTTTAGGGTTTTTTCTCCCTCTTTTTGCTTATTTTTCTTCTGCTTTGAATTTTACTTTTTGGGGGAGAAACGGGTAGATCTATTTGATGGATCTGGTATGGTTTTATAGTCTTGTTGCGTTTCGAGATTTATAGTATTCTTTACTAATTATAGTAAGCGAACCCTAACTAGTACTTAACAAGAATGAGATAGAGTTACTAAGAAAATGTTGGTGTATTTTGGATGGGAAAGCTAAGTAACTATACATGATGATATATGTAATCTTGTCATTTTACTTGCTTCAGACAACTGAAAGTGCTTGATCTGATCGAATCCGAGGTCACGGATGATGATGTTGATTGGATTGCTTGTTTTCCGGAGAGTGGAGCGACCTGTCTGGAGTCACTGATCTTCGATTGCGTAGAATGTCCAATAAATTTCGTTGCATTGGAGGGGCTGGTGACTAGGTCCCCATCCTTGAAGAAGCTTAGGTTGAATCGCTTTGTTTCGATTGGGCAGTTACATCGCCTGATGGCACGTTCTCCGCAGCTCACACACCTTGGAACTGGCTCTTTTAGTGCATCAGAGGGCATGGCTCAGGGTGAACAAGAACCCGACTTTCTCACTGCCTTTGCTGCTTGCAGATCCTTAGTTTGTCTCTCGGGATTCAGGGAAATCTTTCAAGATTACTTACCAGCCATCCACCCAGTCTGTGCTAATCTTACCTCCCTGAATTTCAGCTATGCGAATATTAATGCAGATCAACTCAAATTAGTCATATTTCACTGCCACAAACTCCAGATTTTCTGGGTGAGTTTCTTGTTGTAATTATGTTCAAATTGTGATCGTGGTTTGGCTTGTGAAGCTTACTTCTGCTTCCATGATGCAGGTCCTTGATTCGATATGCGATGAAGGACTTCAAGCTGTGGCTTCAACCTGCAAGGACTTGCGTGAGCTTCGTGTTTTCCCTTTTGATGCTCGGGAGGATAATGAGGGCCCTGTATCTGACGTGGGCCTGCAAGCAATTTCTGAGGGCTGTAGGAAATTACGATCGATTTTATATTTCTGCCAGCATATGACAAATGCGGCAGTGATAGCCATGTCAAGGAATTGCCCGGATATGGAGGTGTTCCGTCTCTGTATAATGGGGCGACATCGCCCAGACCGTGTGACCGGTGAACCCATGGATGAAGGTTTTGGAGCCATTGTTATGAACTGTAAGAAGCTAACTAGGCTTGCTGTATCTGGTTTACTGACTGATCGTGCTTTCAGTTATATTGGAAGATATGGGAAACTGGTTCGAACGCTATCATTTGCTTTTGCTGGAGACAGTGACATGGGGCTTAAATATGTGCTAGAGGGCTGCCCTAGACTGCAGAAGCTTGAGATCAGGGATAGTCCATTTGGGGATGCAGCTTTGCGTTCTGGTTTGCATCACTATTACAACATGAGGTTCCTTTGGATGTCTTCGTGCAGGTTATCTCACCAAGGTTGTCAGGAGATTGCTCGAGCATTGCCCCGCCTAGTGGTGGAAGTAATCAGGGATGATGCTATTGAACACACAGACGAGACTGTTGACATATTGTACATGTATCGGTCTCTTGAAGGCCCCAGGGAAGATGCCCCAGGATTTGTGACCATCATGCAATAAAAGAAGTTGATTCGGTTAGTTTGGTGGCTACCAAGCAAGCTAAAAACATTTTTGTGGGAAAATCGAATCGATGGCGGGTGGCTTTTATATGATCCGCAAGGAGGTCCCTGCAAGCATCGTCTGTTGGACAGATATGAGTGAACAACTGCTGTTCCTGGCTTGAGCAGTTGCAAAAGCATCCAAAACAGAAGCGAGGTATTGGGCTGGTCAATATTGTTCTATTCGTACGCTTCTCAAATTTATGTTTCTTTTGCTTTCACATTCGTTTTATCATAAACAAAGGCTGCCAGAAGAGGAGAAGGGGGGGGCGGTTGTCAAGCTGGGAGGGGATTTCAAGCTACATTGATAATTTAAAATATGAGAGTTTAAACGTGAATGGTATTTATTTATGAGGAGATGGAGATGGGTCTTGAAGAAAAGGAGATTCAGAAAGGTGAAATTTCGAACTTATCTTCCATTCCACCGGTAGAGAAGCAGGAGCTAGTGTTCACTCTTGAGAAACTCAAATCTGTTTATTTTGTGATTCAAATGGTAGCTAGTTTAAGCTGTAGCTGCTGAGAACTAAATGCCCAGGCTAATGAATCTCTTTCTCTTTCCAAGTGCTGTTTTTTATCAGATGTGTTGTAACACCTGACTGTTGAATTTATTATTGTTATTGTTAGCAAATGTGAGATGGGAAATAAATGCCAAAATCTGCATGACCACATGACATATACATACACACACACACATATATATATATATATCTATATCTATATCTATATATATGTGGAATGATCAATTGACAGTGAGACCCATTAATGATGTGTGGAAAGTAGTAGAAGTACAAGTTACAGCCTACAGGATTCCACCATTTCCACCGTCATGGGATTCCAATTTACATAACCAGTAGAATCCCAAATTCCCAATCATCTTTAGGCTTTGAATATTCCTGATGTTCTTTTCAGATCCTTGGAGTGGCTCTTACAACCGTACCGTCATTTAGTTACTGAATCCACTTCCCATCTGATAATGGGGACATGTTAAGGGAGGGGTTACTTGATCTTATTAGCTGCCGCATTGTATTTCTGAGTTGGGTTCTGACTTCATCTATACGTGGATATAGGTTGGGGGGTGGGGCCTATGGTTTGATGACTTGTCACAACCCCTGCGCTTGCGTTATAAAGCAGCCAAGTCCACCAATGACTCTCTCTCTCTCGCGCTCATTATTATGATAGAAATCTTTTCTGCCTTATTTGTTGGTATTCTCTCTCTCTGTGGCAGGATGGTAAAAAGCAAGCTTATCATCAGAGTGGGATCTGACTGTGCAATTGAATAAGTGATGGGAAGCAAAGCTTCGGCTTTCTTTCTTGTCGATCCATTTGTTGATCTGTAAAACAAGTGGACCAATGCCAACGTTTTTTTTCTTGTCATTTGTCTTAGGGCAATTGGGCAATTGGGCAATTGGGCAATCTCTCTCTCTCTCTCTCTCTCTCTCTCTCTCGGAGGATCCATTTGCGTCGTTTGACATGGGAAGAGGGCCAGTGAAGGATAGGGAGGGGTGTGGATTCAACAGAAACGATAAAAGAACATTGAGTTTTGAGTACCTATGCTTAGCTTATCCATATTGCTTACGGTGGGAATAGTCGCTTGGATGACCATTGCTAATGAATGATAGCCTCTGCTTTTTAATTATATCTTCCCGAGTTTGCCTTTTCTTTTTATTTTTTTCTTTTATTCTTTTTGGGCAACCATCCCTGTCCCCCTTATAAAAAGTGTTTTTTTTTTTTTTTTAATTTTATTTTGAAAATATTGATAATGACCTTACACAAGGACGACGATCTGCATCTCTCTCAAATCTTAGCCGTTTGATACTAAACGACCCATTTGATGGACCAATCTTACCTACTTGCCAAATCAATCCCATCATTTCTTAGATAAATATATTCACCAAATTATGTGGTCCTGAATGAGTAAGCACATCAAACCCCGTTTGGTTAGCACATGCATTATACTGTTTACTAAGCACATATATCATAATAATATGTTGCAGTGACAAAAGTTAAGCCTCTTTGGTCTTTGATTGGTTAAGACCAATCTCAAAAGTCCTGTCCCACCACCTGATCATTGAGTACGTGGGCCACGTGTACGGTATGGGAGGTGGGATACATTAATACCCTTGTTCACATTAAAATATTTATTTATTTATTTATTTATTTATTTTTCACAAAAATAAAAATAAAAATCATTTAATTAATGGTTATGTCTATTGTTGTTTTAAAATATTAGTATAGACTGTAGATGCAGGGATAAACAGAAGCTAGCGTCCAAGGGAACAAACAACGAAAACCAACTAATTCTGCAGGTAGGTGGTGCCAGTCCAGTGGGTGATCAAAATGGTGGGAGAAAAATAAATTTTTTTTTAAATTTTTTAATTTTAAAAAAAAAAGAAAAGTCGGTGAAGCCAAAAGGGTTTTGGGTATTTTCACTACCTTTGTCTGTTAAGCACATTCATGGCTGAACTAAGCACGAGGTCAACCACTAAAGTACCCCCTTCCTGCTTCGCCACTTAATTCAATTCACTCTTTTTTTTTTTCTTTTAGAATATGTTTGCTCACTTTTCCCAGCACTCTTTCCAGGATTGATCTTCGCTTTGTTTAGTGTTGCAATTTGCAAATTTCTTCGCGTATGGGCATGAAAATTCAGTTGGAAGCATCACTCTAATTAATTTAAATCTTGATAGTACACACTACACGCACACAACTCTGCACATCACAATCGAATCCGATCATGGAGTTCATTTTTTAATCTTATCTTTCATTTAAATTAATCTACACACACACACACACACACATATATATATACACATATTTTGTCGTGGCATTAGGCTTGCTTTGCCGACATTTTAGCCTGGCTACATAGATTATAAATTAGAAATGGACAAATGGACAAATGCATGTGATTTACTTGAAATATTACTATTAGAGCGTTTTTAAGTCTTAAGACAGACGCACACTGTTGCCAAACATGGCGTTCTAAAAAGTCCAAGTAAAAAACAAATAACTTGGTTTGGACGTAAACCTAATATATTTGACTCCATTTGGATGTAAATGGGTAGTATTTGGTTCTTTGATTCCCAAAATCAAGAAGGTAACATTACAAGTGACCAAGACATCTTGAATTTGTCTAAAACGGCTAGAGTTTGGATTGCCCGTATGAATAGCAAGCATATGCTTTAGGACCATTCTCAAATGTCAAATTTATTGGCTACATTTCGTGTTAGATTGATTGACACTTGAACATCTCATGATACATTCCACTTTTGAATTCATAAAATCTCAATTTTTCTATTTATTTTTCCTTTTTTATAAGTATTATTTTATTAATTTAAATATTAGAAAATGAGAGTAGTAGAGGGTAAAGATCCCAACAACAATTTTATTACAAACGATATAGTTTAGAGTATTGGCATTGACTACATCAAAATTTCCTTTAAAATTTGACAGAAAGTACAAATTTAATAGAAAGTCAATACATTTACATCTCTAACTCCATATTAAATTCATTATTAGATTTATCAAAATAATAATATAATACACAATTTATAAAATTAACAAATGTATTTATAATTTATTCATCCAATAAATATATTAATAAATAATAAAAAAAATATTTTTATGTGTGAATAGTAACCTTTTAAATATGAAGGATGATGTTCAAGTATTATAGCTCAAAATTTAAGTTAGTGAGTTTTGATGAGTCTAATGTAGGATTATTTTAGATAAAATAATCAAATTTGTATTTAATGAGTCCAATGCCAATGGAGTACAAAATAAATAAACGTATAATAAGCAAGATAAAAATTGAGCATATCTCAATCTTTTCATAGTTTTGTTCAATAAAAATAATAGAAAATTTTAAAAAAATTAGATCCGGAGCTCTTTGTTTTACTTTGTTTAAGAGAATAAATCTAAGAGATAAATAAGTATTTTGTATTAGATTTATGACTATGAATAATATAATATCATTTACTATGGCCTAAAAATTAAAAGATATTTATTAAACAACGAAAAAAGATGACACTTCATGTCAATACCTAATTTCATTCTCATTGAAATTATATGGAATCTTGAATTGTTCACACGTTCTTTTATTGAATTGAGCCAACAAATTCATATCTACAACTCTTTTGAAAATTGATTTGAGATACTTGAATTACAAGTTATGTATTATAATATATTTAATTAATACTAAAATATTCTATGCAAACTCTTATCATCAATCACCTCATTAAACAAATTGCACCGCTTTAACTTGTTGAATTCAGTAAATTGGGTCCTGACTCGATTTGGAATGTGATTTCAATTTGGATTTTTCGAACTTTGGTCAAAACATCCATGGGGACTTATCCCATCAAACATGGTTAAAAAGAAGTGTCAAATCTGTCACTAAAGAAATGAGAAAAGCATTCGCCAAAATCGCCCCACATGTAAGCCATTTTACAATCTCAAATCTCAATGCAAGAAAGAAAGAATGCTTTGGTTCAACAAAGCTAAAAATGGCAGAAGAACTTCCCTGCCATTTTTCTTTCTTTTCTTCGTTTCTGGTATTCAACACCAGTGACAACTGACAAACTCAACCTATATTTCTATCATGCAATTTTATATATTTTTTCTGTTTGTATTATATTGTTTTCATGATATTTGACCTATCAAAATTAACCAAAATGAGGATGTAAAATTTTCTTACCTCTTCATTTAAGGCAAAAAGAGAGAGAGAGAGAGAGAGAGAGAGAGGAGGAGAAGAAGAAGAAAGGTGTAATCCATGTCTGATAAAAAGAAATTAAACCTCTCAAAATGGGTGTGGAGTGTACTAATGTGGAATGTCCATCAATTTCCAACGAAAACACAGCAATTGGGTCAAATGATCATAAATATATCATTTGAAAGATAGGTCTTATTTAAGCTCGCTCAAAATGTCATAACAGAGTGAACTATCTCTATCATGAATACTGTTTCGAGTCTCCATTTATATGGCAAAGGTGGGGGGTCCTCACTAGTCACCCTTTCTCCATTTATATTTCTTTTTCTTATCTGTTTATTAGGGACACCATTATTTCCCTCTAGAAGATTTAGATCAAACCCACTTTAGGTGTTCTTTGCACATTCAAAAAGGCATATAGAAAGGTTCTAGATCCATAGCTCAAGAATTTGTCCCAATCTCCAATGATCATTAGGGCGTTGCCACTTCTTTTGCTTTCTTCTTGTTCTTCTTCTTCTTTCCAAAAGCCTAACGTTCTGATTATGGATAAATTAAACGAGTTTTTCCAAATTTTTAGAGTTTTTGAGTTGTAAAAATGGATATTTTAATCAATTTCATTTTAAAATAAAGATTTTTTTTTTTGTTTATTTATTGTTTAGACGGCAAAAGAATTCATAAAAATGGACATGTAGCATTGTCCTATTCCTTTTGACTAAAGAGGTTCAAGTCTTTGAGAAAAAAAATAAAAAATAATAAAAATAATAAAAACAAAAATAAAAACTTTTATCTTGTAGGAGCTTAGTATGTTTTCATGTGAGAAAAAAAGGAACAACGGATAAGATTTTTCATGAGGTTGCTTGACTTTGAAATTTGCTCAATCGGTCAAAAGTAATATTCGTGAAAGTGATTTCATGCATAATAATACAAAGTGCATTTAGCAATTACAACACTCTTTAGAAGCTCCTCGAGTTGTTTGGGGGAGGTGGCCACTTGCACCCCAAATTGGGCAGTTTGGTCAACATCCATTCAGTGGCTGTCAGAGATAGGCTCTCATTATTTGTAGAGTATTTGAAAAAAAAAAAAGAAAAAATAGGGTGGATGAACTTCAAGTAGATATATTAGATTAGATTGTGTAATCCGAAATGCAAATGCTACCAACTGGTGGAATTAATAAAGCAGAGGCTCCAAAGAAAGCGATTATGGGTCATAGGCCTTTTTAGATGCATGATTTGAAAGAGAGAGGGAGGGAATCTACTAATCATTTCTCCTTTAGAACTATATAAATTCCCCCACATCTACTTCATGGGATCTTTCATGGCTGATGTGTACCTGCAGTGTCTCTGATTTTTGGCTCTATTTTTTTGTTTTTTGTTTTTCAAATTTTGCCCCTCACACTGGGCATCTGAGATCTTTGATATTCCACTCATTAAGAAGGAAAACCACACTTTGAAAAGAAAGTGGGGTGGTCACCCACCATCAAATTGGCCTTTCAGAGCTTAAATAAAAAAGTAGTGCTTCAGGTTTCAGCTTCAGTTGGTCAAAGAACATTAAAAAGAATTTCCTGATATTTTCCCATGGTGGAGCCCGTTTTGGTCATGATAGACACCCTCTCTCAACACAACCACCATTAATATTAAGAACCATCCATAAAAATGATAAGAAACCCCAACGCTCGAAGAGAACTAGCCAGAGAGAGAGAGAGAGAGAGAGCAAAGTTCGCCTTGATTAGAGAGAAGTCCTCCTTCCCAAATGGTGTTTGAATGATGAATTTTGGGTTTAACGGCAAGAGCCGAAGTAATCATCTAAACATTGAATATAACAAGTGAACTTTTGATCCACTCATAAAGCAACCTACAGTAAGTAGTGTCACAGCCTTGTGATTAAAAAGCCTTGTCTTTTACGTAACAGCCACTAAGCCCCTAAAGAAAACATGGCAGTGTTCGATGGACATCAAGCATCGAGAGAGAGAGAGAGAGAGAGAGAGAGAGAGAGAGAGCTCCCACTCAAACATTCAAGCAAGAGGATTTTCAAAAAGTCGTTATCTGACAATCATGCAAAACAAATAGTGAAATTGCTTTAGAAGCAAAGGTGCTGGATCAACAGTAAAAAGGCACGTTGGGTTGAAATACAATTGAGTTCAGCTATATTTTCAATTCTGTACATAGGAAAAAGAAGGAGATTATGAAGAACAACTAACATGGTCGTACAATTATAGGCACTAGATGGAGAGGAAAGGATTGTGGGGTTTAAGCTACACAACCTATTCTTACACCACTTACAATTCTTTGCCCCTAAAAGTAGAAACTACGAGCTATTTTGTCCAACTCATATATATGAAACTTTTTTCAGTACAGAAAACACTCTGATACCAAAATATTTGGTTTTGTTTCAACTCTTGATCCACATATATTTTACCATCCAGGAGCAGTAATGAAATATGGTAGACCACTCAGTGAAGACTCAACCATGCACTAAAGATTCTAAGCATTTCTCAATTTTAAGGTGTTTCTGTATGAAAATCACAACATATGTAAGAATCAATCTGTGTGATTCACTAAATTGTTCTACTTTATACAGGTTTTAGAATCAGACCATGCATTTAAATCTATCACTCTCGGATACAAATGTAGCCTCTCAATGCCCATTGATATCAGTGCAAATGCACATCGCTTACAGTTGATTCGCAGCAAAGATACTGAACATATAATCAGGGAGCCAGTCGCTCGATATTCCACACACGCTGTCCATCAACCTCCCTAGGAGAGTACAGCAACCTATCAAGAAGATAGAAGAATAATAACAATGAGAATCATAGTTATAAATGTTCCAAATCCATAGAGGTTTCCAAAGAGTCTTTGAGACACATTCAAAATATGTCAACACAAATTTCTTAAAAAAGTTATGCTTGAACTTCCACAATATGAGTTCCCAATATTCAAAATAAAATAAACAAGTATTAAACTATGTTCATCAATAAATTCCTTTATTGCTTGTAAAAAAGAAAACAAACATAGGATATGAAACAGATAAAGAGTTCAATACAGGTAACTTCAATCCAAAGTTTTAAGGTACAAACCCCGCATCCACAACCAGAACTATACTTGACTTTGGCCCAAACCAGCCATTCATTCATCACAGGCCAATCACTGAAATTGCAGCAAGGATAAAAGAATAAAAGCCACCTTTCATAAATGGGATGAAAACCACCTGTCATGCAAACGGGACTGCTGCCCTTGCCAAAACTCAAACAGCTCTGGTTGAAGCCTGTATCCACCCCAGTGTTTAGGTTTTGGAATCATACTTCTGCAGAACAAAACCAAGAAGATTTTAGTTACTGCATAAAAATTGCACTAATACACCAAAGTCAAGGGTCCATCATCTGAAGGATTTAAATCAAGTGTCATTAGCAGAATACGTGCATAAGCCAAATTGTCAAGAATTAAAAATTAGATACTCAAACAACTTGCCATTCTTCAGCCACTCCCTGTGCCACCTCCTCTTCTCAACGCACACAAGTACAAAGAGAAAAGAAAACTTACCCGTCAGAAAATTTTTCCTCTAGTTCCTTATATTGTTGGTGTAGAACATGCCTTCCAGGCACTACGGTACTCTGAAGAAAGCAAGAAACTGGTATCAGACGTTCATGCACAGATGTTCAATATACTTGGAGGAAAAAGAAATTTCAGAGTCAAATAATTCCAGAAGAAAATGGCAGAATGGGAAAATATCATAATTCTTAAACAATTTGAAGTTTCCCAAATGAGCCCTCCCCCTCCAAGTTTGATTACTCTGAAACTCTTAAAAATGAGCTCCTTAGCTGACTGACCTACTCACCATCCTTTTTTCTTTTTTTTTTACTTTCTGCTCATTATTATTACTTTTTTAAATTTAGTTTGATCCTTACTCATTTTATGCCTCCCATTTTTACCATAACACCTTGAAGCCATAATAACAAGCATCTCCCATACCATTTTAATAACTCTAAATTTCAATTGACTAAAAGGGAAAATCTCCAATGAAGATACATGTTAATATAACAAAGAGTCACAACAGAAGGATAATGATACTAAAATTTGCGGACATCCTCTCTTGCTCATAAAAGGCTTTCTCTAATTTTTCCTAATTTAAAAAATAAAATAAAAAATTTTAAAAATGTGGTTGTATACAGTTTTAAGTGTTTCTGAAATTATTACACCATATGTGCATCAGTCTTTTTTAAGAAAAAAAGAGGTGAAATAAACCTGTTTGCTAACTATTGCTCCAAGCTGGCTTCCTCGAGGACGACTATGAAAGTACTGCTCAGATTCCTCATCAGAAACTTTCTGCACAGAGCCTTCAACCCTCACCTAGAAATGTTAGCTCAATAGCATTATGTCTTCATCCAGGACACGTGATGATGCATTATGTCTTCGTAGTGCAAATATTAGCTCAATAGCATGGCCCCCATACAAATCAGATATAATGTTACAAAATGCCCCAGATTTAATCCCCATAAGCATTTATTTGTAAATTTCAAACATTAACTAATTGCAAAGGTGCAAATTTCATGATTAAACATTGAGACCTGGATGGACGGTGTGGCGAGGCAGTTGCCTCACAAATGCCTCATATGCTGAGACACAAATTCCTGTGATTAAACCTAAAGTTTGTAGTTTTTGTTGTGTGACCAGGCACTGGCATCAAGCTACAGTTACTGTCACTAATCACATTAAGTGAGTTGATTTTTAATAATTTTAGCAATTGAGCTTCATCACCCTCTTCAGGTGTACATAAATGTAGATTAATCGCAGGGAACGTCTGCATGCAGTCTAGTATAGTTAATCATGCAGTTGCTGCACTGCAGTTCGAAAAGATGCCACTGGCACCGCTTAAAAGCTTCTTGACATTTATTTCAATTCTCTCTCTCTCTCTCTCTCAACAAGTATGTTACCCTGATACTAATCCTACCATCTGTGGTTAATGAACCACCAACCCACCATATATAGAGCACTAAATTGGATCAATACCCACTATTTCAGGCTTATAACAACATGAGGACAGCCACCGGGAGAACAGGAAAGCCATCACTGTCCCATGCTCTACTATGGTGTTGCACCGAAGACCTTATTCTAACAACTGAGAGGTCAACTTACCTGTCGATTAAGACCTTCCCAATAGAAAAGCAGTGATGCATGGGAATTATCAGATAATTCGCAGGCCTTTCGACTTTCATAATTTGTGTACCTGCATTTAGTAACAGCAGTAATATAATAAAACAAGATCTCACAGGAAACTATTGCCAGACATGCAATGCCACAGCAGTAGCAGATTAACACAGACCAGACAAAACCGTCCTTATCAATTCCTTTTAGCAGTACCATTCGTGATGACCTGTAGTAGAAAGACAAAGTATAGTCCATTATAAAAGGTAAACAAAGGTCCACGTATGAACTAAGAATTAAAATGGACATTTAAAACAATAAAACTGTGCATGCCACTTGCTGATAGTCATCAAATCCTCATATCCAATGCTTTGGAAAAATACAAGAACAGTGACGATGCGTGGGTGTGTGTGGGTAGCAGCTGCACCAAATCATCAATAAACGAACAACTTTAGATTTTTCTTCAATAAATCAGTTAAGAAGCTAAGGCCTTCAACTCAAAGGCCTAAAAACAAATCTCAAAGTGAAAATATTAACTGGCTGTCACGGATATGAGCATACTGGGCCACCCCTATTAGCTTCAGGAAATATTCTGATGAGGAAAAAATGGTGGAATAGTGAAAGATGATGGCTAACTTGATCTACACGCATGTTATACAATATATATTACTTCTTAATATATGAGCAAGTGTGTTGAATTTGAATGGCAAGGAGTATTGAATATGACACATTTGACAACTTTGAAGTACTGAAATTTAGGCTCCCGTGTGAATCAATTTCCAACAGGGTGACAAGGCACTTGGGAAAATTATAAACACATTTGATAGCGATGAAACTAGCCAAATAGCAAAAGAAGCAAATAGTACGGTTTTCCTTGCTTCCCAACGGTTGACAATGCCATTGCATTTGGTTCTCTCAAGCCAGCAGCCACTGCATCATCAAACCATTTGCGAAACTGCAAGATAATGAACAGCTTATTTTTTATTTGACCAATGAGTTTTGCAATTTATTGACAAAATCATCGCAAAAATGTTTGTTCTCGTGTATAACCAAGAAATCATTTGGCTCAAAACAACCAAGATTAAGAAAATATATCAATACCTTACTATAAGCAATACTGCTTTTCTTGAACTATTTATTACCTGATGAATAGGATCAGCCTCCACCCCCTCCTCGAGGAGTTCTGGAGAAATATAGTTCTCTCTGAGTGCTGATATATCAATTTTTGGAGGCTTTCCAACCCTGACGCACATTGAAGTTCCAGGATATGGTGGAAGACGAAGATTATATTTGTCTACAATAGATGGTGGGACAAATCTACCACCTAGAAAGTGGTGGGGACCACAAAACTTCTTTGCACACAACTTTGGAGCAGTCAAAGAAACCTAGAAAGATACCAAATTTTGCATTACAAAGTTTATTCAATATATGCATGCGATTTACTAAAAAAAGTTTCACATACAATAGCACAAGTGAGTTTTCCATAAGAAACATACCAACATATCAGGCTTAATGCCTTCGCCACCCATGTCTCCCTCTTCAACATGCCACCCAGATGGAATGTCTACAGAGACAATAACAGGGGATTTTTGGCGCGCTTGATCATAATGTCGTAAAGAAACCAGTCTTTGGATGAGATCATCAAAAGGCGGCCTTGGGGTACCTAAAGGATTAAAAGCTACTTGTGTTCAACAATGTAAAACACTAGATGTGGCGCTTCCAAAAATGCAAAGCAGCAATCATCAGCCTGTAATCATTTGCAAAATGGAGGCTAAACTACAAAAGAAGCAATGTAACAGAAACATGTTGAGGGCCTTTATACAGATGAGCTATTAAATTCTCGAAGACATAAGAGCAAGTTGAATTTATAACTATTTTCTTGTCCTAAATAACATCCATACTACAAATACGAGCCATAAAAGCTCAAATGCCAGTAATGCCTAGTACCTATAAACATTACACATAAAATTTAGAAAACACCAAAACCGAAAAGGGAAATTACCATGGAATGAGAACCCAAACATTGCGTCTACTAGAATGTCAAAGTCCTTTGACAAGTCTGAAGGCAGATCTTCCACTGACAACAAAGGGATTGATAGTGATTCGATCTACAAAATTACTTACATCAAGTAAGATAACTTTCTGGCAAACCCACACCAAAAATTCAAAGATAAAAATAATGGAACTATATAATATCTATACCTGCGTAACCAAACCAGAATAAAGAGGCTTCGGAGTACGCTTTGGATAGCAAACAACCGGTTTGTAACCAAAGTGATGCAGATGACGAGCAGCCACGAGACCATCACCACCATTGTTCCCAGGACCGCAAATAGCGAGAACACGGTTGTATTCACCTGCTTCGTAAACCTGTCCAAAATTATACGCATTTGGATTTTTAAAGAAAGAAAAGCCTCATACAAAACCTGGAGGCAGGTTCCTAAAACCTTACCTCTGCTATGGAAGTGGCCACGCTCAAACCAGCCAATTCCTAATTGCACAAACCAAAATAATTCTCAGCAAAGAACGGGTATAAAGTCGAAGCTTCAACACGAAACGAAGACATAATATGAAAGAAGAAGAAAAATTGGATAATAAATCGGTGATTAGAGAATGACCATGAGCTGATCGACGCTAAACCCGAGAGGACCCATGAGGAGCTCATCGATCTCGGCGGCTTCTCGCTGCCCCAAGTACGAAATAGAGTCCGGATTTTGAATCACTCTGTCTCCCATTCTTCCACTTCCCTTGGAACAAAAGGAACGAATTGCAAGACTCGAACTTGGAAGGAGAAAACCCTGAGCAGAGAGTCGGGCTGACTTGTTGGCAGTTGAATTAGTAGGTAGATACGAGGGAAGTACAAGAGAGGAAGAAAGAGAAAGAGATGGGCTGAAGGCGGAGATTTCGGAGAGAGGACTATGGGGAGAGCGAGAAAGATCGCGAAGATTAGAGGGATTAAAAATGGGAGGGAAGGACGGGTGGCGAGCTATAGACAGGCATGTCATTATTCGGCTTTTGCGTACCAAATTCAACATTCTTCTTTCCTTTGTAGCTTATAATGTTTTCCTTTGTGAGGCTGAATGTGCGTTCACCATCTCTAGAATCCCTCCAGCCTCCTGTATCTTCTAAATAACACCAAGTGCTTTTGACATTTTATTTACGAGAAATGAAACCTGTATTTGTCAGTGTAAAAATATCGCATAATTATTTTTAAAAAATAAATATATGTAAAATTTATATAAAAAAATTAAACTTTTAATAATAGATTTTATTTTTTAAAAAATAATTATATGATATTTATACATTTAGGACACTAATATTTTACGACTGCATCTTACTCTTTGTTTTTTTTTTTTATTATTATTATTATTTGTTGATCTAGTTCCTCGAGCTAAATCATGAACTTCAACTTTCTATCCACGTTGAACAATGTCCGCTTAGAGTCTGCAACTTTGCATTGATCGAAAATCTGTTGCGGATGGTAATAAATGTGGTTGAGTTAACACGATGCATCTCTATAGCTAATTTCAAAAATTGGACTATTTAATTCGAATTAAATAATTGAAGGTGTTTATTTTGGAAACATAAATAAACTTGATGAGAAAAATAAAAATCAAAAGAAGGGGTCCTAAGATAAGAAACCCAGTTTTAGTTTTAAATTACATTTATCTAAATTGTTCATTATCATGAGTTTCAACTATCGTCTGTTATTTTCCCTGTAAATAAAAGTTGCTGTCTTGGATCGTAATTATTGAGAAACATGTATTCCTTGGGGTCTTTACATAGTGGATACGAACTCTCCAACCCATTTAAAACTTGTTTTTTCTCTTGTTCTCTCTCTTTCGATTGTCATCCCTTAACCTCCATTGCAAACGCAAAGGTTCGTTGTTGATCTAAGAGAAATATAAAACACGTTGTGTTGGCTGTTTAAAAGGCACCACCGAGGGTCCGTAAGTTGTAATGTTATAACTTATAGCCATGATTTCACACACATGAACCTTTATATCAATATTTTCTAACAATCTTGCGGACTTTGTAATGGTATTATTTTCAAAAAAAAAGAAAAAAGGAAAACAATTGAAGTTTTGGGGGCCTTTTCCCTGTATACCATGGATCAATTATTTGAAGGTAAAACATGTATATGAATCAGACTTAGCCCCGAAGATATTAAAGAGTGAAAAAAAATTAGGTGTGTGTAGAATTTTTTATGCTGGCAAAGCCTCCTCGTATAAGCATATAATATATTGATCACGACTCTTCTTCATTCACGGACAACTTCTTTTGAATCCTCTCGAGGAAAGCCTCCACAGTCTGCTTAGCCTTTTCATCTGACATATAAAAAGACAAGTTTTTTAGTAGCTCGCACACACATTGCGGCAGCCTGCAGCAGCATTGTGGGAAGAGAGAGCAAGCAGAGAGAATTTAAAGCAAACTACCGAGTCTGGGAATTGTATGGCCCTTAGGATGATGAATCACTACAGGATCTACACAGCATTCCAACAGTTCCATTCCATATTGCTTCAAGTAATCTGTCTCTCCTGTAACAACGTTGTTAATAATCATATTTTTTCTTAGAGATTTTAGGTCACATATCTAGACATTAGGAAAAAAACATACATAAATAAAAATTATTATTATATATACACGTTATATAGGCGGTGGGTGGGTAGAATAAACTTGAAGCAAAGTACCTAGAAAGTGGAGGGAGGGGCATTGAATAGGTGACGCATATGCTTTGTCAGACACGGATGGCGATCTAAACTTGGCGCCCCCGATTATTATGAGAAACTTTATTTTATCAACCTTAGTCAGCGCTACGCCCTGCAATAAAAAAGTCAAATCCCACAATCAGATCTCGATTTTCATGGGTCAATACTCAAAAGGACAACAATACAAACTTCTTACGAACCGCCACTTTTTCCACGTACCTGCGCTTGCAGCCCTGGCAGCGCAGCCGACAGTATCGCCCCCTATCAAAATTAATCGTTGAGACTTTAAACGATTGAAAAACACCTCTCTCTATTGAATATGAAACAAATGAATTCAGATCTTCTTTTTACTTTTAATCTGAAGAGATGAGATATGGTTCTTTGTTGGAAAGGAATTCTAAGACGATAAGCATATGAATTAAAAGTTTGTTGCATTTTTAGAAAAGAGGGAATTTCAGTTGGACATTTTGTACCTGAGAAAAACCGAGGAGACCATCAAATGGTCCATGCTTAATCATGAAATCTTCGATGTAGGCAAGACACTTGTCGAAGTTCGTGTACTCCGTAAATTCCTGTGAGAAACAATTACAAGACACTTTCTTCAGGAATCATGATAGTTGGCAGTTGCTTCTCCGACCCGGATTCGGACTACCTTACAACCAAAATTTTACTATAAACAGATTAAATCAGAGAAAAATTGGTAAGAAAGACAGACCTTATTGAATTGGAACCACTCGTAATAAGGAGGATCGAAAATTCCTTCGACCTCGGATTTGCCTTGTGACGGGAAAGGAGCGTCGGCGAATACGAGGTCGATCTGTCGGAGCACGGAATCGGGCCACTTGTTCAGCTGTTTCTTGATAATCTCTCCGCTCGTTCTGAAGCCATGGAGGCACAGAAACCTGGGCTTCCTCACTGTCTCAGCGTCGCTGCCCATCTTTATAATATTTATCGATCGTTTGTTTCTCTTCTCTGACTTACCTTAAAATCAGGACAACGTTTTCTTCGTATCAGCTAGTTTGAGGGGAGGGTGGTGGTAAGCGTCTGGCCGTTTGGCTGAATTTAAAGCCCCAACAACAAGGAGCTTTGGGAGTGCTTCCATAAAACGGGAAGCTTCGAAACGGCCGCCCGAAATATTGATTATTGAGGGCGCTCGTGACGGTGACCCACACGCAGGCTATATGGAATATTTTACTCAATGTCGCATCAAGTTTCTCCCATGTTGACTCACGACACGTCGACAATTTCTAATTAAGCTCCGTTTGAATTTAAAGGTAAAATAATTGAAATTAGTTTAATTTATTTTTTAATATTATTATTATTTAAAAATTTAAAATATATATATTAAAATTTAAAGAAAATATATTAGAATTTGAAAATTATATATTAAGATTTGAAAAAAATATATAGAAATTTATATTTTATATAAAAAATTATAAAAATATAATAATAAAATGAAAGTGAGTTGAAACTTATAAAATAATAATAATAATAATAATAATAATAATTACCATCCTGCATGTATAAGTGCCCTAAAATCAATTTAAAAATAAAAAATAAAAATAAACTTTACTCATTTTCAAAACATTGGATGATACTTGGACATTTATTGATTATATGTTGCATTATTTTAAAAACTCTTTCACTTATTTTAATATCATAAAATATAATTAAAAAATTAAAAAATCAGGAAAGAGAAATTCGCATTTCTCTCAATCACTAGTCACATGAGAAACGCATCCAGAATTCCAGCTAGCGACCCAGGACTAGGAGGGAATCAACTATCAAGTATTGCCCCAGACGCGTTGTTTTATTGCCCCAACTCAAGTTTCCCAGAAAATGTATAATATATTATATTGCTAACAAACCATTGCTCGGTTGATTGCGTATTGCCGTGTCCTGCGTGGTGTTATTACGGTGACTTTGATATTATTGAAAATATTTACACCGTCTCTTACTATTCACACAATTTTTACAGTTCACAAATCATATTTTTTTTAATTTTAATTTTATTAAATATTTGATATATAAATAATAAATAAAAAATTAATTTAGTTAAAAAAAAACAATTTTAAAATTAAAATTAAAATAAATTACAATAAAAAATAATAATATGTAGAGATTGAAAAATTATGTAGAAATTATCGATATTATTTATATTAATTTCAGAAAAATTTAAGATGTATCTAAGTTTTATTTAACAATCATTATTCAACTTTATTATTAAAATTCCTTTGAAATCATTTTTAAATTCAATTTTACGTTATAAAAAGTAGTGAATAACTTGATATTTTATTTTTAGAGCAATTATTAAATCAAGTTCAAACTAGATAAAATGCATATAAATGAAAAGAAAATTATCTTTTTTGTTGATTATAAATTATTATTTTTTAAAATAGATTTAACGACATAATATCAGTTTATATATTTATTTTTATATAATTTCTTTGTACTTATAATAAAGTATACACAGTGACAGAACCAGTAATGTATTTTAGGGGGGCCAAACAAAATTAACACAGAATATATAAAATATTTTTTGTTTTATTTTTATAGTTTTTTTATGCGGTACAGGACAATTTAATATTAAAACCTATAATAAAAATAAAATATGTTTAATATAACTTATATATTAAAAATATATATAATATATCAAAAACATGTCATCATAATAAAAAAATAAATATTAAATATACGTTAGAAATCATCCAACTTCTTTTTTATTTTGATCTTTATTTGTTGAATCCAAAATTTCAAGTTTCGTATCTACATATAGATTTTGATGATAACAAATAAATTTAAGTCTCAAACTCAAGTTATTTACGCATTGGAGTCAAGCACATCAAGTATGAACAATAAATAGAACAAACCTACAAATGTAGTTCATAAAATAATTTTGTACATTTCTTGACAAAATTCGAAATTGGATTAAGACTCAAAACTAATCTTTTCTCATAAAGCATCAAATTGCATTTTTCACATGTGCACGACATAATTAAAAGTTTTAGTTTTGAAAATTATAATTTTCATATATGCATGACATCATTAAAAAGTTTAATTTTGAAAATTATAATTTTCACATGTGTATGACATTATTAAAAGTTTTAATTTCGAAAATTGTATTTTTTACATATGCATGACCTCATTAAAAATTTGAATTTTGAAAATTTGTAAAATGATTAATTGACATCTTTGACATGTGCATGTATTGATTGATATTTTTAAAAAATGAATGATGTTGTCTTTGACAAATGCAAAAATGAGATGCTTTTATTTAAATATATTTGAAAATTGAATGATGGAGATGCTTTTATTTGAAAATTTTTTAAAAGCGAATAGTGCTCTTATTTGATATGTGAATCTTTTCACATTTGAAAATGAATACTCATTTGCTTATAAATAGCTCACTTAAATTTTACAAAATTATAACAAAAGCTTACACATCAATTGTTAAGTTTTGCATAATTTATTCAAAGCCCTCACTCTCTCTTATTTAAGTATTGCGCCTGAATTCTTATTCATTTTGAAAGAAATATAGGTTGTGCTGTATTATTCTTATTTCATTCATTGAGAAGTGAATTCTGATAATTTATCCACTATTAGCTCTTGTATTAGTATGAATGTACGTATAATCTTTATGTGTGTAGAATGTGTTTTACATAGGGATTAATTGAATTATCAAGTATGAGGTGATTGTAAATGTAGAGGATGTTCTACACGGATTCTTTATAGCGGTGTTCATCAAATGTATAATATATTTCTATCTCCACTTAAAAGAGATTAAATAGTGAATTTGGGAATCCTCAATGAGTAACTTGAGACGAGGACGTAGGCAGTAAGGCTGAATCTCGTTAAAATATTGAGTTTGCTTTTTCTTATCTTTACTCTTTATATTTCATGTTGTTTCATATTTTGTTTATATTTTATTTATATTTTATATTGTGTATTTGGTTTATAAATATTAATTTTTTAATTTAACTCAATTCACTTATCTCTTGTGTTAATCATCTGGACAACATTATTTATAGTAAAAATATGTTATTATATTATTATATCATTATTTTATATGCAATGTATTTATTTTTAAATTAAGTTAAATTTTGTGTAGGATGAGTCAAAATAATATTTAGAGAAAGGACCATCACAATATAAAATTAATATTATCTTATTAAATTATATAAAAAGCTAACCTATATTATTCTTTTTATATTTATTTTTTTTTTTAAAAGGTGGAGCTAGAGGGAAGTGGGGCCATGCTATCCCAACGTGGCTCCGCCCTGAGCATACATATTTCGAGTAATTAATGAAGTAAAAAAGAATATATATATATATATATACACACACAGGTGGAGAATAACGTGAGAAGCCTATTGGCTAATTAAGTTAAAAAGATATTTTACAAAAATAATATAATTAAAAAAAAATTAACAAGCATTTATAAATAATAATAACTCAAATATAAAACTTTATTTGCGCTATAATCATCTCTCTAGCTTCTTTCCTAACAAGGGTAAGATTAGTTTCACTTGAATTTGGGAAGATGGAATTCATGCTTGAAAGGTTTAGGATTTAATCTGCTACAGCATGACCGGCTGACTATATTCTTACTTTGATTATGTGTCACAATCAAATTGAAGGGCTGATTTTTGCCCAAGACCAATCCGACTAGTCAACAGTATCTCTCATATGATATCCTCATGATCGAATCGATTACACTCTTAATGATAAGATGAAAAAGTTAAAAATTATAAATTAAAAAATATTTAAATTTGAGTGATATTTTATATTTATATTTAAACTAAAATATAATGTTTGAGAAAAAAAATTATAAAAATGTTTAAAATTAGATTATACGATTTGAGACATATTTACCAAATAACCCTTAATCCTACAAATAGGGTGGTTGGATAGGGAAGGATCCCCAACCTATATGAGCATAGGCCTTTTTTCATCAATGTGCAATATTTACACGTCCAGGTGCAAAGCAATCACGTCAAGCTTTGGTATTAACGAAGTTGCGTTCTCTTAGCCCGGTTTGGATTGGAAGACGTGAGAATCTCGTTTTAAAATTATTATTATATTTTTTAAAAATTTATATAAAATATAATAAATAATTTAATTTTTTAATTTTTAAATAATAATAATATTAAAAAATAATATTCTAATAATATTTTATTTAACCTTCAAAACTTATATAAACTTATCTCATTTTATCTTTCAATCCAAACCAAACCTTATAATTTTTTACATAAATTTGATAAATTTTATTTTTGAGAAACAGACTTATTATTATATTAGGAAATTGGGATTTACAAATATGACTTATAAAAATTGAGAAAACTCAATTTATAAGTCAATTAATTTCAATTAGGACGTAATTTTTAGACCTTTTAGACATATAATCTAAGAGACTAAACACTGTCTCTTAATGATATATTTATTGAGTTCTCTCCTACAGAAATTCAATATTATATAAATAATTTTGATGATATAATTAAATGTTATTAATTTGCCAATGCTTTGTCTTTGGATATGAGATCATCTTGAAAAATTCTTAAAGTATTAAAAAAACTTAGTATTTTTTGGAGATTTTGTGAGCTCTTAGACTCTTATAAATACGTATGGAATTTTTTTTTTAAAGTAAACTACATTCATTAATAAATGTTCATTACATATAGACTTGAAAGGTATATATTATAAGTTAATTAACGATAATTTATAACTCCTTAATATATTAAAAGTGATTAACATAATCTAGTATTGACTATAAATCTCTCTAGATCACCATATGATAGACAATCCAACTCTACTCAAAACAAAATAAATAAACAAATCAAATAAATCATTTCGAACAAAAAGTTTAAAGAGAAAATACTCCAAGTACTAGAAGTCTTAAAAGATCATATACGCATGGATTGATAAAGATATAATTTTGTGCAGATTTGAAAGGTGGTGACATCCATTGAAAAATATTCGAGAAAAAACTTTCGTGAGTCTTCTCTATTTTGTGAAAATTATTTTAATTTTGATTTTGATTTTGATTTAGTATGAGAAAGACAACATATTTTGATTAAATGTAAAAAGAATTATTTTAGATTTTATCCTTTTTAATTGCATTTGTTAATATGATAATATTTTAAATAATTCTATATATATTTAAATAGACAACCACACGAATGAATCTCATTAATGTAGCAAAACCTAATCTGATAATAATGATTAAACAAAAATCTATATTTAGTTAAATTGTATGGACTCTTGTCTGAAACTACGTCCTTGCGGGCTGAGTCGGCTGACCCAACCGATCCGTGGGGTGCAAGTACACAGTAACACAACCACAAGATTTGAAACGGGTGTCGTCAAATGAAAACCAAGGGTGGATTGCTCCTCCGACAACATCATCATTCATCGACCATTACCGAAAGTAGAATTTCCAAGTCGCCCAAATCGCGTAGCCCGCCCGTCCTTTATCAAAGCGTCTCCTGAATTCGCTGGCATTATTTGGTTGAATTTCACGCCCGCGATTCCATACTGCCGTCCTCTCTTCGTTTTTAGATTTCCATTTTTCTCTTCTACCTCTTCTTCTCCTTCGATGGCGTCCAATACTGGCGGTTCTTTTCACGGCGGTGCTGCCCCTTACCGATCAAGGTGCTTTGATTTCCACTTGATGCTTCTCTTCTTTTGAAATTTTGGGTCCGGTTATTTCGCAAGAGCGGACTGTCATATTGCAGGGTTTTCATCCTTTTTTTTAATTGGATGATTATAGTTAACGATGACAATGTTTGTAAAAGTGCTATGTATTTTTTGGTTTGCAGAGAGGGCCTTAGCACGAGACCGGTAGCTAGTTCTGATGAAATTCAGTTGCGGATCGATCCGATGCACACAGATTTCGACGACGAGATCACTGGTCTTCGTAGCCAAGTCAGAAAATTAAGACATGTATGACCCTCCATTTTCAAACTTGCAATTTTTTTATATGCTTTTTCTGAATCATTTATGAAATGGGGTGCATAAAAGACATTGATTGATATTGTGAAAAACAAATAAATACAACATAAATAAAAGGGTTAATAATGTTTGTTAGGGGACAAATTGGATATCTATGTGTATATCCGAATTTTACAAGTTGTCTTTGCTCTTTGTAATTGCTTGTTCCCAAGTATATTGCAACCACCAAGAGGTCCTGTTTGTTGGGGTCTTCTAAGTGCCATGCGCATTACTATTAGGGATGAAATTTTCATTGAAAGGTAAAAGAATACTAATTATGAACATCCACATCTTTTTAGCATTTTCACTGCACCAGCTAAAAGTAAATGATGAACTCATTCAGTTTTGTGGTTAGTTCCACGTTAGCAAGTATTTGAGGGTCTGAAATGCTTATCCCGTGGTAGCTTCATTCTGCAGCTTCATTTTGGAGTGTTTTTACAGATTTCTTAGATTATGATAATATTGCACTAATGAGATTCTCTTTTTCCGATTTAAAAGTAATGCCCCAAAATTCTTCAATACTTGATATGTTTGAAAACCTATCTTCTTGAAAGGTAGGCCTCCATACGTTATTCATTCCCTGCTTTCTCGATCAATGTTGATTTCTGACATCTAAATGTGGTTTTGACCACCTACCTATTCGAATTGTGTTTGTTCAGAGATTCAACCTTAAATTGGTGCTGTCTAATCAACCTGTTGGCTGTTAGAATGAAGTATGAGATTTGTTGCTACAACTCATTATACTTCTCATTGCATGTTTTTCCTTCAATAATTGTTTTGTTTGCTTGCAATTTATTGTTGGTCAATGCAGTTTTGTTTTGATTAACCTCAACAATCTGATTGTTCAGTTTTTAGATTCTATTTTGTGCCCTCGGTGTCTCTTAATTTCTAGTATTGTGGTGCAGGTTGCTGAGGAAATAGGGACAGAAGCAAGATTTCAGCAAGATTTTCTCAATCAACTGGTACACCATTAAATTCAAATCCCTTTTCACGCAACACTTCCTTATTATTTGTGGTCAGCTCTTAGTTGTTACATTGGGGATATACTGAGTTCCGTTCAGGAAGTATTACTTTAATTAGTTAGTTTTTGAATTGAATGAGGCTATTAGATAATATTCTTAATATCGGCAAATCCTGACGAAAACTGTTTAAAATAAGTGCAGGCATCTATTATCTAAGGTTTGTAACTTTGGGACAATTGATAGGAAGAAGAAATTTAAAAGTATTTGTTATGATCACCAAAAAGTGTGTTTTGCTATTGCGGCTATACAAAACAATCAAAACTGACGAGAATTGTCTGCTATTTTACCATGTATAGTTACTCTCTATCTTCAAGAAAAACAAATAATATTTTTGGATTAACTTGTTTCCGATACATATTGGAATTGCATGCTTGCTTTTGCTATTAAGTAGATGGTAGCGTTTTGCATTCATTTTCTTCCCAACAGAAAAAAAGATTAGAAGAGCGTTTTGAGTCATTCCTTACTTTGGTTCGTTGCAGCAATTGACAGTAATCAAAGCACAAGCAGGGGTCAAGAACAATCTGAGGAGACTGAACAAAAGCATCATCCAGAATGGCGGAAATCATATTGTTCATGTGGTTGTTTTTGCTCTAATTTGCTTCTTCGTGGTTTACCTTTGGTCCAAGATGTCCAGAAAATGAGGATCAGCGTTCCTGCTGTGGAATTGCCCCATCAAAGAACTTCCAATGAAGCGTTTATACGCTGGTTCTGTTGTAAAGCCTTTTGACATGATCTTGGGACTTGAAAGGCGTGACATCTTTTACTTGTTTTTTGGAACACTAATTTTAGATGTAAAAAAAAAAAAAAAAGGAGAGGTCATATTATTTCTTATTGAATTTGATGGTAGTATGCTGTGTGCCTGATTTTGGGACAAGTTCTTATATAAAAGAAAGTGTTCACTTATCCATTTGTAAGCATCTCTCTTTAGTTGTGCAATGGCAGCTGACAACAAATTATGTTTTACCGCTAAAAGTTACTTACATTTTCTCGGTTGTGTCTCTGTCTAATGCTGAAAAATGATTTCTATCATTCTCTCAACCGTCTCTTGGTATGGTATTGAAGTATTGATAGATAAGAAAAATAACAAATAGTTCTCCATCGAATAATTTTCACATAAAAGGAATCACTTGATCTCTAAATCAAAAGAAACCAAATGTCACAATGAGAACTAGTAAAGACAAGCGCTTGATTTCAGTGGTGCAATTTTGGTGGCTTGATCCAACTTGCTTAGTCTGACTTGTTTGAGTACGGTTCTTGTCCAGTCTGCAAAGAAGGTTTCACTATGACCAACTAGGCCATTTTTGTAGAAGTCAAAGCAGCTCGGACCTCGTTGGGGAAATGGGCATCCCAGAAGATATTTCTCAGAAGATATTATTTCCATCTACCTTTTGTTCATGCCATTACTTCAGGTCTCTCAAGATATTGAGATATTATTTTGCTTAATAAGAGGTTTATCAATTAAGTAGTTTTGCTGATGAAATGATATTTACATTCATAAAGTGCGCAAGTGTCACATAATCATTTTGAAAATAATTAATAAAGTATAAAATCTACATGAAAAAAAATTAATTTCTTAATAATATATCTCACTTTTTTTTTTTTAAATCATGCAACATTTATACAACCCCATTACACTTAACTTTTGCAGAAAATGAAACATACAAGATCATACAAAAAATAGGAGACAAACTTGGTCACAATAGCTTAGATTTTCTGAGGGCACTCACATCGCCTCTCTCATAATTTTTTTCAAATTTGAACTAAAAACCTTATTCCCAATAACTTTTCCCTAAATTTTAACCAATCTTAAAAAAATCTCACATCCCATCTCCTAAAATTTTCATCATATATTAAAATAACATATTTTTATTTTTTTATTACTTTTTTCTCTCACTTCTCTTTCCATTCTTAACAACTTACTCTTTTGTCTTATTATCCTCTTTTCAAATATTACATTCTATAATATTTGTAAAAAACTTATATAATAATTTTTTTAATATTATTTTTTACCACAAAATTTTTATTAAAAATAATATTATTTTGTCGTGCTTGAATTTAACAAACTTGAAGTTTGAATTGGTCTAACGGTAACATTTTTAGTACGATTGCAATAGACATATTTTAACTGTTGTCTCAAATAAACACTTTTTTTTGTCCTCTCTCCAATAGTCACTTTTTTTTTCATTTATCAAATGAACACCTTTTTTGTAGTCCTCTCTTTAACAGACATCTTTTTTTGTCCTCTTTCTAACAGACACATTTTTTATCCCCATCTCCAATGAACACATTAACGATAAGTTTTTGGAGGATATAATTTGGCTTGGACTTATTTCAGTCTTTCACTCACTCTTGCATTTACTCTTGCATTTCCTTTGTGTCTTTGAGTTTATCATTACTCGCAAGGTGTTGTTCTTCACCCAATGGCTCGTTCTTTCTTTCGAAGGATGTTAAAATTCTTATCGTCCTCCGACGATGAGTTTCATTCGATGCATAACTCCCAACACGAGGAACGGTCATCCAGGTGCCGTTCAAGTAGGGAAAAACACAAGTACATTTGACGGGATCCTTTGCAAGGTCATGAGTACCTCTTTGCCGATTACTTTGTAGAAAATCCGACATATCCCTATTTACTCTTTCGCAGGGAAAAAAAAAACAAGCACAAAAAGAATTGAAAGGGAAAATGTATGGAATATATTTTGGGACAAACATAACCGGATGACAATCGGCCATGAGGAACAAACCACAACAATCACAAACCAAAAATTGAAAGGGACACAGTATCGAGAGAGGCAAATAAAATGGGAGCCCTAAATTGAATCTATTCTAATAGGATGGCAATCGGCAGCAACAAACCACAACAAATAAGCATAGGTATGATCATCCTACCACATCCACAGCAAGGTAAAATGAATTCAGAAGACCAAGTCGAAAAAATCAAAAAGCCAAAATCCCTAATTTTAGGAATGACAGGACAATATAGGAATTTAAATCAACCAACAGATGCAAACCCATATCAAATTTTAGGGTCAAGCATGAACCCATGGCCCCAACATCATAGACCCACAAAATCCACAACAATAATAGCCAAAATCCACAAAATATCAATCAAATCCACAAGGGAATAAACCAAAATGGAAGAGACCCGACAAATCCCTATAAATGGAGGAGCTCGATAACCCTAAAATCAACAACAATATAAACCCCAGAACAACCGAAAATCAACATTATTAAAGGAATGGTAGGATTCGGTGTAACTCTAGAGAGAAAGGCTCGAAAAATCGCAGATGGTCGAATATGGGGTTGCTTTGATTTTACTGGCACGAAATTGAGTGGAAGTGAGGTAGAAATCGCCGGTGATGCAGCACTGGAACAAAGACGAGGAGATGATTGCGGCAAGAGTGGTCTTCAGGCTAGAGAAAGAAATCGAGATGGCGCGAGGTACAGAGCCATTGCTCTTAACCATGAACAGGTCTCCCATATATGGGAGATGATTGTAGCAAAGGCTAGACTTTAGGTTAAAATGGGAGGTTAGATATGGGGGCTAAAATGACTTAAAATTCATTTTAGTCTCTAAATAATAACCCAAACAGTAAGACGAGAGACCGAATGTGAGTGCTCTGATTGAGCTACCTTAAGCAAGCAACCCTCCACCCTCGCACACTCCCTTGCAAATATGTCGATCACCGCAGTTGCATTCTTGAATGATCTCGAACCTCTCCTCGTTAGCAAAGTTAGCCTTATGATTGGCTCTCCCTTTTTATTGACTTCTCTTTCCCTTCCGACCGGGTTTATTTTGCAAAAACCACTTGCTTTACATCTCAATAAATCGAAAACCTAAAGCCTCTTCTCCTTCCCCATGCTCCCCAAATTATGCCTCATCACCACCGCCCTCTCAAAACAGTAAGGTCCATCACCACTCTCGAGTTCTTCGATCGGACCTTCCCCAAAGCTTGCTTGCATTAGGTCCTGAACCCATCATCCCATTCTATGCCTAAGCTCACCCCATGAAAAAGCACCCATCTTGTTGGTCTCAAGCAGCCATTTTTGATAGACCAACCGACAAATGGAGACACAGTGCACACCTCATGCATAAATTTACATAGTCATAGTAAGTGTCTGATACAAGGTCAACCTTTGCATGAACACTGCGGATTTCGAAAGAGTTTCTGGCCATGCCAGGGCATAGGAATTTTTGGAACCATTGGCAGAATTGCTACCCTTAATACGCAGAAGCTGTTAAGGCTATAAAAATCGGCCAACAGGTCGGGGTGAGAGAAAGAATTATTTCCAACCCACTAGTACGAGTTGGGTTTCATTTGAGGTCGTTTGGGGCTCCCGATGAGGTCTCGGCGTGACTGTACGTACATAATAATAGATGAAATAAATGGAGATGGACGCACAATTTTACGTGGTTCGGCAAATACCTACGTCCACGAGTATTTGGGGATGAGAATCTACTATAATGGAAATTTTTACAATCTCTCATAGCTCACTATACAGGGAAAAATATAGATGAATATTCCGATAAATTCGCTGTGCCGCTCTCGGAAAAATATGGAGAAGCTGAGGTTGAAGAAGAAGAGACTGCATAAATTGTTCCAGCTGGGAGAGAGAGTCCCATTTCTTTCATCTGTTCGAGTCTTTTATTGCTAAATTTCGGTCTAAACGATCAGATATTTCCCTTGTGTGTGTCGGTAGATTTCTCCTTTTCTTCTTGCCGTCTGCTTTTTATCAAGTCTTGCATTTAATTTCTGCACATTGCTCCAATGTCTATCAGCTCACCTTTTAGTCACATCATCCACCATTTTGTCTTATTTATCATAAATGCTTAACAACTCGTTTCTAATTTCATCCCTTTCAGAAGCCTTCCCTTAGATGTTTGTGGAGGAAAGCAGAGGTGCTCTGCTTCGTTTTTCTCGTAGGTATCATTCAAGGAGCTCATAAACCACGTGTTCCCTGTCATGGCCGTTTCGGCAAATCTGAGGTCTTTCAAAGGGAGAAAAGTAACCGAGTCTCGGAGCTTTGAGGCAAAAGTGTTCGTTATATTGGAGGGATTCCCAATTACCATTCCTCTCCATTTCTCGAAAAAAACCCATGTGTTGCCCAGATGACTAACACAAGAGGGGGGGTGAATTGGGTTATATTAAAAAATTAATACTTATAAACTAAATATACAATATAAAATATAACCAAAATATAAAGCAGTAGGAAATATAAAGAGTAGGGTAAGAGAAAGCAAACTCAGTATTTTTACGAGGTTCAGCCCCACTGCCTACGTCCTCGCCTCAAGCTACCCCTTGAGGATTCTCAAATCCACTATTCAATCTCCTTTAGGTGGAGATAGAAACCTATTACACTTTTGAGCAGCACCGCTCCAAAGAATCCGTGTAGAACACCCTCTACACTTCCAATCACCTCACACTTGGTGATTCAACTATTCCCTGTGTAGAACACCTTCTACACACACAAGGGTTATACGCACCCTCTTACTTCCAATCACCTCACACTTGGTGATTTAACTATTCCCCGTGTAGAACACCTTCTACACACACAAGGGTTATACACACCCTCTTACTGATACAAGAATTGATAGTGGGTAGGCTATCAGAAAACACTCCTCAATGAGTGAAATAAGAACAATACAGCACAAACTATATCTCTCTCAACAAGAACAAGAATTAAGGCTCAAAACTTTAGAAAAGAGAGAATGAGAGCTTTGAAAGAATGATGCAAAATTTAGCAATAGATGTGTAAGCTCTTGTTGTAATTTTTGCAAAACTCAAGTGAGCTATTTATAGGTAAATGAGTCTTCAATTTCAAATTTGAAAAGATTCCCATGTCAAATAAGAGCACCATTCACTTTTCAAAAAATTCAAATAAAAACATTTCCTTTTTGCATTTGTCAAAGACAACTCCATTCATTTTTCAAAGAAATCAAACCTAATCTTTTGCTTTTCATACAAGACAAAATGAGCATGATTTATTTTTCAAACCAAATCATCTTCTTTTTGCATATGTCAAAAAAACACACAACCACCCTTTAAGATTTTCAAACAAATTATCTATCTTTTATATTTGTCAAAAAAACACACAACCACCCTTTAAGATTTCCAAACAAAATCATCTACCTTTTGCATTTGTCAAAAAAACACACCACCTCCCTTCAAGACTTTCAAACAAAATATGCACATGTCAAATATGATAATCAATCATCTTATAAAATCAAGTTTTTATAAAAAAATATAATTTTCGAAATTATTTTGTTTGATGGTGTTATGCACATGTGAAAAACATAATTTTCAAAACTAAGACATTTAAAAATGTCTTGCATATATGGAAAAAGTAATTTGATGTTTTATGAGAAAAAAGAATAATTTGGAGCCTTAATCCAATTTCTAATTTTATCAAGAGATGTACAAAAATAATCTATGAGCTTCATTTGTAGACTTGATATCTTTCTTGCTCATACTTGATTTCTTGATGTGTTTAGCTCCCTTCATGCATAGACAACTTGAGCTTGAGTTTTCATTATTATTTGTTATCATCAAAATTTATACGTAAATACGAGACTTGAAACCTTGGGTTCAACAATCTCCCCCTTTTTGATGATGACAAATACTTAGTAGAAATCTGCGACCTGCAGTAATACTTAAGCTCCCCCTGAAAATATGCGTTAGTATTTCAAGAAAAATATAAACATGATTCTAGCATATATAACAGGGTAGTATAATACTAGTATAAGACTTCTCCCCCTTTTGGCATCATTAAAAAGGAACCGTAATTGGTTTCAATAAGATTTTTTCCCGTAATAAGCAATAACCAAATAAAACGGTGCGTTAGAGAGTAGAAGTTGGAACCACCCGTGCCCGACAAAACCTGCAAAGGTTGAAGCCGAATTTTATCATCTCGGTGCGGAAAAAGATTTAAATCCGCTTGATGTTATTGACGAATTAGATATTCCAGAGATTTGAAGTTGAGTAATTAAAATTATCCGTGTCCGACAAAGACAGCAAAAGCTGCAAGCCTAGCTCTGGCAATGCGGTGTAGAGCCATGCATGTCCGACAAAACCTGCAAATGTTGGAAGTCTAACTCTGACAGTTCGGTGCGGAGCCACGCGTGTCTGATAAAACCTGCAAAGGTGGCCTAGCTCTAGCAGTCGGTGCGAAAGCAGATTCAAATCCGCGTGATATTATTGAAAAATTAAATATTATCGAGATTTGAAAGTTGTCGTTTAAAAGACCGTTTTCACCTGTTGGATACTCAAATAAATTTTCACCCCACTCATTGATCCGGTTTCTGTTTATTCAAAACGATAGAATGGCGGAGAAAATTTCATCTAATAATCTTCCGGATTTGAATCAGGAACCGTCTCAACCAGTCATTTTATCTCATGAGGTTGTCAATACCATGATAGAAGCAGAGATGCATTTTTCAAATAGAACTGATTCTGAGGTTGTTGCAGCATCAAGAACTCTCAGTGCTCAATATGCTGCCTCTGTTACGACCATGTCTCGGAGATTACTAGCGAGGGCAAATGAGGTTGATCGACTTAACAATCAAATATCTGTTCTGCATCAAAAGCTTGTAAATAAAGGCAGAAAGAATAAGAGGTTAAAGCAAGAAAATAAAGATTTGACGGAATTGGCTCGTATTCTGAAACTTCAAATAGAGGAATCGGAACGAGTAAGAGTTCAAGCACAGAGTCAACATCAGCAGATAATGGCAGCGTTTCACGAGAGAAACAGGGACAATTATAATTAATCTCGCTAGCTTAGTTCGGTAACTTTTGACAATATGCATCCGGCATATCTTGTAAGCTTGACTAAGTAAGATTTGAAGAGATGTCAGTTTGTCTTTTACTTATTTCCATCTTTATAAAAGCAATCCTTAGCTTTATCTAATCCGCATCAAATCTTCTTCTCATTGTTGTAGTTCATCTTCATTCTCACTTTACAAATTTTCAATGGCTCGTAGATTTCCCTTCAGTGATTCTCTTGATCAAGATTTGAGGTATCCTTCACCTCAGTCTCAATCTATTTCTGCATCTGTCGTGGGTGCCATGAAGCAACAAGAGACTGATTTAGCTAATAAATCAGATCATGACGCCATTTACGAGCTTGTGGGTCTCGGGACTCGATACTCATCTTCCATAGTTGCTTTTTCCGCTCGGTTGCAGTCCAAAACCCGCGAGATAGAGAAGCTTAATGAGAAGATCGATATTCTTCAACGACTTGTTCAAGAGTCTAACAAAAAAATAGTAGACTTAAAACAACAGAATAAGGATTTAAAATCCTTACTTGCCTCTGCATTTCGATTGCCTAATCCTTTAGACAAGGATGGCATGATGATTTATGAGGAGCAAATGCATTTGAATGATGAGGCTAAACATCTCAAGTTTCTGTAGGTCATTTGAGTTAATGGAATAAAAGTATCTAGCAGATATTGATGGCATGCATAATTCCTATTTCTCTTCTAATCATGCGTAGTCTATCTTCTGGTAGGGGTTTTGTCTGCCAATTGATCATGTGTACTAGTGAATTCTAATGCAATATCACCCTTCTGCACATGATTTCTAAGAAAATGATATCTAATATCAATATGTTTGGTCCGAGATTGTTGTATTGGATTCTTTGAAAGATTTATAGCACTTGTATTATCACATTTGATTGGAATGTGATTGTACATACGTTTAAAATCCTCAAGTTGTTGCTTCATGTAAAGAACTTGGGCACAACAACTACCCGCAGCAACATATTCTGCCTCAGCAGTAGATAGTGCAACAGAATTTTATTTTTTACTAAACTAGGAAACTAGTGCATGACCTAAGAAATGACATGTTCTACTAAAAATTTTTCGATCATCTTTGCAACTAGTATAATCGGTACCTAAATAACTAGTAAGATCGAAAGAAATGTGTTTAGGATACCATAACTCTAAGTCAAGGGTACTGGCAAAATATCTAAAAATCCGCTTGACTGCAATCAAATGAGATTGTTTCGGAAATGATTGAAAACGTGCACATAAACATATATTGAACATAATATCAAGTCTACTAGTTTATCAAATATAATAAACTACCAATCATACCTCGATATACCTTTGAGTCAACTGATTTACCGGATTCATCTTTAGCAAGTTTAGTGGATGAGCTCATTGGTGTTCCAGTTTCCTTAGCACCTTCCATCCCAAACTTTTTCAGCAATTCCTTAATATATTTTGATTGATTGATGAATATTCCACTTTTTGCTTGCTTAATTTGCAATCCGAGAAAGAATGTAAGCTCTTCCATCATGCTCATTTCAAATTCTTCCTGCATAGTCTTAGCAAAAACTTGGCACATATTTTCGTTAGTAGCACCGAATATTATATCATAAATCTGAATCAAAAGAGTATCATCATTTTCTTATTTATTGAAAAGAGTTGTATCAATTTTTCTTCTTGAAAAGCCTTTTTCAATCAAGAAACCACTGAGTCTCTCGTACCATGCTCTAGGAGCTTGTTTGAGTCCATATAGTACTTTTGTGAGTTTGAAAACATGATTTGGAGAAATATGATTTCCAAAACCTGAAGGTTGCTCAACATATTTTACCTATTCCTACGATCTTCCCTTTCGAGTTGTCTCTAAATGTCACGTGTCCTTCTTCTTTAGATCTAAGATCAAAGAACTTAGTCTCGTCTCCCGTCATGTGTCTTGAACAACCACTATCTAAAAACCATTTATTTTTACATGTAGAATACTTCATGCATACCTACAAAAGCAATTAAAAACAATTCTTGGTACCCAAGTTCTTTGGGTCCTTTATTTATTAGTATTAGAATAAACAAGATTTTTAGGTACCCATATGGCCCTAATAGTCATTGTATGTTTTCTTCTAATAGGACAAGTATGATAATTATGACCATTGCTATTACAAAAATTGCAAATAGCATGTGACATATATGAATAACTTGAGTGATTATAATAGTATCCTTTTTTAACAAAATTATTTTTATGAAAAGAATTTTGAATATTGTACTTTGATGTAGAAGGATTATCAAAGAAGTTTTTATAAGATTTGTATTTTTGTTTTGGCATATATCCCAAGCCTGCCTTGTCAAAAACACATCTTTGACTACCAAGAAGTTTTTCAAAATTTCTTTTTCCATTCGTAAAGTTTTCAATAATATTTTCTAAATCAGTTTTCTTTTTCTTCAACTCAAGATTTTCATCTTTCAAAACAATACTTTCTTTTCTTAAAATATCAATTTCGTTTGTTAAAGAAGAATTTTTCTTTTTCAAAGCAGTATACTTGATACCCAATTTTTCAAATTCCTCATATACCTCTTCTAAAACATTTTGCAATTCTTCATATGAAGGATCTTCAATATTATCAAAATTTGTTACCTCAATGTCATCTTTAGCCATAAGACAAAGATTTGCTGATTCTCCATTGCTTGCTTCACTATCTGAGCTACTTGAATCATCATTCCACGTAGCTTTCATTGCTTTTTTGCCTTTGTTTCGATCTTTCTTTAGCAGAGGACAATCTGGCTTGATATGACCAGGTTTATTGCATTTATAACAAATTAAAGTGTCATTTTTACCTGAATCTTTTTTGGAAAACTTATTGAAGGATTTCCTTGGAGGAGTTTTATTTTTCTTTAAGAACCTCTGAATTCTTCTTATTATCATCGCAACTTCTTCATCTTTGTCGTCATTTTCCTCATCTTCATCACTTTCACTTTCATGTGGAATAGCTTTAAGTGCCAAACTCTTCTTTGAATTTCCTTCTTCTTCTCCTCTTTTCAATGTGTACTCATGGGTGATAAGTGACCCGATGAGTTCATTCACTTCGAGCTTCTTGAGGTCTCTAGCTTCAAGAATCGCTGTCACTTTTGACTCCCAACGTTTTGGTAGAGAGTTGAGAATTTTTCTTACTATCTCCACTTTGGAATAAACTTTGCCAAGAGCTGTCAAGCTGTTTATGATGTTAGTAAAACGAGTGTGCATACTAGAAATAGATTCATCATCATTCATCTTAAACATTTCATATTCATGAGTAAGAATATAAATTTTTGATTCCTTGACTTGAGAAATTCCTTCATAAGTAACTTCCAAGTTATCCCAAATTTCCTTTGCTGTAGTGCAAGTCATTACTCTATTAAACTCATTACCATTAAGAGCATTATATAATAAATTCATAGCAGTTAAATTCAAAGTATAAAGTCTATCGTCTTCACGATCAAACTCTTCTTCTTCCTTTTTGACCTTTACTCCATCAACCACTTTTGTTGGAATATAAGGTCCATTTACAATGCATTTCCAGATTTCTCGGCCTTGAGACTGAAGGAATATTCTCATTCTAACTTTCCAGAATGAGTAATTGTCTCCGCAAAAGAGTGGAGGCCGACTGCTAGATTGACCTTCACCAAATGAAGCTGCAATGTTAGCCATAAGATCTTAACTCAAAAGATAGTTAATCTTATAACAGAGCTCTAGCTCTGATACCAATTATTACTGACCATAGGCCGCACCTATGTCACCTAACAACTGTACCTACCAGACTAGCCGGCCACCGTCTCTACCGGTGCACCGTCACCCATGGTCGGAGAGTCTTGCTTCGGTGACACAGTCACAAGCGAGAGTTCCCATGAGTGATCTGCCTGTATGAACAGTACAGGTCAACTAGCTCTGATACCAATTGTTGCCCAGATGACTAACACAAGAGGGGGGGTGAATTGGGTTATATTAAAAAATTAATACTTATAAACTAAATATACAATATAAAATATAACCAAAATATAAAGCAGTAGGAAATATAAAGAGTAGGGTAAGAGAAAGCAAACTCAGTATTTTTACGAGGTTCAGCCCCACTGCCTACGTCCTCGCCTCAAGCTACCCCTTGAGGATTCTCAAATCCACTATTCAATCTCCTTTAGGTGGAGATAGAAACCTATTACACTTTTGAGCAGCACCGCTCCAAAGAATCCGTGTAGAACACCCTCTACACTTCCAATCACCTCACACTTGGTGATTCAACTATTCCCTGTGTAGAACACCTTCTACACACACAAGGGTTATACGCACCCTCTTACTTCCAATCACCTCACACTTGGTGATTTAACTATTCCCCGTGTAGAACACCTTCTACACACACAAGGGTTATACACACCCTCTTACTGATACAAGAATTGATAGTGGGTAGGCTATCAGAAAACACTCCTCAATGAGTGAAATAAGAACAATACAGCACAAACTATATCTCTCTCAACAAGAACAAGAATTAAGGCTCAAAACTTTAGAAAAGAGAGAATGAGAGCTTTGAAAGAATGATGCAAAATTTAGCAATAGATGTGTAAGCTCTTGTTGTAATTTTTGCAAAACTCAAGTGAGCTATTTATAGGTAAATGAGTCTTCAATTTCAAATTTGAAAAGATTCCCATGTCAAATAAGAGCACCATTCACTTTTCAAAAAATTCAAATAAAAACATTTCCTTTTTGCATTTGTCAAAGACAACTCCATTCATTTTTCAAAGAAATCAAACCTAATCTTTTGCTTTTCATACAAGACAAAATGAGCATGATTTATTTTTCAAACCAAATCATCTTCTTTTTGCATATGTCAAAAAAACACACAACCACCCTTTAAGATTTTCAAACAAATTATCTATCTTTTATATTTGTCAAAAAAACACACAACCACCCTTTAAGATTTCCAAACAAAATCATCTACCTTTTGCATTTGTCAAAAAAACACACCACCTCCCTTCAAGACTTTCAAACAAAATATGCACATGTCAAATATGATAATCAATCATCTTATAAAATCAAGTTTTTATAAAAAAATATAATTTTCGAAATTATTTTGTTTGATGGTGTTATGCACATGTGAAAAACATAATTTTCAAAACTAAGACATTTAAAAATGTCTTGCATATATGGAAAAAGTAATTTGATGTTTTATGAGAAAAAAGAATAATTTGGAGCCTTAATCCAATTTCTAATTTTATCAAGAGATGTACAAAAATAATCTATGAGCTTCATTTGTAGACTTGATATCTTTCTTGCTCATGCTTGATTTCTTGATGTGTTTAGCTCCCTTCATGCATAGACAACTTGAGCTTGAGTTTTCATTATTATTTGTTATCATCAAAATTTATACGTAAATACGAGACTTGAAACCTTGGGTTCAACACCATGAAGCAGCAGAGGGCGAAGAAGAAGAAGAAGAAGAAAGAGTGGGGGGCGGGGGGGGTTCTGTGCGGAAAAGGACGAGAACAAAAAGCAGTAGAAACTATAAAGATGCCTAAGCTTGGTCGAGTAGACTGAACTCTTCCTTTTAATTAGTATGGTTTGGATTGAGAGTGACTTCATCTTTTAACTCATCTTATTTTAATATCATCATTATATTTTTATAAACTTTTAAATAAAATAATAAATAATTTAATTTTTTTAAAATTTAAAATAATTATAATTTTAAAAAATAATATTTTATTTAATTTTAAAAATTCATTTCAATTTATCCTATCTCATATCTCAACCCATAACGAGGCTGCAAGTGTTTCCCCATCCATCTTTGAGTAACAAAAGAGTTGCAGTCTCGAAATTGGGATTCCAAAAGAATTAAACAAAAGTAGTTGCTCTTTATCTAGTAGTTTTTATTTTGGTAGGAAGTGAGTGGTATACATTTTGGTGTTTACGACTTTGCATTAAGGGGTGGGTTCGACTTGAAATGATCCGCAATTGATTATCATTTATCGCTAGCATAATAAATTTATTGTTCCACGTACCTGGCATAGACAATAATGAAGTTAAAAACAAATATAATAAATAAAATATCGAATTCTCTACTTTGGTCAACGGATTTTATGAAGGTCAAGTTTTTAGAGAGCGTTGTTTAGAGAGGTGTTAGGATCCACCATTAACGGTGGTTCACTTCGAATGTATCCAGCATTAAACAAACGCAAGTGGAGGGAGCAAGACACGGAGATATAGATGCGTTGAAACTCCAAATTTCAAGAGCTACTTCACACATGAAGGCAAATGGCAGCACTTATGGGTAGGTCTTTGCCACCGAATATCTAATAAACACTCGAGGATACAGATAATACTGATTAGAAGCTGCCCATTATATATTGAATAAAATATTATTATAAATTTTTTTAATATTAATTTTATTTTAAAATTTGAAAAAATTATTTTAAATTTTGAAAAAATTAAATTTTTTTATTTTATTTTATATAAAAAATTTAAAAAATAATAATAATAAAATGAGATAAAATTATTAGCGCAGCTAATAGATTATAGGCAGTTAAAGCGTAAATGGAAACTTGATAATTGTGGACACAGTATTGAAAACATGTGATAATTTGTGGGTGAAAAATGTAACTTCTCACCATTGAAAACCCATAACACATCAACCCCCTTGAGAACAATCTTCAGGGCAAGAAGTACACCCATATTCTTTTCAAGGAGAAAACTAATACAACTTTTAACAAAGCGGGAAAAACAAACTACTGTATTTTGTCCCCTCTGTGAGAACAAATCAAATAATTGAACACGACAAATCTATTTTACATACCCTGTACATTGAGTGTGTCAGTTCGTATATTAGAAACATTATTACGTCAAATTTGAAAACAAAGAAGAATTGCTATATATCTCAAACTAGTAGTAAGGATGAGGATCAACACCAAAGTTGAGATCTTGATCTGGTTACCTCAGCTTCTATCATCTTTGACACCAAGTCATGTTAATTTGAAATCCCCGAGATAAAAACATCGGAGATGGTGATATCAGTGGTGTCAGTCTCGGCAGCATCAAAATGCTTTGCAAAGATTGTTAGCCTTAATGTTAGATGAAATCTGCTGCTCAATCGGGCCTGTAGAACTATACAGTCTAGTCCTCTTTGGTCCGGAAATCCTAACATGTGAGATTGCGGTGGCAAGGGCATCAACCAAACCAAGATCATCCTGATCCTCTGATCTGCAACTTTCAAATGATGAGAGAGGACTTGAACCCTCACTAAGAGAGCCACAAAATATCCTATTTCCTTCTGACTTCAATCCAGGTGTCATTAATCCAATGACACGTTTCTGGCTCGATGCTCCTATACGGTTCTTTGATCTCAATTTAAGGGGTAGAGTCTTGGGTGTTGTCGCTGTGTAGAACAATAACCATGGATGCCCTGAAGCAACACCAATTTGAATCTCAGTAGATAGAAAATTAATTTCAGAAGAATCATGACACATCCAGAAGTTGGCCATCATTCAGTCCAAAAACAGAGTAGGTATTACAAATTATTTAGAAACACATAAACAAGACCTGCTCAAGTATGTTACAACGTCAGGACTAAAAAAGTAAACAAAAGAATATGGGCCAAGGCAAGCAGATCTACAACACGACCTTTGGTGATGGACTGACCAGCAATGCACATCAAAGAAGGAAACAGAAAAAAAAAAAGCATTTGGAGAAACTTTGTTTTACAACACTTTTTTTTTTTGGATAAGTAAAAGTATTATATATGTCAATAGCAGTAACCAAGTACTCTGAATGTTGTTTTCCAACATTTTGCAAAATAGCCAATACTTCACAGATTATTTCCGTATACAAGGTAAAAGGGAAAAGATAAATAGAGCAGTTAGCATAGACCAAATTAATAAGTTTCCTATGACTAATGTCTGAAAAACAGAGCATCACAAACTTACTTAATACTTCATCTGCATTTATTCTCGCTGAAACATCCCTTGTCAACATTCTACCAATTAGATCCCGTGCAGGTTTTGATACTGACGCCCATACCCCACTGTGGAAATCAAGGTTGTCATTCTTAATTGCTTCAAAAATCACTTCTTTGGAATGCCCACGAAATGGAAGAACACCAACCAAGAGAGCATGAAGAAGGACACCGGCACTCCAAATATCGACCTTCTCAGAGTACTTTCCAAATAGAACTTCTGGGGCCACATAAGCTGGACTTCCCGCTAACCCAGTCAAGCTATGGCCTGCATTATTGTAATGGTCTCAATTTCATCAGCAAGCTGACAAAGCTTTCACAGATAACCAAGCAATGTATATGAGAGGCAATTTTAATTCCAGGAAAACCAAGGAAATCTACTAATTGCTTGTGGTCACGTTTAAGCAGAAATAGAAATAGCTACCCACAGGAGGATAGAACGCAGTAGGGATGTCAAATTTTGTTAGCAGGTTGTGTTTGTGTTGTGTCGCGATATGTATATTATATTATATAGGTCAATCATAACCTGACCCGTTAAACTTATCGCGTCAAAATCTCAAACTTTAACACAACCCGTTAACATAACGGGTTTTGTCATGTCAACCCGTTTTAACTCATTAATGAATATTACGAAATAAGTTAACACGAAAAAATATGACACATTTCAACCTGGATATGTAAATGGGTTGGATGAGACCAAAAGTAACTCGTTAGACCTCGTTAAATTTAGCACAATTTTATATAAATATTAAAATCACAATATCTTTAAATTTATAAAATTAACTACAAATCCAAAATTACAATCCAAACAATAAGAATATTAAAATTATAATACTAACAATTTTATTTTTAAGTATAAAGGTGTAATTGTAGTTTTAATTTTCTTAACGTGTCACATCGTGTTATAACGGGTCAAAACAGGTTGACCCGTTATCAACCTATTAAGTAATCGTATCTTAACGGATCAACCTGTTTTAATCCGTTACCCGTTAAGACTAAATCTTAACCCGCAATTATCGTGTTGTGTTCGTATTGGGTTAATGGATCATGTCACATATTGCCACCCCTAAAACGCAACACCATCAATATAAGTGGTACTTAAAAAAGGAGTGTATAAACATATGCTCATTTTTGTATAATATTTTTATCTTATACAAACCAATATATAACCAGGCACATCTTATAGAAAGAATCAAACCATTCATTTTAGAATCTCAAATTGATGCCATCCCTTTTTTTCAAGGTTTTTTCTTGCTCTTGTCACACAAATGCTCGGAGCCACATAAAAATCTAATACTTCATTTATTCAAACAGTAAATGAAAGGTACAAAATGGGATAACCTTCCCTTCCTCGATCAGTATTTTAAGACTTATCTATTATCATAAACTCCTTCGCCCCACCCTCAACCTCTGTGTTTTCATGTGCTTGGGATATCAGTTCTCATATGGACACATTTAGAAATTTTTTATTTGGTTAAGTATCATAAATTTTGTATAGGTGTGTAGCATTCAGAAAGATACTATTATTCATACTGTACGCCCGAGATACTACATAGTACATATTCAGGTGAAGAATTTCTATTTTGAATAAGTAAGAATCATTTCATTAAAAACACTAAAATAAGAAATAATTTTACATGTTCAGGTGAAGAAATTAACTAAAAGGGAACAAAATAAACAGTTATTCAGAGCAGGTATTCAAAGCTTACCCTTATAAATTCTTGTGGCCAGGCCAAAATCAGCAAGCTTTATCTTTCCTGAAGTTGTTAGAAGAATATTCTCGGGTTTTACATCTCTATGCACAACTCCCATATCATGACAATATTTGATAACCAACATCACTTCCTTGAAAATATTGGCTGCATGATGCTCCAAATACTGAACCTCTTGGGCCATCTGATTGATCAAACATCCCCCGGAGCACAGCTCCATCACAAGATGAAAACAGTCAGACTCCTCGTACACAGCCTGCAATGTCACAACCCCAGGATGACCAGACAAGTGCTGCATTATCTCCACCTCCCTATGAACTGTTTCCTCACCCTTTCGCAAAGTCTTGCAGGCATATTCTACTCCACTAAACCTAGATTGACACAAACAAACAGACCCAAACTTGCCTTGCCCGATTGTGGCACCCAAAACATAATCATCCTCAATCTTATTCTTCCGGCCCATTTGAGTTGCAACATCTATACACCCTATCTTCCTCTTCAGACCTCTCCCTGATGGCACCAACGACGAAGTCCCACATGGTGGAGCAGTGGCAATACCTGCGAGCCTGCTTTTACAAGAAACAGTGGATTCAATATCACCATCTTCTTTGCACCTCTTGTTCAACCTCGTAAAATCTTCTAGCGAAAAATGAGAGGTAAAATTCGATGGTTGTGAATCATGTGTTGATGTTGAAGTGGCAGGTAAATTTGAGCTCGCATCAGTTTCGCTACCTTTCCTCTTCTTCCTCATTAAGTCGGAGTAACTGAAACTATTATCTAAACCAATCCCCTTACTACATTGGAGTTCCAAAAATCAACAAAAAAATGTTTTTTTGTTGAACATATACACCCTACTTTTCTTCTTCTTTCTTGTTCTGATGAGCAGATTATAGGTCGATTATGGGTCCTTTCCCTGATCAACAAAAAAAAAAAAGGAGAAGAAAATCGATCAGCGAAATCGAGTCTTAGATAATCATACCCTTTGTTTCAGAAAACGCTGAAGAAAAAGATCACAAGAACGATAAATAATATCTCCATGCATCATCCAGAAATTCCACAGAAGAAAACTCAAAACGCGGTGATAAGTTCTCTAGAAAATGGAAAATTAAAATAATTCGTTTTTATTTTGTTCGGATTGCACTTTTATTTGGGTTGAATTACACAATATAGTTTCTTGGCATTTCTTGCGCTCACGGTAAACAACGGAACGTATATTAAAAAACTCGCCGATTTACAATAGCTTTCCCACTAATCTATGAATATTTGGCAAAGAAATCAACGGTGACCAAAGTATCAGGGAAAAGAACAAACCTTGGCCCAGAGCCAATGCTCTCTGTGACTTTCAGAAACCAGAATCATAGATAGGATCCACGAGATCTAAAAGATATAGAAACCTCCGATTTATAGACATAATCGAAAACGAAATAGGCGAATCTGGAGCGGTGAAGAAAGAAACCCTAGAAATATCCGACAAGGTGTTACTGGAACAGACACTCTGTCAAAAGACCTCTCTAGATGGCCACTTTACAACCGTGGGATGATATGATCTCATCTGAGGTTTGGGATGTGGCAACTAGCACGTGACTAGATATTTTAATACTTTTATTTATTTTTATTAGAGTATTTTTATCTAATTGTTTAAAATTATCATTTAAGAAATATAAATTTATATATTTATTAAAAAAAATTAATTATATTTGATCAAAAATAAAGAGTAAAAGTAAAAAAATAGAATAAAAATACTTTTTGTAAATAATAAAACTTAAACTTTGTCCAACAAAAGTCAATTTTTTTTATAAATGTACAAATTTATATTTTTTGAATGATAATTTTAAACAATCTAATAAGAATGCTCTTACTTGTTATTTGATTTGAGTCGTGTTTAGTGGGCTGTATGGACATGCGAAAACAGAGATCCACTTTTCACTCTCCCTCTCATTTTCTCTCCCGAATCAGACCGTGTTTTCTTGCCAGGAATAAGAGTTTGGATGCTCTGACACCAACCTCCTCATTCCTTCGCCAGCCATAGCGACTTTTTCTTTCTTTGTTTCCCTTACTTTTTTGTTGGTTTCCCTTGCTTTTTGATAGTTTTTCGTTTATCTTATCCACTTGTATCAAACGAAGCTAATCTTTTGCTTTTTGATGTTCTTCGACTAACAAGCACCACCTTCTCAGCCACTAGAGATGTCGATCTTCAAGTTCAATGGAGGAACTTGTGTTTTCTTTAAGTGCGTTTGCGTAATTGCGTCTCGAGGTGGCTGTGGGGGCCACGCGCGGCCTCCTTGGCCTTAAGGGCACCCGATCCAGTCCATGCTTCTTTCCAGGCCCCGCATGTGTTGCATGCGCTGCCATCGCCTCTGCCAATGTTGGTCATCCACCGGCGATTTGATTTCGCTTTTGGTTGTCACTATGTTTTCATTTTCTGTCAACCTTGATCTTGTTCGATGGGTCAAGGACTCTCCCAAAAATCATCTCTAAACAATAAACGACAGTGCTTTTGCCATCTACGCCGCTCCTTGTAGTGGTTCCACCGCCCCCAGTGGTTCTTGTGTTCGCCTATTGATGAACAATTTGTTTCTATATTTTTATAAGGCGACATCCTTTTTTAGGAACTAGGTAGGAATTAAGTTTTTTGTCCCACATAAACCTGCTTTTTTTCAATCCCTTCACACTGTTATTTATTTTTTTGGGTGATTTTTGGAGACCCCTACCCATTCCTCTTGTATCATTTGGCTAGTTTATTATTAATTTTACTTGCTAAAAAAATGGTTGTATGGGTAGTTATGTTAGTGAGCAATTGTGTTAATGGCCAGTTATTTTAAGCTCATTCAAAAACTCTTTAAATAATTGCAAGAAGGTACTCTTTTAGATCTAAAATTTTAGTTGTGACAAAATATTATCCTCTACAAAGGAATGATACATTTAGGCATTAATCAAAAGTTATAACAGCAGGGTTATAACAGCAGGTCCTACAAGAAATACACAATAACCTATTAGCAGAATATTAAGGATATCATAAAACTCTAGCTAGAATCAAGAAAAAATTTTACTAGCTTGAATTAAAGGGGGCTTATCAACAACATAGGGAAACTTAACAGTATGAGAAGGAAAGGTGTCTCGTTTGGGGTTTAATATTTACGTAACTCACGTGTCCTTTATCAACGCTAGTCATAGACTCGTTTACATTTTTCGTCAATCTCTTATTATTTTATATATAATATTAAATAATTAATTTATTATACTTTATTAGAATTTTCTTATCTAATATTATATTATATTATAAGATAATGATAAAATTATAAAAAAATAATGATAAATAGATTTTAAGTACAGCTAAGTACTGTTTAGTAATGGACGTACTCTAGATAATTTTTTTAAAAATTATGTTCATTTATTTATTTATATTTTTCAAATATTTTTAAAAACTAAGAAAATATCAATATATTAAAATTTATATATTTGATATGAAACAAATTAAAAAATATTTAAAACAAAAATAAAAGAATAAAGTAAAAAAACATTATAGGTTCACGCGCGGCCCCAATGGTTTTAGAGAAATTGGATCCTTCAAATATGTTCGTTTGCTCAACTCCATAGGTGGCGTGTGTGATGCATGCCCCACCACCGCCTAGGTTGGTCCTCTGCCAACAATTTGACTTTGCTTTTTTAACTGCTACCATATATTTTCATTTTTTTTAAATCGTGATATTGAAAGAGGATAGAAAAAGTCTAAAAAATCACCTAAAGAAAATAAGTGACAATGCATTCATCATCCTCACTGTTACCTAGGTTTCACCACCACTAATAGTGGTACTATTGTTCGCATTTATGAATACTTTACATCAATCTTTTTCTAAGATGGTTTTTTATTATAGGACAGTGGTGATGACAAAAATATTAGATCCAAATATATCTCTTTTTTCCATTTTTTCACAATTTTATATTGTTGTTTATTACTTTAGAACTTTTGTCGAGGAAATCCACCCTTGTTAACAAAACCCCAATGATTGGATGCTGTAACGACAAGGTGTCGGGATCTAGCACTTGGAGAAACCAACACAGAGCTACTAACCCGTGTAGTTTTATGACACGTGGGAGATAGGTTATAGAAGATGATTTTGAATAATAGATAATACTAAGAGACCTCTTAAATGTGTTCATAAAGTATACATGTTAGTATAATTAGCAATGACGAATTGACTTGTACTTAAGATTGTACAAAAAGCTTGATCTGTCGAACCGCCTGCTTTTTTGACTCAACCCGACTCAAAAGTTCCAACTTGTTAGTCGTTCGGTCAGTATCAACTAATCAAATCGATACAGTGGTGCCAAACTTCGCGTCGACTTGAGATGTATCTTGTGGATCTATTATCCTCTACCTTTTCTTTCTCAATATGGGTTCACGTTGACGTTGCAAAGCATGTTCTGGGATTCCCAAATGTGAACTACTTCAAAGATTAGAAAGGGCTAACCCATCAAGATGGATTTGCGTCAATGGAGTTTGGCCAAAACAGTTCGACGTTTCATCACTTTCTTGATTGCAAGAGTGCTTACACTCATCTTCGTCGTCTAAATCTAAAGCAAGTCGAGCATCTTATCAGGTCAATAAGTGGTAAAATGAAATGGAAGTGTTTACAAGCGGTTCGAGTCAACAAAATTGTTATCGGGTCGGGTCGGCTAGACAACCCTACTTGTACTGTAGTCTGTATCTTCATGTTTGTTGATTTTTGTGGGCAATAATTGTTGTTTACGTTGATTTCAATCGGGTCTTTGTTAGCATGCGTAGGTTGCCGTACGTGCGTAAATGACTGATCTTCCATCGGCGGTGAACATGTTAGAGCATTAGTATAGCAAAATCTAAAGTTTAGTTAGAATCTTATTTTTTGGCCATAGCATCAAGTTTTAGTTAAGAAAATTTACATTAGATGAGCCATCTTAAAAATAAAATTATAAATTTTTATAATATTTGATCTTTTTTTTAATATTTTAAAAATATACTTTATTTATTAATTAATAATTAAATAAAATATTTACTTTACTTATAAAAAAATATATTAATTAATAATTTGTAGTACTTTTATTATTGTTTAAAAACTCCATTGCATGAAACTATTAATCAAAAAACATTATAATGTGAAAGTTCGTAAAATAATTATTTAAATTATTTAAAACACGAACAAAAAAAACATGATCATGTTAGGTGGATACATAAAACAGATAGATTGGACAAATGATAAAATTTAATGGACGGAAGTAATTAATCAAAAAACAGCATATTATGAGAATTCATAAAATAATCTTTTGACATATAAATAGTAACTCTCCAAGTTGAAAAGTATTCAAGAATTACTGTAACTCATGTGTTGAGCTTTAGACTTGTGGCTAATCCAAAATGGAAATGTTTCTCATATCTAATTAAAATTTGGACTTGCATTAACATTGTTGGCCATTGCCAATGCCCTCTGCCGTCAATATCCTCATTGTTCTCAAAATTGACTATTAATGCTAATCCATTATTAATTGTGGGAGGTTAAATGGTGCGCTGTAATAAGTAGCGTTATGTAATTATCGGCAATAAATATGAATGGTGCTTTTGTTATAAGTGGAACGGTGTGTTTGATAGATGTACAAGATAGTGTGAGAAGAATACAGTGATAAGAGTAATGCTACTCTGTCGCCTTACTTAGCTTTATCATTTTGACTGCTCATATATTTACTATTTTTTTTACTTAATAATTAAAGAAGTAACTATAGTATATTGACATTTTTTTTTTACTTTTTTTAAAATGTTTAAACTTGTTCTAAAAATATTTGAAATAAAAGCAAAAAAGAAAAAAAAAAAGAAAAGTACAATTTGCACTAAGAACACACCAAAATAAGTAAATTGAAGAGGCATGATAGTATTATTTTTGGAGTTAATCTACATATATTAGTCATTAAATAGGGACTGTAATATAAGACTAATTTTAAAAAATTTTAAAATTACAATAATATCATTTTTAAAATAATATTTTTTCTCTCTTTTTCCTCATTTATCAGTGGAATCTCTCACTCAGTGCTACAAATAAAATTTATCTTATTTTTGCAATGAAAGGGCACGAGCCTAGTAGAAGAGGGGATTGAATAATCTTGGAAGTTGATTTTTCTTTTGAAGGTTAGAGATTCCTCAAAATCTCATAGCAATAATAAAGTGTTGGGGCTTTTATCTTCAATTCTTGGTCTATTTTCTTTCTGGTTCTTGATCTTTCTCAGTTCTCATTCCATTCTATTATATTCTATTCTTTCTTTATTTTTCGGACGTAGGAAGCAAGGAATATTACAAAATTTTCATCTTGGGTGCAACGTTTTTGGACTCGGGAGGCCTGTCATTAAACTGGGACATTTATTGTTGAATCGGAGGTATCTTAAGTGGATTTTCAACATCATCATCTGGCCATAATCTTCCAATGATCTGTCAGTGTCTGGTAATTACCTTCACAGATTGGACTAAAAGAAGTCACATACATTTCAGACTTTTCTTCCAGTTCATCATTTCATAAAAAAGTTGTCCCCATTTGGTCGATAACTGGTTGGAAAATTCTTGATCTACAGTTTCCGATCCTTCTAAAAGTCCAAATAGGTGGGTCTGTTGGTTGCCGGTCAAATTTGTCTACGATGATGTTTCAAAACGCCACCAGTCAGCTTGGTTGGTTGATAATTGAATCTGATATTGAGAAACAAAGCTTAAAGGGTGGTGCTAGGGTGGAGTTCATTAAGTATATATATATATATTTTTTAAAGGAGCAACGGTGTGCACCGTTAACTGTGTACAAAGCATTACCCAAGCATAAATAAGAGCACTTTCGTTAAATTAGTTAAAAGTCATTATTTAAAAAATATATTTTTATACAAATATCAAAATATAAGTGTTATATTTGATCAAATATAACAATAAAATGTGTGAAAAAAGATTAAAAAAATATTGACAATTATTTTAACTTTTTTGATAAAGTTTTTAATTTTAATATTCATAAAAAATACTTTTTGAATTTTTTTTCACATATTTTATTATCATATTTGATCAAATATAATACTTATTTTTTTAGTATTTATGCAAAAATATATTTTTAAAAAAATAATTTTTAATCAACTCAATAAAAATACTCTAAGTGGAAGGAACTCCAGAAATTTATTTAAAAAAAAAAATCAAGAATGGATCGAGACTCTGTGACGTTGCTCGGGTTTTTGGGGAGCCCTTATGCCATTAGAGTAAAGTGGGCTTTGAAAGGGGTTGGGTACCGGTACGTAGAAGAGGATCTCTCAAACAAGAGTTCCTTGCTCTTGCAGTACAACCCTGTTCATAAAAATATTCCAGTCCTTGTTCAACATGGTAAACCTTTGGAAAGTAGAAATTTTCAAACGCTTTCAAACATTTATTATTATTATTTATTATTTAATTATTATTTTTCATATACTTTTATTACTATTTATTATTATTTATTATTATTTAATATTTTATTAATATTTTATTATTTATTATTTATTATTATTCACAAACATTCTTAAACACTTTCAACATTTAAACGTAACTTTATAATCACTGAATATATTGATGAGGTTTGGAAACAAAATCCTCTGCTTACTCAAGATCCGTACGAAAGGGCCAAAGCACGGTTCTCCGATGACAAGGTAAGAAGAGATGCTCTTCATCCATAATTTCGATTGGATTCAGAAATAAGATAAAATGAATTTAAATAAATTTTAAATTTTAAATAAAATATTATTATTATTTTCAAATTAAAAAAATAATTAATTTATTATATTTTATATAAAAATTAAAAAAATATAAAAATAAATTTGAAATGAATTGAAATGTGATGAACTTATATTGCAATCAAAACTGATGTGTTTTACCTATAAAACGAAATAGGTGATGCCCGCATTAAAATAAGAGTACTGCTATATCTTTAAATCAATTATTTAAAAGTAATTTTTATAAATTAATATGTTTTAATGTAATTCATTAGATTTATTTTATAATAAAAATAATTTTATAATCTAATAAACAATATCACACTATATCAGATTATTTATGTAATGAGTATTTCTCTCAAAATAAATTACCTTTGTATCGTTTGGCCTGGCTTGATTTTATAAACAATCTCATCTCATGTCATATAAGATTTTTTTCAAATTCTTATATAAAGTAAAATAAATAATTTCATTTTTTTTAATCCTAAAATAACCTTTTCAAATCTCAAAACAAAATTAATATTAAAAAAATATTTTATAATAATATTTTATTTTATTTTATTTTATTTTTAATTTTTATCTAATATTTCTCGCGTTAAATTTTGTAGGCATTTTTTTTTTCCATATGATATTATATCCCACTTTTGTGCATATGATACAAAAATTCATGTTTCAAACTCCAAAATCTTAGTGAATCTGCTCTATCAGTGCGTGCCAGCACTCATGACTGTGTTCACCAAAAAGAGGGAGGAACAAGAGAGCTGCAAAAGAAGTTCGGGAGAATTTCAAGGCACTAGAAAGTGGACTCGAGGGGAAGCATTTCTTTGGAGGTGAAACAATAGGGTTTCTGGATATTGCTGCCGGTTGGCTTGGATGCTGGGCTCAAATGACTGGGGAAATCGTGGGCATAAAATTGATTGATGCACAGACCATGCCTCTACTCGGTGCTTGGTTCAAGGATTTTCTTGAGGTTCCTGTTATCAAGGAATGCATGCCACCTCTAGACAAATTGCTAGAGAACAACAAAGGCTTTCACAAAATTTTGACTTCTGCATCGACTTGAAGTCTTTCTATATTTGAGCACAATTCTTCTTAGATATTACTTATCATATGTCATCCGTATGGTTTTCTGCAGATCACGTGCAATAATGTGTAATCTAGATCTCAGTATCATATGCATGTAAACGAGTTGCAAAACTTGATGAATAAAATTTGCAAAATTACTTGGAAATAGTTTGATCCAGAGACCATACCTGTAATCAGTGCTTGGTTCAAAGATTTTCTTGAGGTTCCTGTTATCAAGGAATGAATGCCACCTCAAGATAAATTGCTAGAGCACATCAAGGGCTTTCACAAATTTTGACTGCTGCATTGACTTGAATTCTTTCTATCTCAGAGCACTCTTATATATGTTACTTCTCTAAAAATGATAGAGCACAAGCTTTACAGGTCAGTCCCTGCATATGGCATCTGAATGGTTGTTGGTAAATCGCATGCATGAGTGGGAAAACTTGACGAAAAGATTTGTAAAATTACTTGAGAATAATATCTCGCATGTCTTGTAACAACAAATGCAAGGCTGCAGTACAACAAATTGACCACAGGCAATATATAAAACTAAAAGTTAAAATGTACTTCTATAGATTGCCAGATTCTCCCTGTAGAAAAAGTGCCCAGGTGGCATTTGTCTTCCATCTGCACGAATTTTGTTGCACATGTAACCAGGGCACTCCAAATGACCTTCAGCATCACACATTTACTTCATCTAGACGATAAAGAACCAATCTCGGCAAATAGAAGGACCTCGCATGTCATTCATAAGCTGTTACACTTTCCTCTTCCAGTGAATCTTCAGCTGTATGTCTTTTCCGAATCAAGTCTTCCTCCCTTGTATCTTCGAACCCAAAAGAGAAACGCTTTTCAGCCCAGAAACAGTCCCAACTGGTCTTATCATATTAATTCTGGTCGAACAAAGAGCCAAGCCGTTATTAGTGGCTGGGATATTGCTGCTTCAAAGGAAGGCAAGACAGGCCGAACTACAAGAGCATTTGGCAACTATCACTAAAAGAGGAAGCCAAAGTCAAAAGGTAAGTTACTCAACTCGCTACAACAGCTCCACCAACTGAGCTAGCATGTAATATTGCAAGGAGAGTGAATTCTGGCCCAAATCTGTTCCCTCAAAAAAAAAAAAAAAAAAAAAAAAGAAACTACATCCCTCATCTTTCCAAGAAGCCTTTAGGACTTGATCCATTAAAAGGATTTTACTTACACATTGAATGCTTGAACAATGGCAGAAGCCTCCTCATCTATCTCAATTTTGTCCTTTTCCATCATTTTAAGGATGTCAGAAGCTGGTCTCTTAGCACAAAGGTGCATTCTGAGCAATGATTTATAAGAAGGTAAACTCGCAAGACCAAAACGATGGATAAGCCTAATGAACCATTTGGCATCTTCAAGATTTCCATGCTCCTCAAAATGTTCTACCATGGCCATTAGAATATCGTGTGATGGCCTCCAATCACAATGCTTCAACATGGAAAACCCTTTCTTCATGGCCTTAATGGCTTTTTCCATGTTTTGGCTTTTCACCCATCCCTCTGTGAGTATCTCCCATGTCTTATAATTTGGACGTCCGCCTCTCTCCAATGTGCGGAGATGTAATGACTCAGCTTTGTCTATCATTCGACTCCGTACATAAGCACCTAGAAGAACATTGGAGACTCTAATGTCATAACTCTGGCAACTAGATTCCCATTCCACAAAAATTCTTTCGGCCTCTACAAGATCACCTAGCTTTACCATACATGATAGTACACACATATAATTGGCGCATGTGATTTTCCCACCTACTGCTTTACTACCTTCCCACAACCTAATAACTCCCTCCTTATTGTTCAAAGAGGCATATAGTGTAATGAGGAAGAAATAACCAAGGCGGTTACATGTAGATAGCTTCTTTTCAGCATTCTTGAGGACCAAAATAGCTTTGTCAAAAAGCCCTGCTTTTATGTACACATTAGCTAAAGTAGAAAGGGTGCTCCATCCTACTTGTACGGTCTTATCATTCACTATTTCTTTGTAGACCATTTCCGCCGAAGAGACCCCCGATACCTCACCACATGCAACCATCCAAAGGTTGTAGGACAGAACATTTCGAGGTATATTGTTCCACTTCATTTGCTGGATCACAAGGGGCACTTTCTTTCCTTGAGATGTGGCCATATACAATTTCATCATTTCATTGAAAGCATGAGGGCTCACAATGAGCCCCAATTCATTCAGCTTCACCATTAGAAGCTCTGCTTTCTCAGTGTCCCTCTCTTTGACATAACCACGAAGAAGAGGGAGACAGGAAGCTTTCCGTGAAGGAGTTTCAGTTAAAAGAGTAAAATAGTCTTCAGCCTCTCTTAGACCATGCACTTTGATGATTAAATCCATTTTTACAGCATGATCAGTCGGTGACATTCGGACACTGTTCTGTGTTTCTATCCATGTCAAGATCTGTAGTATTAAACAAACACCATCTATATTATGCCAAGAACTACCTATTGAAAACAATAACCATCATCATTATTAGTGACTTCATCACCACCTATACTTGGAATTGAAACATTATGGAATTAATTTTGAAACAAAACCAAATCAATTCAAAATTTTTTTTTTGACTGATAACATATAACGAAGACGTGTAAGGGCAGAATTTATTAAAATAAGGGCAACAAAAATTTAAGAAGCCAGTGTTAAGAGGAAGATGGGACCTGAAGGGCGTGGTGATTGCGCTTATGTTTCAGGAGTTGTCTGGTGATGCGTCGAAGTTCCCAGAGCGAGAGCTTATGGCCCTGGTCCAAATGATTTTGAAGCAAAGAGATGGCGTTCCCTCTGAGGGGTTTCAGTTTCAAAATATCGCTCTTAAGGTCGTCCTTGCCGCTGGCATATCGTGTAAGCGAAGATGAGCGGGAGCATATCGCTCTCCACTGAATTGTTGCTCCCAATTGATGTTTGATGCTGCGTTCAATACAGTTTTTCAGAACTGAAAAGCTATTTCAGAGATAGAGAGAGAGATACGAACTGGTTGGTCTTACCGTTTAAGACTGGCGAAGAGCAAGGGGTTCGCCATAGAAAGCCAGCTATTACTCTTTCAGACTTTTCACCGGTGCTCTCGTTCCCGTGAGTTTTCGTGGTGTACTGATAGTCTGATTCACTGAACTCTGTACAGAGTATAGTCGAGACGTCATGCGTGGCACGGGATCTGGACCTTCCGTTTGTTTGGGTCTGTAGAATTGACGGTCTGGATCTCTTCAACGAAATAAATTAGTCCAGGGCTCCAAAACATTAGGTGAAACAATAATATAGAATTATTATTATTTTTTTAATTTTTAATTTTAATTTTATTTAATAATTACGAAAGTAAATATTAATAAAATTATATATATAACTTTTTAATGATTAAAAATGTTAAAAAAATATTAAAAAAAAATATAAATATTCAAATACACTAATAAATTATAAAATAATAAAAAAATAATAATACTTCTATCACTACTCTAGGTGAAATGGAGGGGTTTATTTTGTAAATTACCCTCGTATAAAACGACAAAGAGGGAAATGGCACCGTTTTAAGCTTCAGTACGCAACCGTAACATGAAACCCTAAACCCCAAGACCAAGGATTTCTCGGTCCACTGTGTGGAACCGATGAATCAATTCCTTACCGTCGGTCGTCAGCTCTCCAATTATTCTTTTTTCTTGCATTGAAATGCAACGAGCTTTTCTCTCTTATTTTACAGGTTCAAGCAAAGACGATTACTCGAAAATTTTGACTCAAATCACAATCTCGGTGGTAATTTCATCTTCAAATGGGAAGATTCAGTTGGTTAAGACTGGTAAATAGTCCGTACAACTGAAAATCCATTTATTCAATTAGACGTTGTTACATCTGCCATTGTCGGTATTTAATTCGGTGAATTTATTTTGAAGTATCGGCGGCATTTGCTCGCATCTGCTGCTAAGGATCAAGACTTCCTTGGAAGGGTCTCTGAATTGCGCCCACAAGGTATTTCTCTTCGTCCCCAACATAAGCGTTGCTTACAAAAATCCTCTGTGATGAGCTTTGCTCTTGGCCTCTTGCTTCTTTGGGTTTTTTTTTTGTACTTCTATTGCCAGGTTACGCTTCCTTGCACGTCTAGCTAATAATATCTTTGGTTTATGCGTTTTTCAATCAGCTTCGCACAGATTTGGTTTTCTTTCTGGGAGACCTGTTGATTATGCAACTGCTAGGCTGCCTTTGGGAATTCGTTATATTCATGCCACAGGTTTTCCATTCCTTCTCATTCTCTTAATGATTTTATCCCTTGAAACTTTTTTAACCGATTGGAGCCATTTAATTTATTCCTTTGTGACTCCTTATTTCCAGGATCTTCTTCTTCAGCTGAACGAAACTACTATGAAATTCTTGGCGTTCCTGAAAATGCTAGTCGAGATGAAATTAAAAAAGCATTCCATTCGGTGCGGACATTTTTGACTTCATGAAATGCCATGTATTACAATTTTCAATTAATTTATGTTATTTGCAATGTGTATATCAGCTATATTTTGTGTCAATATTGGGGCTTCACACAAATCACGTCAAGAAGCTAATTTATTTTATCATGTTCCTATCTTTACCTATCTTTGTAGCTGCCTTTGTTTGACCTTGATTACTCTGTTCATACACAAAAAATTCTGTTGAGATGCCTAAAAAATTGCTGTTGAGATAATTAAGGTATTGTTTGCATCTTTGTGCTATGTGAGGCTAAATTAACAACAGTTGCTTGTGTTGCGATTTGAACAATCCGGATTTAAAAGTGTTGTGCTGCAGTTCAGGTGGTTGCTGCCCGATATCTGTCTCTAGGGTGTAACCTTTAAAAAAATGCAAAACTAGTTGTACCGGTTTGTAACTAGATTTTATCTAAAACCGGACCGAACTGGACCAGTTATACCCCTATCTGTCTTGTTAGATTATGGAACAGTGTGCAGTTGCTAAAAAAGAATAGAATGGCACTTGCAACGAAGATAGCGTGAAATTTAGTTGTTAGATGTTGGCCCATAGAATGTATTTTCCCCCCATACCCTGGAGTAAAAGAGGTCAACCTTGTTATCTTGGAACATATCACCAGGGTCAAATTAGGGCCAATTTATTCTTGCATGAGTTTTAGATGTCTTTGCATTAACTTCCTACATCGTACAATATTGTTAATTAGGTCTTTTTTTTTTTATAAGTAGGTCTGCTGTTTCTGATGAAGGGTTAACAAAGTGCAGGTCTGTGTGGTTTTTGGATTAGTTTCTCATAAGAAGTTGTGGTAATGGTAGGAACTAGGAAGAAATATTGGGGCATAAATTAGGGGTGAAAACCGACACGGTCGGTTTGGTTTTGGGCTAAAATAAAAACCGACCGACTAGTGTTTTTAGGGAAGATAAAGGGGCCAAAACTGACCGTCTGAAAGGGGTGGAACCAGCTGGCTCACGGTCGGTTTTTCGGTTCTGGCCAGTTTAGGCCAGTCTTTTTGGGCCTTTGTTTTTACCCAATTCAACATCTTTTTGGGCTTTTTTTTGCTCAATTCATTACTCAAGATCCTTAAAATTTTGGCATTTTTTAGCTGAATTTTTAAAATTCATATTAAATATTCAATTTCATTTTAATTTTAGTGTCATTTATACTATTACTAACTAGTTGCTACTACATATAATAATATATACTTTTTTTTTTTGATAAGTAAAATTTTATTAATCAAAGAAGGCGGCAAAGCCGATTACAAAAGAATGACCCATCAAGGCGGCACATTGGATACAAGGAAATTATGAAGATCCATGCCATTCAAGGCAATGGTCCATGTACATAGAGTTCTAAAAAAGAAAACAAGTAGCTCCTCTCAAGATCTCTCATTGTCTTCAAACGTCTGCTCGTTGCGCTCCTGCCAGAAGCACCATAAGATACAAATGAGAATCATCTTCCACACAGCTTTGATCTGTTTGCCTCGCATGGAGGGCCAGCTCGCCAGCGTTGCCCCCACCGTTTTAGGCATGACCCCAGCTATGTTCAGTCTCTTGAAAATCTCATACTAGAGTGCCTTGACAATCTCGCAATGTAGTAGAAGATGGTTAACCGACTCGCCCCCATTACGGCACATACAATACCAATCTGCTATAATCACCCTTCTTTTCCTCAGGTTGTCTATTGTGAGAATCTTTCCTAGCGAAACTGTCCACACAAAGAAAGCTGCTTTTGGGGGTGCTTTGTGACGCCATATTTGTCTCCACGAAAACTGGATCCCGGGTCCTTGCATGAGTGCCTTGTAGAAAGAAAGAACAATGAAATTACCTCTTCCTGTGCGGATCCATCTCAAGCCATCTTCAGTCTGCGTGTTTGGTTGTTGAGAGTAAATAAGGCGAAAGAAATCCACAAGAATGCTCTGTTCCCGATCTTGAACCGCCCGATTGAAAAAGATGTTCCAAACCACACTCCCCCCAGTTGATCCCATGACCTCAGCCACAGTGATGTCTTTGACATTTGCAATCTGAAAGAGGGTGGGAAACATAACATCCAGGGACCTATCTCCACGCCAAACATCCTTCCAAAATTTGATTTTTGAACCGTCGCCCAACCGAAGCCTGGTATGCCACTGAAAATCACTCCAACCACTTTTGATATTTTTCCACAACCCCACCCCACTTGCCCCCCTAACTTCGTCGGTACACCACCCCCCCAATGCTCCCTTATACTTGTGTTCAATCACCATAATAATATATACTACTTATATACTAATTTCTAGATAACTAAAAAAGAATAAAAAAACTCCACTAGATGTTTAATACACATTACAAACCAAAACAAATTGTCTTAAGCAAGTAAGGAACAATTGTTCTTGAATAAAATTATGCTAAATCTTCAACATCCAAATAGATTCCCAAGCAGTCTTCAACATCCAAATATATTGTGCTCCTAAACATTCTAAACAACAAATAATATGTAACATATATTGATAATTGATATGGTGATAAATTAAACACAGCAAAACTGAATACATTAAAAATTACAAAAAAAAAGAATCTGCCTCAACTCTCAAGACTGGTGTGAGAATTGCAAAGTGAGCCAAGTGAGAACAAAATCTCACCTCAAGAAAATCACCAGCGTGTGACGGTGACTGTGGGCGTGGGTTTTTTTTTTTTTTTTAAAACACAGTGGGTTTTTTTTAACAGGCAAGGAGGGATGGGATAGGGGAACGGCTGGCGGGCTTAGGGGGACAAACTTGATGGAGTCACGGAGGGGTGACCTTTGGATCGCTGCAAGTGCGTGCGTTGCGCTGTCGTTGGAGGAAGTTTGGAAGGGGAGATTAGAGGGGGAACAACGCCGATGGAATCTGAGGGATAGGTATTAGGGAAGTAAGTAGAGAAGAAGAGGGAGGGGAGGGGGTGTTTAAACCCTAGGTTGAAATGGCACAGGTTGCCAACCGGCGCCATTTCCTGTAGTTTTTTTTTTAGAACTTTCTACAAACCTAAAATGATGCCGTTTCACTCATTTAAGTAAAACTCCATTTTATATAGGTATAATTTAAAATGTGTATAATCAGTCGGTTCAGCAGTTTGAAGTTTGAACCAAGTTCAAACTGGAACGGAATCGGCTGTAGTTGGTTTTGATATATTTCTGCTGCCAGCCGCCCGGTTTCCTGCCTGGCTGGTTCTGTACTCCGGCAGCCGGTTTGACTCTGTTACAGCCGGCTTGAGCGATTTTTGTACACCCGGTAGGGCATATATTAGCAGAATAACCATGGGATATATATATTTTTTTTTCTGTAGTTTAGCTTGTGGGAGATTTTAAGGAAGATGACATGGGTTCTTTAGTAGTATGAATGTGACTAATACTTTGTTTTTGATGACATGGGACCTCTCCAAGAAATCCCTAGAGACACGACTTCACCCTCTAAAACAGTGCAAAAGGTAATCCAGGAGAATTTCTGGTGTAGAATCAAACCTAGAATGTTTGAGCCTACAACTTAAACCAAACCCTTCCTTTGACCACCTAGGTTGTACCCTGACGGGTATTAATAAAATATTGATGTTTGGCAGACTGAGTTTTAATTTTTAACACACATTTTTGGTCATTGTATAAGCCATTGATGATTTGTCTAATGCACCTGCTTGTAACAATCATGGTATCATCCTCTGTTCAAGTTGCTGATTGTCATTCTACCATGCAGCTTGCAAAGAAGTACCATCCGGATGCAAATAAGAATAACCCTTCTGCAAAGAGGAAATTTCAAGAGATTAGAGAAGCCTACGAGGTTTGTAATGGTGTTTGGGCGGCCCCCTCTATGCTATTATTGGAAGTATCAAAATTTTGATGGATTATAAATTGCCTTAGTTTTTCATATAGTTGGTAATCTTGTTCACCATTTGGTTGTGGTAAATCTCAGACTTTACAAGATCCTGAAAAGAGGGCACAATATGACAGTGTAATGCCTTACTCCTTTCATATACTTTTAGATTATTATGGTATTTGGAGTCTATTGTTAGTTTTTGTGGTTATCATCTGATTTATGCATTCATCATCTGGCATCCATCCAGTGGTTTGTGCTAATTTGAGTTTTGAATATTTCACATTCCTGCATTTCAAAGTATTTGTCTCCCATTTAAGCTTCTCAATCTAACCAGATTCTTCTCTCTCTTAATTTCTAATAAAGAAGCGCACCCAAGGTTCAGAAAATGCAGAATATGCTGGTGGTGGTGCAGACGGGTTTAAATATGCTTACCGAACTAATTTCTCCGATTCATTCCATAAAATATTTTCTGAGGTAGCTTTTCATGAACTTTCAAAATTAATGCAGTCTATCACCAGGAGTATTCTTACAGCCTTTTTAATGCCTTCAGATCTTTGAACACAAGACTGATAGTTTTGCGTCCGATATCCAGGTGAACTTGTTTTGCCTTAGCTTCCAATTCTTATATGACTGTATGATAATAGTCTCCCATATTACCTTGGTGAAACATGGGTGTTTTAATCAGTTTGATATTTGTTAGGTTGAGTTGTTACTCTCCTTTTCTGAAGCTGCAAAAGGATGCACAAAAAATCTGTCCTTTGATGCATATGTGCCCTGTGATTTTTGCCGTGAGTAAACTCATAATTTCTTTGGATCATATTGTGTGTGACCCTTGCAGAAAATGCGCCTTTTATAACTGTACAATTTAGTCCTTTTGTGTGCTGCTAATATAGGAACTCCTTTGCACTTGCTATGGCATTGGTCATCAAACAAGTTGGGGTTACATCCTTTTCTTCTAAATTAAGAGAGTGAGAAAGGGATGTTGGAATACATTCAAACAAGTTGGGGTTACATCCTTTTCTTCTAAATTAAAAGAGTGAGAAAGGGACCTCTTGGAATACATTCTCCATGTTGGGTGTAATGGGCTCAACCTAAGTCAAACTATCATATTGGCTTTATTTTGGTCAATACCACCATTATCTTTGGTTATTTTGGTTATTAATGAAAAGCTAACTATTGCCTATTTTTATTATAAGACATTTTGCCATTTATGAACAGTTGTATGTAAATTGCTGCTTTGTTTAATTGACATATTTAAAGTAAGGCAGGCTTTGCTCTTATAATTCTTCTGATTTAAATTATTGCTTTTCTTTGTCCTTTTGTCTATCTCTTGATGCAGATGGGCATGGCTATCCACTTGATGCCAAGACTAAAGTTTGTCCTACTTGTGGAGGCATAGGGAGAGTAAGTGCTTTTCAAGATCTACATTGATGATTGTTAATTGATAGATCATTCTGAAAGGACTTATGTTGGATAATTTCATTTGCCTGTTGTTCTTGTAGTGGGTTATTAGTTTTAATATTTCTTTCATTTCTAATCGAAAATACATAATCGACCAGGTTACAATTCCTCCATTTACATCAAGGTGTGGCACTTGTAAAGGGTCTGGCCAAATCATTAAGGTCGAGTGTGAACTTCATCGAATACGTTTGCAAGATTTATTTTCTTGATATAAGCAAATGATCTAATATTGCCTTTTCTATTCATCTGGAACAGGAATACTGTATGTCATGTAAAGGATCAGGGGTAGTTGAAGGTGTTAAGGAGGTTAAAGTTACAATTCCAGCAGGTTGTTCCCAAGACTTTTCTCTTGCATGAAATCGCATAAAGATGTAGCTGAGTTGGCATAGGAGTGTGGTGAATCCTTCAGTCTAATTCTTGCCAAACAAAAGGCGGGGAGGGAGAGAAGAAGGGGTGGGGGGGAATTGCAAATAGATTGTTTTATGAAATCGCCTAAAGAAGTAGCTGAGTTGGCATAGGGGTGTGGTGAAATTCTATGTCTAATTCGTACAAGAAAAAATGCGGAAGAGAGAAGAGGAGGTTGCGAAGGGATAGTAATATATTATGTCATTAGTAATAATCAGGCAATTTTGTTTCAATTATATGTCATTTAGTATTACCCGTTTTCTTTATGACGAGGGATTGATCTGTGTTTGACATTAATGCATAATGCAAATTTTGAAAAATTGTTAAGCGATATCACTGTGGACCATATAGGAGTTTAGTTTGAAACTGTATTTGAAGTTCTTTCAGGGTGTCGAGAAGAGAAAAACATAAAAAGTCCATACTAAAAGACGTAGTTTTTTTTTGTGTAATGTATATCTAGTGACTAGGAACTGCTGCATGCATATCTTATTAGTAGGTTTCCATCTGCTTATCTATAACTGTCGCTATGTTTTCAAAATGTCTTAGGTGTGGATGCCGGAGATACTATTCGTGTACCAGGAGCTGGTAGTGGAGGAAGAGGAAGTCAAGCTGGCAGCTTATTTATTAAAATAAAGGCAGAGTTTTACTTAAATTTTATATTTAAAGTTTTAGTTATTACATGTACTTATAAAAAAATAGTTATGATTTCAATTTTATAAAATCATTATGTGATTTCAATTGTTTTTAATCAATTTCTATGATGATAAATTAGCAAAGGTTCATCAAAGTTTCTAGGTTGTGGCAGTGGTGGAAGGCAGCATATAAATTTTGCTTAAAAAGAAAAAGGGGGGAAAATGAAAAAAACTCATGAATCCTGCTCTACTTTTCCAGTTGGGTATCCTAACAATCTATCATATCATATAAGCCCAATATTTTGTGTTAGTGGTTATGGCATTATGCCATGGCGAGGGAGTGGCTTTGTTGAGATTGGTGGTTGAAGTCAAATATGGTAGTTCCAAGGAGGATGCTCTTCAAATGAGGTTAGCAGGCCCTTTAGGACTGGGGTGTGGATAAATATTAGGAGGGGGTGGGGGATTTCGCTTGTGTTAGATTAAAGGTGGGTTATGGATCTAAGATCATATTCGAGCACAATGTGTGTCAGTATTGTGGGGATTAGCTTTTAACGATAGCTTTCTCGTCATTGTTTAGCATCTCTTGGTATAAGGAGACGTCAATAGCCTGAACGCTTATCTCTGATCATAAGTGGTGGCTATCTTCAATGTGCAATAGCTTTTCTTTTCAAAACTTGCTTCCTTGGAATGGCTGTATACATCTGTATATAAAAGCATAAAATATGAATTTACTTGAAATGGTTGGCTTCTTTGTTAAATGGCTCATGTCTATAGTAGAAGTAAGTAACCATGATTTGCTGCTTTGGTATGCTTCCTTCTGAACCTTCTGTTGTTTTGGTAAATTAGGTTGCTGAAGATCCCATCTTCACTAGAGATGGTGCAGACATTTATGTGGATTCTAATATTAGCTTTACGCAAGTGAGCAATGAATCTTTACTTTGGTAGTTTGTCACACTTATGTGGTCCATGGTTTGCAAGAAATGCTCTTTTGAAACTTTCAAGATTTTGCACTAGTGTTGTGGTCTTTTATTTATATATTAGTTCTTATGACTAATGCTTTGAATCCTTGAAATATAGGAGAAATTTTAATTTGGCCCTAAATTTTAAAATGATTTCATCCTTGAATTTCTTAATTATTAGCAATCTAGTGGTTCTATCCAAATTAATGACCATCCATCATGAAATTTAATGGGGTGGCTTGTTTCAAAGTTTACCACATCATTAATTTTGTGATGGCATCATCAATTTTAAGGAACCGATTTAAATATTTAAACTTAAAAACTTCAGGGATGAAGAATATGTAAATTTAGAGACTAAATCTACTTATCAAAAAAATAAAATAAAGTTAGAGACTAAATCTATTAAGGGGTTTCTCTTGTATACTTCCTGTGTATTTGGGCTATATCTAATTATGTGGGTTAATAAATTTTACAAAAAAAATTTATTCAGGTGTTTGAGGGGTAGGGTTATTGAAGACTTAATTTGCCCTCTAAACTTGGCATTTAAAAATACGAACCTCACAATCCATGAGCAACTTATTTGCATGATGTTATATAATCAAGTACAAAAAAGTAGCGCAGTCTTCAAATTTTAAGTTTGAACTTTTTGCAGGCTATTCTTGGTGGCACAGTTGATGTTCAAACTTTATCCGGGAAGGTGCAAGTTAAAGTAATACTTCTATATTGTGTATTCTTATTTTTGTTCTTGTTTACCATAATGCCACTTTCCTTTCTGTTTTCCAATGAATCTGGTTGACTTTTGATATGCTAGTAATGGGCAATTGTATCTGTCAAGACATGGCTCAAGTTGTATTTTTAAAGAAACACAATGAAGGCGTGCCCAATTGAACTTTTAGCTTAAGCATGTTCATGAATCTGATATCATGTGATCTTGATCCTGGCAACAAGTTTGAGGAACCAATAGTAGACACAACACCAGACCTCTGGTGTTGTAGTTTCAAAAGCCGGAAAATAATGTAGAGAGTTCAAAAGAAATATGTATTTTCTCCTTTTGAGTCACTGACTGTCCTTGAAGGGAAAATGTTGTCGGATAAAAAGAACTCTTATTTTGGCTAAATGGTGGGGAAAGTTTTGCTCAAGCATGCTCATGATAAGTTATAGTGAGGTTTGAGGAACCAAATGTAGACAGAACACTGGAATCTCCACTTCTCAATTCACCCAAAGCAAAAATACACAGCAGGAAGATAGCTCTTCTGGTTTATGCTAGAACTTTTATGTTTCCTACCTTAAGAATGATATTTTTGGAAGTCAATGCTGCAGTAAGTTCAGACTTTTTGTCACACACAATAATATTTTGTCATGTAAAAAAGATTCCATGCCGCATTAGGTGGTGCACACAATCTCCTTGCTCGGTCTGACCCTGACTTTTCATGCACTGAAATAATGGCCTTCTCAGATACCAAAAGGAGTTCAGCCAGGACAACTTCTGGTACTAAGAGGCAAAGGTATACCAATATTCTTCTTCTTCCTCAACCCCCCCCCCCCGGCCCCCCGCCAAAAAAAAAATATGCTTATACTGTATAATAATAGCCTTTTCACAATCACCTGTCTTAAGTTGCCCTTGGTATTTGTTTCTCCTTCAAATATGCTTATGCTTTTAAGTTAGTGCAGGACTGCCAAAGCATGGTTTTCTTGTCAGCCATGGAGATCAGTATGTGCGCTTCCGTGTTAACTTCCCCACGTAGGCTTCTTACTCTTACATGTGTCTGTGTTACAAGTTTAGCTAAATTATTAGATCGCCTTTTTGGTTTTCTCTACTGTTATACTGTTGGCAGTGATTTATGCCAGAGCTTTTACCCACAGATGACAATGGTGAATTTAATGTGCATCTATACTCTATAGGGTGTTGGTGATTATGATCTCCGGTATGATAATAAATAGAGATTATTAGTAATAATCTCTGTTTTTGCTGCATTGGTTTGGTATGACTGATCTATCATGGTGTTTTTGCAACTGTCTTGGAAAATTAAACTTAGAGCAAATTTAAACCTTTTGGTGATCAGGGGGGACCTGCTAAGAATACAGTTGACATAAATCACACAGTTGAAGTGATCCTACGAGAATAAGTTCCAACTGCCTTTTTGAGAAAATAATCTCTTAGTTGCAACAGAGATGTCTCCTGGAAAAAGATTCTTAACAAAGATAGGATTTGTCATCTTCTACTGTTATCAGTTCTTATTCTTAATAATTGAAGAGGTGTGAAAATGGGCATTGACAAATTTCTAAGCCACAATCGAGCTGCTATCTGCTTAATCCTGAGTTAATATGTTTGAGGAGACTTAAGGTCGGGATTGCCAATTAAGTGCCAAGTTCAACCAGAACAAGCTTCTTGTTTCTACCTGTCTTGTTTACACCCCTTGAATATTGCCTCTAATTTGATCACTTGTGAATGTTATTAGCTATGAGGTGCCATTTGTTCTGAAAATAGAAAAAGGAAATAAGAAATGAGATTATTATTACGAGGCCGATTGTATGAGGGGTACTATGTTTTCTTTTGTCATGCCTTCTACCCTTTTCTTTGTTACTTTTAATCTTGTTTAGTCTAGGTTCCCAACTGAGCCATTGGATCATATGTTTCCAATGATTTGGTTCCATTGGAGTTTACCAATGTCATGTAGGCCGGATGCTTATCATTTGAGCTTGTTAATGTCTTTACAAATATTATCACCCACTTGGAGGACTGTCACATAATGAACCTTTTGCAATGGCTGTTTTTTTTTTTTTTTCACATTCACAAGTTCATAATTAAGAGAAATTTATTATCAAACTTATTTATTCTCTTTCCTGTGATGTCTTTTGAAGTTTTGGATCTGCCTTGCTTTGGTGAGCTATATCAACTCACTTTTGTGCTGTTTCATTTTCGATTTCTTAGTGTTCTAAATGAACGCCAACGTGCCATACTTGAAGAACTTGCACAGGAAGAGATAAGTTATGCAAACAGTAACTCTACCGAAGGAAATTGGTTAGTGTTTTATTTGTAGTTACCCATGTGGTTGTTAGATGCTATTCCTTGTGAACTCTGGTACCCAAGTGTCAATTTCCTTTTGCAAACTAAGTCTAGGTGTAATATTATTGTATGCGTTAACCACCACTGTGGATATCTTGCATTGCATGCTGCAAATTTTTAAGATGCTCCCATCTTATACTGCTTTGTGTCATAGGGGACGAGTCTGATGACAAATTTTGAACCAGTTGTCAGTGGTAAACTAGTGCATGAATATTTTTTTGACATCATGGTACTTAGGAAAACACAATGTCTCGTGCACATATACCGTTTCTTAGGTTGTAAAGATGTGGGGTGTTAGGTTTAGATCTTTGGCATTCAAAAGGAAAAAAAAAAGGACAGAAAAAAGAGAAATTTGCACCACCAACACATGTTATTGTTGTATATTTGACTTGTGATTCTGTGATGAAAAACACACAGTTCAATGGGTGTCGTTTGTGAAAATGAACATTGTCTCTTCAAAAGATGGGCTATATTGCTGCATGGTAGAAAGTTATTAGTAGTATGATAGACTTGGAAGCAATTAAATTGCATTCAGAAATTAAATTATTGTTATCTGGTACCAAAGATCAGTTGGGTGCATGCCTGAGTGGAGATTTTTGGTTCATTTTGTCACTCTTCTGATGTAATGAAGATCCTGAAATGGATAACAGGCTTTATCAGCAGCTATCTACTGGTTGAACTTACAGGTGGCAGCCAATTCTTGAGCGTATAACGGGTCCTAGGTTTATGCTCGAACTATCTCTAATCATGTTGATCCTTCTGTTCATGAAGAAAATCATGGGCTGAATGCTGATATAAAATGATTTGATGGATGTATCTGGCGTTATCCTTTGGAGTTTTGTTGATTGAAGGTACACAATCATTCACTACACAACTTTTGCTCCCATTCTCGATTCATTGGCATATCTTTGGTTTTAATCCTATCCTTGCATGCTCGTTATATTGTTGTATAGAACGAGTTATCTTTTATAATAATAAAGCTCATTTAGTTATTTTGTGGTCTTCCTTTTCAAATCGTTCACAATGGTTTTCTTATCTATTGAAAAGCCCCCCTTTTCATAGCTCAATCCTGAAGCTTAACTTTGACTATTGTGACTCTTTTATAACCTTGGAACAGCATTTTTTAAAAAATCCCTCTCTCTCTCTCTCTCTCTCTCTCTCTCTCTCTGTTGGCGTGGCTAAAAGATTTAGTGGTGGGCATGAAAAAAAAAAGGATTTTTGAACCTTGACCTTTGAGACCTTACTATCAGCCTTGATGGTGCTTTTCAGTTGTTTTCAGCTAAGTGAGACAAGCATTGGAGTGCAACATAAAAATGGCTTCTAATCTTGAATTAGGAACCTGCTTTCAGCAATATGCCTGTCGTCAAATTTCAGCAATATGACCTTACTACCAGTTAGAAGTGCTGGTTTTTGGAAGTCCAAAATGGTTTGATATATAGGGGATTTCCAGATCATCTCATTAATTGGAGACTGGTGTGGTGTCTCTTTTTTATGCTATAGATGGACAAGCCATTTTTTAGAAGCTCTGGAAGTATCTCTCAGCCCTTCTGGAGAAGCATAAGTTCTTTGCCAAGTGTTGTGAACTACTTTTTGTACATGAAAGGTGGCTCAAATGGCATTTAAGAAAAACCGTGGCTTAGTTAATGTGGGGAGATTGACGATGCCTTGGTAAATTGTTTAAGCCGCTCGACTAAACCCTAGGCTCTCAACTTCAATGGTGCTCTTTAAATTATGGTGCTGCCAATATTGGGTCCACCAGTAATTATTTTTCTCATTATGCCTGTCCAATAACTAGGCAAGTTTTTGGAGTGTGATTTCATCATAACTTGCTTTCCTTTACTATTAGGGTGACTATTCAGTTATTAGCCTGATATTTTCCCAGTTATTTTAAGTTGTACTCTCTGTACACTTTATTTTCCTCGATATGCTGCCCCCACATTGTTGTACTGATATCAACTTCGAATTTGTTTTCTGCTTTCCTGCTTGGCGAAAGTTCATGTGGTTGAAGTTGAATTTTTGGACAAGTTAATTGCAAGATAATATCTTCCAACAGGTGATACTACAAACCCAACTTATCGGAAGCCAATAAAAACATGCAACGTAAGATAAATGAGAAAGCTATCATGGGGCTACTGTGGGCTCAACAGTAGGGAAATACTCTCATTCCCTCCTTCCCGCACTGATTTCGATCTCTCTCTCTCTCTCTCTCTCTCTCTCTCTCATTAATATGGTGTCAAGCTCTCTCTCCCCTCATGCAGAAATCAAACTGGCAAAATCCCCCTCTCTAGGCTACTACTAGTAGTAAGAAAATACGTAAGGAGGCCCGAAGAACATTAAGAAAATACATTGATACATAAGGAAGTCCCCCAGTTCTCAGATTTCTCAATTCAATTTTAAATTGGTCTAGTACATCTCCATGCTACTATAGAAATTCCAAGTCGTTTTGGTAATCAGAGTTTGATTTGGATGGTTCGTTTCCTTTAGATTCTTCCAAAATATATTTGGGTCCAAAAGGAGGACTTCACATTCCCATCTTTCATCGCCATTTTAGCTGGCCAAAACTTCGTAGGAAATTGAATCAATCATGTGATTGTTCATCGACAACTCACCGAATGAGTTAATCGACTTTGTTTCTGATCCAAATCGTAGAGAGCAACTTTGGGAATCGATTCAACTGCATTCACAATATCATTGAAAGATTTTCAGAGAAAATGTGGATTTTGTCAAATTAGATTAAACCAGAGAAAATCAACCCATAAAGAGTAAAGAAAAACTTTAGAAAAATAGAAAAACTTTTTATTTTCTTATGGTTTCTCAACGGCCAAACATGTTCGTAGGGGTTCCTCTCAATGATGAAGTACTGTAGTGCCGATGAGGAGCTTTTGCCTAGGAAGAGACAGATATCGGGGCAGAGAGAGGAATTCGGATTCCCTTAATGCGCGTTTTTCACCACTTAGTGGATTTTATTACGTGATCATCTATTATTGGTTTCCCACAAACAAAGATTTATAGGTATCACATGCCCAATGAGTTTCTCTAATTGCAATGGAGCCCTTGATCCTTGATATTCCTTCATATGATGTTACTTGTTGAAAACATTGCTTTCAGATCTCTCAAAACATGTGAGGGATGATTGTGAGACGAGTTTGGGGGGTGTCATGACCCATTTTGAGAATGGATTTCTTAATTGTCAATCCAATGAGAGTGTTAAAGTTGTATTTTAGTAATGACCAATCTAATGAGAGTGCTTTTAAAGAAAGGTTGTGGGATAAGTTTTAGCATTTATGTAGGATAGGTTTGGATTCTAGTCGAATTCTGCCCAGCTAAGTTAATTCTTACGTCATTCCTAATATCACTTTGAAATCGTATGTTTTCTACCACCAGGGTTGGGCAACCGGGTTGTAACTTGACTTGCAAGGGTAATGGGCAGGGTTTCCACTCATAATTGGTGGAAGGAATGGTGCTTCTTATCCCGCACTACAAACTTTAGATATATTAAAATTATTTATTATATATTTTAATATATATTTTATTTATTCTCATTCTACTTATCATCTATACATCACATATTTGTTATAAGAAAAATTAAAAAATAAAATAAAATAGTTGTGGTGTGTGGCATGTAGGAATGATAAGATAAAATATGTATACTGTAATAGAATATGGCATGTAATAAAATATGTTTCAAATATTTTTTTCCTTATTGTCTTACCCCTTAGTATTGCAAAAATCTATATACTGTAATAGAATCTCAATACTATTTTGGATCTTTAGCGTTATTATGTGGTATACATATCTAGCTAGTTGCATGTAAATTGAATGATCAATGTTGTTTAGGGTCGGTTTTCTGGCTTTGAAAAGATAGAGAAAACCCAAACCTTATTCATTGTCATCATTCGTCTGCTATATGACAATGATGTGATGATTCATGACTTGCATAAGAACGAATTTCTTTTCCTATAAATCATTTTAGATGTAATTAATGGTTGGTGGGAATGGAATTAGTTTGGTGAGACGGTGCTACAACTGTAACATGTCCCTGTTCGTAGGTTGATGTAGGGCAATAGTGAGTGCATGTATGATGGTTGTGCGTGATTGTTTTGTATTGCTATGGACTTGTATAGGTTGGTTGCTTTGGATCTCACAGATTTTCCGGTGCCAAGGATCTGCTGACAATCTTTGGCATAATTAGCAACCACACTCCACCAAAAAAAAAAAAAAAATTGAGTAATAAATAATGATACATTTATGATTTTTTAATTATTATTTTACAACTCATTTTATAATTAAGCAATACAATTAGATACAGATATACTTTCAATTTATATGGAGTTATAAAATAATTATAAAAAAGTTGCAAAAATAATTATAAAAAAGTTGCAAGGTGATCAATTTTCAATACTTGATAACACTAGTATGAAACACGTTTTATTTACCCTTTTTTTTTATAGGAAATTTATTTACGTATTTATTTACATTTCAATAGGTAATGTTGGAAAAGTAGTTGTGTACAATTATATTGTGACACTCTATATGATTGAAAAACTTGGAGAGATAGGTGGTATATGAAACTCCATTTTGTTTGGGAGGAAAAGTTGTTCTTTATAATAGTTTTAATAGACTTCAATTATATCATCGAATAGTCTTTTATAGTATAGGACTAGATGTGGCTTGTGCTTCCTTTGAGATGTCATAAATGATAACAAAGTTTATCCCAATCGTAAAGGAAAAAACTTGTTGCAAGCAATTCTATACACCAATATATGTATTCATTCAACGTGATTGTTTAGATTGGTCTACAAATTGAAAGCAGTCAATAGACATATATTGGTGTACAAATTGGTCTATAAACATGCTTGTATATAGCATTACTCGTTATAAATATAACAATTGTAAAGGAAAAATCTTGTTGCGAGCAATTCTATACACCAATACGTGCACCCATTCAACATGATTGTTCAGATTGGTCTACAAATTGAAAGCAGCCAATAGACATATATTGGTGTATGGATTGGTCTATAAATATGCTTGTATATAGTATTACTCATTATAAATGTAAAATTTGAGTCATATCACCTATGATAAACTAATTGAACGAGAACATCAAGAACTTAAGAGGAAGATTGTGATATTCTATGCTGATTGAAAAGTGATGAGTACAATGGTGTATGAGATCTCGTATTACTTGAGAATGAAAATTTCTTGTATTTTATAATAGTTTTAATGGTGCTCTAATTGTATCATTGACTAGTATATTTAGAACATAAGCTCAGATATAGCTTGAGTTTTCAATTGAGCATTACAGTTAGAGGTGTGCTTTGACTCCGACAGTGTCAGAGTTCGTAGTTTCTGACTCTGACTCCAACTACTATTGGAGTTTCGACTTCGACTTTGAAATGGAATCGGTGTCCAACTTCAATCGGAGTTCCGGACTCCATCAAAGTTTAATCAGAATTTCGATTGGAATTCAGAACTCTGACTTTCGATTCAAACTTTGATTTCTGAATAGGCCAAGTTAGGCCCATTCTAAAACCAAATGGTCCTGATTGGGCCATTCCGATTCTAAATTGGCTCAATTGAGCCCATTTTTAGATGTAAGCTGCCACAAACATTTATGATTTTATCTATTAAGGATTCACTGCTAATTAATCTTAAATAGTTAAACAAATAATACAAATTATAATACAAATTTCTAAGCCTAATACAAAAAATAGTCCAGACTGAATAATACAAAAAATAGTACAAAATACAAATTAAACCATTCGCTATCACTAGGACTTGAGGACCGAGGTTACAAAAAAAAATTCGCTGTAGCAAAATAATTTGTCGTTGGAACTTATACAGACTCATACATGAGATTAAGATGAAATTAAAATATATTATTATCAATAAAAATAAAAATGAACCAAACATGTAACCGTAAATTAGAGAAAAAATATACAAAACCATCAATTATTTCATCAGTCATTGGCAATTATGCTGGGGTTGATAACTATATCTGTGAAATCATAGACAGTATAAGTTAAAATTTAAATAAATTTATGAAATTATAAAAAAATATTGAAATAATTCAATAATTATATAAACTTTATTACTTTAATCATAAAAAATAAGTAAATAAATTAATTTAATTTTACCTGATTCAAGCCTGTAGGTCACAACATTGATGCCGATGCTCTTTAGTCCAGTAAGTACATCATTAATCTTGTTCTGTGTGCAAATGAGGGCTTCGATGATTGACGGTGACAATGAACTCCAGTAGGCATCCAATACTCGACCTCAAGTACTAAATGCCAACTCAGATACAACTGTAGTGATAGGAACGACTAGTACATCTCGAGCAATACGAGAAAAGATCGAGTACTTGATGGAATTAACCATCTACCAAATCAAGATCTGAAACTCCTCACTAGGCTCCTTGACCTCTGCTAGTAAATACTGCTCAACCTTATTCATACACTGTAGTGAATTTCTCGTCAACCGTGCATGAAACGACGTCATAACGTTGAAACCTCGAAACCGACTGGATGCACTGGCCTGACAGGTATGGACATTTGTGGCTGGTCCTAAGCTCGAGCTTGAACGTGAGGTACCTGCGGCTGCTGAGGATGAAGCCTGGATACTGGTGCTGTAGTGGGTGTATAAATCGTTCAGATCTACCTTAAGCGTTGTAATAAACGCCGCTGCCTTCATTGCTTCGAGAACCTCAGTTGCCAACTTCAATCAAGGGTCGAGGATCGGCGCTATGAACAATAATCTATTTATCTTTTTAACTTACTCCCAATATTTATCATATTTGGACTGCATTTGTGATGCCATACCAGAGAACAGTTTGCTCGGGTAAGTACAACCTTCTTTCAAGTGGTGGTATAACATTGAAATCTCGCTGAACCACATGTTTGCCGTCACATATGCGGATCCAAATACCCGCATTGTGATGTCATAAAAGATCTGTAAAAAATTGACAAACTCGGATACATATTACCAATTCGTGCTGTCTGGCGGACTGAGCCCCTTTCCATTAGGCTCCAGTAGGGCATACCTCAGGCCCCTATTCTCAATCCTCAACCACTCAAATGTCTTTTAGTACTTTAGTGCCACATCTAACATTAGATATGTAAAGTTCTATCGAGTGTGAACATCTAGGCACAATATTTTTTAAGACTCAGCCCCAACCTGTTCTGCTATTACCTTGAATTTTCACAGCCTTTGGAGATAAGCTCCCGCGTACCGCACAATACTATGGACTTTCCTGATGGAGTCGTCCACATCTTTCAACCCCTCATATGTTTCATCATTGAAAAATACTCAATTATCATAACAATATAAAAAATAGTACTATTTTCGAAGACTTTAATCATGAAAATATTAAAATATAAAATACAAAATTAAAACCAGAAAGGCTCACCAACAAAAAGGTTGATGATGTGAGCAGTGCATCGAATGTGGATATATTGGTGATTTTTAATCACATTGTCTCTCGTCCTCGTATTCTGCATAAACCATTACATAGCAATCTCATTGGCATCGACATTGTCAACTATAATGCATAAAAATTTTTGGATGTCCAAATCCAACAGATAATCATCCATCTCCACCCCTATTGATGTACCTTTATGGTCAACTATTTCTTTAAATTCAATAATCTTCTTTTTAATATTCCACTCATTATTAATATAGTGTGCTGTGATATACATATACGATATTCTGTACAAACGTTCATGTATTGATCGTAAATGACACTATCTGGTCAGTGGTAATGAACATCTTCTTCAACCCTGCCTTTTTCTTTAGATATATCTTCATACAATCGCATCACTGTATAATGGGATAACAGTCGAGATCTTGGCAAGCAACTTCACAAACTTGTGGAACCTTTTCTTGTCAACTGTGGTAAATGGCATTTCATCCTGTATAACCCTCTCTACAAGTGCCTCATGGTACATCTTCTCACTATATTGAGGGATCACCAGGTTCCTCGTCTGTGTTCCTATCCCATCTGTGGCTGTAGAAATCTTGTAGCTAATATTAGTCTGAAACCCACCTGCGACTGTGTTTAATAATTTATTATCAATATTCAATATTAGTTTTAAGTAAAAATTAAATGAGATTAAATGAATAAATCAAGTAGCATGCAAAGCAAGACACTAATCTCTTAATGTCATTTCCTTCACTATTTGATAGCGCTAGCAATCATTCAGATGTGCTGACAGGTAATAAGTGTCTTGCCTTTTTGAATGACACTCAACTTGAGTGCCACAATGGTTGCACTCAGCCTGTGGATTCTGGGGATCCCCACCCTCAATCTTCACAAAATGTTTCCATGTCCACGATCTTTTTTTATTTGATTGTAGACTGGGTGGCCTCACAGCTGTAGGGTGTACTGGTACATTTGGTCCTCAATCAGATTGTCCCTAAGACCCATCTCATCCTCATCCATAAATTGATCAGGATTTTTCACTTCCAATTTTATGTCGACTGGAAGTAGAAATTCAATGCTAGCACACGAGGTTGTGCTCGAGTAGAGGTGGGTAGCTGACTCTGACTCGAAACTGCCGCTTGGGACGTCGATGGAGTCCTGGTATCCAGAATATTATGTGGAGTCGGAATCCCACTGACAATGCATGAGGGATCTATCTGTTATGTAGACCTGAAATTCAAGTATAACAATATAAAAAAGGTTTGTAAAGATAAACTTATATTTAAATTTATACATAAACTTATAAACTTATAAAGTATCAGCCAACTCACCTATGCACGATCAATATAATCCGCTTTTTTAAATCTGATTTAAGATGAGGATTGAGTGCAACTTCACTTAAACATGTCAATTTAAAAGAGAAACAATAAAATAAAATATTAGAAAACTATTATTGTTATTTAGGGTTGTTTTCAGAAAGATGTATATATATATATATAAATATGTATGTATATATGCCTTTTAATTGCGCCATATGCCAGCTTTAGTGAGATATAATATTACAAAGAATGAGAAGCATGGTGCTTATTAAAAAAAAAAAAACTGGTCACATGGTAAGCCAACCTTTTTGCATATGTAGGGAAACAAAACTATATTGGAAGAAATGGTGGTAATGCTAGAATAGCAATGTGATTATTAATAATTGCAATATTTGTTCGAAGTCAGAAAAATCATATTTAAACAATCAGATTTAATACTTGTAATATATGTTCCTCTTTTTCCCTGCAGGCTTGGTTTAGTAAAGTTCTTGCTAGTGGATCCATTTGTGAATAGAAATTGCTACAAATCGCTTTCCTATCATGTCTATTGACAATTTGTGAGAACCCATTAAGCTTGGGGGATAACTTATTTATTTATAGATAATGGGAGATGAATATGTGAGACCAAATAAAAGGAGATGTGAGAGTTTGGGGAAAAAAAAATGTTATCCAGACCAACTCTCTAGGCAAGAGAAAAGGAGCATTCTTGCTGTTAAAAATGTTGTGCTAGCGATGACTAGTTTCTCTAGTCATATAGAAACTGGTGGAATTGTTGATCTAGCTAATGTGAAAGGTAGAAGTTGTGTTCTGTGAATTTTAACACTCATATGATTAAAATAATCTGTTATTTTCCTCTTATTTATCAATGATTTGATACAATAGGATGATAAAAGGTTGGTGGTAAAAAGTAACCTAATACATTAGGAATAGAGGTGAACTCATGGACTCCATATTTTCCGGCCCATAAAATCGATAGTGTGGTATTTTTGTGTCAGAGATTTTGTATTTCTCATAACGCAAACATTACTTTAGCTATGCAGGCGACCTTCTCCCTATATTGCAAGAGATCAACATCAAACAGCCTAAACCTCTATGTCAAATACATCGACAACGCATGGAAAGAGCAATGCTACTTTTCCCTCTCCCTGTACATCATTATTTTGTTAGATTAAAATAAAAACCATTATGCGTAACCAAAAAGAGTATTTATACATGTGAACAAAAAACAACATGTCAAAGCATGAGAAATAGAAGCAAGATAAATAAGCTAAGATAGAGAGACAACCATATTTTATAAGAACGATATTCAGCAAAACTTTTTGGAGTTATGAAAATGGCAACAAAAAATCAGTTCTCAAAACAACACCGACCACAAAGGAATGAATTCTTATAGCAGAGGAATTTACAGTTACTTTTTTAATTTCTTCATCTTTCTTTTAAGTTATCATGTCTTTAAATGTACTTCTCTTTCTAGACAATTTAGTGGATATCAATATAAACCAGTCACATAAATCCGAAACTGTCATTCATTTAATACCACATATAGGAACCAATACTCTCACCTCATCAAACTCGGACTGTGTGCCGACAGTGTCAAAATATAAAGGATCAAACTTATATTCAGAAGGGAATAAAAAAAGGGAAAATCAGATAGTTCCGTTCAGAATTTCAATAGTTTCCCATAAAATGGAATAACTGTGGCATGCAAAATCTTGCTAAAAAAAGGTGGCCTGAAATGTCCATTATTGTAATTACTGATCAATCCGAGATTATATGGTACAATATGATTCCCAATCACAATCATGAACAAGATGGATTATTATTGGAAGACAACACCCTCCAATACAATCAACCAATGTTTTCAATCCAATTTAATTAGGTAATAGAATTTTGAAGTGTTCAAAGTCACACGTTATAGTACATATCATTAAAAAGTCTACTTCTAATTTTTTTTCTCAGTGACATTTTATCAAACACATTGTACACATTGTCCAAGCACCTTGTCACATACAATACACAATCTTTGGTTTCACTATTTCAAATTTTTTACAATATAAAAGCACATACAAACCAAGCAAATCAAAGAATCAAATTAAAATAACACTTTTATAATTAGTTGTAATTAAAATCCCTAAATTTAAAAGTCAAAATCCTAATTAGTAATTACCAATTAATCTCGGGCCAGTAGCAACTGGGACGACATAACGATGGTGTGACTCACGGTGAGAAATCGACGACGGCGTGAAAGAATGAAAGAGGAAGCGGCAACTGGAGAACTGGAGATTCGGATTTTGATCATTGGAGAAGAAGAACATATGTGAGACTGTGAGAGAAAGAAGAAGAGGAAAGAGGAACAAAGGAATGGGGCTATGGGTGTTTGACCTTAGATTAAACAGCGCCGTTTCTATTTAATTGGTATTGCGTCGTTTGGCTTAAACTTAAAAAATCCACATAGATGCATCTATTTTATTTTTATTTTTTAAAAATTTGGAGTTCGGAGTCAGAATTCGGAGTAGTCATTGGATCCGATTCCAACTCCAAACTTCGACTTCGGAGTTAGAATTATTCTGACTTTGAATTCCAAACTCCGACTTCCAACTCTGATCGAAATCGAAGCAGAATTCGGATGGAAGTCGAAACTTTGCCCACCCCTAGTTATAGTAAACATACATATATATATGTATGTGTGAAGGTGGGGGGTGGGGGGTGGGGGGGGCGTGGTGGGGGCCTGCCTCCCCGTTGTCTGCCCGCCCCCGCATGGTTGGTGTGGGGTGCCCTGCAGGGAAGACACCATGCGAGGGCGGGATGGCACTGGGCCTAGCCCCACCATGTCCCCCACTCTGCACTTTATTTAAAAAAAAATTATATTTTTAATATTCATTTAAATAATTTATATAAATATATTGTATATATATAAAAATTGATAGAAACTTGAAGTGAAATTCAAGTTAATAAATTGTTTTGACTTCTTAGGCCAATTTTTATATAGGAGACCAAGGTAATGCAATAGTCATACTTAAGCAATGTGAGACTTATTTATCTAAAATACAATTTTAATGAGTTTATTTTATTTTTGGATGTACAAACTTTAATTTATTATTTAAATTATATTATAATTTGGATCTAAAAAAATTTATTTAAAGACCCAACGGGTCACTGTGTTAAACGGGGGGTAGGACGAAGTGTGGTTTCAATCCCACTCTCAATAGTGGGGTGCCCGCCTCCCGAGGACGGGGTTAACACCACCCACCCGCTGGACATGATGGGGGAGATGATACATCTCTTGACAAACCATGAGAGTAGCACCTCTAGTGTGTGTGTAAATGTGTTATTCATTGTTATTTTAATCATTATCATTTTTTTTAATACGATATAAATTATAACATAATTAGTGTTTAATTTTTTATTTATAAATTATTTGATACCATATCACAAATGAGAAATAATGATAATTAGGAAGGAGCATAGCATCTTTTCAACATACATACATATATATATATATTATTTATTTACTTTTCTAGTATAAAAATTCTACATTTTGCTTCTTATCGAGTCTTCTACCGCAGCACGTAGGATACATAATGGGGAGGGACAAAGGAGGAAAATGACTGCTTATAACTATACCAAGAGCGGGAGCAGATTCTTGAACAGAACATATGGACAAAAACCAAAAAAAAGTTGATTAGCGCTCTTAATAGTAATATTTCGACGCATCTATTTGAAGAGGGAGGCAATTAATATTAAAAACTTAATTATATTTCTTATGCGATATACATTGACTACCATTCTTCTATTCTGAAGAGATAAACATATTGGACATATTGAACGTCGCCAAATTGCAAATAATTGATCACAAAAAGCCAAATTGAATATTCAAACTTTCATATTAAATGTATCCCACCAGGGAAAATTAAGATACTTTTGGGGGGGATTGGGTAATCATGGATCACCAGAAATTTCAGACATCTCTGCTTCTGGGGTTTGCTTCTTTTTCTTGTCGCGTTTCATCTCTCCATAAAAGAATGAAGCAAATCCCCAAAGAGAAAGCGCCAAAGCAACTCCTTTTTCAGCTTGAAATTTCTCTTGGTAGAAAATGACTGCTAGGATCTCTGTCACAGGGAGTAGAACAGCAATTATAACACCGGACAGCAAAGACGAGGCACAAAAGATTACTCCTATTGCTCCCAAGAAGAATGTCTGCCAAATAATTGCACTCCAAACCATCACCACGTAGTACTTCTTTTCCCCTAGTTCGAATGCCTTCGCTTCTCTCGGTATTGCCTACAACAAATCAAATAATTAGATACTTCATCTACCGTTTTTTCCTTGTGAAATTAAATTAAAAATAATCTTTTGATTGCAAATAATTGATCACAAAAACATAATTTTTTTGTAGTGAAATAAGTTACTAATTTTCGAGTGCTCCCGTGCATTGCTTCCATAAATAAGAAAATTCTCTGGTTTAGAAAACATATACATCTCGGAATTATCATATAACTTCATGCTTACATAAATAGTACATGAACAAAAAACATATATATAATCTCAAATACGATCAAGATAGTTTGCTCAAAAGTTATAATGTTGTAGTAATTTTATATACGAAATGCAAAAGTTTCAAGATGCTAAATGACATAAATATATTTATCAATTTAGAGACATATGACACACGTTTGTAGTAATAAAAATTCTCATGTTATATGTAAATTTCTTCGCAAGTAATAGTAGTACTTTCATTAATTTATTTATCCTCTTATTATTTACACATGTCAAACAAACATTTAATATATAACATATCATGCCATATTGAGAAGATAATGACTAATAAAATTATAATTAATTTTGTGTGTGTTGAAGTATGTGGCTCATATTTGATAAGGATACAGCGACAAGTGGGAGATGACGGAGCGAGCGGGCTAGTGATGGTACGAAGATATTTTTGTAATTTTTTCTAAGTACATCCGTACACTTAGTGTTTGGTATAAATACATATGTTGTAACCCTAATTATGATGATAATGAAATTTGCCGCTCGCTCTTGTAGATGTAGGCATATCGCTGAACTACGTAAATCTCTGTATTATTTCTCTCTTATTTTCTTTTCAATTATTCTATATTGTTCATCACAATTGCCGTACGATCACAATAGTGTGTGTCTCTCTTTCTCTCTCTCTATATATATATATATAGATATATTAACTATTTTTTGTAAGATTTAGGGTTGGATTTTGAATTTTAACATAAACTTAAGCATATGTCTTTCTGATTTTTTTTTTCTAAGAAAAGATTACCATATATTTTTAGTACTCAAGAGTTTATTTTAATTTTTTTTAAGAGGTTAAGGCTCGGTTTATTTTACAAACTTGGTTTAACTTATCTTATCTCATTCCGTACTTTCAACATATTTCAACCACTCATTTTAAATTTCAATTCATCTCAAATATTTATTTTATTATTATTTATAACTCATCTCATCTCATTTTTAAATCCAAGCGAGCCCTAAGAATAATATTTTTATAATTTCGGAACCGAGGAAAAAATGAATTTTCTTTCCTAAAAAAGAAACAAAAGAAAATAGAGGCGACGGTCTCTCATCTCGAACATCGATCAGCATGCAGAAAGCAGCGATATACTGATATTCTTTCATTAATGGCTGATGACTATGTAGCAATTTTTTTTTTTTTGTAGCATTAATTAATTTGGGACAGATACTGCAAACCTAATTTCTGACACGATTTAAATTTAGGAAATTAAAATGCTTAGATATACCGTATTTTCGATGATTTCCGACTGTAATTTCGCCGGCGAGAGGGAGAAAAAGAAGAAGCTATATGTAGGTACGTACCTGGAAGTCTTTGTTGATCAGCATCCCTACTGTGCAAAAAAGAGTGGCAAATAAAGACATCACCATCTGAATCTCCATCACCAGCGAATACGTCATCTTCTGCTTCGTTTTCTTATACGTCAGCTCCACCAACGGCAGCAGAAACCCGTACAGTGCCGACGCTCCCAGCGTCATGAAAAACCCTGCCAGATATTCCTTATTCGATTCCCCCTCCGGACGGTCACTACTCGTGTGCAAAGCCAAGACCGCCGCTCCGACGCTCAGCAAAAACACCGCGTTGATCGAATACGAGGTGAACTTCTGCTTCACCAGAAGGAAAGCGAAGCCCGCCGTGAAAGCGAGTTGACTGGCGAGGATCAGAGACGAGGTCGACACGGGAAGGCGCGCCAGTCCATAGGCATAGAGGTAATCGTCCAATCCGGTGAAGATTCCTATGCCGGCGGCGGCGAAGAAAAGACGCGGCTTCATGAAGAAGAGCTCGGTTCCCGGCCCTTGGGTGGCACGGCGTCGGTAGTATATGAACGCGAGGGGAAGGAGGATGATCGGAAAGCCACCGGTTTCGAGCCAGCTCGATAACCAGATTCGTTTGCCGCCATGGAGGAAATAAAGACGCATTATCAATGGGCCGCCGCAGTTGCCTATGGACAATAGGATGCAGTTGAGTATGAGAAGGAGTTTCTTCATGGCGGGTTTACCTTGAGCCTTGGGTTCCATGGAATCGTAAAATTGCCCCTGATCCTTCGCTCCCTCCATCTTTCTCGTGTATGGGTCAATACTGGTCCGCACTGTGTGCGACTCACAGTCAAGAGATAAATTATTGGGACAATAATTGTGACGCAGGGGTTACGAGGAGTGACAAAAGCTAGCATCTGTCGATGTGTATATATATATATATATAGAGAGGATAACGTTAGTATCTCTACTCATTTTAATATATTATTTTAATATTTTATGTAATTTATTTTTTTATTTAATAATTAAGAAAATAATTATTAATATTTTGATATTTTTTTAAATATTATTATTTTAAAATAATAAAAAAATAGGAATAAAAAAACTGAAAAAAAAAAAAAAAAAAATGGGAGAGATTTTGCACTAGCGATCAATTGGATCGGTACCATGTCTCGATCGGGTGGATGTTAATAGTCATATACACATGGCTGAAATATTAAATAAATAATGATATAAACTTTTTTTTTTTATTCTCATTCATGAAAATGATATTGACCCGTTTGGATAGTGCATGAGATGATATATATATATATATATATATATAAAATTTTAAATATTTGAAAGTTAAATAAAATATTAATAAAATATTATTTTTAAATTTGAAAATTTTGAATTGAGATTTAAAAAAATTGAATTGTTTATTATATTTAGTATAAAATTTAAAAAAATTATAATTATAAGATGAGATGAATTTTGAATCCAAATCATGACTTAATGTTGGCATCAAATTTTTTAGAGAGTTTCAAATTAATAGTATAAAAATTAAGCACGCTCTTTCGCTTTGTTGGATCAAGAACAAGGCTGATCAGATTGAAGAAACACATGAATAAATATGCAAGAAAAAAAAAGGATTTGGGGACTTCACCGAATTAATTAATTTAATTTGTTCTCTTCTTTTTCCGCTGCAACATGGAGTAACAGATCAAACTTGAATACTCTGTATAAATTCAGAATTAAACCTTATTTATAGAAAATTTCACTTCCAAACCCATATATAGATGAAAGCCACAATATCCATAGAGAGAGAGAGAGAGAGAGAGATGAAAGCCAGTACAATAGCAAATTAACCATATAAAATCTCATCCATCTTTAATTCAAGAGTATTGGGGAACGTTCGATGATCATGTTGTGGGGGTGAGTTAAAGACAGAGAAGATTTATAAAAAAAATGTAATATTATAAATAGTCGTAGAAGATATAAATATTATATAAATACTTTAAAAAAACGTATGGCCTATTATTAATTTTTTTTTTTTATAGATTTCATACTTATTTATTTTAAAAAAATATATTTATATATTTATATATTTCACAATTATAAATATCATTTTTCTCTGTAAAAGATAACCCATGCACCACTAGCTAGTGTTCTTTTTCCTAGCCACTTATAATTGGGTCTTATCCCACAGAATCGTAATCTTGATGATTTCGTCTCGGGATATTATTGGTTGATTGTGCATGCCAGGAAAAAAGGCTATGAACGATAAACAAATTGAGTTCCCACGTCTGCACGAACGGGACTAGATCATGATCTTGATTTGATTAATGATCAGAAACAATATTAACTAATTAACTCACATTACAGTAAAACGGGCCGGCGCCGAATGACCTTTTCGGACGCAGAGAATTTGTAATGGACCCAATCTTGCATAGATCTAATCCAGAACGTCAATCTCTAGAAATAAGAAAAGGAAGAGAAATGAGAGGAGAGAGGAAGATGCGTTTGGATCTGAACCATGTATGCTTTGTTACTTCCCGCTTTAGGTATTTATAGCAATATAAGTCTTGAGCTACATGTCACTTACATTCACCTAAATGACAACTCTTGAATGACTTATTTACACTACACCTAAAGGACGTAGTTCTATAAATGCTAACACAATTACAATAACAGAAATAACAGTCTAACTCTCCTTCCTGCTCTTTGCTCCTCATCATTGTCATCTATAAATGACTCATGACATACCTTTCCCCTTAAAATACCTTGCCCACAAGCTGTGAGAACTTTTCTTTAAGTTTTCAAAATGGTTCTCAAGGAGCCTCCTCAGAACTCATACCAATCCATTGCATTAGCAGTTCAACCAATGGTCTGTTGTGAACTTTCCTCATCTTGCACTGCAAAACAACCTGACGTTCAGGGGTAAGTTCACCATGCATGTCCAAAGGTGGTAATGTGGAAATAAGACCAACATGCTGACCTAACTTCTTCTTTAAATAGGACACATGAAAAACTAGATGTAATTGAGAATTAGGAGGCAAATTCAGCTTATAAACGACCTATCCAATTTGTTGAATAACTTGAAATGGACAAAAAAGTCTTGGGCTAACTTCAAATTTCTTCTAATAGCCAATGATTTATGCCGGTATGGTTGTAATCTTAAATAAATCCAATCCCCAACTTCAAATGTTCTCTCAGTATGCATTTTATCAAACTGCAACTTCATTCTCTCTTGAGCACATGTCATGTTATATTTCAAAATTTTCAAAATCTGATCTCAAGTCGTTAAAACTTCCTTTACAGCCTGATTCGAAGCTAAACTAGGAATGTAAGCTTGCAATTTAGAAGGTGGAACTCCATACATAGCCTCATAGGGAGTCATTTTGATAGAGTGATGGATGAGGTGTTATATCACCATTTTGCCAATGGAAGCCAATCCATCCAAAGCTTAGGTTTGTCACCAGAGAAGCATCTCAAAAAATGTTCTACACACTTGTTAACCGTCTTAGATTGACCATCACTTTGAGGATGGTAAAATGATGAATAAGAAAGGTTAACACCATGCAACTTAAAAAACTCCCTCGAAAAAGAACTTGTAAATGTGGACCCTCTATCCGATATGATGGTTTGGGGCATACCATGCAATCGAAAGATGTTATCCACAAATAGAGAGGCAACTTTGGAAGCTGTAAAGGGATGTTTGAGTGCCAAGAAATGTGCATACTTGGACAATCTATCAACAATAACCATTATAACAGAATACACTTTCAATATGGGTAAATCCTCCACAAAATTCATGGATATATCTGTCTAAATTTTTTGTGGTACTGGCAGGATTGAATTAACCCAACAGGATGAGTATTCTCTATCTTATTGCTCGAGCAGACCTTACAATTCTTAAGAAATGCCTTGATATCTGACTTCATACCAGGCTAGAAAAAATTTGTCGGAGCCCTATGTAAGGATTTATGCAACCCCGAGTGTCCTGCAACAAGACAAGCATGTATGAAGTATAGTATTTTGGACTTCAAAGTTGCAGAATTGGGAATGTAAATTCTCCTTTTGTGAAATAAGACTCCAAACTTCATTGAGAATCCTTTTACAACATCTTGATTCCTTTGCATTCTGAGTTACATCATCATGTTGATAGGCTTGCTGAATTTCTACTAACCAATCAGGACTTGGCACTATGATAGTAGACAATAATCCAACCTCATCCTCTCTATCTTGTCGAGATAGTGTATCTGTAACTTTATTCTCCAACCCTTGCTTGTATTCAATGGAAAAATCATACCCCAAGAGTTTAGAAAGCCACCTCTGTTGGACTTGTGTAGCAGCCTTTTGTTCCAACAAGTATTTTAAACTATGGTGATTAGTCTTCACCACAAAAGAGCCCCCAAACAAATATGGTCTTCATTTCTTCACAGTCATTACTAAGGTCGAGAATTCTTTCTCATAGGTTGACTAAGAAAAGCTATTGGTTGTTGTCCTTGCCTTAACACTGCACCAATACCATTATTACAAGCATCACATTCAATTATAAACTTTTGAGAAAAATTGGGCAATGAGAGAACAGGAGGAGTGGTCATAGCTTGTTTGAGATCTTCAAAGGCTCGAGTTGCTTCATCAATCTAGACAAAAGCATATTTTTTTCAAAAATGCTGTCAATGGAGTAGCCAACATCCCATAATGTTTGATAAACTTCTTGTAATACCTTGTCAACCCCAAGAAGCCTCTAAGTGCTTTAACAGTTTTAGGAATCAGCCAATTCACCATAGAATTCAACTTCTTTGGATATGCTTTAACCCCTTCTTTGGAAATAAGGTGGTCGAGATATTCAATCTCTTCACAAGCAAAATGACACTTAGATCTCTTAGCATACAATTGATGTTTTTTCAAAGTATCCAACACAACAATCAAATGCCCTAAATGAGTTTGAAAGTCACTGCTGTACACTAATATATTATCAAAAAATACAATGACAAATTTCCTTAAGAATGGTCTGAACACATCATTCATGAGTTCTCAAAAAGTTGAGAGTGCATTTGTAAGTCCAAATGGCATGAAAATGAACTCATAATGTCCATCATGTGTTCTAGATGCTGTTTTAGCAACATCATCATCTTTCATTCTTTTTTGATGATACTCGGATCTAAGGTCAAGCTTGGAGAAGACTGTGGAACCATGAAATTCATCAAGCAAGTCATCCACTACTAGTACAGGGTACTTGGCCTTGATTGTGGCCTAATTTAATATTCTGTAATCTATACACATTCTCCAATACCCATTCCCTTTCCTAACCAAAAGCACTGGTGAAGAAAAAAGGAGAATGGTTGGGTTTAATAACTCCAGAATTTAACAATTCCTGAACTATCTTTTCAATTTCTGTCTTTTGATAATAAGGGTACCTATAAAGTCTAACACTTACAGGCATAGTTCTTTCTTGAACAAAATCTGATGATCATGGGACCTCCTAGGAGGTAAACCTTTAGGTTTATCAAAAACAACCTTAAAACTGTCAAGCAGATCATTAATCTCTTGAGAATTCTGTTGATGTCCCCCTTGTTCCTGAATAGCCATCACTTGTAACAACAAGCCTCTATACTCCATAAAAGACAACTCAGCAACTTTTTCATCACCAATCAAGTTGCTAGCAGTAGAGGAAGTGGAATGTAAGCAGACCCAACTACGGTCATAATTAAATTGCATTTGTAGCTTCTTAAAGTCCCAAAGAACAGGATCGAGTGTTAATAACCATTGAACTCCCAATACTAAATCACAGCTACCCAAATCAAGTGTCAACAAATCTGTAACAAAAGATGTACATTGAATTAATAGATGGACATCATTGCATCTATCCAAACTAGTAACAAAGTCACCATTGGCTATTCTGATTGACATAGGCTGAGCCTCCTCGATGAGTAATCCACATTTAAGTGCAATTGCAGTATCCACAAAATTGTGGGTACTACCAGTGCCCACTAAAATGGTTACCACCTTCTTTTTCAACAATCTAGTCACCCTCATAGTTTTGATACTAGGAGTCCCCACCAAGGCTTGTATTGAAATAGTTGCAATAGCAGGATGATCCTGCAGCAAAGATCATTCTTCCTACTCTGAATTATTCCATTGCCTTCTAAGTCAAATAATTTTTTAGGAAATTCAGTTCCTTCAAGAGTATACAATTTTAGCTTGGTACACTTATGGCCTTGATGATATTTCTCATCACAAAAATAACAAAGGCTTTTTTTCTTCTTTTCTTGCATCTGAGCATAAAAAATTCTCTGATAAGGAATCTTGGCCATAGGTTGTTCTTTAGGATTACCTAAAAGAGAAGGCATGGAGCCATTTCTATTAGAGTTACCCGTAAAAGACTAATAACTTGATGAAGTAGAAGCACTCCCCCAAGGCTTCTTGGCATTCAAAGTGAATTGTTATTGGATTTTGGCCAATCCAAAAGTCTCAGTCAAATTCTTCGGATTCAACATTCGTATAGGCAGCCTTATTTCCTCCTTTAAACCGCTCAAGAAATAGCTTAAATTGTTCTTTTTAGAAATGCCATGAACTCTATTAGACAACAACTTGAACTCAGCCTTGTAATCTATTATCGAGCCTAACTATCTAAGTCTTGTCACATCATAAGAATTTGAACCAAATCGAACTTGTATCAACTTACAAAGTTCATCTCAAGAATGAATTGAACCAGCCTCACTAACATCATGAAACCACACCAGTGCTTCATCAATCATCATCCATATGGAAAGATGCTAAGAAAGTTCTTTGTTCTAGAGGAACTTGATGATAAAGGAAGTATTGGTTTGCTCAATAAATCCACGCAGAAGGATTTTTACCAATAAACCTAGGAAATTCTAATTTGATACCTTTAACAAACGCTTTATCAAAATTAGAAGGTTCCATCATTGGTTCACTAATCTCCATCTCTGGCCAAGCATTAGGAATATGTTGAAGATTTCTCATTTGATCATGTATAGTTTCCTGCTCCACCTCATTGTGTGTTGATCCATTCATTGAAATCTCGAAATTTGATAGAGAATCTCACTAAATATGTGTTCTTGAACTTTGAGATCCACACGAGCACTTTCTTGTTACTTCACCAAAAGAGCGATTGTATCTTCCAATTGTTTCTGCTGCTGATCTTGCTAATGCTTCAATTGATTCAACGGATCAACTACTTGTGCATAAGATCTTGTCTCCATCTTGCTGGCTTTGATTACCAATTGTAATGGATCCAATCTTACAGAGACCTATTCGAGAAGGTCAATCTTCAGAAATAAGGGAAAGAAGAGAAATGAGAGTCGAGAAGGAGATGAGTTTGGATTTGTATCATGTCTACTTTCTTACTTCCTGCTTTAGGTATTTATAGCAATACAAGTATTGAGCTACATGTCACTTACATTCATCTAAACGACAACTCCTAAATGACTTATTTACACTACACCCAAACGACATAGTTCCACTACTGCTAACACAATTACAATAACATGAATAATAGTCTAACTCCCATTCCCACTCTTTACTCCTCAATGTCATCTTTAAATGACTCATGAAAGAATTTAGGTGTTGCTAGCTAGCAATTATTCTCGTATTCTAAAATTTGAATAATTAACATCCAAGCAATCATTCAGCAGTAATTATGATCTTCATTTAATATCATTTCGTGTTTGTACTCTGTACTTATATATCAACGCATTTCTTTAAAAAAGGCTGCTATCTTTATGTAATAAAAATATAAACTTTTTACGAACTAACATGTCATAGTTATTAAAATTTATAAAAATACAAATTTAAAGAAAGAGAAAACGAGAGTTTGTCTTTTCAAGACCTAACACAGACTTCGACACCATCAAATATCTACGACCCTCTCATGAAAGCCTTTCACCAAATCCACGCATGAAGAAGGTAGTACAGTAGGTACGCATTCAAATTCATAATTTTTTATTTTTGCAAAACAAGAATTTTCTCTATTGAGCTCGATAATTTTCCATTAACGCCCCCACCATCTCTCTATCTTCCCTCCTCTTTTTCTTGAGTGAGAAGCGTGAATTTTTAGACAACTAAATATTATTTCAACATCGAAAGTAGAGCTACAAAAGTAGAAGTTGCAGCAAATTTTGGCTTATAGCTTTGGTTAATAAGTTTTTCTTCCTCCATTGATACAAGAGCTTCTTTGATTGCATGAAAATAAAGAGGCATGACTTACATGAAAAATGTAGCAAATTTTTGAATTCTAGTTTTGTTTTATAATGTAAGAGAAACTTTTAGAATGTAAGACTCTGTACGCATATAGCAATTGATTCTCCACCTAGATTCATGCCGTTAAGATTCCTGGAATAATGTTAGAGAAACTTTTAGAAAGTAGCCAAAACCCATATAAATCCAGACGAAGTCTAAAGGAAATATAGCACAATAAAGGTGTTAGAGAAAGAAGCAATCTTCGCGTAGTTGAAACGAGAGGGAGCATGAGAGTGGGTAGAGGCTAGTTTTTTTTTCCTAGCCTCGTTCTGTAAATAGTTAGAAGAAAAATAGCATCTATCCCACCTTATTGTTCTCACTGAAAGACCTTTCTAAAACCTAGAGATACGATTTAGGTTAAAAGAAAAAAATCACAACTAAAGAATAAATTTTCAATTGGAAAAAAGGTGGGAGAGATGCAATTTTTTCTAAAACCTATTTGTAGAATTTGGGAGAGATGGAAAAAGGTGGTAGAATGTGAGAGAAAGACAGAGAAACTAGAAGGCTTTTAGTGAGAACAAGAATGAGAATGGTAGAGGCTAAGTTTTTTTAGGACTGAATTTATACTTATACCTCTTGCCATGTCAGTCTGTAAGAAAGCCTACGTTTTTTGTTAGTATATCTAGCATTTATCTCCTTTGAATATAACAAGAGAAGATCTTTAAATCAGTCGGGTAAATATTTTATTTCAAATTCCATATAACTGCACAAAGCTGATAGTATATGGACATAAAAAAAAAATTTCTCTCCTTCACTCACAAGAAAAATGATTTTTTATAATTAATTATTTACGATAAAAAAATATATATTTATGACTAATTTTAACTGTAAATAGTCATTTTGTTATAAATCTCATTATGGTGGGTTGAGCTTAATGCCCAACTCAATTGTTATTTTCCTAGTTTTAATTAGTGACTATTGTTAGTGGCCCATGGGCCTAGTTAGTGGAATAAGAAGTTAGCCCAATGCCTTAGTTTGGGTTATGGTCGATTAGAGGTGTTGGCAAAGTATATGTACTGTTGGAGTCCTTTTGGGGTAATCTTCTTGAATCTGAAAAATCATCTTGCAACCTAGAATCATATTTTGGAGAAAGAGATCCCTTCAAGAGTCTCTGCATGACTCACGCATTATCCAATGTCTATTTTTCATTTTCTGCATTCATCATCCTTAAAACTCTATCCCTTGTTCATCCATCCATTTTACTTCATATTTTACTCATTATTTACTGAGTACACAATACATTTCGTTAGAATTAACTGACTGCAAATAAACAATTTTTTTGTAGTATTGTAACCCTTCCCTTCCCCCTCTTTCAGTACTTCCCTTCTTCGTTGAAACCCTTGTAGCTCACATATTCATACGAAAAATACAAAAACAAAAAGAAATCCAGTCCACCAAATTTAGCCTAGATTATGAACCTTCCTAATTTCTCCGATCAACTCAACAAAAATATTCTATAAATCATGGAAATCCCAGGAAAATGAAGCTATCAATCAATATTCTCCAAAAATATCAAAATGGCAAACCACAACTACGTTTTCTACCCCTAAAAAAAGTACTTCGATTAACGAAAGAAGATGTCAAAATTTTGGGACTAGTTGGTGTTATGATTCTACATCGACTAAGTATGAGATTCGTTTATAATTTATAAGCCGTTAGACACCCTTCACATATAAGCTGATTTTCATGGGTAAGTTTTACCTAAGGGTTCATAACAAATGGTATTAGAGTCGCCCCACCTCTAAAGGCATGCTGTGGCAGTTGTAATCATGTAGCACGATGGGTGATGCCGGCCTGACAATGTTAGTTCGGAGCTAGGAAAGACCTAACGTACAACTAGCCTGTGTAGGCCCCGAGATCGTCGTGGACGTCGGCTGCAGAGTGTGGTGATTGTTATGATCCCACATCGACTAAGTATGAAATTGGTTGATAGTTTATAAGCCCTTACTTATAAGCTGATTTTCAAGGGTGAGTTCTACCTAGGGATTCATAACAGTGGGACAAGGTTTTTACATTTGAACTTTAGTTTTCACTGTAAAATTGTCTGATCCACCTACCAAACACAAGATAACAATCAATTTTGAAGATGTCCTTGAGGACAATAAAGTTATAAAATCCACCCCGGAAAATCTTGGTCCTTCGACCGAGACCAAACAATAAATTACAGTGATAAAAGAAGAGAAATCTTGGTGGTAGCGATGAAATTGGCGGGTCTAGAATTTTCAAGGGGCTCTAATTTCACATAATTGAGGCGAGGAACAAAGAAGACTACCAGATTATTCATGATTTTATTTAGTGTGATGACTTATAATTTTTGATTGAAATTGCTGATGTGGCGCACTTTTCTAAAGCCCCTTGAATAAGAGATAGACCGTTTCAAAGCATCTTTGATACAACAATATATATATATATATATATATAGATATATCAAAGCCGCTTTACAGCGGTCTATCCGAAGGTAAGGCTTTAACAATGTTCAATACTATTATGCCATGTCAGCATTTTAAATAAATTACAATATGCTCATTATATTGAATAATGAAACACATCTTCCCATAACCCCATTCAGATTCGATTTGAGATCCCCATTAAGAAATTGAAGAACACCATCTCCTCATCGCCCACTAACACACGACACCATCACCAATCCATCAACACCATTAGTAATAAATAAAGAAAAGCAACATAATTTTTTGAAAAGAAAAAAAAGAGAAACTATCGAATCAGAAGTGTGTAAAAAAACTTTCTACCTACTCTTTCTTCTTCAAAGAAAAAGTATTATGTATTTATTGTGAAGTTGTTTGCCTTTTTGGATTGAAGCTGCTTTCGATTCAATTGGATTGCCTCCTTTTGACTCAAAATTGGAGTACTTGGAGAGAAGGTGGCCAAAGAGGCCATGCTAGAGAAGGTGAGCAAATTGGAGAGGAGAAGATTTTTCACGTAGGAGATTTCAATGGAAGAGGAAATGAGGAGACTTTGATTTGAGGAAGGATTTTTCACTTGAGGATTTCGTCATTTTAAAGAAGGTGAGCAGGCCGAAGAGGAGGAAAATTTTCACTTGAAGAAACTTCAAAGGAAGAGGAAGACGATGAGGCTTCGATTTGTAGAAGGGTTCTTCATTTGGAAATTTTTAACTTATCACCTTTAGATAGGTTTATGGAATGAGAAATGGAGGAGTGACATGACAATATGTTATTAGAAGGCTATTATTTGAGCTTCAACATATTAATCACTTTGAAGATTTTCTCTCTCTTTACATATATATATATATATATATATACTAGTCAATAATTTAACGTGCAAGGCATGTATGCGCTGTTTGAAAAAAAAAATTAAATAACATCTTTATATATGAAGATCATTATATACATGTTTTCAACAGCAATATATACATCATATTTGTATCAAATATATGTATTAGCATTTTATTTTTCAAAGCTATATATAATCTGGAGTAAATTGATAATATATTTATTTAATATATGAAATTCCCTTTATACCCCTATATGGCCAAATATAGCTAACAATTTTCACAATCAAATTTGTTAGATATCAATCATGTGAATATTCATAAATATGCAATAAATAAATTATCAAGCATAACACACCGATTGGTTACGAAGGGAAACCTTTTGAAGAACTCTTCAAAAGTAAAACCCTACGGGGCAACCAAACCTAGGAAAGTCATTTTTATTGATTGAAAATTAGTTTACAAGTAAGCTATTCAATTACAAAACCTTTGTCAATTGATTCCCTTACTTGACTGGATAAACGACCCGTTTATTCCTACCGCAGTAGTAGCCAGAACCTCTGACGATCTTCAATCTATGCCTTTCCTATTGGAACCTCCAGTGGTTGATCATGTATACCAATCAACGATCTTCTCAAACCTTGAACAAGATCACACTTGTAAGTGTATAAAAATCACAAGGAAAATTCTCTACTAATTTTCCTTTCAAATGACTCTCAAATATATCTAAAATCAGCTCTGGCCGAAATCCCTTCCTAGGGTTACCATATGACTTGATTTAAATAGACAATCCAAAAGTGCTGCTGAAACGCGTCTGCTGACAAGTCATTCTTCATCAGAATCCGTCTGCTGACAGGTTGCTAACAGACTTCCGGATTTACTGTTGCAATTTGAATTTCGAATTTGTCTTCTGATTTTATCCTTCCAGATCTCGAAATTCAACTTCTCGGCCTCTTTAATAGACTCCCTAGACTCCTAAATGAATTCAAAATACTATGGATAAATCCCATAGTTTAAATGATATTAATTCAAAAATCAAAACTTATCCTATTTGAATTCAAACTCAACAATTCAAAATTACAGCTTTAGAGATAAGATGAAATTTTATTCTATTTGAATTCAAATACGCCAACACTAATCCAAGCCAATAAAATTTACATTAACAATCTCCCTCTTTGGCTGATTGGTGACAAAACATTTTTGATGAATGTATGTTTCATGTCCTGCTCGGGCTTTCTCCCCCTTCATTAATCCTTCTCCCCCTTAGTATGTGCTGCTGCTCCCCCTCACTCATCACTTTTCTCCCCCTTTTTGTCATCAATTTAGCTTAATAGGAGAATCCGAGTATCAAACTGGATGCCGAGAGATGGAAGATACTTCCTGAGCGTAATCCAAAATCACGCAAAAACTGTGTGAGATTTTATAGAACTTGGGACTTAGGGTAGAATGAGAAGTGGAGCCTTAGAGCACCAAATAGTCTTGCATGCGATATGGGTACCAGAGGGTCTAATGCACTAGGAATGGGTAACTAAGGTTGCCGCGAGTCACTTTAAGTGACCAAACACTTGGTTACGTGTTGTGACCTTGCCGAGACCTTTCTTTGTGTTCCATCGGGACTTAGCCACAAAATAGAACAATTAGATCACTCCCATATAAACCTCAAGAAGTCCTAAGCATTGATTCTCAAAGAATGCCTCATATGCACTTGTAAAACCAAAAGCTTGACCAATTTTTTTTTTTTTCATGTTGGTCAGAAAATAAATTGCCAAAAAAAATGTTTATATGCTGACTTTTTTTTTAAAAAACAAAAAAAACAAAAAAATAATGGCAATGAGGCAAGTAACATAAAGAGATGCATTTAGGTTTAATCAAAGTGCTACTCACCAAATAAATTCAAGACCATACATCCTCTTGATTGCAACACCCACAATAGATTTTCACTCTTCGTAAAATCATCAAAGTCAAGGTTCATGTGAGTGTGTGAGTGAGCAACTTTTTCTTGATGATTTTATTCCTTAATTTTTTTCATGATTTTTTTTTTATCATCATTTTTAATAGGAATCTTATTTTAAAAGATGATCCCAAGAGATTGTCACTCACTTTAAGGCAAACTTTTTTGCTAGAGCCTAGATACATGTGTGTCTCCTCCAAACACTTTACTTGCATAACCCATTTTTGGTTTAATTTTAATTCTCATCTTTTTCCACAATGATAGGAGCAATGATTTTTTTCTATAAGAACTCACAAGGTTAGATCCGTGTGGGGTGTGAGTCTTTTTCCGCAATGAATTTCACACCGACTTTTTCTATATGGATCAACAAGTGGTGTTTGGCAAGGGGAGGCATTTTTCATACTTGTACTAGGTTCAACTAGTATTAGTCAATTTAAAGTTTGGACTCTCTCTATGATGAGCATCTCAATACACTTATTCAGCCTTTTTTTTTTTTAATCAAACAAAATTGCATTAACACAAGTTTCTCACAGTGCATTAAGAGTGAACCTTTACTATGATGACCCATAGGGTTAGGATGCACGATGTGGGATGCACAACACAAGAATAATGCATGAGTGCAAGGATTTATAAAGTGAGTATCAACATGTTCAAACCCTTCAACACACCATCAAACATGCACTCTACATCATTTGGCCAAAAAACACAATTTTTTTTTTAGTAAAAATTAGGAAACCAAAACAAAATAAACCAACAAAAAAAAAAAATTCAATTAAAAAAAAATATAAACAGAACGAAACACAATAAAAATGCATGTCCTATACTAACGATATGCAAGAAATACAAGAACATGCATGTGGTCCTATAAACTAACGTGGCACGACATCCTTTTTGACCACCTATTTTGCTTTGAGATTTGGCTTATCCTTTCCATTCTTTTGAATACACAGCCTAACCAATTCATCAATCTCACGATTTACAAAATTAATTTGTTGGCCCATCTCATCAACTTGATTTTGTAGGCTTTTTTCACTCATTTTCGGACTTTTTTCCAATTTTGATTTTCTGCCTTTGAGACACATTAAAACAACATGGTCTTATATGCCCAACAATTCCACAATTATGACAAGTAGGAGTAAACTTACATTTATACCTACCTTTCTTCATCATGGTCGATGGAGAATTTTTGTGCAAATTTCTTGAGTCGCCAGCCTTAGGCATGTGAGGATTGTTGTGGTTCTTCTTTTGACTTTCCTTTACAAACACATTACCTTTGGAGCTCGACGCAGCAGATAAGGGTATTTGTTTTCCTTTTCCTTTAGAAACCACATATCCTAATCTCATCTTATCATTGCTTGGTTTTTGAAACCTCAACATTTCATTTAATTTTTGGGTTGCTGAATTTTGTTCACACTCTTGAAAATTTTTCAATTTTTGTTCTATTTCAACTTTTTGATTCTTTAGTCTCAACACCTCAACCACAGAAACTTTTACAGCCTCAATCAAATTATTTTTCTCATTTTCTATATCTGTAAGGTTTTTATACAGCTTTTTGTTAAGTTTTTTCAACTTGACTACCTCTTCACACACTTCATTGTAAGCATCTTGAACACTAAGTTCTTGGTTGGCATCAACTAAAATAATGTCCAAATCACTAGAAGCACAACTACTTTCAGATTTTGTTAGTGAATTTTCAGCCAAATCATTCACAATAGTAGAAAAGGCTATAAAAGATTTTTCATTATCGGAAGATGAGTTTTCACTTTCAGAATCTGAAGTATCACTAGATGACACATTTGATGTTTTTCCTTTATTTCTATTGAAGTTAAGACACTCAATTCTAATATGACCATAGCCTAAGCATTCATAACATTTTACCTTCTTATTTTTCTCAACTTTTTCTTTATTCCAATTTTCTAATTCATTTTTCTTTGTTGAAAATTCTTTTGCTCTCTTTTATTTTTCATTAGTCTTTTTCTTAACCATAAACTTTTTGAATTTTCTAGCAATAAGAGCTATATCCTCATCATTTAGACTCTCCTCACAACAAATATCATCATGCTTTTCTTTCACAATTTTTAAAGCAATAGATTTACCTTTTCTCGTTTGGAGAAGAGATGATTCATAGGTTTGTAAGGACCCAACGAGTTCTTCAACTTTGATTGTATCCAAGTCTTTGTTTTCCTCAATGGCTGTGACTTTTGGTCGAAATATTTCAGGTAGAGACCTCAAGATTTTCCTCACGACTCTTGAGTCTTCAACTTTCTCTCCAAGATTAAACTTGAAATTCACAAGATCATTTAGTTTAGTATAAAAATCATTAAAACATTCATTTTCAAGCATTTTAATTTCTTCAAATCTAGATGTTAACAATTGTAATTTAGAATTTTTCACAGTCATTGTTCTTTCATGTGTGACTTCCAATATGTCCTATGCCTCTTTCGCTATCTCACACATGGAGATCATTTTGAACTCTTCTTGAGATACCGCTATGAAGATGGCATTCAACCATTTGCTATTGAAATTGCTATTATTTAACTCATCTTTCGACCAAGTATCAATACTGGTCTCGGGTTTTTTCCACCCTCTTTCAACGGCGTGCCATACTCGTTCATCCAATGACTTTAGGAATGCTCTCATATGTACTTTCCAATACGCATAGTTCTCACCATCAAATTCCGGTGGAACATACAATGATGCCATCTCTACCAGGGGGATGAATCACACTCGGATAAGTGAACCCGCTCTGATAGCAATTGAAATTCCCTTTATACCCCTATATGGCCAAATATAGCTAACAATTTTCACAATCAAATTTGTTAGATATCAATCGTGTGAATATTCATAAATATACAATAAATAAATTATCAAGCATAACACACCGATTGGTTACGAAGGGAAACCTTTTGAAGAATTCTTCAAAAGTAAAACCTTACGGGGCAACCAAACCCAGAAAAGTCATTTTTATTGATTGAAAATTAGTTTACAAGTAAGTTATTCAATTACAAAACCTTTGTCAATTGACTCCCTTACTTGACCGGATAAACGACCCGTTTATTCCTACCGCAGTAGCAGCCAGAATCTCTGACGATCTTCAATCTATGCCTTTCCTACTGGAACCTCCAGTGGTTGATCATGTATACCAATCAACGATCTTCTCAAACCTTGAACAAGATCACACTCGCAAGTGTATAAAAATCACAAGGAAAATTCTCTACTAATTTTCCTCTCAAATGGCTCTCAAATATATCTAAAATCAGCTCTGGCTGAAACCCCTTCCTAAGGTTACTATATGATTTGATTTAAATAGACAATCCAAAAGTGCTGCTGAAACGCATCTGCTGACAAGTCATCTTTCATCAGAATCCGTCTGCTGACAAGTTGCTAATAGCCTTTCGGATTTACTGTTGCAATTTGAATTTCGAATTTGTCTTCTGATTTTATCCGTCCAGATCTCGAAATTTAACTTCCCGGCCTCTTTAACAGACTCCCTAGACTCCTAAATGAATTCAAAATACTATGGATAAATCCCATAGTTTAAATTACATTAATTCAAAAATCAAAACTTATCCAATTTAAACTCAAATTCAACAATTCAAAATTACAGCTTTAGAGATATGATGAACTCTTATCCTATTTGAATTCAAATATGCCAACACTAATCCAAGCCAATAAAATTTACATTAACAATATATATTATTCGTACTATTTTTTTTTATAAATGCCAATTTCACATTTTGTATTGTAATGGGAATGAGAAGAAGAGGTGATTTCAGCTCTATTTTGACTCTGAATTAGAACCCAGAACGATTAGTCCCTATTGAAGTTGAATAGCTCATGGCAACTTTCACATGGTCTTGGCCATTCGGGCTGGCCTTAAGTAATTTAAAATGGAGGAGCCTAACCTGACCGACGGCTAGAAGCAGGTCAGCCCACTATGTAAAACGACACTATTTATCCCTAGGTTTAGCCTTTTCTTTCCTCATTTCTCTCCCTGGTGCCGCACATCTTCTTTCTCCTTCCTCTCTTATTTCTCATTTCCTAGGGTTTCTTCTTTCTTTTCTTCTCCCTCATGCCGCATGTCACTTCTGTTTCCTTTCTTCTCCTCTTCCTCCTTTCCTAGATTTTATTCTGTGTTCTCTCTCTCTCTATCTATGTCTTAGCCAATGAAGCCCCCTCTATTGGTTTATGTATTTCTTCTCCTCTATCTTCCATCCTAGGCTTTATTTTTCTTTATTTCTCTCTCAATCCATGAAGTCGTGGCCCGTGAAGGAGAAATTAGCAATTGTGAAGTAAGAATTAAAGCTTTGTTCTTGTTAATGTTTTACTCTAGCGTTTATTACTTCTTTGCCTTTTCTTCGTTTTCATCTCTCTTTCGTTGCCCTCAGCTTCTTGCTTCTCTTTCGTTTCTTCTCTCCCCATTCGTCTTTCCTACGGTTTTCTCGGCATCTCTCAATCGCAAATTCCGTGGTCCATGGCTTTTCTCCATTGCAAATGCCTTGCTCCATCGCTTCTTTCCATCGCCTCTCACCCTCTTTTTTTTCCTATTCCTTTCTATTTTCTAGGCTTTTTGTACATCCTTCCATTGGTTTGGGTATGAGAATAATTTCCCTTGCTATTTTGTAGGGTTTTCGCACATCCTTAGTTGGTTTGAGTTTGGGAATAATTTCAAATGTAATTAGGCTACAAGAGAGAATCAAAGATGCTACAGCTTCAATGAACACTTTCGATCGAGAAGAGGTGAGCCTTAAGGTGATGAATCTCGTAGGATTTTCTCGGTTACTTTTTTTTTGTGTAAACCCTAAATTGCTGTGTAAATGTTTTAGATTTTGTAGAATTTCAAACAATGTTTTTCTTTAATCGAAAATAATTTTGTGGTATTCTATTATGTCTAAGTATCTTTGTCAAGCATAGGAACAATTTTGTTGTATTTTATGAATGTCGATTTCTTATTTTATGCGTTTTATGAATTTGAGATTTGTTGTTTCCGTCTTTTACATATTTCGGTTTCTTTTTATTTATTGTTTGTGGTTGAAGTTTTGCAGTCATAAACAGAGTATATTTTGTTATATTCATGTGAGAAATATATTCTGTAATTGAGAGGTAAAAAAACATACTGCTATGGCGATAAGAAGAAGAAATTAGAAGCGGTGCAAGATAAAAACAGAGTAGACAGTAAGAAGAGAGAGAATGCATGAAAAAGACGATATAAAACAAACATTTGAAAAGAATGTAGCAGTGAAAAGATTAAAGGTGTCGTCTCAGTTATTTTACTTAAATGACACCTTTTACAAACATACAGTGAAAAAAGTAGAACTGAGAAATTGAGGCTAAGAAGCACAACGTTATTTCATAATAGAATGGAGAGAAAAATGAAAGCAAAAATCGAATAAAAATATTGTTCATCGGATAGATATTTTTATATAAGAAGATATTAATGTATCATCATGTGTACATTAATTAATGAGTATTCTGAATTTTAAAAAGGTCAGACGCGCGCGTGTGCATTGTTATTATATATATCTTCTTCTTCATGGCCTTTTAAGAGAGGTTGGTTTGATTATCGTCAATTAATTACTTTCGTCAGTGACTACTTGATATCTGGTCTTCCTTCGTAAAGTCCGAGGTCGGACAACGTGTGCCAGATTAAACTCTCACTGTCATTTGTTTTGTTTTTCAATTTCTTGTCCAATAATATTATCTCGTTGGAGCGTATAAATGTTGCATGCATTAAGCTGGTATTGCCTTTTGAAATTAACTGCCACTTAACACAATACATATTCGATATTACCCATATCTATAATTTCAATACACATGAGTTTATAATTTTTATATATGTTGCATTATACATGAGTTTATAATTTTTATATTTAAATATTCAATAATCGATATTACCCATATCTTATAATTTTTAAACTTACATAAAAATGTTTTTTTTTTTTTATTAAATTTAACTGTCACTTAACAATACATATTTGATATATAGTATTTATTGGCATCGAGAACATTTTGGCTAAACCTCGTCTCCACAAACTCAACAAAGTTTGATTCTTATGGAGAACATAATAGACTCCCAGCATTTATTTTTATCTTTTCATTTTTTCTCTCATCATGTTCAAACCTTAGTGTCACAGTATGAAGAAATTTTAAGCATATATTTTATAACCACTTCACTAATTTAAAAAAACGTGTTTTACACATTACTCTTTCTTAATATATAGATATATAGCTAAGATAATAACTTATATATATACCGAAATTAATTATTTATTTTTTAGCATCTGACAATCCCAAACATATATATTCATGTTTTGATATGGTACTTGATCAAAGGCTATGGGGCCTAGATCAGGGACCCGGTTTTGATTTTTCTTAAAGTTGATAAATGTTTAAATATTACCCATATCTATAATTTCAATATACATGAGTTTATAATTTTTTATATGTACTATTGTTTTACTATACTTGGGTGACATGATCATTAATAATTAGGCACGTACTTTATGCAATTAATTAGCTGGCCAAGTGTGCCAAAAATCATGTCATTATAAAAAAAAAAAAGTCAGAAATAATTAATTTGACACAATTAAAATGACTATTTTTAAGAAAAATAATTTTTGTAATAATTTTCTTATTTTTTATGAAGAAATTAATATTATAAAAAATTAATTTTCTTGTAATGTCTGTGGTACGTATATTTTATGTACGTTGGCAACCGATCGAATGGCCGGTCGTGAGGGGTATCATATTCATTGCTATCAGGATGAGTCCAATAAGGTTGGACAAGTTTTCTCAATTACCTAACTTTATCACCATCACTAAACAATACCCACGTGTACACCACTTTTAGATCAGTTCCTAAGTACAATAATTAATAGATCGTTAAAAGCTCAAATCATGACACATTTGATCAGCTAGCTTGAGACAATCTTTCCGACTTTCAAACACTTGTTTGCAAAAATGTTGAAAACATTATCAACTGATCAACTTTTACTAAAATCGAACGCCTACTTTAATTTAAAAAAGCTGTTCCCCATATAAAAAATTATATAAAAATAAATTTATAAATTAACATAATTTTATATAATATATTAAATTTATTTTACATTAAAAATAAATTTATAATTTAATATAATTTATTTTAATTTAATATAATTTAATTATATTAAATTATAAATTTATTTTTAATGCTAAAATATTTCTCTAATTTAAATACACGAGAAACGGAAGCCACTTGCACGTCCTCAGAATAACGTCAGCACGACTCCCAATCAAATAAAAAATCACAAACCGGAAACTCATCTAATAAGAGTGCTGATCATGCTTCACTGACCCATTTTGCTCCTCAAATTATTATCCAGCAGTGCTACGGACAAACACGGGATATAAACGCCGGACAAACGCGAGCTGATGTGTGGCATCTAAATCAAACGCATCGTTTGATTGAGTTTTATCTTTTCTCTTGCAATTTTCAATCTTTCTTCTGAGAAGTCTTCCCAATCTAATTTTTCAGCACCCATCTGCATTATCCTTTCAACTATGAATTAGCCATTTTAATGTATTTGTTGGCTCTAGAACTGAAACTAGAAGAAAGTGTACGAATTTGCAAATTGGTTGAGATTTTTGGCAATTTGCGAATTGGAGCTTGGGAGAGTTGCGAATTGGGTTTGGGAGAATTTAAATTGGGTTTGTGAACTAGGAAACATCTGAAGATTGCGTAATAAATGAATTAGAAATGAAAGAAAGTGGCCTGTGAACTGAATTGGGAAAAAGTTGGGTTTAGGAAGAACTTGAATCAATTTCTTCACATAGCTTTATCTTCTTCTTTTTTTTCTTTTCTTTGCCACCATAACTTTATCTGCTTCTTTTTCTTATTATTTTGTTTTTAGGGATCCCTTTCATGGTGGAAACTTCACCATTTTACCTATCATCTTCAACATTAAATTGCCTTAAAACCAGTCTTCCTATGTTGCCACAAAACCTTGACTCTCTCACTACACTAAACGCGGAGCTGAAGTGAGAGCTTCTCTTCCTTTAATATTTTGAAGTAAAGAAACCGCCATGCCTCAAATTCCTCTTCCCTTAGAATGCGAAGGTCGAAGCCAGTAGTGGGTTTCCTTTTTGGATGTTCCCAGATAATCGCCAATAATCACAGCTCCCTTTCAACCTCGCACGACCGGCTCCACCGCCCTTTGCTTAGTCTCCACCACCCTTTGCTGTGACGTTTCTTGGATTGGAGCTTCTTGACAGCGCCGTTGGAAACACATTATTAGCCCCATCGGAATTAGACATGGGATTCTTACAGACAGATAATTGTATTTTTTCAAATTAAAAATAAATGAACAATGAAAAATAGAGAAGAGAGAGGGGTATCGGATAATGGCTATCGCTACGGATTCTGTTGGTTTGGGTTTATGGGAGGAAAGGCCTGAAAATTGCAAAGGAAAAAATAAAACTAGATAAAACGATGCGTTTGATTTAGATGCCACATCACCTCACGTTTGTCCGGCGTTTGTAACCCGTGCTTGTCCGTAGCATTTTTTATTATTATCATGTAGTTGCACTTTTTTTTTTTTTTTACAAAATTTTATTAATAACTATTTTTTTAATTAGTAAAACAATTAAAATATATGAACAATGAATTTGAAGGGCAAAATATTGATGGAACCATCTATATGATTATTCATTAATATAATAATTAATTAAACGCGTGAAATAAACAAATATTTATGTGAAAACCAAATAGAAACCCGATACAGATGACAAACCAAAGGCAATCGACAAACGAAGTTATATAAAGAATAAAATAGAATATTAGATCAAGACTGAAAACTAAGAAACAAGAATTCAACTAGGTAGGACTGTCCATGATCAGACACGAACCAGAGACTACGTAATTAGATATATATATATATATATATATATATGTATGTATGTATATGATACAAATGGCAACTATGGGAAAATAATGGTTAGCAATCATTGAACACGCTCTCTTCCAGCTTCAAACTAGCTCAATTCAAACACGTGCTCGCAAAAATGTTTGAAAAAATTATTAACTCACCAACTTTTACTAACATAGAAGCCTTACTTTTTTAAATTTAAATACACGATCGAGTTTTAGTGGTCCTAATTTTATTTAGAATAATAACAGACAGATTAAAAAAATATTAAAGAGCAGCTAATAGGAGCATTGCCAATCCTCTTCGGACCACTCTCTTTCTAAATGTCACTTTGCAACATCTGCCTATTGTTTCCTCTGATCATGTTCTTATTCTTTTGGATACTATAGGCACCCATGATCATTAATTTAAGTCTTTTACTTTTGAGAAATTCTGGATTCGTGACCCCTACTGTCAACTGGTCATTCAATAGGCTTGGAATAAGCCAAAGTTTGGTACTCCTGCTTTCATCCTTACCAAGAAACTTAAAGTGGTCAAAATGACGTTAAGAATTTGGAATAAGATTTGTTTTGGACATATTCAGACTAAAATCAAAGAGTTATCTCATTCCCTTTCTACTCTCCAATCTCACACCGATTCATCCCTGAATAGTGATGTTGAGTTAGACCTTATAGCCAAACTCAAGAAACAGTAAAAAAGAGAAGAGCTCATTTGAAGACAAAAGTCAAGAATACAGTGGCTTACTACCACTTATTTGAATATCAAATTTTTTCATTTTAGCGCCATTGTTAGGAGGGGAAGAAAGTCCATTGATTGTCTTCGTATCCAACTTAATCATTGGATCACTAATCGTGTTGAGATAGAAAATGAATTTCTAAGGTACTTCTCTCTACCACTCTAGACATCTCGGATGGCCTCACTGACCTCTTTCCCTCGATTATTATTGATCAGGAAAACCTTTTCTTATGTCAAATTTCCTTTGATGAGGAAATTTGGCATACTCTCTAGGTTACTCCCTCTTTCAAAACCTCTGGCCTTGACGATTTTACTTGCCTCTTTTATAAACATTATCGGGATACTGTTAAAAGGGATGTGATTGCCATGATTAAAAAAATTTTGTTCATGGCAAGCTCTTAAGGAGTTGAATCATACCAACATCACTCTCATTCCAAAGATCAAGAACCCTAACTCTGTTAATCATTTTCGGCCAATCAATCTTTCTAACGTTTCCTACAAGATCATTTCCAAAATTCTAACCAACCGTCTTAGGACTGTCATTGCCAAGATCATTTCTCCCCACTAGATTGCTTTCATTCAGGGACGTCAAATCCAAGAGAATTCTATTAGTGTGCATGAGATCTTTCATCACTTTAAGCAAAAGCATGGTAATAGTTTCTCCATGGCTGTGCAGATTAACATGGAAAAGGCTTTCGATTATATGGAATGGAACTTCCTTCTTAAAAATCTCTCGAGTTTAGGATTTTCAGATATCTGGGTGAACTTGATTAAAGAATGCATTACTACACCCACTTATCTTGTCATTGTTAATGGTCTTCCTCATGGATTCATTAAACCGACTCGTGGTCTTCAGCAAGGAGATCCTTTCTCTCATTTCATTTTATTCTTGGCTCAGAATACTTGTCTCGTCTTATTGCTCAGAAAGAGGCTAAAGGCATCCTTAAAGGAATCAATATCGGTCGTGGAGGTCGCTCACCCATCTCCTCTTTATTGATGACCTCATTCTTTTTGGATCAATGACTAGCCTTACCACTCACTCATTCCTTCATTGTCTAGATCAATACTCTAAATGGTCTGGCCAAAATGTTCATTTTGGGAAATCCCTTGTCCAGTCAGAATACTCCTCCATCTAAAAAAAGACGGTTTCGGGAAATGATGGGCTTCAAGACTATTCCTGCTCAAATCAAGTATCTTGGTCATCCCCTAATTATTGGACGTTCAAAAAAGCTTCTATTTGAGGACATCCTAAGCAACATTTCTCACTGGATAGCTATGTGAAAGGCCAAACTTCTATCTCAGGCAGGGCGAGCTGCTTTGATTAAATCTGTAGCTAATAGCATGCCCTCTTATGTTATGTCTTTCCACTAGCTTCCCAAAACCATCTCAAAAAAGATTGACCAAATTTTCATGCGATTCTGGAGGGGCTTCTCTCCCAACAAAGTCCATACTTTTACCCCTAAGCTTGGACATCCATTTGTATGTCAAAAGCGGCTGGAGGCCTTGGATTCAGATTATCTTCACACTTCAATCAAGCTCTCCTCAGTAAGCTTAGTTGGAATATGGTCACTGGTCAACAGTCCCTGTGGTTCTCTATCCTTTCTTCCAAATACATGAGAACCACTCATTATATGGAACTTTCTGTTAAAAGTACGAACTCTTGGCTCTGGAAAGACATCTTACATCAACAAGACCTTGTGAAGCACAACACTTGCTTCCAAATCAATAATGGAACCCCTATCTCTATATGGAGTGATCCTTGGATCCCCACCATTTCATCCTTTTTTCTCTATTCCAATGAATGCCAATATTCCTCAGGATCCAACCTCAAAAGTGGTGAAACTTACCATGGAAAATCCAAGGGGTTGGAATACTCTTCTTCTTCATACTCTCTTTGATGACCATACAGTAGTGAAAATTCAGAAATTCCTCTTCCTGAGTAGAATTTCCATGCCATTGATGACCAATTGGTTTGGAAAAGTAGTGCCTCTGGAAAATTCACTATCAAAGTGGCATACGCAGAGATAGTTTCCAATTCTCATACTTCCACTACTCATTTTGTGACAAATAACCTGTGGAAAAAGGTTTGAAAGCTCAAGATCCAAGATAGGCTCAAGTTGCTTGTTTGGAAGATCCTTCATAACATTCTTCTTACCAGGACTTTGTTTCAACTCTCTCTGCATCTTGACCATAGTCAGCTCCTTTGTCCCTTATGTCAATTTGATGAGGAAACTACCAATCATATGTTCTTACACTGTCCGTACTCACGTATCCTATGGCGGCACTCTCTTTGGCCTTTGAATACACAAGCATTCTATGCTTTTGGAGTGAGACACTGGGTTAAGTGTATCTTGAATCCTGATTCTTTCCAGATTCTCATTATTGAGCACCACAACTTTAAGCTTTTCGCAATCATTGCCATGGATAACATTTGGTTTTTACATAATAAAATTGTGCATGATAACATCTGTCCCAATATTGACACTTTTATTATTAATGTCCACAAATCTTTTCATTAACATTTAGCAGCATGGGGCAATGTAGAGCTCTTTCAAGCTCCTAGCTTGGTAGTTCTTCCTAGCAACTATTATCTTTTGACTTTCGATGTGGCAGCAAGAGGTAATACAAACACTACAGCAGCGGTCTGCTCTACGGCAAGCGGGGATATTCAATTTATATGCACAAAAGAAATTTGCAATACCAATCCTAATCAAGGCAAAGCCTATGCTTTGCTTGAAGGCGTCAAAGAAGAACTTGCAAGATCAATCAAGAGTATCATTATTGCAGGAGACTCAAATTGCAATTGACGCAGCACAAGATCCAGAAGTAGCAATGGACTGGTCTCTCCAACCCATTGCTCACGACACTCATTTTCAATTACATTTTTTTGTTAGTTGGATGATGAAAAAAATATATCGAGACTTTAATCGATGTACGCATTCAATTACGCATTCAATTGCCTTTACCAAAATCTATGGCTGCCTCTCAATAATCTCTATATCGTCGTGTTTGTTGAAGTTTCACAATGATAAAAATCTTCCAGGATGTTGAGTCTTATTATATTTTATGTTTCCTGTTATCTGTTATTTTATATTTCTAATGGTTTGTAATATCACGTATAACTGAACATTTTCTTTCATTAATATCACTTGCCCTAGAGAAAAAAAAAAATACACGATCGAGTGACCGAAGCTGCCAATTGCATGTCCTTGCATGCGATAACGCCAGCACGACTCCCAGTCAAATAAAAATCACAAATTAAAAATCTGATAATCATCTCATAAGGTGCCGCTTCTCGATCGATTTTGCTCAATTCTTTTTTTTTTGATAATGATTTTGCTCCTCAAATTATTATCATGTAATTGCACTTTTTTCTTCTATATAATTTCATTATAAATCATTTTTTTCATTATTAAAAAAATTAATACGTGAACAACAATTTTGCAGGGACAAAATAACGATAGAACTAGAGGTAAAACCATAATTTGATATTTAGTAGAGCGATAAATAAAATTTGTGATACATATTAATATAAATAATATATTTTTTACATAATTATATATAAAAATAATAATTGTATGGACATTTGGGTGATCTTTGAGATCTCATTTCTAGCACAAAAATTTTCAATTAGAATTAAATTATTAGAATAATTGTGGGATTAAGTGAGTAGAAAATTTTGATGTTAATGAAGTTAAAAATTAAAATGAAATTAGATGAATATTAAAATTTAAGAAATAATTTTAATAAAACTTTTGGAAAATGGTTTTTTATTTTTATAATTTGGAGGGAAATTTTTAATTATATATAAAAAATTATATATATTGAAAATTTTGGGGACAATAGGCCCCTATGCTCCACCTAGATCCGCCTCTGGATAGAACCAATTATACCATTATTGAATATAATAATTAATTAAACGCGTGAAATAAACAAATATTATTTGTAGACCAAGTAGAAACCCGACACAAATGATCACAAACCAAAGGCAATCGACAAACCAACTTATATAAAGAATAAAATAGAATATAATTAGATCAAGCCTGACAGAATTAATTACTAGGTAGGACTCTCAATGACACAAACTAGAGAGTAAGAGACTGTTTGAAGTTGTGAATAAAAATTTAAAAAGTATTTTTTAAGTATTTAAAGATATATATTTTTTAAAATATATATTTAATAACTTTATAAAAAATATTTTAAACAGTTAAAAAAGTTGAAGTCTTTTTTTTTTAAAGAGCAGTGTTATTCTGTCGCCTAGCATTGCTCCATTGTACACCCAGTCATTTATTTTTTTTTTATTTTTTCTCATTTTCTTATTCTTATATTTTTATTATCTTAAAATATTTTTAAAAAATATAAAAAAATTATTAATACACTAATAATCATTTTTTTAACCATCATGTATAAAAATTAAAAAAAATAAAATAAAATACATGAGATGTCAAAATAAAGTATCAAAATAAGGGGGTATACTAGCCTTTTTCTTTTCAAAAAGTATTAAATTGAAATTTTTATCAAACTCATGTAAATAATTATATATTTTAAAAAAGTTATTGTAATTAATTTTAAAAATGCTTTTAATACATGTATATCAAATAATAAATAATTTAAGAAATATAAAACTTATCATTTAAGTTATAAGCTATAAAGTTTTAAATTATAAGCTATATTTTTTATAGCAATTCCATATATGCATTAAGATCAGCTTGAGACACGTACGTCCCAAAATTATTAGACCTTTAGCCTTGTTTATTTTGGAGGATGAGACCAAAAATCTAAAATACATTTCAAATTTATTATTATACTTTTTTAAATCTCCATACAAAATATAATAAGAAATTCAAAATTTTCAAATTATCAAACTACTTTTTAAAATTTTTTATATAAAATTAATATTAAAAAAATATTTAATAATAATTTTTTATTTTTATATCATCTCATCTTAAAAATAAGAGAAATCCTGGGCCGGCCCTGGTGGCGGTGGGCAACACCGCCCGTTTGGGTCAGAAACAGGTTTAAGGCTGCGGCGGGTCGTCGGAGGTTGCTGTCGCAGGGGTGAGATTGCCGGAGCCTATCGGTCCCGATGGCATGGGCGGTTACTACATGAAAAGGCATCTTTTGCGGCGCCTTAAATCGCCACTAATAGTACCGAAAATCGCCACAAGTAACTGAAAATTTCATAGAAATGTATAAATCATTTGAATTTATGTATTATCAACTAAAAAATCTGGAACTGCTGAATCATTGATTGTCGTCATGCATAACACCAACTAGTAAACTCAACCTAATGAAATGGGGGTCAACTATTTATAAAAAGACTCCTTTAAGATCTCTTAAACAATTTTACCATTTGTGCACCAAGCTATTCAAAAGAAGAAATATAGAAATATTCTATAATTTAAATGCACAATTGATTGATGTAATAAATTATAAAAAACAGCAATGCCACACATACCAGAGCCAAAGCATATTGTATTACATAAGTCATTTTTTTTCCCATATTAATATGCTATGGATAACTATAAATATCTAAAGTGTGTAAAAATATGAAAATAGGCATTGATAGTAAGAACTTTTATTGATAGCAATACAATAACCCATGCATGTATTAGGATTATAAGCTTGCAAACCCACCAAGCCAGATCAGCTACAATTCCAAAATACCATTCCCAGCCATGAAAGATGAATTGGATAACATTTTCTTCATTTTCTAGACTATTTTCAAGCTCTGAACATATTGATCATATTACTCAATACTGGTACCATAACTTAACATATTTTTCCAACCCCTTCTACACAAAAACTCTAAGCCAAGAAACCCCAATATTTCCCTCAAATATTGGCTGGCAGCAAAAATAACAGCAACCAATACATTTTGTCTAGACCAAAAGCTATAGGAAATATTTCAAGCATTTCATTCAATCCACAAACTTTTCAAGTCATAATGACCTTTATGTTTGCTCCTTACTGTCATTTGTTTAGATTTAAAGGCATATTCACAAACTTCTGTGATTAGATGAGGAAAACAATACCTGCAATAATGTATCTAGCAGCAATGGCACATTTATAATTGAAGTTGTTGAACTATTGGATAGAAGATCATCTCCAATGAATCCCATTAGTCGGAGAGATGCAATCGCATAGTATGTCGTACCACCTACAGCACTAAAATGAATGTTATAGGCAAGAGTTGATTAATGTAGATGCAAACTTATTTTTCATTATTACAAAATAATGAATGAACAAATTCTCCACTAAGCTTATTCTCGTAAATTTCCTGCACTTTTCAACATGATCTCACATATTTTACTCTCAAACGTACCAAAAAAATATATATATATATATTCAACAACAAAATGAGATAATTAGCCTTAGCAACTATAAAAAATACTAATAATTAGCCCCACTTATAAAAACTATTACATCTAAGAAGATACCACAATCAAAATAGTCCAGACCATCTACATTTTCAGAGTGAAAATATGACTTGAAAAGTCCATACCACCATCAAAACAGTCCAGACTATCAAAACAGTCCATACCACCATCAAAACAGTCCATACTACCATCAAAACAGTCCAGACTATATACATTTTGAGACCATCTTTCAAACATAAGAATAGATCGAAATACTCTATTTGATAACAATATAAAGAGGGCAAAGAAACATTTTCCAACACTAGTGACTCTTTATGTCCTTTGGGCTATTTTTCCTAATTCAAAATTTGCAAAGCACATAATTTTTTGAATCTGAATCTTTTCTAAAGACTAGCAAAACCATTGTGACCTATGTATCACATTTACTATTATATTGAAGTCTGAAACTGCTTCCAAAAACCAACAAAGAAGCATGTACATACACAAAAAAATATAAAAAGTGCTTGAAAACTAAAATGGTCTGGTTTGGAAACTTACTTCCATAGAAAAGTCTCAAACTAACATCCAACACGTACCTGAATCTCCAACATTATAAGTAGTAGAATTATCCCCTTAAAAAATCTCATCAAACTACAAAACAGAAAACTTAGATTCAAACACCCAAAATCTGGAATATTATAGAAAACATGCGCAAAACTTAAATACTTATATTTATGATATTACCTTCTACCGAGACAATACTCCTGGGAATGGCCAAAAAATTGCTTCTTACAACCATCGTCGCTCCCACAAAAAATATATCAGTCCTAGCCTCTCATTGTTGTATATACAGAGATATATATATATATATATATAGCTGTATATTGTCAATAATATGTCAGAACTACACAAAAAATACACCCAAAGACCTCACAAAAAATTCTTCTCAAAATATGATTATTTCTTGAACACCAGCTCACTGCGTCTCTTGACGAGACGCAGCGATGGACGAACTCTGCCCCAACAACTCTCGCATCAGTCGGCCGGTTTCCTCTTGTCTCTGCTCTATTGCAACTAACTTTGCCTTAACATTCTCCAACTCACGGGTGGAAGCTTCAGCTACCTGCTTATGCTTCTCAATTGAAGCCAAGTACTCTTTCTCCCTAGCCTGGTCGCGCTGTCTTATAGACTCTGGGATCACCATCTCTCCCAGTCCTCTTGCGTAACCAGGTCTATGACCAAGTACTTCCCTAAATACCTCCGCGGCTACTTCATTTGTTCGTTGCTCCGGTTCTAGAGTCTCGAGTTGTTCAACCATTTTATTCTGCAATAGGAGATAATGAACAGATTACTTACAATCTAAGGTATTCAAAAAATTACATTAATCATATTTACAGAACCAGCTTGAAAAAATGGCAAATAAAAGTGTTCAATGGAGTTCGAGAATGTTACTCACATAATTTTCTTCAGTAGCTTCTGTGACAAAAGAATCTTTCTTCACGGATTAGTGGGTAGCCTTATAGAAGTCCACCATACTTTCCCCGTCATCACGCTACATGTGTTTACAATGTGTACTATAAATGTACATGTTCAAGCAAACAAAAAAGGTCAAACCTACTAGCCACTTCATTTGGACTCTAAACGCTTTGAGTGAAATAAGGAAAGAAAAATATCATTATATCCTCTACTTGTTGTGTAAATTAAGTGACATAGGACGATGTGTGTACGTCAAATAGGGAAACAAAGTGTTTAGAGCTTATACCTTCTCTGCCAATTTCCTAACAAAGGATTTACGACCGGATGTGTGGTTTATTTTTTGTTTTTTTCTGTTCTCTCGATTCTGCTCTGATATTTTCTGGCATGGCAAACATACATTATGAAAACTTATTAAAGTTTAAAACACCAAAGACTTAGATACTTAGAATTTTGTTCAAATACATTACTGGTTTGGATTGAAAAAACTAACAAGGCATATACCTTGAATTGCTCGCTGCTCCATCTCATGCAGAGCTTGACCCAGACCATGGGGGTGACCAAACTACACCCAGCCGCCAAAGCTTCATCATTGTTTGGAAATGAGGTATAAATCTTATGCAGTTCATGGTGGAATGCATTAAAGCGCTTCCTTAGCTGTTTAGTCACTGCCAGGCAATGGTTCTCTAGCTCCCATTCTAATTCAAAATCACCCTGCACGTCGAAAAAATACCGTTATAGGAAATCACCAAACCCATCATTTCCATTGTGTAAAACCAATAGTACTGCCAATGTCATAAAAGTCTTACCCGAATTCGGTCGATTAACTGATCCTTCATTGGTTGGGGTACATCATTCCATCGTGGGTAGCTCATATCACAATGCTGTTTAACTATCCATGTTATACGAGCAGTAAACATGGATGCATTCTCACAGCACGGAGCCGTTTTCCCAAGATTTATCTTTAGGGGCACCCTACCATGCTTGCGTAGTTTCTCAAACTCAGTTAACTTCGCAGGCCCACGTCCACGCCGTGACGTCTTAGGCTAGGTCAAAGGTGTGTTTGCTGGGACCTCTTCACCTGAATGGTGTGGTGGCAATAAATTAATATTCAAATGCCGAAATGCATGTAAGCGAGAAGAAGACACTGATCATATTGAACTTTGTTTAATTAAAAAAGTCTGGATATGTGAACTATACCGATTGGCCCGCTATCAGCCACTTGTTCTAGCATGTTTGCTGGGACCTCCTCACCTGAATGAGAGAATGACAATAAATTAATTGTCAAAGGCCTAAATGCATGTAAGCAAGAAGAAGACACCAATCATATTAAACTTTGTTTAAGGATGAAAATATTGGATATACCGATCGGCCCGCTATCAGCCACTGGTTCTTGCGTGTTCGTTGGGACCTCCTCACCTGAATGAGAGAATGACAATAAATTAATTGTCAAAGGCCTAAATGCATGTAAGCGAGAAGAAGACACCAATCATATTAAACTTTGTTTAAAGATGAAAATATTGGATATGTGAACTATACCGATCGGCCCGCTATCAACCACTGGTTCTTGCGTGTTCGTTGGGACCTCCTCACCTGAATGAGAGAATGGCAATAAATTAATTGTCAAAAGAATACACCAATCATATTAAACTTTGTTTAAGGATGAAAATATTGGATATGTGGACTATACCGTTCGGTCCAGAATCAACCATTGGTTCCCTATTTGGCTCAGCCTCTTGAACTGGGTCCGCACACGGGAGCTCAAATATTTGACTTGGAGGTTGGGTGGAGTCATCTAACCCGACCTCATCAGTTAGAGCCAATCCTGGCCTTTCACAATCACCTATTCGGCAGCCACGTGGCTACTTGGCACAAGATCTGGGACGAACCCAACTTGGAAAACCTCGGCCTCGTCGGTGGGGCCGACCACGGACACCGTCCCCCATCTGGTCACCTATATGTAAAAAACATACAATGTTGAAGAGTCCGATGATCATGTATAACATAGCAAAAATGTTATGGATGTGGAAAAATGAATACCTGGGCCGTTGATGCTCCGCATGACCTCCTAATGGGGATGAAGAAGTTCTAACCGTCTTTTATCCGATCACCTGAGAGGAAACAAAAAGAAAAATCTTAATTAGATGACACTATTTAAAGGAATTAAATCCAACACATGGAGTGTAATTAAGATAATACATGACATGATAATTTTATATGCACTTTGAATGCAATACTCTTAAGTATTGTATAGAAGTCATGGTCAATCATGCATAAGTCGATATAACCATAGGTCGGTAAATTGAATCATACCTACGCTCATATGTTTAAGTGCATACATAAATAAGTATTCTAAGTATGTTAGATCCTTCTTAGGTTGCCTATTCTGGCTCAGACTCTTCACTGGTGGATAGGTCATCATCATCTGAGCTTTCCTCATCATCATAAGTATCTCCAGAAGCAGATGGAACCAGACCATCATCAATGAAGTCATCCAACCCTCATCCATCACCAAGAGGCGCCTAGATCTCACGTGTATCAATATGGGTGGGTTCTATATCAATCCTACTAAGAGATCCCGACACTGGGCATGCGCCGCAATACAAAAGTGGATAATCATATGATTGCTTATTTCCTTGATAGGCATCATCATCGCTTGATGAATCATCAATATCGTCTAAAGCCCTCGGTACTGTTAGAACATCGTAGACATTCCTATTATCATACCTTTGCACAGCAAACCAGTTCCCTTTCGCCGTCAAATCTTTAATGTAAAAACACTGAGAAGCCTGGCATGCCAATACAAACGGTTCGTCCTTATACCGAGTCCTGTCCATGTTGACACTAGTCATGTGATCGTCTACTCGGACTCCCCGTTTCTTATCTCCAACATCAAACCAAGAACAACTGAACAAATGTACTCTTCGACCACCCATATAACGTAACTTCACAACATTATTGATAACACCATAAAAGTCAACGTTATTAGTAACTTGGTCACCAGTTACCACTACTCTTAAATTTTGTGATTGCCGGCGAAGCTCACGATGCTTGGTATGGAACCGTTTACCGTTGATAATACAAATAGCATATGAGGTAACCCAACGGTCAGGACCGCAAGATAACGCATACAAATCATCAGACACACTGAGTGGGCTTCTACTACGCTCCTCCTGGACCTACAACATTATATTGTGTTGAAATCATCAAGCAATAGTGGAAGCAAATTTGATTGACCCCAGGGTCAAATTCATTCTACGTAGACAGAACGAACTGGGGAAAACTTACACGTTACATGAACCAAGTTGGGAACTCAGTTTGGTGCGTGCTCTCAATAGCATTTGGGTTTGCCATCTTGCATTTGTCATAGTGCTCCCTGTATTTGGAGAATACAAGCAGGCAAACAATTAAATAATAACACTGTAACGTAGAAGTATCATGGATTGTCTCAAGTCACTAATCATATCCATAAGGAAGTTGGGATTACTTACTCTATATAGCTTCCAATCTTATCGCAGTTGTTAAGCATGTACCATATGGCTGAGGTATGAAATTTATCTTCTAATTGCACATTAGTAGCCATGCCCAAAGGACGAAGTTTTTGAGAAAAAATTATAAATTCATCAACATTTTCTTCTCCGCCCGCATCAATGTTGTGTTCCAGACGATTAAACTTTCTCTCAACCTCTTGGAGATACATCGAACAAAATGTCAAACACTTTCTGTGGATATAGGCTTCTGCTATTGAACCTTTTGGCTGGGCTTTATTTTTAACATACCGCTTGAACTTACCCAAATATCTCTCAAACGGGTACATCCACCTATATTGAACTGGACCTCCGAGCATGGCCTCATGGGGTAAATGGACAGTTAAGTGAACCATAACATCAAAAAAAGATGGAGAGAATATCATCTCTAGTTTGCATAGAACGGTGACTATATCATGTTGAAGTTGTGAAAGGCAGTTGACATCCAGGGTTCGGGCGCACAACTCTTTGAAGAAACTGCTAAATTCAGTCAGAGCCAAACCAATATCACTCCTTAAGAGCCCTCCCACAGCAATAGGCAGTAATCTTTGCAAGAAAACATGACAGTCATGGCTTTTGAGACCAGAAATTTTACAATCCCTTATAGACACACAATGCGTGATGTTGGAAGCAAACCCATCTAGAAATTTTACCTCAGCAAGCCACTCGCAAAATTTATTCCTTTCATACCCATGTAACGTGTATAATGAATGTGGCATTGTAACACGTTCATTGATCCACTTTAGATGTAATTCTTTTTTGAAGCCCATGATTTCTAGGTCACGGCAGGAATTTATATTATCCTTAGTTTTGCCTGGAATGTTCATTAATGTGCCCAAAATGTTATCGGCAATATTCTTCTCTACATGCATGACATCAAGATTATGTCTTAGCCGTAATGTTGACCAATAAGGTAGGTTGAAGCAGATGCTCTTCTTAGTCCAGTTCAACTCCTCTGCAGTCCGTTTTCTCTTCCTACCAGACTTACCAAATTGAACATCTCCAAACATTTGTAATTGAGTCAAAAGTAGCGCTCCATCAACTAAATTTGGTGGCATGCGATGATCTTCTCTACCGTTGAATAATGTTTTTCTGGATCGCCAAATGTGATCGGTAGGTAAAAAACGTCGATGTCCCATATAACACTATTTTCTACCAAACTTCAACCATAAGAAATCATTGCTAGCATTGCATCAGGGACAAGCCAATTTCCCTTTGTTGACCAAACTGAAAGATTATCATAAGCAGGAAAGTCATTGATTGTCCACAATAAGGTAGCATGAAGCACGAATATTTCCTTAGTGGAAGCATCATATGTAGGTAGACCTTCTTCCCACAATTCAAGTAACTCATCAATCAACGGTTGTAAGTAAACATCAATATCATTCCCTGACGATTTTGGACTAGGGATAATGAGGGATGTCATGAAGAACTGGTCTTTCATACATAACCACAGCGGCAAATTATATGGGACAAGAATCACCGGCCAAATGCTATACAGTTTAGCCATATTGTTGAAGGGAATGAAGCCGTCGCTGGCCAAGCCGAGCCTAACGTTGCGGGCATCCCGTGCAAACCAAGTATGATTTTGGTCAAATGTCTTCCAAGGCTTAGAGTCGGCAGGATGTCTCATAATATTATTCTCCCCAGTCACCCGCTACTCCTTATGCCATCTCATATCATCTGCTATTTTGTCTAACATAAATAGACGCTGTAATATTGGCTTCAAAGGAAAATGTTGTAGAACTTTTTGAGGGATGACTCGTGAACTGTGGGTATTTGGTACCCAACGTGAAGCATTGCAGATAGGGCACTCATTAAGATTAACATTGTCCTTCCAGAATAAGACACAGTCGTTGGGGCATGTATGGATTTTTTGGTACTTGAAACCCATACATTTCTCTAAAGACTGTGCCTCCTGATTATGATTGTGGCAATGAAACATCAGGAAAGGCAGACCGTAGAAGGCTTAGGAGCATATCGAAAGACTTGATTGACCACCCGCCGATTGTTTTGATGTGTAACAACTTCACAATGAAGGAGAGCTTTGAGAACTTTGTGCAACCCTTGAACAGAGGACGTTGAGCATCCTCGAGCAATTGCTCAAATGTTGAGTTTGGATTGGGTTGTCGTCTTGATTGTTGGGTGGGGGATGTAGTGTTGTCTTCGGGACATGCCCCGTATGTACCTACCCGTATGTCATCTAACATATGATCCATGTCATCAATGAACCTGTCCTCCACTCCAATCCCAGGATCATCTAATATATCGTCATCAATGACTGGGAGAGTGTTTCCTCCTCTCTATGAAATATTCATTGAGTATAGTTGGATTTATTCCTTTTATGAACAAGTGAGACTCTACTTCAAATATAGATAAGTGGAGATTACTCAAACATCTAAGGCAAGGACACCGAATACGATCACTTCCGATGGAATGGTTTCGTGCCATTGTGAGGAAATTTCTAACACCTTCAGCATAGGCAAGTGACCCAAGTCTATCTCTCAGATTCATCCAGCTTTTATCCATCTAAGAAGAAGAATCCAAAAAATAAGTCAATTGTAGAAAAATTCCTTTTAAGTAGATGGAGTATGAGTCACATATAGGGATGAAAATATTTTGCAAATTAGGTGGACACTTCTCTCATAAATGGAAAGCTAATGTACTAGATGTGGAACCAAAGTGGCAGAAGGGGGACTCAAACATTTTCCTATTTTTTTTAGCAGAGTTGGAATGAGGGGTTCTCATATAGATCACTTAAGACACCTCCACTTTATGTCTCAAATTTGTCTCAGATTCTTACAAGCAAACTATATATATAGTTGCTAACAAGCTTATAACACCATTGTGCCACAAAGCGAGATACTTTTCCAGTTTCAGGATTAATATCTCATTCCTTTGGAACCTGGAATAAGCTAGTTACATATTTACGTACTTAACTTTTCAGGCGCACAGGAAAAATGGTTATAGTTAGTACAAACAAAAACTATCAGCTATTGATGCTAGGACTAGTTATGAACAGACAAAATCTTCCTAAAAAAATATTTAGTAAGTTAGGCGCCCAAAAAAAAGTTCAGATCTAAAAAAAAATTCTAGCATGTTCAAGCAAAGCACCAACTACAATAACCCTAGGATACTAACCCCATATAAAAGGGAAAAACAAACTAAACAAAAAGAAACAATATTTGCAAAATCTGTCATAAACACCTTTAGGCATTTCCTTTACACATACATACATAAATGTATAAAAAACATACATATATATACCAACACTGACAGCAAAGCATTAGCAAACAAAACGAGAAATTGAATATCACAATGCCAATGAGGATAGGGCTACTAACGATTCAAGAAAACATGATTTTATACTAAAAACTGCAAGTGAGCACAAAATTTTATACCAAAAGCAGCAAGGTCCCATAAAAGGGATTAGATGAGTAATGATGTCTTAGAAGATATGTGATTAATCTTGACCTTTAATTTAAAGTTGTCTAAACCTTTTTTTCCTTTAGTTTCATTGCAACAACCCTAGCTTCGATGAGTTCCAACTATGCAGTCTACATATTTTGGCATTACATAAATGATTAGGAGAAGAAATTAAATATATACGCATGCATGGGAATTTATGACCAGCATTCAAAAATAACTTATTTTCGATGGATTCATGATAAAGATCAGCTAGCTAGCATTTAATATGTCAATTGCATCTCTCAAACATCATCTCCATTGTATAAAAACAAACCACAAGTGTACCTACCTATTCACATGTGTGCCCATTAATCATCACAACAAAACAATCCACTGGAAACATAACCAGCTCTGTGCTGCTTGTCTCCTCCATGTTGTAGTCTCAATTTTACTCTTCCTAGCTAGGTTTTATATGCTAGAGTTGATGGTGCTCTGTTGCCTTTATTGCCTAAATAATTATGCATAACACACGTATAATAATTAACCTTTATGAATGACGTAATTATAATTTTGTTAAATTCCTGATTATAGTGTTATATATATATATATGTTAGTTTTGATATCTATATGTTAGTTTTGATATCTATATATATATGATTGCTTAATTAGAGGTATTAATCTAAAAAATATTTTTAAATATTGCCGCTCTTCTTTTATTCAATATCTATTATTTCACCCACAAATTTCTTTTCCTTAGTTGGCCATTTCAAAGCCAATCAATCTACTCCTTTTTTTTTGGAAGAACAAACTTCTCACGAAATCCATGCACCCAAACACAAATAAACTTATACAAAAAAAAAAGGCCAAAGTTCTCATCTTGGTCAGTGTGAGTTAAGAGATTAACAATACAATATTTGTCCTCTCATTTGGGTCTAGCTGACCTGGCTATAACAATTGTTTATATATATATATATGTATATATATAAATAGTTTCCATTTATTTCAGCAGTATATATGTGTATATACATATAGGATAATGCTAAGTGAATCGAAGTAATTATCAATGCTAATAGTTGACCTATCAATAAACAACACATCTAATTAAACCCATACAAGATCATAATTTTGCTCCCAATCAAAATCCAAAATACCACATTGTATAGAATAAACTTCAAGCATGTTTAAACAAGTAAGATATCTAGTAAATCAAGCAGAGAATAAACTTGAAACCATGTTTAAGCAAAACCCCAACCTTAAAGCATGTTTATATGCAGTAAATCAAAAGCCCTAACTTATCCCCACAGGACTGAGTGTTCAAAATCAGGTAGAGGTCTCACCACAAGAGCAGCAGAGCGTTCTACAGAAGGCGCAGATGGGGGAGCGATACCCAAATCTCAGTTCTGGATTCCTCAAAATCAAATCTCTCTAAGCTGTGAAATAGTAGTACTCTCTATGATTAGGAAACAAAAAACAAGTATTTTCTACTATAAATCGTCGTTTCTAATGAAATAATTGAGAGACAGTTTCGGTTACCTAAAAAACTCGAGAATGAGAAGCAGAGTTCCACGCATAGATGGATTTTAGGGTATCGCCGGTGAGTTGGTGGCACCCGTACGTCACTGGCGGGTTTCTGTAACGATGAAACTCGAAATCGGTGATGAATCCGGCACCGATTCCCGTAAAGTTCTTTGCAGACCAAGGTTTTCGTGGGAGGGAGGGAAAATGCTGAGTGCGGGAAAGATAAGAGGGAAATGTGGGTGGGGGGAAAAAAAAGTATAAGAGCGCTGAGGTTTCGCGTGTGGGTTCATTAAAAGGTCTTTTGCGACGAAAAAATTCGAGGCAAAAGTATAATTTTTTGAAACTACGGATATAAGGGCGACTTAATTCGTTGTAAAAATGAGAAGACCTATTACAACGCAAGAAATCGCCACAATATTAACTAAAATCGCTGCAATAAATCAGTTAGTCACCGATACGTTATAAATTTACAGCGGTGTCAAATTCGTCGCAAATATTAATCTTACCCAGTGAATTCATTTTCGGCGCCTATAAAATCGCTGGAAAAAATACATTTTCTTGTAGTGGGTGTCGCCCACTGCTATCCACGGCGGCTCCATCTGGGCTGAGGTCAAAAGCTCCCTATTAAATCATCTTCATTTTATTTTTTTTATTATGTTTTTTTTATTTTTTATTTTTATTATATTTTTTATTGTATTTTTTAAATTGTATTTTTTTATTATATATTTTTATAGAGAATAAAGATACAGACTGCCTTCAATGCTAAAGATAGCCCGACCAATCCACAATACTATCCTAAAAATAAAGGGAACAAAATCTAGGAAAAAACCTTCCCACTGATCTAGTTTGTAATCTCAGAAAAAACATCCAGCAAATCATTAGCTACCACGTAAGCTTTTTCATTTAAGACAAATGAGGCCGCACTGCACCAGATTGACGCTCATCCCTAGGAACAATTTTTTTCTTCACACCACTATCCACCATCTGTTGTCGCGGGGTTGCTTTGTCCACCATTTTTTGGCGAACCAAGCACTTTTTTTTTTAAGAAAAGGTTGAGAAATATTCATAGATTGGAGAAATTTTCAAAGAAAAAATGTTCTGGAGAGAGGGGTGGACGCAAAAGTTAATTAGGGGGGAAGAAGTCAGAGAAAGGAGGTATGCACAACAACAGAAAATAAGAAGTTTTGAAAGAGAGCAAGAAAATCATCTTTTTTTTCTTTATATGCCATCGACGAATCCAAAGAAGCTTTTTGATTTTTACGGATTCGGTCTCATATCCTCCAGAAACAACTTCCAAATTTATAGATTTTTACTGATTCGGCCTCAAAATCCTTAAAATCTCCATCCCACGTGGCTTCAGTTGTTTTCTAATGATTTTTATTGATTTTTACTGGATTTTGATAATTTCCCTCTAATTTTCTAATTACCATAAGAAAAAAAAAAACAAACTAGGGATTCAAGATTATGGGAGAATATGCTGTTGATAAATCTGCAATTTCATCAAGATAAAGTCTGCTTGTTGTGTTTTATTTGGTGTGGTCGAGCCTATTCCTGTTTTTATGTTTTATCTGACGTGGATGCAGATGATTAACGAGCTGCTAAACTCTAATAATCAGCTGGACCAGTGGGGAGGGACTCTCTTAAATTTAAATCTTATATCTTTTTATTATCTAACGTAGGGGTGTTCATCCGGATTTCGGATTTAGGAATCCGGAACTCGGATTCAAAATTTCCTTAAAATTTTTTTAAAAATATTTCAAAAGTATTAATAAATAAATAAAATTTTAAACCGGGTCGGGTACAACTCGGCCCGGATGAACAGGCCTAATCTAACAGTTATTTAATGATTTTTTTTTAAATTTTTAATTCAATTTTTTTTTTTTTTTCATTAAATTTAACTTCATCAACCATCCGTTTATCTGAATTTTAAATTGTTGAGATTATTAAAATTTAGTCTTTTGATTCAAACTCTTAAATCAAATACTTCAAATTTAAATATAGTCAAATTCAAAACTCTTATCTTCTCAAGAATCATTATCCGAAACATTCTATCAACTCGAATCCATTTAAACTATCCCTCAATTACAAATTGAAAATATTCCTAGATTGAAACCAATACACAATTTCAAACCCAACTCAATTTTTTTATAATTGAGGTTACTCTTCTCCATCATCTATAAAATTCATTCAAGATTCCTACTAAACGGTACAAAATATATAAATTATATATAATTCATATAACATGCAAATTATAAATTACTAATATTTTATTACTAGTATTTTATTAGTAATAAATTATATAATATGCAAATAATAATAATAATAATAATAATAAAGAAAAAGCCTCAGCTTAGCTATTTTATAACTCTTATATTTGTTTCTGGATTTATTAATTAGTTTATCCAAATCTATATATTTGGAACCAATCTATATAGAAGAAGTTTGATTTATCCAAACGAAAGGTGGGTTATTATAAAGAGAAAAAAACAAAAAAAAAAACACAGATAAAACAAAGGATTGCAAACTTTATATTCAGGTAAGAAAATTCAACCCCAATGGTGGGCTTGGAATCTAACCGGAATCCATCTTTTGCTCTGAATCTCTCTGATAAAAAAAAAATATATAAAAGGAAAATAAGAAAACTTTCAGAAGAAAATGAAGTTTACAAGAAGAGGTAAATATCTATATCTATATCAGTATATATATGGATAAATTTGAAACAAAGTACTTTTAGCAGTTCCTTTGGCATTGTCTTTTGGAGGTACAGAGTATTTACTGGTGAAAACATTGAGGTAAGACGTCATGGTTGTTTCCTGATGTTATCAAGATCTGTGGGTGTCGTTCCATTAATGAATTGCCTCAGCAGAAATATATATATTTTTTTAAGAGAATAAATTCTTGAAAAGATAAAAATAAACTTCATATGTTAAAAAATAATAATAACAGCATTAGCATCGTTATTACTCCTATAAAAAAAATTACATTGTTATTACTATCAAATTTATTAGTAATATACAAATTAATATTTATTAATTGTTCCGAGATGTTAATTTTTTTTATTAATAAATTATGTTAAAAAAATTATTACGTCATAAATATTAAGCGATCTTTGATAAATACTTCACTTTATAATTATATTATTAAACCTATTATTGCTGACAGTTAACTATTACATATAAATAAATAACTAATTAAAGAATTCAGAAATATTTAATTTAAAAGAATGAACATGAAAGAAAGGCACAAATATCGTCTGAATGTAAGATGTCTGAATTACTACATTTAGACGACACGTCTTTTAAATATGCAGTGTAAAAATTAAAGCTTTAATGGTAAAATGCCTTTAAAACTGAAATTATGCGACTGAATTGAGTTCTATTAAGACGACACGTCTTTCAAACATGCAATGAAAAGCAAAAAAATAAAAGAAGTTTAAGAGTCGCTTTATACGAAGTGGGTTGGCTTCGTAGATGGGCTGTGCTAAATTGCTTCCCAAGTTTTCACTTACCAGATAAGTTTTTAATATGAGATATTCACACATATGTGTGCCCTTAGTTTTGAAGAAGTCTCGAAATAAGATAGGGGTAAAATTGGAAAAAAAATCTTGTTCAAGTGCCTGCTTATTGCCGCTTATTATATATAAGATATATATATATATATATATATATATCTTATTCAAAAAAAAATTCTATATACCATAAAATCATCTTACACCAATGAGAACACAAACTGAGATTGTAAAAATTTCTTATGTGCCCAAAGAGTGAGATGAATGACAAAAATAAAATAAAAATAAAGGAAAAACATTATAAGTATGGTTTGAATTTTTTTATACCTATTTTAGAATATATAAGTATAAAAAGATTGTTCAAATATGTTTTTTTGCAAATATTTTGAAGAAATGCAAAAAAATTTAAACCACTCCTAAAACTTCTTTCTAGTATTTTAATCAAACGTCTCTTATTAATGCCACACCAATAGGCACACAAGTGGAAATTGTAAAAATGCCATTACTGAGTTTAATGAAGACATTAGAGTTCAAGTCAAGATTGAGTGATAATTAAGGGTCTAATTACAAACTTTATGCTGGGTTTGCAATTTTTGTTATGGGTATTCTTTTATAAATTTTAGCTTTGCTTGTTTCTGTTTGGGTATTTATTTTTTCTTTCTTCTGTTTTGTTGTCTATTTGTTAATTTAGATTTTTTCATGCGAATGTTTAAAGTTCTGGTCTAAATAGAAGAATGCATGTCGAAGTGAACCAAATAAAAAAGCAAAAAAAAAAAAATCAAACACATGTACATCACACCCAAAATAACTTACAACACTATAAAAAAAGGAGAATACAAAAAAACATTATTTAGATATGAAAGTATGCTATCAGATTTGATGGAAGGAAGATCAAAATAGAAGTACGAACAACAAAACTCCAACAAAAAATGAACAAAACCATATTATAAACAATTATTTCACTCAACTTCTTTCCAAATATCTTCTCTATTAAAATGGTGACCATTCTTATCAGCACAAGTACTAAAAAAAGGGGAAAAATAAATAGGTTTACAATTGAGGCTCTTGGGCTGTTTCACTAATCTTTTACCACATTTTAAAAATATTTTATGTATATTCATGTAAATGGAAAAAAAAAGGAGTTTTCAAACAGTATGTTGGATGCATTAATTTCTTCATGATCTCATGGGAATTAGGTTTGTTTACTATTGCTGTAAACAACGAAAATAGTAAAATGGAAGAAAGACAAAAATACAATAAATAAAACATAAAACAATCCACAGAAAAACAAACATAGAAAAATAGCAAAAGAAAAAACTATTGAATACTTGTACTCAAATTAATACTTCAGAAATCAAGAACATAATATAAAATAAAAAAAATTACACGTCTTAACCAGACTTTTACCTCTATTCCATTGTGAGATTTTTGTAGTTCATGCGTGTATGTTTTAGGAAAGGGAGATGTTGGGGGTCGGTCCGTCCGACCCCCATATACAATCAACCCCTACAAAATATACTACAAAAAGTTATAAAAAATACAATAAAGTATAATAAAAAAATATAAAATGAAGAAAAAATAATTAAAAAAATAATATAATAATAAAAACACAATATAAAAATAAAATGAAGATAATTTTAAAGGATATTCGGCCTCAGCTCAGACGGAGGTGGCGCCGGCGGCGGTGGGCGACACTGCCCACCCCATCATGACTGCCTGGCTCAAGCGATCCCACCCCTTCGACGGCGACCCCCGGCGACCTCCGGTGTGCCCTACGCAGCCCCAAACCCATTTCGGGTGTCGCCCACGGCCACCGGAGCAACTGGCAACCCTTTTTCAAGGGGATTAAACGAACCGATCCCCAATTAATCCTTTTAGGAAATTGATGTTCTATTTTTGAGTATTTTGAATGGTTGGACTAATGGGATTATGAATGCAAATGAGAACATGAATGCGGAATATAAATATAGAATTTTCTGCATGTCCTTCTTGACTTTTCAATTGAGTGTTATGTTATGAATATGTGAATATGAAGAGGCATAGGTTTTGAAAATAATCTTAACTGACAATAAATTTATTGTTCTACAAGGCGTGCATGAGAGAGTAATAAAAACAATTGTATTCTCCAAAAGTCCAACTGTCTTACTTTAATTGTATTACCAAGAATACAAATGGACGTGAATAATTGCATTTCCTGCAGGGCGTGCATGGGAGAACAATAAAAACAATAGTATTGTAAATACAGACTGTCTTACTTTAATTCCATTCTCAAACATACAAATGGACTTTCAATAGAGGACGCGAATAATTGTATTTACGTTGATCGATGTGAATAATTGTATTTTTTTAAACCAATTTAGGCTGGGGTATTTAATGATATTTAATTCTTCTTTTAAGTAACAATTCAAACGGGTGGTATTAAACAGAGTTAAAACAGAAAATTAATTATGAACGATAACACTTTAACAGACCGTTAAATGAATACTTTTTCGTTAGATAATTATATTATATATATAAATCTTTATATATATAAAGTGGCTATCTAACATAAATTTTTATTTCTCCGTTAAGGTTAACATTTTCCGTCAGTTTTTATTAAAATTAATACTGCATCTAATAAGAATTACCGTTTTAAACACAATTTATTAAATTTATTCACCGAAATAATGTTCTTGGTATTAAAATTAATTACACCTCTTCAACCTTCTACAATAATAAACTTTCCATTTAAAACTCATTTAACATTTATTTAATACCACTTAATACTTTAAACACAATTCATTAAACCTATAAATAATGTTAGAAATTTCTATTTTAGAATTCCTACTTAGGACATATTTTTTAATTTTATTTTATGTAAAATAAATATAGAATAATAATAATAATATAGAATGACACAATAATAGTATAGAATATATAGATATAACAATATATATAGAAATAAACCATTCATAACAATTTATACGTTAGAGAGTTTAATTTTATTCATGAAAATCTTATTCTTATTATATGATTAATAATTTAATTTTTTTAAAAATAATTTATAATTTTAAAATGAATGCATTATTTATTAAATTAACTATATATACAGTATATATAGTTAATATACGGTATATACAATTTATTATAATTATATTAAATTGGTAATAATAAGCAATAAATATAATTAATATTATATGTTTGATATTTAATTGAAATATATATGATTAAATAAATTTATATAAATTATAAATTATAATATAACATTCTTATATAAATTATCAACTATATAATGCTTATCAACTATATAAATTATCAACTATATAATACATGGGAGAACAATAAAAATAATAGTATTGTAAATACAGACGGTCTTATTTTAATTCCATTTTCAAAAATACAAATGGACTTTCAATAGAGGACGCGAATAATTGTATTTACGTTGATCGATGTGAATAATTGTATTTTTTTAAACCAATTTAGGCTGGGGTATTTAATAATATTTAATTCTTCTTTTAAGTAACAATTCAAATGGGTGATATTAAACGGAGTTAAAACAGAAAATTAATTGTGAACTATAACACTTTAACAGACCATTAAATCAATACTTTTTCGTTAGATAATCATATTATATATATATATATATATATATATATATATATATATTCTCACAAAATCTATTCAAAAGCTCGTAACACTGCATCAATGTAGCATTGCTTTCATAATTGTTGTAATCGCGCACTATTACGTACGATGGAGGAATTGAAAGTTACATGCATGCATCTCATTACTATATATATATATATAGACAACACATGTGGTAACGATCGACTATACTTCCTCTCTTTCTTATTTCTACATAGAGTACCAGTGATCATGGACCACGCATGCAAATTCAGACCACCAGTTACTACAAAAAAAAATAAGTATTTGTAACGAATTTTGTGACGAAGTTAATTATTTATAACGAAAATATACTCATTTTAATACAGTTTAACCATTTTAATATATAATAGTTGGTCATGAATAATCAATTTTCTTATAATGAGTTTTAATATATATGAGACCACCAGTCCGTGCTACTTGTGTTGATCTCAACTTAATAAAAATGTTTTTAGAAACACACACATGGCCGCTCGTGTAAAAATGGTGTAATTAATTAGGTTTGAATTTGAAGCACTACTTTGGAAGTTCACCAAACTATATGTGTAATGTGGGAAACGATTTATTCACATTTTATACGTAAAAATATCCCAAAAAATAGTTATATATACCCACCAATCACTTTCCAAAACAAAAAAAGACTCGAAAAATTTTGATTTTGATTTTTTTTAAAATTTAAAGTGACGACGAGCCTAAAAGGGAGCGCAAGTTTTTTTGTTTTTGTATTTATGTTTTTCTTGTACCTTTAATTGTGCTAGAACTCGGAAGTCTTGTTCGCGCTAATTTACAGGACGATCGAGCTTGATAGCCCACGACCAAGCCCATGATGATATCTTTATGATGGTATATACTTGGGCGGACAGTTACTGTTTCTCAGCCCATTCAAATGACTACGCTTGTCCCAATGCTAATTACTTCGGCCCGACCACTACAATAACATCCGTTGCTATTTGTGGTCACGTGCTACTATTTTTTTTTTTTTTTGAGCAAATAAAAGTAATATTACTAAAACCAAATACAAAGTACAAGAGTTTCAAGATAAAAGAATATTACAAGATGAGTATTTCCTATTATGAAATTGTAAAAGGCTTGGGGGAATTTGAATTAGAGGAAGGTATCTTAGAGCTTGCACATTGCTGCTACCTATTGTGCTAACTCATGCATGTATTAATTATTGGATCGATGAATTTTTTTCACTTTTCAAGATTTGAAATTTTGAAGTAGATGCTTTATGTTATTAATGATGGGGTCCAGGATCCAGTCTTAATTGGAGGAGTTTATAATAGCTTATATGACTACATTGGAGTCTCATTCCAGTATGATGTATTCCATTTTTCTTAGTTGAGCCTCTTGAATGGCCATGAAAGTTGCCGAAACTTCACCTGTACTAGGTTGAATATTTTGGATGAAGTCCTTCGCTAAAAGGACCTTCTTTTGGTTGTCTTTGCCTATTGCTAAAATAACAGTGTCTTTGTCTCTTACAGCCACGTCAAAAGAGAGGATCTTTTCCTCAGTTGATCATAACGTGCTACTATTTTTACGTTCACACTCATTCGGAACTAAAATGAGATTGTATTGTATTTAAAATCCATTCAATCCTTTGGTACCAAAGTAATCACAATATCACATGATTAAATTTAAATATTTTAATTTATTAACCATATGGGTGTATATGACACAATATAAATATTCATTTTATGCTTGTAAATATATAATATAATATATATATATATATATTCTTGTCTTTTTATAGAAAATTTTGAAATTAAGTAGAGGTGGCAAATCGTGTTTTCAATGTTCATATTGTGTACGTGTCATATTAAGTCATGAATATTCGACTATATAAGTCAACCCAAATCCTATCGTTAAGTTAAATGTATCAAACTTTCAAATTCTAACCTAACTCATTTAGATAATATGTTGTTGTGTGGTGTTACTCATTTTGACCCATTTAATAATTAATTAAAAATATATTAACATGACACAATTAATTATTTAAACTTGTTTATTTCTTGTAAATGAGTGGAACTAAAATGTATTATTCATTGACTTTTTTTAAAGAATAATTCATTTGTCTTGATTAACGCCACGTCATATAAAAGTTAAAATCTGTATTTATTAATAATCATAATATCTAAAAAATATATTAATATTTTTAAAATTCTAACATATAGTATCCAATAGTAAAATTATAATCAACTGTTGCTCAGATGACTAATACAAGAGGGAAGGTAAATTGGGTTATATTAAAAAAATTAACACTTATAAAACAAATACATAATATAAAATATAAATAATATACGAAAAAGCAAAAAATATAAAGAGTAAAGATAAGAAGAAGTAAATTCAGTATTTTAACGAAGTTCAGCCCCACTACCTACGTCCTCGCCTCAAGCTACCCCTTGAGGATTCTAAATTCACAATTCAATCTCCTTCAGGTGGAGATAGAAACCTATGACAACTTTAAGCAACACCGTTATAAAAAATTCGTATAAAACACCCTCTACACTTACAATCACCTCACACTTGGTGATTTAACTATTCCCTGTATAGAATACTTTCTATACACACAAGGGTTATACACACCCTCTTACAAATACAAGAGCTAATAGTGGGTAGATTATCAGAGTACACTTCTCAATGAGTGAAATAAGAACAATACAGTGCAACTTATATCTCTCTCAAAATGAATAAGGATTAAGGTACAAAACTTAGGGAAGAGAGAATGATGGCTTTGAAAGAATGATGGAAAACTTAACAATTGATGTGTAAACTCTTGTTGTAATTTTTACAAAATTCAAGTAAGCTATTTATAGGCAAATGAGTCTTTATATTCAAATTTGAAAATGTTCATATGTCAAATAAGAGCACTATTCACTTTTTAAAAGAGTCAAATAAAAACATCCCATTTTTATATTTGTCAAATACAACTCTATTTATTTTTCAAAGAAATCAAATCAAATATTTTATTTTTCATACATGACAAAATGAGTATGATTTATTTTTCAAACCAAATCATCTTCTTTTTGCATATGTAAAAAAAAACACACAACTACCATTTAAGATTTTCAAACAAAATTATCTATCTTTTACATTTGTCAAAAAAACACATAATTACTCTTTAAGATTTTCAAACAAAATATGTACATGTCAAAGATGACAATCAATCATCTTACAAATTCAAATCTTTATGCATATGTGGAAAAAAAATGAAATTAAATATTTTAATAAAGTTATGCAAATGTAAAAAATGTAATTTGATACTTTATAAGAAAATATTAATTTTGAACCTTAATCCAATTTCAAATTTTAAGAGATGTATAAAATTATTTTATGAACTTCATTTGTAGATTTGTTTTTCTTCTTCCTCATACTTAGTTTCTTGATGTGCTTAGCTTTCTTCATGCGTAGATAACTTGAGCTTGAGTCTTAAATTTATTTGTTATCATCAAAATCTATACGTAGATACGAGATTTGAAATATTGGGTTCTACACCAACAATAAAAGTAATAAAAAAAAATAGACATATTGAAAAAGATTAATATTACAACTTCACAATAATAAAATTTTTAACTTTGAAATTAATTCTAAATAGGTAAAAAAGGGTCACTAACAGATTACACGGGTTAACGCGTTAGTGACTCGTTAATAAATCATGTCTTAAAGAATATTCAGCTCGTTTTAACATGAATCTGTTAATATCAAATTCAAATTTGCTAATTTTGTATCATATTTGTGTTGGATTAATAGATTGTATCACATATTGCCAATTCTAAGATTAAGTCTTAAATAAACTGAATAGATGCATTGAAAACTTGGCTTTTGGCCATTTTTACAAGAAACTTGACTGGAAGTACTCTAATACAGCTTGAATTTTCTTTGGCTTATATGCCTCATATTTTTACATGAGTCTTAGAAAACAAAATCAAAATTCAAATTAGGGGGCTAGATTATACATGATGAAAAGTTTTTATATTCTCAAAATTGTTTGTAGAGTACAGTACTACTCACATATTTTAAGTTATAATATATAATTTGTAAGTTTAAATTTTAAAACCTATTTTTTAGATTAAATTCTACCATACAAGTACTTTATTACATATGTTCTACAATGAAACAAAATCTCTCAAGCGTGAAAGTGTAATATTTAATGGCGGAACTAGTAATTATGTTGAGGGAGGCAGGTTTATTTTTCTGTGTAACACATTTATGTAAAGAATAATACTAGATATAGTCGTACGGTATGCAAGTTATGCGCACTCCATTTGAAAAAAAGTAGACTCCACTTTTAAAAAATAATTTTTTCATATAAGTCCTAAAATACTTAATTTTTTTTAGAGAAAGTGGACGAAACTTGCACATTCTAAAACTACCCACATTGTTCCACTTATATATGTAAATTAAAAAGAGATTTATAAATCATAAAAACACAATTGCATAGAAAATTATATCTCGATAATTTGCTACATACATGTAAAATTAATAAAATTATAAACACACAACTTAATATATGTTTCAGATTCTAGCAATAATATTTCATGAAATATTATTCATCAATTATTTTTTTGCAATGAAATATTTAGAATTTACTTTCTTCATATAAACTATCAAAAAAAAATTTAGGATGTCATCTTTTTTTTAGTATGTAAGCTACTTTATCAGATTTTTAGATATTTTCGTATCACATTAAACATATAATACTATAATCGAAAGTTTAAATAAATTATTTTCTTGCTTAATGAAGCCTAGATGATAAAATCTCTAATGTATTTTTCATATAGAACATCAATTTTAAATAATTTTTATTTTATTTTCACTTTAGATTCTATATTAAGAAGTCAAATATTTTATACTAAAAAAATTTTGGATTTATTTAATAAGCTTATTATTTTTTCTAAACTTAGTTTTAATTTTAATTTTAATTTTAATTTTGGAGAGCTCACATCCTAAAAAATAAAAAATATATAGAAATTAAATAAAGTTTTGGAACTATAAGAAAAAAAATAGAGAGAGAAATTTTTAAATTTATTAGTATATTAAAATTTTAGAAAGTTTTAGAGAATATATGGATATTATAAATTTTTTGGAGGGGTAATTTTCTATATCTATATAATTGTGTATAAAATTTAAGGGGAATTTTGAAATTTCAAAAACTTTGGAAGGGAAGGGGGGATTCCCTATACGATATGGATAAATGTAAGTAGTGTAAGAGATTATATATTGTTTGGGAATGAGAAGTTCGTGTTCTTTATAAAGTTTTAATGAAATTCCAATTGTGTCATCAACTAGTCTTTTTAAAGTATAAGTTATGTAATTTGAACCTTCCATTGAGGTGTTACAAATGTGATATCTCGTACAATAAAAATAAAGGTAGATAGTGTATGAGATCCCACATTGTTTGGAAATAAGAAGTTTGTGCTCTTTATAAAATTCTAATAAGACTCAAACTGCATTTATTAGTCCTTTTGAAGTACAAGACGTGTGGTTTGAGCCTTCTATTGAAGCGTTACAAATGATATAGAGTATATCTCAATAAAAAATATGAGACTTAAGTTGTACCACCTACAACAAATAAGCCCAACGAGCAGGAACGAACCTAGGTGAGGCTTGAGGCTTGGCAATTTGTTATATATAACAAACTATATATAAAATTTTAATTATATATAAATTTTAAAATATTTTAGTAGGTAGATATATATACTTTTTTATATATAATTAAAAATTTTCCCTTAGATTATAGAAAAAAAAATCTTCCCCCCCCCCCTCCATTCTCTCAAATCTCAATATTCATTTCGTTTTATTCTAACTTTTAACATTATTGACTCCAACTTGTATGATTATAAGATATAGTTTGTAAAAACCTAACTACTTTATACCATTATTATTAGGTACTTCTTATATTTATTCTTGATCTATAATTTTTTTTTAAAGTATAGAAGAATATCAGTAAGTCGAGAATAATTATTTATTTTTTAAAGAAAGATAGCGATAATTCGAAGAGTAATATACATTTAGACTAGAGCTCGATAACAACGAAACCTTATACAATTATACTTCCATTATTGATGAGTATCCCTCTAAAATTTCAAAACTAACATGAAGAGATGGATGCTATCTCTTTGGAATGTGATATTAATGAATGAATTTTATATTATGAAAGATTGTCGTCAAACTTAATTTAAAGGAAAATTTTCAAATATTTATTTCATTTTATTTTCTTTTTGTAATAGTTTCTAGCAAACTATGGAATTTTAAAGAAAATTATTTTATAATAAGATGATTTATAGACATATATATTTTTTACATATAATTTTATGATGTATAATTATTATTTTTTTTATATATAATTATGTGCAAGAAAAACACATAATTTATACTCACACGTGCTATATATTATATCAATCGCCTTTCTCAAAATACTAAATTCTGGCTATGCCCTTATTAATGAAGACGTTAGACATTTAAGGATGGATTGATTATGATATTTCATATGATAAAAATAAAAGTATGTGATATATTACTTAAAAAGAAAATTTTCGTACACTCTAAAATTTCAATAGGGTTGTGTAATTCTAACTGTATCATTAGGTTCTAACTGTATCATTAGGAGAGCAACCATCCATTATTAATAAAAGGGTCCATAAAAATCCTGCAAGTGCTCTCACATCTTTTGTTATTTTCCTAATTTTAGTCATTCGAGAGACCCAATATTGGTTGGTAGTAATATTTTAGTATTGTTTTCTTTATTTACTATCTTAGTATTGTTTAAACATTACTAAACCTTCTCATAATTGTCATAAATGTGCGAGACCATAAATATAATACTAGTTCTTGCGAGTTTTTATTAGAAGAAAATAAAGATTATTTGTGATTAAAATAATATATTCTAATCATAAATAAATATTTTGATTATAATTAAAATATCACAAATATTTATTATTATTATTATTTGCATATTTTCATAGAAAATCAACGTATTCATCGTAGGAAACCAAAGCGAAAGAAAAACAAAATACGGCATGACCCGCAAATCGAGATCATTCATCATACAGTGCTGGATTTGTCGCGCATGTGCTTTTTCTTTTCTTTTCTACTAATAATTTGCCATTGACCGCAGCAATCAAATAATTGCGTGACAGATAATAACATCCGTAAAAAAACACTAGTTCCACTTCCACACGAATCCACATTCAGTCAAACCGTCTAATTATCTCGCCCAATATCCTATAAAAAAAATTGATCTCGCCAATAAATTAGCAATAATAATAATGAGGAGTTTTGGTCAATGCTTCGTGTGTAAGAGTACTGCTGCCGTCTCTGTTTGTTACAGTTAGTAGATATTATTTTAAAAAAATAAAAAAATAATATAAAAAAATAAAATAAAATAAAATTATGTAAATATATGCTGCTAGACTACAATAAATAAAAGACTGCAACTCAGATTTATTGATATATAATTTTTTCTACAAATAATCCCTTGATACGAGTTCGTGCAAAGAAGTCTCTCCGTTAACGGTTTTTTCGCCCCAACGTTAAATGAAAATTTTTTTTATACACCATGCTGGACAAAAAAAATTAAGAGACCTATTTATCGTTAACTCATATTACACGATGTTATTTGGGGTGTGGGTGTGGGTGTGGGTGTGTTTTTTTTTTTTTTAGGGATTTGCTTTGCCCATTGACCGCGATAATTGTGATTATAGTCATTATAGATTACAACCACCATCCGCAAAAGTCATGCTTTGCAGCCTTTGTGTACTCGACTGGCTGGACTGGACTGCTGCAAATAAATATTGAAATATGGATGACGCTGGAGTGCCATTGAGTTGTATTTCAACTTTTTGTAATTTACTTCCTAATTTTTTATTATTTATATAAAAAATATAATAAAAAAATAAATTTAAAAAACATAATAAAAAATATAATAAAATAATAAAATATAAATTACATAATAAAAATTATAATAAAAAAATAAAATGAAAATAAATTTTAAGAAAAATTCGGTTCATCCCGCCTCCGTCGCCGTCGCCGTCGACGACTACGGGAGTTGCAGGGGGGTTCGATTCCTCTTAAAATATAAATAGGAAGGAATAAATACGGGGACTACAAAAATTTTATAGCATTAAATTAATATTTCTTTTTATTGGAGAATTCTAATATATATTGATATTTTTATGAGAAGAGGAGTACTGTTATTAATATTAAAAAAATTATATAAATATAAATTTATAAATTGACATAGTTTTATAAAATTTGTTAAATTTATTTTATAATAAAAATAATTTTATAATTTAATATATTACATAATGTCACATTAACTTATAAATTTATTTTTATTTAACGGATTAAAATATTTTTCTTATGAGAAAGTATCTAGCTAGATAAGAATATATAAGAAAGTTATATCGATCTCTCCACGGATATATATATATATTGAGTAATTTGCGAAGTGAAAATCCTAACGCGCACTGTCATTAATTTCAGCATCTCCATTCGTTATTACAATCCAGTACTCCACATGAATTAGTACAAAAAATAAATACAGAAAAATAAAATAAAAGAGGTTTGCTGCGCGGGAGGGGGGGGCGGTAGGCCGAGTAAATGCATGATATATATCTCAGCCCAACAAACAAACAAATAAACAGATCCAAACGAACATGTGAATGGAGATCGAAGACTAGATGATGAAGACAGCTTTAGCGCCAATATATTTTTGGTGCGTGCTAGCTTGGAGTATAAGGGGGAACGCCATAGCCAGGCACCTGATCTTTTCCATACGTAGAGCCTCCTCCAGCAATTCCATGCAAACCAGTAGCAGCACCTGTACCCACTACTTCATGAATTCCTACATCTTCCTCTACTGACATCGTTACAGCTTGCTCTCCATATGGACCTGTTGCAGCCGCTGCACGAACTTCTTCGTGTTCTTCAACATAACCGGCCGCTGCAGGAACCATCACTGGCTTCTTCTTCTTTTTCGCCAAGCAGACGAGACCAACTAGGAGGAATGCAAGGAAGAGCGCACCGCCTACGGAGACACAGGCAACGAGAATAGTTGTGCGGTTGCCCCCGGACGGCGGTGACCCAATTTCTGACGACGGTGGGATAGAGTTAAAAGGAGAAGGCCCATAGACTGGTGGGAACTCGGCAGGTTGGCCGGGAGTGGGTGGGAGGGAATATGCTCGTGGTGGTGCTGCTGTTGGAACCCGAGGCGGCGACGCTGGAGTTATAATAGTGGATGGTGTTGGTGTTGGTGATGGCCGTGGTGGCTTATGCGGTGGTAGTGATTTTGGAGGTGAAACTGGACTAATGGTGGAACTTGGTGGAGATACAAGCTGCGGTGCCGGAGCTGGAGCAGTGTGCGGTTTTGGTGGCCGCGATGAGGGGGTTGGTGGATATACATGATGATGTGAAGGTGGTGGTACTGGTGCAGTAGGTTGTGATCTTGGTGGTAAAACCGGACTGATAGTAGCAGTTGGAGGACCTATGGGATGAGGTGCCGATGCTTGATTGGGAGTTGGAGTTGGTGGAGGCGGCTTGGGATGGCCATGGTGGTGGTGGTGGTGGTGGTGATGAGGTGGTGGCGGTGGCTTGGGATGGCCATGGTGGTGGTGAGGTGGTGGCGGGGGAGGGTTACATGGGACTGCTGAAGGCGGTGGAGGGGGTGGCGTAGATGGTGGTGGTGGAGAGTAGTACGGGTAACTCATCTTCAAAGATAGTTTGGGAAGAGATTTTGAAGAGAGTACTAGTACTTAAGGTGGACAAAGCAGATGCATGATGGGCACTATTTGTACTGATCGCTCAAGACTCTTTAGCTTCATAGTTAGTCCAACTTCAGACAATACACATGCAAGTTATCAATATCAATTCAAGTTGTGCTCGTCGGTGTATACATAAATAATATGTTACTTATTGTAGAATTAAGCTGTACTACTGATGGATGCGATTTTTTTAATTATAATATTATTGGCAACTGCGATTGATGTGTCAATATATATAATCAAACTTATGATGAATAATTATATGCTTCATCCTCTAAATCTTAAATATTTTCCTTCCAAAACTTGATGACATTTTGTTATACGTACATTATAGATCATGTTATTGGTTGGTCTAATCAACCGCCATGTGGCGCTAATCCATCTAAAAACTATGTATATGAACAGTACGTTTAATTAGCTCATTTGAGTCCTTAAAAAATAATTCCAAATTGCATATGCATAGATCATATATATTATAAAGTCAAACTGAAGGATCGCAATCAGAGTTATCAATTATTAGATGTTTCTTTAAGAGATAAATGAGAATCATTTGTATGGTCTGTCGTTCTTAATTTGAGGCCGCCAAATAAGAACTACGTACTGATCACATCTTCGTCGCATGGGATTCCAATTTTGTAACCTCTATTCCGTGATGAACTTTTTGTTCAATATAATTATGTTTCTCATAAAGTTATGATCTCTTTTCCTCTGGGTTTTAATTGGATGATTGAGAATCGATTATCAGTTATTCAACCATGAACATCGGTTTAAACTAATTAAGGTCATATATATATATATATATATATATATGCAAATAATCTCAATTACCAAAGCTAGCTTCTTACATTTTTTGATAACAAGAAAAAACAAACACTAACGTCTATAGAACTAAAGGAAAAAAAGCTCGTCTCACAAAAAAGCTAATATTCTCCTCATATTTTTAATTAAGCCTGATTTGTTTTTATAAATGCTCTTATCTTATTTCATCATTACTAATTTTTTAAAATTCTTATACAAAATAAAATAAATAATCAACATTTTCAAATTCTAAAATAAAATTAATATTAAAAAAAATATTATAATAATATTTTATTTTGATTTTAACTTTTATTTCATCTTATTTATGAAAACAAATTGTTTCAAATATCACTTTTTATACCCAATAGGAAAAATATCCAAACAGCCTAAAATTTGCTCACTTTCACGATAAAACTCCATGCAACTATTCATTAAAACTTGTTCTAATGAAAAGTTTCCAAAACCTCCAAGAAAATCTTGCATCCAAACATATCCATAAGTATTCTTTTTATCTTATAATTTCACTTCCATTACTTCAATGATAGGATTTTCATGAGTTGAATTCTTCCACCGGGATTCGCAATTGAATTCAATAGAATTATGATTCATTGATCAGCATGTGGGCACCATTCACTTCGGCAAACAATTCAGTCAATTGATCTCAAATCTATATATCCAAAGAGAAAAACTACACGCCAAAAGCAAATGATTTTTTTTTTTTTTTTTCACTTGAGCAAACAATTCAGTTGATTCATCTCAAGTATATATATCCAAAGAGAAAAACTACACGCCAAAAAGAAAAGGACTCATTTTTAATTTTTAGTCACTGGTATTTTTATACGGGCCGGGGGAAGGCATCAAGGCAAGCTGATCATGAGGTTGGCATGATCACCCAATCAGTTTTGATGTCTAGGTACTCCATATCGAAAACTTTAATGTTTTTTTTTTGTCTAAATATTGTTTTCAAGATTCACGTAATCTGTCAAAGGGTATTGATGAAGTAAAGAAAAACATGCATATTGCGTAATTCGAACCCTTTTTCCACATTGAGCTATTTAAGTACTCCAAGTTGACATATTATATTTTATGCTTTTATATGTTTCCCTCTTCTTTTTTTTCTAATAACACTCCTTAATTAGTCCTTAGGGCCCCAGAAAGGCATGATAAGGTGCCAACCTCAGCAGCTTACCTAGCTTGGTGCCTCCCTCCGTATGAATTAATTAACAGTGGAGTACTACTAAAAAACTAGTCGTTTTCATTTGGCGTGTAGCTTTGTAAATTCAATTACATGTACAGATTTGACATCAATATAATTAAATTGTTTGCTTAACTGAATGATGCCCACATGCTGATCATCAATGAACCATAATTCTAATATTGATCATTCTACTGCAACTCTCGCTGGAGTACCGAAGAATATTTCAATTGCAAATCCTCTAATTGAAGTAATGTCATGAGTAAAATAAGATTAAGAAACTTGGTATGGTTGGATGCAAGATTTCTTGGAAGGTTCATAATTTGTACCATTGTGATCTCTCTCTCTCTCTCTCTCTCACTCTCTGTGTTTGGTTATTTCCTTATCACAACGCCTTTGATCATAGCAGATAACATTTTCTTCTCCCCAGATTTTTTAATACAGCATAAATATTGGGCTTCTAGAATGACCAGAAGCCCACTACCTTAATATCGTTCTTCTTCTTGCATATCGCTACCGATGATCGGGACATCTTTAAAGTAATTACTGATAAGAGAGTTACAAGTTGCGCGGGGATGATTCCCATATTAAAACAACAACGAGAAAAACATGAAAAGTGCCTTAAATGTTTACTTAAGGGTTTCTCTAAGAGTTGGGAGGCACAAAACAAATGACTCTCGGATAAACAAGAGAAGATCAGATCAGTGTGCAGGGATGCAATATTAATATGGAAAGCAAAGATCAGACGATGTGGTTGGAGTTTCATGAAAAGATGACACTTAGAGATCAAAATATTGGCATGCAATATTGATATGGTTGAGTTGGGTAGCAAGTTTGGCTCATGATGTGCCGTATTGGATGGCGTCAAAAGAGGCGGCGGTGGTGACCCGAGGACATGGGCCGGGAGTGTGAATAGATGGTGCATGGCTTCGACGAGAAAAACATGGTAAACAAATTTTGAGTCATTTGTTTTGAGTGAAAATTAAGGTTTCTACGTACAGAGCTGTAATTCATAAGTTGTGCAGGTACTTGGTAATTAACAATTTAAATGGAAATATTTACTTTATTTATGCAAGTCCTAGAGGCATATACGGTCAAACAGAGAGTATATCTCATTAGCGAAATCAAAGACTATCCATGAATTATCTATAACTAAACATCCTTTTCATGATCATGACTAATAAATAACAAGTATATCGTAATCAATATATAAATAGTGTAAGTACTACTGATGGCCGTGTACTAGTAAACCCAAATTATATATATAAATATATAAATATATATTATATTTATATTATATATATATATATATACTTGGCGTCTAATTGGCCTTTATTCTTCATATATATTTAATGCAATTAAATAGATTGATTTTGAACAAACACATGCTACAAGAAAAACAAATATTTGCAATTAATTATTTGTGATGAAAATAATTATTTATAATTAAAATAGACTCATTTTAATTGAAAATAGTCATTTAATTAAAAATAACTAGTTGCAAATAAATAATTTTCTTATAGTACAACTCGTTAATTATAAGTCGTTCCAAGCAATTTTTCAATTCACCAAACTTACGGTGCAACTACGTACAGCAAAAGACAATTTATGAAAAATCGCACATGATCGAACTATATATATATATATATATATATATGTATGTATTACATAATGTGATAATTAACAAGCTGTAAACAAGAGATGTGCATACATAGGACGTGTGCAAATGACAGCTTGCGAAGCTCACTTGGGAAGTTGAATGACAATTACCTGATCAACTGGTCTTTTGATGCCTTGAGAATAGCTGCTCAGTTTGGATTGATGAGAGGGCTCTCGGGTCTCAACCCATTTTATCTAATTTTATCTTATCGTTATAATTTTTACAAATTCTTACAAAAAATATAAAAATTAATCTAAATCTTTTAATTTTAAAATAATAATAATAATAAAAATAATATTTTATTTTACTTTCAATTTTTATGATCTCAACTCACAATCTAAATCTAACCTCTGAGTAGGCCAAATTCTCCCGATTCATAACCTAGAGCTCCCAATTTGATCAAAATCAACGGTACCCACAACTACATATAAATTACAAGCACTTAGCTCATGCTACAACACTATTGGTCTTTTGCCACGACGACTTTTACCACAATAAGCATAAAAAAATATTGTAAGAAAACATTTTTGGCAAAATATCATAACCACACATTTGTAGATAAAAAAATGCCAATTTTAATATGATTTTGGAAAAAGTCTAATTTTGTCACAAATGTGTACTTATTACGACAACATTAATCATCACTAATAAGGAAAAAAATTGCTAAAAATGTCTTTATCAAAAAATTCAACATCGCACAAGAAACTCAATTCCCGCACTAATATACTGCCACAAAATACATTTTGCATCAATAATTTCTCTCACTATTTCCTTTATATTACAAATGGTATTTGCCACAATAGGTTATAGTGGCAGCTTATGCCACCACAAAAATTAATCTCCCACAAAGGGATATTGTCAATAGAAAATGTTAATGACGAATTTGTCTGTTGAAAAACTTTTATTAACGAGTTGATACTACTGTAAAAAGTCAATTAGACATAATAAAAAAAATTTTGTGACAAGAATTTTGGCCAATAATTCTATTGTGATAGTCACGGTTTGCCCCCAAAATTTTCAAAAAATATGAAAGAAAAACTTGTGGTACTGTTTAAATGAGCCAAACTCTATAAAAAACTGATTTCTCGTCCAAAAAATTATTTTCACAATTCATCATCAAACTATTTAAGGTCCGGTTTGTTTACAAAACACAACTTATTTTATCTCATATAATCATTACACATTTTTCAAATTTTAATATAAAATAATATAAACAATTTAATTTTTTCAAATCCCAATGCAAAAATCATATTAAAAAAATATAATATAACAAGATTTTATTTAACTTTTCATTTTAATCTCAACTTATTTCATCCTATCTCAATCTCATCTCTAAAAACAAATTAGGCCTAAATGATCCAAGTCAACCCTAATCAAAGACTACCCTAGAAGCTGTTAGGGAATAACACAGTGGGAGTGGTGGTACGTAGCAAGGACCCGGAAGGAGGGAGGTGTGGAGATATTGGAGGGGGTGCATGGTGGTGATGGAAGTGAAAAGGTGGCAGATCCGTTGATCTAATTAATTACCTATACCCATGTTTTAACTCGATTAATGTCTTACAATTTACGCACAAATAAGATTTGAAACTTGTGTGTGTGTATATATATATATATATATATAGATATATATGAAAATTCTATACATCATATTAGTCTTATCTCAATTTCATCATACTATATAAGATGTGATATATTTGTTATTATTATTGAATAATCATTTATTGAATAATTTTTTATCATCTAATATTAATGATAAATATATCAAATCTTATATAGTAAAATGAAAGTGAGATAAGAGTATTATCTATAACACTATTTTTATATAAAACACCAAACATTTTGAGTATTATCTATAACACTATTTTTATATAAAACACCAAACATTTTGAAAACCTCAAAACTTAGAACGAGTTTTGAGGTTTGTCCCCACCTAAGTTGTAAATCACTATGTTCTACCGCTTAATTAATCAAATAATTGATGTCAAGTTAACTGAAATTATTAGTTGGACTTCTAAACGTGACCAGCAACTTTGATGGCGTTTAACATCTTATTTTGTAGTTAAACCAATCAGCATGTTTATTAAAACCACCAGATTTCAATTTGTTTTAATTTTTTTATATATAATTTCAAGTAATTTAATATTATTTATTATATCAAAAAAATTATTTTTTACTATACACAAACCCTAAAATGGCCACAGGCAGGGGCGGAACCAGAATTTTGTGTTTGAGGGGGCGATCGATAAAATGTGCAATAAATATAAATTTTATAAGGATGATTATTAGTGATAAAAGTGTCATGTTTTGTTATTACCAAGTTCTCTAAATGTATATTAATTTTTGAATTGTCCAAGTCTTTTAAAAAAAAAAATTATTTTTAAGTACTTGCTTATATTTTTCTATGATTTAAGAAAAATTTATAGATTAAAAATAAATTTGAGAATTTTCTAATAAGTAATGATGTAACGCTGTTAAATTTTTAACAAATTATATCTCATAATCATACAAGTTAGACTAAAACTAAATGAGTGAGTATAATCAATCAATTTTACAATCATATAAATTTATAATCAATTTTTTTATTAGAATTAGACTGTTAGTTGAGTAACTGTGAGCTTATGTGAGTTGAAATTTGAGTTTAAGTAAAAATTAAAAATTAAAATATAAATGAATATATATTAAGATTTAAATGAATAATTTTAGTAAAAAAAATTTGAGGGGGGCAATTTTTATTTATTTTTAATTTAAGAGAAAATTTTAATTATATATATATAATTATATATATTTATATTATAAACTAAATTTTTAAAAACTTTGGGGGGGGCGGTAGCCCCCCAACGTGTAAGCTGGGTCCGCCCCTGGCCACAGGCCCACAATCTGATCTAGCCCCGCGCTGCAGATCGGGTAGCGGTGGTCATGGACACCCTGCCAGTTTATTTTTTTCTTTTTGTTTAAATATGATTTTTGAAAGTTATATATTGAGTTTTCGATGACTATGAAATTTTAAAGCAAAATTCTATTCATCATCTGTACACCACAAATTATATATGATTTTTTAATTTTTAATTTTTTTTTATTAAATATATAGGATATGTGTGATGAATAGAAAAACTCAATTAGTTTAAGAGAAATTACAAAAACAAAATTAATATGTGGAGATGATTAGTAGCAAAGTCCAGTTCTAAAAAACTGGATTGATAAAAACCCATCCAATCCTGTTTGGATTGATTCTTTGTGGGCTTATCGAATTAAGATTTGGGGCCAATAACGTTGTAGTCTGCATATATCCAATAGGTTGTACCAATGATGTCGGAGCATTGATCCTGCCTCTCTATGCCGAATTGGGTTCGGCTCATGGAAGTGGCCGGGTTTCGTTTTCAAAAGAGCTTGACAAGGAAGTTCTCTTACTTGGGCTTGGAGAGTTGTTTTTTATTTGGGCTCAGAAAATGGGTTTTCTTATTCGAGCTTATAAGGTTGTATTATGACTTGGGCCCAGAATGTGGTCACGTTATTTGGGCCTAGACACAGGGAAAGAAAGAGGGGGAGCCACTGGATCGTGTGAAATTTTGATTGGACCGAACCCAGCCAAGTCAGCGGGTGCATGTACCGTTCCGTAGGAGCCATGGGGTCAACAGAAAAATCTAATCGCCGGAGACAAAACCAGTCATTATAAGACAGCTAGTTTACAACAAGGTAGAATGTAGACCAGGAAAAAAATGTACTCAGATTTTGAAAATCAACGACCAAAATTAAGCCACAAGCTCCTGTACAATGCACACAACCACCATTTAGTAAATAAAAAAAACTGGTTTGTCGACTTTAAAGTTGTGGTGATCATGTTTGGCATGCCGATTTTTATTTAATATTGGAAGCTAAAACTTTAGATTTCTTTTTCGTGGAATGAAAGAAAAGTCACCAATAAATCAATTAGCTGGAGTGCATGCATTTAGGTCTGTTTGTTTTTAATATTAATTTTGTTTTGAGATTTGAGAAAATAATTTTAAAATTAAAAAAAAATTAAACTTTTTATTATATTTTATATAAATATTTAAAAATATATAATAATAAATTTAAAATATATTTTAATTTTTAATTTTATTATTGTAAGCAAACAAGCCAGTCTCGAGAGACTGCTATCATCATTTCATCACTTCTATATACATAATAAATAAATATAGAGAGAGAACTGTCATGGTCTTGGACTTTTGAAGTTGGGACTGTTGTTTGATCTGACATTCGCTTGATCGACCCCACAAGCTACAAGGTGGTTCATGTATTCAAGAATTGTTGGAGATTAGGTTCTTTTGAATTCAAAATTGAGATAAGTAGTGATGAATTTTAAAAATTAAATAAAATATTATTATTTTAAAATTTTAAAATTTTAAAAAATTAAAATTAAAATTTTTAAAAATTATATTGAAATTTATATTTTATATATGAAAATATAAAAAAATATAAAAATAAATTTGAGATAATTAAAATGAGTTTAATTCATTTTCAAATCCAAACAAAATAAAATCGTAAGTTTTGTGCTAGATAACTCTTGTTCTTGTCTCACAGAGGAAGATTGCTCAAAGAGATGAAAAATTTCAAACATATGTAGGTCCGTTTACGGTAGAGAGAGAGAGAGGACGATGAAAGGCTGGAGGAGAGAGATGAGTGGCTTGGGATGATCGTGTACTAGTGAGGAGGAAGATTGCTTAAAGAGATGAAAGATTTCAAACATATGTAGGTCCGTTTACGGTAGGAGACAAATATTATGAATGTCGAGAGACAGATTTTGGTGAGGGCCTAATCTATAACAAAACCTTGACCTTTGTGCGTTCGTTTTTTAAACCAATTAATATTGCTTTTTTACTTTTCTTTTACTAATTCTATCATTCTATAGTACTGTCAGCCAGCCCTAACTTTGCACGTCCCTCGATCTTATACATTATATTTAGTAATTTACTCAAGAGTTTGGCCCCGCTAGAGTTGATTTCATTTCACTTTATTTTATTTTATTATTATAATAATTTTCAATTTTTATATAAAATATAATAATTAATCTAATTTTTTAAATCTAAAACGATAATAATAATCAAAAACTAATATTTTAACAATCCAAACTGATGCGACTGTTCACGCATCTCACCCATAATATATTAATTTTCAACGTTTATTAAAAATTATCTCATTTTATTTCAGTATTCAAACGAAATTTAGTCTACACACCATTTCCAAATGGTGCTATTCACCCAAGCTTAAGTAGTTTTATCTGTAATTTAAAATAAAAAAATTATATTGATATCCCTTTTGGCAACATGCAATGATGCAACATATTTTTAGATATTTTATTTACCAATATCACTTAAACATTAATATTTTTAATTTCAAATATTCAATTTTTTTTATCTAATCATTATAATTTTTTTATATTTATAAACAAAATGCAAAAAATAATAATACTTTCTAAATTTTAAAATAAAAATAATATTAAAAAAATAAAATTCAAACAATTTATTAACTTAAATCTAATAAAGTATCTTACTAACTTTTTAATATCTATTCACAAATATATTAAAGTTTTCTAAAACATTCAAACGACGTAATATTAATCTCTTGAAAAATGATAAATACTTTAAAAATAGGAATAGTGTATCACATGATCTCTAATCTCTTTAGTAGCTGCTGAGGATAAAAAATTAAAAAATAAATAAATCACTTTAGTAGCTAGGGACGTCTTATTTGTAGCTAGCTAGGTACGTAAGCGGCCAAACTCAACAGCAAATCGTCCTGATCTACCTGTTCGATCGTACGTCCTAAATGTCAGTACCGTGACAGAACTCATATTAACTCCTTGAAGAGAAATGCTTTCTCTATTGGAACGTGTTTATTGAGCTGATCTCAGGCTGAGCATTAAAATCCCAATAATAGATCACCTTCCAAGAGGCCGGGAGCTTAAACTTTTACAACTCATGTTTGCATGATTTCGATTATATATTTTCCTTATTTTCTCTCGTGAATTACCCAAGCCTTAACAAATGTTATTATACTCTACGAATTCTTCTTCTTCATCCGGATGATGAGTACTTATAAGTACTACATGTGCTGGTATGAGGACATGTACTCCTAGCTAACTACTAGACTACTAGTAATCAGGTCCGACTTTTATCTTAGACAAGTTAAACAATTGTCTAAAGACTCTTAGTGGTAAAAAGTTTCATTTTCAAAAAGTTTAATATATATATATATATTTTTTAAAATCAATTAAAAAAATTAATTAATTTAATAAGAGAATAAAAGAATTAAATAAATATTATATGTCATTATTAGTTTTAAAATTATTTTATATAATAATTATTTCAAGTACTCTATTTATAAGAATATATATATATATTTTTTATCATTATTAGTTTAATATATAATGTAAGAATTATAAATAATAAAATTTAATTTTTGAATATTCATAAAAAAAATTGTATGATCATTTAAAGAGGCAAGAGCCTATTTTTTATAGAACTTTATTGATGATGATTATTATAATTATTTATAGATCTCTTTTAAATATTAAGAGTATCTTAAAATATCTAGTATGGTAGTGAAATAATTTGAATTAAGATGTTTTATTAGATTTTGAGTGAGAAAAAAAATTGAATTTAAAAATATGTGAGAATACATAAAATTAGTTATGTTCCTAAACGATCCTTAAAACTCTAGCACGTATTACTAGCTAAATTTGATAAAACTTTTTCTAAATTGATTTTTTTTAATAAAGATTAAGTTGGTTATTAGTTGAAAAAAAAAAAAAATCTTAATTAATAATTTTACTTGACAAATGATAGATATTTAAAAAAAATGTAATGAAAATATTAAAATTAATTAATTTAATTTTACTTTAATAAAAAAATAAAAGGTCTAAATCATAAATTTCACCTTAGGTCTTCAAATTTATTGAGCCGACCCTAAGTACCATGTCCTTATAAACCACACCACTGCCACATGTACATTTTATGATCAATTGTGGTGGTTCCAAAGACGTTTCTAATTAAAGTTACTACGAGAGTTGTTTATTTTTTATCATTTGTTAATCGTAAATAGTTTATTTTAGTCGTTATTAATCTATTTTAATCACAAATAATTTTTTTGATCGAATATGTTTGATCACTAATATCAGTTTTTCTTATAATGAGCTCAAGATCAAGGATTAATGATTTAAGATTATCATGATTCATTTTCAGTTTAATTGGATCCCAATGAAATTGAACTCTAGCAATTTAATTAACGAGGAAAACAAAGTCTCGTGCTAATTGTATATATAAAATAAGTATAAAGATAACAATTCAAAACTGACCAACACCGTGCATATATATTCTGATGATCTATTCAGCAAGGAACATAAACTATTCTGCCTAATAAACCTAATTGGCAGCCCATTTATATATACAAAGTAGTAGTTCTACAAGCAAAACAAGAATCTCGATGAATAACCCAAAATATGAATAAACCCAAAAAAGGCCCAAAATATGGTTTCCTTTAACCAGCTTTAATTATAGCTGCTTAATTAGGAGATAGAAAGCTAGCAGCTTGGCTGGATAACCAACATATATAATATGCACAGTTATTTTTAACCACAGACAGATGGTTGATGCACATTTGGTAGCAGCCCCGCATGAAAAACATTAATAGATGTTGATATTATATATGGGCAGTTCTAGAGTCACAATCGGAGATATCGCTAGTGTATTAGGTTTTTTTTATATACTTTTTTTTAATGTATTTTTTTTTTCTAATTTTAAAAAAATTATAATATTATTAAAAATATTTACTTAATTATTAACTAAAAAATATCCAATAAAAAATTTAGAATATGACTTGGAAGTGTGACTTCAACATTTTTCATGTGGTTGTGGTGTCACTGGTGTGTCTCATGGCTGCGCTAGTACCGCGTGCACACGAACCCATGTCTGTCACGCGCGCACAAGCTAGACCGGGGGGAGTAACAAAGGTCAAGTTAACCATGCTCATCACCTTGATGTGACACTCGTCTATATGTCTCACCAAATACGCTGCACCTTCTTCACGCATTTAATTCTTATACGTCTTATCTAAGAAAATCTATATCCAGATTTTGGAATCATCTTTTAAAATTTAACTTGCTATCTAAATTGATTCATTATATAATCTTATATATATATATATTTATTAGTTTATTCCAATATTTTGTAGATCAGAGTGTACTCCTCATGGATGACAGAATATGACTAGAATAATAAAAAATCAAATTATTTGACTGATGAGATTTGTAAAATAAGCTTATAAATTTGATTAATTTCCCGAAATATTTGGAGCTCATGATCAACATGCATTTGACTTCTATTAGCGGTGTATATAATTGGAGCTCATGATAGGGTCGCTGGAGTAGTAGTAGTAGTACTACTAGCTAGCTAGTTAGTATATTATGTTTGAAGATGATCATGAGTTTAATATGTGAAAATTTTGATTATTTTAGTTTAATTTTCTAAAAAAAAAATAAGTTTTTGTAATTAATTAATTATAATAAAAAAATTATTTACAATTAATTTGACTACAAATAAACCATATAATTTTCAATATCTCGACTCCCAAATGTTATCGAGTTTAAGGAGGAGTACCGATTCTTAATTATGATCTAAATACTTCATACTGCCTTGGGAATGGAAAGAAAATCTCATAATTAAATCCTAAAGTAGTAAGGCAGCAGCTGGCGAGCGAGCTAGCTAGCTTATTACCTACTGCATTTATATTATTATGTTAATATTCCTCTACTTAATTTCATGGCATTCTTCTTCCCTTATTCTTCATTTGGTCACCTACCTAGAAGGAAAAATCCCAAGTCTCCACATAATTATAACTGATCATCTGCTTAAATTAAAATCATCTGCATGATGGATATAATTAATTATGACGTTCTACTAAATTCTCAACGTGAAGTCGGATTGATGTTCTTTTATAATTAAGTTTATTATGTGAGATTAATAAATTGAGAATAATGCTACTTGACTTCTCTATCTTGTTTATTCATTTTGATCGCTCATGAATTTATTTTATTTTATTTTATTTATTAATTAAAAAAATAACTAATAGGATATTGATTTTTTTTAAAATATTTTAAAATGATAAAAAAATATGAAAAAAAATTTAAAAATAAAAAGATGAATTTTGCCTAAATTGCACGCCCAATGATCAATGCTCATGGGTGGCAAACTAGCACCACTCATTAATTAATATTATTATATATACCAAAATAATGTTTTGTACGTCTATATTCTCATTCATATATATCAGTTTGTTACATTATTTTTATGCAATTATTTTAAGACAAAAATATTTTATTAAAAATATTGGTCCAAGCTGGAAATCAACGGCCCTCATGATCTTAGTATCTTAGTTGATTCTGGACTAGTAAGAAAGACAAGAAGAAAAACCCTGCTGACTCCTAATCTGACATGCTTGATTTCTGGAATTTTTTATATAAAGTTTGTGCCACACCATTTAATTAAAAGGACAAATAAAATCGCTGTTCCGGGTATTAAAGCTAGAACACCGGAAACCATGTCCATCTTCCAGCTTTTCTAATACTCCTCCCCCTCCCACCTGATTCTTTCTTATATATCATTTTTAGATTTGTAGAGAGAGAAGCTTTTGCATCAAGCTCAAAGCATTGCCAAGTTTAATTATAACATGGGGAGAGCTCCTTGCTGTGACAAAGCAAACGTCAAAAAAGGCCCATGGTCACCGGAGGAAGATACCAAGCTCAAGTCGTATATAGAGAAGAACGGCACCGGCGGTAACTGGATCGCTTTACCCCAAAAGATCGGTACTTGATGCTCATTTTCCTCCATACTAGCTATTTCCCTAATTTCCTAATTATTGCCAGAATCAAAATCTATTAATTCGATCAACTGCAGTGATCTAAACTAGCTGTTGTTGTGCGTTAATATATCAGGCCTTAAGAGATGCGGAAAGAGTTGCCGCCTTAGGTGGTTGAACTACCTCCGCCCAAATATCAAGCACGGAGGTTTTTCAGAAGAGGAAGAGAAGATCATTTGCAGCCTCTTTATCAGCATCGGAAGCAGGTAATTTATAAGGTGGAAGAGAGATAATTTATATCATCTTCAATTCTATATTTAGTGTTTATAAACTAATTTTGTTGTTAATTTGTACGAACAGGTGGTCTATTATTGCAGCTCAGTTACCGGGAAGAACGGATAATGATATTAAGAATTACTGGAACACAAGGCTGAAGAAGAAGCTTCTTGGCAAGCAGAGAAAAGAACAACAGGCTCGTAGAGGCCGGAGCAGCCTAAAGCAGGAAATGAAGAGATCAGCCGGGGGTGAGAATTCCACGGGCGTTCCTGATAACAATAACCAAAACCCTTACTGGCCTGTGATGGCACCCATACCATTTTCAAACCAAGAACCTCGTTTTAATGACCATGCTTCTATGAGAAAATTACTCATCAAACTTGGAGGAAGATTTTCTGAGGATGATCGTCTGCCAATCCATCAGGGGACAAGTAATCTTCAATTCACAAATGATATTAATTCCGCCACTGAACAAATATATCAGGCTGTGAATATGCCCAGTACTTCTCCCATAGATGCACTGAACGGCAATGGCAATCAATTTGCGCCACAAGCCCAGTCCTATTTTGATGCGGCAGGTCAATTAAACGCGATGCAAGGACAAAGCAGTACTTTTCCAGCAGAGCTCGAGGAGATCGTATACAACAATCCAGAGGGAGTAGATGGGCTAGAATTCTTATGTGGGGATCATGATATGGTCGATAATATATTAATTGGCAGTAGCAGTAGTACTTGTGGTGGAAGTAACGTTTGGGGGGAGATGAGGACTCTGGTTTATCCTCCATTACTACTAGCTTCCAACTACGAAGGTATGCAACAAGGAACGCTACGTCAGGAATGCGCTTTTGAAGAGTTGAGGTACCCTCATGCAAGTTTATAAGCTTCTGTACATGGTAAAATTATCTCAAGCAATACATAGGAAAGTGGTGTTGGATTCTCAGAGAAAACCCTAATAAAAACTCAATTGTCATATGTTGCTTTTTGTATGCTTGTGGATCTATAATATCCATGGTGACTATAATTAATTTATTTGCTATATATTAAATGTGCGCGATAAGCTCTTTTTTTACTGTATTTTTTCAGTCTAATTAAGTTTCCTGGTTAGTACTGAATAAGGGGGGATTTGCAGCTTCTGCTCCATAATTCATCGGCATTAATTGGGGGTATAATTTAGAGCTCGTCTTTTAGAAAAAAAACGAAGACATGATTGGGTTTGTTGTTATTGCTGGTTTAAATAAATGCTTGTCGGAAAATCATACAAGCATTAATTGTCTATATATCATGACTCTATGCCGTATTCTTGTAGATAATATAAATGCGCATAGCTAGAGATCAAAGCCTAAAAAAAATCCATGTTTCTATAGATGATTGCACGCCTCTGGCGCCCATTTCGGGCGCCAGTTGCTAATTAATTAAGCTTTCAAGTTTTTTCACTTTCTATGGGGCCATATGACTGCATTGATTCATAACAAATATATGCATGCATGGCTAAGACATTAACAAAACACGTGAGAGAGTGATCATCTACATCCTCATTCCTAAGTGATGCAAACAATCTTGTAACCTTGGGGATTGGCTGATGAAGTGGTAAAGGTATTGGTTTAGGTAGCTCCTAATTAAGTGCAAATAATCTTTAGAGATCATCGAATTTTTTTCTTAAATTATTTTAAATGCACTTGAAGAAATTCTTTGTTGATAGTCTGCATATAACTCTATGCCGAGGGTTTGTACACTGATCTATGCCAACAAAAAAATATATATATACCAAGAAAAAAAAAAAGCGGAAGCTAGTGTTAGCACGTATATATATATATATATATATATATATCTCATTCGTATCGAGGACGACGTTATATGCATGGATATGCTGATAGAATGCTGATCAGCCAAATTGTTCTATTTTTTTCTTCCTATATATGCTTACCGTAGGACGTTTTGGGTTAATCCCCAGTGAAGGTTATAGTTTATTTATTTTTGTATAGGAAGGCCAATTTTTTTTAATAAAATTTTTCTTAAAAAAAAAAAAACCTTAAAGTTAATTTTAACGAGGAATATATGATTTTTAATTTGAAACTACAAGTCACTGAGTAGCTCCGCCCTACATTAGGCGAGGCAGTACTGTCTGAGCTGGGATGATAGGTACAGTCATTGAGTGCTGGTATAAAATAACTCTGAAACGCAGTAGTACTCTGATGCAAACGAATGAAAAGCACATGAATAAAACAAAAGAAACATACGACAACAACCCAGTTCCATCCCGAGTGCAGTTCGTTTGATCATCAACAATTCCACTGGTTTATTGTCGTTCAAATTAAGCTTCCATTGATGGTGTGTTTTAGGTATAATACTGGATGATCAGTTTTAAGTGTAGTAGTACTGTGCGTTCGCGCCGCGATATATATCTCTGAAAATAAAAGAGTCATGTAAGTGTATTTTGTTCAATCAGATCAAGCATTTGCACATTAATGCATATATATATATATAATGTATATGAATTGTGAATTTTACCGAAACGGTACCGGCGTACGTGCATGATTTATAGATCCTAATATTTGACTAATTGCAAATATAATTAGGGGCTTGAGAGAGAGTTTGCACAGGCTGCATAATCAAAACGGTTGTTAAAGAAATTATAAATTTAACTCATCTCATAAAACCGATTCAATAAGAAAGGTTTGTACATAATTACTTATAAATATGTACAAGATCTTGTCCATAGCTAGACAATATAAGACTATTTTCAACAGCATTCTCCCTTACGTGCAGGCTAGCTAATATTTTTCATAATTCTTGTCAAAGGCTAAGTAGTGTAAGCTTCTATTCATCTTATGATAAACGCTGATACCATATTAAAACACTCATTTTTCTCTTTAAAATGTCTAATAAGAGGAGTGAAATTACTCCTTATAAAGACTAGAATGAGTTTGTTCCAAGTCGTGTGGGTCTAATTCCCAACACACCCTCTCACGTGTAGACTGGTATTTTTCAAAAGTACCATCATCATGGATAGGTCACAGGCACTACAAAAAAATTGGTTTTTGGGACATATTTTTTTTTTTCTTGCGAATACAATTCAGTATCAAATAATGACATTTTATCACCAAAAATTACCTATCAGAAACGTTCTGTTGGAAATAATTATAATTGATCATTATATTTCTGACGATGCAAAATCTGTGGATATTAATTATTTTTTCCAATGAATATAGAATCATTGGAAAATCTGGCAAATAATAGTTTTTTCTTACAAGATGTGGAATTATTATTGACAGTATTATCGTATAACAAAAGAAATACATTTTCCAATTATACATTTGACAGCAAATAGTTGTATTTTCCTACCCAATTCACTTTGTCACAAAAGATGATGTCCCAAATATTTATATTGTACAAATTTATTTGTCACGAACTAAAATATATGGAAATTAAACACTTTTTCTCACAAATAAAAATCATAAGGAAACCTATAAAAAAAAGCATAAGGAAAAGTTTTGCATCTAAATATATAGGCATTCATTAGTACTTGCGGCGTCAATATAATATTTGAGGCGAATCAAAATCACCTGAAAAGATAATGTTTTAAATACTTTTTCCTTCCCCCCGAATTCTTATATGTTATGTTCTAGGGTTAAGCCCCAAACCTAACGAGTTCCACCCCATTTCAAGTCATCACTTTACGTGGTTCCAAAGCCTTCACAAACCCTTGACTCCATCTTTCCTCACTTCGCCTCTGAAGATCCTCAAAGCTTTCGCACACAGAGGTATGTTTCTGGTATCCCTGCGATTGTTGAGCCCCAAACCTAATGAGTTCTACCTCCTCTCAAGTCGTTGTTTCGCACAGTTCTAGAGCCTTCACTCGCGTCGCCTCTCAAGATCCTCAGAGCTTTTGCATGCAGAGGTACATTTCTTTATTCATAGAGCCTTCGCAAACGTTCTTCTTTCACCTTTCTCTAAGAGCAGTCCTTAGTTGTCAAAGCTCTCTATATTTCCAGATTAGGTCTTTTTGAACTTAATATCGAAAAATTTGAGAAATGTGGTTTTTTTTTTGTTAGGGGTTTGCTACTCGGCGTTAAGCTCTCTGTTTGCCATTTTTCTATTTGGCAAGTCGTATATTTGACTCGGTGTTAAGCTGTTCTCAAGTTTCATTGATGACATGAGAAAATGGAGTGAAATTTTGTTTCTTGGTTGTTTGTGTTAGCCTATCGTTCAAATGAGCTTACTATGAAAATTGGTTTGTCAGATTGGTTAATTTATAGTTGGGTCTGTGTTGTTCAACAGCTAGTATATATGCTTTATAAGATATAGAATGTTGGGGAATATTAATGGAATGCATACAATGAACTGAGCAGTGTTGTTAAGGTTTTCTGTTGTTAAGTAAAAGTAAAGGATATAAAGGAGAAATAAATAAAAATTTTGAATTTCATGTTTTCATTTCGTTTTGCTTCTGTGATTGGCTTTTCTTAAGATCTGAAGAGAGATGGTTAAATTTTATTTGCGTGTGATTGTTTTGGTGCTATTTGTACTTATTCTTGTTTTCTCATAATTTCTGAAAGCTCTAGACATCTTTAGGTGCTCTTTAGTTTTACATAGCACCCGTTTCTTTGAATGGACCATGAGCAAGTAAGTTGGTTTCTTATAAAGTGTCATCCATTGACACTTCTAGCTAGACAATTCTATATTTACCTCTTCTAAATATAGTGTCATATCTGCCAGTTAGCTCGAGAAGACAAGTCACACAACTAAATTTTTTGATAAGTGTTCTGATTATGAATGCAGACTCGTTCATTGGTTGGAGATTGTTAAATCTGTTGTTATTGTTTATTCAATTGGTTTCTTTTCTTGTCAGAACTCATACGATTAATTTAAAGTTTAATTTTTGATGGTTTCTATCTCCCAATTGCATCTTTATGTATCTTGTTATGCTGTTGTTTCTCCCCTACTATCATGCCAATTGCCTTTTTTTTTTTTTTTTTGTTTCTTCAATCTGTAACTTGTTATATTTCCTATACAAAACCATAAAAGTAGTCTTGAGACATCTTGTGTATATTTCTTCAAATCTATTGTTTCTTCTCTGGTATTAGACTGCATGACACGCTATTAATAGAATCCATTTTCTTGTTAGGTTTATTATGCATGTTGTAGACTTATAGTTATTTTTTCAAAAATTTATGGTTTTTGCTGGATCTCCATCTCATTATTGTTCAAATTAATTTTAGTCTTGAAAATCATGACCCCTGGAAAGATTTTTTAATAAAGAAATGGGTTGGATAAACTTCAGTAGTGTCAAAGAAATTTATACCCCGATCAATACTGACATCAAAGGCAGCCTTAGTAGCCTTCATTTTTCTATCTAAAATAATCATAAAGCAAGAGCAAATGTAAACATGTCTTCAAAGACTCATACATAAGATAACATCTTTCCCCAACTAACTAACAAAAGTTAGTAGAAAATAAATTCAGCTATAGATAGCAAATCTAACCTATGTTAAGAAGGTACAAATGTTGTTGTCTACACAAGGTATAAATGAGGTCCTGAGGCCTGAGGGCATCTTAATATCTGATGATTTTATTAACATCATTAGTATAAGAAAATGAGTTTGGTATTTGAACATTAACTTCACAAAAAGACAACTCCAACTGCTTTGCTAATCAAACCAAATTAAAAATTATACAAACTATTACACTAAAAATATTATATACAGGCACTTAATCCAAAATGACTAACATGCATAAAAAATTAAACTAATTTGGAAACGCTAATAAACTTAAGTGTGGCATCAATATCATGTTAAAACATTTGTAGAGACAACCAACAAGCATTTGTTAAAAGTATACATGATTATGCATTCAGTTTTAATTGCATCTGTAGTTATTTATGTAGTCATTAGATATTGGTACCTAATGTTCTACTAGGCAGGGCACTTGATCATCTTATTCTAGTCAAGATCCAACTGAACTGTAGGTTGAGTATATTGTCTGCTCAAAAGTTTATTTAATCTAAGGCTCTCTTTCTCTTATATTTACTGCATATGATGTCATAGTCTGTATGTAATGGTAAAATATTAATTTTATTTTATTTTGCTTAATGTTTGTAGATGAAAAGGTATCTTGATAGAGGTGGGTCTGGAAATAGGTTTGCTGGTCTAGATTCTTCCATATCTCCATTTAGGCATCCCCAATATAGAGACTCTAGGACTGGACATAAGGCATCAATTGCAACACTCTTTGAGCAAGGTAATAGAGGAACTTTAAATTTATCTCATTTGGGCCTTGTATAAAAACTTCATATTCTCTTATATTCTTGTCTACCAATGAATTTTGATAGTTGGCTTGCAAAAGATCTTGGCACTACTTGAGTTAGATGATGCCAACATACAGATATGTTGTAAAAGTGGTGGCCAACCTAGCAGTTGAAGGTGGGGCAACTTTAAAATTTGGGGCTCTTTCAAGATGTTATCAGATCTATGCAAACATGTACTGTCTATGCTATGTTGTCTAACTAACATTATCTAGATTGAATGTTATGTTTCTGATCAAGTTTGATTTATTGAAATAACTATTAAGCTTATCATATTTTTATTGTTTATTAAGTTTAGTACATCTGTAATATATTGTTCACATTCTTAATGTATTTTAGGTGGGGGTATAAGGATATTGTTTTATGAGTATTTTTTTTTAATCTATGACCTCAGTGTATTGGTAATACATTATTTACATTTATCTTATCTTAGGTATAAGGTTCTATTATGTTTTAGTAATATTTTTTTTTTAATTTCATAAAAGACTATTTCCAGTAATCATAAATCGTCGAAAATATTTTTTTGATCGCAAGTGCTTATTTTCCATGATTTTCATCGTGGCATATAAGTATTTTTGACCCATCTTAACCATGGTTAATACATTTTTTGCAATGAAATCTTACACTTTTTGCGAGAAAAAATTATCAGAAATAAGAGTAATATTTCTCACGATTTTTACAGTAGTAGATTTAAGCCTTAAAGTTACCAATTTATTTTTGTGAATTTACTATGATCTAATTTGGCAACAAAAATTGTATTCCGACAGAAATATATAGTATTAGCGACGAAAAGATATACAGGAAAATGCAATTTTTGTTGTAGTGAGGAGTCTATTATTTGTCATATGTTAACCTACTCTAATACCATGAAAAAATTTATGGGCCTAATCCATCTCATAAAATCAGTTCAACAAGAGAAGTTTGTACATTATTTATAAATATGTTCAATACCTTATCCATAAGCAATAGGAGAATTATTCTTCAACAGTTATAAGTATGATCTAGAAGATTAGAGAGAGAGAGAGAGAGAGAGAGAGAGAGGGCAAAACAACAAATAAAATATCAGAAAAGTTTCACACAACGTGATCTTCATCTTGCATATATGCGATCGAGTCTTCTAATTGAACGCAGACGCGGTTTCATCCAACCTCTCGGATTTGATATATTCCTCGATCGTCCATCAAGTTGGGAGTGAGATATGAAAAAGGCAACGTCCAAACCTAGCTAGCTATCACGTGATGCAGGTCATATATATATAGTTGATCTCGAATTAATAAGCAATTCGAATGTGAAATTAATTGGTACTTAATTAATTAATTAAGTGCCATGCATATGTATCAAAATAAATGCTTGAAACCGATTGCTACCTAACAATCGAACGATCTTTACCTAACTATCAATCATGTCAATTCAGTTGCATAAATGCATGAGATTATAATTAACTAGGGTTTAATCTTCATCACATTTTCAATCAACATCAAGATCAATAACAGATCATTGAAGCTTTTATTTTTCACTGATCACTAGATTAATGTTGTTTAATCGCCACAATTTCAATTAATTTAGGATCTTTAGGCTCTGTTTGGATTTGAAATTGAGATGAAATGGGTTAAGATGAATTTTAAAAATTGAATAAAATATTATTATTATTATTTTAAAATTTGAAAAAATTGAATTAGAATTTGAAAAAGTTATATTAAAATTTGAAAAAATTATATTAAAATTTGTATTTTATATAAAAATTTTAAAAAAATATAATAATAAATTCAAGATCAGTACGAGATATTAATTTTCTTATGATCCGTTTTCGATTACTTTCTTGACTACATTATATGTTAATAACGAGGTGCGGCGCGCTGCCGGTAATAGTAGTACTTCCGATCTGATCATGATCGACATTAATTCATTAAATGTACCAGCCAAAAAAGAATTAGTACGTACTTACGACGGCTCCATAATTAATTTGTCTCTAGATAAATGTTCACATATATATATATATATATATAATTCGGCGCGCCTAGGCCTTAAACATTATGGCCGCGGGGATCGATTGAGCAGGTAAGTTTCCCCATATTTTGTCATTTCTTTTTTGTGAAGTATGATATTCTATACAAACTTATTCATTTGATCAAGGAGAGAGAGAGAGAGAGAGAGAGAGAGAGCAGAATGATTTGAAGGATCGAAGTCATGCACATATATATATAAATGTGTGACGTGCGCGATTAATGCGCACATAGTACCATATTTAATTAATTTGATCAGATATAGGGAACATGCCGGCCATGATCTTCATCTTTTTTTTTTTTTTTCTCGGCATGATCTTCATCAGCTTCTTGTTCTTGGTCTTCTTCTTTTCGAATGTCTTTTGCAGGTTAGGTTATTATAGATCTGTGTAATATCATGTGTGGCACTTATATTAACTTCCATGTGAGACTTGAACTTTTTTCGTCAAATGATTATAACCTAACCTGCAAGCTGGTCGGCCGTTCTTCATTATATCATACAAGTTTAGATCATGATCATATATGATCGATGGAGAATTAGATCAAAACCCAAATGATCTATAGCTTGTTTCTCCGACTTAATTGGTTGCTGAGTTAGGTTTTGATGATCATAAGGAAGGTCAAAGCAGAAATATACATATATATATATTTATATACATATATATATATATATTATCTTAAATGGACTCATGGTTCCTGGCCTTGCTAGCTAGCTGTAGCTAGTATATATATATATATGGTAAAACAAAAAATGTCGTTTTGTGTTGACTATAAGCTGGCATCATTGTTTGGTAAGCTTTGATCATGATTTGTTAGGTTGACACAGTTTGAAAATGGATCAAGATGTTTTTTGTCCTTTTCAAGCTCTGATTCAAAAGGTGGGGTCTCGACTCTCATTAGCTAATTCCAAGTTCAAGACGTTATAAGAGCAGATAATTAACGTACGATAAATAACGGTACCAGAATAATAATTGGCATGATGCTGTTCCTCACTTACTTCACAAAACAATTGCATGCTGTTTCTCATTAGTTTTTAAAATAAGATAGAGAATGATTAATTCCAACCAAAATAGAAATACATGATCTACGCACTAGTACCCATTAATTGCACTCGGCCGGGGCATGCAATATTTAAGTGTAGCTACGTAGGTATAGAACAAAACTATGAAGTTGTTGTAGTACCTAAAGATCAAGAAGATTAAGAGAGAGAGAGAGAGAGGAAATAATAACCAACTAGGACGCATATATATATAATTAGTTGTTGGGCTCTGAAACTTGATCTTGGTATGAAATATTAAAGCAGTACTTGTATTTTGGCCCTAACGTACATGAATTATTCATATATTCGCATTTCAAATTATGATCTTTTTCTGAACACAAAATTGTGTCTCTATAGATGACCCAAATATGGAAAATAAAAAGAAGGAAAAGAAAGAAAAGAAAAATGTACTCTTAAATCTAGCAGCTAGCTCACTGATCACATGATCATCATATATATATATTAGAAGAAAATTGTATGCTCTTTTTCATTCTGAATATTTATATATATATATATATATATATATATCATGATTCACATGACGTACCCGCTCCAGCAAATGAAGGAGACAGCTCTAATTAGGTTATAATTGACCGGCCTGTGAATAACTAAATATCAAAATTAGGATGAAAAGCTACATACGGAACACGTAATTAAACAATAAAAAGCTAAGGCACCTGTACGTTCTCCTCGATCGTAGGTCATGACGACTAATTTTCGCCCCTGTAAAGTAAGGAATATCCCTCGAAGAAGAAGAAGAATAACACAAAAGTCTATCAAGAAAAAACCAAAGATAATTGGTGAAGGCATGCATATATATATATATATATATATATATATATATTAATCCGTCAACTTGGGTGGTGACGATAATGAGCACCAAAAATTGGCATTCGTAATTAAGGCTTAGGGCCGCAGGGAGACAGCCCGCCCTAGCTCGTCATGGGCCCAGCTGCATTTGTATTATTGTTTACTTAATGATAATGACACTCACTAACACGAGAATTGCTTTTCGTTTTTGTCCTTCTTTTAATACCTATTAATGTATAGAAACTTGTAATTGTAAAACGCATGTAAATCCATGCCAAGAATGGACTGCACCAGATCATGACTTCATAATATATTGGAAATTATTCCGTCGGTGGCCTTGCTTTCTGTTGTCACGAATAAGACAAAGGGATAATTCTATTTCTTGGCAATGTTTATTTGTCTCATTGATTTGGCTAGTTTGTACGTACGTAGTTTTTTTATTTTTTTTTGCAGAATGTAGGTACTTGGTTTGTGTTATAAAATTAAAAAATGAAACTACTATTATTACAAGAAAAATTTAAAATAAACTCTTAATAACTGAAACTTTTTTCGTTCTATAAATTCTTTTTATGAATTTCAGAATGAATGAAACTCATATTTATAGGCGTTGAAATTACTATGCAAGTAACTGTGCAAAACTTAAAATATGGTGGTGGGATCATTCACAAAAATAATTAAGGGGGCAGGGGCTGCCCCCAATAATTTATAACACTCCTCCTTGAATGACCACCCATAAAGAATCTGCCTCGTTAAAATCTTGTCAAGGAAAATTTTAGTGGGAAGTAAAACTAATGATGAAGGAAAAAGAGTACAATATTCTTATGTACCGCCAAGTGCTTTAAGATTGTCTCATTAAAACCTTACAAAGGAAAACCCAGTAGGACAAAACCTCAGCGAAGGAAAAAGAGTACAATCAGCACAAGTCTTCAGGACATTTACTCTCCCTGAAAAGTGTATAACGATAGATCTTTGAGTTTTCACATTCCAATGTTTTGCACAATCTTCTTGAATGTCGCAGTTGGTAATGATTTTGTGAATAAATCTGTCAAATTATCACTTGATCGTATCTTTGATATATCCTCCTCTGATATAAGCAGTATTATCTTCATATAAAATTGTTGGACTATCATTGATTATGGGGAGACCACACTTTTCTTGGATATGTTGAATCACTGATTTTAGCTAAATACACTCTTGATTTGCTTTATAAAGTGTAATAATCTCTGAGTAATTTGAAAATGTGGCATATACAGGCAGCTCCATATTCCTATCCGATATTGTCCGCTTTGGCACTTCAGGGCCTTATGGGTTTAAAATGCGTCGGATAAGGTAGAAGGAACCCCACATATAAGGCGCTTGACAGACTTAGTAGAAATTTGAGACATGCAGTAATACTTAAACCCCCCTGAGAATATGCGTCAGTTTTTCAAGTAATAAACAAACATGATTTCAACATATATAACAGATTTAAGAATTCAAACATAATTTTCATCTAAATAATGCATTAGAAAGAACATGATAATATTCACATATAAAATTTTTTCCACTTCATTCGGCGTTATTAGGGAGAATTTGTTTATCTACGGCGAAAAGGCATTGGAAACTATCTATGTATGATAAAAATTATAAAAATTTGAGGTCTAATTTTATCGGTTCGGCAGAAAATCAAATCTGTTTGACATTGTTGACAAACGAAATCTTGAAAAGATTTGAAAGTTTCAGATTGTTATTTAAATATAATCATTTTACTATTGGTTTACTCCAACAAAAAAAAATCTCACATTTTTCATAGATCCAGTTATTGTTCATCCAGAATGATATTATGTTTGATAGAAATTCTAATGTCTTACATTTGAACCATGAACCTTTTATACCTCAATCACTCATATTTTTTTCTGAGGCTGTAAACATCATGATAAAAACAGAAATATATCTTTCTAATAAAACTGATCCTGAAATTGTTGCAACATCAAGAACCATCAGTACTTAATACGTTATTTCTCTTATAACTATATCTCAGAGGCTACTGGCGAGAACGAGTGAGGTTGATCATCTTAAAAATCAAATATCTAAATTACATCAAATACTTGCAACTAAAGATAGAAAAAATAAAAAATTTAAGACAAGAAAACAATGAGCTGAAAAAATTTATAGACTGGTATTCTTGTGACTTGAAAACACGAGTAGAAGAGTTTGAACGAGAGAGAGCTCAAATACAAAGTCAACAACAGCAGCTAACGGCAGAAGTTCAGCGTTTACAAGAAAATCGGGACAACTACAATTAATCTCGCTGGCTTTTGAAATTATGCATCCAGCATATATTGTAATCTTGATTAAGTGAAATTTGAAGAGATGATGGTTTGTCTTGTTCTTATTTCTATTTCTATAAGAATCGTCTTTAACTTCATTTAGTACACATCAAATCTTCTTCTCATATATATAATCCATCTATATTTACATTCTTATTCTACAAATTTTCAATGACTCATCAATTTCTTTTTAATATTTCTTATGATCAACATATAAGGTATCATTCACCTTAGTTACAAGTTGTTTCTGCATCTTCCGCAAGTGCCATGTTGCAGCAAGCAAATGATCTAGCTAATAGGTCAGATCGTGAAGCCGTTTATGAGCTGGTGACTTTCGGTACTCGATACTTCTCCTCTATTGTTGGATTTTCCAACCGGTTACAATCCAAAAGCCGTGAGATTGCGAAGCTTAACGACAAAGTTTCCGTACTTCAACGACTCGTTTAAGAGTTTGACAGAAAAATAGCAGACTTAAAGTAAGAGAATAAGAATTTAAAATCCTTACTTGCCTCTTCATTTCAACTGCATAATCCTTTAGATAAGGATGATATGTTGCTTTATGAAGAGTAAATGCATTTGAGAGATGAGGCTAGAAGTCTTAAATTTTTGTAACTCATCTAGTATTTGAATAATAAGATCTTTCCTTTTTAAATGTATTCTTTGAATTTATAGCAGCCCTTGTGATCTCTTAAAGAGTTATAATAAGGTAAATCATCAATGTAAACTGCAATAATGACAAATCCGAATCTTGATAAAACACATGGGCATATAGGATTATTCTCAAATCCTTCTTTTAATAGATACTCGCTGATTCAATTATACCACATACATTCAGATTGCTTTAACTCATATAAAGATTTTTGAAACTTTATAAAGTACATACTCCTAAATATACTTGAATTAGATGTTTCAAGTATTGTATATCTTTATATATGTAATGATCCTTATAAATATGCAGTGACCATATTTATCAACTGTATATCTAATCCTTTTGTAATAACCAAACCGATTAAAAATATGAATGTGATTGCATTCATAACAAGGAAATATGTTTCCTCATAACTACTCTTGAGTTTCTGCAAAAAACCTTGTGCGACAAATTATACTGCACAATTTCATTTCTCATTACGCTTTCGTATAAATACTCACTTATATCTCATAGGCATTACACCCTTTGCTGTTTGGACAACAGGTCCAAATATCTCTCGCTTTGCTAACGATTTTAATTTAACTTCAATAGCTATTTTTCATTTTGGCCAATCATTTATACGTCGACATTCTTCGATGATTTTTGGCTCACTTTTTTCATTACTTCTGGTAATGTCAAGGGTCATTTTATATGAAAATCTGTTGTTAATAACAATTTTATTTCTATTTATAATTTTTTCAGGATAAAACATTTCATGAAACATTTCATGAAATGTATTTGATTTACAACTCATGAAATGTATTGAGATCTCATTGTTCCTCTCCAGGATAAAACATTTCATGAAACACCTCTTCAGGAGTTTTCTTTTCAAGAGTTACCTATTCGGGAGTTATACTCTTCAGGAGTTTCTTTTTCTGTACCAAAAGTTTAGATAAATCTTATTGCTTATTTTGTAGGTACGGTCTCTACAGAAGCACCAATTCCTTTTCTTTTGCATTAATAAGTCTTCAACATTCAGGTGTGTCTTAAACTTATCTATTGCTATTTTAACAACTTGTCATTCAGGGACTTCAATTCTTACTTAAGCATTAACAACAGTAATATATGATTTTACAATACATTTAGTGTCAATAAATATATCCAGTAATTGATTTGTAAGATTTTACAAATAGGTAATCCTCTGAACTTTTGGTTCACATTCATTTGTAAGAGGATCAAATTTAGACAGGTTTTATTATCCCAAGTAATTTCTTGTCGTGCTTCAGGCACCGATATTTCATTATTTCAAAACATGATGAAATATTAATAAGCTTATATATAAAAACTTAGTATAAGTGAATCAAGTGTTTGACCGTACAACAGGTACGTGACCAATGTTCAGTCATACCATATCTATGACAAACATTTTCATCTTTCTATGAAGAATTATTCTGAGAGCTTACACCATTTTTCGAGTTGGATCACTTTTGGTGATATGGTATATTATTATCATATTTAGTATTGTCGTTTTTGGGACTAACACTTCTATAGTTTTTCTACCACGTATATGCCCTTAGTTCCTTTGAAAGAATGCACAGTTCACTTCTGGGAATGTTGTAAATCAAATATTATTAATAAGACGTAACTGGTAATTTTTTAACAAAAACTCATTATTTAGTTCAATAACTGGAAGAAAAAATAAAAATTCAGAATATTTGTTGAACTTTTATTCTCGATACTGCTACTGCAGGAGCGAGCATATTCGAGATATGAAAAATAGTATATGTTTTCTTTAACATATCATCATCAGTGACCTTCTCACTGCATAATTTTAATATTGAGTTGATTTTAAAGAGTGCAGAATATTCAATACCACTCTTAAAATCTTACAATTTCAGGTACAATAAGTCATAATAAACTTTTGGGAGAATTACATCTTCTAGAACTCATATCTCTCTCTTAAATCATTTCACAAAATAAGAAAATTTTTCACCGTGAGATACACATTATGGTCTTGTAAGGATACGCGATTTTCTTCTTTGATTGTATTTCCCAATTTCATCATATCCAAATAGATCTCATCAAGGATTCTGGATAAATAACTTTTTTCAGAAATGTCAATAGTAATAAATCTCAATATTTGATATTATATATATAAATCACAAAAATAAATCTGTGGATTTAAGAAATATATTCACATAATCATGAGAATAAAAGTAGAATTTTATCAAATAATATTTAACAATATTAGCTTTAATATTTGTCTCGAGGATTGTAAATAATATATTGAAAAACTTACTTGAAGTAGAAGACCACTAGCTTCAGTATCGGTAGAACCTCGTGCTGATAATGTATTACAAAACTAGAAAAAAAAACTACTACTATTGCAAGAGAAATATAAAAGAAACTCTTAAGAACTGAAACTTTTTTCTTTCTATAAATTTTTCTTATGAATTTCAAAACGAATGAAACTCATATTTATAGGCTTTAAAATTACTATGCAAGTTATTGTGCAAGACTTAAAATAATGGTGGTGAAGTCATTCACAAAAATAATTAAGAGGGGCGGAAGCCACCTCCAATAATTCATAACAATTTGGTTATATTTCCTTTTTTTTTTTTTTTTAATACCAATTATACGTATGCAACATCATCGGCCACCGGGATTATATATTACCTATCATGTGATATTTAAGAGATGAAGAGGATTATCATGTGATCTCAAACTTGACAATAGAAAAAAAAAAAAACAAAAAAATTAAAAAAAAAACCCGGCCCTAATGGTACAATATTATTGGACTTAAGACTTTGGGCCGGACCTTATCCGTGTTTCACCCCCAGCCTTCAGATCGGCCCAGAATGTTCGTTCACTTATTTCTTTTTTTTTTTCTTTTTCTGTTTTAAATGAAATGAAAAAAATGGCCTCCCTCTCGTTGATAAAGAATTTCTACAGCCTAGAAGCATTGAAACGAAATTTTCATCTGCGGGTTATTATCTATAGGAGGGAAAATTTTACCATTCAAAAATAAAATGGAGAGTAAAATTGAAATCTGCTTTGGGCTGGGTCTTAGTTCTTATATGAAATCTACTTTATTGGGCCTCGTCAAAAGAAAGGATCTTGCGGACCCAAATTAATTGATGCGTAGTTCCTACCCCGTCACCGTGTGAGAGAGCGAGTGAAGCGAAAACAATGGGATCAATGGCGCTTCCAGCTTTACACGATATCGAAATAGAAGCATCGTTAATCACCCGCACGTGAAGCAAATCGATCTAAAGCCGCTTTTAAGTGCCTTGCTGAAGGTACTGGTGATTTATCGATAACAAGTAACAGACGGGCAGAGGGATGGAGTACATAAAAATATGTATTAGTTAAAGATGCCTACATGTCACATGATGTTGTAATACTAATATACATACTGAGCAATACAACACATAACATGATTTAATTTGCATAATAAATTATAAATTTTGTAAACTAAATCTTACCATAGTTCCTTCCATATAGGACTACAAATATATGATCATCACATCACATGGCTGATTCACTAGTATCTAATTATTGCACTATATATATATATATATATATTACAAATTCACATGGAAAGCTTGATTGGTAAAGAAAATCTGGTGTAACTAACATGCATAAACAGCTCAAATTCTCTTAACTCTTACAAAATGAGCATAAATTTGTATATAGAAGATACTATTTTTGTCTGCTAAATCACAGCCCTGTGACGAGGTTGCTTTCCCTCAAATCATTTCCTTATCCATACAGAAAATTTGTTGATTATAGGAACTTATTTCTATGCTGGTTTACCAATGTATTCTGCAATCCGAGTCCCAACACTACCGTTACTGTGTAAGGCCTACCAAGAATATGAATGAAATTTGCAGTTTCAGACATGGATTATGTACAAAAGTACGAGGACGATTCACTTCTTGCTGGTTTCTGCTATATCCAAATTGCAATGAATGGTCAATGACCCTTTTAGTAGGCTTCGTTCCTTTCCTGAAAAAGAGAAACAAAGACAGCCAACCAATTACTTCTTTGATTCCAGGTAGTGGGAGTCTCCCAAGAGTTGGGTGAATCAAACCTGGCTTCAACTTATCCCAATCTGGAATGCTCTTCCCGACTCCGCAATGATTCAAGCATCCACATTTACGCAATTCATGAGATGTTGCTGCGAACTGGCAATAAACTGTACGTAAGTCTCGATAAGTCTCTTCCATCCTACCACACAACTCATCTTTGCGATCCATCTCAATAAGAACCTGTAAATAATCCAACGATCAAGCTTGGAAAATATGTGTGTGTTGGTGAGAGAGAGACAGAGAGAAAGAGTCCTTTTGGAATTGCTACCTCTACAGCATTGTTCTTAAATGTCGGGAGAAACCGCTGCCTACAGTACTCATTAAATAGAAGAGTGCAGATAATCAGTGGAATGGTAAAGCCCGCAGCCACCGATGATTCTTTGATTCCAAAGACCCCAAGAGCAATTATTTGTGATAACACCAACGAAAAAATTGTAGTGTTGTGGGCAATAGGCCAGAACTGTCCCCCACTTTCATATTTTGTAATATACACATTGAGAATCTGAAAAATATACTTGAAAATTTTAAGGTATGCCTCTCTAGTCAAATGAAGAGAGAGAGAGAGAGAGAGAGAGAGAGAGAGAGAGAGAGAGAGAGAGCGAGAGAGTCAAACACAACATTTCCACTGATGGGAGCAGAAAAATTTCTCTAGTGAAATGAAGAAAAAAACAAGAAAAAGAATAACTTATGAAATATACTTCCAGGCTAGAGTAGACACCTAAGATTAAATTAAACAGTCTCCTGCACCCTATTATTGTCAGTCCATATAATATATAACATCATTTATATACATCAGACAAGCTCTGGATCCATTGCTTAGCTAAGACTTCTATCAGAATACTTAAGATGCACTTACAAATAATATATATATATATATATATATATATATATTAAGAAGCATTGCCCTATATGGGCAATAATTACAAAGAATTTACACCCATAAAAAAAAAATTCATCCTGTATTCACACATGGATGCATCAAAAAACTGGATAACAAAATGTGAAGCCCACTTCCTTGGCAGGTATTATGCAGAATGAAGGAGAATTCTTCTCCTTATAAACTACAGAATGTTCCAGAAAAATTTCTCTAGTGAAATGAAGAAAAAAACAAGAAAAAGAATAACTTATGAAATATACTTCCAGGCTAGAGTAGACACCTAAGATTAAATTAAACAGTCTCCTGCACCCTATTATTGTCAGTCCATATAATATATAACATCATTTATATACATCAGACAAGCTCTGGATCCATTGCTTAGCTAAGACTTCTATCAGAATACTTAAGATGCACTTACAAATAATATATATATATATATATATATATATATTAAGAAGCATTGCCCTATATGGGCAATAATTACAAAGAATTTACACCCATAAAAAAAAAATTCATCCTGTATTCACACATGGATGCATCAAAAAACTGGATAACAAAATGTGAAGCCCACTTCCTTGGCAGGTATTATGCAGAATGAAGGAGAATTCTTCTCCTTATAAACTACAGAATGTTCCAGTTTAGTACCAATCTCCCCACTCTATTAAATTGGATATTTTTCACTCTATAAGAAATTTTAGTTGAAAACAAGTCCTAAATATTTTTAACTACCATTAAACATTAGAATTTAAACCATGCTTTTTCATTTATGCCTCAAATGATAAATGAATACAATGCTTCTTAAGATGAGGTTTAAGTTAATAAGCTCACAACTTAAACCCAAATTCTGCATGGCATGAAAATTTAGGTTAAAAGATTTATTAGGCATGTACATTATTTAGAGGCATTGAATCTAACCCAGTGCGCTAGTATTAGGTATGATTTGGATAGTGAGTTGAGATAAGTTGAGTTGAGATGAGTTTTGAAAATTGAATAAAATATTATTAAGATAATACTTTTTAATATTATTATTGTTTTGAGATTTGAAAATGTCGAATTGTTTATCATATTTTGTGTGGGAATTTGAAAAAATTGTAATGATGGGATGAGTTGAGATGAGATGAGTTCCGAATCCAAACAGGGCCTTAGTACTCAATCATGTTTTCTATATCAAGTCTTTTTCTAATAAATGTAGGTCTAATTCAAATACAGATTGATGGAAATTTATCCATCTCTTCTGTTCTTTTTGTTAGGTTCTGCACTCTTCCATTTTTCTCCCATAATTTATCACTGCACTATTATCATTGCTCCAGGCTGTTCTCAGTGCAAATAAGTCTCTGTTCACTATTCAATAGAGTCTGCACAATAAATAATCCTGCCAACTTCATTTCCCACAACCTTATCAACAACCTTTCCTTTGTGATGCAAGCCCCCAAGCAGAAAATTCTCTAAGCTGTTTTGCATCATAGGGCTTCTCTCTAAACCATAACTTTGGCCAACTTTCACTGAGCAGGTGCTACCGGATATTTTACAATGTACCTATATTTAAAAGGCCCTTTTTTCTCCTCTATAAGAATATACTGGTTTCTAGTAATAAACATGCAACCAACTTTAAAGAAGAAATTAGGTACCAAAAGTGACAAGGGTGTAAAACCAAAATCTGGTTGGAGATCTACACATAAAAAATATATACAAGTTTACGACTATAATGAATGAGCATTCAAACATATTCTATAACTATGATGGAGAATGGAAGTTCTATAGCATGGGCGAGATATATGATCAGATTATAAATTAAAGGCCTTGTCTAAAACTACCCACATTCAAGCTGCATATACAAACAGAAAGACTAATATTATTTAAGAGAAAATCTATTCATCATCATTTTTCTCATCATTCTCCCATCATCCCATGATGTATCATTAAATGATAGATTCACAAGTGAAACATAATAAATAATCTCCAATCATCTAATGTCATATCATAGGATGATGAGAGGATAATGAATAGCATTACTCTATTATTAAAGGTAACAGAGGATTCAAAGCACTCACCTGGTTTTTATATACAAGGTAAGCAAGTGCAAAGTAAATAAGCAAAAAGGGCAATATCAAGGGCGTAAAGATGGAACATGTGAAGCCAAGGAATCCAAACAGGAGGAGTCGTGGGACTTCTGTATGGTATGGAAAAGATAAAGGGCAACTGGAAAAATCATCCTTGATTCTGAGTATGAATCTTTTCACCATGTTGCAGAAAAGAGCAAAAACTTGCATCACCTCACATGACAGACTGGCCCAACCAGATGTTAAAACATAAGTCATGAAGAAGCTAGCCTGCAACAATTTAACAACCCAATGTAAAATACTTTATTATTTGCCAGAAGAGAGGAAATACTGGAAAACCTTTATTTTCCCATATAAAACTTCTAGGCCTCGTTTGTTTTTCCAGATAAGATGAATTGAAATAAAAGTTGAAAGTTAAATAAACTATTGTTAGAATCTATTTTTTTAATCTTATTTTTATTTTGGGATTTAAAAAATTAAATTTTTTATTTTATTTTGTGTGGAAATTTGAGAAAGTTGTAGTGATTAAATGATATGAGATAAGATGAGATGTGAATGACTGTAAAAACAAACGAGGCCTTAGTTCTAAAGCCTACAGTCACTAATTGACAATTAATATTGCTAAAAACTACTTAACAAATGACAAATCCAGAGACACAAAGCTAATACCCAAGATTAGAAAAATGTAAAATACTGCACGGATGAGATATTCTGCATGGAGTAGCACAATCAGAGAAAGGTGAATAACAAATTAACATTGAAATCGAAGAACGCTACCTGTCTCGGCACTGCTTTAGCAAGTTGTGCAGGAATATCTTTTACACTAGAAAATACATTCAGTTGGCTGATAACAGATCCCGTAAAAACATTAACAAAAAATACATTCCAGATGGTGAAGTACAATACTTTGCAGCATGCGCTCTTTTTCCTTCCACTACGGGAAATAGAACCCTCAACAGCTGAAAATAGCATCATGATTGGTGGGACTGTATACAAAGCTAAAATCAAAATCACGCTTGGAAGGTAACCTGTTACCAGCTGGTTCATATATTTCCTGCACCGGGGCAAAGGGTAAGTTCACTTGAAAATGTGAACATTGCAGGGCGAAAATAAAATCTACCGGCTTTTAAATCAATGCCAACTCAATTATTTCATGCATATAGCTACTCTCAAAAACTACAAAAATGTTAACAATTCAAGGAGAAAAATTATGAGCACAAGACTTGGAGGTCAAGGGGGCGAATGATTAATAACTTCATCAAACATCTGAACAGTTTTAAAGGCAGCTTTTCTATGCATAGAATAGATTGCACGAATTCGAAAGATAAAAAGGTATTATGTTATATTCTAAACAAGCTAGGTTATGTCATGGTGGTTCGTTAAAAAGTAACAAACTCTCTTTTTATGAGCTTAGGCATTCCATCGTGAATCTATAGACGTGTTGTGTAGCTCCCAACAAATTAGAATTGACCTGTTTAAAAGAAAAGCCTCGGAATCTCATTTCTCCAGTTCACGAAGAAAATGTGCACTACACTTCTTATCAACACACAACACCAACATATCAACCATGCCAAAGTTGCCAAGGTCAGGCGAATTCTAAAACTAATAAATACAAAACAAAATCTATCACCATCACGATGCTTATCCTTTTTTCTGAGCTATCACAATATTACTTACTTCTTTAAAAGTCCTCTCAAAAATGGAAATGTTTGCTGTAGCTGATCTAGCTGAGTTAAGCCTTGTACAAATGTTATGGGAATAAGAAACACAAGCACGAAGGCAATGGCAGCCACAAGTGTTCCTATCTTACGGATCCAGAGTTGTCTATATGGTATACAAAGATTCGACCAATAAACATCATGAGGTTCTGGAGCCAAGTCTGTCACCCATAACATTGGATTGGAAGATTGAAGAACCTCTGCAGTAACAGTGGCAGCATAGCGAGTCTTGAAGAAAACAAAAGCAGTTGCACACTCCTGTTTGGAGGAAAAAATGCTTTAGGCTGCTGGTGACAATTTTAAAACTTAACAAGCAATGGAAAAGTAACAGGTAATAATTAATAGTAACCAAATCAAGATTAAAAAAAAACTAAACTAACAAAGAGTACTGCTGAAGAACGGTTGAAAAACGCAAAAGCTATAATGAGATAAATGATATTTGCAGACACTATCATGACAACACTGCCAGAACCCACTATCTTCTATTTAGGAGAAATTATAGGTTTAGGTAAAAACTCAAACGAATACGAGACATCTGCAGTGATGTGTACTGGTATACCATATATGGTAATTAACCAACTGTTAAACTGCATTGAATTGAAAGCAAACAGAGCTACCATACAAGTCTAGTTTGAAGAGCACCAGTACAAAACACGTCTGCATGACAAACCTAGGTAAAGTAAATAACACTACATCTCAATGTAATGTAATTGTAAAAAGATGTGCATGATAATGAAGAGGCAATGCCCTAAATCACCACTCCTAAGCTCTATTACATATATAGGTTTCGATTACAGTAAAATGACCAAACTACCTTGTAACAAATTTCCCTTACCAACATATTATTGCAATCCTAAGCAACTCTTCTAACACTCCCCTCTAGCTGTAGCATATATCACATAAGCCTAGCTTAGAGCAAATGAACATGCTCGCAACTGTTGGGATCGGCGGAAGCTCACAAATTTTATGGAGACCAGAATTTAACGTGGTTCGGCCAAAATTGCCTACGTCCACACCCACAGAGAGGAGAATTTTGTATTAAACAACAAACCAATTATTTACAATGGTTTCCCTCACTCTCACTGCCTCCAACGGACCTCACATTACGCTCATAGCTTCTCATTACAATCTTACATGTATTTATAGGAAAAATAAATAATGTGAACGTGTAATGACAGTGAAAACCGAAATTCCGGCGGCCTACATTTTCAGGCGGCGACTGACATTTTCAGGCGGCGCCGACCTTCCAGCTGCATCTATTCGGTGCCTACCTTCACCTTCCAGAAGCCTCCAGTCTTCATTTACGTGTGTGTGTTGATTTCTAACAATCTCCCCCTCAACACCAAACGGAGGATATCCTGTCACATTTTAATTCAAGGTACTTAACCTGGCTATGTCTCTACATAGCTCAAGTTTTTCGTATGTGACTACCTTCGTTAGCATGTCCGCTGGATTCTCCTTTGTATGGATCTTTACAAGCTTCAACAGCTGTTGCTCCATTACTTCACGTATCCAATGATACCGAATATCGATGTGCTTTGTTCGGGAGTGGTACATCGAGTTTTTACTCAGATCAAGAGCACTTTGACTATCACAATAGATTCTGTACTCTTTTTGACTAACTCTCATTTCTTGGAGGAACCGCTTTAGCCACAACATTTCCTTTCCTGCTTCTGTCATAGCAATATACTCTGCTTCTGTTGTAGATAAAGCCACACATTTCTGCAGTTTGGACTGCCATGATACAGCTCCACCTGCAAATGTGTAAATATATCCTGATGTAAATTTTCTTCCATCAAGATCACCTGCCATATCAGCATCTGTATAGCCATCCAAGACTGGGTTAGCTCCCCCGTAGCACAAGCACAACTTTGATGTACCCTTAAGGTACCTGAGAATCCACTGTACTGCTTTCCAGTGTTCTTTCCCTGGATTTGAAAGAAAGCGGCTCACAACTCCAACAGCGTGAGCGATGTCAGGTCTTGTACAAACCATGGCGTACATTAAACTTCCTACTGCTGAGGAGTACGGTACTGTAGCCATTTCTTGAACCTTTTCCGGTGATGACGGACATGAGCTCTTGCTTAATTTGAAGTGATTAGCCAGTGGAGTATTGACTGGCTTTGCTTTCTCCATGTTGAACCTTCGTAGTATTTGTTCAACATACTTTTCCTGTGACAGCCATAGCTTCTTTTTCTTCCTGTCACGAGTGATCCTCATGCCCAAAATCTGCTGGGCAGGTCCTAAGTCTTTCATCTCAAAGACTTTGGAGAGATCCGTCTTTAGCTTCCTGATAATGGATGGATCTTTTCCAATAATCAGCATGTCGTCAACATAGAGCAGTAACATCACGAAGTCACCTTCTGAAAATCTTCGGATGTAAACGCACTGATCTGCAGCAGTTTTCTTGTAGTCATGACTCATCATGAATGAGTCAAACTTCTTATACCACTGTCTGGGAGCCTGCTTCAAACCGTAAAGGCTCTTTTCCAACTTGCAGACCAAATGTTCCTTTCCAGGAACTTGGAAGCCTTCTGGCTGCTCCATGTAAATCTCCTCATCAAGGTTGCCGTGAAGAAATGCTGTTTTCACATCCATCTGTTCAAGCTCTAAGTCAAGACTTGCCACCAATCCGAGTACCACTCGAATTGAAGTCATCTTTACAACAGGTGAAAATACCTCATCAAAGTCGATTCCTTTCTTCTGCTGGAATCCTTTGACGACCAAGCGAGCTTTGTGCTTCACCTGCTTGCCATCATTTTTCAGCTTGAACACCCATTTGTTTCTCAGTGCTCTCTTATCGTTTGGAAGTTCCATCAGCTCATAAGTCTGATTCTTCTGTAACGAGTTCATCTCATCCTGCATAGCCTGCATCCATCTCTTGCTATCTGGATGAGATATTGCCTCCTGGAAGTTTTCTGGCTCCCCCTCATCTGTAAGAAGAATATAATCTGATTCCGGATATCTTCGAGACGGAATCAACAATCGCCCTCTAGAGGATCTGTCCTGCTGAGGTTGATCACCTGACAACCGTGGAAACTCTGCAGTTTCTGATGGAGAAGGAAACTGCTCCCCCTGCTCAGTAGTGGTTTCTCTGTTGTCAGCATCCTCTTCTTCTTCTGGGAAAACTTCCTGTCTATCTTCAGTGTTTGAGGCAGACTGAAGTGGTAGTGAACTCGGAGCTGGTTCTGGAGCACTTGAAGTTGTTTGTTCTGATCCAAACATCTGGTCTTCATGGAACACAACGTCCCTGCTTCTGATGACCTTCTTCGCTTTTGGATCCCATAATCTGTATCCAAACTCTTCATCTCCATAGCCGATGAAATAACACGGAGTAGACTTTTCATCAAGTTTCTGTCTTTTCTCCTTGGATACATGTGCAAATGCTTTGCACCCAAATACTCTTAGATGAGAGTATGAAATCTTGCGGCCTGACCACACCATCTCTGGGACTTCGAACTGCAGTGGAACTGATGGTGTTCTGTTGATCAGGTAACAGGCTGCTTTTACTGCTTCACCCCAGAATGGCTTAGGCAACTTTGCCATACTCAGCATGCATCTGGTTCGCTCCACAATGGTCCGGTTCATCCGTTCTGCTACTCCATTGTGTTGTGGGGTGTAGGGGACAGACTTCTCGTGTCTGATGCCATGTCTGGAGCAGTATTCCCTGAACTCTCGAGAAGTGTATTCACCTCCATTGTCTGTCCGGAGGCATTTCAGCTTCTTGCCTGTTTCTCTTTCTACCATGGCATGGAAGTTTTTGAATTGCTCAAAAACTTGATCTTTCCTTTTTAGAAAATACACCCACACTTTTCGTGAAGCATCATCAATAAAAGTAACAAAATATTTGTTACCTCCAAGTGATTCAACTTCAAAAGGGCCGCAAACATCAGAGTGTACCAAACTCAATAACTCTGATCTTTTTCCAGTAGATGTCTGGAATGAAACTCTATGCTGTTTCCCAAATAAACAGTATTCACAAGGGTTGAGAGCAATACCTTTGTTTACTGTAATCAATGCTTTCTTTGCAAGCATAAACACCCTTTTTCTCCCATGTGGCCAAGTCTCCGATGCCACAAGTTTGGTGACGTATCATCTTCAGCTACGTTGAGACTGTTTGCACATATCTTAGCACTTGATTTGTACAAAGTGCCACAGACATGTCCCCGTGCAAAGACCATTGCTCCTTTCTTCAATTTCCAGGCATTGTTGCTGAAGATGCTCTCGTAACCCTGTTGATCAAGGGTTCTTATTGAAATCAGGTTGAGTCGGAGATCGGGTACGTGCCGAACGTCATTTAGCACCATAGTACAGCCAACACTAGTTTTTATTCTAACATCTCCAATGCCCATGATCTTTGAGAAATTCGAATTTCCCATCTTGACTGTACCGAAGTCTCCTGCCTTGTAAGTACTGAAGAAATCCTTACAAGGAGTGGCATGATAAGATGCTGCTGTATCTATTACTCACTCGGTCTCCTCGCTTGAAACGTGCAAGCAAGATTCTTCACCGGCGGAAAGGAGTACACAATCTCCAGAAAGCGTCACTGCAGCTTCGCCTTCTTCGTGCTTTGACTGATTGCTTGGCTGATTCTGCTCCTTCTGCAGCTTTCGGCATTCCCTTTTAAAGTGGCCTTCAATACCACAATAAAAGCATTTTCCCTTCTTTCGCTGTTTACCGCGACTTTGGGATCTCCCTTTGCTTTGACTCCTGTTCCTTTCTCGACTTCTACCTCTACTATTTCTTTGATGCCTTCCTTCTGTTACAAAGGCATCTGTCTCGTCTCCTCCAATCTCCTTTCGTCTAGCCTCTTCATTAAACAAGGCGTCTATCACCATTGACATGGCGAGCTTTCCATCTGGAGCTGAATTACTGAGTGAGACCACTAGCGTTTCCCAACTATCTGGTAGGGAACTGAGAAGTAGTAGAGCCTGCTCTTCATCTCCGAGCTTAAAGTCTACGGATGCAAGCTGATTTACAAGATTCTGAAACTCGTTGGTGTGTGCGGCCACTGAGATGCCGCTTTTGAGTTTCAAGTTGACAAGGCGTCTCATTAGTAATGCCTTGTTCCGAGCAGTTTTTGCCTGGTACATGTTTTCCAGCTTTTTCCACAGCTGATAGGCATCCGTTTCCTGTGTAACATGATGAAACACACTATGATCAATCCACTGCCGGATCTGACCAATAGTATTCTTATTCATCTTATGCCAGTCTTTTTCCGCTACATCATCTGGCTTTACGCTTTTCTCTTCAATTGGATCGAAGAGATCTTTACAATTCAGGAGATCCTCCATTCGAGGTCTCCATAGTGCGTAATTTGTAGATGTTAGCTTAATCATCGCACCTGCTCCCGAATCCTCCATCAGTTCGGCTTTAATTTTTGATTCGATTGACCCTTTTCTCAACGTTTGGAGTCGAATCTCAACAAACGGAGCTCACCGTTGCGTCCGGAACGGTGGAAAACCTTGGAAACGACTCTTGTCTCGTTCCAAAACGATCAAAATTGCGCCGAAAACCTGAAAAATAAGAAAAAACAGAATATTCCTTCTGAAACGGAATATTCCCTGACGTCACCGGAATATTCCTTCGTCTGCCGGAATATTTCCCACTGTCTACCGGAATATTCTCTCCGGCACCGGAATATTCTCTCACCGGAATATTCTCGACGGCGACGGAATATTCCCACGGTCACCGGAATATGCTCGACGGTGACGGAATATGCTGACGGAATATTCCTTCCCTGATGGGTTGCTGGAGCGGGTCGAGAACCGGGTCAAACCGGTTCGGGTCGGATCCCCTGATTTAGAGGGTCGGATCTCGTCTTCTTCCCTGGCACGCGCGTGGGGCGCGTGGGGCCCATGACCAGCGCGTGGCCGTCGCCGAGTTTGCGCGTGTGGAGCGTGTAGCTTCGTCCGGTGTCCGTTTGAGACGAAATTTTCACCAGAATTTTCGTCTTGACCTGAGGAATCTGATGGTATCCTCCAAACTTGATTTCGATCAAGTTTCAAAATGAGCCTCTCACGAAAATTCACAAATCCGGCCTCCTACCGTCTCTGATACCACTTGTTGGGATCGGCGGAAGCTCACAAATTTTATGGAGACCAGAATTTAACGTGGTTCGGCCAAAATTGCCTACGTCCACACCCACAGAGAGGAGAATTTTGTATTAAACAACAAACCAATTATTTACAATGGTTTCCCTCACTCTCACTGCCTCCAACGGACCTCACATCACGCTCATAGCTTCTCATTACAATCTTACATGTATTTATAGGAAAAATAAATAATGTGAACGTGTAATGACGGTGAAAAACCGAAATTCCGGCGGCCTACATTTTCAGGCGGCGGCTGACATTTTCAGGCGGCGCCGACCTTCCAGCTGCATCTATTCGGTGCCTACCTTCACCTTCCAGAAGCCTCCAGTCTTCATTTACGTGTGTGTGTTGATTTCTAACAGCAACCTCAATATGCTTGGTTCTTTCATAAAATAAAAATCACCCAAATAGACTCTGTACCAATGTAAGACTGTGCACATGTCACTATGTCAGCTAATTAATTGCATAGATAATACTCCAATGAGTAGCTTTTCGATAAGTATACTTCAACCGTTACCTATCTCGAATGAAATGACAATCAACCTCAATATGCTTGGTTCTTCCATGAAATACTAGATTTGATGCAATAAGTATAGTAGCATGGTTATCACAGAACAATGAGATAGGAGTAAAGAATCCAATTTCCTGGAAAAAAGTGTTGCAACCATGTCAACTCACAAGCAGTAAGAGCCATTGCCCCCCATATTCAGCTTCAAACTACACCAGTACTGTTTGTTTTCTACTTTTCCAAGTAAGCAGGTTATTGACTAATCCTCTGTAGTGGACTGTCAACAAAACCTTCTGCTCTAAGATTTCCATTTCGTTTATATAATAACCTAACTCCGAGGGTCTCTTTAGAGACCAAATGGTACGGGTAACAGCTTCCAAATTTGAAGTTCTAGGAGCTTCCAAAAACTGATTAATGATACTCTCTGCATATGAAATATCTCATCTGGCAAAAGTAAGACAATTCCACTTTCCTACCCAGCAAATATCTACCAAGATCTTCATACAATTTACTATCATCCTTGAGTAATTTTTTATGCTGTCAATAGAAAGATCAACTGGACAAGCGCCCATAAGATATCTCTTCTAATAGATGAAACGCATACTTTCTCTGAATAAGTTAATACCAATCTGAGATCTAGCCACTTCAATGCCCAAATCCTTAGCGTGAAACAATTGCTGCAAAAACTGTTTAATTAAGCAATACCTCCTGAATCCTCTCTGGTGATAACAATATCGCCTACATATATCATATGAAGAGCGTAGGTTGAATCAGTATGGAAATGATATATTGACATCTCCCTGACATATCTAGAGATCAAACTTCAACACCGCTTCAAAGAGTTTTCCAAAACTGGAGGTTGCTCCATATAAACTCCCTTATAAAATCACCATGTAGAGATTTTTTTTGACATATGATTTAAATAAAGGCCAATCAAGATTAGCAGCAGGAGAAGTAAAGATAAAAATAGAAGAGATCTTTTCAACCGGAGAGCATTCCCCATCATAATTAAGTACCATATAAATGGGGGGTCCAACCTTGGCAACCAAACGAGCCTTCACTCTTCCAATACTCATTGGGACTAAACTTAATTTTATATTGGGTTTGTAAAAGTAGATAGGTTGAATTAAGAAGTAGTTTGAATGTAATTTTTAAGGTAGTTTTTTTTTTTATTGATTTTGTATAAGTTTTTTTTTAAATAAAATATTTTAAAAGTAGTTTTTTTTTATTCGTTTTTGTAAAAGTTCAGAATTTTTTACTTCGTTTGCCAGATGTTACTGGAAAAAGTTCTGAAAAATGTTTGGTTTGAAGTCAATTTTTTTGTGAATCTTTTTAAAATATTTATAAAAAACCACTAAACCAAACAAGGCCTTTGTTTGCCAGATGTTACTGGAACAACTCCTGAGTCCCATTTTGAATCTTTGATTGAAGTTTGCAATTTCTATCTCCATGGTCTGCCTTCAACCAGATCCTGGCAAGGGATCCTCCATCCAAAAGATAGATGTAAATAAAGCAAGAAAGGGAAGGAGACAAAGAATGAGTTGATACAAACTAGGTGATAGGATGACGCATGTCCAAGAACATTTTCCTTTTCAAATCGCTATTCACAATGAGTTGTATGGACGTAAGGACACTGGATACAAAGACGATAAGGATGATGGTAGAAGCACACAAATTGACGGTTGAGGGTAATCGGTATAGATTTTAGGTGCAGCAGTTGAACGTGTTGTAGTTATTAACTAGAAAACGGACTTGGCAGATATAAACTGAAAGCAGAATGGGTGAAACAACAAACTTAAAAGCAAAAGAAGGGACATTGGGAAATATGAAGTAGAGTCGACAGGCTTGAGATTTGCATTCGCGAACCAACATTGAACAATAGGAATGTAGCAACGATATCCCTATTGTGTTCTAGAATAACCAAGAAACGCCCATTTTGTAGCATGAGGATCAAATAGTGTTTGCACTCCACATTTTCAAGAGAGACAGAATGATAGATTTCCTTCTAAGATTCCAAACTACACAGAATGGTTTAACCACAAATATATAGTGTCTAGATAATTCCCACCCAGCAACATCCTCCTTCCCATCTAACCACTGACGCATTCAACCTAAAACAACTAACCCTACTTACTAATATCTGCTAACTGACCTAACCAAAAGGACTTGCATATCCAAGAAAAAGCTGGACAGGTAAGTAGAACAGCTTACATTGCAAAACTAGAGATTATCATTATATGCCTAAGAAACAGAGAGGGAGAGGAATCCAAACATGACTTACCCAGCTGTATATGCATAAATACTAAATATTCCAGAAATCAAATATATTTAAATAATTCATGACAAGGTTTGTGACCTTTTTTATTGTAGCCAAATCCATATGACCAAAGCCAGATTTTCCCCTAACATTATCCATCTCACTTGAAATGATTGTAATAGAATTTGTAGGTCCTCCACAAAGACCACGTTGCATTAAACTTGGATTGCAGTTCTGTTCAAAAGAAGCATCCTTAAAAATCATGTACATCTTCTCTGCATCGCTCTGCAAACATTAAACATATCTTATAGATCCATTAATACTAGAGATTATATGGACTCAGAAAGATTTTATTTCCAAGAATGAACTCAACCACACTTGACTCAAAACACCACAATGCAACAAGGCCCCCTCTCCAACCACCACGATGAGAAATTCAAAGAAAGCATCAAATACAAATGTTACAAAGCTGTAAAGAGCCACCTAGCATATAGAGCATTGAATAAATTCGGCAAGCATAAAGATCAAAGACTGCACTCAGTGTCAACTTAAGATTGAATAATGAAACTTATGCCAATGGCCAAAGCGAAGTGGAACTTCATAAAGTAAAACAGAATGCAGCACAATCAGTTTGTCTTCATATGGAAGCATATAAAATAAGAATGGGGGGCCTGGTAAGACAAGAAAATAATTGCAGAATTAACCACATTCATGAAACAGACAAACAGAAGAACCGTACAAATGGGGAAAGTCAATTGCAATTACCCTGTGCAATAATACAAGGGCCCAGCAAGATATTTTAAGGAGATGACCTTGAAAGGCCAAGATAAAGGAACATAATATATATATTTTATAAAAAAAAAATATATATATATATATATATAGCAAGAATGCAGCTTTCAATCGTCTGGATAATATTTCATTGATCAATTGACGAAAATTGTTTAAAAAAAAAATATTTTCCACTCTTCAATCACAAAGCAACATCAAGTAATCATTTGAAGCATGGTATAAAAAAGAAAGTCACAGTCCAAACCAAAATGCCAATCAGGTCACAAAATATTATGATTTATGATATAAATTTCTTTTTGTTTTGTTTTCTTTGTTTGTTTTTTTTTTTTTTATGATGCAAAACCTCAACAAGGCAGAGCTCTTCGAACTCACTCCTAAGGAGTAAACCCCTTGCTTCATGAACTCACCCACCAGAACCATATACCAAGAAATCGAAGGGAACTCATTGTATGGAACCATTTGACCAGGAAGTTGCCCCTTGATGAGTAAAATCTAGAAAATATTTTAAAGTAGAGAATGGGTAATCAATTATGAATCATAACAAAACATTAACTGAAACCGTCGATGCTCTCATACTAAAAGAAACAAGAGATGCTTGATTATTAACAAAAGAGGTAATGTACTCCCCAAGATTTTCAAAATTTTCTCACAAGAAGGATATAAAGGGAATCCATCCAAAAAGGATTAAAAACTATGCTAGGCTGCTCATAAGTGAATGCTCAGTGCAGAAAAGAAAGAAAAGTGGGGATTCCAATTTCCAGATGTTAGCATGTAAACCAGAATGAAGATTTAATAAACCCGGAGAAATTCAAATGACAAACAGATTTAGGAGATTTAAAGAGTGTGGCTGAATATAGATAACAAATTCCTCAGTTAAAATGTATGCACACCATCAGCTTCTGAACTCTACCACACCGATACACCATTTGGTGTGACAAGTAGCTTGATGAATGATACTTAGTGAAAAAGTTTTTCACTGAATCACTGTATGTTTCTTGTGAAGACTGAGGAATAGAACGGATAAGAACTGTAAAATGACTTGGATTTGGAGGAGATCTGGTGATACGTTCTAGCCTCATCTTAGTAATGCTCTTGTACTCCTACAATTCATATGAAACAAAAGCAAAGTTAAAAATAACCTTAACACAGAAAATACGCTACTAGACGAAGTTGAATGTAGATGGCTGCAACCCTTACAAAGTAAAGGAGAATACAAGCGGAACAGGTTATGATATATAATGCGAGACAATGAGCCCAAAGCCTGAAAAGAAAAAAAAAAACCAATTTACAGCTGTATTTTACCAACAACTCAAACTATCAAAGGCGGTTATTATGTGACTCATAAAAAATAAGTGGTTACTATGTGACCATCGAGAAAGTAGTAAAACAGCAACGTTTTAAGCTGCTTGAGAAGACTTCTACTCCAACCAATTAAAAAATTATGTAAGGTAATTTGTTTTTGAAGCAGTCTATATGCCTCAGGAAAGCATCTAAACAATTATTGAGGAAAATATATACAGCAGATAATTCTTTAATTTAACAACAGTTTAATACATCAACAACATATATCTCATACCACTTTGAACCTTCTTTAACATTCTCGATTGTAAAAACTTCCAGCGATTCTGAAGGAATTTTCTTGTGACGCATTTCTTGACCATAATAATTCACCGGAAGCACAAGAAAAAAGCAAATGACGACAGCAATGGAAAAGATTCTGATGCTGTAGAAAATTAATTAGCACCAGTAAGTAAACTTGAAAAAACCACAAGTAGAATACTGTTCCTACATATATGGAAATGAGACTGAAAGTTAAAGTATAGAAACATGGATCAAAATAAAGTCCAATTTCAGAGATATTTCATAACTGCAAAACGTATTGCTTAAAGAATCTATTGATATATGTACGTGAAAGAGCAGATAGTTACAAAATAAATAAGAGTATCAAGAGCATAACAGGAGACAACGATAACTGGAATAAAATAATGGGTAATTACAAAATGGGGTCAATCAACAAAACAGTGGCGTTAATAAACAAAAAAACACCTTTACAATACCATGTCATTAGAAACGTGATATGATATATGTTTCAACCATGTGGATCCTATGTAAAAGCTAAGTTCAGCTAGAATTCCCAGTGATTTAACAATGTATACGCTAGATTACACTTCCCCAATTTACAACAGAAAGAAGGCTTTGAAAGAAAAGAATGTCCGGGCTTATGAAGATAAAGAAAGGAGATTGGATGAACTTAAGTGCCTCTTTTTCAACACTTTATTCCTTTAAGCCCTAGCTATAGCTTTCAATGGACTAAGCTTTCATGGCTAACTTGAATCAACTTCTACTTCTTAACTAGGTGTTCTCTCTTGTATAAGCCCCATGTACTGGGGCTATGCCTACTAATTCAATGGACTAAGCTTTCATGGCTGACTTTTATCAACTTCTACTTCTCAACTAGGTGTTCTCTCTTGTATAAGCCCCATTTACTTGGGCTATGCCTACTAATTATTACCTATAAATTTATGTTTACCTCTCCAAATAAAGAAGAAGAAGAAGAATAAATGCACCAAAAATAAATAGGCTCTTGATCCCAGCTTCGTCATCTTAAGCACATGTGCATTACCAATAAGTGAAGCATAGAACTTAACAGACATTAATTTTTTTTAAAAATAACAAATAACAAAATGGTATCATGTCCACAAAAAGTATAAGATTATGATCTCACTCAGAAAGTTTCACAACAAAAGAGAGATGAAAAGTAAAGGATAACAACAATCCATGCCAAACCATCAAACAAAACCAACTATAGCTATCTTTTACAAAACATCCACCATAAAAAACTGGCATAATAATTATTTTGGTAACCAACATATTATAAGACACAGGCACGGATTTATCAGCTTTACGGTCAACAAGTTTTAAGTAGTAAGTAATCACCTGAAAACAACTATCCTAAGAAAAACCACAGCATCCATGCCACCAGTGCCATATATCTCTTCTTCAGATGTTTCCCATGCTCTCATTATCCAACTAGGGGAAGGAACAAACCTCTCAAAGCAGAAAGGATCACTGCGTACTCTTGAACACACTGGAGCAATCCTTCGTCCAAAGTACACACTTACATTGCTTGGTTGTTTTCTCAATATGGAATATAACGATAAAAGGACCAAACACACCCCTGTATTTATTCCTACAGAAGTTAAAAGAGCGGAAATGTTCATCTCCGCTTACTAGATTTGCTAGTGTCAAGCATACTAGAATCCAAGAAGATAGACATGGGATGTCCAGATTGTTTCCATGAGCTGACAGGCAAAAAGCAAAGATATTAACATCACTTCTACCTTAACATAAGCAAGCGCATACCAAAGCAGGGTATGGAACTGAACACAAGCAACGGCGTTAAGGAAATTTTAACTGCCAGGTAAAAATGCTAAAAAGAAAAAAAAAAATAGTAGCTTGAACTTGACATGTACAGAAGCACCAGAGAGAGAGAGAGAGAGAGCAACTATAGAAAGCATTTGAGGAGGAAGATGCCCACCAATATATTGCATGCTACAATGACTTTGAATATGCAGGCACGTGGAAATGGTAACACTAATTTTATGAGGCAGTAATTCCAATAATAAAATAGGATAAATTTTACAAGCCATGGAAATAAGTCAACGAGCTCAATCAGAATAGCATTGGCATTATTGCACAAGATACTGCATAACGCTAAATGTCTAAAGAAAGTCTTAAAATTTGATCGGATTCAGAGCAAAACAAAGTATAACACTTCGCCCTTGGTGCTAAGTTGCTAACCTACTCAAAGATGGCTTTCTATGAATTATTTTCCTGCAGAATCAAGATTTAATAATTTCATCGTCTAAAATAGAAAAAACTGCACATTGCAGTCCCTTTCTTTTCCTGGCATTGCAGGTTAAAAACTCAACCCATTGCTATATTAAAAACCTAGAAATCATGAAAGAGAAGTGGAATACAACTGTATAAATATCACACACAATCTCACTGACGCACGCACACAGATATAGAAAAAAGGTGGAAGAGCGCAATAAATTAAAGATAAAACGAAAACAGGGTACCCTTACAAGAACTCGTCGGCTATGAGAGTAATGCCGAGCGAACGGTCTCTTAAGAAGCATAGATAAATCAAAGAAACGAAAACTCTGATCCAGTCAAAACTTGTACGCCATTGAGGCGATTTGCGTCGACTTCACAGAAACAGGAATTGGGTTTGATTGGAGGGGAAATAAATGAAACCCGAAAACCTAGATTGATTCGAAAAGAGAAGGACAAAAAGGAACTAAAAAAGCCGCTAATCTTTTGGAAGGACCAGCAACGGCATGCAACAATGTCTTTCGGGAGAATCGCAAAAATTCGTGACAACGCCACGTCCTGTGCTAGGAACCGCCACATGGCAAAAAGCGAGAGAACGGTCCAAATCGGAGAGGCATTTAACCGCTCAACCGCCTTTCTGTAACGGTAGGAGACAGCGAGAGGGAGACAGCGAGCGGGGAGAACTTTTATTTAAATAATATCTCCCTACATCCCGGTTTACCATATTAAGATGCGCTCGAGTTCCTGAATTCTTACTCGAGTATTGGGCCTACGCTACCTAAAGATAATACTGGGCCTACTGATAATTGAACGGGTCCAGGTCAGCAATCCGACCCATAGAAAGAGCAAAAAGAAATACCACCACAAAAATGTCACCTTTTCAGTCTCTTGTCTATCCCTCTCCACGACCAGAAAAGAAAAGACAAGTCTATTGGAAAAAGTCTAAAAGACTAATGAATGTGCAAAAAGGATGTGCCGCATCATCCATTTTGGATGAAGGTGTGGTCTAGGATGTCACTTTCGCTTTGAGGGAGAGATTTTCTGGTTTTAGTGCCCCATGTCACAGCTTAAATGCATGTTGTCTTCATAAAGTAGAAGACAAAGGTCTCATGCAGTTTCAATAGAGAGAGAAGTGTATGCCGGTTGAACCACTGGGTAGTATGAGAAGCAAATATCATTAATAGTTTCGCATTATTATAATATGATTTGTGAAATTATTTCACAAAGCTAAAAAAAATAGACCGGCCCGTAGGGTGATCCGATCTAGTAATCTCCATATACGATCATCGGGACCGGCCGACGTGCTAGTTGCAATAGCAAACCGATCAGAAGTCATGTGTTCTTATTTCCATGTTTTCACTTCCTTTATTTTATTAATTTTTAAATTAAAATATTGGTCACAAAAGTTTAAAACTTAGGAAGAGGAATATTTTTCATGGCTGAATATTATATGAAGAAATCCATAACTAAGGCGAGTAATTAATACTTGCACATGATGAACCAGATCAAATGGGTAGTAGTACTAGTACTTTTGACTTTTTTTCCACAATACATGTATACTTCATCATTGTGGATATGGACCAAATAATATTCCACTAAAACAACATGAACATTACGGTTAGCTGATCTTATTAATTAGTTGATAACTAATGATCTCACCACCTTTGAAAAGTTTATCCATTTGAGGAGGGAACTAATAATTAAAAACTTCTAATTTAAAAGACAGATTTGACTTATGTAAAAAAAAAAAAACATATATATAGTTCTAACGGTCGGCTGGTTCATGATCATCGTATGATGATATTGGAAAAACCCACTTGGAAAGTGACCTTCTTGAATTACGAGCAGTACTTCTCCGGTAGCTGAGCCTGAGAATTTCTCTGCCGGAAGCGGTGCTTGATGATTCTGCGAAGGCCTCGATGCGTCGTATTGCAACCTTTAATGTTTCTTGGGACATGTTTGCAAAGCACATCCTGAACCAGCCCGGCTCAGAACAATGGCAAGAAGAACCGGGAGAGATATTCAACCCAACTTCAAATAGAATTCTTTTCCAAAGCTCTTTTTCTGCTTCAAATGTGTCGGACGTTAATAGACACCTCATGTCCACCCAGCAAAACAATCCGGCATTGCTCTTTGCACACCCAATCCCGGCACTCCGAAGGCCGGAAACAAGCATATCCTTTCTCTTTTTAAGTCTCCTTTGATTCTGCTTTATGTATTTGCTAGTGAATTTCTTGTCGGTGAGCATATTGGAGAGTAAAAACTGAGTCTGAGAAGAAACGAGCCCAAAGCTCGACATTTTGGTAGCGGTGGCAACAACTGTTTCATTGTTGGAGTAAATCATTCCCACTCGAAATCCCGGCAAACCAAGATCCTTTGAGAGGCTGTAAACAATGTGAACGCGACCCAATAAGCTGTCAGTCTCGTACTGATCATCAACATGATGTTTCTCCATTACAGCTTCCGTTATACTTATGAAGGATGGAGAGTCAAAGACGGTTCCTGAATAAATTTCATCGCTTATTATATGGACTTCTTTCTTGATAGCAAAATCAATAAGATGGTTAAGCTCGTCCCGGTTCATGGTCGAGCCCAGAGGGTTCGAAGGATTTGTGACCAACACCCCTTTAACTTTTAAATTGAGTTTTTGGGCTCGTTGATAGGCTTCCTCCAAAGCGCATGCAGTAATTCTGAAGTCATTTGAACTCGAGCAATGTATTGGGACAATTTCAACCCCAGTCCGCCACTTAAGATCTCTATCAAACCTGCCCAAAAAAAGAACTAGTACTGATCAAAACAGAGAATGCATGAATCAGGTATGTTTTGGAGAATTTGATATGCAGTAGTAGATCATGATTTGGAGAAGATATAAAAAAGAAATATAAATTTATAGTTACCCTGGGTAGTATGGAGTAGGAAGAAGGAAAGCTTCACCAGGTTCAGCAAGGCAGAACATTAGAATCTCATTCGCAGAAGTTGAACCCGCCATAAGCACGAGCTTGTTAGGGTCAAACGCTACTTTATAACCTCTTAATTTTGCCATGAAATCCACCAATTCCTGCACAAGTTGTTAATGTTCAAGTTATTAATTAATATATAAGGAACCATTAATACTATAAACAGTGCATGCATGAGTTTTATATAAAGAGATTAATTAGCAAATTAAGATGCGAGATTTAAAAAAGAGATCATTTACATTCTTGAAAGCAGGGAAGCCATGATAGTCTTGGAAGAGAGCCAGTTCTCTGAATACTGATCTTCCATTTCGTTTCAACCCCAGTACATCTGGATTGCGTTCAAGCCAAGACTCAAGAAGATCAAACGAAAGCTGCAGCAACAAAATTTCAGTTGGTGGAAATGAACTAGCTATAGGGATGGATGATATTTCAAAGTACTTGAAGAGAAGCTAGGTTCCTTTCTTATAGGCCGGCCAACAGGCATGATTATATGTGATGTCGGATAATTAATTAAATGGACAACGGAATTGGCCGATGCAATATTTGTCTCGTGATCATGTCGGAATATTGTGATATCGATAATTATTAGTACAGATATAACTAACAATAGAAGAATTGGCTCATGAGTTTTGGTCACCTGATTTTCTGCGAGTCCCATTTGAATGATTCCGTTAGGATTTTGAACTTCATGATAAGGATTCTTCTCATATTCCTGCCACCCTAGGAAGTAGGAAGAGTCTTGTCCATGTGAATCACAACTAGCTTTCCTAGACAACATTTTCATGCTGGTCGCTACTCTCTCTCTCTATATATATATCTACTATATATAACCGAGTATACAAAACTTGAGAAAGAGAGAGAGAGAGAGAGAGAGAGAGAGAGAGAGAGAGAGAGAGAGAGAGAGAGAGAGAGAGAGAGAGAGAGAGAGAGAGAGAGAGGATCACTTTGGCTGGGAGGCTTCGCAATGTCTTTAACATTTTAGAGGGTTGCATTTATATAGTGAGAAAATGACCCTAAATCCGACATATAAATGTGTTGACTTACCGAAGAAACTATATAGGAACTAGTTGCAATCTGTGGATAATTAAAGCTTTTTGCCTTAATTTATAGTAGGGTTTTTTTTTTTTTTGTGCTCAATATATATATATATATATATATATTAATATTTTTGTACAAGATCTGTAGAAGTATCAATTAGTATTCTAATTGGAAGGTAAATTTTCTTATCTGTCGCAATTTCTACTGCAATGTACAAGTGTGATGGTGCTCCAAAAACAAAAACAAAACCAAAAAATACAAGTGTGATGTGACGGGCAAAGTACTATTGGCACTGTGAGCCTTTCTGCGAAAAGAACATTAAAATAGTGTCATTATTGATTATTCTCATGAATGGCATTGCGTCAAGCAGTGTGCATCTTGGACACGTACGTACATTAAAAGAAGATTGGATATTTGTAATATTTTAATTATAATTAAAATATTATAAATACTTTTTTTTTTATATAATGATAATTCTACTCTTCCACGCGAAGTGATAGCTAGCTAGGAATCGGGATATTACGGACGAGACCAACTTCCTGAAATTCGAGCAAAAGTTTGAGGAGTTCGATATATTGTGTGCGATACGCTAAGTAAACCACGTATTTAATATTTGTTATATATCCATTTTATAGTGTAGTAGGCTCGCTTGGATTTAGAGATGAGATGAGATGAGATGAGATGAGTTATGAATAGTAATAAAATGAATGATTAAAATGAATTGAAATTTAAAATAAGTGGTTGAAATGAGTTGAAATGACGAAATGAGATGAGATAAGTTGAACTCACTTTGTAAAACAAACGGGGCCTAAATTATTTATAAATATTATAAAATCTACTATTCCAAATAAGAACTTAAAAATCATGATTTAATTATTATACAAAGAATTCAATTTCGGTTGAATTCCAACTTGGGTTTAGATTATAAGCAGGTGTCTTTTATCGAGTTCATACTAAAAGATAAGCAAGGTGCCATGTTATGACTTATGTATCCAAATTAGGCCGGGTGGAACCAAAAATCTTAATAGGAAAAAAGAAAATAAAGAAATTTGAGATCCCTACTTAATTATTTCTACGTACGTACGTACGTAGTTTTTCTTATATTAAAAAAATAATAAAAAATAAAAATTTATGAACTTATTATTATATTTTGTGGGGCTTAAACGCGTACTTTCTGATCATTTATAATGTATCCAATTTCCACGAGGGATCGATCCAAGTCAATCGTACGTAATCATGTGAGTATTTAATATAGTAAGAATGTTAACAATATAGTCTTGCATGTGTATATCGTGTGTGTGTGTGTGTGTGTGTAACAATTAGTAAAACATCCCCATGTGATCAAAAGAGATCGAAACGGCAAATGGGATCGATGAACATACAATTAAGTTTTATGATTTAAACCGCGGGTTTGATTGATTGCAAATTAAATCATTCGACATGGGCCTATATATAACTCTCTATTTAAACCGCGCTGTTGAAGTTGATCGTCATTAACCCGCGTGCGTAATGATCATGTTCAAAATTTCAAAGGGCATTAATATAAATGCGACAAGTAAAAATATATACCTTTTGTTGAAATATCGAAAGAGCATATATATCTATATATATATATAATCTAATATAAGAAAATAAAAGTAAATAAATTAGAGTCGTGATCAGCTTCTATGCATATTATTTCATTATTCACATCAAAACCTAGCTACCTCTAGTACGTGGCCTGCTGGAAACTAGACGTACGATTGGCTATAGTACTATCTATTTTCTTTATAAATGGAGGTGTCAATTATATATGCATGACTGGTTGCTCGTGAAAGAAAAAAAACATGCAAGATTAACAAAAACGACTAACATTTCCCCTGTTTGGAGAAGATATATAGATTTTAAAATAAATAAGAATTTTTTGCTTGGATAATGAGAAGGTTTATGAAAACCACCACACTTTGAGGTGAAGACCGAATTTATTTATATAGAAATCATATACATTATACATGTATAGTTGTACAATTGAAAATGAAAGAATTACAACACAAATATAATATATTACATTCCTACAATTAAGGGTTAACTACTACAAGTAAAGGAGGATGGATAAGAATCCTCAACCCAAACCACCCTCCCCCCCCGGTGCGCGGGCGGCAAGCTAATCGTGGGATTAAAGCACACACATAGCTTGGATCGAAAGAATGTGAAGAGTGACCGTGAAACATTCTTGGTAAAGACATCAACAAATTGAAGTGTAGAAGAAACATGTTGAGTGCGAATATGACCAACAACCACAAGTTCTTGAAGAAAATCATAGTTCAGATCAATATGCTTGGAGTGCTTGTGAAAGACTGGATTTGAGTTTAAGAAGATAGCACTCTTGTTGTCACAGAGAAGTAGAGGTCGATTTCTATTGGGATTAAATAGCAACTGACACACGTACGCATAATGAAAACAAGGGTTTAACGTGGTTCGACAAATGCTTACGTTCACAGAAAAAGAACTTTACTATTAAATAGTAGAACACAGAGAATATTACAGAGGAGGATAACATTCTACTCAACTTAACTCTTTTCTCTCAGAGCTCACTCAGGCTCTCTCTTTCTCTTCACAGCTCTTTATGTTTAGAGCTCTTGCACCCACTCACTACTGCTTCTACCATTTGCTCTCTCTCTCTCTTTTTCACTCAAAACTTCATCTCCTTTTATAGGAGAACGTTGAGCCATATGAAGCCTTCATTCTTGACAAAAGGAGTATGCAACCTTCATTTTGATGAGTTCAGATTTCCAAATTCTTCTGTCGGTGCCTACATAAAAGTCCAGCAATTTTTACTGACTTCCTACACAGCCAACATATCTTGGTTGGTTTGGTTAGTATTGATTTTTCCAACAATCTCTCCCTCAACACTAAACGGAGGATATCCTAACACCTTTTTAGTTCAAGGTACATAACCTAGCTATGTCTCTACATAGCTCAAGTTTTTCGTGTGTGACTATTTTTGTTAGCATGTCCGCTAGATTCTTTTTTGTATGGATCTTTATAAGTTTCAACAACTGCTGCTCCATTATCTCGCGTATCCAATGATAACGAATATCAATATGCTTTATGCGAAAGTGATATATTGAATTTTTGCTCAAGTCAATAGCACTCTGACTATCACAGTAGACTTTGTACTTTTTCTGATTGATTCTCATTTCTTGGAGAAACCACTTTAGCCACAACATTTTTTTACCTGCTTCTGCTATAGCAATGTATTCTGCTTCCATTGTGAATAAAGCCACACATTTCTACAATCTGGACTGCCATGATACAACTCTCCCTATAAATGTGTAAATGAATCCTGATGTAGATTTTCTCTCATCAAGATCACCAGCCATATCAGCATCTGTATAACCATCCAAGACTAGGTCAGCTCCCCTTAGCACAAGCACTGTTTTGGTATACACTTAAGGTATCTAAGAATCCACTTTACTACTTTCCAGTATATTTTTCCTGGATTAGAGAGAAAACGGCTCACAACTCCTACAACATGAGCAATGTCAGGCCTCGTATACACCATAGCATATATTAGACTTCCTACTGCCGAAGAGTAAGGTATTGCAGCCATTTCTTAAACATTTTCCCCTTAATGAAGGATATGAACTCTTGCTTAGTTTGAAATGACTAGCCAGTGGACTATTGACTGGCTTAGCTTTTTTCATGTTGAACTTTTTAAGTACTTGCTCAACATATTTCTTTTGTGACAGCCATAACTTCTTTTCTCTTCTGTCACAAGTAATCATCATGCCCAAAATCTGTTGGGCAGCTCCTAAGTCTTTCATATCAAAGACTTTGGAGAGATCCACATTTAACTTGCTAATGATGGAAGAATCTTTTCCAATAATCAGTAGTAGTAGTTCTCTTGTAGTAGTTCTGTAGTAGTTCTCTTGTAGCCATGACTCACCATGAATGAGTCAAACTTCTTGTACCACTGTCTGGGAGCCTACTTCAAACCATAAAGGCTCATTTCCAACTTGCAAGCCAAATGTTCCTTTCCAGAAAATCGAAAGCTTTCTGACTGCTCCATATAAATCTCCTCATCAAGGTTGCCGTGAAGAAATGTTGTCTTCACATCCATTTGTTCAAGCTCTAAATCAAGACTTGCAACCAATACGAGTACCACTCGAATTGAAGTCATCTTCACAAGTGAAAATACCTCATCAAAGTCAATTCCTTTCTTCTATTGGAATCCTTTGACGACTAGGCGAGCTTTGTACTTTACCTGCTTGCCATCATTTTTCAGCTTGAACACCCATTTATTTCTTAGTGCTTTCTTATCCTTTGGAAGTTTCACCAATTCATAAGTCTGATTTTTCTGTAATGAGTTCATCTCACCCTGCATAGCTTGCATTCATCTGTCGCTATCCGGATGAGATATTGCTTCTTGGGAGTTCTCTGGCTCCCTCTAATCTATAAGAAGAATATAATCTGATTCTAGATATCTTCGAGACGGAATCAACAATCAGCCTCTAGAGGATCTGTCTTGCTGAGGCTGATCACCTAACACTTGTGATGATTCTGTAGTTTCTAATGGAGAAGGCAATTGTTGCCCTTGCTCAGTATTGGTCTCTTCATTGTCAGCTTCTTCTTCTTTTGGGGAATCATCCTGTCTATCTTCAATGTTTGAGGCAGACTGAAGTGGTGGTGAACTAGAGTCTGGTTTTGGAACACTTGTAATTGTTCCTTCTAATCCTGTAACGTTGTCATGCAACTGATTTTCATAGAACGCAGTGTCCTTACTTCTGATGACCTTCTTTGCTTTAGGATCTCATAATCTGTATCCAAATTTATTATCTCCATAGTCTATGAAGATACATGGAGTAGACTTGACGTCGAGCTTTTGTCTTTTCTCTTTGAATACATGTGCAAATGTTTTGCACCCAAATACTCTTAGATGAGAGTATGATATCTTGCGGCCTGACCACACCATCTCTGAAACTTCAAATTGCAGCGAAACTGATGGTGTTATGTTAATTAGGTAACAGGTTACTTTAACTGCTTCACCCCAGAAAGGCTTAGACAACTTAGCCATACTCATCATGCATTATTTCCACAATGGTTCGGTTCATTCATTCGGCTACATCATTGTGTTGTGGGGTATATGGGACAGTTTTCTCATGTCTGATGCCATGATTGGAGCAATATTCGCTTAACTCTCAGGAAGTGTATTCTTCTCCATTATCTGTCCTCAGGCATTTTAGTTTCTTATTTGTTTCTCTTTCTACCATGGCAGGAAAGTTTTTAAACTGATTAAAAACTTCATCCTTCTTCTTCAAGAGAAATACCCACACATTTTGTGAAGAATTATCAATAAAAGTAACAAAACATCTGTTACCTCCCAGAGATTCGACTTCAAAAGAATTGCAAATATTAGAGTATACTAAACTCAACAATTCTGATATTTTTTCAGTAGATGTCTGGAACGAAACTTTGTGTTGTTTCCCAAACAAATAGAATTCACAAGGGTTAAGTGCAATATCTTTATTTATTGCAATAAACGCTTTCTTTACCAGCGTGAACAACAATTTCTCCCCCGTGTGGCCAAGTCTTTGGTACCACAGATTTGGTGATGCCTCGTCTTCAACTATAATGAGGCTATTAGCACATATATTTGCACTAGTTTTGTATAAAGTGCCACAAATATGTCCATGAGCAAAAATCATTGCTCCTTTCTTCAGTTTTCAATAACTGTTGCTAAAGATACTTTCATAGCCCTGTTGATCAAGGGCTCTCCCGGATATCAAGTTTAGCCGAAGATCTGGTACGTGTCGAACGTCTTTTAACACCAAGGTACAACCAACGTCAGTCTTTATTTTGACATCTCCTATACCTATAATCTTTGAGAAACTTGAATTTTCCATCATGACTGTACCGAAGTCTCCTACTTTGTAAGTACTGAAGAAATCTTTATAAGAAATGGCGTGGTAAGAAGCTATTGTATCTATTACCCACTTTGTCTCTTGACTTGCAACATGCAAGCAAGATTCTTTATTGGATGAAAGAAATGCACAATCTCCAAGAAGTGTCATTGAGATTTCACCTTCTTCCTACTTTGCCTGACCACTGGACAGGTTCTACTCCCGTTGCAGCTTTCGACATTCTTTTCTGAAGTGGCCCTCTATACCACAATAAAAGTACTTTCTCATCTTCTTTCGTTGATCACCGCGACTCCGGGATCTACCTCTGCTTTTACTCCAGTGTTTTTCTCGATTTCTTCCTCTACTATGTCTTTGTTGCCTTCCTTCAATTACAAAGGCATTTGACCAATCTCGCCCTGTCTTTTTTCGTCTGTTCTTTTCATTAAACAATGCATCTATTACCATTGACGTTGTGAGTTTTCCATCTGGAGCTGAATTACTGAGTGTGACCACTAGCATTTTCCAGCTATTTGGCAGGGAGCTGAGAATTAGTAGAGCCTGTTCTTCGTCTCCAAGCTTGAGATCTACAGTTGCAAGTTAGTTTACGAGATTCTGGAACTCGTTGGTATGTTCAGCCACTGAGATGCCACTTTTAAGTTTTAGATTGACAAGGCGTCTCATCAACAATGTCTTGTTCTGAGCAGTTTTTGCCTAGTACATATTCTCCAGCTTTTTTCACAACTGGTAGGCATCTATTTCTTGTGTAACGTGATGAAAAACACTATGGTCAATCCACTGCCGGATCTGAACAATAGTTTTTCTGTTCATCTTCTGCCAGTCATTTTTCGTCACATCGATTGGTTTTACGCATTTCTCTTCAATTAGATCGAACAGATCTGTACAATTTAGGAGATCTTCCATTCTAGACCTCCATAGTGCATAGTTTGTAGCTTTTAGCTTTATCATTGCACCTGTTCCTAAATCTTCCATTGATTCGACCTTAACTTGTGCCTTGAATGGCTCTTTCTCAATGTTCGGAGCTAGATCTCAATGAACGGAGCTCACCGTTGCGTCCGAAACGGTGAAAAACCTTGAAAGCGACTCTGGTCTCTTTCCAAAACGATCAAAATTGTACCAAATATGCGCAAAACATGAAATTAGAATATTCTTTGTCAGAAACAGAATATTCTTTGCCGTTGTCGGAATATTCTATCGGAATATTTCCTCTGGAATAGTTGTCGGCGAACCCGGGTCAATAACCGAGTCAGATCGGGTCGAGTATTGGACTGGCCCGACTCGGCGCGAGTATGTCACGCGTCTTCAACCTCTAGAGCGCATGGAGGCACGTGGGGGCGCGTGCAGAGCCTTTTAGGCTTCTGGTTTACACCATTGGTCTTCTTTAGTTGGGACGAACACTTTGGTATTCTCAAATCACAAAACCGAGCAACCTACCAGAATCGATTTTTTCAAAAAAAAAAAATATCTCCTAACAAAACTCTCTAATACCACTTGTTGAGATCAAGTAGCAACTGACACACGTACGCACAATGAAAACAATGGTTTAACGTGATTTGGAAAATGCCTACGTCCACAGAGAAAGAACTTTACTATTAAATAGTAGAACATAAAGAATATTACAGAGAATGATAACACTCTACTCAACTCAACTCTCTCTTCTCTCAGAGCTCACTCAGACTCTCTCTTTCTCTTCATCGCTCTTTATGTTTAGAGCTCTTGCACCCACTCACTACTCCTCTATCCTTTGCTCTCTCTCTCTCTCTCTCTCTCTCTCTCTCTCTCTTTTTCACTCAAGACTTCATATCCTTTTATAGAAGAACATTGAGCCATATGCAGCCTCCATTCTTGAAAAAATGAGTATGCAGCCTCCATTTTGATGAGTTTAGATTTCCAAATTCTCCGATCAGTGCCTACATTCAAGTCCAAAATTTTTTATTGACTTCCTACACAGCCAACATATCTTGGTTGGTTTGGTTGGTGTTGACTTTTCCAGCAATCTATAGTAGAGACATGCAAATCACAGAGGAAATGATCTAACCATAAGAGACCTCAGCAGAACTGTAAGCAAGAGCACGATATTCAAATTCACAGCTAGATCGAGATACCTTGGATTGCTTCTTGGCACTCCAAGCGACAAGATTGTCAATAAGATAGATAGAGTAGCTTGAAGTGGAATGTCGAGTGTTAGGGCATCCAACTCAATTAGCATCAGAGTAGGAAGTAATGCTACCGGAAGAGGAGGCAGTAAATGATAAGCCAAAGTGAAGAGTGCCCTTGACATATCAAAGAATGTGTTTCACCGCCTGAAAATGTTCATCAGTGAGAGCATGCAAATATTGATTGACTGAGTCGACTGAGCGAGCAAGGTCAGGACGAGTGATGGTCAGATATTGCAAGGCAACAACAAGAGAACGGTAAAGTATGACATCCACAAATGGAGAACCATTAAAGGAAAGGCGCTAGGCAACAACCATAGGAGTGGTTACTAGTTTGCAGTCAAGAAGTTGGGCTCACACAAGGATGTCGCAACATACTTGGTCTGGCTGAGAAAGAGTCCTTCCGAGGTAGAGGTGACTTCGAGACCAAGGAAGTAGATGAGAGAACCCAAATCCTTGGTGGCAAATTCTAAATGAAGCTATCGGATGAAGCTGCTGAGAAAAGAGGCAGTGTTGCCAGTGAGAATAATATTATGAACATATAGTAAGAGATAAATGGTGTGCTGCTAGCGATGAAGAACAAATAAGGAGGTATCAACACGATTGCAAGTAAACCCAAGCTTTAAAAGAAATGAGCTGAACCACTGGAACCAAGCACGCAGGGCTTGTTTTAGGCCATAAAAAGCCTTCTTGAGTTTGCAGACATGATGAAGAAAGTGGGGATCAACATAGCTACAAGGTTGCTCCATATAAACATGTTCCTGCAAAATGCCATTAAAAAAACCATTTTTAATATCAAGTTGGCGGAGAGGCCAACCATGAGTGACTGCCAAAAAGAGCACTACACGAACAGTGGAGGCTTTGCCCATTGGACTGAAGGTGTCGGTGTAATCAAGACCAAGTAGTTGAGTATATCCCTTGACAACAAGACGTGCCTTGAGTTAGTCAATGGATCCGTCGGACAGATACTCTGTGCAGAAAACCCATTTGGAACCCATAATGTTCATTTTGGGAGGTCAAGGAACAAGATCTCAAGTGCAGTTGTCACGGAGAGTTTTGATTTCTTCATCCATAGCTACAAGCCATGAAAGATTTTTTGAGCGGACTTGAAACCGTGCAGCTTAGATGTAGTGAGAAGAGCATATAAGAGACCCAAGACATAGTGGCTGAGATAAGTGAGGTACCGCTACCGAAAAATACCCGTTTTATCTTGAGTGACCATCGGATGAGAGGATGGGACAACAGACTAGTCACGATGAGTTGGAGAATCAGAATGCAACTGAGCCAGTGATAGAGAGTCAGGGGCTTCAATGGAAAATGGGATGCGCTGTGTGGAAGGAATCGTATCAAGAAGAGGCTTAGTAGAGACCTGAATAGGTTCAGATAAAGACTTAGAACAGATACTACATGCATGAGACCTAGACTGAGAATGAGGATCAGATAGTGTAATTGAGTGCAGTGGGTCATTGGGCAATGGTGGGTCATGGGCTTGTATGGGCTCAGTAAAATTGGAGAAATCTAAGGACGCAGGAAGCTGTGCGGTAGAGGTGGATATTAAGGAAAAATTTTGTTCATCATATTTTGCATGGTATGTGATATAAATCTTGGAGATAAAAGGATCTAGATAGCGATACCCCTTATAAGAAGGACTATACGGCAAAAATATACAAGAAATGCTATGTGGAAAAAATTTGTTAGCGGCACAGTCACATAAACATAGATAAACTCTACAACTAAAAGGATGAAAGTTGGTATAAAAAGGAGCTTTACCATGTAAGATCTCAAAGGGAGAAAGACCACCAAGAATCAGGGTGCGCAACCAATAGATGATATAAGTCACAGTACCAAAAGCATAAACACAATAATAAGTGGGTACTAGTGAATAAAATAAGAGCGCAAGGCCCATTTCAGTCACATGGCGATGCTTGCGTTCAGGGGCGGAACTAGAATTTAGTGTTTGGGGGGCCCTGTGTGCGTAAAATTATATAAATAAAGTATATGTTTATAAATCATTTTATAAGATAATTTTTCTTAAGATTTTTGTTGTCTGCTAACTATAGACCATTACAAATAAAAAAAAAATGAAATTATTGTTTTTGTTTCCGATGGGGTATGAGAAAATTTAAAACAAGTAAAGGAAAAAAAATATTGGGAGAATAATTTTAATAAAAATTTTCAAAATTTGAGTATTGGGGGGGGGACAATTTTAAATATATTTAAAAAAAAAAATTTTACTTATTAAATTTTTTTTTTTTTTAAGTTTGGGAGGGCTACTGCCCCCCCAAAGGCATAAAATGGTTCCACCCCTGCTTGCGTTCAACACTTCCATTTTGGGAAGAAGTGTAGGGACAAGACATTTGGTGATAAATGCCTGAGGAGCGGAGCTGATATTGAAAGAGATTGCTGCAAAACTCAGCACCAGCGTCACTCTGGAAAATTTTAATCTTGTAAGAATATTGATTTTCCACAAAGGACTGAAATTGGAGAAAAATATCAACAAAATCAGATTTAAATTTCATGGGATAAAACCATGTAAAGCTAGAGTGATCGTCGACAAATATCACATAATAAGTAAAATCCATTTTTTATTTAACCGAAGCTGGTCCCCATATGTCACAGTGAGCAAGGCCCAACATGGAGGTGGACTGAGTATCATTAGTGGAAAATGGAAGCTTGTGACTTTTAGTAAATTGACACGTAGCACAAAGAGCAGGATTAGGCAAAATAGAAGTAAGAAATAACTGTACTTTTTATTCAATAAAGAAATAATAGAGTGGTTAATATGACCAAAGACGCACATGTCATAGGTCATACGATGCCATACGAACATATTTATTTAGGACAGCTATAAAGGCATCATTGCCTCACTTTAGTACATAGAGACCGCCATCACGTCTTTTGGTTGCCACCACCTTTCTTATGATCTTGTTCTGAATAACAAAAAAAGAGTCAGTAAATATAACTTGAAGAGGAAAGTCGGAAGTCAATTTACTAATGGATAAAAGTTTTTTGGTGAGGTGAGGATTAACCAATAAAACGTCGAGCAATTTTAAATTTGGAGAGGGTTTAGAGGTACTCGTGCAGTCAAGTTCGGCATAATGATTACGATTATGATTATGATTATAATTATGACGTATTTATCTCAGTGTGATGCGGTAATCAATAGGAAATACGCGGTGCATAGGGGAGATGTGATGTATCCAATATGAAAAGTATGACAAGAAAGACTAGTCTAAAGAAAGATATGAATAAGAAGAATGACACGTAAAGTTATGAATAATAAGAAAAGACATAAATAATTTCTGAAAAGTTTCAAGTTCATGATAAGTTTTGAATACGTGTCAACGAAAAAATCAAAGTAACATGAAAGTCTCTTTTTATGAAAAGCAAAAAAGTCTTTTATAAAGAAGCATGATGCATAAGTCATGCACAAGTCAGGCATAAGTCATGCATAAATCATGTCTCACATTTCATGGTTATTGTATATGTACTTGTGTATCCGTATATGCTAACTAAGCTTTGATTGTAAGTACTCATTTAACTAAACTTGGTGTTATTTTTATAGATATGTAAGTGGTTATTTCATTTGATTGTTTAGCATATTTGTTGAATGAATAAGCTATGTTTCTCTATGGTTTGTTGAGATTGTATCCTAGATCTTAACTTAAGATGGAGTTGATGGAGTTTTATGATTAGGTGAAGAATAAACAATAAAAATAAACTAGTATGCCTAGATGATTTCGGTTAGGGCTAGAATTGATAATACATGTTTTGGTATGATAGAATTATTATCTTTGAGGGTTGATGAAATTCGGCCATAGTAGTTCTAGAAGCAAATAAATAAATATTTTGGAGAATCAACTTATGAGTGTGAGTATGATGGTAATTTAAATTCATGAGTGATTAAGAGTTAAATACTAAAGTAAGATTTAATCTTAGTGTGGGAGTTGACAAATGAGTGGTGAAACTAATGAGTGGTCAAGTTTCTTGGTGGTAGAGTCCCGCCTGCGATTTCCATCTACAATTTTAAATAGATTTGTGAGTCAGTTTCTAAGAAAATTGTGAGTTTTGATAAATGGATTTACATGTATCATTTTCTGGAAAATTGTGGTTGTCTTCAATGGTTTTATTTTGGGCCAAAATGGGATTGTGGCGTGCGTGGAAAACTATTCGTTTTTAGGAAAGAATGATTTTTGAGCATCATGCATATGGTATCATGTTCCTAAATTTTGTTATTGCATGAATGTAATTTTGATCTCGTGGTTTATTAGGATTATTACTTACCTACGGTACCATTTTTGGTACCGTAGATTTTGATGCAGATGACGATGAGACTGAGTCTGAGGAGGCGGCTCTGCCATTGGCGTGATTTGGTGTAATTTGTTATCTTGGAAAATGTTTTTCCACTTTTGATAATTATGTATTTTGATGTTTTGATTATGGGATGACTGTATTAAATCTCCTGTTGGAGAATTTGTGTTTAAACTGTTTTGTAATATTTTAAAATTCTGGTATTTAGTGATCAAATTAACTTAACCGCTGCATATTTCATTTTATACATGTTACTTGTACACACACTTAGCATTTGTCATTGGAGTGCGTGACCCATATTGTCATCATCTCGACACCTCGATTCTTGTGTTTGTCGTACGTGGAAGTTGGAGGTGTCACACTTCTAATGGTTGAGCTAAATAATGAGTTTTTGTTAATAAATTATCAGTTACGTCCTTTTAGTTTCACATCATTTTCTGAAATGAATAATATTGGATTTACACCATTTTCAGAACTGAACGGTGCATCCTTTCGAAAGAACCAAGGACGTAGACGTGGTAGAAAAATTATAGAAGTATGAGTTCCAGAAGCGACAACACTAAAAATGATAATCATAATAAAAATACACCGTATTACCAGAAGTGGTCTAATTCAGAAAATAATTAAGACCCTCAAAATAATTCTTCATAAAAAGATGAAAATGTTTGCCATAGATATGGTATGACTGAACATTGGCCACGTACCTATTGTACGGCCAAGCACTTTATTCACTTATACCAAACTTTTATATATTATAGTAAAGTTCTTTTAATATTTTATCATGTTTTGAAATAATGAAATATCGGTGTATGAAGTACGACAAAAAAATAACTTAGAAATAAAGTCCTATATGAATTTGATCCTCTTACAAATGAATGTAAATCAGAAGTTCAGATAATTATTTATTTGCCAAGTGTTGCAAATCAATTACCGAATGTATTTACTGACAGTAAAAGTGTTGTAAAATCTTATATTACTACTGTTAATGCTCAAGTAAGAATTGAAATTCTAAAAGATAAATTATCAAAACAGCAATAGATGAATCTAAGACACGCCTGAAGCGTTGAAAATCTATTAGTACAAAAGGCAAAAGCAAAAAGAAAAAAAATTGGTGCTCCTGAAGAGACCATACTCACAAAATAAGTAATAAGATCTATCCAAACTTTCTATACAAAATAGTAACTCTTGAAGAGTACGAACCTCCTGAAGAGGAAACTTCTGAAAAGTGCCTCCTAAAGAGGCTTTTCATAAAATGTTTTCCTCTGAAGAGGAACAGATATCTAAAAATAATGAGATCTCAATACATTTTATGACTACTGGAAAAATTCTGGATAGAAATAAAACTGTTGTCGACAATATAATTTCATATAAGATGACCATTGACATTACCAGAAATAATGAAAAAAGTGGGCTAAAAATTGTCGAAGAATGTCGACGTAGAAATGATTGCAGTCAAGTTCGTCAAGCTGTGTTGATGGCTCTGCACGATCATATCGGTTCCTACATCGATCAGCTATGTGTCCCTCTGTTTTCCATATTTGGCAGTGGGGGTTGTATGGGCGATGGGATCGAGTATTCTTGGGAATGACCACCGGAGTTGCTAGAAGAGGAGCCACCTGTGCTGTCATTGGAACCACCTCTGGAGTGACTATTTTCTATAGAATGAGACTGCCCGCCACGACTAGGGGTTCGAGTTGCCATGAAAGCTACAGAAGAGAGAGTGTGAGTTTCAAGTGATTTTTGAAACAAATCAAAGCTTTCAGCCATAGGGACCAATTCGTGAAATGATGGCAGAGGCATGAGAGCCATCTACATTGAGGAGAAGCCAGAAAACTCAATGTCAAAAGCACGGAGAAACTAATGAGATTTGTTAACTTCATCAACTGGTCTTCCGATGGCCATTAACTTATCATAGAGGCCTTTGAATGCACGGGTAAATTCAGCAACAAAGCGGTTTCCTTTCTTCATGAGTTGAAGTTCATCCTTCAAAAGAATCTCCCAAGTTTTTGATCCATGATTGAACGCATGGCCAACAACAACTGCCATGGTTTCTTCCGAGAGAGGCAAAAATAACAGGCTGAGGATCCTTTGATCTATGAGTTTCCATTCAAGGAATTTGGAGTTGGGAGCAGAAGTGCCGTCGGTGGTGTTGGGCAAAGTTTCATATGGTTTTTAGAGAGAACCATCAACGAAATTGAGACGGACTTGACATTCAAGAAGAAGCACGAGTTGGCTTTTCAAGAGCAAATAGTTGGTGGTCGAGAGCTTGATAGTGACCATGTAGACTATGGTGTTGGAGGATAGAGGCTCAGCCATGAGGAAGAAGGAAAGAAAATTTTCGAAAATTAAGCCTGTAGGTCTCTTTCTACCATGAAAAGGTTTATGAAAACCACCACACTTTGAAGTGGAAACCAAATTTCATTTACATAGTAATCGTATAAATGTATGGTTGTACAATTGAAAAGGAAAGAATTACAACATAAATGTAATATATTACATTCCTACAATTAAGGATCAACTATTACAAGGGAGGATGGCTAAGAATCAAAAGGAGATTCTTGAGAATCCTCAACAAATAATATAATTAATATTTTCGATCTCTCGATCCTTAGCATAATCGACCTAATATATATTTCTACGCTAGTATTAACAAGCTGTTGTCAAGAAATTTATTCGCACATTAATAATAATTAGTCTTAATTTTGTGGAGATAATGAATAATGTATGCTCGCTTTAAGACAAAGTACTTCTTTTATGGATTCATGCTTTCTTGAAAAACTTTTTAACTTTGATAGAAGGGTACTGACGTCGGACAGAATATCGATTATTCTGCAGACTAATTCTAACAGATGATTCACAGGGAAGAACACAAGAGAATCTCCCTAAACATAGAAAAATTATCAATTCAAGTAATGTTGAAAATCAGTCCATAAGCCAAACTGTATATCCAAAAGTCGTCTGACTCAATTTTACCAAAATTGGCAATATCCCAATAATCACACCAAAATAAAATAAAGAATAAAAGAAATAATTTGTCAAAAATTTAGCTCAAATCGGGTTCAGAATCATTTCCAAAGCGACAAATGAAATATTACCAAATAAGAAAAAGAATAAATAAAAATGGAGATTCGAAAGGAAAAACAGTGGATTTTGGCATCTAAAACTCGCACACCGTTTGATGTTCACGATGTGGGTGTCGAAAAGAGTTTTCCAAATTCAGGATTTTATGCACGATTCTAACACTTGTAGTCAAAATTATGGTCAAAATACTGAAATACACACAAAATTGTCTCAATTAAGAAAAGATCACGATTACTTGCCATATTTGCATTAATCTGTCAACTCATGGTTTCTCAACGCAATCAACGTGCAATTCGATAGTTCAGCGTCATCTAACTTGAATATTCCTACATCAGGTACGTAATTATAGCTAGATAGATCGGTCGTATATATGGGGAATCGATTTAATTAATTGGATTGAATGGCTCATCAGCCAGTTTGATATTCTGAGATGTATGGTACCTTCTTGTGTTGGTTTCCATGCAGCTTGCAATTATTGCAAATATCATCGTAATAATTAAATGTTTATTTACATACTAGTCAGCCATGATTTCACTAATGATCTATTACAACGCTTACAGTACGTTACGTGCATGGTTTTTTTATATATATAGAAATAAGCTAATTTCATTAGAACCAAAGACATGAAGATTACAAGTATGACTAATAAACTGAGAAAACGTCAGTAAACCAGTCAACTAAAAACAAATGGGACCCAACTTCTAACGCTTTTCAGACGAAACATCTGAGAGACTAGTCACTGCCCGAGGTAGAGAATTATTGTCTCATCCTACCAAGGAAGAGAGAAACTAAGACTCCACGAACCTAAGTCCAGGAGACTATTTCTCCTTTATAAAGTGTAATCTATACAAACGAAAGCAAACCTACACAACTAAATAACAAGCACTAATACAACAACTCAAAAAACAACACTGCAATACAACAAGGCCGTCTATGGTCTACGCGTCACGTTAGGAAAGATCAACCATAGGTCAGAGAAGCGTAGATATCCCGGATCCACTTTGAACCGCCACCTGCGAGAATGATCTACCTAGAAACAATGCGTATTGCAACTCATGTTGAAATCGGACCCCGCGTGCGCGTTAGGAGCACGCACCACTCTGTTCGACAAAAGTAACGGACAACACCACAGATGGTGGCCGGGAAGAACAGTGGCATGACGCGTGTTGGCCTCAGAGCACCATCCTCTCTCAAACCTGCAAACTTAGCCTTCGAAACCCAAAAAACCTCAATGACCACCGACAACACAAACTCCAGTGGTCAGGGACAAAAAGAAGAAGAAAGAAAACAAGAAGAAAAGAAGAAACAAAGGAGGAACAGAGCCAGAGCTCCAGCCTCCACACAAACGCTAGAAAGCTGTTAAAACCCTAGAGATGAAAGACTTTTCACAAGAGAGAGAAGTTTCAAGAGAGCTCGTCCGAGGAACCCACAACGATTGTCTTTATCATCAGGCTTTACGTGCATGGGTTATCGAGTCGAGCTATAATCGATCCGAGCCGAGTCGAGCTTTTAGGTTATCGAGTCGAGCTGGATTCAAATAAATCAAGCTCGAGTTGAGAGCTTGTCGAGCCAAGTTGAGCGAATCAAACACGATCTCGAGCCGAATCGAGTTATTTATCGATCTTTATTTTCACGCTTTAAACGAGCTTAAGTTGAGTCGAGTCGAATCGAATTATTACCCGAGTTTTGTTTATACTTATATATATTTTTTGAATAAATTGAAAAATTAAAACTACCAAATTATAAAATAAAATATTAAATCTAATAAAAATATAATTAATATATAAATCTTATATTGAATTATAAAGTTATAACATTTTTATGAATACATTTTTTATATGGTTATACATTGTAGTATATAATGAAACCACCAAGTCTTATATGCTAACTATTACACATTAAACATATACTATAACTATTTACTTAAGTTTTTAATTAACTAACATATCATTATAAATTATATTCAATATATAGGTATAAATGACTAGGTATAAATAAGTAGATTATGTACTACATATTTAATTTTTAAGATAACTATGCTTATGTTATTAAATTTAATATACATAGAAGTATATATGTGTGTGCGTAAAAATACTAATATATAGAAAAAAAAGTATATATATTCATGATTTATGGACGAGTTCTAATTGGATCTAGCTAACGAGCCGAGTCGAGTATGAATGAGCGAGCCTTAATGAGTTTTAACCGAGTCGAGTCAAATTTAATCGAGTATGTGTTATTTACTAATCGAGCGGATTTCTGCTTTCACGATCGAGCTTTTTTTTTTCATGAGTCGAGCTCGATCCGACTTTAACCAAATGAGTATCGAGCGGGCAATCAAACGGACTGGTTCATTTACAACCCTACTAGCAAACATGCACATTTTAGAATGTACAAATTACAAGGCCATATGCATGTCATAATATCGCACACGTACCACCCAATTACGTACGTACCATATTTAACCATGTCAAATATTAATTTCGTCCGATTCTAGCTGTTATTTGTTAATCCACGCATAATTTAGTGCATGCAAACAATTAGTTGTGTCCCATTCCGCAAAATTTGACACAAATCTAAAGCAAAATGAGTAGATTTAAATAATTAAATCGTACCTATTTATAAATCGAATATTTAATCAAATTTCAGAATTTCGTAAGAGTTGAATTATAATATATATATATATATATGTGTGTGTGTGTGTGTGTGTATACGTCTAAACGTGGTATATACCACTCCAATTACTTGCAATTATTGAATCAAAACCAACTTCATTTATTTATAAAGATCAGAAGAGCTTGATCCATGCAGTCAGCTTAAAGCATTTCTCTTTTCCAATTATGGTTATAATATATATGAGTTATGACTGTTGAATTATATACATTGACCCATCTCAATACTTATCCAAAAGGTTTGACGATTTGTGATAATTCCGAATTTAAAAAAAAAAAAAAAAGACCTCGCGACCTTAATATTCATTGCATGTACGACTCTTGATGCATTAATAATTTAATATCCAATTACGAATGGTTATTATCTTATTTATAAATTAGAAAAAACCAAAAAAAAAAACTACGCATGCATGAGGACTGGTCATATAAAATATATATATATATATATATATAAATTTCCATCAGTCATCATGTACATGTACTAACATCTCTGTTATAAAATAGATGTTCATTTTCTTTTGGATATACATTAATTTAAATACATGTGTTGTTGTATTTGTAAGTTTGTAACGATCGAGATATTGACATGCACGAGAGGATCATGTCAAACATGATGTGTTCTAACCATTCAATTTGTCAATTTATACTTCTTAGAAACAAAAACAAAACACTGTACGTAGACAAGTGATCATTTGAACTAAAAATTAATGAAGGAATTATTGGAATAATGATATATACCTGCATGCATAGGATCACTAACTTAATATTAATATTATGTAGAGAGATAATTAAGCATACGTGCTTATAATTAGGCAGTGTCACGGTAATGACGCGTGGCACTGTCAAGTTAGATGAATATATATATATTATATGGTATTTGATCATCTCAGTGCAGATCTTGTTATTAATGATATCGTTCTATATTATATTCTATTAATTAAGAAATGGTAAAAACCATCAATAACATACGAGTTTTAAAATATTTGAAATCAAATTAATATAAAGATCTATAAATCGATTCATATTATTAAATTACACTTCAATTAAAATGCCGGGGGGTCGGCTGTTATGCGACGTGGACTCATTTCTGGATCGGAGAACATACATTGGTTGTCCATGGACCACCTCATTGCTCATGTTGATCAGTAATATCCTCAGAAAGTGAAAGTTCGGACCCGGCCGGGCAGAAGGTCCGACTGGTTTTAGGTCCCACCTACCGGCCCTTGAATCCTTGTCGGCCATCTTCTGTCCTCCTGTCACTTTGATGGAACACAAACCAGCAACTCCAACCTCGTAAAATATATATCAACTTACAGATATTATATCCCTTCTTTTTTTAAGAAAGGATGAATACTTCAGTTTTGGTTTTTGAGAAAATTAAGAAGTTATTGATCATGAATCAAAGTTGTATTTTTCACAAAATATGATTTGTACGTAATATATATTAGTTGAGTACGGCTACTATCACAATGAATTTATACAAAAATAATTTTATGATTTGACGTGACTTCATATAACTAGTTAATTAGATTTATTTTATAATAAATAAAATTTTATAATTTGACGAATCACGTCATACTGCATCAATTTTGTGAATTAATTAATTTTCTATAATTCATTTGGATATGACTAGAATGTTTTCTATATTGATTTTTTGTGTACGTACGCTTTCCTCTAATTAGAATCAAACGGTAGTACTGATAATTTCTGTACAAGGTAACTAGATCAGCATCATTTAACTGACGTGGATCTGACTTAAAAATAGAACAAAATCGAGAGAATGATAAGCTGTAAAAAATATTTCCGGCCACAAGAACATATATATTGATCTCATCTGCATTGCTATTTAAATTTTCAATGCAGTCATATATCTTGGCTGCAGCTATAACACTATCCGCTCAAAAAAAAGATCAGTGATCAAACAAATCATGAAAGCCATGCATATATAATGCACTATGAATGTAGTATATACACTAAAAAAAAGAAAAAGTAAGTTTGCCGGCGTCAATAAATGCCGGCAACTTGGCAATAAACGCCGATAATTATATTGCCAGCGTTTGTTACAATCGACACTACTCTTGAGTACTCATATCCGATTGGCTTCATTTCTTTTCCATCCTTTTGAATTTATACGTACACAGAATATTAATTGTACGTCTTGGATGCCAAGTACGGTAGTAAAGCATAGGCAAAAACGTACGTACAAGAAATTATATAAATTGGAAGTAAGCTAGCTGGTCATGTAGTGTAATGTAGAGTCACTCGGCCTCCCGCCCAATGGGCGCAGCTTCTCCTTTCTCCCCTTGCATTCCAAAGTGAGGTACAGCTCATACTGCAATTATGTCTCTTCATCTTGTTCTGACATTTTAAACTGCACGAAATTTCCACCAATTAAAGATGATATATATTAGCTTTTTGGTATGGATATAGATGATCCAGTACTACTTCCTCTCAAGTTTGATACTCAGTTCACGAAAAGAAACAACTATATACATGATCATCACTTCTGCGGTAGAACTTAACATTTATCATCATGAGCTGCCTGACTCAACTAAAAACAATGCCGTTTTATGAAACATTTGCAGTCAAACTTACTTTATTGCCCAAGATGATGATCAAGATGGTAGTGGTAGGGGGGGGATATACAACTAAATTATTCAGTAATGTTAATCTTCTCTAGTGATCACTTCACACGACAAGACGGAGATTTTTTCAAGTCACATATAATTATTTAAATTAAATAATAACTCAATATTGCTGTCACATTGTTAATTAATTATCTGTGCTCATTTCAAGTCTGCAATTATTGCATGCCTTTGGTGGTGCTGGTTGTTCTTGTTTCTTTCTTGTTAAAATGGATTTCCTTGTTTTTCAGCCTCTCGTCCGGTCCTTTAATTTGGATATGTGTTTGTTTGTTTTAGCTAATTAGTTTGGTGCAAATTAAAGATTATAAATGGGGCCTCCAGAACTCATATGATAATTGTATTACTTTTGCAAGTGACATCGATCTCATGCCATGTAAAATCAAAGTTCAAAAGGATCATGACATGGAGGCCGAGTTTTGTACTTACTGATAAAGAAAGTCACTCTTTTTTGTAGTCAATCTTATTAATGGAGTACTAGAAGCACCAACATAAGGAGAGAGAATGCCAAGTGGCCGGAACTACTACTGCCCAAAAAGTCGAAGGATAAGATCATAATTAAAAATGCCCATACGCATGGACAGTATTAATTTTTCCAGAGGATACAAATTCAACATTATTCGTTTTGTGGAAAGACTTCTCAGGGTTGCAGTCTTTTTGTGGACGGACCTGCTAAGCTTTAAATGGCAGGACTTCTATTCGACCATTATTAATGCACGGCCCCTTCAAATAAAACTTCGGTATTTGAAGGCATTCCACGTGTACATTTTCATTTGATGAGCAGACCCCAAAAATAATAATAATAATAATAACAATAACGAGGAAAAAAATAATTAAAGGAAAGCATCTCCTGCTTTCTAGAAAATATGAAATATTATATTTTATATATATATATATATACACTAGATAGAAATAACGTACAAAGCATGTTTATTTAATTTAATTTTTAATAAAAAATTAATAATTATTTATAATTAAGTAGTTGATAAATAATTATACGTTTTCATATATTATAAAAATATATTAATAAAAACAATAAGATAATCTCATAAATAAATATAACATATAGTTTTATCAAACTTGTTTAAGATAATTTTGATTAAAGTTTTAATAAAAGGTTAGTTCAAGATATGATATTTTTTTTATTCCAAGATAATAATTTAATATTTTTATTATTTTGTACAGCCTAAAAACAGAAGACATTAAAATATTTATGTTTTTTTAGTTATGTGATTATTTTTAAGAGATAATATTAGTTTTTTGAAAAAATAAATTATATAGTTTATAATTTATATAAGAATGTTATATTATAATTTATAATTTATATAAATTTATTTAATCATATATATTCAATTAAATATCAAACATATAATATTAATTATATTTATTGCTTATTATTACTAATTTAATATAATTATAATAAATTATATAGACCATATATTAATTATATATACCATACATATAGTTAATTTAATAAATAATGCGTTCATTTTAAAATTATAAATTATTTTTAAAAAAATTAAATTATTAATCATATAATAGGAATAAAATTTTTACGAATAAAATTAAACCTTCTAACGTATAAATTATTATGAATGGTTTATTTTTATATATATTGTTATATTTATATATTCTATACTATTATTGTATCATTCTATACTATTATTATTATTCTATATTTATTTTACATAAAATAAAAATAAAAAATATGTCCTAAGTAGGAATTTTAAAGTAGAAATTTCTAGCATTATTTATATGAGTTTAATAAATTATGTTTAAAGTATTTAGTGATACTAAATAGATGTTAAATAAGTTTTAAATGGAAAGTTTATTATTGTAGAAAGTTGAAGAGGTAAAATTAATTTTAATGCTAAAAATATTATTTTAGTGAATAAATTTAATAAATTGTGTTTAAAAAGGTAATTATCATTAGATGCAATATTAATTTTAACGGAAAGTGTTAACTTTAACAGAGAAACAAGAAATTCTGTTAAAACAAGAATTTTCATTAAATAACTATTTTATATATATAAAGATATGGGTGTGTCAGTAACTTAAATTTCCGCTAGCAAGTATCAATCTGCATATCCATGTTTCACGAATCTCTTCGAAGAAGAAATAAAGTTGAGTACTGATTCCAAAAGTATAAATATCGACCCACCAAATTTATATTAAGTTTAGTAGATAATTTAAAAAAGAATTTAAATTTAAGTGAAAATAAAAGTAACGTACTTCTATATGCTTAGCAGAAATTATAAATATCTGTATGCATAGTTTTTTAACTAGCATAAATTTCCAATTCCTCATGCGTTCGATTCATACGTTACTGTATTTGTACATATATCTGTGTACTTCGTCAGTCTCTGTGGGGGAGAGAGAGCTCTAAAGAGAGAACGTATGTAATAATTTAAGTAAGGGGCACGTGGTTTGTAGTAGAAGGCTTATTAGGTCATCTGAAAACTGGCCCTCATCAGCAGGAGGTTCCTGGGGCAAGCACTCATAAAGGTCTTTTCTTTTTTTTTTTTATGTTTTAAACCCCTAATTGTTTGTGACAACCAACATGACACCCATGTTAGACCATACTTCATTGATTGATAGCACGCGCAATACCTTTTAAAGACATAAACATTGGACTATTTTGCTTCCCTGCCGCGACAACATGGGACCCCTTGCTTTCTCTCTTCTCTTTCTCTTTCTCTCAAGTACTACTCACAGCTAAAAGTCCAACAACACAAGTAGTTGTTCCATTTTCACATCAACATTATTCTCTCGGCCTATACTCATGCATCATAGGTTTCATTGTACGTAGGTTTATATATATATATATATATGATGGCTTAGAGAAATCTAATTAATTTATATATTTTATAGTGTAAACATTAATTAATCACTGATCAGTACACCAGCCTGAAAAGAACGATGGCGGATACATAAAAATAGAATGTTTCTATTTTTACAGATCGATCGAAACTCGAGCTCGTAAAGATTGACTTCAAAAAACGTCTACGAATTATTAAGTACCCCCGCCCAAAGGCTTTAAACTTGCACACGTGTATCATGCAAGTAATTACTCGCTGTCATGATTATCATCGATCGATCCCTTGCAAATAGCTGGTATTAATCACAAGTCATAAATTGCATGTCCTCCCGTGGACGCAACCAATCCGGATCAAATGTCATGTAGTAGAATCTATGCAAAGTTTTTTAATTTGGTCAATAATTTGAACTCCTGATCAGAAACGGGTCAAAATGCCATTACCCAGATTCATTAAGCTCGTTTTTGTGAATGCTTTAATTACTATTTACTACTTCAGGAATTGAGACTAGCAAGAAGTAGCTAGCTACCCTTGCAGAGCATCTGAGCAAAGGTCAAAAGATTAGACAGCTAGTGCAGCAGTTCGTTGAGAGAGCAATTCGAGTCCTGTATAATTTTGACAGTGCAAAGTTTGTACGATTTGTAATTACGTGCCTGCAGCATGCAGACAACCGATGGAGAAAAATTATACTATATATATATATATATGTGTATGGCTTTCTTTACCCAAGATTAAGCATATACATTCGAGTTGGGTTCGACCTGTCCCATTTTTAAAATTTTATTTATTTTTTAATAATTTTATATAAAAAATATTCCAAATTCAGAATCTAAATTCTTAATTCTAAAATCTGGATGAATATACCTATTCAAGATAATGCTCCGTTTATATGCCCCTTTTTTTTTTGAGGAGTTTATATGCGAAGAGTATCATTATTTATGAATAATAATAATTAATTTATAAATAATAATAAAAAAGTAATCTAAAAATATTCAAAACAAATATATTTCCAAAAGAGAGCTTAACTTCCAACGTTTCATTTTCTTCCGAATCTAGAATTGTTGAAAATTGGCTATGCTGAGGTAAGCATGTAAGAAGGCTCAATTATCAATGCATGCCACGAGCTCCACCGTCCTACCAAATATCTCCAGATTAAAATGTGGTCTGAAAAAGTACAATTTTTTTGTTTTATGAGAGAAAAAAGTAACATCTTATTAGCTACTACACCGATAAAAGTAGTTCAGTAACAATTAAGTAGTTCAGAAACAATTAAGGTAGAGATAGAAATTACAATTTTATTTTATTTTATTATTATAATTTTTTTAAATTATATATAAAATATAATAAATGATTTAATTTTTATAAATTTAAAAATAATAATAATATTTTTTTCAGTTTTATTTAAAGCCATCGTCTTGTCTCGCTGTACAAAAGAAAGGAGAGAGTACTATTCGCAAATTATTGTACGATGCTCTGCATGCATATATTCTTTACTCGCAAAACGAGAAGGGAACTGTTTTACTGCATGCTTTTGGAAAACACAAGGGTAATCATCCAGCACTCAAACGCATAAATATGTAGAGAGAGAGGCTAAAATTTCAAGGGTGGCATTAATTGTGTTAGCATGCATTGCCCTGCTCGTCACAATCGCAGCAGGTAGACAAGGTCGTCTCCATCATACACGAGGGGGACAAACGCTTATAGCAGGCAAAACTTGGTCTACCAAGTCAAAGATCTTTTTGGTATGGGCGCGTTCGAATTATTAGCCAAAATAATGCACGAGAACCAACGATCTCAGGGCACATTATTGTCTTATATATTCAGAGCCTTCCATGAGTCTTGTCCCGGGCCTAATTGATCTTTTTTTTTCTCGATAAGCTTAATATTTTATTAAATAAATTAATAAATCACATGATACAAATTATAGTAGAGTAAAAATCTCTTATATTCTTCTTAAAAGTCAATAAAAAATATAATATAAGACAACAAATTTATTAGGGTGATCAAAATCAAATAAATGGCTCTTACCATTTCTTAAAAAGGAAGAATGCTTGTCAATGATTTTAAAATAGTCTGATAAATAAACTATAAACTTACAGTTAGAAGCTACTAGGAAGGGGTGTGTACTGTACTATATTGCTCTAAACTGACTATAAGAAACTATCACGCCTACTTTCATTTGATCCTCAATTGAAAAAAACAGGAACATAAGATAGCAACCCGAAACGAAGTTAACTTGTCGGCGAAGGGCCAACACTGACTATAGCAGTACGTGCATGTCATGCGCCACCATTAGAGGAGAATAGAATGTCAAATCTAGAGGATCCGTAATCTCTAGTGCTAAGGGATTGCACGTGACATCAGAAGCATCTCCAAGATGCGATAGAACGTGGTTGACTCACACGACATGAGCTGTGCATTCAACTAACGCGCCAAGTAGATGAGCAAAATCCTTCCACGAGCTTGAAGATAGGCGCCTAGAGATGCAGAAAAGGCAACTTGTGTTGGTCAAAGAACGTCGAAAAGCAAGAGATCGACTTGTTTCGGTGCTGTGGATAGAAAACTATAACTGAAAACAGTAAAAATAAACGAGAAATGAAAAACTAGGCTACCGACTAGGGGACGAGGTGGGTGGAGCCGAAACTCTAGCCCCCCTCCGCTCGATGGAGGGGAAGAAATCCCAACAACGCTGAAGAAAGATTTTTTGTCTAGGAAGAGAGAAAAGCGAAGAGAAAGAATAAAAGTAGTGGTCTCGACCTAATTGATTTGAAACTCATTTTTTGTCTACCACTTAGTAGGAGTGCTACCCGCATGGTGTGGAGTGGGGGGCACCCTACCCCACCCCTGCCCCACCCACCGCCCCTGGGAGGTACCCCCCGCCTCGCTTCCATGAAACCATACCTCGCCCCACACCCCGCTCAATATATTGACCTATTGGATTTTTAAATTATTTTTGGGACTATGTTTTTTTTAGACCCAAGTTATAATATAATTTAAATAATAAATTAAAACCTATACATCCAAAAATAATATAAACTTATTAGAGTTGTAGTTTGAATTATCTTGACCTACTAGGCCAATCTTTATATAGAAGATCAATGCAATATAATAGTCATACTTAAATAATGTGGGACTTATTCTATTAACTTGAAGTCTACTTTAAGTTTTTATTAATTTGTATATATCTTTATACAATATTTTTATATAAATATAAAAAAACATATAATTTTTTTCTAAACAAATAAAGAAGCGAAGCGAGGGGCGGGGCAGCACGGGGCCATCCCACCCCCACATTGGAGGTGTGGGATAACCCGCCCGCTAAGCCAAGAGCGGGGTGAATGGAGCGAGAATACGGGGTACAGATACTCCACTACCCACCCCTACCGCTTAGAGCACTCTAATAGAATTATACAAATAAAAACTCAATGGAATGTTTGCATAATAGAGTCTAAAAATTCACTATAATGGATTGTGCATATGCAAAAAATACGACTTCTAGCTATAGGGAAATCAAAGTATGGGTCATGTTTAGATGTTACTGTAGCTAGATCAAATACAATTAAAAAATATTTCTCTCTCCAATTCTCCCTCTCCCGCGGTTTCCACTTTCTGGTTTCTGATTTATGGGTTTCAGGCTTCAGCCCCTCTTTGCGTCTCCAACGATCCAATTGCTTTCATATATCTACGTCCTTCACTTTTCGTCTCCAACGATCCAGCTTCTCTGTTCCTTCTTTCATGTAGTAATATGCTTCCTTTGATCCAATTGCTTTAGTTATACAGGGTTTTACCATTTAAAATGGGATGCATATCTTCAAAATTCGTTGCCAGGTCAATTCTTCTTTCTTGTAACTCCAATAAAAGGCAAAACCGAGTTTGAAGAGGACAGCCATTGGCTTTCCGCAGGCGACCACTATTTTGCTCTTGTCCGCGCTGCTAACTTGGTAGTCAACAATATTATTAAAAAAATATTATATTATATCGTAGGTAATATTATATTATAATTGAAAAAATATAAGTTTGAAAAAAAAATGAAAAAATATTATTAAATTAATAATATATTATTATTATTCTGATTAATAGATGGATAATCTAATGTAAAAACAAATTTTAAATGATATAATCAAATACAAAATTATGTGATATTATATAAATTTTATATTTGCATATGCATAATTCAACGAAAAGTTTCTTGCACGTACATATATGCAGTGCAGCACTATAACTTTGTATACTTCAAGAAAAAATTAAAAAAAAAAAACCTGCACATCTTGTATACTTTGAAAATATTGATTTTATATTTTTATCTTATTTTATTTTACACATAAAAACTTTTGATATTCAGATACAAACTTCTGTATAGCATTACTCATATCTTAATTAGAGATTATCTTGACACAACTAATTACAATTTGGACGTCCACGAAACTGCAGCAAGGAAGTTTGTTCCAGAAAATAACGAAACATATATACAGCTAATGAAATGATGGAATTATAAGTTGAACTGATCTTTATTTTTCTTTTCTTTTTTTCACCGAAAATGTTGTATGATGTGATCTTAGTTTGACTAGCAGGTCAGAAAAGTAATAGAGTTCATATTTAGTGTGGGTATGATTGTATTAAATGCTTTAGTTATAAAGAGATTTTAATTTTATAAAAATAAATTTATAAATTAATACGTTTTGATGTGATACGTTGATTATAAAATATTTATTTTTATTATAAATTAAATCTATTTATAAATTTATTATTAAAATCTCTTTATAATTTCAATACTTTATAAAAATACATTTAGCGATCAATTTAATTTCAAATTAACTTAACAATGCCTTTTAAATTTATGCTCGGTATAGTTAGGCTAACAGTGATAGTCCATAGAAAGTCTAGCTCTGTGAAAATGTTATTGTTTATTAGAAAGATAGTATGGAAATATTTTTGTAAATTTTTTTAAATACATTCAAACGCTTATGATTAATATAAATACATATGATATAACCTTACTTTTGATAATAATAAAATTTTTGTCGTTCGCTTCCGGGATTGCACAACTCCTAGAAAGTTTGTAGACATTAATTTGAGAGATGGGAAGCAGAAGCTAGTGAGAAGGCAGCAAAGAAAACATTGAGTTAAAATTAAAAGAAAAAAAAATAGAGGAGTGAAATAGCGTTTTTCTCTGTTTCGAGGACCAAATACCAAGAAACAAAAGGGCATTATATGCTGAAAGATATACTCGATTTGATATTTTACCTTTTACCCTTTTGTTTACTAGGATCCAGAGCCACAAGAAACTTGAGCCCCATCATGCTAATAGTTTTTTTTTTTTTCAAATTATCGGCACCGGGTGTTTAAAACAGCATTCCAACTAATTTTGGGAAGCATAAATTTTTGATAAAGAATACTTATATCCGATAGTCCTTAAAGATTGTTTGCATTCAAAAAAATTTAAACCTTAAAACCTATGAAAGCATACCCCCAAATCCAATACCTTTATCACTTGAGCCAACTCCTAATAGTTATTTTTGTCATCATAGAATCGTTGCTTAATAGTTTATGCCACCATGCACTCATTGTTCACGCTTAAATTACTATGATGGTTACAATAACAAGTATTTTCAGAATTTCCAGTTGAAGCTAGCAGCACTGAAACGAAAAGAAAAGAGAATTGATTTGGTAAAAATTTATGCAAGACAATAACATTCATGCTCCCTCTTTCCAAACTGACAATCCAGTGCTAGTTTGGTTTACATCATAACAAACTACACGTGAATAACAGTCTACCAAAACTCTACTTGAGTTACAACAATCAGTGAGCTTGGAAAGAGCTGATACATTACTGATTCGTGCTTTCATTCCATACAACAATTTAATATGAAGAACAGAACTATGGGGTTTTACCATACAAAATATTATAATGACAATCATTTTCCAGAGAAATTGTTACCGCTGAGAACCAAAGATCTGATTTGGCTGCTCTGTGGAGCTTTAAAATCAGTGACCCAAGAATTTCAAGATGTCGACCAAATGACCTGAGGTTAAAGAAAGCACGATATCAATGGAATGACTTGAGGTGGAATATTTGGCAGCTGGGGACGTATGATCTCTTTGTTGCAGCCTGTTCAAACTTCTTAATGGCTGTTTCATTCTCTTCTAAGTTAGTCTGAATAAAATATCGTATCCACCAGGACGAGCTCCTCAATTTAGCCTTTAGAAAGAAAAAGTCAGCATGTTATTCTTATGAGGACCAAATCATCAATATAGAAATTAACATTCAGTTTGGCAGAAACCTCCATCCAGTTGCGGGAAGATGACCAAATGGTAAGAGGTAACATCTGCCTTAAAGTAAGCACATGAAGAGGCATGGCCATCACCGAAAGAAATGTAATTTTCAGAAAAGCCTCCGTGACATGGGTCTGGCACTCTTATGAAAATTGTCGCAGGACAAAGGTTATTATACCAAATAGGTTGCAGAATTTTATCTGGATGCAGGGTTTGTAGGCTTCTGGATAGCTAGTGATAAAAATCTTTTGTGAAGGCAGACTGAAACTATTAGGAAATATATGATTTCTGCAAATAAAGTATAAGATTTTGAGACAAAACATTGAGGAAAACCTAAGCGTTCAGATGACTGTTCTAGTGCTGTATAACAGTCAGTTGGGATTTGTATTTGGACTTTCTCGGATTATAATGGAAGTTTTTATAAAGGGTGGTTTGGGGTTTGAAAATTGGGATTATAAGGATGGAATATTCAAAGAATAACAGGAAAATTAAATGATAGACGAACCAAGCATTAAGGTTCCTATCTCACCTTGAATAGGGTTGCATCACACAAGCCTCAAAGGGAAGTAAATCAAAAAAGGAAAACTTCTCTTCAATACAATGAAAGCAGCCTCTTAAATGGTATAGACGTTACTAATCTCATTATACTTTCCATCCCAATTCAAAGGCCTAAGAACATTTCAACTCTAAGGTGGCCTAAGCTCAAGGCGTCTAGAGGTCAGAGGTTTACTTATTGTAGGGGTTATTCTTTTAGAACATAGCCGTAATTGGGAGGCTCGTTGCAGGGTACCCAACTGTAATTACATAAGCTTGGTCATTTTGCCTTTGGATTACTTTTCACGTTCTATAACCATATTATTTTTCTTACCTGTTTGAAACCAAAAAATCTAGATAGAGATTACATATGCATATTCACAACAAGGTATCTGGAACAGACTGCAAAGCATAACATCCCCCAAAAGAAAGGCCTCTCTCTCTCTCTCTCACACACACACACACGCACGCACAAAATGCAATGTTATCATTTGATTGGACATCCCCACAACATAAGTAGTTGGATCCAAAAGGTCGGCAAAGGATATAAACCGTCATTGCAAATCAATATAATGGTTACGATTGGCCATTTGACATCCAAGTTCAAGGTTTAACAAACACATGCATAGCAATTAAGGAAAATGCTATGATTGTACAAGCGACCACCACTTACCGCCCTTCCAAATTTGGATACATCAGAAACTCTAGCTCTCTGATGCCCAGGATAGCCTACATGGCAAAGATTTGAAGAAAAAAGTCACCAAAAAGTTAAAAAGAAATATATATTTATATACCTTTCTCAATTGAAGTATGAAATTAGTCTGACACCTTTAACAATGTCCTAAAAGCTTAAATTGCTGAGGAAAAATGAACAAATTTGTGAAAAACCCAGAAGAAAAAGTTGGCATCTGTAAAAATATGGATCTTAAGTACATGGGAATGAATGTACAAATGCACATACTCAAAGTTGCAGGCAGGTTAGCGGGGTGGGTAGAAAAAGAAAAACAACTAACAACAGACTGGCTACATATGAAGTCAAATAGATTTATTACTGTTACAGAAACAATGGGAAAAGCAAAAAATGAATGAGATCGAAAAACTGCTAGTGAAGTGGTGCTTATTTCATTTTAAGCCATCTCGGTAGATGAAAAGGTCATATTTCAATTTTTTTAAGTCTTATAGAAGTATATGTGGACTGTGGACACCTAGTTCCTTTTGCTAATATAATGGAAAGCATAATTTGCTTCAAGTAACGGATTGAATGAGAAAATATTGAGGATGAGAAAAGAATTTTAAATCCAAACTCGAGCACCCATGACGAAAAGTGAGAGAGGATAAACTTCTCTTGGAGATTTACCTGTAAATATAGCAAGACCATCAGCTGATACTCTTGCCAAATCAGGAAGGGTCTTGTTGAGATATCTTGGAGATAAGTAATCCAGAGCATCTGAAACAATTACAAGGGAAAACGATTTTGGCCTATATGGAAGAGGAAACTTGATATCAGCTACACGCACAATGCCTTTGCGGACAAGAGCTTTGCAGTTAGTATCTGCATCCTCTATATCATATGGTTCCACGCCCCATGCTTCAGTTTCCTCCTCTTTAAGCAATTTAGAAACCACCGAACAGGTGTCTGGACCAACATGCAAAATTTTATGCATGCTGTCTCCATATGCTTTCTTCAAAATGGGAATTGTTCGTTGGACCTCTGCAGTGCACGAGTAATCACCTGCATGTGTGGAGAAATTAGAATTCTTAAAATGACGAACTTGCAAGAAATATTGGACTAACTATATATATTGGAGCTTTGAAATTTATCAATAAAATTGCAAGCATCCCAATGGTCAATTCACTGGAGGCAGCATAAATGTTTGCTCCATTCACACAATTCATTATCAGCTTATGATGCTGAACTGATGCTGTTAGCCTCTGAAAACAACTGTAAAAAAATCCACTTGTCTGATGGCTATTCTAATTGGCCCTTCTTTAAGGACGTCATTTTCTAGAAAATTTCACCAGGATATCAGAAATATTATACTCTGGTAACTAAAGTGGATTGCTTTGCTAGTGCAACTGAGTGTCCAACATTTAAGGCTATTCTAATTGGCCCTTCTTTAAGGACATCATTTTCCAGAAAATTTCTCCAGGGTATCAGAATTATTATACTCTGGTAACTAAAGTGGATTGTTTTGCTTGTGGAACTGAGTATCCAACATTTAATCTTGTTCACTTGAGAAGCAGCAAAGGCTAGTTGATGCAAAGTGAAGCAAACTTTGAGATGATATAAATAACCACCTCAAAATTCCATAATTTGAAAAGGAAACTAAGAGAATGAGCAGCTGAGGCATTTTCTTAATTCCATTACGGTAAATTAAAGAGCTTGTTGACTCCACAAAACTTTAGTTTGCACCCAAAACTAAATATACTTGATAGGCACAAAGCAGTGACTAGAAAGCCATGGAAGTTGATGATTGAGAGCAACTACGGAGGTTTGGGTGGTTTTTTTTGGGGGGGGGGGGGGGGGGCGCTTATGGTGTGGGATTGTAGAAACATATTAGAAGGGGATGGGAGGCTTTTTCTCGACACACTAGACTCCATTTGAGCGAGAGCTCCAGGATTTAATTATGGAAAGATATTTGGTGCGATAACAGTACTCTACATTAGGTATTTCCCCCTCTTTTTCAGATTGCTAGCGATAAATATATTTCAGTGGCAGAACTAAGGTGGATATCTGGGGGGCAAGTCCAATGGATCATCAATTTTAGTCAAGCGGCACAAGACTGGAAAATGAGTAGCTTTGAAGATTTTGACAGCCTCTTGTACTCTCTAAAATCGAGCAATCAGCAAGAGATGTGTTGTGGTGGATGCCTACAAAGGTATGTTTTCGGTTCACTCTTTTTATAAGACTCTCACTCAAGAGTCCAATATTCAGTATCCATGGAGAAAGCTTTGAAGAAATAAGGCTCCCCCCAAAACTACTTTCTTCGTGCGGATAGCTTCGTTGGGTAAAATTCTCACAACGGATAACTTGAGGAAACGAAGGGTGATCATTGTAGATTGGTATTGCATGTGTAGAGAAGGGGCGAATATGTTAATCTCCTACTACGTTGCGAGACAGCGAAGGTATTATGGAACGAAGTATTCAGCAGATTAGATGTGGCTTGGGTTATGCGGAGACAATGGTGAAAATGCTGGTCGGTTGGACACGTCTAAGAGGCATGCAACAAATCAAAGATGTTTGGAAGATGTCCCTATATGCATCATGTGATGCTTTTGGCAGGAGCGCAATGATAGGACGTTCGAAGACAATGAGAGATCGCTAGAGGAGCTTAAAGTTTTATTTTTTAAAACTCTTTGTACTTAGGTCATTGTCATTGATTTCAATGGCATGAACCTACATGACTTTCTTGTCTCTAATGCACCTAGTTAGTGTAAGGCATATTGTTTTGTTTCTTTTAAAGTTATGTACATGAAGTTGCCTATTCATTGATCAATAAAATTTGTTTACCTATAAAAATAAAATAAAATAAGCATTGTGGTACTAAAAGCACCTATCAACTGCCATAAGACAAGTAAAATAATTGGGTGCCGCGCGGGGTGGGGGGGAAGTTTCCAACGAAATAGTCTTCTATTTCGACTGCGACAATAGTACCCATCTATTTGATTTCACTTTCATTCATCAGATGCATGTCAATTATTTTCGGCGCTAAGTAATATAAAGCAAACTCTGCATCAAGCAACATGGTGAAACCAACCAATAGCAGCTATCATAAATCGGTTTAAGGGTGTATGACAATACCACTGTGATACTTTTAAAAAAAAAACTGTTGAAATAAATGGTCAAACTGAGAAACTATTGAAAATAAAACTGAAATAAATGGTCAAACTGAGAAACTTTGGAAGTAAAGCAATACCTTCAACCCTGCTTATAGCTTCCATATTTTTGCCAGATGCACCTATCATACGAAAACAAAAATGTTGTTCAGCCTCGGCATAAGTCCAGTTACGCACCCATACATGCCCATAAATAGCAATATAGATAACTCATGTTGTAATTTTGTAAATATTTTGATTAGATTTGTTATTCGGCTATTCTGACTATTTAAACAGGCTAACAACAACACTCATATTTACCTGAATTGCCATATGAATAGGCAATAAAAAGCAGTGCTCCCTGAAATATTCCCCAACAAAGAAATGAAATAAACGTAAAACACTAGAACCAAAAAGAAAAAAGAGCGGAAAAAGTAGAGTACCGAAATTAACATTATTTGGAATATGAAGGGTCTGGATTCAGGAAACGTAGATTCTTACCAAGACAATAAGACCAACAGATAAAATCGGAGAAGACCGTGATTTGGAATTGGCAAGCAAACCGCCTCCCCCGCTGTCCCCGAATCGTCGAGATGGATTCACTGGTCTCCTCCACATGGTCTCGAACTTAACAAATGGCTATGCGCTATTTTTCCTGGTTTAAAAACTAAACAAGCAAACAAAAATAAAACTATGAGAATTGATGCAGATCGAGGAGACCGAGCAAGAAGAGCAAAAAGTTTAAGAGAGAATAATAAAGCATAGAAGCTCTTAGGAAGCTGGAGATTGACGCCGCGAACTTACAAAATGCATATTACCCAGAAGAATCCGTACAAGGATTCTCTCTAAGTGTGATTAGTGGACTGAGAATTACCTGAGAAGAATCGCTAGAGAACCCGCATTTTGAGCGTTGTGACGCGACTAGATCTGAATCCTCCCTGTTCTAACAGAGAGAGAGAGAGAGAGTCAGATTCCGGGTTACGTTAACGTCTTTGTCGCCAGTTCAACAAATGATGATATCTTTCCAAAAAAAAAAAAAAAAAAAAAACAAATGAATGAATGATAAAGCACGCTTTATTGTGGGACGGCAATTGGTGTCGGTTGCAACGATCCAACGGTTTCGATGGACAAGGGGGATTTTTGATAAATAAATAATTCTGTTTTTTAATTATTTACCTTGCTCTATGACCATCCAATGTCCATAGCTAATTATCGTATTTTTCCATTTAATCCATTTTATTAAAATGCATAGATGGTTTGTATCTCGTTATTCTCTATCACTCCTATGATGCATGTGTTTTTTTAATTTGAACTAATGAAGTACTTTTTTAAAGCAGTCAAAATCAATTCTTTCGTTAGTCTCTCTTTAGTAAGTTGTCAAAAGGTTTGCCCTTGTCCCGGACGTACGCCACTAAATTACTAATCCTTCTATTCAAAAATATTGATAATGCAAGATGGACCCCAATAAACTTTTAAGAGTACTCTCAATGACTTTTGTATTATATAAAAAAATATAAATCATTTCTATAATTATTTAAAAAAGAGTTTCCATCCGATTATGTAAAAAGAATTATAAAATACAATTAGCTATAATAATCCGCTATATGTAGCTATAAAAGGACCCCTTTTCCACCCTTGTAGGCAGAGAAAATTATATCTCCTTCTACTTAATAAAAGGAGTGTTAACAGCGTGTATTGCAGTCTGCATTATTCAACAATGATCCAAACAACTAGATCCTGCAAAATAGACAAAAGAAGAAGAAGGAGATTGGAGTTTGATATCACTTTGATAGTAAAATCGGTGTTGGGTTAAATTATCGGAGAGAATATATGAGTATGAGATAATAGAAAATGTAATATTTTTTTTTTAAGAGAGTGAGACTATTTATAGAATTAGTTGAGTTCAATAGAAGAGTAAGGATTGTAAAATTGTCTTTCATGGCTGATCGATTGTTACTTTCGCTAATGACAAAGTAGGCAAGTTCGTCTTGGCAGGAGTCAATTGTCCAATCCAAGCCATGTCAATCCCATGATTCTCAATTTTGTGTGACAAAAATTTTTCGATTAACATTTTATTTAATTCTCGCAGATTATTGACTTTGTCCCCTGCCTACTCCTACTATCGGGTAGGTTTGCTTCACATAAGTTAGGTTTGGGTTGGTCGTATGGTCATCATGACTCTTCTCCATATGAATGGGCTTGTCCTGATTGGGCTCCCCTCACAAAGAGAATATCAACAAATATAAAAGGAGATGATCTCTTTTTTATTTTATTTTTTTGCAAAAAGGAGAGGCATTAGCGTAACAATCTTTTCAAGATGTGTTCATTAGAGTCCATTTCCACAACGGAATGTTTGGTTTAAACCATAATTACTTCCTTGTTTGAACCATATTCCAAATGTCAGCTTTTACTAACATAAGTGTGTTTTACTTATATTCTAATTTGAACTCTTTAACTTCTAAACTATGAAATATTAATTCTTATCAATTGTACAACACTTTGTACTAAATAAGAAGTTCTCTTACCTCTATAATTATGGGCACATCTGGATATAGAGGTGAAATGAATATTAATTTATTTTAACTCATTTTCAATTAATAGTTTTATTATTATTTATAAATCATTTTAACTCATATCATTTTATTATTTAAATGAATTATTTCTTACTTATTTCTTATATAATAACATGGAGAGATTTTTCATATTGGGCTTGGATTGACATCCACACTCTGCTTTTCTAATTTTCTTTCAATACGCTCTCCGAATTTTTATGGGCCATGATGAGCCCACTGCTTTCATAAGTAAGATGAGCACCCTATAATTTGATAAGAGAAATATTCTAACTCTAAAATGATGATATAAAAATAATCTTATAAGTTAAGGTAGTTTAATATAATTTATCAGATTATAAAATTAATTTTATTATAAATAAATTTAACAGATCATATAAAATTATATTAATTTTTAAAATTATTTTTATATAATTTTTTTATAATTGTAATACTGCACTCAAAAAAGTAGTACCACACATTTGGTGATCCGTGTGCGGTGTATCCCTAAATCCTGTTGTAGCAATGTCCCACCGAAACCTGTTCAGAAAAGATCATTTTTAATGCCACGCAATCCAAAATCACATACTTTACCATGAAGGTCGATGTGCGAGTTGTACAGTAGACTTTCTCTAAGCCAATTCCGCACGCTGTTTTCCTTAAAAAAAAAAAAAAAAATTCTAACTTATATCAGAACTCCCACCCCCCCAAGAAAAAAAAAAAAAAAAAATTCTCTTGAGAGTCATAACTCCTGCTCGCATGAACATTAAACTTAACACGCACATAGAGAGGCAGATAGGGGGAGAAACAAATCCAAAGGCGGTGTGAAGAAAAGCTCAAGCCAAAAGAGAGAAGAAAAACAGAAACAATAATAAACCCTAACCATGCGTTTAGGGTTTACGTTCGCATCATTTACTGATAGCAATCGCTGAGTGTACAAAATCTGTAATTCCCGATGAACATGGCTGGCGACGGTGATGAGCCGAAGAAGGATAAACCATGGCCGTCTCAAAATCAAGAAAAAGTGGAAGATATGAAGCTTTGGGGCATTTTTCTCTTCGGGCTAATCGGTGCCACTGCCACCACTTTCGCCGTGAGTAGCATATAATTCCATCTATTTTCTTGTGTTTTGGCTTGACAAGCACCTGATGCTTTCGGGTGGTCTTCCTTTAATCATGTTTCTTAAGAGGGAATTATGTTTCTTTAATCAAACACGTACAACAGGATTTCTTAATTTGTACGGTTTAAAATTAGTAGAACTCGGATATTGCACGGAGATGTTGAGTGAACCTAAATACAAAATCTGCAGAATTCCTTGATTAATTGCGAAATGCATGACTGAACCTTTAAGTCGTATTTTTCCCTCTATTGCAGTTTGAGACAAACCAGATCGTACTGTTATGGTTTGCTAATCTGCGATGTGTACAAAGTCAGTTATTAGTTTTGTCGGCTTGTAAAGCTAATTTTCGGTGTTCGTGCAAGCCACCCGTGTATTAAAATTTATTGTGTAGTTATAGTTGTTGTCAAGATATGCTTGATGTCCTGCTGTGGAGAATTATTTGCAATGAAATGTCTCATGGATAGCTGAAGAAATGAGAAGTAGAAAGTGAATTAACCAATGTGAACACATAATTGTTATAGTGGTACATGTCGCTTAATTTTGGAACAGAGTTTTTATTAATTTAATTTGTAAAGCATTCTGCATACTATGGTGCAGTGACGATTGAGCAGCCTATCTTTCAATTTATGTTTTATTTTTTATTTCTAAATTTCCTACTAGAAGTATTATAGCTATTGCCTTTTTTCCTGGAGTGTAAATATTGACTTTTGCAAGATATGATTATTAGACGCTTGCTTGAACTAACTCAGGGAATAGGTTCTTATATTTACATTTTAAACAAGAAGGGTATTAGGTTCACATTTAACTATTTTTAACAGTCCCATTGCCATCTTGATTCACTATTTTGCTGCTTTTAAACAGATAGAGGTTCTTTTACTTTATCGTTGTTTTGCTTGCCAAATACATCTTATTATCGCGGAAAAAAGGCTAGCCTCTTGGATACAAGAGACAGCGCCCCGATCTAATTAGTTTTATGGCTTCACTATACAATTTCATTATCCGGTTGATAGAAAGTAGATATAATCTCAAGTCTCTACAAGGCGCTCTAAAGTTTAGCAATTGAGGCATCTCTGCTACATGAGAACTTTGACTTTTTTGTGTTCTTTGCTCCTTACATTCTGTTAGATGTTGCTTTTGATCCTTGAGCAATTTGGCAGGTTGGCCAACTGCGAAGGACCGTTGACTGGTTCTATGTTCAGGTGGTGCACATTCTATGTTTCCCAAATGTCTATTTTCCAGGGACTTTCTTTTGTTTCTTAGTCCAAATTCCTGAATTCAAAGTCCTACTTGTGCAATATGCTGATTTTTTAATGATCAAAGGTATTACTTAAAATCTCAAGGGGCATAGCCCAAATACACATGACATGTACCATAGGAAGTTAGAAACATGAACATAATTAAAGTTAGAAAGAAATACAAGAAAATTACGGAAGCTCAGCCGGTTAGTATCTACTGTGGGTGCAATATGCTGTTAGATTTTTTTTTATCAATAATTAAAAACTTTATTATTAAGGTGCATCATGTTGAATTTTAATTTTTACATGAACTTGAAATGAACTATATGCTAGAAATGGCAGTGATTCTTAATTTATTTTCTAGTTTGTCTAAGAAAAATAATCTTTAATTCAACAGTTTAGGATTATGCTTACTGTTTTTTGGCCTATACGAGGCCTTCGGAAAAAAAGGGTGTGTGTGCAGTAAAAGTCTCACCCATGGGTTCAAGTCACTCTTATTTATCTGTCCTTACCCATCTTACACGCATGGTTGTTTCTTTTAACATATTGTTATAATTTATGCTACTTATTCTACAAGGATCTTGTTGATAGCCTGTATTTGAAAGAGGATTGGTTTCATCTAGGGGTTTGCTCTCAAGAAAAATAGATGTATTAGTAAAACAATACACTTTCCGCACTCCAACTAGCAGACGTTTTCCACTTTGCATCTCAATCTATCTAAATTGATGCATTGCACCAATAAACTATTGGAAAGTTGTGTGCACCATTCATTAAGATCTAATCGTCAAGATTTTGTCATGCCGCCTATTTTTTTTACCTATTTCTCAGCTATCTTGACTGCCATTATTGGATTGGGGTCATCTGTTGCTTTTGTATGTTGAGGGATACGATGTCAGTTTTGGTACTTTGGGATACAAAATGTAATCAACCTATTAGTTAGAGTGTGAAAGTTTATTTCCCTCGAATGTTAATATACTAGTCAATCTGATAATGTGTGTAATTGCACCACAAAAGTTGGCCAGGTCGCAATCATCGCGGAAGGGAGCAACTGGCAGTTCTTTTCGGTCAAGCTTTCAGGAGGAAGCATGGAAAAGGTATAATCGCCGCATGCAAGAGGAGTATGAGGAAGAAATGGAGAGAGTAGTGAGTTCTTTCAACCATTTTGTCACTTTTTTCTGTTGCCAATCTTCTTTTATAGCCTAGCCTGATTATAAAACTATTTAGAATTTGTTGAGATCTCTTTGTAGGAAAGCGTGATGATAAAGTGTGTAAAAGTTACCTTGTTAAATATTTAAAATGTTTTTTTTTTAAGTTCTCTCTTGTATACACCCAATGTATTTGGTTATGCCTATTGATATTATGAATTTTACTTATCAAAAAACGATGTTGTTTTTTAAGAAGATTTTTCTCCCCACAAAATAATGAACTACCAATGAAAGATTAGTCCTTACTTTTTTCTATAGGGACCAGCAAAGTGGAAAAGAGTAGAGATTCAAATGTCATATAGATATGAACTTAACCCTGCTTTAACAAAAAAATAAAGACAAAAAAAATATAAACTTGATCTGTCTAATGATATGCCATACTATGCTTTGTGCTTTATCTTCTGGAGCACTTCATGTGCTTATGGTATTTGGGGATGTTTGGTGATTTTGCTTTAAAATGGGTGGTCAATTAACATCAATCTTAATCTTATTAGGTTACTATGTGTGTGTAAGTTGTAACATGAAAACTCATAAAGTTAGTTCCTTGGTTGTTCTATATATGTGATTCATTACTCTCAAGGTTTCCTACTTTTCATTTTTGTCACCATAATTGGGATTCTGATGAATGATATTTTCTTCTTTGTTCCCCCTGGGTGAAAAAAAATTTATATTTCTGCCTTTCCATGCGTGCTATATATTAGCATCAGAGCTAGCTTTTTCCTGTGTTTCAACATGCTGTTGGCTTGGCTAAATTTTTATTTTAATTCCATGTTTGCCTGGTTAACTTTAAACCCATAGTCCTGTTCATTGTATTTTTGTTTTCTTGTTTTGTATTTCTTTTATTATTGTATATGACTTCTGCTCTTTGTAGGAACGCATAAGGCGAATGCAAAGTGTGTTTAACAGAGAGAGGAACAAATATAAAAGGAGCTATGAGAGCTGGAAGGAAAGTGGTCCCGGGGCATATCATCAACATTTCCAGCGAGAAGACTGGTATTGGAAAACTGACTCGTCCTATAAAGATCACAGAACTAATTACAGGGAAACTCCGAGAGCAAGTGCGGGTTATTCATTATCACATCATTATTCAGTTTTAGGTCTGGACAGGTGAGGGTGTTACAGAAACTTAGTTGCAATGACTACTGGGAATTATGTCAACTGACTTATTTTATTATAATACCAATATTTTATTATAATGAAAATAGTATGCATCCCAACTAACAAGCTGTCCGTAACAAGAACTATTGGGATTTTATCATATCATCATTGAAAGATGTATCTTTTCCCTTTTTATACATCAAAAAATCTTTACTGAAAATTTTATCAATTGACTAGCATGTTTAAATTCTAACTTTTTCAAACTTCAAAAGAAAAATAATATTCAAACCATTTTTTAACTTCATAATATTTTTATTCAGCCTTTTCACTATCCTTTCCCAAAATCCAATAAAACAAGCTCAAGTCAAATCATTTAACTACTATTCACATAATTCTGAGATGTTCTAAGTGTCCAATCGACCCCTAAATTTTATAGAGCGTCTGCATAATTGCAGCTGATGCACTAAGTTGAGTTTCCATTCTCTTAAGGTGAAGTGACTTTTATTGATAGTCCTATATGTGAAATGCATGCGAATGAGCTTCATGGAATCATATTATTGTTTGAGCCATGTTAGGAAAAGCTGTTAATGCTTGTCTTTCTTTGGAACAGGCGCAGAACAACACCATATACTGATGCTGAGATTAAGGTATTCTTCAAATCAATGCAGTATTTGTTGGCATCTCTGTTACGATGCATTATCTTACAGTTTTTTTTTTTAATTCTCTTTTTTATTGGGGGATTTTTTTTTTTTGGGGGGGGGGGGTACATATCAAAAAAAAAAATGGGGGATGAGGTGGGGGTTTATGGAATTAATATTTTGTCACTGTTCATTATTCTTGTAATTCTTCATGGATGATCGTTCTATATATTTGTTAATGGTATTATTATCTCTTTCTTCAGTGTTTGGATACAGTGTCAAGAAACTTTGACTCATAAAAGGATTCTGCTACTTACAAACTAGTGTAAAAACACACTGCTTGCTATGGGACCACCTCAGTCCTAAAAAATAAAAAATAGTTTTTTATGCTAGCTACTATGGTGGTGTGTAGCTACTTCGCAAGCTATAAGCTCTTCTTGACTTGTATATCCAACAAACAGTTGTCATGTTAACCCCAAGGGGGACTTGGTCTTGGGGTTTCACTCCCTTCAAGGCAATGTTATTAATTTCGTAACGTACTGACCGGTATGGCCGAAGTATGCCGTACCGGCCGGTTCTCCAGTACATGTTATAGGGTTGTACCGTTTCAGCAAAAATACGGGCCGTACCAGACTGTACCAGCCGTTTCGGTCAATATTTCGGCCTCGTACTGGCCGGTACTGGCCCTATCGAATTTCGGCCATTCAATTTTTATTTTTATTTTTTCATTTGTTTGCTAGTTTTTACCTCAATTCATATTAGACTAATTACATATATATATATTTATATATATAATTATTCATATACTGACTATTATTTTGAAATATAATTTATATATGTATTTATATATATATATTTTTATATAGATTATTCCGAAACGGTACACAAAACGGTACCGGTATCGAAATATTTCGTTCCAATGCCTTGACTGGTACGCTCACCGGTCCAGTATTCAAAACTTTGCTTCAAGATCCAAGGTTCAACATCTCATAGGTGCAAACAATCATTTGAGGCCATACTCCCTGGTGAATAACAAGCGATTTAACCAGTTCCGTATAGGGAAACTTCCGAGGGTGCGGTGCACATGACTGGGGTTTAGTCTATAGGGGTGGGTCCAAAGGCACTGCCTTGGAGAGGTTTCCCGACATTAAAAAAAGAAAAAAAAGTTGTGTCATGTTTATCTTGCTAAGGTGTGATGTTGACCGTGATAATGTTCATAATCAATCATTTTCTCTTCTTTTTCATTTATAATTCCATGCCGGATTTGGGAGATGGGCTTTTGAATGTTGTGTTGGAGCCCAATTTTTGTATCGAATGGTTCTAATTCCAGTTGGGGAATGGAGATGAGTATTTAAGCGTGTGATATTGTTTATCATACCTGAGCTACATGTCACATCTACATTCATTACTTATCTGTACTGGTTACTTTAATAAACCAGATAACACCTCTTAATTAGGTCTTTGGAACTACTAAGGGCTAATATTTATGTTATCCTTGCAGACAGCATTCAGGGCCAAGGCAAAGGAGTTTCACCCAGATCAGAACCAGGATAACAAAGGTTGGCCATTACTTGATGCAACTATAGTAATCTGAAGCTATTAATTTGCACATTTTCCCCTTTGTCCCCAGTTCAATTTTGTTGCACGTGTTTTGTTGCAGACACTGCCGAGGCAAAGTTTAAAGAGGTGATGACGTCCTATGAGGCCATAAAGCAAGAAAGAAAGAATTTTTCTTAACTCTGCCACATAAACCGGCAAGACCTAGAAGAATGATCAGGTATTGTGTGGTATACAGCTGTTCGATTCAACCTTTTTCTTAACGGTGTTGGAGCTGTGACCAGAAAAGTGATTAATTGGAATTATCGAGTGAGATTATAATATTTCACTACAGGCTATCTCGGTATGAATGATGAGTTTTGAGTATTTGAGTTGCGCATAAGAGGGTGGGTTACGTATTTATAAAGCAGTGTGTCTCCCATGTAAAATATGGTGCCACCAAGTTCCAGGGATTTTGGGGTTTAGTAAATTACAAATAATTCAATTTGGATACATCTGTATTGCTCATTACTCAATAAAGAATGATAATCTACTTCAGGTGGAGCTCCCCCGATTTAGATGTAATTTTACGTTCAGTCTGTGAAGGGAAAATTTTAGTGCAATAGAGAAACTTGGCTAAAAGCGTGGTGTTGTTTGCTAATATTCATTCCTATTTAAACTACAATCTTATTTGTTCTTCCTTTAATTTAAAGAATATGTGTAATGTCTCCTATTTCTGAATTGTGACGTTTCTAGCAGGCACTTGAGTGGAGTTGTTAAATTTGTAATGTTGGTGGCGACCCAACAAATTCTTGCCAAATATGTGTAGTGTTTTAAGTGTCAATAGATAGAGGGAATTATCCTTTATGATTGTGATGAAATGTTCGAGTTACTACAAAGTAACCTGTGGAATTTAAAATTGCCTTTTAAATTTTATCTCTTAATCCATGCAAAATACAATTGAACTATTTAAGTGTGTTTATAATGCATGTCAAGTCATTCGATCAGCACGAAGTCAATTCCAAACACTTCATATATATATTCATACCTTACTTTATTTGAAACGGAGCACTCTTGAACTCCCTAGTCCCTTCCCTGAAGATGTGTTGGATATGGTCACAGCCCTACTTTAGTCGTTTCCTTAAACCGACGACCTCTTTCATCTTCTCACGATTACGGAGCTATTAATTCCATTTTACATTATTCTTCTCTAACAAGAAGTCTCAACTGTTGAGGCAAATATTTTATTATCTTATTATTTTTTGGCGATATTTATTCAAGTACCAAAGTAGTTCTTTGGAATTTAGACAGAGCTAGGAAAATGCCAGATTCTAGGATATGTTTGGATGCTTTGTAACACTGCTCCCCATGGTTAAAAGATACGTGACTTTTTAAAATTCTCAAAAAATCGGAGTACTATTACTAAATTTGACTTAAAAAATATTTCTTATACATCGCCAAATGCAACAATTCTATATAATAATTAAAATTATTCTTTATTAGAAGCGTTGGGATCATTAGAGGTTGCGTGGAAGTATTTATTAAATTTTCAAAAATTTGTACCATAAAAATTATAGTTTAAAATTCATGTACATGATCAAGACTATTGTCATATCTCATTTCATCTTATAACTCTATCTTCATTCATAAATATTCTTACATAGGATGGTTTAAAAATATATAAATAAATTAAAATGATCGTGCTTGAGTTTGTGGCTTGTACATCTACTCTTAAATTGCACTATTATTATGCATCTGAATGACCATCCGATTAAAATATTCTGATTTTATTTTTTACATTTGATCTTATAAAAGTTTGTGTCTTATGCAACGTGAGATATATGAGATACACAATATATACATAACTACAATATGTAAAATGAAAAATACTGAATGGACTTGCTTGCAAATATTATGACGTACGTGTTACGTAAACACTTTCAAACAATTGACTTTAATAATAATAACTAGCTAAAATATGTTAATTATAATTTATGATCAAGCTATTTATCTTATAGTATTGTTTTCTAAAATTTTCGACACCATCGATCACAGTATTGGATTGGGTAATTTGGGTTCAATTGTTCCAGTTATGGAGGTTTATAATTTTTTAATTTTCTAAATAACATACGGAATGAAGGTATTTATGAGATAGATTTCAGAGGATGCCGATGATCTACTAGTTAGTTTAATATAGATTGGCTGTGGTTGAGATTGCATGTGAACCTCAATCAATGATGATTTAAAATGAAATAAATTTCTGATGATGGATTTTTAAATTCTAAAAAGTGTCTAACTTGTTCAATATTAAGTAGAATTTAACTTAGTTATCAAGCCTAATTAAAACTCTTAATCATTCTTAATAATTTATCGTTTGTAGACTTATCTAGTATGATTCATTAAATATAATTTAGACCTAATAAAAGTTATCAATATTTCGACTTTGGAAAATACTTAAGTCATTTCCTAAAGTCACATCTCAAAGTCATAACCGACTATTTTTTAACTTAACGATTAAATAAATATTTTTTAATGATGTAGTGAATTTAAAAAAAAAAATGATATATACATCTATATATATTTATATATATATATATATAAAAGAAAAACAAAAAAGGAAAGCTCAAATACACTGGTGGTCCCACTGGTGGTTGTTATAGCATTGCCCTTCTATTTAGCATTATTGGACTGGTTTGTTACATTTTAGAGTATTTTAAAATTTTGTAAATGGCATTAAAATTATTTGAGTCAAAATTTTGTATTGAATTTTGAAAAATGGGAGAAAAAGTCTAATTAAAATATTTTTTAAAATAAATATTGTATTGGAGTTTGTGATAGTGAATATATAAATTTAAAAAGTTGTTTTAATATAATTTTTAATTTATTTTTATTTTAAAATTTGTAAAAATTATATCAATTTTTGTATTTGAGTAATTATTAGATGAAAAAAAATCAAAAAGTACCAATTAAAAAATATTTTATGATTGAGTAATGTTTGATAATAAATTATGTAAAATTTAAAATAAAAATATGTTTATCAAACATGGCCTAAGTCATGGCAGGTATATTTTTCTTTATTCGCATGCAGGCATGGTGGTCCAAGAACCAACCTTGAGCCAATTACTCCATTTAACCAGCCCTAGTTAGGCGACAATTTTTTTAACAAAGAGAGAGTAATAGTAAGTACAATTATAAATTATCAAGTGCTGCATAATCTTTTTTAGAAGATTAAAATCTACTATTAAATAATAAATTTTTTCGTATCAATCTCAATGCGTGACGCTTTCGCACTTTAGAATAAGCATGGAGATGATCTTTGCATTCGAGAACTAATCCAACAGATTGTAAACGAATAATATATATAAGGCTATACAAAATAGTCGATGTTCCGAATCCGACTCGTTTTTCCGAAATACCCGATCCGATTACCCGACTTGTTTACGTTAAAGTCGGAAGCGGGTCTCACCCGTTACCAATAACCCTCTTGCTTTCAACTTCACTCCCCACAAGCTACAATATCAAAAACCTAATCCTCTCTCTCGCTCTCTCCTCCACCCTCGCCGCAACCTCAAATCCCCGGCACGCACCTCTAGCTCCACCATCTACACACTAATTCTCCACAATGTTAACTTCCACTGAGATGACTCATGTTCTTCTCAGAAGACCTCATTTAGAAGACCTCATTTAATGGGGACGATGATGATGGCAAGAGGCTCGAGAATGAGATTTTTTTGGTGGTCATCGAGGATGGATCCTCGAACTCCGACATTGTTCCCATCAAACTAGTTTTTCATGCACACAGGTAAGGCAACAAGAAGTTCGGATGTTTTTGCCTTTGGTGTTCTGTTGCTCGAAGTCGCATGTGGGAGAAGACCCATTAAATCCGATGCATCATATGAGGAAATGTGCCTTTATTTGGTAGAATCTACCAGTGAGGAGATCTAGAATTTGATTTGTTCAATATCCTATGTTTTCTTGTAGTGTATCGATCGACTAAAAGGTACATCAATTCATCATCAATTTTAATATTTTTGCTGCCATTGTATACCTGAAAGTATTTTACAATATTTGTTCATTTTGTCCACCATTGTCACGAACTGGTGAACTGGGTCAAGAGAATCTCACGAAAAAACCAAAAAGAAGAAGAAGAAGAATGAAAGAATGAAGGAAGAAATCGAATAATCGGTTTTTCGAGTAATCAGTTATCGGTATTAGGATATTTCAACTCGGGTCGAAATTTGGTCTTATCAAGTCGGGTCAGATCGGAGAACAGCCATACATATATATATATATATATATATATATATATACTTGAAGAATTGAAGTTGAAGACAGTAAAAAGGACAAGTCCTACAAAACGAAAAAGCCGCCAAAGTATTCACCCTCCCCTCAACTTTGAAGAAGGGAAGACACATATTCTAGTACAAATTTGCTTTGTTTTGGCTTACAATCACTTTATGGCATATCTGGTTTCAATGATCTCGCTTGACGGGAGGAGCTCTGTAATAAGCTGGAACGGTCGCAGGAAAGAACATCTGTCTCACTCCTTCTGCCTTGATAATGGGGAAGATGATTGCTGATGCACCCTGCAAATGAAAACTCAATTTTCAGAACTGAAGAAAATACATTCTAGTCGCTCAGATATGTGTTTGGTGCAATGATTTTATATAGGAAAAGGAAAGAAAAGCTAGTAGTAGTAGTCCTAACCGAAATTAATCTGGCTCCAATCCACATGCGTGAGGGTGAAGGGAAGGGCACCAATAAACGGCCAACACCATAAACTGCAACGGCAAAAAAATGGAGAACTAAGCTCAATGGGCGAGGGTTCAACCCCGAGAGAAGAGAAACTGGTCCCGTTGAGAATACTCCTCCAAGACTTAAATAATCAAAGCAAGCCTGGCGCATTTCGTTCCTCGCTCGATCCGGTGAAGCACAAAAGACCTTGTACAAGGCCCCCGCCAAAGTATTAATTGTAGATGCTACCGGCTGCAAATTCAAACATATGATAAGTTCATTTGGAGAAACTTCCATGGGCAAAAATAAACACTAGAAATGAAAAAAACCTTTTAAAAGCAGCACATCATTACAACTAACCTTACGCAAGGTGTAGAAAGATTCAAGATAATTGCAGAGTGTTGGTGCATCATTTAGGTCTCGCAAAGGCCTGAGGAGATCCCGAAGCACAACAATATCTGACAATGCCACAGTCATTCCTCCCCCCGTTAAGGGGTGGCGCATGTTGAATGCATCCCCCATTAGCAAGGCTCCAGGAGTAGGCTGTGGAGCCGCTGGCATGCTTCTGTTTGGCATTGTCCGAATGTTACCTCCATCAACGGCAGCTACAAAAGAATCATATATTTCAGGGGGAACCTGCAATAGAAATGTCACTTGGTCAATCAGAGCATCTAATAACTTCTTAAACGTACATCAAGAACAATATAAAGGCTGAAAACAAAAATGGAAACAAGAGGAGCACTTATGTACCTGAGGGGCCACCATGGTTTTCAAATACTTTGCCATTTCACCATTTGAAATAGATGGTACTTTCTGTCCAGGTACATCAACCAGGCAACGAACCTCTGTGCTACTAATAGGATAAAACAAGATGGGTGAAGGGTCTGCTAGTACGACGTGCCCGTGATTTGCATAAGGTAGTTCACAATTCTCCAGAACCAAACCAACAAAGGAAGAGGGCACATCAACCTGCAGAAGACATGAGATACACGACTTAAGTTTCTATAAACTACTTGTAAAAAACAGGATGATGAGGATTCTCAAGCAACGCATGCATATGAAAGTGATAGTTAATTTTAAAATGTTAGCTAATTGACAGAAAATGTAAACCAATTTCCAATTGCAGGTGTGTTTTTTTGCTCTACAGGTGAGAGTGATAAGAAACCATACCTGGGGATTGCAAAGTGAGCGACGCAAGTTTGAGAAACAGCCATCACAGACAATGGTTAGAGGTGCATTTGCAGCCAGTTCTTTTCCATCTTTAGTCTTGTACTGAACTCCTTTAATTGTTCCATTTTCTTCAAGCAGAGAAGTAACGGTGCCTTGCTCCAATCGTATACTGGATAAATTTGAAAAAGAAAGCATGAATTTAAGAGAACAAAATATGATAACCTGAATGATCCTTTAACAAAATGACATGTTAGATAGTTACTATAACATGACACCGAAGCAACGAAATGTGACCATACAATCTATTACAAAGGCTCAGTGCAAACTTTGACCAAGTGAACTATCAAGTGGAAAACAAATCACTAGAAAATCTAAAAACTCACATCCGAAAATTCACAAATGTGTTTGAAATCCTCAATGCCATAGGCATGCAAAACTTCTTAGTACTAATTCTTAATACACAACGGGGCAGCAACCATTTGAAAGAAGGGGAGTAAATATATAAGCATCTTCAGCAAAATTCTAAAGGATTATGAGTTATACTTGGGAAGGGATGCAGCCTTCTCCCTCATCCTCTGTATGAACCGGCCATTGTGAAAGCTCCTTCCAGAAACATCCGAGTGGAATTTCTCCAAGGGATAAGAGAGACGGGTGTTTTTCCCATCCTTAAAAAGAGCATAACCAAACACTCGCTGCGCATCAATTTCCTCCACACAGTCTGCAGTTAGAATACGTAGTCATTTGGCAACTGATTTCCTTTGTAATTGGAGGAAAGTAACTTATTTCTACACATAGTTAATAAAGCTTAAACTAAATCTACCTTGAAGACCCAACTCAATCAACTTGAGGTAGCCTCCAGGCTGTAGCAATTCTCCAACAATTCTGTCAGGCTCCGATAAATCTCTTTCAATCACATGAACTTTACGTCCATCCTGCAAGTTTGTAGAACAAAATCAATACTTCAAAATTGCTTTGCTGCGGAACCTTTTTATTGATTAAAAAGAAAAACTATCTTTGGATGTTCTAATTCTGCAACATTCTATGACAATAGGCAATCCAATTTGAGGTATTTTACATTCAACCATGTATAATTAATGGCTAAAGTAAAAAACCAAGATATGTTAGCATGAATGTAGAGACCAACTTAGGGGCCCATATAATGAAATTAGAACCCTTACATTGGGAGGCTTTGAGGTTTTTTCATGCTTAGCAACAATAGATTTTTCTTTTCATAAGATTATCAAAACGTCATTTAGCTTATAATATTTATTGGCACCAGGTTATTGAAAATCTTGAGGAAGTTGAAATACCATTTATTCCAACTTTTCTTTGTTTGTAAGCATGTAAAAATCAATACTAAAGACTTAATTTTACTTCTCAACAATTCTCAATGACTATTCTTTCTAATATATAAATCAAATACCTTTTTTTTTTAACCCGCACTTCACACGGGTACTCGGTTAGTTGCATAGTTAATAAGGAACTATTGATACGTATGAGAAGTAGTGGATTACAGAAATCGGATTAGGATCCCCTACAGTCCAGGAACTCTGAGATATCTTAATCCGTAGAAAACAATACATAGCCTAATTTCAAAAGCATGATTCACGTTGCATACACGTATATAGTCCTATAAAGTCAGCATCACAGATAATAGCAGGCACCATCATTAAAAGAGTGACCGAGTGAGACAGAAAGATGGCTATTGCATTAGAAGTATTAAGGCTACAAAGATAATTTATCTTATCTCGTCTCATCTTATCATTATAATTTTAAAAAATTTTCATATAAAATATAAAATCAATTCAATTTTTTCAAACATAAATAATAATAATAATATTACAAATAATATTTTAATAATATTTTATTCAACTTTCATTTAAAACTACTATTTCATCTCATTTCACTATTGCCCTTAATGTGTCTGAATTCAAATACATGGTTTAAAGTCAAATTTATCTTGTGCTCCAAAGAAACAAAAATTCTTGAAAAGCATTCCAATTTCAAAGTATAAAAAATTCAAATCTACCGCAATGAGTAAAAAATGTCATCTACCATTAAATAGTTCATTCGTACAAGTCAGTCCCCACTCCCCACCAAGAAAAATAATATAAAAAAATCTATTAGTCACTGATAACCAGCAAATTCGCGGCCCTGTAAGTATGAAATAACGTTTAGCCTAAAACTGGACTTCGACCAAGTAAAAGTTGCACTCGAAAGATTATAATTTATTTTTACAACTCTTCTCACCGCAGCATTTAATCAATATATTTTTTTAAAAATTTTTATCTAAAATAAAATAAATAATTTAATTTTTTTAAATCTTAAAAAAATACTATTAAAAATACTATTTTAATAATATTTAATTCAACTTTTAACTTTAATCTTAATTCAGCTAATCTGAGATGCAAAAACAGTCCCTTTTTATTTTTTTAAGATTTGAGAATATAAACTACAACAAAATTGTGGAATTGGTCAGATCAACGAAGAAATAATATAAAACTTGTTACGTTTATGAACGCACGATTCTAAGTTTCAAAGCCATATCTCACAGATTTGAAACTTTCAAACACACGGAAAAAGAACGAGCTAGCCAAAAATAACTGCAACAAATATATGTGATGGAGACTCAAATACTCAACAACCTCCTGAGAGAACAAATAGGAAGCTACGACACAGACTCCATGTCTGCAAACACCTAATTCGTCTTTTTTTTTTACTCTGAAGAAACACCTAATTCGTTTAATTGATCAGAACGCATACCTTGAAGCATATTTTACCGATCATATAGAACCTAAATATTGAGATTTCCCTCCCAAAGAAAGAAGAACATAAATAAGAAGCGAAAAGTACAAATTATGATTTTCCAAAAGAGCTACATGTCAAAAAGGTTATAATTCAGTCAAGAGTGTCACATAAAAAAATCACCGATTCAGCAGCGTATTGTATCGGTAAACCAGCTAAACCATCGGAAAAGAAAAACACAAGGTATGAGTTGCGAATCGGAGGGTACAATACAAAGAGGCCATAGTGATTTTCATCTTTGTTCTTTTAGAAAAACGAATTCCTCAACGTTAATATTTAAGAAAATCTGAATCCAAAACCAATGGCACATTTCAAGCGCCATTTTCCTCGAAAACAGTCAAGAAACTCTGTTTGGTTGACAAGAAACGAAAGCAAAAGAAAACAAAAAGGAGAAAATAAATCTGAAAATTAGAAATATCATAATCACCTTGCCGAGAGTGTGAGCGAGGGCAGAGCCGGCGACACCGGCTCCGACGATGATAACGTCGACGTCGACGTCGCCTTCAGTGGATCTGCATTTTCCGTTGGTGGTCGTGGTGACGGTCTGCACGCCCTCGCTTCTCGCCTCCGAAGAAACTCTGCTGCGGTTCTTCTTGGCCATCAGATTGTACAACACCACGAAACCCATCACCGAGGCCAAGATCAACCCGAGCGCGTACTGATCTACCATTTTCCAAATGCGAACCTGGGCGAACTCTCGTAGACACGAACACCACAACACCAGGATTCTCACACGTATACGGCAGACACACTCTCTCTCCCCTGCTCTCTCTCTCTCCCTCTCCCCTCGCTGGCTGTGCTTTCTGTCTTTCTCTGTTAATCAACAGAACACGAGAATTTTGAGGAACTTTGAGGACAAATGTGAGTCTTTAAATAGAGGACATGCCACTCACGAGGACAGCTCACAACTCAACGCGGCACGCCTGCTCTCACTGCTAAATTGCACCAAACCGGTATTTTGTGTTAAGCTGCGCCCCCACAAAATAGGTGGCATGGCCCATTTGGATTTTTTACTACTACAAGTTACTTTTTTGGCCCAACCACGAAATAAAATACGAGTCTCCCTTACTTTATAAAATTAATAAAATAAATACTATCCCATGAAGCAAAGTCCCCGCTTCTTACGACCAATTATTCAATTACATAATACAAATGTAAGACGTTCCTTGCTGTATTTCTAATAATAAATTTATTAAGTGGTTGTTAGGTATTTTAGTAGTAAATAGAGTTTTTTATAATAATTTTTCAATGGTAGGTTTTACTATAAAGTTTTAGGATGAAAAAGTTGTTTACTATTTATTTTTAAATTTCGTTAGGATAATGTCTTAAAGAATATACAATTATTTGTATAAGTTTTTTTTAATAAAAACCTTCATTTTAGTTTCTTTTTAAAGGACAATGTTATATTCAATCTAAAAAATTGAACAACTTACAATTTAAACAATAAACAAACAAAAAAAATCATCATTTTAAAATGAAATTGATTAAAATATTCTTATGTACAAATAAAAAGTCAAAAAATCTGAAAAGATTATTTTATTTACTTATAAGTTAGGAGCATTTTAAAAAACTGCAATGCAGTCTATCAAATATAAATTATAAAAAAAATTATTCTTATAATAATTTTATTTTTGACTAAATAGTTATTTGAGAGTATTCTTATTAGGTTGTCTAAAATTAAATTTTACAAAGTATAAATTTCCATACATATCAAAATATTTTAATCATATTTAATTAAAAATAAAGAGAAAAAAAAAAAAAAAAGAAAATAAAAATATCTTTTATCTTCAAAAATAAATAATAAAATTAAAAATTTGTGTAGTTCAAATTTTAAATAATGTAATAAGAATGCTCTAATTAGTATTTGGACATTTGCCCAATATCATGACCCGGTCTGACACTAGATACTTGACTCATGGAAAGTTAAACCAACTTTTCTAGTTTTCTCCAAATTATTTGCAAACCGTGGGTGTTTAATCAAGGGGCAAAGATAATCTGGTGTGCAGGTCAAATTAATTACCTACGCGATTTTGTTCTTTTTGGGTTTTATTCTCATTGCGAAATTACTTGTACAGGCAATGCCACGAGACCGACTGCAAACTTATGGCTTATCCGTGGTCAGGATTTGCAAACCTTTAGGAATTATTAATTGGGAATTATAGGACTGGTAATTAATCATTATTACATATCCAATTAGGCAGTATAAAGTTAGATTCGTCTCATCCATGAGTCAGGTCTAATTTGATTAATCATCTAACTGAAGAACTCAAATCGATCAATCCTAACACTTAATTTTGTATCAAGTTCGGGTCTTGTTGTATATATAGTTGTGACTCTTAATCCGATTCATTTAATTAAACTGATGGCGCTCTTAGATTACTTGCATTGAATGCCAATATTGCGAGTTCGGAGTTGAAAACATTTCGATCTAATTATGTAGTGCCCGTAGATTTTTTTTTTTTTTTTTTTAAGAAACCGGCTTATCATTAAATCAAGAAATTGAAGTATACAAATATGACCTATAAAAATTAAGAAAACTCAATTTATAAGCCAACTAATTTCAGATGGACGTAACTTCTAAATCTCTTAGACATATAGTCTAAGAGACTAAATACTGCTTTCCAAAGAAACATTTACTAAATTCTCTTTTTTAAAGAGAAAAGAAACTAAAACTCTACAGATTATAAGTCTGAGAGACTATTTCTCAATATAAATTTTTTTCTACACAAATAGAACACAACAATAAACAACTAAACAAATAATAAATACAGAAAAAACAACCCAAAAATAAATCGGTTGTGGTAGCGCGTGAGCAACACGCGCCACATTTGGGGTGGTCAACCTCAAGCCGGAGGAGATTGGTGGCCTTGGATCTGTAAAGAGCCACACACGGCAGAGCAAATCCCTCCAAATTGTGAGGCGCATCGAACGATGGACTCCGCGCTTTGAAGCATGCGTCGCTGCGTTCAACAAAAACTCCGGTCGACTGCTCGATTGGCGAATGGAGAGAACAACGACGGTGCGCATGGTGGGCTTAGGCCATCGAAGCTACTACAACCTGCAATTAGCCGACTCAAAACACCTACAACCTAAAACCATCACCAAAACTTATAGATATGGTGACCAGAAAAAAAAAATGAGGGGGAGAGAAGGAAAAATGGAGACGGAGTTATGCCTCCCTCCACTCTAAGCTCGATAGTGGGACAATGTTTTTTTTTTTTTTTTTAGAATGGGAGAACTTTTTCACTCCGAGTGAGAATCCTGACCGTATCTCTATGGTAAAACTTGATGATTTTAAGATTCTTAATTACGTGTTAGCATAATATTTTAGGGATTTTGGAAACACTTTATCTCCTAATTATGTATAATATTATTCAGTTTCAAATTTTGACTTTTATTTCTTAAAGTTTTTTGCGAACATTAATGAAGGAAATAAATCATTTTAATTTATAATGAATACTAATGATATATGTATCACACTACAACATATTCTAATTTTTGCCACAAATTAGATATTTAGGACAATAGATCGTGGCAAAAAGTTGGTTATTGTCACAAAAGCTAATCGTCACATGAAAACTTATTATTAGCCACGAGTTTATGTTGGTGACAAGAATTTTTGTGTCAAATAATATATATGCGACAAACTATATGATTTTTTGTCACGAAATCTTGTTGTCGAAAGCATCATAACTAGGCTGAAATGTGCTTCATGGAGTAAATATTTTTTTCCACGAAGATATACCTTATTGCGACAACAATTTTTTGTCACAATAGCAAATTTAACAAATCCATTTTCTTGTCCCCGAGAAATGTTTGTTGTGACGGTTTATTTATATTTAGCCGCGACTAGTTTTCATTGTAATAAGTCACAATGCATGTTTAATGCTATTAAAGCAAACCTAATTTTTAAAGTAGGTATTTTTATATTTTTAGAGCCCAAAAATAATATAGTTTTAAAAATCAATTTATTTAAATGATTTTATTTATTTAGAAATATTATTAATATTTATTATTCATTTTATACTTATCAAAAAAACATATTTATTATTCATTTTATATTAAAAACTCCACCTTGTTTAAATAGCTTTGTTCTCTTAAAAATATTTAATAAAACTTGATTATTTTATTCTATGATAAAAGGTTATTATTTTTAAAATGTTAGTTGATTATGAAATAGTCGTATTATGATTGTATTGTTATTTATTTAGTTTTAATTAATTGTTGAATATATTTTATTTCAAAAGTTCTAGAGAGCAACCATGAGAGCATCACACGTGTAAACCGGATTACTAAAACATGGAGCCGATTTGGAAGTCCCCCCAAAACTCGAGCTTCTCTCTCATGAGGTCCAGCCCTCACTCTCAGTCCCCCCTTATGCCCCCCAAAATCGCCCCCCATCATCTCTTAACCCTAGCCCTCCCCAAATCGAGCCCCCTTCTTCGATTTTGACAGGCATCTGTCGGTGCCATCGACAACCATCAACCCTCCCCATAACACGAGACGAAGCCCACAGATATGCGTTTCTAGGATTTTCTTCTTCTCTGTGATTTCGACGCCAGTAAGGTTTTTTTCCCAAAATTCTCACTTACTTTATGTTATTTTCACTCACACTCAGATTCTCACCACTCATGCACACATACTTCGATTTCGCACCATGAACCTGAACCCACAAATTGTTTCCTCCCGTCGATTTTTCACTTTAAATTTGACTATTTAGAGTTCCACTACTAGGGTTATGATTTAATCAGTACTTGGTAGTTTATGCATAGTCCACTAGTTAAAGCAAGTTATTCTAATTGCTATCCCTAAGCGGTTTAGATGAGAATTCAATATCTCCATTTCGTATATACAAGGTACTGACATGGAGATGACATGTGTTTAATTGCTATCAGATATGACATTAGAACTTACATAGGTGGCCTCAAAACACTTAACCTTGATGTACATAAATCTTCGACTCAATAAAAAATCAGTAGTTGAGTTTTCACATATTTGCATTCCATGCCTCTGTTTTCAACTTTTACAAAATTTATATATGAATCTCATTAAACTTTCAAATAGCTGCCTTGGTGAATTTTTATGCCACGAATTAACATGTTAACTGTGAGTTTCTGATTGGTTGACATGTAGCCAACAACATCCTTTGTCAATCAATTCTAGCATCCAAAGTTACTTTTGCACTGAGATTATTCTAAGCTGCATTTTTTCTATAGTAGCATTTGTTATTTGTGGGTTGCACTATTTTTGGTTCTGCACAATTTCTAAAATGTTGTAGTGAGATCTGTTTTAGCATCGAAATTGCTATTGTGCAATGAGATTTATTTTTGTACTGAAATTGCACAAGGATCTGTTTTTGCACTAAAATTACTATTGCTATGCTAGTTGCCAAAATGATGACGGTTGCAACTTGTATTTTTTTTTAGAGGATTACACACTATTTTGATGAGAGTTTTTTTACTTGTGCTTTCTTGCTATTATCCAAACTTTGTTATATGGTTTTGCTTAGCATATGGTTTTGTTATATTTTGCTTAGCATATAATTTTGCTATATTTTGCTTAGTATATGGTTCTACTGTTATCAGCTTTGTTATATTTTGTTTTCAGGTAATTTTGGAAGGTTGGTATTAACTGTGAGCAGTGCGGTTCTCCTTCATTTATTCATTTCGGGAAGAGGTGTTTTGTTTTATAATTGAACTTATTAGAGCATATTTCGATTATATTTCTTTATGATTTTGATCTTTAGGAATCTTATTGGCAGCCATTCTAGTGAGCATGTTTTATAATTGAATTTTCCAATGAGTATGTTTTGTGATGATTTTTATATCCTTTATTATTTTAATCTTTCTTTTTATGTTGATTTATATGTTCTTTGCTTTGCTTTTTTAATTCTCTCTACTCCAACACTATTTTGCCACCAATTGTTTTCTTTCTCGATAGTTATTGTTTCTCTCATTCATTTGTATTTGGTTTTTCTTCTGTTGGGTCCTTTACATCATTTGGTGTTGATTAATATTTAATTATCTAAGGGCTGCATGCCTAGTGTGAGGCTGTGATGATGGTTAATTTGTGCTTTGGCGCTAATGTAGTGGGTATTGTACTCCCTTATGTTGATTCCTTAGTCTTGACTGTAATTAGTATAAAAGAAGTAGAAGATTGATTTCTTTGAGTTCAAAATGTATCTTTTGCAATCCCATAATGAGTTGTACAGCTATAAATTAATTATTTGAGGGTTGTATCACATTTTGCACACATATTTTTATGCTAATTTTAATGTGGTATCGCAGTGATCTTAGAAATGCAGCTTGGCTCACTCAGGAATCTACAGTATTTGTATGTCATTCTTGGTTGCTTCAAAATCATTTAGTAGTTTTTGTCATTTGAAAACGTTATTAATATATATAAAAAATCGAAACACAATACTTAAAAAATATATAATGACCAGAAACTTTCTTTGGTTAGTAGGTGGGTAATTTAGTTTAATTCTATTTTACCTCATTAGTTAGTTAGTGTTTGATTAGTTCGGATTTAATATTTAATGTGCTATTAATTAAATTGGTTTAGGAAGTTGCTTCTTAGTGGAAGTGGATTAGTAAGTTGTTAGCTAATGTTTATTAAATTGGTTTAGTTAGTTAATGTGCTGTTAACATTCCTTGATGCTTGTACATTTTCCATCTCTTGCTTTTTAATACTAGTTGAACCACTGGAATTTAGACAATGAAAAAATATAGACCTAGGCAGTGCACATACTTTTCCTAAATATTACATCTTGGATTTCTTTAGCATCACTACTCAAATTAACACAAATGTCGAGAGCATATATTCCCGACTCCCATAATTTAATAAAACTAAATTAAAACAAAACCAAACTAAACTCTTACTGTCTAAATAAACTTTTCTTTTTGAGTGTTTCAACTAAAACCAAATATACTTTTGAATAGTTCATTTGTTTTATTTTTAAGTAAGCCTGTAAAACCATTTCTCATTCACTTATCTTTATTTTGCGAGAGAGGCATGCAACTAATGGTGGTTTTTAAGGTCAACCCAACAAATAATTTATTGTTTTAAAGCTTAACGTGGATTTTCTCCGACTTGTCAGTCTGAGGTAATGATGCATATCCTTTTAACCTGGTATTTTTAGGTTCAATGTATACATTTGGTTAAGATTTGAATAGGAATTTTGTACAAGTAATTGGTTTAGTACTTAGAAGAAGCACAATTTGACCATCTGTTCTTGCTAGGTTGATGCTTTGTTAAGTTTTTGAGTTATGGCTATATGGGGTTGTGCATACAATTTCCAAATGTGTAATTGGTGCCACTGCCAGAGAATATAGATCTAAGTTTGGGGAAGTAGTAAATTTGGTTTGAGAGTTGGAAATATGAAATCAAACTTTTCTAGATAGCAATGGTCCTCTTTAAAAATTTAGTGATGTTTTGATTTTTGTTAGTCTCGAGGACTTGGCACATATGGATTCTAACTTCAATCATTTCTAATAGGTTTTGTGCTCAAACTTTATAAAACCAAATCACTTTGCAGTGTGGTATAGACGTTATCTAAAAACTTTAATAACACCAAAATACTGAACCAGAATTAATGATCTCTCTTTCTCTCTCTAATGTTTGGTTGGAAACTTGGATAATTTGAGGTTAAGTTTGGAATTTATTGAAATTTCGTAAAATGATTAATTGTGTAGCATATTTTAATCTTAGACACACACTCCTTTCAAAACTATAATTTTAATTCCCATAGAAGCATATTCTGTGCTAAACTTGTTTGAGATTATGGTTTATTTTAATTTATTTGTGGTTGACTTGGTACTTTACAAACAGAATCTAATTATTGTGTATCTTTACCATGTCACTCCTATATGTTCATACATTTTATCCATTACATGCATTGGCCTTTATTTTAGGAAACTTGGATAGTTGCATGCTAATATTGGGTGTGTTCTTGATGTTAGGCAATTATTGATCAATCTTGCACATTCTGAAATTTCTTATTGATTGTGGACTAACAGGTAACTCCATGAGAGACAATTATGTGTCACATGAAGACAGTTACATTGTGTTTATTGTATGGAGAACACATTAGTATTATATTGGGTTTATTGGGATTAAGTGATTGAGTAATAATGAGTTTGAAAAACATGATGTTAGTGTTGATTTCTAAAACTTGAAAGTATTGGGTATGAATTAAGTTTGTAAAAATAAATGTATATTTTAGCCTATATTAGAGTATTTGTTATGATTATTTATTGCTTAAGTCATATTTTTTTATTTTATACTTTTTTTATTTTCTGAAATCTCTTAGCATTTGTCATGAATGTAATTTGTAAAAAATACTTTTTACCTATAATCTACTAGGTAGCTAATATCTATTTACAAGCAAATATGTTGATGAAAAATAATTATTTTGAGAAAGTGTAAGACTGGGATGAATAATTTTCACAAAAAGAAGTCATCCCAAAAGATATTTTTCCATAACATTAGCAGAAAAAACAAGTTATATGCCATCGAATCAGCCACAAAATGGTTCGTGGATAAAAAAAATTTCGAGCCTTTGGCACTACAATGGAGTGGATGGCAATATCATTTGCCACGAATTTTGCATGTTATACTCACAAAGTCAGGTGGTTGGAAAAAGCTCGTATTTGCCATAAAAAATGGTTTTTGTAGATATAACACACGTATTCATGAGTTATTTTTGACGAACAACAATTTGTGGCAAAAGTTTTTGTTGTGACTAGATGATAGATTTTTACTACCAATATATTTTGTGGCAAAAAGTGAAATATGTTGTAGTGCCATCATTTTTACAACGTGATTATTTTAAATGAGATTTATAAACTAACTTATGAAAATTATAATGATCTCATTTCTTATAGAAATATTTTGAATTCAAAAATATATTTGTATAAAAATTTCTATATAAAAAAAACTATATATATATCATTATTCTTCTAATATATATATATATATATATATATGTGTGAACAGCTGATAAGAAGGCTAATAACATAAAACTTATAGCAGGAATTTATCCGAAACATGAACATGCGTAATATTTTTATTTGATCCCCTAGTAATTATATTAATATATCCTGTGAAATATGAAGAATGTAATTTTTTATCGTTGACTTTATAACCTGAAATAAATTAACAAGGTGAATATCACATGATCATTAATTATATATATATATATATATATTATACACGAAATATTTGACATTCCCCATATATATCTATATATATATATAAATATGTATATAGTGTGAATATGTGAATGCATGCAGGGTCGTGTTCAAGTTATGGATGCCAAATTAATTTACAGCAAACTCAGTTGACTTAGCCGTGGGGAAGCTATAGATGCCCTGATGAATCAGTCAATGATCAGCGTAGTTACCTTCATTTCCGCGAAGTTGACTGCTCACAAGTCACAAAAATAAAGTAATGGACTTAATTGGTAGGTAGGTAGGGAGGTAAGAGCCACTTAAAAAGTAAGCTTTTGAAACGGCGATGATGATCACGATGAATATTTCCACAAGCACATTTTGTCAAAACATTGCATTCAAGTCCTCTTTGAAAGCAGCGCTGTCTGATCTGTGATCTGTGCACCAGAAGTACCTCACAACTAAACATCGGTTCAGACGGATATATAATAGCATTTGTCATTTGCGTGTGTGATCAAGTCAAGATATATATACGTTCACAAAAAAAAAAAAAAAAAAGTCAAGATATATATACATTACTATTATTATTATTATTATTATTATTATTATAATGGTTATTCTTTCCATTCTTTTGGTCAATCATGTAGAGGGTGATGATGAAAGCAGTACCAGCCAATGTGTAAGTTTGACTGGAGCGAAGGATATTGCGATAGAGCTTTCCTACTCTCTCTCTCTCTCTCTCTCTCTGAGATGTTTTCTCATTGTTTTCACATGCATGCATGCCGGCATGCATGGATTCCACGCATCACGCAATATACTTGACTAGGGGCGCATTCCGCGCGGAGTCCACGAAATATTGATTCTGCTAGTGCTGCATGCATGTTCCGACGGAATTTCGTTGAGACTTTTTGGCGATTAAGATAGTTCCACTACATATCCCAACCAATATCATCTCTGTATTTGGTCGAATTATTATCATGACTATGGGGTCCAGAAAATGGAGGTCATGATTTGGATCCCAATTTGTTAGGTGGAACCAACTTTGTTAATAAATGTTAGGTAATTTTCGTTTCAATTCAAAAATCATCTCAACTTATTTCATTTCATCAATCATCATTATAATTTTTATAAATTTCTACATAAAAAAAAAAATCATTGCTATGTATAAGTACTTTCATGCAGGAATTTGCACAAGAAGTTAACATGGAGACTTTTTTAGACTATTTTTTCACATGTACATAAGTGATTTTAATATGAGTATGCCAATGGGCTTCACCTTATGCACCCATTAAAGTAAACGCATCTTTCATGTAAAGTGAGCATAAACTCACATGCATCTAGTTTTTTTTCAAAAATAATATGCTAATAATATTTTATTCAATTTTTAATTTTTATCTAAAATTATCTCATTTCATCCTATTATCTAAACAAGACCAAAGCATTCTCAATATATTAGTCAAAGCCAAAACTCATTTTTAACTAATATGAGATGAATTTAGTTTTGACTATTACACTCACATCAAATTCTCACATTGGAATATATAGCAATATTTTCTCATTATATAGCAATACAATAATATGAGATTAATTTGACTTTGATTATTTTATTCACATCAATTAATCTTTATATTAGATTATTCATTATATAGTAATAAAATAATATTAATTTTAAAAAATAATATTAAAATTTTAAATTATTAATTAATTTAATTTTATCATGATCTCTATATCAATTGAGGATGCTATCTGTACATTTCTTTTCATTTTACAAAGATATTTTAGTTGTTGGCGGCTGGATTTCATTTCTATTATTAGGGAAAAAAAAAGGTAAAAAATTACTACTTTAAAAATAAAAACAAAAACAAAAAGCCCCTTCTCTCCTTCGTGTTTTTATTTAATCAGGTGAATCCTGACAATCCTTTTGATTATTTTCTTTCCCATGGGCAGAGGTTGGCTGAACCCTTGGTTCCAACCACCTCCTCCCTTTATTTATGGTCGTTCTCGGTCTATTTCCATTGGTTTCCAATCAATTTTCTAGTTTTTTTCATAAGTTTCTCTCTTTAGCATTAGCAATCGATCTACTGAGAACTGGCAATTTTTGACCACCACGCGCATCCCTAAAAGCCTCTCCAGCCGCCGATCTTCAAGATTGCAGAAGAGAACCACATTTTTGTTTGGCACGTTGTCTGCAAGCACGTCGATCACGCGCAACCATAGATTGGAGGTGCTTTTGAAGACATGCGCGACACATATGGGTCAGCGGCCCTGGATCTATCGGAAGTGACTGTTTTCTTACCTCAGGCAGTGTGTGTGCCACAAGCTCTCCCACTGCATTTGAGGGTCATTTGCCAGCGACTCGGCTCTGGTAGCTTTTATTTTATGTTTTTGTTTTCTATAACCAAGGATTAAGTGAAAACGGACGTGGAAGTTGCTCACAGTCGATCTAAACTAACATGATGCAGCACACAGCTCTCAATTGCAGCTAAAAATCATAGCTTAAAACCGCCTTCAAACGGTCCCTCCCTTGTTTGGGAATTGGACGGAAGCCATTTATTTGACTTCCTCTTTTATGTTGTATTGTATGTTAGTTTTTTAAGAAAATTGCAGGGAACTCTTACTTCAATTAAAATTGTATCATGTAATCCTTTAGTTATTAATATATTTAACTTGCTAAAAAAAAAAGACAAAAGATTGATATTTTGAGAGGTGCAAAATGTACAAGGGTTATCAATCACAACTTCTGATTGGTTCATCACACATGCTGATAGTTGATGATGTGAAGAAGAAAGAGAAAAAAAATAATCAAATAGAATTTTGTGTTATAAAACTAAAAATGAAACAACTATTGCAAAAGAAAAATATAAAATAAACTCTTTGGAACTCTTAATAACTGAAACTTTCTTCGTTCTATATATTTTTCTTATAAATTTCAGAACAATTAAAACTCATATTTATAGGTCTTAAAATTATTATGCAAGTTACTGTGCAAGACTTAAAATAATGGTAGTAGGGTCATTCACATAAATTATTGGTGGGGACAGGGGGCGGTCGTCCCAATAATTCATAACACTCCTCATTGAATGACCATTCATAAAAAATCTGTCTCGTTAAAACCTTATCAAGAAAAAACCCAACAGGAAGAAAAACCAATGACGAAGGAAAAAGAGTACAGTATTCTTATGTACCTCCAAGTGTTTTAAGATTTCCTCATTAAAATCTTACAAAGGAAAATTCAATGGGACAAAACCTCAGTGAAGGAAAAAAAGTACAATTAGCACAAGTCTTCAGGACATTTACTCCCCCTGAAAAGTGTATAACGATAGATCTTTGAGTCTTCGCATTCCAATATTTAGTACATTTTTTTTGAATGTCGCAGTTGGTATTGTCTTCGTGAATAAATCTGTCAAATTATCACTTGCTCGTATCTTTGATATATTCTCCTCTGATATAAGCAGTATTATTTTCATATAAAATTGTTGGGCTATCATTGATCATGGGAGACCACACTTTTCTTGGATATGTTGAATCACTGATCTCAACCAAATACACTCTCGACTTGCTTCATGAATTGCAATGATCTCTGAGTGATTTGAAGATGTAGCAGATAATATCTACTTGACAGATCTTCATGATATGACGGTATCTTCATAAGTAAATAAATATTCAGTTTGAGATCTACCTCTGTGTGGATTTGAAAGATAACATGCATCTGCATACCCAACCAATTGTAGACTTGATTCACGTTGATAAAATAATCGCAGATCAACCATACCATGAAGGTAACGAAGGACATATTTAATACCATTTCAATGCCTTGAAGTTGGTGTAGAAATATATCTTGCAAGTAGATTAACTGAGAATGTAATATCAGACCGAGTGCAATTTGCAAGATATATCAAGGCTCAAATTGCACTGAAATATGGTACTTTAGGACCAATAATTTCTTCATCGTCACTACAAGGATGGAATGAATCATTCTTCACATCAAGTGATCGAACAATCATTGAAGTACTCAGGGGATAAGTTTTGTCCATATAAAAGTGCTTCAGGACTTTCTCTGTATACATGGACTGATGAATAAAAATTTTATTTGGGAAGTGCTCAAACTGTAGGTCGAGACAAAATTCTGTTTTGTCAAAAACTTTTATTTCAAGTTCATTTTTTAAATATGTAGCGGTTCTTGAGATCTGTTCAGAAGTTCTCACAATATTTAAGTCATCAACATAAACTGCAATAATGACAAATTTGGATTCTGATTTCTTAATAAAAATACATGGGCATATAAGATTATTCTCAAATCCTTCTTTCAATAGATATTCGCTAAGGCGATAATACCACATGCGTCCAGATTGCTTTAACTCATATAAAAATCTTTGAAATTTGATAGAATATCTACTTCTACATGTACTTGTAGATGTTTCAAGTATTTTATATGCTTCAGACATTCTCATATGCATGTCATGGTCTAAAAATCTATATAAATATGCATTGACTACATCAATCAACTGCATCTTTAATCCTTTTGTAACAACCAGACTAATCAAAAATCTAAATATGATTGTATCCATAATGGGAGAATATATTTCTTCATAATCAATTCCGGATTTCTGCTAAAATCCTTGTGCGACAAGTCGTACTTTATACCTCACAATTTCATTTTTTTCATTACATTTTCGTACAAATACCCATTTATATCCAACAGGCATTATACTCTTTGGTGTTTGGACAACAGGTTCAAATATATCTCACTTCAATAGCTGTTTTTTTTTAGCCAATCATTTCTACGTCGACATTCTTCGACGGTTTTTTGCTCACTTTCATCATTACTTCTGGTAATGTCAAAGGTCATCATATATGAAAATATATTGTCGACAACAGTTTTATTTTTATCCAGAATTTCTCAAGTACTCATGAAATGTATTGAGATCTCATTATTTTTAGGTACATGTTCCTCTTCAGGGGAAAACATTTTATGAAACACCTCTTCAGGAGTTTTGTACTCTTTAGGAGGTTCCTCTTTAGAAAATTTGTATTCTTCAGGAGTTTTCTCTTCAGGATGTTTGTACTATTTAGGTGTTTTCTCTTCAGGAGATTTGTACTCTTCAAGAAATTCCTCTTCAGGAAGTTTGTACTCTTCAGGAGTTTTCTTTTCAGGAAATTTAAACTCTTCAGGAGTTTTCTCTTCAGAAGATCTGTAATTTTCAAGAGTTTCCTCTTCAGGAGAATTGTACTCTTCAGAAGTTTCCTCTTTAGGAGGTTTGTACTCTTTAAGAGTTTCCTTTTCAGGAGGTTCAACTATACTTGTAGCCTGTATTGTGGGTATGGGTTCTTCAGGAACATCAAATTCATTTTTTATCTTTTTCCTTCGGAGAATTTTGTCTTTTGCACCAATAGATCTTTCACGTTTCAGGCGTGTCTTAGACTCATTTATTGTTGTTTTAACAACTTGTCCTTCAAGGACTTTAATTTTTATTTAAGCATAAATAGCAGTAATATATAATTTTACAACACTTTTAGTGTCAGTAAATACATCCGGTAATTAATTTGCAACACTTTACAAATAGATAACCCTCTGAAATTCTAGTTCACATTCATTTGTAAGATGATCAAATTGAGACATGGCTTTATTATCCCAAATAATTTCTTGTCGTGTTTCAGACACCGATTATTCATTATTTCAAAACATGTTGAAACATTAAGAAGTTTATATATAAAAATTTAGTATAAGTGAATCAAGTGTTTGTCGTACAACAGATACATGACTAATGTTCAGTCATACCACATCTATGACAAATATCTTCATCTTTCCATGAAAAATTATTCTGAAGGTCTTTACCCTTATTTGAGTTGGATTACTTCTGGTGATACGGTATATTATTATCATATTTAGTGTTGTTGCTTCTGGCACTCACATCATAATTTCTCTACCATATTTACACCCTTAGTTCCTTTGAAATGATGCACCATTCACTTTTGGGAATAGTGTAAATTCAATATAATTAATAAGACATAACTAGTGATTTATTAACAACTCATTATTTAACTAAATTACTGGAATACAAAATAAAAGTTCAGAATATTTGTTGAACTTTCACTCTCGATACTGCTATTGCATGAACATATTCGAGGTATAAAAAATAGTATACGTCTTCTTTAACATATCATTATTAGTGACATTTTCACTACATAATTTTAATATTTAGCTGATTTTAAAGAGTGCAGAATATTCACTACCACTCTTAAAATCTTATAACTTCAGGTGCAATAAGTCATAATAAACTTTTAGGAGGATTACATCTTCTGGTGCTCATATATCTCCTTAAATCATTTCATAAAATAAGAGGATTTTTCATTGTGAGATACATAGCACGGTCCTGCAGGGACACGTAACTTTCTTTTTTGATTGTATCTCCCAAGTTCATCATATCCAAATGAATCTCATCAAGGATCTTGGATAAATAACTTTTTCCAGAAATGTCAATAGTAATAAATCTCAATTTTATAATATTTGACATTTTCTAAATATATGAATCACAAAAATAAATATATGTATCTAAGAAATATATTCACATAATCATGAGAATAAAAACAGAATTTTGTCAAGTAATATTCAGTAATATTACATTTTATATTTATCTCAAAGACTACAAATAATATATTGAAAAATTTACTTGAAGTAGAAGAACATTAGTTTTAGTATCTGTAAAACTTCGTGTTAATAACGTGTTATAAAATTAAAAATGAAACTACTATTGTAAAAGAGAAATATAAAAGAAACTTTTTGGAACTTTTAAGAACTGAAACATTATTCGTTCTATATATTTTTCTTATGAATTTAAGAACGACTGAAACTCATATTTATAGGTCTTGAAATTATTATGTAAGTTACTGTACAAGACTTAAAATAATGGTGGGGAGTCATTCACATAAATTATTGGTGGGGACGGCAGCGACGGCCATCCCAATAATTCATAACACTTTGATCTATTTCTTATACCGGATCAAATTTGAGCTTATTTTTAAAGTTATTGTAGCTAAAGTTTTTATTTTTATTTTTATTTTTTTTAATCTAATCTATTGCAGTCACTTTTTCTTGTATAAGGCTAAATGTAAGATAAATTTAGCTCTTAGCTATTTCATTGAGGATGTTCTCAAAGTCTCGTTTATTTTCACAATTCTACTCAACTCATCTTGTCTCATTTGATTATTAAATTTTTTTAAAATTTTATACAAAAATAAAATAAATAACTCAATTTTTTCAAATTTTAAATAAAAATATTATTATAAATATATATTTTAACAATATTTTTTTTTAATTTTTAAATTTAATTTCATCTCATCTAAAAAAAAATAAACGAGCCCAGTTGGCCTAATTTAGAGTCATTATATCGGGAGGGTTGGCCTAATTTAGAGTCATTATAGTGGAAGGGTACTGAATTTTTAAAATAAAAAATAAGGCTTACACGGAGATATAAGACGTGTATGTATAATTACTTAGGATGAATAATAATATATTTTTCCATTCTTATGAGAGGGCGGAAAGCAGGGTGAGACAAAAGGAAAGGAACTATCGTGGCCCACATGTTCCCTTTAAAACATGAAAGCATGATTTTGTTGACAGCTTGGGCCTATAATTATGGAATCTGATGCAATATTTCAAACACTTATCCATGTTATATATGGACGAAGTACGAGTGAATATAAATCTTTCACTAAATAAAGAAATACATCAACATTTTTCAAGCTGCATTCATAGCTCAGATAAAGCATGAAGGCAAGAGAATGAAGAGAGTACAATAAAAGAAACAGAAAAGCAACTCATTCGTGTAAACATATTCCCAGCTATATATGCATTTGTCTTTTTCCCGCGCGTGTTCTTTTTCAGGTCTATAAAATTGCTAGACCAAGAGAAAGTGACATATACATCAATATTTGTCCAAAATTCCAATTGATTTGTGCTTTTGCAATAGGCATATTCCATAGTAACAGAGTTCTCTTCTAAAATAGAGAGACATCAGCGACATATTGTTGTCTTTCGCCTCTTTCCTATTAATCTATGTTGCATGGGTACTACGTAGAATACCACCCTAAGAGAATGTTATTTTCATGATTGTTATACATAATTACGAGTACTTCCTTGAATCTAGAAGGTTATATTAAATTAAGGGTCCATCTTTGGGCCGGTGTCTCCTATAAGGGAATGTTTTTGGAAGTCTATAGTATGTTGCCATGTAAGAAATTTTTCAAGACTTGGATGTGGACGCATAGTAGGAGATATTTTCGACTCATTTGTGCATCTCTCTCTCCTTTTCACTCTCAATTCAGAAATGAACTCACAGAAGTTGAGGCTCGAGCAGTCCTTGAGGATTCATCTAATTTTTAGGACAAAAGAAAAACTCACATTTCAAAATAAGTAGAAAAAAATTAAAAGAAAAAAAAAGCATCCCATCAAAATTTCATGAAGATGAAATAAGAATCAACGATTTTGTTCTTGATCTGCTGTGGATGCGAGAGTACCCTATTTCTTTTGACACCAAAAAGCACAATGGCGGACGAGATTGTTCTCCATCAAGTTCAACACCAAAGTATTGATTTAACTAAACCAGTTGTTGCTGCAATGCTGCCTAGCCAACTACATGTGCATATGAGAGGAGGATGGATGCATTTATCTCTCTCTTATAAGTACATAATGTTGGGAAAATTTTGGAGATGGAAAAAAGAATCTAAAAATGAATCAAGGCTTTAAAGCGTATAGAACTACTGTTTTTAAGACGATATTTGTTCTCACTAACTAATAATTTGCTAAGGGTTTTTAACAAATTGTTTCCAGGATACAACAAAATCTTTGAACTTTCCAAATAACAATTTTAGAGAGTTCCTAAAATTTCTATTGAGAATGATAGAAACATGAAGATGAATGAAAATTTTTTTCGTAACTTTACAAATCTATCACCACACTATTTATAAAGTCTGAAAAGACATATGTGAAAAATCAAGATATTGGCAGTTTACCATTTCTTGCTCGAACGAGATGTCAAGCAAGGGTCGAGCGAAATCACTGCCTGAACCCTTGCTTGAGCGACACATTAAGCAATGATCGAGAGAGATCACTGCCTGGTATCTTGTTCGAGCAACATGTCGAGCTAGTGTCGAGCGAGTAACGACATTACACAATACTTCGGTTAAGATGCATCTCTTCTTCACGCTCGAGCGATACGTCGAGCGAAATTCGAGTGAGATCACTGCCTGGTCTCTCGCTCGAGTGGCACGTCAAGTGAGAGTTTAACGAGATCTCAGCCTTGACTTTGCTTGAGCGACATGTCAAGCGACTGTCGAGCAAGATCTCAACCTGTACACATCTCTCAACATTTTTTTATAAGCTTTCTTCCTTCAACTTTTAAATATATATTATAACCTATTCCAACACAAAAGCATATACATTGTAATCCCTTTTTGTACAACTTTTGTGGCCTTACCCATGTAGGTCTTTGTCATTTTACTCGCAGCTTCATCATGCTGGTTAGAGTTAAGATTGACAGATATATATGACAGACATAAATCACCGTTCTAGATCTTCCAAATTGTATCAACTTGATCTATAGATTTCATCACTGAGTGGGGAGTACCGTTAATGTGACCTCAGTTAATCAGTCCACTTTCTTTGGACCTAACACTAAATTAAATTCAGATTCTGTATATTTTTGGGATTGTGTTTGAACTCTAAAAATTTGGATCTTTTTTTTTGAGCTCGCCTCAAAATTGTGGTGAAAATGGATTGTGCGAACTCCAAATCTAAGAAAAATGAGGCTCTCCATTTCTGTACACTCGCAGTTCATTTGACCTCTAATCCCTAAAAAATATCAACATTGCTTTTCAATAGTATGTTGAGGGCTTGAGGAAGAGGTCTTGAGATAGAGAGAGCGAGCGGTGGGAGAGTGAACAAGAGCGAGAGAGGGGGGAAGGAGTACGAAACTAAAAGTGGAGGATGATTTTTTTTTCCCTCTATACTGCCGTCTATCATTGAGAAAATATGATATATACACGTGGATAGCTATTATTAGTTTCCATTGTTTTGAATAAATCGAATATATCCGATTTGAAGAAATTCCCTAAATTTAATTATGAGTGCTACAATCATATCATAAAAATAAATTTACAAACGTCTAATATGATTTTATATATGGGTAATACGTTAGATTTATTTTATAATAAAAAATAATTTTATAATTTAATATATTACATCTTCAATTTGCGAATATATTTTTATAGAATATTTTTGTGATTAAAGAATTTTCAAAACCAGTTGGTTTGAATGAATCCAATTATTATATATTATACGTCCATCGGGCATGCATGCGGAATAATGAATGCTTGCATCCCAGAGGTGTAAACAAATATATAATTTCCCACGCTATATATATGTCAATATAAATTATTGCAAATTATGTAACGGCTGCATTAAATTATATAATTTATAACGAAAATGATATCTTGAAAAAACGAAAACTTGCACGAGTTGACAGGTGCGGTGATATCCACGTCAGGTCCAGTTGTGTCTTCTTTGGTAGGGAGATCACAAAGGTATGCAATGACAACACTTTGACAAAACGCACTTATTTAACTAATATTGGCGGCGATTTTCGTACATAGGTTGGTTGCTAATGGGGGAAGTTTACTGTTTATACTTTATATCCAAATTTAAACTAGGTCGGTATGGGCCTTTTAAAATTAATATGTGAGTACGGATCTCCCCATGGTCCCGGGATTGTATCCCATAGCAGGTCACAGCTATTTGCCGTTGGATCCTTGTCAATTGTTGACCAAATACTTCAAAAACATATGAGAAAAAGAAAAAAGAAAAAAAGCGAAGGACACCAGATTACGTATCTGCCAGCTGCTACATGGAAATCTTGAAGTAGACGGCGGCATAATTTATTAGCAAATTTATTAATTTTTTGATCATGATCTATATAACGTAAAAAGTAATATTATTGATCATTCTAATTTTTATTTTTATTTTTATTTTATAATATAATATTAAATAATTAAAAATTATTTATTATATTTTATTTACATATCTTTCATTAATACGAAATGATGAAAAAAAAATGATAAATACTACGTACGGGCCCCTTATGAAAACTTCGAGTTGCTTTGATGGTGGGCTATAAAAGGCCGATCGTGAATTACAATTGTTAATGATAGCCCCACCCTCTTAAAGTGGGCTGGATTATAGCTACTCTCATACACTTGATGGTAAGTGGTAGTCATGTGCCGCTGATGATTTAAGACAGCTGATAGGTTGTCATCCACCTTTATTAAGGTCTCATTAGTCTTGGATCAGGCCGAGTAGGCTTCTCACTTGGCCCCGCTTGGATTCAGAGATGAGATGAGTTGAGATGAGTTGAGATGAGTTTAGTTTATTTTTTAATATTATTATTATTTTGGGATTTGAAAAAGGTATATTGGGAATTGAAAAATGTGTATTGGGAATTGAAAAATGTGTATTGGGAATTGAAAAAGGTATATAGGAATTTGTGTTTTATATAAAAAATTATAAAAATATAATAATAAAATGAAGATGAGTTGAGATGAGTTGAGATGAGTTGAGCTCACCTCTGAATCCAAACGGGGCCTAAGTCCACCAAAGACCCGTCATTTTACCAGACCAATGGCCTCCCTTTAGATCGTGGGATTTCGAACTTGTAACTGGGCTTTTTTTACCATCTTCAATGTCTCTATGAGTTAATGGTGAGGGTTAGAGTATTGAGATTGGCTATATTAATTTTTTTTTAAAATTTAATAGAAATTTAAGTTTAATAAAAAGTAAAAAATTAAATAAATATATTTATAATTTATTTATCCAATAAACATATTAAAAAATAACAAAAGAATAATTTGATAGATGAATAGTAACTCTTTAAATATAAAAAATGATGTTTAAATATTCTAACTTAATTTTTGAGTTGTTAAATTTTAATGAGTTTAATATAAAATTATTTTAAATAAAATTATTAAATTTAACAACTAGACATCCAATATTAATGCGATTAGGTGTCCACATCTGAAATCCCTATGGGATTTCCTTGTGTTGCAGGGACCGCTTGGGCCACGTAGGGGCTAATCCTTGTGTCGTGAGTACTCACGACAAACGGACCCCCAAGCTCCAAACGGCCCTCCAAGTTCCAACTGACGGGAACCTCAAAGCTATAAGCCTATACCCAACACAAAAACGACGTGGTTTCAACTACCTTCTGGCTTCTATCATTTTTTAATTTCTTTTTTATGTGTCCACGCGTCTAGTTCCTATGATTACTTGTAATGTACGCTTAAAAGACGGTCGACGGTCGTGTTTGTAGACGCCGGTTCCCGCGTGAACATCTTTCCCTTTCAGTAACACGTTAAAATGAAGGCCCGTTCCCAAATCTGAAGTCTCCTCCACCAAATATCCAGTACAGAATCTCTCTCTGAGAACGGCTAATCCGTCAAAAAATGACGATTCTGCCCTTCTCGGACCGGAAGCCCCGCCGCAACCCTCGTGCACCTCTCCTTTCCCCACGGAAATACGACGACCATGAGGTCGGTTTTGACGGTGCGTCGTACTCCGGCGCCATCTTCAACCTCGCCACCACCATCGTCGGGGCAGGTATCATGGCTCTCCCCGCCGCCGTCAAGCAGTTGGGGCTGATTCCGGGACTGATCATGATTGCCTTGGGTGCTATGTTGACGGAGTCGTCCATCGAAATGATCCTCAGGTTCAGTCGAGCTTCCAAGTCAACCACATATTCAGGTGTGGTCGGCGACGCCTTCGGCGTGACCGGGCGGACTATCTTGCAGGTCTGCATTGTGGTTAACAATATCGGTATGCTCGTTGTCTACATGATCATAATCGGTACGGACCTTTGTCCTAAATTTGATTTTCTTTCGTGATTGTAGACATTTCTTTTTTGTCGAATTTCGCTTTAGGTTTACGAATTGGGTCCTTTGACTTGAAAGTCCGGAGGGTTTGGCTTGGTGTATGGACCCTAAATTCGGAAATTCTGTTCAACGGTATGTTTTGGGATTCGCAATTAGTCTAAGAAAACCAAAATTGATTTAAAAAGAGAGTCGGTAGAAGGGCATCAACCGCATAAATGAACCACCTGTAAGGACTTTAGCTACAAGAATAGAATAAATGCAATTACCCATACATGCCAGTAGAGGGCGTAACCGATAATTGTTAAATTTAATGTATTGAAGGAGTAAGTTGCTTGTGGACAAAAATGATACTCTGAGTGATCAGAAGAATCAAAAAACCAGGAAATATCAGAAGGTCTACTCAACCTCGAGAAGATTATGAAATCCTTTTGATACAGGATATAGCCTTTTTGAATTATGAGCTCCTAGTTTTTTTTTTTTTTTATCGGTTTAGATTTGAGCTCATAGTTGGCCTTATTGATTTTACCTGTTCAGTATTCTAGGGAAGCTTCCTTAATGACAAGTATGTTGAGTCTTGTGGTAGGTGTTACTATTTGACAAGTATCATGACAAGCCCCATCCTTGATCAGGTGATTGTGACTCTGTCATGATTTGACATTTCGTTTGAGCACTTTATAGCTCAGAATAGAATTAGGTTGATATCAGTGTGTGAAAGATTATGGCTAAAACAAGCATCTCACATGTCGTCGAGAGGATTCGGTTAGTTTTATAATTAAGCTTGTGGAGGTCACTGCTAACTTATGCCAAGTGCATTAGCTTATGGAGGTCACTGCTAACTTATGGCAGGTGCATTAGCTTGTGGAGGTCACTGCTAACTTATGCCAGGTGCAATAGCCTAGCTGGTTAACATGTTTCCAAACAGTTATAAAAAATTTATAAAAAAAAAAAAAAAATCCAAACAGTTGCTTAAAACCAAACAGTTGCTTAAAACCCCTCATGGTACCCCATGTCAATAGTTCAGAGTCATATCTGCTCTGAATGTGATCAGCTTATAAATAAAAATATCCTCTAAGGAAAGTTTTGTTTTTCATTTTTATGTACACTTAGTAATTGTGCATTTATGTGCAGGTGATGTGTTATCCGGGACATGGTCAGATGGGGTGAAGCATTTGGGTTTGGTGGAAGAATGGTTTGGTCAGCATTGGTGGACCACACGCTTCTCCTTACTACTTGTCACTACGCTCTTTGTCTTTGCTCCTCTCATTTCATTCAAGCATGTTGGTGGGTCTCCACCTTTTATGTTTAACCATAAACGTGTTTGTTTACATTTTCTCATCAGTGTCACTTGATTCTCTACGCCTTTTAGTATGCTATGCCTGATATGATTACTAATTTGCTTCCATTCTTGAATGAAAGTGTGCGTTCTTGTTATCTCATGTGGTGTTTATTTACCTGTCTATTGTTAGACACTACCCTGTTCTTCATAAAGCAAATTTGCCACTGGCTAGCTGATCTTTGGCTTCTTAGTCTTACAATTGGGTCAAAATCTTTTGACATCTGTTATATAGTTCTCGTACTCATATCACTCCCATCCAAGTGCACAAGTAGAACTGCCAATATTGTTCCTCTACAACTCTACTAAACTTGACAGTACACAGTTAAAGAGAGTTGCATTAGTTTCTTCACTTGTTCCTACAATATGATATATGATTGTAGAACACATTTATATAAATTTGCAGAATTATTTCTGGGTGTAGAGTGCAGCCACCTTTCTGGTTTTAGTTTTCAACTGGTCTAACAATCATGAGAAATATTGTTGATTTTGTGCGTTTACATCTTATTGGTGATGTTAGATTCCTTGAGATACACTTCAGCTTTGTCAGTGGGTTTGGCCATTGTGTTTGTGGCAATCACAGCGGGAGTAGCAATCGTTAAAATGATGGATGGGAGCATGAAAATGCCTCGTATGATGCCTGAACTTGTTAACCAGGCATCCTTTTGGAAGCTTTTTACAACTATCCCAATTCTTGTCACTGCCTATATCTGCCACCATAATAGTAAGTTTTGATCCTGCTCCTTTCTTTTTTCGTTTTTATACCTTCTTAAGTACTTAAATTTCATTCCTAGCTAGACTCCTTGGCTTCTTCTTTTTTTGACGCTATAATGGACAAAAAAAGGATTATTAGCTAATATAGAATTGTTTTGAATCCATTAATATCATTTGAAAGGATTTTCAAAAGATTTTAGATGCATTCTGTTTGAGAAGGCATGTCAACCTGTTAGTGGCAAAAAGGCTTGAGTTTATATAGAGTGTAAAATGATATCCCCCTCCTCCATTTTTTTTAAAGGACGAAAAAAACACTTTTCAAGTTACTTTTATTTCAGGGAACAATGGTTTTTCAAATAGTTTGACATGAGATGATGTGCCTGGCTTAGTTTGCCATTCCTACAACATTTACAACCAGAACCACTCATCTTTATGGTCTGTAGCTTTGACTAGTCACCAGCACCACTGAAACACACAAAAAGGTAGTGAAAGCTATATGGCTTGTTTTTTTGAAAGCAATATGCAGAAGATATCTAATTGATGTTAACCTTTGGGTTCTTTGCTTCCTCAAATGCATTTTGCAGTTCATCCAATAGAGAATGAACTAAGAGATCCCTCCCAAATGAAGTCAATAGTCCGAGCGTCACTCACATTATGCTCATCTGTTTACATTGCAACCAGCTTCTTTGGATTTCTTCTTTTTGGGGATCACACATTAGATGACGTTCTTGCCAATTTTGATGGTGATCTTGGAATACCATATAGCTCATTACTTGATGATGTGGTTAGGGTCAGCTATGGCATCCACCTGATGCTTGTATTTCCAATTGTGTTTTTCTCTCTTCGCCTCAACCTAGATGGTCTTCTTTTTCCCTATGCCATTCCCATTTCACTTGACAAGAATAGATTCTTCTCAGTAACTGCAGCTCTTATGGGTCTTATATTTGTTGGAGCCAACTTTGTGCCTAGTATTTGGGATGCCTTTCAGTTCACTGGAGCCACAGCTGCCATCTCTGTTGGATTCATCTTTCCAGCCGCAGTTGCTCTTAGGTAAGCAAAAGGAACCATCTTGATTTGCTTATTACATCACATGCAGCAGTGGTTGACTGGAGATCATCCAAACGCTTCTTGTCTTTTAGCTAATAGATGGACCAAAAATTGAAGACTGTTGGGTTTAACGTTATGAACTTATGAGTAAACAATAATCTTAGAAAGATAACATTAAAAATAAATAAATATTTGTGCTTATTTTCAGTCACATTGATAAAAGGAAAGGAGTATCTAGTTTATATTTTTAACCATGCTATAAGCTCTTTCAATGTGGTTTGTTTTTTATGTGGTTGTTTACTCTTTCACCAATTAGGTGGCTGTCAATGAAAGGACCCATGTTATTATGCTATCTTGTGTTGGATTTTCCTGTGTGGAGCCTAGTTCTGTTTGTGGCAGCCCAGTTGATGACCTGACCCGACAAGACTCCGTCACGGTTTTTTGGTTGATTTTCAATGAGGCTGGGGCCAATAAGTCCAAGCTGAGAGCACTCATGGACAAATGTCATGGGGGTCAAGGGAAAAGATTCTAACCTGCTTTTGGCTCTTGATCCAACCTGACCCGCTGATTAGGGTTTACTATATATATTACATTATGCACTTGTACGGCTGCTGCAGTGGATTCAGTTATCATCTGAAATAAAATCCCCTACAACTCCATGGACAAAGACACATTGTCAAACCACATAAATCTTGTGTTGTGTGATTAATTCCACTTTTTGTTTTCTTTTCCTCTTATCCTTCCTAACAATGCGTGCATAGGAAGTTGGTATTAGATTGGTTAAGCATTTTATCCACGATTAAAGATATGGACATGGATAGAGCTGAATGATGTAAGTTAATTCCAATAAGTTATGGCTTTTTCTGAGAGTGAATTGAACTTTTATTTGTAGTTGAATTCTATGGTAATTGTGTGCCTAAAGTCATGCTCTGCCATAAAGCCATGCTTTTGTAATTCTTTCAACGTGTTAACTGTGAGCAATTATATCTATTGCGCAGGGACACTCATGGAATTGCCACAAAGAATGACAGACTAGTATCATGGGTGATGATCTTTTTGGCCGTCTCATCAAGCACAGCAGCCATATTTAGTGATATTTACAGCATTTTCAGTAGCGAGAAAGGAGTTGGAAGTTAATGTGACAAGGCGGACAAGTCAGCACTCGTGCAAATTCTTGTGATGTATAGGGGGGCTCTCTCGATTTATTAAACGAAAGTACTGAGCTGGACAAAGAGCAATGCTCCAGTTCCACATCTGATTGCCAGTGGTCCTCGGTTTGTTAATTAATGCAGGTGACCATGATATTTACATTTTATGGTGGTTATTCTTTATACATGAAGTGAAATGGGTTCTCTCACTAATTTATGTCAATTTTCTCCCTTCTAAGTTGGCTAGTCAAATTTTCCCCTTTTTCAGAAGTTAATGAGATTCCATCTTAAAGAATCCTGCAAGGGAAGTTGTAGCTTACTTTGTCGAGCAGTATATGATATAATATAATATTTTGCAGAGTATGATTTATCACAATTGTAGAGACCAATATGATTGGAGGGATGAATGTAAAATTGAAAAAGCAGCTGGAGATATTTTCCATCTTTTTCTAAATATGTGAACTCTTAACTTCCAACTTCTGAGAATTTTATGCGGTCGAACGTTATTATTCAGGACACAAGGATTGTCAATTGTCAGCTTCACCTTCTTACTAAACATGTCAAACAAGCCATTGCAAATCTTGTTATTAGCTCATCATAATAAAGGCTTCCCTTCTTCTTTCTTCTTCTTCTTCGTCGTTTAAAAAATTTACAATTTGAATGACTTCCATGTGAGTGGCTGATGCATGTTGTTCTTGTAGATTATGGCCATGATTGATATCATTGGCAAGGAAATGCTAACAGTAGCAATTAATACTTCCACGTGGATGGCGTTGATATGAACAATATCATACATCATGGCCATAATTAATTTCAACTGCAAGAAAGCAAAGTTCAACAAGATGCCGACCTGGTTAGCTGATGTTGCAATTTAGCTCATTTATTGGTTTTTTTGGGCGTGGATTCGTACCAACGAGCCTCTTGTAAGTTCTGCATCTATGCTATATTATGTTCATATTATTATTTGCATTTGGTAATTTGGTATCAAACACGTACTACTATCAATTATCCGTCTATTTCAACCTGGCTACGTTGCCTTAACAAGTATTGCATGCTTTTGTGATTTGATCCTTTTAGAGATAAGGACAGATAATTTATCGTTTTTTTTTTGTCAAAAATCTATTGTGTTCTTGAATTTCCTCTAATTTTGTACCCTAGCTATTGTCATCATTTTCTACCTAGCATATAGTAGTTTAGTTTTCATAGACAAAGAAAATGGCAATATCGCAGGCTAGCAGCAGTTGCTAGCTATTTGTCTTCAACTTGAATATTTTTCACAATATTCCTCCGTTGAATAATTCCCCTATCGGTAGGCCTGTTCATCCGGGCCGGATTGTATCCGGCCCGATTTAAAATTCTATTTATTTCTTAACATTTTTGAATTTTTTTTTTTAAATATTTAAAGAAATTTCGAATCCGAGTTCCGGATTTGGGAATCTGGAACTCGGATGAACACCCCTACGGCTATTGGAGAGAGTTTGGTCCTGATTGAATAGCGAATCTCGGAGATGGCCACACAAACAATGACATTAAGCTTTCGTTTGGATTTAAAACTTATTTTATTTTATTTTATTATTATAATTTTTTCAAATTTTAAATAAAATATAATTAAAAATAAATATAAAAAATAATATTAATATTAAAAAATAATATTTTATTCAATTTTTTATTTTTTATTTAAATTTATATAAATTCATTTCATTTTATTCCATTTCATCTCTGAATTTATAAAAAAAAAAAAACATAAAAAAACTGGATCATCTTCTTGGTTCCCTCCTCCACTTTTTCACTTTTATTAGGTGTTTTTTCCTTTTTCATTCCCAAAAGCATCCAATGAAAAATACACGAAAATAAATAGGAAATAATTACGATGAGTATTTCTAGTCACACAATTTTTTAAATAATTCAATATACTGATTTATCAATTTTAAATATTGTTAGCAAATTACGTGGAATTTAATATTAAATACAATCTGGCAATTGTGATCGAGGTGGTTGGCTTGTGCATATAATTGAGAGGAACACGACAAGCTATGATTGTCATGCAGGCATTGTGTTTAGAAAGAACGGAACAAAGGCACAAGCGGGGAAAGAAATTCTACTCAAAAGCCGTAATCCAAGCTATCCCCACGTATAGCATGGGTATTTTCAAAATTCCTAATGGCACAATTAGGAGTATCAACAAATTAATGCAAATCTTTTGGTGAAAGAAAACCGGTCCAAGTTTCATTGGATGAGTTTGAAAGGGATGAGAGTTGCTAAACAATATGGGGGCCTCGGTTTCTAAGATCTAAAATACTTTAACCTAGTTCTCTTAGCCAAGTAAAGGTGGAGATTGGTAAAATCCCCCACCTCGTTGGCATTTCACGTGCTTCAAGCCAAATACTTCAAAGGAGATGGCTTCCTTAATGCTTGTTTAAAAAGGGGAGACTCTTATGTGTGCCAAACCATCATGGTGGCCAAACCGCTCCTTTGCGAAGGACTTATTTGGAAGATCGGGAACGACACATCAGTAAGTATTTGGAAGGACAAGTGGGTGCCCCTCCCCTCTACCTTCATGATCTAATATGTTCCTTCTTTACTACCACTTGAAGTCAAGGTCTCGGATATAATAAATTCAAACTCTAAGAACTAGGATATCAATTTAGTGCATACCATTTTTAGTGAAGAGGAAACGTATGCAATCCTCAAAATGCCTTTCAGTTGTTGTGGAAGACCAGGTAAGTTAGCATGGCGATGCACAAAAGATCGCAAGTTTTCGATGAAATCCGCATACCACCTTTAGGGATCCCTTTCTAGGGACAAAGCAAGACAAGCTTCCACGCTTCTACCCCTTCCAACCCTCTGGTCCAACATTTGGAAACTTAACCTGTCACAACCTGTAAAAATCTTAATGTGGAGAGCTTGCAAGAACATTTTGCCGACTAGGGACAATCTGGTGAAAAAAAAGGATGTTTTACACTTCGGAATGCCCCATTTGCACGCACCAACAGAAAACAATCACATACGTTTTTTGGTCTTGCGTGGTAGCCCCAGATGTATGGAGTATGTACTCAAGGAGATTGTATAAATTATCCATTTCCAAGGGCCCCTTCAATACAATCCTAGAGTACATATTTTCCACAGGGTCAGAGGAAGCTATAACGAAAGCATCATTTGTATTTAAGCATCTCTAGAACAGAAGAAACAAAGTAGTTTTCGAGTCAACTATTATGGCACCACAATAGCTAATTAAAGCAATCCAGTCAAGCCTAACGAATCTGGAAATTTATTGGGCCAGCAGGAGAACTCAACCTTCAAAGATCCCCAAGGTACCAGACACCCAGAAATGGATTGTGCCCCCTCCAGGCCATTGCAAAGTCAACTGGGATGTAGCTATTGACAAAATAAATTGCAAAGTAGGCATCGGGGTCATAATCAGGAACGATAAGGGCCTTGTCCTCGCCACATTACAAGCTGCAAAAATGCTATTCCCTGATCCTCTAATAGGCAAAGCTGTTGCAGTGGTGCGTGCCAACTCCTTTTGCATGGAAATTGGCTTGAAGTCCAATATAATATTTGAAGGAGACTCGAAGATAGTAGTTGATGCGATCAACCGCCCACAAGAAAACTGGAGCTCTGCAGGACTGCTAATTGGCGATGCTAGGAATCTTCTATCTGTAATAGATAGGTGGTCAATAGTCCATACCCTTAAGGGAGCAAACTTGGCAGCCCATGTTTTGGCTCAAAATGCATTTCACTTAAAAGAGAAATGCATCCTTCAGGAGACTTTCCCTCCATGTATTGAAACAATTATTTGATTAATGCGAAGTATCTCGGATCTTCTTTCAAAAAAGGAAAAAAAAAAAAGAATGGAACAAAAGCAGTGTAATCCTTTTCGATCGGTTGTGTTTTTCTTTAGCCACGCTTTTTATACGTGATCCATACGAGGTAGTGGTTTTCCCTAAGACGCTGAGAAGGTAGTGCTTGAGGTACTATACTCTGTTTTTGTCTAGTTAAACACCGTTGAAAGGAAGTTTTATAGATGAAGTTATGCTAGCCTTTGCTTATGAGGATAAATTTGTGGGTTTCGAAACCCATTTTGGGTTGGGTGTTTCGGCCAATAGGGAGAAGAGAGGCTGGATTTTGGTGGAGATGGCTCACCAGCATGATAGAAGATCGACAGTAGCTTAAGGTAGTGGTTGACAGGTGCAAGTGACGACTAACGATGGTTGAAGTGGAGGGAACCCATTTCGGATTTAGGGGCTACGCGTGACTAGGAAGGGCTTTCGGAATTGAGCTTGGTGAAGAGGGATTGTCGGCATGAGGGGGTGATGCTAACTTGAGGTGGTGGTCGGCAATGACTTGGGTGATTGACGATGAGGGCTTGCTTGGAGGAGAAGGAGGTTTGGCTAGAGAGGGGGAGGGGGAAATTGCAAGAGAGAGGGAAGGCAGCACGGGGTTGGTTTGGTGTGGATGGATTCACTAAAATTAATTTGAAAATATTTACATTTCAAGTTAGGATTGATTTAGTGCAAAAAATATTTTTCAAGTCGTCAGAATCCAGTTTCACTCTTTATAATAATGTGAGTCAAATTAAGAAAAAATGAGTTTTTTATTTTTTATTTTTATGATAGAGTCTATTTTTTTTTTTTATAAATAGTACATTTAAAATTTGAATATATCATTTCTCTCTTCTTTTTTTTTTCTTTTTTTTAAAGGTTTCTATTAGCAGGCTCATTCGGACAGGTGCCCTAAGAAATAAAAATGTATGTTGCGTCGGTTTAGAGAGTTTAATCCCGATTCCACCTCATAGCATTTTTGTTTAATTCTTATGACAAAAAATAAAAGAGAGAGAGAACTATAAGCTCAGTGTAAGACCATCAATATATATTATTTTTATTTTCTATAATATTTTTTCCTCTCTTGTAATCACTGGTTTATCTTATTCGCCATGACTAAAAAAAAGAGTGATGGATGTATTCAAATTATGAAGATAAGAGTAATTAATGTTCGTTTACGTATAGGACAGCATATTTTATTGGTTTGCTTTGGGAGGGGCCATGCGGTGGAGGCGGAATGCATGGGAGAGGCATGAGAGCCCAATTTACCCTACTATAGGCCGACTACGACGCTGGTGTACACACGTACCTTGACATGACACGTGGCCTTGGGGACCTACTGCATGCTTCCCCCGTTTAATTTCCATCAAAACGAAATTAAATAGTAGTATATCAAACTAGTTAGCTGTGAAACTAAGGCCTAGTTTATTTATGGAGATAAAATTTAAAATTTAAAATTTAAAAAAAATACATATAAGTTTATACATCACACATCACACATTATATATTTTTTAATTTTTTTGATTTTTTTTCTTTCATAAAATATTTGATATATAAATAATAAATAGAGAATTTAATTAATTTATAAATAATAAATTCAGAAATTTTTTTAAAAAAATAAAAAATAATAAAAATAAATTATATAATATTTTGTGCGAATTTACGTGAAGCATTCTTTTTTAAGAATTTGTGTAACTTGACATTGCATTATTTAGACAAAAGAAAAAAAAGGACTATATGTTCCCACTTCCCAAAGTATAGTTGGTAAACTTGGTAATTAGGACCATATAAAGTACTCTTTGATTGAAATTAGAAATTCAATTTCTGGTGTCGGTGGAGACACACGTGTCCTCACAGTATTGCTGACCTATTCGCGACAATCATAACCACAAGAGAAAGTTAATTAAACTTATGCACATGATGCTATTATTGTCTTTTTCGGACGCGAAAAGTAAACACGTACAGGAAGTCCATATCCCACGATCTTCACACGCCCACGGCTCCCGCTATAAAATTATCGAGTTATTTGTCGGCTCTTGGTAGTTGTCCTTGATTAATATTTCCTTACTTATTTAGTTGAATGACATTATTCTTTTATCCCCGCCTTCAACACAATAAGACCCGGTTTAGTTTGTCAGATAAGTTGAAATTATCTGATGTAGTTCGTATGGTTGAGATCATTTTATCTAGGGTTGTTTACCCGTTCCGACCAGTTAATCACAATTTCAACCGGACTCGACAATGATGCATATTGAAAAGCCGATAACCTGATTATTGGAACACCCACAACCCTAACAATAATAGCATACCATCGTTGCATCGCATTGCAACAACACCAAATTCTACCACATTGCAACAATACCAAATTCCATCGCATCCCTAGCACACAAAGAAAGCTTCCATAAATTGATCATCATATATGCTTTTTATTATTCTGGCAGACAAAATAAATTCTAAATTTATAAAAAATACAGTCTAACTACAATTAGCCACTCCAAAAATCTCTGTCAATGCCGTTTAGTTTTCCTCATCCTACATCTCCAACGCCCAACAAGATCGTCAACTTTACCTTCTCCTAATATGTCACCATTCATAACCCCAACCCGGCCGACTTCTCCCACTACGATAGCACCTTCTAATCATTCTACTTCGGCAGCCAGGTCCAATTCTTGTTCATCCCGGTAGGCAAGATCGACACCAATTGCACCCATTACATGGTTGCCAATTTTGTCATTCAGTCCTTCGTAGTACAATTAACTAATCATAAATAAACTCCATCGCTATTGATAAGGAGATTGAGGCAACAATGCTTATGGTAGTTTCTAAATTGCAATGAAGGTGGAGATTGTGTAGAGAGAGAGAGAGAGAACTATAATTCAAATCGGGGGATTTCTGAATAAGCGAAATGACAATAAAATGAATTCGAGTAATACTTTATGCCCAATTAACTGAAAGTGGGTTGGAATAACGGGTCGAGCGATGTCGGAATAATGGGTCAGGTCGAGTTTCGGATACGTTGTTCACTCTTAGTTTCATATATTCAATAGTAAGTTTTACATCTTTATTTCATCTATAAATTTACAAATATATCTCATCACTTTCTCATTTAAACAATATAAAGAATATCACACAGTGAAAAAGAATTATTTTGTGATTAAAATAGAATAACCAATAAATCATAATTAGAATAATTCTACTTAGTATCCTCACACATCACCTATCACACCTATTTTATTTTATTTCTTTATATTTTTATAATAAATATGTTGTATACTGTATATGGATGATAAGTAAAATAACTCAATTAGCTCAATAATAAAAAAATAAAATTAAAAAAATGAGTTATTCTAAATACAATTCTTAAATAAGAACGGTTCATGCAAGTACATATAATTATATCTATTATTTTTTTAAATACATATAATTATATCTATTATTTTTTTAAATACAATAATATATTTTTTTAAATATTTTCCCTTTTGTCTTTGTATATTAATGGAATTTGAAATCTCCAATCACTCTGGTTTGCAAATACTTTTTTTCAAAAATATAATTGTAAAATATATAAAATATATGATATAGAACGATGGTAATTTTCTTCTTATGAAAAGAAAGATACGCAATAAAGTCATATTACAATCTATTATTAATGGAAGTAAGTGGCCAAAATAATGTAGTTGTGTTGTTAGCCGCCTCCACGCATTCCCTTCTCTTCCCGGCATCGTCCAATACGAATATTAAAAAAAAAAAAAAAGAGTACATAGTTATGGCCTGACCTATAGCTTCCCTAATATCAAGTTGAATAATGATTTACTATTTATTTATTATTTATTTATCATTTTATTTATTATTTTAAAAATTTCTTTTTACGTAATAGTTAAGAAATAGTTAAGAAATTAATTATTAGTGAAATTATAATTTTTTTAGATTTTTTTTAATGATTAAGAATGTTAAAAAAATATTTAAAAGAAAATAATAAAAAAATAAATATAATAAAAGTGATAAATAAGTGATAAACCAATAACAAGTGTATCACTACTCTATAAAGTTTTACAAAATTAGTTTACATACAGTCTCATTAATAAATAAGAATATAAATGAAAAAAATATTATTTTAAATTTATATATATATATATTTTAATATAACTGCATAGACTGACTTGGATATTATAAATAATTTTATCATATAATATACAGTATCATTTTACGTGAATTTATATAAAACAAATTATAAAAAAATTCCACAATTAAAATATTTCTCAAAATTTAATTACAACATGATCATTAAAAGTGTTTTAAGTAAATTACGTCTGTAAATTACTCTATATTGACTAATACGCCTAATATAGAAGCGTGTCCCACATAAATTGCTAAATTTATACATAAGAGTATTAATATTAGTCTTATCAAAATTTATTATTAAAAATTAATAAAAATTATAAGTTTATATTTTGATAAATTATTATTTAAAAGTCAAATAAAAAATATTTTTATACTATTCTTTCTATTTTAATCTTTCTTCGTTTTTTTTATTAAATATGATAAAAATTATTTAATATATATAAAAATTTATAATTTTTATCAATTTTTAATAATAATTTTTTATGACAACAATACTAATACCCTAATTGTTTCCACTGAAACTACACTTTATAAAAAAAAAATAAAAAATAAAAAATATTCAAAAGAGCAGTGTCGGTAGTGATGTATGACGTGACCCAAATGAGCCCAAAATAAAGGCTTACAAGTCACCCTGCTATCATTGTACAGCTAATTAAACTCTTTAATCTTCTTTTTATTTAAATAATAAAATGGTCAATTAAAGATCCACATGTACATGCACCATATTATATGCTTCCTGAAGATTAATATTGTATTAAAAAACGATTGACCTTTAATCACACCTAACCCTTTCATTATACAAAAATAAATTATGCTACATGGGCCTACATGTCATGTTACTTTTGTTCTTATTATTTTAAATATCTTTCTTATGTTATTGCACACGAAACTTCCATAATATATATATATACTAAAATCACTGTTTATTTGCGCATTGTATTTTTATTTTTTATTTTTTATTTTTTTCTTTGAATAAAGGAAAACCCTGCACAAGCATTTCCCCTATGATATGAAGTGCTGTCAATTGTCATGCATTAACCCCGTGGCCATTATTACTATTTTCAGTCAAATCGTTTAATCAATTTCTTTATTTAAAAAGTATTTTAACTATTAAAAAGTTCATAAAAATAAATATAAGTTGACCCATTTTAATGTTATTTATTAGATATATAACTTTATTATAAAACTAATTACTGCATAATTTATAATTTTACTTTTATAAAATTTATTTATGATTAAATTATTTATCTTTTAAATATAATCCGTTATTAATAGCATCTAATATTGTAAGATGTACAAGCATTAATATTTTTTTTCAAGAAATTACAGAACTTCTTAATTTAATTAGGTAAACTCGGTTATTTTTGTAGATCACTGAACTACTATTACAATCCTAGAAGTAGGTTGTAGCACAAATATTTGGGGTGACACATGAGAGTAGGAGTGTTCATCCAGATTCTGGATTTGGGAATCCAGAACTCGGATTCGAAATTTTCTTAAATATTTTAAAAAAAAAAATTCAAAAGTGTTAAAAAATTAATAAAATTTTAAACCGGGCCAGGTTGTACCCGGCCCGGATGAACAGGCCTACATGAGAGTCGTGGTCAATGTGAATGACAGTTATTTTAACAAATTTTATTTAAATTTAGAGATGAGATGCGTTAAGATAATTTTAAAAGTTGAATAAAATATTATTTTTTAATATTAAAAAAAATAGAATAATAAATTTAAAATAAATTAAGATTAATTTTAAATATAAACGAAATGTTAGAGTATTTATGAACACACTAATCTGATTGTTAATATTTATTAAAGTGTCCATATCTATACGAAAACATCAAAAGCTAAATATCATTAAATATCTGGAAGGATTATGCTGGATGAATGGTAGGTAATCTTTTCCGATCAAGCTTACGAAATATAATGAATCAATCATAGGAAAAAAGAGTAGACATCTATCATGCGTAGCATGAATTAAGATTCGTGTGAGGCGAAAATAATATAATAAGACGGCCAAAAACATTGGTAAAAAAAAATATAAAGAAATAATTAATGATTACAGAAGTTACTCAACTTAAATATTAATATTAAATAAAGTCATTTAATAAACACTACTTATTTACAATTATTTTGTGTTCTTTGACAGCTAATTTTTGTGAATTGATCTTCATATCCTTGGACTGAATGGGTCGGTGGTTTAGCCTTTTATATCTCTTATCTTATAGCCGATAGGTTTGAGCAATCAACGGGGAGTATTTCAAGCTCGCCGGTAACTGGAGCACGTGTGTTGATGCCAAGTCAGGGCTTCTAAATAAAAAAAAGATTTTGTCCTTATTATCTATATACTTAAAAAAAAAAGAAAAAAAAAAGTGTGTGACGTATAAATAAATAATAAATATAAATTTTTAAATCAATTCTTACAAAAGGAACGCGTGAGAAACAAATGCCCTCGCCAATCCTTCCAGAAACTTTGACCAAACGGAATAGGAGATTTTCGTGATTATTGTCCTCTAGTTCAGTCTGCGCATATACACAATTTAAGTAAGTGATGGTATTAGTGCATAAAAATAGTAGCAAAGGCTATTAATAGACACACAATTCTTTATAAGTTATTTTCATAAATATATTTTAAATTGAGAACATTGAGACATTTTGATAAAATGGTGATATTTTTATAATTATTTTAACAAAAAAAAAACCCACTCATTTAATTAAATTCCCAGATTCAATTCCATTCTCTTCCAATTTGGTAAGAAAATTATTTTATGCCAGTGAAAGGGACCCTTTCATTTTACTGATGGGAAAAGTGATGGGCAATAGTGCTACCATGTTTTTGTTTGTATTGATGATATTTGGATCAACTCTTCATTTAATATGTTGTAAAATGTATAACTTTTTAATATATATATATATATATATTTGTTAACAGGGAGGGAAGAGTATTTTTTTTTTAATATTATATTCAATTTTTAATAAAATATCTCATCTCATCTCATTTAATCTCATCTAAACTACCTAATCAAACATGATAGTGCCATCTTATCCAAAGGATATTGGAGTATAATTTTTTTGTTTTTTGGATAATGAAATAAAATGAGATGATTTTAGATGAAAATTAAATATAATATTATTAAAATATTATTTTTAATATTATTATTATTTTAAAATTTGAACAAATTAAATTGAGATTTGAAAAAGTTGAATTATTTATTACCTTTTGAGTTAAAATTTAAGAAAATTATAATGATGAGATGAATCGTTTCACTCTTGAATAAAGGCATAACTTGGACCGTAATTTTTTTTTATTAAATATATATATTCTGGTAATTATAAAATTTAAAATTTAAATTACACACTTTCCTTAATATTTATTTGATGAGAGAGTGACTATCTTATAAATTTATATGAGTAAAAACTGTCAAAAAATAAAAAAGAAAGACATGCAATCAAAGCACTCGATTCTTTCTTCCAGCCTTGGTGGGGGAGGCCCCTCCCCCCTTGTTTTTTTTTGATGAGGTCTATATTTTTCTCATTTAAGATCTTAAGGTTCGGACTTTTTTATTTGTTATTTTCTGGACTGTTTGACTAAAATATCCTTATGTATAAACCAAAAATCATTAACGTATTCAAGGAACCAATTTCGGTTATAGTATCATTGAGACGCATCTTTAATCATCCATTATTGGATCTTCAAATAGTTAATGGCGGTTGGAGCCAAAAACGCACAATGCAATTAGTAGGCATTTGTTGAGCAGCGTATCCTCCCTCACGTTCTCCGATAGAGCGTCGATAGTAAACCAAAAAAGTTGCCAACAAGGAAAAACAATCCAGTCCGACTTGGAGCTTCCATTTTGGCGAGTACCTTGACGACGGGGCCGGAAGCGACTTGGTCATAAAACGCGTTTCTAACCCTCCATCTGTAAATAAATAATAATTGAGTGAACATATTAGTATTTTTTAATTATACCTAAAAGGTTTTACCATATTACATAATTTAATTTTTAAGATAAATTTTTAAATATTATATGATGTAAAACCCTTCAAGTAACGTTACTCTTCCCACAAATAGATAGAAAGGATTAGTTAAGCTATAATTTATTAAAAAGTATTTAGATATGAGAATTGCTATTTATCATTCTTATATCATATATCAATATATGATTTATTATTTTTGTCATTATATGTAAATATACATATTTATATATCAATTTATGTATTTAAATAAAAAAAATAAAATAAAAAAGACAAATTACATATTAATATATAATATAGACAATAATAAATATATTTTTTCTTTAGATATTTGATATTAAAAGGTAAACTCATTGAGATTTTTCTCTTCTATTCATTTCAATCTTTAATTACCATTTAAAAAAACTTCCAAACTCCATACAAAAGTTAAAAAAAATATATATATTAAAAAAATAAAATAGACAGTTGGATTTATGTAGTGTCAAAATCTGTAGCGGCTTAACATTTAAGTAAGTTATTTCATTTTAAAAAAAAAAAGTAAGTTAGATTAAAAAAAAAAACAGTTAAAAAAATAAGACAGACAAAAATGTTTCACTTTTATCGCGGATAATTACGCGGTAGGTTGTTTCAACGTTCATGTTAGACTGTCTCGTGTCCAGCATTTTCGCACGCGAAAGGACTTGCTGTAAAATCTAAAATCTTCTTACCAACTGTAAAGGCAAGAAGCTACCATCAATGGAAATTTCCAGGGATAGGGCTTACGTTACCGGTTGTCATTGGTTTTATTAGAATTTAAAAGAGTAGGTGGCAAGATAAAAATGTGGGAAACAAAAAGAAGCTGTCCTTGTCGGAAATCTGTCTCATTTTGTGATGATGTACAGTTTTTATTTATTGTCCATTTAAATTCTATAGCTATGTGAGTTAGAAACCATCGTCGTCTTCTTTTCTTTATGGACCCCAAAAATTACCTTGCAAGAAATTACTGCAGATCTGTGATTTGATTTTGAAAAACTGGGTTAAAGAAAAGAAAAACAGAGTTATTTCGGAGCCTGAGACGTGCTGCTATGTACATATTTTCCAGTGAATATTCTTTTATTTTTGAAATCAAAACCTTAAGGACGTGTTGAGCTGTTACCACATCTCTGTATATATCAATCGCTGTCTCTGTTTCTCTCGCAAACACAGACACACAAGAACAAACACAGCATACACATCTATTCTGCTTCTCTTTCATGACGTTTCGTTTGAGACTCCCCTTTTTTTAGTAAGCTGTAATTGAATGCGAGCGAGCTCTGCCGTCGACTGCAGCGCAAGTTTGTTTCTCTGTCTCCCTCCCTCTGAAATAACTCTCGTATGAGTTCTCTCCGAATGTCACCCTTGATTTAACGCCGCCTCTCGCTCTGCCTTCGACTTTCTCTCATTCCACGCGTCTGCATTTCCGTTCTTTCTCGTTTCATCTTGCCTCTTGTTTTTCTGACAATGAGACCAAGTTCATAGCATTTTTTGTTTTTTGTTTTTTTTTGTATATTCAAATAATTTTATTATTAGCCTAGCCTTGAAACCAAGGTGGGGGGGAAGGGGGGTCTTGTGCCCCGAAAGTGTGAGATCGGGCTTCCAAAATGGCACCCTCGTTCGATTGGTGGGTGAAGCAAACCCACCGGGGCACGCCGGTGGTTGTGAAGATGGAAAACCCCAACTGGTCCATGGTTGAGCTCGAGGGTCCATCCGAAGACGATTTCCTCATCACGACCGAGCCTTCCGGGTCGGGTCGCGCCCGGGACAAAGGCCACAGAGGCGGTAAGAATGCCAAGCAACTCACCTGGGTCCTCCTACTCAAGGCCCACCGCGCCGCCGGCTGCCTGACTTCCATTGCCTCTGCAATGTTGAGCCTCGCCGCTGCGATCCGGCTCCGCGTGGCCTCGGGTCGGACTGACGTTGAAGATGACGGCAATGAAGACGAGAACGAGAACGATGGTGGCGGTGGCTGCAGAGAGAAGGAGAATCCCACCTTGAAGACGAGGTTCTACTTCTGCATCAAAATGTTCCTCTGGCTCTCGGTACTTTTGCTAGGAGTTGAGGTTGTTGCGTTCTACAAAGGTTGGCATCTCGGTACTCCGCATTTCGAATTCCAGTTGCAGAGTTTGTGGGCAACTCCATTGGGGGTTAAGGGTATGTTCGACTGGATTTATTCTCGTTGGGTTTTGGTTCGGGTGGAGTACCTCGCTCCTCCTCTGCAATTCCTCGCCAATGCGTGCACCGTGCTGTTCTTAATCCAGAGTGTGGATAGGCTAATCCTATGTCTGGGATGTTTGTGGATCCGATTGAAGAAGATCAAACCGCTTCCCAAACAAGATGACACCGGTAAGGATCTCGAATCGGGAGAGAATAATGGCTACTTCCCAATGGTCCTTGTTCAGATCCCCATGTGCAATGAAAAGGAGGTAAATCAAATTGAAATTTCCACTTCGGGTTTTTCTCATTCTCGCTGTTCAGAAATACTTGAAACAATTATTTACGTATAGCTGTTAAAGTTTTTTATTTTTTTGGGTCGGTGGTGCTTTCAATCAGGTATATCAGCAATCGATTGGTGCAGTGTGTAATTTAGAGTGGCCGAAATCGAAGCTGCTGATACAAATTCTTGATGATTCTGATGACCCAACAACGCAATTGATGATCAAGGAGGAGGTTCATAAATGGCAGCAAGAGGGTGCTCACATTGTGTACCGACATCGGGTCATTAGAGATGGGTACAAGGCTGGTAATCTTAAGTCCGCAATGAATTGTAGCTATGTCAAAGACTATGAGTTTGTTGCCATTTTCGACGCTGATTTCCAGCCCAACCCTGATTTCCTCAAACTTACAGTTCCTCATTTTAAGGTAGGTAATCATGAGTTGCTAAAATTTCTAGACTTGGATGGGAATTCGAAAATGCACAAGGAATCTAATGCTTATGTTTATCTTTATAATTCACTCGGAGTAAATTGAATGGAGTTCTCGTATCCTGACACAACAGGATAATGAGGAAGTTGGATTGGTCCAGGCAAGGTGGTCCTTTGTGAACAAGGACGAGAACCTGTTAACGAGGTTGCAGAATATTAACTTGGCCTTTCATTTCGAGGTAGAGCAACAAGTGAATGGTATTTTCATTAATTTCTTTGGTTTCAATGGAACGGCGGGTGTGTGGAGAATCAAGGCCTTGGAGGATGCTGGTGGGTGGTTGGAGAGGACCACCGTGGAGGACATGGACATTGCTGTCCGTGCTCATCTTAAAGGATGGAAATTCGTTTTCCTCAATGATGTCGAGGTACTGCTTTCCCTCGTTAGCATATGTTATTGGATTTGTTTTGTGCTGTCAAAATAGTTCCTCGGAATTGGTAGTTATCTTTTTGTTTTCAACTTCAGTGCCAGTGTGAGTTACCGGAATCATATGAAGCTTACAGGAAACAACAGCATAGATGGCATTCCGGACCTATGCAGTTATTTAGACTTTGTTTACCTGATATAATCAGAGCTGAGGTATATTTAGCCTTTAGTCTTTGGATTGTTGTTTTCTTTAAGTACCATTCTGTTCGCCCAAATTTACGTGTTTTAAAATCATGATGGAGTGTAATTGCTGATGTGGCCCTGATCAATTTTTGGTTGATGCCAGATCAATTTTGGGAAGAAATTCAACATGATCTTTCTCTTCTTTCTCCTCAGAAAACTGATACTGCCCTTCTATTCCTTTACCCTTTTCTGCATTATACTCCCCATGACAATGTTCATACCTGAGGCCGAGCTTCCTTCATGGGTTGTATGTTATATCCCAGCCACTATGTCTTTTCTTAATATCATTCCAGCCCCAAAATCTTTCCCATTTATCGTCCCTTACCTTCTTTTTGAGAACACCATGTCAGTGACCAAGTTCAATGCCATGATTTCTGGCCTATTCCAACTCGGAAGTGCCTATGAGTGGGTTGTTACAAAGAAATCTGGGCGTTCCTCTGAGGGTGATCTTGTCTCCTTGGTCGAGAAGGAGCCAACACATCACCGGGGGGTCTCGGTGCCCAATCTTAAGGAAATGAAGGAGGAAATTCTACAGCAAGAGCAAAAGGCTTGTCGAAAGAAGAAGCATAACAGGCTCTATACAAAGGAGCTAGCGTTGGCTTTCCTTCTTCTAACGGCTGCAGCAAGGAGTCTCCTGTCAGCTCAGGGAATCCATTTCTACTTCTTGCTATTTCAGGGGATATCATTCCTTCTGGTTGGTTTGGATCTCATTGGCGAACAGGTTCGATGAACCAAAGAAAGGTAGGATTGTGATGCCATGGATATCGATGTTACAAGTACAGGCAACATGGGTGGATATGATATGTGAATATGGCCGAGCGAAAACAGCTTTGAAGAAATTGTAGAGGATGAGAGTGGTGCTTTTATTGCTTGTCCTCCACCCTCCAGATCCCCGGTCGGAATGCACCCGATACTAAGAAGAAATTGTGTTATATGCCAGAGTGGAGTGAGACTTTCAATCGGAGGAAGACTCCAATAGAAGATGGTGAAGCTCTTCAATATGTGTAAGGTTTATTTTATTATTATTATTTTTTTCCATTTTGTAATCCTCCTATGTTGTGATTCTTTTGTTTTTGGGTCGATTCTTTTGTATGAAGAAAAAGGTGGTTCAAAGTTCAAACATCAAAAAAAGAGATTTTAGTAAAAGCTTAAATCAGAGAATAGTGGCACACTTCTTGGTGCTTTACTCAAGTAGTCGATAATGTTAGTTTTTTTTTTTAAAATTCCGTAGTGGTGGAAGTAGAGTTTGTTGTTCCCCTGTGCGAGGAGGGCCTACAGGCTTCGGTTTTTTAGATGCTAAAGTTGAATCAATCCTGTATTCGATGTTAGTGACTGAAATTGTTTGTCCCCTTACTTTAATGTGACGTAGAATGAGTTTTTTTTTTTCTTTTTTGAATAATCTCTGAAGGCCGTAGAAGGAGTTTTGATTGCAAGTTGCATCCCCTTTAAAACCCACCGCCAAAAGGGAAAAAAGGAAATTACAACTAGGGTTTTGTTTTTTGGAAAGAGCCAGAAGTCACTTTGTTTTTGTGATTCCATTCCAAATTTATTGAAATGCTCTTATTTATGGCATAGAAATATCGTGGTTACAACGAATCTATTTTGGGGATTACGAATACAAAAAAACCACCCCAAAAACCAAACCGACAAAGGTAAAAAAATCAGAAAACAAAACATCATCTAACAGGCCTAAAAACCAGAAACGACTAACAGGCCTAAAAAGAAAAAACAAAAACCATAACAAGTGTAACAAACCACAACCAAGCAAAAAACCAAAACCTACAAGAAAACTACCTGCATGGCAAAAGAAGCTCAACGCCGAACCTTTAGATACCTTCGAACAGCAACCCAGCATCAAACGAAAAATCAGCGCAAACCAAACAATCAGGAGACTAGAAACTTGCCAATTCCATCCAATCCATCCTATACAAACCACGAGCCTCTCTAGATAACAGACGCACCTCCCTAACTATATTGTTCTCCTCCAAAGCACCCCTCCTTGCAAGAAGGTCAGCAATCTTATTCCCCTTTCTAAACCAATGAGCTATAGTATAATCAAAATCATCCAACAACCTGGACAACTCATCCCAAAAATTCCACAAATATCAAACATTACAAGATTTATTCAAAATCCAATTCACCACCACTAAAAAATCACTTTTTATATCAATACACGTGTAACCCAAAGCTTTACAAAAAGTTAAACCTTGCAAAATGGCTCTAATCTCAACCTCATTATTAGTACGAACTCCAAAATGTTTAGAGAATGCAAAAATTAATTTCCCATAACAATCATGAAAAATACCTCCACCTCCACCTCCACCTCCACCTCCACCTGGACCCAGATTCCCAAGACTACTCCCATCAAGGTTAAGTTTCAACCTTCCCCGAGGAGGTCTCTCCCATCCCACCACCTGCACCTTCCTCTTCCTAGGTTCAATAAGATTTACACCAATCCGAGAAGACAACAATCTATCTTGATTCGGCAGCTTCTCCACCTTGCCCATATTATTAGAAATTGCTTTAACCCAATACATAATAGAAGCAACAACCATGTTGACAGACTCAAATTTCCCTTCCATCTTGGCTAAACAATGTTGGTTCCACAATCTCCAAATAACCACAATCGGCAATAAGCTCACCAAAAAACTCATTTGGATTTGTCGAGAAGCTTGGTTAAATGAAGCTTGCACTCTTTCTTGACAACTTGAATGTAAAGAACTGCATGGGAACAAAACCCATTTATCTTGTTTCCAATTTAGTCCTTTTGGAAAATAAAACCTTTCAGGATCCTCTCCATATATGCCAGTTTCAGGTGGGATAATATTTATTAGTAAAATGATTGCCTAGGATTCTGTCGATTTGAGGAGTGTAATAGTCTATTGAATTCAAAAATCAAAAGCATTAGCTAAACCAAAATTCTGGCGCAGTAGCTGGACTCTTTAACTATAATTTTATGGCCCTTTACTTACATCTCTTCATTATATTTTTTAAAATTTTCTTATAAAATATATAAAATAAGTTAGTTTTTTCAAATATTAAAACAATAATAATAATATAAAATAATATCTTATTAACATTTTATTCAACATATAAAAGTATTACATCTTAACTCATTTTTACTATCCAAACAGAGTCTTAAAAATTTTCCGATTGGATTTTGTTTCCAAAACTGTGGGTAAAATGTCTGATAAAAAAAACATAAAAGGAAAAAAGATTGAACCCCACAGTTCAAGTCGATTCAGTGTTTTCGGGGAATGCTGCAGCAAAATTAGGAATTCTTCTACTAACTAAACAGACAACAATTTACATCGTGTAAGACTGCTGAACAGATTTTAAATTATTTTTAAGAGATCCAGCTCATCTGCGAATTGATGGGCACGTGTAATATTGGCTTTCGGAAGCGTGGATCTTCGTCAGGTTGCAGTGTAGTGCGCGGGGGACCAATATGGTTATGAAATTCCCTATCAACGACAGACTGTTATACTTGATATGGCCTGAGCGCAATATTCGAATGCATAATTTTAACTCATATGATCAGTCTATTGATATACTTTAGATTAATTTTCATTTTAGTCGGAAATAGATTATATAGCATACTTTATTCTCGGTTGTCTTTTGTAAACAATTAATTATCTACTAATTTCTTGTGTTTTATTATTTAGCTGTACTCACTACGATATATTAATTATGACTTTTCCAAACATCTAAACAAAATATAAAATAAAAATACCACTTTTTTTAATTTTTAAAATAAAATATTATTTTACTATTATTTACAGAATTCTCATCTTATCTTATTCTCTAAATATCCTTAATTTTATCGAATATATATATATATATATATTTATCCTCGTTTCATTAATTGGTGATGCTCATATTTGCCAGATTTCCACGTTGAAGTTGTCAACCAGTTTATGATAACCAGCCATTGGATAGCGATAGACTTGCGCGTTTGCTACCCTCTTTTGAGGAGTTCCCTTCGTGGACCAACATTTTCCTTGAGAAATAATGCTTACTTGAGAGAGAGAGAGAGGCTAGGCCATAGTTGCAGGGATAATCAGAGATACTGTAATGTTTATTGGCTAGTTTTTCAAAACAATATGATTGGGGGTTCTTTCAACAAGACAGAACTAATGCTGTCTGTCTTAAGTGGTTTAAAGTTGGTGTAATAGTTTTATAATCTGGAATTTGTTGAAGTTGAGTTTGATTTTCTCAGGTGGTGGCTGGGTGGTCCCACTCCACTGGCTATGGTTAAAAATTCGTTGGAAGACTCCTATAACTTAGAATGACACTCGAAAAGCATCACAGTTTGTCTCTTCAGATCACTCATGTTATATATAGATACGTTAATGCAATTGCAGATTGTCTTGCAAAAGATGGCGATCAAGGTTTCTTAACTCGGAATGAAGTTAATTGTTCCAAGTTCCGAACTGTTTATAAGGGTGTTGCTCCCACCAAAACGTGAGCTTGGAAATTTAAGTTTTTGGTTTGTTAAAAGTTAAATGAAAAAACAATTTTCCCGAGTGCATAGTGGGCCTACAAGCCCAGTAGAAAAGATAGCTTTACATCGTATCTAAGATTGCATTTGGGTAATTGAGTTTGATTATGTAAATAATAGTAAATAATAATAATAAACATTAGTAAGTCACTATCCAAATGGAGTCTAAGTCTTTTTTAAATGGGCACAAATAAAACAACGCATTTTAAAGTAGGCACAAATAAAATAAACTAGTCTTATAAAAAAAAAAAGAATCACAAAAACGTATTGCATTTATGGAGGATAATAACGCTATAGGAAAATTTATTGCGGATAATAATAAATATTGTAAGATTAAGTGCAATAAATTATAAATTGCAAGCAAAAGGTTAACTCAAAACTTTTGCTCCATTTATTAAAAGAGAATATCTTTCCACAAGGCCTTTCGATTTCTTTCAAATAATATCTTCCAATGGTGGCATGCCATGCCGACACCCATTGTGAGGGGAGGCCCCTCCGAAGGGAGGCCCAGGCTTAAGAAGACCAATTCAGGCAACTGTCGAAGCAAGTTGAGGGCCCAAACTAGGAAATCATGCATGAGCCCATTATTAGCTTGCTTGTCTAGAAAGATCTTAGACCTAATCCGGTCTTGTGCTAGGACCCACCACAGAACAACAATCATTTGAGACCCAAGTAGGTGGTCGAGCCCTGCAACAAGGGACTCAGCAGACAACTAACACAGAATATGAGCGGCTGAAACACACTGCATTCAATGCGAATTAGACCAAAAGCACACCGCATTCACTGTTGGACAAGTTGGACACATGTTACATATAATGCGTGCCGAGAAACCTGAATACACTGTGGTGGCAATCAAAGGTGGTAGGTCTAGCCTAAACTAGACATTCATCCCTCAACTCCTCTTCGAAGCTATGTCCAAGTCAAGCCTGACGTGCCTTGCTGATGCCAAATGACGATGGCAAGTTTGACTCGTACAAGAAATTCGTCCCTCGACCGCACTTGGGGGTCGTGTTTGAGCTAGGCCTGATAGCTGGGATCAAATGACGATGGTAGGTCTGCCTTGGACAAGACCACTCATCAATCCCTCCGAAAATTGTGTCCAAGCCAGGTATAAATACAATCATTCTACCCACAAAATAAAGGTTAATTTTTCTCTTCTTCCACTTGATTCATTCCAGTTTCCTTATCTTCCAAAACACTCCCTACTAATTTTGGCATGGAAGAGAACTCAAAGGTCTCAAAAATACATTCTTTTTCCTATTGCAAGTCCTGAGAGTTTGGGCTGCCGTGGAATTATTCAGACCATGAAACACGACATCAACACCCATATTCAGAAGTCTGGAATGCACTGCAGAGGAATTTTTTTTTCCTCACTCTTAAATCCCTCCCTCCTGATCTCTCTCATTCCTCACAATCCAAGTTCTTGCCTTTTCGTGTCAGGGCCATCAATGAAAAGCTCTAAACTTGAGAAAGGAAAGATTTGACTGATGGATTTTTTGAGTCCAACTCCAAGTTCCTAAAGCCCTGGCAACTACACTAGGTGCCGTAGCTTTAGTCCTACACTTCTCGAATTTGATCATGGTGATCGAGAAGATGATGAATTCACCACAATTGGTCGGTGTGGGTGCCATGGATGATCTTTACGCAATGTTACCAAGTAGTATATGTTCAATGTTTAGGTATAGGTTGAATGGATCTGCAGGATTTCGACAAGCAATCTAGTTCTTGTTGGGAGTGGAGGGAGGCCTTGGGAATGATCTTGGGTTGGTTGCCACCATTATCACATAATATGATAAAATTGCTAAGTGAAAAGAGCTTTGAGCAACAAACTTTGGTACTCAAACAAACTTGATGCTAGAAGCTATTTTTTGTGAACAAAGAGAAGATTGAGACTACCATTACCAAACTATTAGTGGGATTGAATTACATATGGAAGTTCGAGAGGAAGATCACTACTAAGGCCCTATTCGAATCTACCAACTTCAATGGGATCTTGAATGCCCTGACACGATGGATTGAAGGGGTGCATTGGTCTAGTCTGGAGCTCCTCCACCAGTATGACTGTCATACAACATGCGGCAATGGGGTGGGTGCCAGGTGCGAAGTTGTCGAAGTGGGTCTCTCTTCACAAGAGGAAAACACATACACGGAAAAAAAAAAAAATGGGAGTTTTGCTTTTGCTATGTTGTGATGCCGTGCAAGAGTTTTCTATGAGGAGACTGATGTGTGTCAACACCAGCCTAGCAATTGGCTGCCGTTAAACTCACAAGTTCGGCATTACCATATTCCAAAGTGAAACTGTTTGTTAAAAGAAAGGTATTCCTTAGCCGAGAATGACCAATAAAAATGGAGTTTCGTCCCTCTTATTCAACCAAAAAAATAAGTATTTTCGAGAGGCTTTCCGTAGTACATTATATTGAAAAAGAGATTTAATTTTGAAAACTCAACAGAGAGTGGTTGTAGAGGGAGCTTCAAGTAGCTAGAAGCTAAAAGAATGGGAGCTGTGGACAAACAAATGGCCTTTTATTGCATGGGAGTGTAACCAGTCTTTCGGGATTTGGCATACATATGAAATGATTTCTTGTCCATATATTCTCCTAAATTGATGTGCCCTACAAAGAATTGAAATCTTCCCCAAAGCTCTCACAAAGTTTCACACATGATCCCTCTAATCTACAGCAACAATTCATAACAATAATTTCCATCAATCAAAGACTCGCGTTTTTGACTGAATATACATGGTTTCTAATTCTAACAGGTCACATAATCTTCTGCTAAAACTTAGAAGAACAAACAGTCAGGAAATGATAGCCTATACAATAGATAATTCTTTCCCTTTGTAATCCACAGTTAAAATTTGCAGCCAACTTGATATATTTTATATTCTTTGTTAGCAGGAAATCACACTTCTCTCCTCCTATCATTGAAATTCCGGTTTCAAATTTCCTGCCGAACATCATAAGTATGTCAAGGTTAGTAGAATGTGGAAACAACACCCTGCATGGATCTCAAACAGATCTCTGGAAATTACCATTTGATCCCAAATTGTCAACTGCTGGACAAGAATTAAATCCCACTTGGAAAAGACTCTGGAGCTCATTGTCTATGACAGTCTGCATGTACAAAAACATGCCTTGTATTTAATATTAGAAAGAGGAAAAAGAAGGGAAGCATGAGTTGATGAAACTAGACTTCACCTGGGGCAGCAAGGGATATTTTGGAGTTGTACTGGGGATACTTGGGTAGGTCCCTTGAAAAATTCCACGTGGATAACGGTGAGAGGAAATCATTCCCGGATCAAATCCTAGAATAGCTCCAGCGCCACCCCGTGAATGAATTATCTACACAGAAGGTTTTCTAAGATGAACTTGGTTCTGTTCAACAAACATATTTGTAATACGGTTTAATTTATGAATTGAATCCAGCAATAGGGTGATATGGACTTACATCTTTTGACAAAATCTGTTCTATATCAATGTTCAGTTCTGGATTGACAGTGGCAAGTTTCATTGACAGAAACTGCAACATGATAGATGGCAAGCATATTTTACTTAGCATTAGAACAGTCAAGAGCCAGACCATCATAGTTGTAAGATCGAATTAAATTTATAAATGAGATGTATATTCTCGTTAGGCATTTCCTGTATTCTTGTTAGATATTTCAACTAAAAATCTGTTATAATGCAACAAAATAGTCGAAACTCTAAACATGCTGTTCATTTGGTCGGAGCAACTTTCTCTTGGAAAAGTAGACCTCAGTTGTTAAAAATTATAGAAGATCATTAACTGGGTACCGAACGAGGGAGGAATCTCTTATATCAACGAAGATGGCCTTTTGTTGTCATAACTCCCTTTTCATTCAATTATTTACTCGCTTAGAGGTTTCAGCAAAAGCTTCTTTGATGTTTGCAATGCGAAATTTGTTCAGCAATGCTATAATTAGTCTCAAGCAGTCCCAAATTGTTTAGAAACTTATCATAAGAAAAAAATGAACAAAGTTCCTTTTCTTAGAGTTGCAAGATAGCATACCTCAACTTGTTGTTGCAGTGACTGCACGTAGTTTATAATCTCATCAAGCATTACCGCTTTCCCAGTGATCTAAAAGAGTAAATAGCATCAAATTAATGAATATACAGATGAAGATAATAGATCGTTCGAAAGACTGACTCCCTCCAAATACCTTATTGCACCCAGGAACTAGTTCTTGAAGCAATCTCATCCGCTCACTAATCTTTTCTCTTCTCACCTGCAAGAAGCGAGTTCTATCACTCCAAGCTATATACAAAGGAAAAACTTCTCTCACAACCGGTAAACATGGTGTTAAGAAGGTACCCTTTCTGCAAGGCTATGACTGTTTGTGGCCTGGCCCCTTCGGGCTCTTACATGGATGTAATTTTCTCTAGAAGCATCTCCACTGGAAGTATCTTTAGCTTGTTTACCCCGCAAATTTGAACCTTTGATCTGTTCAATTTTTGGTTTCTTCTCATCAGGTTCTTTTAGAACATCAGAACTCTCCCGAGAAAGATCCTTCTGCATTTCCCCCTCGGCCTTCTGCCATGGATAACCAACCAAGCAATTTCGTTCTTGAGAAAATAAATAAAATCAAAGGATAGCAAAATCTTCAAGATACTAAATGCTAATATAAAATAACTCAGGCTACCTGATGCGTGATGGGCGAATTCTTGGAATCAGACGCCCGTTTCCTTCTCTTTGCATTAGGTGAAGAGCCTATAGCACCCTCACATGAAATTTGGGGATCATCTCCAGACAGTACACCATTTGTTGAGGATATTCCAGTGTCACCCACTTTGAGTGATGCATAATTCTGAGGGCACCCAGAATCAGCAATCTGGCCACAGTCGGGAAAGCCAAAGGAGTTGGCCATTTCTGAGAAGCTCCCACTTCCAAAGCTCGGAAGCTTTTGCACTAGTTCGACAAAGCTGGAATTGGATGGGTATGTGCTACCATTTCCCTGATTTTCTAGTGCAACAGGGTAAGGTGGATTGGCAAATTCACTGTGAGAAACCATGGAAGAACCTCGAAAATTCTCGTTTTGACTCAAGGAAGCAAGTGGATCCCAACCAGAACTAAAGAAAGAGTCAGCTCCATTTGAAGATTTATACATGGAGACAGAACTCATAATCATTCCTGAAATCTTTTCAGGAAGTGGGTTTGTGCTCATTCCTAAAGATGGACAATGCAGATTATCCTCACCTCCATGTTGAAATCCCATATCCTCATCTTCGTGACCATCCATCTCCTAAATTCAAAAGTAGGCCAACAGAACCAAGGAAACTCACTTTTCTCCTGAGCAAACGAAACCCGACCAAACGGTTGCTTCAGACCAGGACTATAGATAGAGATGATGAAACAGAAGAAACTATTTAAACAAAAAAAAAAACAAAAAACAGAAGGTAAAGTGGGTTTTGACTAAAATTGACTGGTGATATCTTGCAGGACTCAACAAGGAACAAGCAACCTTGGCAGCTTTAGAGAACTTATCGAGTGTAAAGCAAAAGAAGCCTCCTATTGCAGCATCCTATAGATACAAAGTAAAAGGACAATTGCAAATCTATCAGGCATAAAATCCAAACGGCATCAGCAAATTACCTCTTTCTTTCGAAAACCCTAGGATCGAGCCTACTCCAAAGCTAAGGAAAATGCTTGCCACAGACAGGAAAGTGAACCTTTCAGAGTATAAAGTAGACTTAGACAAACGATGGAATCAGCTAATTAACAGCTCACCAGACTAGCAGAAATAAAGCAGATTCCCTTTTCCTCTTTTGTTTGTGGGAATTGGGAAGAACTGAAATTTTCCTTTCCTCCACTCAATCAGACACCAATATGATTGATTTAAGAAAGCTTTGATATATTTTCAAGCAAGACTTGACTGACAATGATCACTTTAAACTTGAAGCAATGAATATGGAATGGAGTAGTGCCCAATGAACTAAGAACCAATTCTTCGACTTTCGAAATAAAGGCCCAACAAACCCAATAACCAAGAGATGTAAGTTGCTGAAAACCCTTTTCAGGTTTTTCTCAGATGGGTGGGTACCTGAAGAAGAACAAAAAGCATAAAGTTTTAACTTGGACTGTGCAAGAGCCAAGAACTGAATTAGGGGCAGCGTTTTGGCAGCGGAACCTGAATTCCGTATTTTATTATATTATGCCTTCATGGCACCAAATGCTCGCTCAAAATCGAGAAGGAAAACCAAATTCACAAATTGGGTAGTTGCTTAAATGGGCAGAGGAAAGCATCAAAATTAAACTTTTATAGATCCCATCCCGGAAAATGTAGTGAAATATTAGGGGGCCTAGAGATAGGGAGGAGAGACAAGCCGGAAGAGAAAGGCTTTGTTTACCTGCCCAAGCTAACGAGTGAAATGTAAAGATTTTAAAAGAACAAACTACGGCCAACTGCTGTTAGTTGTTAAGTGAATTATTACAGAATCTAATCACTTATGCTTCCACACTTAACTCTTGTAATCTCTCTCTTTCTTTTCTTGGATTACAATATTATACTTTACGAGGCTTTTGATTTTTTTTTTTTTTTTTAAATTTTCCCTGTCAGAGGGGATTGAGAGTGTTTGGAGGCAGGAGGGGTAGTTCTCTTCCAGGCCAAGCTTGCTTGCTTCTTTGATATAAGACTTAAAAAAAAAAAAAGAAAAAAACTGACACTTGCCAACTATTCCAACATCTCTTTGCTGTACACACTCATTTTTCTAGTGCCAACTAACCTCTGTTATTTCTATTTGGAACACACTTTATGTACCTAACCTCCATCATTCTCCATGAACACCACCATATTTCTCCATGAACACAGGTTCAAGTTGATGATCCATTTGAACAAGTGTGTGGCTGAGATTAAACAGGTTAGAGTGAATAGTGTGGTTTGCTTTGATTAAAAAAATAAAGAAATAATAATGTGGTTGCACTGTTGCAGGGCAGAATATGATTTGTTACTTTTATTCTACATATAAATATGTTGTGCCAGCAGCAATCTTATTCGTTTACTTTTGAGGAAGGGAGCTTAGCCTTAGGGTCTCTCAGGAACACAAGGAATAATGGAATCTAATCATCCAATTTTACCTCCTTGTCATTGTACGATTTCCAGCTGTAGATGTGCGGCTCTTTTTTTTTTCTTTCTTCTTTTTTCCCTTCCCGGAGTAGCTGTATATATCATTTTCCATATGTGAAAGCCTCAGCCAACTAACCCAGTCAAACCAAATTATATGGTCAAACTTCTTTCCGGATGTGATCTCGCTGAATGGATATCAAAATAATAATAATAATAATAATAATAATAATAACCAGATTATTCCGATGTTAACGGCTAATTTGATCCCAACCCCTGATGATGATTCAGTGCAAGACACCACCTAAAAAAAAAAATTTACTCTCCTGATATATTTTGAAGCAAAGAGAAATTCCGTAGGGTGATGCTTGGAGACGGATGGATGCAAAAATAAGTTTTCCACGGGCCAATGAAAACTTATCACGTAGGCACTCTAGAAAAATTGTAGATGAGATTGCATGTACACATAAACCTCTCATTTCTCTTCCCTACGTTTCGATAGACCATCTGCATTTTGTCGTGGGTTACCTCTATTAGAGTTTTTGTATATACTTGTTGCCGCCAATCAAACCCTGAACTTTTCTCTCCCTTTCGTGGAATGGTAATAAAAAATAAAAAAACCATTTTGTCCTGGAGGTCACCCACGACGATTCCTGCGCAGCTATTTTTACTATAGATGTTACCTTCTCCGGAATTAGATCATGCGGATAATTAAAGAAAAAAATGAGTTAGTGATTAATAGAATATAAAGAAACTAATTTTTAGCGAAGAATATGTAGAAAATGGATTTACGATTTGAATACAAATGAGTCTAACGAAGGAGAAATGAGAGATTTCTATGCATACGAGCTCATCTTTCACTCTTTTAGAATGCCTATGTGGCCGGTATCTATTGGCTGGTGCAAAAGAGAGTTTCAAACCCATCCGGTTTCAAGCTTTTTTTCATTCTTTTTATCCTAAAGCTCGTGAAATTATACTTTCAATTTATTTTGAATCAAATACTGATCCTTCATGAGCTGCGAGAATACATATTCTAATTATTTCTAATGGTAATAGCGTTCAGTATATAAGCCAAATCTAATTACATTTCGTGTCTAAAATTACTGTGTTTAAAATTTTTAAAGAAATTTACAGTGCAAACATCTTTCTTCCGCTGTAGAAAGGAAGTAAGTTGTAAAATCAGAATAGGGAAAATAACAAAAAAACATAAATTCTAGTCTTTAATCAAGGAAAATAATTCATATTTTTTAATCTTTTTAATTATTAGCGTATGAGGTTTGAAACTTCATTTTTTGCTATTCAGGCCTATTTGAATTTGGAGATGAGTTGAGTTTATCTCAACTTATCTCAAATTTAACATTATATTTTTTTAAAATTTTTATATAAAATATAAATTATTTTTTCAAATTCTAGTATAATTCTTTTCAAATTTCAATTCAATTTTTTTTTTAATTTTAAAATAATAATAATAATATTTTATTCAATTTTTAAAATTAATTTTAACTAATCTCATTTCAATTCTAAATGCAAACTGGGCCAATCAAAATAATGAAAAAAGAAATCTCATTTTATTTTTGTGGGAAAAAAAAAAAAGCGATAGGGATCGGAATTATTTTTTAATTTGTTAGAGTGGGACCCGCTCTAAGTTCTGCATAGTCGAGGGATCTATGGGAAAAATGATTGGGATGTTACACCAAACTCATAACTCGGCCCAAAATCATTATTCTCGGTACGTTCCAAAAGTGACGGGGCTGGGCTAAAGGTAACTCTTCTCCCTTGTAGTGTTTTTTGAAAGTGACATGGTTCATTACTACAATGTTCTTATTTTTAGAATTTTTTTTTTCTTAACTCTTATTTTTAGAACTTATTTGAGTTTTGTTTGAATTTACTATATTTTAAATTGTAATAATAGTTCACTGAAAAAATCTATAAATATTATAAAATAATTGTGTCTATATAACTTTTTAAACTCTTTCACTCTTATATTTGCTCTATATAATTTTTTTGAAAAGTCTTTTTTTTTTTCAAACTTTTACTCAGAATTTGATGATTCACAACATTTTGTATTATCTTAAAGTTCGTAAAATTTTTAAGAAAACCTTGATCCGTTTGATTTGGACATTTCTTTTCTTTATAATATAGTCGCAACCTTTGAATCACTGGCTTCACTCAGAATTAATTAAATGTTGTATAGAGCAAATATTTATTTAATAAGACCCCCAAATCCATTTGTAAATTTTAATTGAGGACCCTCAGATTCAATTTCAGTAGGAGATAATAGGTTGCTTAATTTCTTTATTTTTATATAAGAGTGGGGGTTTGAACCTAGTTTTCTAATTTGAAAACTAGACTTTAGAGTATTGGTATTGGATCTATCAAAATTTCTTTTATTTTATAAAAAGTATAAATTTGATGAAAAACCAACACCTCCACATTCAACTCTACATTAGATACATCATTTGACTAATCAAAATAATAATGTAACAATATTTTTTTAATAAAGTGGGGAGAGAAAAAGAAGGAAAACAAAGTGAGGAAAATAAAATGCATTAAATAATTAGTCTGGAGAGTAAATAATAATCCTTTAAAGATGAAAGATGAACCTAAGTGGAGAGAGAAAAATGAGGAAAAAAATAAAAGAAAATTGAAAAAAAGAAAGTGAGGAGAATAAAATGTATTAAATAATTAGTTTAGAGTGTAAATAATAATCTTTCAAAAATAAAAGATGAATTTAAATTACTGTAACTCAAAATTATCAAATATAGAATTATTTGATGAGTCCAATATATAATTATTTTAGATAAAATCAGTAAATCTGATAATTTTTTGATGAATCTAAAACCAATGCCCTTGTACCATTTGATGCTGAGTCCAAAGGACCTTGGGGCCTGTAGGTTTGCTTAATTGTTCACGTGAGAACCCCCAATAATTTCCCTACTAATAACAAAAGAAAGAAAAATAAAAGTTCAATTATTAAATAGAGTTGCAAATAGTATTTTTAAAGAGAATGATTCTGTTTAGATTAAATTACGTAGAAATGAGTATCATTAATTAACTTATTCCACTAGCTCTTTGGATAACCAAAAAATGGTTCAAATTAAAACAAAAATGATTGGGAGCATCCACACTCATCACACTCACTCTCACATGAACAGTACACGTGTACTGTTCATGTGAGAGTGAGTGTGATGAGTGTGGATGTTCTCTAGCATTACTCAAATTAAAAACACTCCCGATCTGGGATTTTATCATGATCCAATCACAATACGTCAACAATTATTGGCTTCCATGGTATAGAAAGACCATTGACCCACCCGAAATGCGTAGGGTTCAATTTAGTGGACATTGGCCAGATGGGACCTGAGAAATCATGTGTTGCATGCATTAAACATCATAGAAAAATAAATCAAGCTTTCTTTAGGTTCTTATTTGAACACGACAAACTGAAGTGAAAGAGATACGCATGAAGTAAATCATAATAATTATTATTTGAATAGATATTTTTATACGAGTAATCTTATAGTCACAAATAGATTATATAAAGATAATTTTTTAAATTAATGTAGTTTCATGTTATTTGTCAGATCTGTTTTATAATAAAAAAAAATTATAATCGGATAAATTATATTAAGCTATATCAATTTATGAGATTATCTTTATATGACTACTTTGTGACTAGAGTATTATTTTTTATATATAGAAAAGTGTACAACAAATTGTTTATGAGCCATCAACATTTACAATAAAGGAGAACAAAAGGGAGGGCCCATGATCACGCGTGCATTGCGCATGATTGAGCTTGCGGTGGGCCTAATCCCACACTTGTGGTCCTGCCTAAAACCCTAATTAGCAATGATGGGTTTGATACATCTCTCTCAAGATTTTCTCCCCAACCCCAAATTTTTGAGCGTAATAAGAGTACTGTTTAGTCCTTTTGTTCAGGATAAATTAATCACTTTCAGTCTCTGCTTTACAAAGTTGACAGCCCATGCTTGATGCTCACTTATGCACACTGATGATCTTTTTTGCCAGGAAGATTTATACTTTCAATGAAACTTTCTCTGTTTCTTTTTCAAAAAGTTGCCAAAACCCTCCCCACTTTCCACTTATACAAAGCTATCTAGTTCTTAAAAAGGAAAACCAAGAACATCCATTGCCTCTGTTTAATAATGGGCGACTGGACTATTGGAGTCTGAATGCATGGAACAATTCACTAGGTCTGGCATTAAAAAATATGAGTACTATGGTTATAAAGTTTGAGCCCATAATGGATATTGGGCATTATATTGATCATGAATCAGATACAAAGAATCTCAAATTCATTATTCATCTATATATATATATATATGTGTGTGTGTGTGTGTGTGTGTGTGTCATCCAATGAAACAGATCATCAAAGCATGCGCGCGCGAACAAAGTAATGATCCTCTAGATCACTTTTAAAATGAAAACATGTTATATAAAGGCTGCTGTTAATTGAAACTGAAAACATTAATGATGCCTGCTAGCTATATGTTAATTTGATGCAACTCAACAGACTCATGACGACTTTAATCATTATCCACAAACCACGTCCATGTTAAGAATTAAGTTTGATCTGCATATATTGCTGAGAATGAACGAAGAACATGAAGGATCCGAGTGGTACTAAGAAAAGTAGGGTTTTGGAACATGAAGATCGTAACAATATCTTTGTATTTTGAGCACCATGATTAGTTTAGATACTGAACATGATATATAGTTCAGGAACTTCGCGTCTTACAGATGACAAAAGTTATGCCCCAGCCCCCAGGTAAGTTAGATGTTTTTATATAAATAATTTTATAATCTGACGATCACTTCAACAACGTCTTGTAAAATTATTTTTATATAATTACTTTATGATAAAAGTATTTTTTATAAATAAATAAATATATGTATATATAGATTGGAATAAAGAATAAATAATATAATCTCGCCGAGATATGAAGTCTTGATCTTGCAGAGATACATATATAATCTATATATATCAGTCTTCGAACATTTATTCCAATCCCTTGACGCTGATCAGTTTCTGATGAAGGCCAGATAGATCATGATCCTTATTCCATTTCCCACGTCTCATGTGATGATATGCTGGACTTAACGTCCTGGAATGTTAATGAGGAATATTAGTATATCCTTCTGCCGCCTGCATGACTCCTTGTAATGCACTTAAAATGTCCCATACCATGCATGCATCCACCTGTTGATGCAGTTATACGGAACTCAGGATTAACTGAACTACGTAACTAGATATGTTTCCTGGAAAATAATACATAGCAAAAAATTGTGTGTAGAAATTGTACTGAAAATAGATTGTAGTTTATCTCTAATTGTATTTTGTGTTTTAATTTTTTTTAATTTTCAGTTCCCTTTGTATTGGGCCAATGGTTATTTCTATTTTTTATTTTTTTTTAATTATAGTTTATGTGAAAATTTAAACTTGTTCCTAAATTCCTATATGTAACAGAACCCATGCATGGTTCCTAGGGACTATACGTACTCTAGTCAATGCCGGATGAGATTTATGTAAAACGTCTTTCCCTCCAGTTTATATTAGGAACAATCTTAAAATTAAAAAAAAAAAAAAAAAAAGTCATACAGTACGTAAGCCCGTGCATTCCTTTTAAAAAAACAATTAAATATAAAATTCACATAAAAAAAAAACAATAAATTTCAGTAGTTTTTAAAAAAAGCACGGAACGCTAAAATAATTTATAACTATATTTAGTATTACTCAAGTTGGTTAAGGAATAGTGGTCTTAATTCTAACATTTTCTGCCCAAATAATTATATATTTGCCGATTCCCTGGCCCAATCCAAGACTGTAAAAACGTAGTCTCCGGTTAGGTCCAATGATGAGCCGTAGGTCTGCGTAAGAGGTCCACACCAGTCTTTTCTGGGCTCTCTATAACCTAATAATATAACTTTATTTTGGGCTTTTCTGCAGCCTTATAGTGCATCCACTCCACTACCGACTCTCGCAAACATTGCTAGCGAAAGAATAAAGCCCAAAAAGAGTTCGGCGTGTATGGGCTCGTGTCGGTGGAAAAAACAGTACGGGTTGACAATTTATATGCTCATTAAAAAAATTATAACTAAGGGCTTTAAATTTATTGTAGAAATAATGAATCTTTGTGAATTTTAACACATGTTTATGGATGTTCATTTGTTTTTATGGAGCAAATCTTTGGCAATTATATTTGATAATCATGAATAAAAACACAAATTAAAAAAGAAAAAAAAAAAAGATCCGAAAAAGCTTCGATACAATATCATTATCAGATCATTGCAAATGGGAATGGAAAGAAAGTAATGGTGACGAGAGAGAGATGCCTAGAGGCTAGAAGAAGAGGTGGATTCCTCTGCTGCTAGATGCTGTATTGCTGTGACCTTCTCTCTCACTCTACCACACACTCTATGCCCCTCTCTACGGTCTCAGAAAAACAGAGACAGACCACACTTACGGCGGTACTGTATCATTAGAGAGTAGAGAGAGAGAGAGAGAGAGAGAGAGAGAGAGAGAGGACCGAGAAAAAGCCACGTAGGACGACAGGAGCAAGTAATAGCCGGATCACGAGGCGAAATGTCAGGGGCCAAAGATCCTGAGTTAGATACGTGAGTTGGACAGGTCCCTTCATTTTCTTCCTCTTTCTCTCTCTCTCTCTCCCTATGGGCTCTGTAGGCTTCCAGCCCATAAACTATGTACGGACGCCTCTACTTCTGTCTTGTCAGCTTCTCAGGTCAGAGCTGTGTCCCAAAACCTGTCCTTATCCTACCCCTTTTCCTACTCTCTCACAAGTTTCAACCTCCATTTTTGTTTCTTTCCTTCTACCCTATTAAACCTTCCCATATTGATTTAAAAAAATATATTAAAAAGCGACATTATTTGTATACTAAATAAATAAACAAAAAATAAACTTTATCTAAAAAGAAAAAATCTAAAAGAATTATTATCTATTTGTAGAATTTAAAAAAAAAAAAACCATACATACCATCATTTAATGCCTACGTGCGTATTATGAGGGTTAGTTAACTCAGCACGTATGTTTCTGTTGTCTACATGGCAATTTTGCCGCTGGACGGAGAAGAAATATAACATCTTTTGCCAAGACATGTATACCCAATTAGAATGTCTTGAGAAAATTATGCAATCCCAATGTTGTTGGTGGTCCGGGATTAAGATTTGAACAGTTAAATTAGGTGAGATCGATAATATAAAACATTTTGGGCAGATGTATAACAATTACTAATGTTGTCTGATACGGATGGAGTAGCCAGAGCCTTGTACGATAGCAGTCATGTGCTTGGGAAGAGCGAATACGAACAGTCATATATGAGACAAGAGAAGTAAACAAACCACGTATGTGATATCTTATTGATCATACTGTTGCCATTGACTGGAAAAAATGACCATTCATGTCAGGGGATGCTAACAAGCCAGCATACCAGTTTCATCATCCCCCCAAGGTTTTATAAATATTCTCGATTGTAGGGATCAGCAGCAGATGCCGGAAGGAAAAAGTAAGAAAATAAAAGAAAACAAATTTCGGTGTCTCCATTTAAAAATATATATATGTATGTATGCAGTATGATGTGCTTTGTAGTGGTTTGATTTTCTGAATGTGGTACAATGAGCGAGTTTGAACCAAAAAAAAAAAAATTATCCCGGCCGGAGGGTTTGAAACATTCTGATATTCTATTGACGGAGGTACAAATAATGATCTTTACAGTTTTTTAATTATATATATATATATATATATATGTATGAATGGATTCCAGAATTCCAGGTATAGGGTGGGCCACTCAGAAGACAACCCATTCATAGGCTTCATCTACTCTCTGTAATTTGTTAACAGTCATTCGTTTGAGAGCCCCACATAAAGTGAACTACTGTAACACCGGAGAAAATGGAAGTCGCTGATCGCCGCCAAAAGCAATTCTACTGATCGGCCACTGCATCCACATTTATTCATCCGTTTCATGTGGATTTGATTTTCTTTCTGCAAATTATTAGTAATATAAGTATCGCACTGTGCGTCATATTCTCGACCAGTACCGATCACTATCCACGCGACCGCAGCAATTAAATACTTTGGAAAAAAAAATTATATATGTGTATTTTCTGCTTAAGATTTATTACAATTATGCCAAAAGGTTTGTAATCAGATTAGTATAATTTTCAGACTTTTCACTCTTTAAAATAGAAGTCTGAAATTTAAAATCTTTCTCTCTAAAATGTATCCCAGATTAAAAAATAATATAAAAAAAAATTATTACAATTATATATGCCTATATGAGAAAGTCTCAAATTAGTAGATGCCATAAAAGAATAACAAAATAACACCTTGTAAGTAGTCAAAAATGAAGATAGTGAGATGGACTTTATGGCTTCGATTAACTGGTTTAATAGAGAGAGAAGGCGGAATATGGTCCTTGAAAAATTATTGGAAGGAATTATCAAATTGTCTTCAAGGTTAAGATATATAGACCTTAAACAATAAATAATTTTTTAGTAACAGACTTGATTACATTAAATTTTAAGTTATAAATCTTAAGATAAAAATAATATTTCTTACTGCAATTTCGAACATGCACATAATGTTCAAGTTATTAATAAGCGCTTTGAAATAATGAAAGATAGTTGCCGAATAAACTTAAGAGGATTAATTCACATGGATAAACTTGGCCCGCCTTATAAATTGCAGATTTCCTATTCGTGAAATTTGGTGCGTTTGAATATTGGGATGAGTTGAATAAAATATTATTAGAATATTAATTTTTAATATTATAAGTGTTTTGATATTTGAAAAAGTTGAATTATTTATTATATTTTATATAAAAATTAGAAAAAGTGTATAAATTTTTTTTAAAAATATATAATAATAAAATGAGATGAATTAAAGTAAATTTAAAAACTAAATTAGACCGTATTCAAAAATTTAGTCTTTTCTTTTTAAAAAATCTTTGAGCCATAAATAAGAATTTTTTAATAAATTGGAGGGCCATCCTCTTTTTTCTTTAAAAAAATATGTAGTAAAAAGTAACGAATTTGTCAGATATTTTTGTAAAATAAGTGGTTGATATATCATTTTTTATCACGTGCTACGATTTTAAGATCGTAAAAATTATTGCATGTTCACTATTCTAACTAATAAAGGTCTCCGGTATGACAAATACAATTATTGATATATTTGTTATATTTGTCAAGTTATGTACCAGATCAGCAGGCAATTCGGAATGGTAATGATATGGTACCACATAATTATTTTTTTAATATAATTATAGGTAAAAGAAATTGTATACTTATCATTTTTTAATATATAAAAAAAAAAAAAAACCCGAACACCTTCTTTTAATATATAGGTTGTAATGAAGAAAAAACATATATTTTAACATTTGAAAAAAAAAAACAAACCAATTTGATTCAAGTTGTAAAGAAAAAAATTAAAAAAATAAAACAGTGGGAATGAAAAAAAACAAAATTTTTGCATAATTTGCGGAACTGAATTGAAACGCAAATACGGGGATGCACTCGTGAATGCACAAGAATTATTGGACAAGAGAAGAAGGTCGTCTTTACTTGGCAGGACTTTTCTTCTCATAATCGCATTCGAGTTTTATTCATGTTGGTGTAATCCTCTCAATGAATGTCCATCCGTTTATGTTTTGTCTCAGTGATGTTGAGAGGGTATAGCTTTTTCATAAATAACAATCAACATGACATGTATTGGTGGTTTAGGATAATATAAATGATATTGTAATTATGAAATATGTAAACCGTATAATTGATTTTAAAAATAATTATTTTTATATTTTTTATAATGAATCTTGTTTATTTTTAAAATAATTGTATAATATTTATGCAATATACGATTGACTAGATGACAAAACATTTAGGCCAAATTTGAATTAGGAGATGAGATAAGTTAAGATGAGTTTAATTATTTTTTAATATTATTATTATTTTAAAATTTAAAAAATGTATATTAAAATTTAAAAAAACATATTAAAATTTGTGTTTGATATATTAATTTTAAAAAATATAATAATAAATTTAAAATTAGACGAAAAAATCAAACCGGCCTTTAAAAATCCTCTCCACTCATTCTCTCTCTCTCTCTCTCTGTTTGCAGTGCTAGACAAATATCGTGTCATATCCATTAATTCACCTGAACAAATTTCAGAGGGATTGGTCCAAATCAAAGGGCTGGCAAGCGGAAGGTCCCCTTGGAAGAAACAGGGCCCCTCTACAGGAAACATCCCACCACCCTTTCATTTATCCCAATCAGTTAATACATGATGTAAATACGTCCACAAGGTCCTTCCAATGCTCTTTAATTGGACAGCACCACCAACTTGAAAGTCTTGAATACCTATAGATATATATAATTTCAGCCATCAGACAAGAGGCCCTCAAGATATCGGGACCGTTTAGCTAAAAAAAAATGAAGGCTTTTTTTTTTTATAAAATTTTTTGGTGCAATGTGTTTGGACTATGTCATAAATCTGACTTCTGACAACCTAAATCCAACCATCCGAACAACGTTATTATGGCTACTATTATTAGGAGGATGATGACGGACATTAGTGTTATTTTATGCGGCAAGATTCGACATCGGAAGGTCCAGATCCACGATGATGGGGACCAGCCCAATCCTTAACACATGCAAAACATTAGTAGAGAGGAGAAGCAATACAAATGTAAGGATCCAAAAGTCCTTTTTAACAGCATGGAAACATTAAGTACAGAGCTGGAACAATATTCTTTTACTCTTTTATGCGGCAAGATGCGACGTCACAATAATACTTTGTATACTCTCTCTTTTTTTCTTTTTTTTTTATCACATGTACAAAGAATCCAAAAGTCCTTAGGATTCTGCTCAGCTCATACAAATTGAAGCTTAGTAAGAATGGGTTGTCGAACATGGTACTATATATAGAAGAATAATATGCTTATAATGAGAGCTGTACATGTGATTAAAAACAAATAACATAAAAAAAATACAGATAGAGAAGATTTATTGCATGAATTAAATAAATAAATAAATAAATAAATAAATAAATAAACAACCATTTATATTTCCTAGTACCATTATTGTCTAAACATATTTAGTTTCTGAATTAATTCTGATATCGTCCGGTGTATTGATAATTTGATACTGTCCAATTCCAAACATGCATGTTTATTTTCTTCGAATGATTATCGCTTATGACTTGTCTTCACCGAATACTAATGAAAACGGTCTCTTCTTTTTTCCCCCATTGTCGACTTGCGTTGAGATATCTGTGTCCGAATTTATATAGACTTGGCGTGGGCGGCGGCGGGGGATGCGAAATTAACAGACTCTGTCTTATATTTTTAAATGAAAAATAGCACACATAATATTAGAGTAATTACATTATATAAATTGATTTATAAGATAATTTTTTACTTTAAATCTTGCAAGCCAAATTTTATCATTTAAGTAATGTGAATTGTGTAATCTAAAAACCGATGAGAATATAGTAACTCTATTTAAATGAGATCAGATGTTATGAGTAAGAGTATTGATATTAGCTATATCAATTTTTTTTTTTTTAATTTTAAGATGGAGTGAAGTTTTAAAATTTAATTAAAAAATATATCTTCAGTAGTGTAGTTAAAAAAATAATGCTATTCAATCTAATTAGATGTCGATGATGATCAATACTATCTATAATTTGATCCAGCTCGAGCCCAACTATATGAATCCAGATAATATTGCAAAGAAGTTCGACGTTAACTTTGTTTTGGCCATCCAAGCTGTCAATCATATGGTTGTAATCATTTATGTTTGACTAATCTCAAAGGTTTGAAGAAAATTCGGATCGGTGATTCTACTTTATTATTAAAAATCAGGAAGTACCTATTTGCTTTGCATTCTTTTCCACGAGGCTTAGCAAGTCTTTTTGACCATCAATCTCTTTACTGTGGCCTTTTCCTCGTTGTTTTGTGGTTGTTGGGTTGTTTCCCTTTAGTTTTATCCCCTTTTTCTTTGTCCAATATTTGAGGTTTTTTTTTTTTTTTTCCTTTCTTTCTTTCTTTTCTTTGGTAGGGTTTTCATCATAATACTATTTCACACGATTACTGGAAAGGAAATCGTTTTTAAACCACCGCAATCTACAGGACATTTCACCAACTTAAAACCCCTAATTTTGCTAAAAGATCTAGGAACTTGAGAGATAAACCTGCATTTGTACGTTGCATTAATACCCAGCTGCTAGCGTTCGTGTTCTTGTTTTAAAACTATACTTCTCTTCACCATTTAGAGTATCATCTTTGTTCTCGAAAGATAACAAGCCTTCAAATATTCCGGCCGCATGTTTTCAAACTACACTGCACGACGTTCTCCGCCAATAACAGACCGTGCATGCGAATAATGTACTACAATTGAGTTAGATCAACTAAAACAGTAGTTGGGGATGGTCTCTATATGATCCGTCTCTCAACCCATTTACAGATAAAAAAAGTGATATATATACAACACAATTATACAATATATTTCACAAAAAATTGTTAAATGGAGAATATTTTTGTAAAGTATTGTATATGTATAAAATGTTTTACAAAAGTAGCTCTTATTTAATATTTGTTGTAAAATGTGTTGTATAATATGTTATGTGTGTATCATGTTCCTTTATAGATCTATGCCCTTTAGATGTCAAGAAAACCAAGTGAAATTACACTAGAGAGTCAGCAAATGAGAACATTGGCAATGGCTATGTATATCTTAATATTCACATAATATCTCTTTAAATTGGTCTGCATTATCTCTCAACCCATTTACAGATAGAAAATGATATATACACAACACAATTATACAATATATTTCACAACAAATTATTAAATGGGAGATATTTTTATAAAGTATTATGTATGTATAAAATGTTTTACATAATTACCTCTTATTTAATATTTGTTGTAAAATATGTCGTGTAATTTTATTGTGTGTGTATCATGTCCCTTTATAGATCTATGCCCTTCAGATGTCGAGAAAACCAATTGAAATTACACTAAAAAGTCAGCAAATGAGAGCATTGGTAATGGCTATGTATATCTTCATATTCACATAATATCTCTTTAAATTGGTCTGCATTAAATTATGCATATTCAAATTTATAATGGAAAAATTATTAGGTTATATTTAGTTTGTGTATGTCTGCAAAAAGTACTAAGTTGAATTATCATATTTATACATTTATGTTTATAAGTAGTTATGTTGAATTAACATATATTTATTAAAAATTATCATTTTTTTTTTTTGGAGAAGTGATACACACAACACATTTTACAACACAAGTTATAAAATAAAGATATTTCTATAATCTGTCTTAAAATTAACATCACTTTTCATAAATACCTCTACTTTATTATACATATTATATAAATTGTTAGAAATGGTGTAGTAGGTTTATCATTTCTCTTTTTTTTTTTTTTTAGCATTAGTTTTTAGCTGACTAATTTAAATAAACTTTTCAACTATCATAAGAATAAAAGTTGTAATGAAAGAATGGAAATAAATATTTAAATGAAATAAAGATAGATATGGAGAGTTTGTTATTTGTTGTTGTTGAAAAGTGATTAGTTAAATTTATAAAAGTGAATTCTTTAACTAAATTTTGGCCAAACTTTCGCTAAGCCATTATTAATGCTCTAAAAATATTAGTCACTTATCCTAATTAATAATTTTGATTGTTTTGGTTAACGTGGACTGTTTAAGTTAATTCTACAATAATGCATATATATAAAGTCGTAATTCCAACTTTATCTGGTCGGGTTTTCCTGCTTTTCGGGCATGAATGTCTTCATTGTCGTGTTATCATTTAAATTTTAAGTACATACATCGTGGTCGAGTTGGAAATGGAGCTCAAACGTGCATGCGACCCGCGGTAACACGAGGGAAACCCTCTCTCACTCATGCGACGGCTCTAAAGTTTTTTTAAGCATCCGCACCAGGACATGAAATCGCTTTTACATCCTTAATTCTCCTTGGATTACAGCAAGTGGAACTAGAAAAGCTAAAGAATTTTTATTTTTATTTTTTTAAACCATGGATCCTTTTTAAGAAATAGGAGACAAAGTGATAAGCAATCACGATCACAAATCCTAAAATATTCCCAACTAAGGTCATCATCTAAGAATCTCTCTCACCCTTTTTAAAATAATGAAGTGGGAATGTCTGGTTACCTTTGAGCAAAGCTAAGATAAGAAAGTAGGAATTTGCAATGATGGTGTAATACAGATTGAGGAACAGATTGGGGGGGATGAAATCAGGTAGTGTGGTCAAAGCAACCCCCTTTGATTATTGGGAAACATTGAGCTGGTTTTGTACTTAGCAGGACCTAAAAAAGGTGGAAAAAAAAGCAAATTCAATAATGTAATGGCGCCACTTCTATATTGCAGACATCATTTCATGGAGTTTAATCATTAGCCCTTCCCAATTCCCTTCACTTCATTTCGCAAAATCTTCATACCAATATGAGCCAAAAGGTTCAGTTTTTAAAAGTAACTTAACACTTTGGTTAGAGACAGAAAACTGGGCCCCCCCTCCCCCACCTTTTCTTTTTTCATTAATTGCCCCATTCTCCCACTAGCTCGTCTAAAGAAGCAAAATCAAAATCTTACATCATCCCCTCCCCCCACCAACGCCACAATTTCTTCCTTTTCCTTGTGCATGCAAAACTTTACATGTGACAATGACAAACACACGAAGCGTTTTAGGTATCGGTCCAAGCAGCAAAAACAGGCAAGTGTGACATGGCGATTGCACCCGGCCTCAACTGAGCTGCCGTTGGGAACCAAGAGCTAACACCGGCAGCAGGGCCGACAAACTTCGAACCACCCAAAGGTGGCTTCGCAAAGAGCATTGTCGAGCCGGCGGTCTTATCCGGGCTAACCTCTCTTGAGCTGCTCAAACTAGTCACTAGAGAGGATGGATTGGAAAAATGGGTTCCAAGTTTGCCAGAGTTATCCACCATTGCTTGGCTTGAGTTCACGGAATCGACGCCAATCAGATCCTGTAGGGCCATTGAGAAAGAGGCATTTCTGTAGTTGACAGAACTAGTCTTTTGATGATGATCAAGTGATTCGACGCAGGCATTTGGTGTTTGCTGGGGAGGTGGGTACAAAACCATCTTCCAATCTGGGCCGTTCCCATTGTCATTCTCGGGGTGATTTGTTTCTTCCCCAACGTTCTGCAGTGAGGGGTTATAATCAATGGCTTCAGTTCTTGGCTCGGGATCTTTGTTTCGCCTAGCCAGCTCCCCAGCAAGTAGAGTATTGCTCGCCATGATCCTTTCAACATCATATCTGGTGATGTCGAAGTTGGTTACAGCATTTACACCACGAAACTTGATGGCGGCAACGTCATAAGCTTCGGCTGCTTCCTCTTGGGTGCCTGAAATGAAGTACAGGTAGAATATCAGGACGGGCTTAGAATGTGAATGTAGTTGAAAATCTTTTGTTCCCTTTATTATATTCTCAACTGTGAGGAACAGCCTTAAAAAAGTTCATTGGCGCTACAGTCTCAGACTCTCAAAGTAGCAATTCAGCCTTATAAAAGCATCGCTATACACTAGAAGATAGGGGAAAAAACAAACACTTTTGCAGTTCTTCGAAGTTATGAACACAACAAAAGCCAAATGTAAATATCAATCACTAAGTAAAACTGCTAATAATTAGGCAAATCGAAAAAGAAACTGCATTCGAGGAAATTAATAAATGCATGAACTTACTGAAGGTCCCAAGATAAAGGTCCTTGTTCCCAGCAACCCTGCCAATCCGAGCTTGCCATCTACCATGCTGGTGATGCCTACATAATGACAAATGCTGATAAGAAACACAAAAAACCAGAATTCTGGCTGAACTGAACCTTTTTTTTCGCATAAAAAAACTAAAACCTCGTGACGCCCCGGTACATTGACGCTCCCCTGGAAAACCCACTGCTTTTCCTGCAAGCCAATGGAAAAGCTTTTGAGTATAAAGCCGAAAATATAAGGCTTTAGAATACTACGATAACTGAGAATCATGCCTCCTCAAGTGAGCAACATATTCCTGCCGGCTCATGTTCTTCATTTCTTCCAATTCTACTTGATAGTTTTCCAACTGAGAAAAGACCAAAATAATGAGATTTCAGCTACTAATTAAAACTTCAAAACAACCAGACATTTGGGTTTAATCATACCGGGAAGTTAATATGGGTGGAAGGTCCCCAGTACTTAAGGGCAGCAAGATCGTAAGCTCTGGCTGCTTTATCTTCCATATCGTAACCCCCTGAAAAGTTATTTATTTCAAACAGTGAATAGATATTTCATACAAAATTCTTCTTTTATTTAGTTCTAAGGCGGAAAAGCAGCGTACCCAGATAAACTGAAATGAGCATTATTTGATTGGGAAATGACATCCCCAAGAGGCGCGAACATGGCAAGTAAGAATTCATGGAACATGTCAGAGCGTCAACATGAAATGGACAAAAATTTACGCAATAATACTTCCAAACAACGAATGTGAATGGCTATTGTCAATTTTACTAACCTTGCCTTCCTTTCCTGGTTTGTCCTTCCTTTTTGCAACTGTTATCCCAAAGATGGGCCTCGTATCTACCAGTCCACCTGTGCCTGGTAGAGGTAGACATGGGTTAAAAAGTACTCAAAAGATATCAAAAACAAGAAGAACGCAAGATAGAGGAACAACTAACGGACTAGAGATTTAGAAATCTCACAAAATAAGTTGGCTCGCAGTTAATCAAATATTATCATAAAGGGAAGAGCATGAACTAACCTTGTAACACCTCGATACTGTGAAGTCCTTTGACCAAATGTATCTATGGACTTCCTATGAACAGGCTGCTTTTGAGCAACTTTTCCAGGACCTCTCTTTCTTGTTTCCAAAGCACCACATTCTAATCCATTAGGTGATATCTGCCTTGGAGCTGTAACACAGCTGGACTGAGAACCGGGGCTCATGGACAAACTTAGAGACTGTAAATCCCCACAACCCATTGCACCAACAGACCCAGAAGCTCCAACATCATCAACCATGTTGTTACCCATCTGCTGCCCCAGTGAATGATGAGCAGAGTACTGCCTTGACACCCAATTTTTTAGGCAAGGTATCCCATCGGCCTCTGAGATTTGAGGGATTTGGGAATCACAATCGGCAATATGGGTGTCCTTAGATTCTTGGTCTAAGGGTTGTTGATAAATCCCCTGGCAGGGAAGCCCAGTATAATAATGGTGACTTTGAACTGGAATCTGTTGGTCTTGTTGCCTAAAGGGCTCTTGAAGAAGGTCCAGGGATTGTTCTCTGCTGGTTTCGGACTCGGCATTTTGGTTATAATAGATGCTATCTAAGCTAAGAGCCATTGCCTCTCTTTCGTGAGTTCCATACTCGTGGGTTCCCATGCTTGCACCGCCCAGAAAGTCCTCCAATTTCGGAGACGGACTTGACACCATCCCTTAATACAAAAAGATGAGAGAGAAAATTTTTAATTTAAAGAAACATTTTTTATGCACAGAACGAAGGTAAATAGGAAAATAAACATAACCGAACGAACCTTCCGGTTGTGATCTAGAGAGAGCTTCCATGATACAGAGAGACCCATCGGACTTGAGTGGCATTACGGACAAAGGGGAGTGAAAACCACCATTTTCTCCGACTACATAACAGATTCCAGGGCTGTTAAGGTGTGAGGAAAGATAGTAGCTAGTAGGGATAGAACCTGAAACTGCAGCAGAAGAAGCCTGGCCTTGATGATGGTACTGATGTTGATGATGCTGGCCGGGGTCAGTAGTAACCTCCATTTTCATTTGGGGTGAGAGAGAGAACCCCAACCAGTTATTATTGCTCCCGTTATTATCATGCATGGACTTCATCTTCTTCCTCTCTCTCTCTTTCCTTTTCTTTTTCACACTAACAGGTTCTTCTTACTAGTATATCCTGCAGTAAGGCAACTCAATCATTGGCAAGCACCTAAACTAATCATAGCGAAATCTCTTGCCTCCCCTCTGAAACTTGGTTTTTTGTTCTATAGCTACAGGACTCATACGAAGAGCTTTATCCACCAGCAAAACTCTTCATTCTATGCACTCCCCACAAAATCTCCCCCTCTCTCTCTCTCTCCCTCTCTGTCTAAAGAGAACAACAATATTGGTCTCTTTAAACTAAACAAAAAGAATGAATATTAGCAAACAATGCTGGGGAGCACACCTTCATTCCATAGGGATCTGTGTATATGAGAAAGACCACGTCTTTTGCTTTTCTTTCCTCTCACCTCTCTTCCACTCTTTGCCTTTTTCTTAAACCCTACAAAAAACCCGGATCCAATATGACACCAGAACCCAGCTCCAACCCATAGAAACTACCAAGCATCTTAAATACACCCATAATTCCTTATTACCCAGAAATTATTATCGACTTTTTTTTTTCTCTCTGTAAGGAAAGCAGTCAGCTGAATCTAGTGGATGAGCAATGGCCAAATAGAGTCTGATTGCCCAAAACCTGTTTGCTTTTATTTTTCACAGTCACAGACTCAGAGCGTTAGATAGATTTGACGAGCCGGACATCTGCCCCATCCAGTCACTTCATACTGTACACAGCCTTCTGTGCCACTCTGCCACTCTAAAAAGGATCCAATTTTATTCTAATGTTTTTATTTCTTCCTTTCTACTTTAAATACTTGCTTCTGCTCTAATTGGTTCCCAGCTTTCAATTCGAAAAACTTAAAACAACGACAACCTAGTGTCACGGCCCACTGCCACTTTATATGGGTCACAGCCCATCTCCAACGTCTACTTGTTAAAAGAAGGAGGTGCTCTGTGGGTCATCTCCCTCTGATCTCTCCCCACCTCCCGCCTTTAATTTTCTGACAGTGGGCTGTGACTGTCATCTATGATCTTTTAGGGTGACTAAAAAACAAAAAAAATGAATGTAGTAGCTAAATGAGGAGATTAATTTTTTTATTTATTTATTAGGTTGTCTTAATTTTAAGCTTGTTGCGGTAAGATTAAGCAAAATATAAAATAATCCCTCCAAACAAATTATTTCTACGAACTGTTCTGTTCTTGATGTTTTGCTATTTACAGGCAGCAGTACCACTTTAAAGCCCCTGGTTTGAAATGGGAATCTTTTTATAAATGATATTTGTAATCATAATTATGTAAATATCGTTAAAATATTTTTAAAAATTAAATATAAGTATGAGATCTACGTTGAAAAATATTAACTTTTTAATAGAGTATCTTTCTCTTTTTTAAAGTGATCGACTATATAATATTTGCATATTTTATAATTGTATATAACATTTTTTTTAATATTTGTGCATTTTATAATTATATATAATATTAGTTTTTTTACTTTTATTTTTCAAACCGTTCAAAATTCCAACTTTTTTTTTCCTTTTTTGCGAGTACTAGTAATGATTTTATTAAATTTTTTGATCAATTTTTTTAAAATAAACTGTAAAAAATTATACTTTCAAAAAAAAAATAACAAAATTATTACTAGTGCTCTGAGCGGCCTCCAAACTTCCAGCTTGAATCAATCAGTCCAGATGTTAAATTTATATCCCAAAAAAAAAAAAAAAAAAGGAAAGAAAAGAAAGAAAGAAGGGCATTGCGCCTTATGGTGCGTGAGAGATTTACTTCAGTCAGGGGAAACGGCCCACCACTTTTGCTGGACATTTCAGTGATACAGTAGACGAACTCATCAGTGACTACTGTTCTTTTAGAGGCAACAAAACACTTAAAAATCTGCCGTAGGATTTTGGGACCAGTGTAAAATAGTAACAATATGAATTATATTTGACCCATTCTTTATTGAAATCTAAGCAATTAATAATACTTAAAGTTGTATTAATAATTGACACTCTTAAGTCTTAACTACTACTTAATGCGATGTCTTTATATTAAAAACTACAAGAGAAGTTGTATCAGATTACAAATTAAATGAAAAAGTTTAAATTAAAAACTACAAGATAAGGTGGTAAAGTTAATGAATGAAGTAAACAAAACCGCAATTTTGTCACATATTACGGTTTTTAAAGATGTTTTCTTTTTACTAAAACGATAAAAAGAACAGAAACTCCATTAGCTTTTTCAAGAGGAAGCGAAGGGATATGGTCAACAACTGCTTTCAGACAAAAAGCAGTAGTGGGTCTTTGATAAACTTGAAATATTCCAGGAATGATGATGGAAAGGCCCCCCCTCCCAGACAAGCTTTAGGTGGAAAATCTATTTTATTTTCTATCCTTAAATAGTGTTTCATTTTTCTCTCAATTTTATCGTGTTTTGATTACGTATGCAGCCTGGTTATAATTCTGTTTTCTCTATTTCGCATGTTATTTCTCCAAGAAATTATTTTAATGTTCTTGACGTTGTAACTCTCAGAATATCACATGGTAGTTCGCACCCGCCCTCGACAAAGTGTTTTTTTTTTTTTTTCCTTGACTTTTCGAGGTGGTTTTCGGAAATTCTTGCCCATGTTTCTTAAAAAAAAGGGAAATATTGTCACTAATTTATGTAGTTTCTATTTAATGATAAACTGATAAATTCAAACTGATCCTGGTAATTGGCTGGTTCTTAGTTCGATTAAAACGTGTCTAGCGGCTACTTTAACAAAGATTAATGTCTGCCGCTCCATTCTGTAAATTAACTGCTGTCCATGCATGCGTACATGCAATTTCCGTCACGAGTAATGAAAGAGAAATGGAGTTGGAAGAGAAATCATGATAGTCATGACGTGAGTGTGTAAATATTGTATGGTCGTTTTAAAAAAAAAATAATTAATAAATATAAAAATAATTTTAAAAAATTAATTTTTTAATAATAAATTTCACTATTTTTTTAATAATAACATTACTGATAATAAAAGATTCATATTTCTCAGATATATTCAATCTATTGTGCATTTTCCGGTCAAATTTTGCCTTTTGCTATTGGTTCTCCTTTTTGCTGTACTTGGCAGTGGAGTTGCGAAATTATGAATTGGCAGGGTTTTCCTGAGTCTCGTTTTTCAATTTTTTTTTTTTTTTTTATATGAGTGGCAATATTATTGTTGCCATGCAAATGTGCATGCATGGAAGTCTTAACGGCGACAGAAATTCAAAGGGGAATGATGGTGTTTTGAAGCTTGAAAGGAAGACTGATCAGTGAGTTTCGGAGGGAAAATAGAAGATCTTGGGATCGTGCGTGTGGGTGCATAGAGGTGGGAGGATTTTGATTATTCTGCTTTCTTTTTTTCTCTTTTAATTACATAGCAATGATGAGTGAATCCACCAGCACTAGCACGTACAGAGATCACCACTCAGTTTTTCTTTCTTTTTTTCCCCCCATTCACTTTTTATGATGATATTATGCATGGCCTTCACAAGAAGCTAATGGGGGTTGGTACGTGGTTTTTCTTTAACTTATTAACTTCCTCTGTATCCTCTATATAACTTGATGATCACCTAAGGTTTCGCTTGGATTTGGAAATGAAATAAGTTTACTTTATTTTTTAATATTATTATTATTTTAAGATTTAAAAAATATGTATTGGGATTTGAAAAAAATGTATATAAATTTGTGTTTTGTATAAAAAATTATAAAAATATAATGATGAAATGGAAGTGAGTTGAGATGAACTCAACCCACTTCCGAATCCAAACAGGGGTAAATCAAGGCCGCTTAATATATTTTGTGACTTTAGCTTATCATTAAATACATAAAACTTTAATTTAACAATAATATTAATATTTAAATATTAAATATTACAATTCTATTGAAAATTCTGAGATACAAAACACATTAAAATTTTGTTACATTAAATTACACATTATTTGAAAATTTTGTATGGTAAATTAAGTAAAATCTCTTTTAGTAAAACTTTTAAATTTACTTTTTTTTTTAAACCAAATTTCCTCATTTAATATTAATTTTATTTTAACCAAAATATTTCCAATCTTTTATGATAGCCGATATTTTTTATGATATATATAATTTTTTTTTTTTTTCATGTAGAGCCTATTCAAATTTGGAGGCCTTAAGCGGTGCCTTATTGCCTATCCCTTTGAGTTAACCTTGGTCTGCATCTCAACATAGATATATGACTGTCTTGTAGATATGGATCAAGAAGTCCAAGAATTCCATGAAAAATTGCTAAAAAGAGAAGATTTCCTTTAGTTGATAACATTGATTTTTAGTTCTCGAAATTGAAGATGGTGAGTGTTGAGAATTAGAAGTGGCCATCCATCCTTTGTAGGAATTAAAAAAAAAAATAGAGAAATAATAACAACATGAGAATTTAAGTGAAAAACTTTCAAAACAGAAGAAAAACTATCAGACCCAAAGAAAAAAAAAAACATTATGTGAGAAATTGTTACAACCACATAATTTTTCTCCTCACCCCAAATATACCTACAAACAAAGGCCAAGATATGAATTTTACTAAAGTAAAAAATTACTAACTAAGTTTTTAACTGATGCACTTAACTAAGGAAGCTAATCCTCCATTTATAGGCCTTAGGTCTTGCTTCTTCTTTGCTCCCCACTAATGTGGAACTAAAGCCAAAAAGTAAAAATCCAACAATCTCCTTTTTGTAATTTTGACTGATCACACAGTCACATTCCAGCTCAATGAGATCTTCATAACTTTCACTATCATGTTCTACCATAAAAGTATACACATTAAGAGTAAACCAGTTTCAAGCATTTCACTTCGGCTAATGTCAAAAACAATTTTGCTGAAAAATTATGATGTAATTTTCACGTTTGGTTTTCCTTAAAATTCATCAGCTATCGACATGAATTTTCATCACACCCTACATCAATGTCAAATTAATGCTTGTGGGCTCGCTAACATTAACATATTATTTATCATGCAACTTTGAAAATTAGTGATATGCCATGAAAATATACATGTCTCTTTTCAACGTATATCTCCATTTATAAAGAGAGACACAAAATTAACTTCATATGAATATCTTCATTTATTGACTTTGAAGCCACTTGTCGAACTTGCTCCAGCTCTTAAATAATTTTTTTTTAATGTGCTCAAATTGTCCACATCTCCCAACAAATTGTTGACTTCAAAGATTGGTCTACCCTTCAATGCCTTGTATAATTTTGCCATAAGTCTTTGCCACTTCATGATTTACATTAAATGCATGTGTAACTTGAAAAGACAATAATATCTATCCATGAAACTCAAGTACGAAAGACTTCCAAAACCAGATAATAGATGCATGCCTTCCAGGCTCTGGTGTTCATCATTTTCATGGTTCTGTCTTCTAAAGTATACTTATCTTCCTGAATGAGACGATTTTTTTATGACTTTAAAGTATAATTCACTCTAAATATAGGGCAAAAAAATTTATCAGTGGAAAGCTAGAGAATCGGAATCAAAGTTTAGATGAATAGCACAGTGAAAAACAGTTATAAGGGAAGTCTTAACTCATCCCATAAAACATTATAAATCACTGTACTTCCATACCCCAACATCATTGACCTGCAATGTCTCTCTTCATAAACTGACTTTTCTAGAAATAATAAAATTAGTAATTTGAAAGAAATCTAGAGGTTTCCCAGCTATCTGAATAGAATAGTAGATAAGAGGGATTATTCTTTAGCATTGGAGGCCACATTGCCATGGATGTTCACTTTCTTTCGTTGTGGCGCGCCAACGTAGAAAGGACAGACTGTTGGACATTAAGATTGGTCTCAGGAGTGAGGCCCAGCCCACAGAGTGGTAGACTATTAGACAGAGAGAGAATTAAATGAGGAAAGGAGTAATGAGAATCACGTGAGAACACAAAATCCAAACAAAATCTAGAGAAAGATCACGGAAATTGGCCATAATGGGTGCCCAACAGAAAGAAAGAAAGAAAAGGGATTAGGAGATCACCAGATGATGGCTACCCATCCCACAAGGACAACTAGCTGTGAGTCTGTTTCACTGTTCAGTTTTCTTGCTCTCTAAGGTTTAAAATGCCTCTCTCTCTCTCTTCATTAACGCAGGAGATAGCCTTTTTAACCTTCATTTCGCTTACATCTCTCTCACCATTTTCTATTTGTCACCGGCCTCTCTCTTTCTCTCAGCCATGGATGACATGTCAAAATCTCACCCCATTTGTCATGTCACAATCATCTCTCTCTCTCTGTATCTCTCTCTCTCTCTCATTTGTTTTTGTTTTCGTGGATGGTTACCTTTTCTTTCATTTAGCTACCGTCTTTGGTATGGCTGAATTAGAGTCCTCTAAGACTAGTTTGTCACAATTGAAGCAAGAGCTATTAAAAGAGCAATCAAGAATTAAGACAAATCAATAAAATTAGGCACATCCTAAAACACCGCCCTATATTCTTTTGGTTCCCAAAAGAATGAAAGATATTTAAAGCAAGTAGTTGGAAGAATTCAAGCCTAGATCTTCCTCCTTTAAAAGGGTTTAGGTGGGCTCCTTTCTCAAGTCAAAGTTCATGCTTTCATCACCATTCATTCTATTAGATAAGGATTACAGCATGAGTTCATCTTATAATTTTTGCTTGGGTTATGGAACAAGACTAGGATGGTTAGGATGTTTGTTAATAAAGTGTTGTGGGTATTTAGGAGCAAACATATTCTGACTTTGGCAGGAATGTGATGAAAAAGAAAGCCATTGATATCGGCATCCTCCACCTCTTTAGATCAAAAATCCTCTTTCACATGATCGGCAGTAGGGCACCTCTTTAACCAATGGATAAAAGTGTTGAACTACTTTATACAGGATTGAATGTTTGAAAACTTTATCTAATGAAAACAATTCTGTATCACTTTGTCATTAATGCAGTTAAAGCAGCTGCACCGAAGTCTGCTAAGTGCTAAAGCCAAAATTGTACCATTTTCTGCAGCATGTCTATATTAACGCTCCATTTTTATTTTGATCCGAATTTAAATCAATTCATTTAAATCTAAATTAATAATTAAGTATTCAATTATTAATTTTATTTTAATTCAAAAATTTTTTATAGATAAGATTTAAAATTTTTTTAACTCAATAAATCTTTACATGCAAGATTTAAAATCTTTTTTAATTTTCTTTTAATATATTTAAACTCATTTTAATATTTAAATTCAACTAACATAATCTCAAATAGACTTCATAAAATTCATTCTATTATTTTAGCTTATTACTATTTATTAAAAAAAATTCAATTTATCTTAACTTAACTTAATATACAAACCTCCTAAATACCCTCCCTATCTTACACAAAATTCAATTGAAGAGCATTCCGAAATGGTGTTTTTATCTTATTAAATCATAAAATTTTACTTTTTCTATTTTATATATTAATTTTTATAATACATTATACATCAGGTTATCTATTTTTTTTATATCATTTAAATAATATTTTTGTATTCTTTTTTTTTTAAAAGAAAATCTTTACCAATAAATCTTTTATATCCATATATATTTCATGTAAAATATTATTATATACAATATAATATAAATCAGTCCTATACACACAAAATAAAAATATATAACTCAAATAAAAATTAAAAAGTAAAATCAACATATAAATAATTGTATAAATAATATTTTCAAGATATTTTTAGAAAAATAAAATAAATGTGTTTTAAATGATGAACAATAAAAAAAAAAATTGTATTGAAATATAAAAGTAAATGAAATGAGGGAGTAAATGAAATATAAGTAATCAAGAAATTATTTAAAGAATGAATAGTAACTAGCTATATGTAGAGAATTATTATAATAATCTGTATTTTAAATGTTATTTTACATCATGAAATGAAATTCTGACTAATTTTTAAAAAATTTATATTTTTTTTTATGTTATACATAACGTTGTAAGAGCACTCACAATTCACCAACTATTATTTGGCCAAATTTTAGTTAAAAATTTTATTTTATAAAATTTAACTAGTTATTTTTTATTATATCAAATAACGGATTCAATAAATTAATAGTTATTTTATTAAAATATTAATTTTTTACATTTTTATATTTGTGTAAAATTTCATTTTAGTCGCATTCTAATTATTGTCAGTTGATTGTTTTGATGGAAGACAGTAGCAATGCTATTGACTTATTTGGGATTCCTTTGAAAAAAAAAATTATTTTAGTTGGTGTTTTTGAATTTTTATTTTTCAAGCTAAATCCACCCTTATTTGAGTCTTGTTGGTTGGCATCGATCCAATTTTTTTTAAAAAAAATTTAATGATTAAGAAAAATATTATTTAATAATATTACGATTTTTTTCTTTTTTAAAAAATATTTAAAAGTGTTAAAAACATGATGTTAAAAAAAAAAAAAAAAAAATCTAACGGATCCCAAACTTGTAGCAGCCCCCTAAGATTAATGTGGGATAGAGCTCTAGTAAAATTTAAGAATATCCTGAAAATGCCTAATGAAAAATTCAAATTAAGGAAAATAGATAAATGATGCGGTAAACTTTCATCTAGGAGTGTAATGAGTTCGGTTTAGTTTGATTTTGACCAAAATATAGAATCGAATCGTTTTGTAAAATATAAAATCAGTTATGAACTAATTATTCCTCAAAACCGATAGGACTGGTTCTTATCGATTTTACATTTTTAGAAACAAGTCCTGGACTGAACCGATTCAAACCGGCCTAGACTGATTTTCTGGTTTCTTCGATTTGTTTGAACACCCTTACTTTCACCAAGTCGTTGCGAAATCAGAGTCTCTTAAGGCATGTGAATATACATCGGATAACTAAAATGATCCAATTGCTGCAAATACGATATTCAAACGAAACAATAAAAGTGTGAATATTATAAGTTTAAATTATCGTTTAGCTAGTCCAACGCGTTGACAGACATTTGGCCAACCAAAATAATGAAGGCCATTTTCATTGTCATATGTTGAGGCTATTAGAGCACTTACATTGTGCTCTCTGTAATAGAGAGCTTCCTATTATTTGGATTTCAAATGGAGTTTAATCTTATTTGAGTCTCACATCCAATTTCTTAAAATGTGAGAGTGTTACTGTTTATCCTCATATCAAATATTTATTATATTTTATTAAAAATTCTATTATAATGTAAAATAAAGTAGTAAAAAAAGTAATAAAGAAAGAATAAAATAATATAATTTTAATAGATTATGAAAAATATAAGAAATGAGATATAGAAGATTTTTTTAAAATGAGTAGAATTTAAGAAAAAATTTAAAGAATGAGATATTTACTCTCATCGGATTGACTTAAAACCAAATTCAATATATTTATAGCCAATAGGCCTTAAAATAAGGCCGCATTAAATTGGACAAAGTCTAAAAAAACTTGACTTTAACTACAGTAATGTAAAACTTATTTCATTTTTAGTAATTCCTTTACATTTGGCCAAATGTATATTATATTAATTTATTCTCTCTTTATTTATATAAATGTCTATTTTATTAATTTTTTAATTTTTTTTAGTATAGAGCAAATATTTATATTCATACAAATATTTATTTTATAAAGTATATTTTTTAAAATTATTAATTATTAATTTAAATAGAATATGATTATTAATTAATTTTTTAACCCATAATTTAATTAGAATGGTAAAATATTAATTTTACTATTTAATTTAATTAGAATAATTTAATTTACTATTCTACCTATAATATTAATTTAATTAATTAATATTATAGGTAGAATAGTAAAATATGATAAAATAACATAAAATAATAATTACAAAATGTTAAATATTTTTTTAATTATTAATTATTTATTATTATATAATAAATAAATAGATAATCTAACTTTATTGGCCAAAATCAAATTTATTACTATTTAATTAGAATATGTTATAAAAATTAAAATTATTTTTTATTAGTTAAAATTATTCTTTAATTTTAAACGATTCAATAAAAATACTCTTAATTAAATTTTAAAAAATAAGACGTGAGTACTCTAACAAATCGTCGTTGGGCTGTGCAGGCAACAGCCCGGCTGTTGTCTTTTCTTGTACTATATCCGCAGTAAGGATCTGATCTCAGATTTTGGGATCTATCCTGAACATTACTGCAGATATCGAGATAATCACTCGACAATAATGTTGTTATTCGGCGATCATCATAATAGACACCATCCATCAAGAGTTAATGATGGTCAACCTTTACCGTGACTTTAATCAGCCGTGCCCAGAAAATACTGCTCTAAAAACCTGCTGCTGATGTCCGTAGGACCGTAGCATATCCTCGGTCAGTCGGCCTTCTTATGGGTCTCACTGGAGAATAGGTGGCATCTAAACATTGCCTATGGTGACGGCTGTAGGTAGTCTGTTGACAAGACGGACCGCTCCGATAACCCGGACTTCAATTTTTTTCCGTCACAAAGGCTGGGATTGTCCAATCACTTATAGCATTGCCAGATCACGTAAGAATAGTCATCGACTTCAGTAAGAACAGTGTTTGGCTGCTCTGATTTATAGGAACAAGGATTCCTCACCCACAGGGCCACAAACAGGGGCAGACTTCCTAAGCCCTTGAGATTATTTTGCTCAATGAAGAATATTTTCATATACGTAGAATTATTTCACTTAAGAATATATGTATATTGTTTTGATTCATGCAAAAAAAAAAAATGTGCGTTTTCATGGCGGACAGTGTTAGCGCCCATAGAAGATAACTTCTCTTGCACTGCTGGGTGCTGGGCCTCAACACACCAATGGAAAGGCCTGCTCCATTTTATGCGCACACGTCACAATCAGGTTTTGTTTTCAGGGAAGAAAAATTCCAAGGATCATCTCCAATGGACCAATACATTACCAATATGTGATTTGTTATTTTATCCTTTTATTAAAATATATGTGTATTTAAATATAAGAATAAAAACGACAATCAAATAATATGTGCTATAAAAATGATGTATAGCATTTCTCTTTCAGGGAAAGGTCAGAGTTTCACAACGTGAATTTTGAAGTCACCACCAAATGACAAGTACGCAAGATGCATCTATTTCTAAAATATTATCGTCCTACTCCTTATTCACCATGTTCTTCAACGACGTCACATTTAGGCCCGTTCATTCGGAAAAAATTTTATCCGATCCGGTTTTAAATTTATTTTATTTTTTAATTTTTTAATAATTTTAACATTTTTATTTAAGAAATTTAAAAAAATTTTAAATTTAAATTTATTTTATTTTTTAATTTTTTAATAATTTTAACATTTTTATTTAAGAAATTTAAAAAAATTTTAAATTTAAATTTCATATTTGGAACCTGGATGAACAGGCATAATCACATCAGACTCAAGGACGCGAAAGCAAGTAAAAAATCCAAAGTATTATTCCACATCGAAAGTGATTACTTCCTAACTGAGCTTTTTATATGCAAGATTATTCATATTTTATTGAAAAAAGAAAAAAAAAAGTTTAGCTCAGGTCCAGTTCCATATCAGGACATTGGGCCACGAGTCTCACACCCGACAAGCCTTGTTTCAAAAAGTTCAACAAATCTCAGCAATGCAGAAATGGTCTCCCAAGTAAACATTATTATTGTCATTTCAGGCAATGCTCTCATTTTTTTGCTCTCCTTTCTCCAATGGATTATCTGATCTTACAGGTGGGTGAGATTATATACCATTTTTGTATGGTTTGGACAACGGAAGTCCAAACCGAGGACCAAGGCGCCCCATATTATCACATTATCGTTAAGAAGAGCTTAGCTTTTCCCTAGGAATGGGAGATAAGTCTTGAGCACGCCGTGCTCTGATGCTACTCCATGTATTGATCTAAATAAACTTGTCCCTGATATGAATTAACAGCAACTCGTTCTCAACCTGGCAAGGGAGGATGCAATAGTGAAGTTTCTGAATATTGCAGTGCTAGGTATACATGCGATCGTGTAACATTTGCAAACACGCTGAGATGGCGCTGGAAATTTTTTTTTTTTAAAAAAAGGCAAAACTCGAATGAGAGAAAGTTGAAATGCAGAGTGCGAGCGAGAAGAGGAAATCTAAGGCGCAAGTATTTATGCGAAAACACACCAGAGCTTTGCCGAAAGTGGAAGCAAAACCAATTATAAGTTCAGGAAAAAAAAAAAACAAAAGAAGAAGAACAAATTAACAATAACAAATCAGTTCTCTAAGAAACCAAACCAACCTTCCAAGAGGGGAAAAAAAAGGAAAAAAAAAAGGTCAGAAAGCAAACAATCTACAAATTAGAAATAAAAATAAATAGAGAGAATGAGAGAGGAGAGACTTGTAGAAGGGCTATGGAGGTTTCCCAAACAGAGACTCACTTTGAATAGAGTACATCTACGCGGCCACTATAGCATTCGTTGCAAACACAAACCTGCAGGTATTTTGATCGTATTTTTTTAATTCCTTTGAAAAACACATTATGGAGAAGAGAAAATCTTGAGCACAAATCTGCCGCTGCAAACCAATTGCGTTTCAACCTAGTGTTCTTTGCGAACACAAATGTGTAGCTGCGTTTCAACTTAGTGTTCTTCAATATTTTCTAGGACACCAAACGGAGAAGAGAAAATGGTGAAAAAATACTCCAAAATTGAAAACGAACCGTTTTAAGAAATTGAAAAAGTAGACGGCGTGTACACATCGTGTCCCCAAGGACGTGTACAGCTATCATTTCTCTTCTAAATATATGCTAATGTTCTGACCATACATTCATGCCTTACAACCCTTCCGTTCCTCTCTATTATGATTTCTTTTTCAATTAACATAGGAATAAGAACCTGGTCTCTAATCACCATTATATCGTTTCCAGCTAATATTCAATCTATTGTTCCTTAACCTACAATTTTGTTAAGGACTATGACAAACATCTTCATAGAACCACTCCCATCACTATGGTTGAGACCTAAATGACTATGTTTCAGTGTATTCAAATCAATGGAGATGCACCCAAGTCCATTCTCCAAAATTAAATAGAAAAAGAAAAATGTGTTCAAGAAAACAGATGCAAGAAATTAGGTATAAGTGCACAACTGAATGCTCCGTGTGCTGTCCAAACAAGCTATTCAATTTCGTAAAACCTTCAACCCTAATACTTATTATTGACACATAAGATGAAACCAATTTCTAAAAGCTGAGATCAAGCAAAAGTTATATCGTGGTACCTGCTAAAGATCAAATTTTGAATTAGATACATATCAAATCAAGATATCACAACTGTTACATTTAAGCAGGTGAGTACAAGGAGTAAGAGAAGCAGTGACAAAACTGATGTCTGCGTTGAGGATAAGATCGTACAGAAACAAATGAAACTGCTTTTATCATCACCACCTTCGTACCAATGATGTGAGTAACTGCAACAATAAGGAAACAGTCCCCTATCAGGAATCCCCACCAGAGGGTATTTGAAAAGGGCAGTGCCAATTCCAAATAAACAGGCAAGAGGTGAGTGCCATCTAGGTCTAGTTTACTATAAACTGCAGTTACAACCATGGACTAGCAAAACACTCGAAAAACTGACTATTTACTTGGCTTTCACAATTGAGAACAAGAAGGTAGTAAACAACATATAAAATCTTTTATCAATTCCTTTTCAAGAGGAAACTGCGTTTATAATCACCACCTCCTTACTTCATGAGCAAGCGCAACAACAAAAACATGTCTCTATCGGTAATCCATATCAATGCGTAATTGAAAAGGGCAGATCAATTCCTAAGAAAGAAACAAGAGGTGAATGCCATCTGGGTCTAGTTTAATATAAACTGCACTGACAACTATAGCCTAGCAAAAGATGGGAAAAAAACCAGAATATTTACTTTGCTTTCAAAATAGATAACAAAGTAGTCGGAAACAACAGTAAAGCTTTGATCATATCCTTGCAAGGGTCTTCCCTTTCCCAAGCACCATGCAGTTTACCGATGAGTAAAAATTTAACGACCTAATGGGGTTGTAATTTCTTAAGCAGAAATTCTCTTTTCCCAATGCTGTATCATCAACTGAACTGGACAATAATTCAACTCCTAAGCTCAATTTTCTTCCAAGGAAATAATCTTATCAACTTTTCAGCATACAGCGCACACTTTGGTATTGTCCAGGAAGATATTTCTTAGACAAGGCAAAAAAGCAAATCTTATAAATTTCAATACTCTAATTAAGCAGGAAAAAAACTCCATACCTCAAACAACTCAAATGGGTTGCCACGACGATATACATCACTTGTCTTTCTCTTATCATTTGGAAGAATTTTGTACAATATTGCTCTCCATCCAATGAGTAGAACAGCAGTACTTCCCATTGTTACTGCGATAAAGTTATAAGGTGGAAAACGACCTGAGGTTGCTGCCCTTATAATTATCCCTAGCTGGCATTGATGTCCAACAAAAGAAGGGTTTTAGCAGGTGTCTTGTTGGCTTAGTAATTAAAAAAAAAAGTGCATTCTATAAGTTATAGGTTGATCATGTGCTTGAAAGAATATAGCTTAAGGCCTATACGAGCCTGTGTGTTCAAATGCCAGATCCAAATAGTAGAAATTGCCCATTGAGATCAACGTGAGATAACTAGCATGTTTATTCATATTCCAGCAAGGGTGAGACCACACTTTTATCTCTCTCTTTAAGTAGAAATACAATTGACATCCTCAAACTGTGAGATGTCTAACACTTTGCATCCTAAAGTACTAAAAGCACATGTTGCACATTTGAAAGCCTTTTTAGTAGTTTGAGGTAGGGTTGCTACCTGCACACTACAGGACGGGGGGTGGGGAAGGGGCCCCGCATACAATTCTCACATTGCTTAAGTGTGAGACTTGTATTGCCAAGGCAATCTATAGAAGGGCCATCATACTACACTACAATTTACACAAAATATTTTATAAAAGTTCTACTCAATACATATTACTATATTTATATATAGTAAAAATAATAAATATTTATGAATATAAAAAATTAAAATATGTGGGCGGAGAATGGGGTGGGGCCCTGCTGGGGCCATACTGCCCCCATCCTTACTGGTGTTTTGCCCTGTGGGAGTGGGGTCCCGCTACCCACCCCTAGTTTGAGGACATGTTATATTACCCACCCCTAGTTTCAGTAGTTTGGGGTGCAAAGTGTAAAAATATAGATGGTAGTTGGTCGATGAGAAGTTGTGACACCCCATATGATAAAAATAAGAGTAGGTAGTGTATGAAATCCCATATTGCTTGGGAATGAGAAGTTCTTGCTCGTTATAAAATTCCAATGAAACTTCAATTGTATCATTGATTAGTCCACTGTCATTTCATAGGATATAAGGGAGTATATCATGGAGAGGAATGATTCCTCTTCCTGTGAAATTCTAGTGGCTCACATTGCCACACATGTAGCCATCTGTACTGTACTAATTTCCACTCAACCAGTTTCACTTGGTTATTAAGAGGATGCATAATCACTAATGCAACCAATAATACTTCTAGTTGGGCTGCCATGTAAGATAGAACAAGGTAAGTAGGATGTTAATAATTTTAGTACTTATAAAAAAAATAGTAGGATGTTAATAATGCCATGGAGAAAGATGCATATAGAAGAGCTAAAGGAATCCAGAATTTCCCCGTGCAGAAACTTGCTTACCTATATTTTGTAGGCAAAGAGCTTCCAACATCATCCGTCCATATATTTCTATTCTGTATTGCTTATTCTATAAACCAACTAGAATTGATAAAGATTCTTATTACCACTTAATCTGACAGGAAATTAGGAATTTCATATACTCCTCCTTCAGGATATACGCCTTATGATTTCCGGATGCAAACTAAACCACCAGCCTTTTATGTAGAACAGAAAAGAGGAGTACAAGCACCGATTTAAAAAATAACAAGAAGAAGGTAGAAAGCAGAAATCAAACTTCTAATACTAGCATTTTTAAGAATCATTACTGGATAATGTAAACAGTTATAATACTGGTCCTACAGAGATGAGACAAGCACTTCCAGTGAAATATTTTAAAGACGTAGAACAAGTTTAGAACGTAAAGAAAACTAAATAAACAATAGGCAACTTACCGGAATTCCTAGGCCCCATGATTTAGCAGCCGCAAAGACGCCCTTTGGAAGACCATTCATTCCACGGCCATCCTCCGCATAACCTCCAAGGAAGTAAGCACTTAAAAACCACCCTGATAATCCAAATTGATTATTAATTTTTATTACCTGAACAAAGTGGATCATGTTCAATTCAAACAAACGAGAATAAAAAGTACCGGCAATAAAAGGGTCCGCTGTGCGCAGCGTCTCAGCGTCAAAGACAGAGAAGCCGTGACTGAACCTCCCAATTGCAGCGAACAAAAGCAAAGCCAGAACATCCCCGCCAGCAAGCAAAGCAATCCAACTGAGAAACATAACAAACCCAAAAAATTAAGTAATAATAAATCTCCCAATAAGGGGGAAAAAGGCGAGAAGAATGAAATATCAGAGTTTTTGAAATTACAGTACCCCCATTTGTCTAAACGGGAAGGAGAAGAAGAAGTGGGTTTGTCAAACTGGATGACCCCCTCCAAAGGAACATTTTCCTCACCCACGAAAACAGTTTCTTGGTCATTTTGAAAAGGGGAAGGATTGGTGGAGGAGGAGGTAGAGATATCTTGTTTGGTTGCGAGCGTGAGATTGACAAAGGGCCTGGGATTGAATTTGTGTCTGCGTTTGGAGAAGAGGAGAGGATTTGGTTTGCTGAAGTTGGGAATGGGAGGAGATGAGAGGGAACATCTCTTGGTCGATAGAGCTCCCCCTGGAGCTTGGCTTAGCACAAGCATTTCCTTTCCTTTTTCCTTTTCTATTTGCGTTTTTCTTTTTGGCGTTTTAACTTTTATACAAGTACACTAGCGCAAATAAAAGGAAACCTTCGAATGCTAGGCTGGCTAGTCCACCATAATTTTTAATTAAAGAATATTTTTCATAATTAGAAAATTACGTAATTTATATTTTATAGATCTTTAATGTTAAATACTATTTAATTAAATAGTATCGAGATAATAAAAATCCGCACGTTCAATCTATTTATATCATTCCAAGTTATTGAAATTAATTAAGCCTAAAAAGTAAAAAGGTATAGAGAATCGTGATCAACTCTGAGAAAATATTTGGATTAACGATCTTCTTTTTTTTTTTTTTTTTTTATGAATTGGATAAAGAGCATTTTTTCTCGGTTGTAAGTTCATTTTTCTCTCTACTCAGAAAATATGAATAGATTTATACGTATGAATATGAAAACGTCGAAAAGAAAAGAAAAGAAAATACAAATATCCTCATCATCGTGGTGAGGCTGTGAGCGCACTATAAAAAAAAAAAAGACTTCAAAGCGATTTTGCAACGCCTATAACGTTCAAAGCGATTCCTATAAAATACAAAATCCATATGAAAAAAAAAATTAATTTTTTAATAATACACTTCTTTCTTTTTTAAAACAATTATACAACATTTATACATTCTACCAATATATATATATAACATTACTCGAGTTCGAAATTATAATTTGGGATGGGGAGCAAAGGGGGCTACTGTATAAAAGCATAAAAAACCCATTCGGCTGGATTCCGGATCCTATTACAGATCGAGGTCCTCCAATTTTTGGAGAAAAGTTGAACACATCATATTAACCCTGTAACATTGATTTATAAATGATGTAGAGTTCATCGTCCAAGAAGGTTAATTAAAGTTTTACGGGGATCTGAACAGTATAATAAACAGTTCAAAATATTCATTCATTATCCGGCAATCGAACTTGAAAATGATCTTTTTCTCCTGGTTTTGCCAGGCTGACTGTAATCAATGTTGCAAGGTTTAGGGTGTAGTTAGCGATTTGGGTCATAAGTATGGTGTGTTAATAAGCAGCCCCGAGTCTTTCTCCTCAATTAAGGTCCTTGAAGGCTTCAACCTTATCCGATGGCACAGCATCCGCTCCAGAAATACTTAATTTATCGCCAACAAGATCCCCATGTTAATATTAAAATACAATGAATTTAATTTAAAAACTAAAAAAAAAAAAAAAAGACTCGTTTAATAGTTTTACATTAATAGTAAAGAGCATACTAATCCTTTTAAGTTATCGTTGTAACCTGACGGCCTTGTTCATAGATGCTTCAGGGGTGCCTAATAAAGTATTGTTATGGAGCTCATGCTTTGATGAAGATAACAAAAACAGAGTACATTACTATCAATTCATTCTGGGATTATGATCACCTAGAAATTCCACCTTAACTCAAGGGCCAAGAGTCGAAATATAAAGAGATATGCAGTGTGTGAACCCCATAACATTATTTTTTCCACAGCAAATAACACTAAATCTCAATACATAATGTAGGAATCATACCTTTGTACCTTTTATCTCACTCCAACCTAGAGTTCCTGCTTGAACTCTAAGAGGCCTGATCCCTAATTCCGATTGGTAAATATAGACACCCGTATAAGATCCATTCACCCAATGAAGTGAATAATAGACACAAAATGTCGTCTGATCAAGTGACTAATGGCATTCAAAAGGAGAACTCTCTCCTCTTTATTTAGATTCTATAAGATAACCCAACTGGAACGGTCTAAATTTATTGTCAGAATCCTACCAAGGCCGAGGCCGTATTTTATGGTATAAAAGAAGAGCAAAAACCAAAAAGTGTGCCTCAAAATTACATCGAATCCCAATACTCCCCGTTATATGTTCATGGGGATAGCAGCACTTGAATAGGATGATTTGTTGAAACTTTCAACATTTTATATTATAATGCTTGAATGTAGTATGGACAGTACACACTTTGCATTGATGAGACTAATTGATGGCTATTTATGAGGACTAGGTATGAGAGGTTATTCAAATTTATGACAAAAGTGATGTGTATGAATAAATCTCTCTTTTCTGGTATAATGAAAAATTAATCATGTTGAAATTCACATAAGGCTATTGATACTAAAAGTTGCTTCTCAAATGCATTGCCTTTAAACCCTCACATCCAAATGCATCCTAAATTCAAGATACAGTTGACACTTCCAAGAATAGGGCAAAGAGAGAGGAGAAGTTTAGATCCAACTCATGTTTAGGAAACCCTGAAATGTAAAGCATCATTGAACTGGGTATGATTCCACCTATAACTGTCACAACTCCAACTGCAGATATGAACACTGGAGAACAAAGTCTGTAAATTAGAGGCTTTTTTCACCCTCAAGAAGGTAATGCAACATAGGAAAGAAACAAGACTATGGAGTAAAAATCAGGATCCACACAGGCAACCCAACAGAGGAGTCCTATTCCCTTTTAATATTAGTAACACCTGCCACATGCATAACTGAGGCATTTTTTCCTGCATGATCTTCTATAAGTAACTAAAACAAGTACAGGGTCAATAAAACTCATGCAAAGAAGGATGTGTTTTGAAAGGATAATTAATGCTTTGCCATTTCCTTCTCACCATCTCCCACTAGTTCTTCTATGAGGGCCAAATACACAGACAGAGCAAAAGATTAAGAGAACGCAAGTTCTTTGGATGCAAATTCTACCAACTACCATTCTAGCATATACTAAGAGAAGCCGCACAGAAAGAATGAATTTTGAAAGCCATTATATTACAGAAAACTTAATCCTGTACCAATGCATCATATAAGCTACACATGAACAGCAAGTTGCATGTCAAATGAAAGAATGACGGTGATCTACTTTCAACATAAAGGAATGATAATTACCACCTAGCCTCAACAGCAAACAAGTTAAAAGGTGCAGAGAATTCAATTAGAATTAGCTACAATTACTGAGAAGGTTCGGTTCAAATCATCCATCCTGACTCCTTTAGTTTCTCGCTAAAAGTAGCACCATCACTACCCTTCAAACCTAAAGGTTGCATCCAACTTTACCCCTTCGACACAAAGTGGTGTAAAATATCAACTGGAACACGTTCATTGCCACCAAGAACCAGATTCAGTTTCCAATTCACTCTGTCCAACAATCCCATTGTACCCACCTGCAGCCATACTCATAACTCCAACCCCACCACTCAAGTAGCCAGCATAAAAAGAACCACTGCTGTGAGGCAACGGGTACACCCTGCCAACACTCCCCCTCGGGCCATACCAAGAACTTCTTGGGGCAAATGGAGCAACAGCAGAACCAATGCCACCAGATCCACCTGTAGGGTACCAACCACCATAAACGCCTGCTCCATAAAGAGAACCTCCACCACTGCCAAACCCAGGTAAAGGTGCATAACCTGGCAGAATCCAGTATCCGGGACTATAAGGAGGGTAATTGCCAGGAGTCCCTCCTCTACCCTCAATTCTCATGTTAAAACCATTGTCACTACCATTATTTGCCTCTTTTGGCACCGCCCTCTTGACCTCCACAAGCCTACCATTCAGCTCATGAAAGCTATTCTGCATAACATTCACTACAGCCTCATCTGAATCAAAGGTGATAAAGCCAAAGCCCCTAGGCCGATGGGTTGTGCTGTCATGCATCACAACTACATCTGTTACCTTACCAAACCTTTCAAAGTAATTCTTAAACTCTTCCTCAGTTAGACTAGCTGATAAACCCCCTACGAAAATCTTTTTAGTCCTAAACTGATAATCGCCATTGTCAGTACTACTACTCTTACTCAATCCCCTATTCTGTTGTTGGTTTTGATGCTGTTGTTGTTCACTCCGGGGTATTGCTTTTTTCACATCTACCTAAAAAGATCATGAAAAATTAACAGTAAATCAAACAACCAAGAAAATAGATGCAAATATTAAAGTGCTGTTTAGTTTCTAGTAAACAAAAACAGAAAAGTACAATAAAAAAAAAGTCCTACTCTGCACTACGCTGAAATCAATCACCCGGACTAAATTGGGTTGAGAGAGTATCTTGATTTCCAAGCGAAAAAAGTTCCACACTTCTGCGCTAAACTCTATTATCCCGACTAATTAAGGTTGGAAGAGAGCATCTTATTTTCCAAAAAGAAAATACGATTCTTTTTATGTTACATTTTACCATATAAATTTAGCACTCTCAAATTTTAAGTTAGACTACAAGAGTTATAACACCTGTAAAATTTACTAATTTCCCCAAGATAGTGATCGAAATTAATAGACGGGATTAGCTGAAAACAGAGATTATGGGTAAAGCCAAAACAGAAACTTCGATTTATATATAGTATAGTTGTTCTAGTTTGGCGGTTAAATGAAGAATTAGGTGGAAATTAAAGGCAGTAAGATGTAATTATTATATTTGAAGAGGAAAATGGGAAATCTTATTTCGAAAGATTTAAGAAAATGAGAAATTCCGTAGTATCACAAACTTTTTTCGGTTTTCGGCCACTAGTAGGCCCTTGTAAAACGGGAATAAAAAAAACTTAAAGGAGCCTACAGAATTATTCGAATGCGTTAGTAATTATAACTATTTTCTCAGCAACCAAACAGGATATAAACATTCAAATGTTTCAAATCTTCTCTAAAGACAAAGGCTAACAACAAAATAAATGAACTTGCCGTCTTTCCCAGAATAACATGGGGATCATGAAGGGCTTTATCAGCTGCAGATGATTCAGAGAACCAAACGAATCCAAACCCTCTGGGATTCTTGGTGATCCGGTCCTTCGCTATGGAGCAGCCCAGTATGGTGCCGTATTTGCCGAAATGTTTTTTCAGAGTGTCTTCGCTAGTCACCCGAGAGATTCCTCCGACAAAGAGCTTCGCTTCATCAGAGTCCATTGATCAGCTCCCAAGGTCGAGAACTGAAAAACCCTAAAACCCTACGGAAAAAGGAGTCTAATAACGCTACCTAGGGCTTGTTCTAAAACACAGATAGTCAACGCAAAAGTTAACTCCAATCAGGAGTCTACGCGAACTTAGTACTTTCAGAATGGGCTCGGGCTCACATTGCAATTATAGAAACAAGTTACAACAAGCGGCCAGCCCATCCTATTCCAAAAGCGAGCCTGGGTTCAACGTTCACATGGGCCAAGTCCCACATCCAACTGGGCTAGGCTATTCTTTTTTCTAGGGCGCAACTGGATTAGAACAGAAATGCAGGTTTGAATTTACGCCCATTGAGAGTCCATCTTAGCTTCTTATTATTTTTTTTGAGCAAATCAAAGCTTATGTTGCCGTGAAGAATTGAAATAATTATTTGCTCTTTTCGCTTGAGAAAAATAAATAAAAGTCACTCTCTATACAAAATATGTCGTATATTATATTTTCATTGTATGTTCCTCACATCATATATTAATGTGATATCACTTATTGACTATTAAATTAATTCTTTTTTAACCGTTAAATAATCAAAGACTAATGGTAACTGTCACATCGATTAAGTTACGTAGAAATGATACTATAGTATGGAATATAGTATTTTAATATAGAATAGTACTGTTACATTCACACAAAAAAGATTATGTAAAATAAAATGTTACAAACTGACGTAATTTGATCTAATCCATGATTTGATCTAATCTGATGCTTATTCAGCCACATACGATATACAAGTGGGAGTATTTTTGTATAATTTATTTGTAATTAACGTGATTTTTTTAATATATATATATAATTATTTTGTTAATTTAGATAACTATTTTTTTAATTAAATCAAGCTAATTTGTCATTGTTTTTAATTACCTAGCACCTCTCCAGCTTGATTGAGACCCCTCGCTTGTAAACATAAAACCATTGTATTAACTCGAGTACTTGGTCTAGTAAACCACTTCTACCATTTTTCTCGAGTCATTAACAAATTTAATGCGTTTAAGTAGTGGTCAAGATCCTTTCTGGAATACATACAAGCAAGGCATAGATCAAAGTCACAGCCTCACAGGACCAGATCAGTACAATGAGTGCATGTACGCTATAATTACCAAATTAATATAATTTCAAATCTTTCCCTTACAGTTTGCTTTCTTTAGATTATCGATCGACACTCATAATGTGTGACGTTTTACTTTACTTGCATGCATAAGACACAAAATAAACATCCAAGTCGAGAATGGAGCTTTCTCCAAACTACGAATATTCACCAAAGTCAAGTGAAATCATCTGATCTTACGTCGATGTTCATCATCGTTTATATTCCCTATTCTTAAACAACTAAACCCTGCGCGCCGTACCTGCTCAGCAAATTTAAAAAAAACAAAAACAAAAACAAATTAACTCATCATATAACACCTTTGATAATTTATTATATAATATATATATATATATATATATATAAGTATTGGTAAGGGTATTGATATTGTTTTCATAAAAAATCAAGTCGAATATAAAATTTGATATTTTTATTTAAAATTTATCTATATTAGATTTCATCAAATCAAATCATTTGAAATTTTGGATTACAGTATTATCTCATTTTTATTTTTATTTTTATTTTTATATTTGAAGATTTACTGTTCATAAGTCAAACTATATGTTTATTATCTTTTAAATATCTCGCACATTTTTTGCTCTCTTTTTATTCTTATTTTTAATATCTTTTAATTTCTCAAAAATATTATTATATTATTATTTTGATAAATATAATAATAAATTTAATATAAAATTATGAATGTGGAGATTTTGAATTAATAAAAAAATTGTACTTTTTATTAAATTTTAAAAATGATTTTGACGAAATTAATATGAATGCTCTACATAAGATTGGATCAAGCAAGTTGGAAAAGCGGGAAAACAAAAAAGAAAAAAAAACTATATATTATCATAACTTGTGCAGAGAGGGATTCAATCCCAAGATCTCCTCACATGCTGGGTTGCAGCTCAATGCTAAAAAAGAAATAAGGCGTTAGTAATTTAGTATAAGTTATAACCATAAGACCGGCCTTATGCGTGCGAATATTCGATAATCGTGCATACAATTAGCTATGATCTCAAAGATATGTGAACATAAGAATCCTCATTAATCATTTAACTAATCAATCTTTCCATTTTTTTTTTAAAAATCTTTGCATGTGACATGTGTTTTTATTAATTCAAGTTGTTGGATGTTGAGATCAGAAAGCATTAAACAAATGTGTTCAATAATTACGTAGAATCATGTGGTATTTAAACTAACGGTTAATTAGGAATTTTGATTTAAGAGCTTTTGCTACAACCTCTTCATCAACTTGTTACTTATTGGGAATCCCACCCACCATTGACACGCGTTCAAGCTGCTCTTCGCCATAAAGATCAAAGACAAACTTTGCTTTTCACACTCTCGACTCTAGAAGAAGGTGCCTCAAAATATAAATATTATCAGGTTTACAAAAAAATTATATAAAAATAATATTATAAATTAATATAATTTAATCTGATTTTTTAGATTTATTTTATTATAAATTAATTATTAAATTATTAATTATTAAATATAAATCAAATTACCAAGAGGTCCCAGACAAGAGGAGTTTTTGATTTGAGTTAAAAAAAAAAAAAAAAAAAAAGATGGTGATAATGATAATGATGAGAGAAAGCATCTTGGGGTGTTTTTTTGAACAGTGAAAAAAAAAACCTTCTAGGGTTTACCAAACTCATACGTATTTAATATCCCAAGTATTGTCTTATCGTTGCGAAAACCATCACATATAAGACTCAAAGCTCTTCGATCGGTCACGTAGGATTTATTTATTTGTGGGGTTCTGAGCCATTGCTTAATGGATGCCATGAGTGGAGCCCAAACTCCAACTAATTAATTAATTTAAAGGCTTTCTTTAATTTAATGAAAGTCTATTGCAAAAAAAGTATCTGTTCATTTGTTGGAGCCCGCATCCTCTTGACCTAATAAAATTAAAAGCTACCTAGGTTTGGCTTCGCTGGTCTTCGAAAGTTATTAATGGAAATATAATGATAGGATTCTATTTTATTTATTATTATTTTTTTAATTTTAAAAAAATAATATTTTATTTAATAGTTAAAATAATAATTATTAATAAAATTGTATATTTTTAAAAATTTTAATGATTAAAAATGTTAAAATAATATTTTTTTAAAAATAAATTAAAAATAAATATATTAATAAGATGGATTGTATCCCTCTCACTATTAATGACATTTGCACTTCAGAAATTAAAAAAGAAAAATGCTATTGTAGGTACCCAAAGACTAGACGGCCAGGGTCATTAATTATTTTCATTTTCGCAGGACCAACCAAAATTGAATTGGGCGATTGGATAGGGTGAGACGGTCGGCCTAATTAACAGAAGTCCCCCCGTCCCTCCCCCCTAGCTAAATAATTACGCAACGCATGTCTCTAAAACGAAGACTACCGCCCCTCTGGCTCTCTAGATTATCGGAGTAATGGTGGTACCAACTTCCAACCGTCGTTTTCCTAAAACAATTCCATGCAGAGAACTAGAAGATTGAACATATGTCAATTAAAGCGGCGCGTCCTCAACTTCAAAACAAAACAAAAAATATATATTGGTAGACTTTACTATATATGACTTTTAATGTCCCCTGATGTGATAGACTATACGATCTAATTTATAACGTTACAAATTAAAATTAAAATTAAAATTAAAATTAAAATTAATGGCACCATTAAATTGATATAATAGACCATAAAACTTTCCTTTTGAACAATATATAACCATTTTTCAAGATTTGAAATTTTAATTCACTTATTTAAGAATATTAATGAGATGTATTAGATCATGATCTGTATCAAATTTAGGGCTTATTTGAAACTTGTAAGGTTTTTTATTTTTTTAATAAAACTTGTAAGATATTTTGATCGATTTAATTTAATTTAATTTAATGTTAAATCTAGTATTTAAATATCTAATTATCAAATTATTATCTTTAAATTTTATTTATATGAAAATTTTATAATTTTTTTTAATTCAATACTTTTTATATGCAAAATTCACAAAATTTTTTTAATTTTCTATAAATAAATTTGAATTTATTTGAAGATTTAAATACATTTAAATCATCTTAAATTAATCATATAAAACTCACTTCATCATTTTAATTAATTATTATTTAAAAAAAAATCAATTGATCTCAATTAAATTTAATATCAGCACCTTATTTAAAAAAATAAATAAATCGTTTGCCAAAATCTACAAATCTTAGATAGATATCAAAAGCTTCGCAGATGCCATTAGTATATAATATATTTTTCGAAAAAGAAAAATCGAGAAAGACAGCCAAAAACCATCTTGATGGCTAGAGGAGACACGCGCCTTGATGCACCTACAGTCTACAGACCACGACAAAGACAGACAGGGTGGCTCTTCTCCCCGAAGAATTTAATCTCTTTTTTATTTTTTATTTTTAATCTTGACGAAGCAGAAAAGGTGATAAGACATGCCTTTGGGATTACACATTCTTCGGACTGGAAAACCCTATAAAAAAAAATAGCATCTTGTGTTTTTTTATGCTCGCATCGATGCCCCACGTTATTCATTGTGAAAAATATAGATACAGATATGAATTTATAAGCAGCATATAATTATTTTAAAATATATATATAAGATTTATTTAAAAGAAATTAATTTTTTTTAACAATAGACTCTTACTTTTTATTAAAATGATTATATATTATTTATAATTTCATAACTGTATATAATATTATTCTTATTATTATAATTCTTGTACGATACTTTATTAATTAAAGGATCGATTCGCGGTTCATGCCCAATAAATTAAATTAAACAAAACCATCCCTACACGATACATATCTTTGACCTACTTTTTTGCGAGCAAAACCATAAGAGACCAACACCTCATGAAATATCGTCTCCATCAAACGTGCGTACTTCCCTACGCATTGTGTACCACTTCCATTTATTGGAAACGCAACAATATATTATTAAGTTTCTTCCTCAAACTTCGAGAGTTAGATGAATGTAATCATGTCTTCATCCAAACAAACCGGCCTCGGACTTTTGTTTGTCGTCTGTGCTAAACGTACAATCCCCCTGATGGACTTGAAGTTCGTTAAGATCAATGATCAGGACCAAGTTAATTAGCTACTGGTGAGCCATTCAGGAAAATAAATAAAATTTACGTGAGAATAAAGACAAGCTAGTCACGTGAGCATCATGAGCCCAACTACGTAAAGAAATTACCTATATTGAACTGTTCACCACCTCACTTATTATTATTATTATTATTATTATTATGTTCCATTAGGCTAATTTCTAGAACGGATCGAATAAATAGTTTTCTCTTGTCCTCGTTCCCTCTCCAATTGTGTTTAACGAAGACAATAAGCAGTCAAATACTAGGGTTTTCCTTAGAACACGCAGGTGTTTGTAGGACACAGCGTAGGGTAAGACTCAAATAGTACTCAAACGTCACCAAATTACACCAACTTGTTTAGGACTTGTTTAGGACTTTGGTCCCTAGGACTTTGAGCTCGTGCATGCAGCTGGCACTAGGTTGGCTTGGCCCAATGCGTGAGAGACTTTGAAAGGAGGGTCGAAAAGATGTGCTGCCACGAGTTAATGATCCAATACCATTTGCCATGGAGCCACCATCTATGCTTTGTAGTTTGAGCACCAGCTTTTAGGAAAAATTATATTCGTAGAGGACGCATGCAGACTAGAAAATGAAAGTGATCTAAGGTTGATGTTAACGCCGTGTTCTAGGCCTGGACAATGTCGTATTCCAAACACTTCATCATCTACGTGTGTGCATAAAGGGTGAGGAGGGTGACTCAAGTTTTGTGGCTCCTATGATACCTAGGTTAGTGTGGGAGATGAGAGTTCAGATCATAATGAGAAGTTAAAAGTAAAGATATCATACTCCTTGCATCTATGAGGTGTGTGGGATATATGTATACCTGTGATAAGATCTTCTGACGAGGAAGATTTGGAGATGTTGTTCGTACCTCAGACCAAGCCCCCTTCAACACCCCCTGATACCCCAAGTCCTCTGCATGTCTTAGATCATTTAACGAGCAAGTATCCATACCATCGTCTTCCTGAGTGTTTCTTTCAAACTTGACGTAGGATCCCACTGTATTCTAGATGAATATTGACAATCCCCTCTCTGAGAGTTGAGGCACTCCCCTTCCTGAGACGAGCCCATAATTTTAGATGTATAAATTATGATTTGAGACCCGCAACCCTTGTTCGCAACCCTTGTTCCAAGGGGTCTCCCTTGAATTTGGGCTACCTCTAGTCCCAGTTGTCGTGAGACATAGGGAGACCGCGGCGGGGTCCGAATTCATGAAGGCTAGGTCTGAAGTCATGGAGAAGGAGTTTCGAAGGCTAAAGCCTGCATTCATTCAAGTAAACCCTCTCTTCTTATTTTCTTCATGTTAGGTTGTCCTTATGGCTTTGTTTGTCTCTTCTGATCCCCGTGTGTTATACTAGGTTGCAGAGCAGCTTACTAAGTTTGCAATGAAGGATTGGGAGGGCTTGGAGGAAGAGTTATGAGCCCAAAAAGCCCTCAAAACCCTGCTGCATTTTCGTTTCAAGAAGGTGAAACGTAACCTTGAGTAGAGGACGAGCGAGCGCAACTCATTCACTACCAAAGTCCTCTCATTGGAGGAGTCCGTTCATATGCCGCATTGAGAAAATGGTAACCTTCATTGGCAACTGGAAGCTAAGGATCAGTAGTTGGAGAGCAAGAAGCCCGAACAAGCAACAATGTCCTCTCGTGGGGTGTTTCCTCTCTCTGCGCCCATCTGTGCTTATGCTTTTCCTATGCCAGTCATGGCCATTACGTTCTTGGGGAGTGTTGCTGCTCTCGTTATGGATTGGGGACCCTGCTATTCTCCACCACCAGGCTGAAGTGCGCATGTCCTTCGAACCATTTTTAGGGTGTTTGGGCTCCCCGCGTCTCGCCTCTACAAGTTTCTTGACGTTCCCTCCCCATACACCCCTTTTCGGTAGTCCTTGCTCAAGCTCGGATTGGTAAGGGGGAATGAGCGCCTAGAAGGTGTCTCACTATCTTTAGTATTAAGGAAGTCATTAGTATGATTCATGAATTCTCATAGTGTGGTGGGTGTTCGTAGGGCGATTTTAGTTATGAAACGACTTTGTGGCCAAATCCCTTCAAGCAAGGTCACTAAGGTGGTTTTTTCATCCTAAAGTCCATTGTCATTGGATCCCTATTGAAACGCCCCAAATATGACTTTAGGCTCTTGTTTGGATGTTGTTTTACTGTCAAAATGTAGGCGGTGTAGTGCCTCCTATTCTGACTTGCCATGAATTGAGTCAGGAAAAGACGTGCCAGTTCGTCAAAGCTATCTATAGTGTCGGGCGATAAGGAGCCGAACCATATCCTTGCATCTCTCCTCAAGATGATGGGAAAAGTCCTGCACGCCACAGGTCTCAATAACCCATGGAGGGTCATGTGAGATTTGAATGTGTCCAAGTGGTCAACCCTTGGTTATGTTGTAGGCTTCGATTTGGGATCTTGAACCTTAGCAGGAGAGTGACCACCATAACTGTCGCACTATATGGTAGGTTAGTGTTGCTGAGCAACTGGTCCATGGAGGAGGACATGTTTATGTGTTTAGCCATCTCCGCGTACTTGTCTCCTAGTTCTTGGAGTTCGAGGTGACGTGTCTCCTTTTCACCCGTATCGACCTCTGGGTCACTTCTAGTCTCTGAGTTGCGGTTGTTATTGCCACCCTCGAGGCCATCACTATCACCCCGCAAGGTAGCATTTTTCGAGTAGATTCTCTCAACCTCATCCATCAACTTCCTCATAATTTTCGTCATTTCATTGGTTCTCGTTGCATCCATGGGCTCAAATTGTACTTCTTCCAAACAGGAGGGTTTGGATCGCGTTGTTGTTAACATGCAAAGTACACACTTCTATAGGAAAAATGATCCCACAAACGTTGCCAATAGTTGATGTCGTGTTTCACAGGCATGGGTAACACCGCATCTCAAGCGTTTTGTCATCTACTTGTGTGCACTGATGGTGAGAATGGTGGCTCTGAAATCCGTGGTCTCTCTAATGCCAAAATCAGTGTGAAAGATGTGAGTTAAAATAATGAAAAGCTAGAAAGTAAAAGCATCAATCCCCGCACCTATAAGGTGTGTGAGGTATTTATATACATGTGATGTCTTCTGTACCCCAGATCGAGCCCCCTTTGATAGTCTACTGTCTCACAAGAGGCTTTCTCATTATGTCATGTCATGCTTTCTTGGCCGAGCATTTATTATGGCGTGGTTCCCAATTAATGTGGCGTGGTCTCTATTTAATGTAGTGTGACCTCCTTTGACGTGGACATACTATTCTAGGCTACTCTTCTGTTAGTACTCAATTGCCTACGAAGCTCTATGCAAGTCAGCTATGCACAGCTATTGATCCCCACGCTTTGTATGCACCAGGCATCTTCGATGGGCCCTCTGTCTGGCCCTTGAGTAGTGGTCTAAGTTTTAGGTTTTGAGACTCTTGATGATTGATATATGGTTAGATTGGTTGAAATTATCCGTGTAAGTTAAGGTTGTGAAAGAAAAAAATGGGACGTAGTTGAAGTTTTTTTTTTTTCTTAATATATTTAAGATCGAGTTTTAATATAATTTGAAAATGATTTCTACTTGACTTGCACGTCTTAATCTTGTATTCATTATTGATCTTGTATTCAATATTGATTTGATACATATTAGATAATATTGTTAAAAAATAAATTAATAACTAATTCGCTTATATATTGTTTGCCAGTGTTAGCAAACTAATACATATAGATTACTTTGTTTTGCGTGGAGGCTGTTCATGTCCTCGAATACTTATAATTGCTTTTACAAAAAAATTATATATAAGTAAATTTATAAATTAACATGATTTAGTATAATATATTATATTATATTATTATTTTTAGTATAAATTAGAATTAATAAATTACATAAAATTACATTACTATTTATTTTTTTATTTTTTTATATATAATCTCTTTATACATATATCAATTCTCTTTTATATAATATGCAATAATATAATTAAAAGCTCGAAAGATCATTGGATAAAGATCGATGCCCGGGGAAGTATAGATATATTAATTAAACGGGCAGCTCTTTGCAATTTGCATGCTAGGACTTTTAAGTACTCATAAAATGATTTTTGTATCCTATCTTTTAAAATATATTATTAAAATATATTTTTTCTATTTTACATATTTATTTTTATAATATATCATTTATCAATTTATCTATTTTTTCTCTATATTATTTAAATATTGTATTATTTAATAGTTTGTTGGAGAAAAAGTATATGAGAAAAGAAATTATCATGAGAGATAAAGCACACAAAAAGAGAGAAAATAGACAAAATATATTTACATTTTGCTATAGTGTTCATCTATATGAATATTTTCTATTTTTTATTTTTAAAAATAAGGTCACTTCATTGGAACAAAATACGTGAAGATTATAAGTGTGACCAATTAATTGAAAAAACCTCAGTAAACAAGTCAATTAAATACAAATAAAGTCTAACTTCTAATGCTTTTCAGATCAAATGTCTGAGAGACTAGTCTCCGCTTGAGGCAGAGAACTACTGTCTCGTCCTCCCAAAGAGAAGAGAAACTAAAATTCTACGGACTAAAATTCGAAAATTATTTCTCCTTTATAATTTTTTTTTTATACAAACAAACACAACTAAATAACAAACACTAATACAACAACCCAAAAAACAATATTGTGAATACAACAAGATCGTCTGTGGTGGTGCGTCGACACCACGCACCACACTAGGAAAGATTAACCACAGGTCAAAGAAGTATAGATACCTTGAATCCACTTAGAATCACCACCGGCGAGGAGGATCCACTTGAAAACGAGGTGCGTTGCAACTCACGTTGAAATCGAACCCCGCGCGTTAAGAGTTCACGTCGCTCCATTCGACAAAAGCGCTAGACGACTCTACGGACAGTGGCCAGAAAGAACGATGGCATGGCGCGTGTTGGCCTCGGAGCATCATCATTTCTCAAACCTGCAAACCCAACCTTCAAAACCCACAAAACCCCACATACAACCGACAACACAAACGCCGATGGCCGGGGAAAAGAAGAGAAGAAGAAAGAAAACAAAAAAAAATGGAGTAGGAACAGAGTTAGAGTTTCACCTTCCTCACATGCGCCGAAGAGTTTTTAAAATCCTTGAGACGAAAGACTTTTTGCGAGAGAGAGTGTGCTCCTCTTCTCATTTGGCCAAATGAAACTACATGAATATTATAGTAAAATATAAAATAGATATAAAAATACATAATTTGTTGGAGACAATTTTAAACTGTTTTATTTTCAAATTTTACATCAAAATGGGCAAAAATTATGGAAAGCTACGTCAACTTTCAAGCTGACTCATAGTACAGATAAATCTGCGAAATTCTTTTAGAGATAAAAAAAAAAATCTTTTTATTTGGCACGTTGATTCCTTGAATCCTTTACCTTCCTAAGAGGCTCCCACATTCCTCAATTAATGAGATTATCACGTGCATTTTTGTAAATAATTCTTTGAATGCGAGATGGAACGGTCGTTATGGTTTTGGTGAGTTTGATTCTTGAATGCAGAGGCTCCATTAAAAAAAGCATGACCCAGCTTATAGCTTTTCTTTTACTTTATCATTATATTTTGTTATTAAATGATCCGCTTAAAAGCATAAGTATTATTTTTATTTTAAGAGTAACTGTTATAATTTTATAAATTTAGTTTTGATTTGTTTATACAGATAGAAGATATTAAATAAAAAATTAAAATATTAAATCCCCTAAGATATTTTGATAAATTTAAAAATATATATATAATAAATATAAAATAAAATAAGATATAAAACGTACTCTCAATTGGTCTTAGTGTATGTTTGAAATTAAAATAAAAAATATGACTTATAACTTAAATAATAATTTCTATATTTCAAAAGTTAATTTTTTTGATAAACATGTATCTAAAATGTTTTAGAATTAGTTAAAGTAATTTAAAAAAAAATACAATTATTTAGTAGAATTTTCTTATAAAAACTTTAATTTAATACTTTTTAAAAAGTAGATCTTTCAAATTTTTTAAATGATTAAAATATTTTTTTATAAATTTATCAAATATATTATTATTATTATTATTTTTAAATAATTAAAAAAAAATATTTTTTAATTTGAAAGCGTAACCCCAAACATAGTGTTTAGATATTATAAAAGAAAAATGTTATATTTTCTGGTAAAAATCATCTCGATTGTGTCTCGTTTTAAGGTTTTTTTAATGTGATTTGTAAGTAAATATTTTTAAATAATGTTATGATTTTTTTATATTTAAAAAAAAATTATGTAAAAAAATCATATTTTTTAACATGATTTTCTTAATGTCTTAAAATATTTTTTAAAAATATAAAAAAATTACAATATTATTTAAAAATTAAATAAAAAAACTCAAAAAAAAAAAACCCAAAACGAGATACAAACGAATGAATTTCACCGGAATGACTAGCACTGCCCATTATAAAATCACGAGGGGTTGGAAAAAAACAAAGTACGGCCCAGTGGTTTGATGCCGTGGAGCGAAAATATCAAGGGGGGACCTGCCTGTTAGGGGTGACGCGCGGACGGGGACAAGGGAGAAAAGGCAGAGGAGAAGGGGGCCCCTGAATGGGCTGTCGGTAAAGAGGAAGCGAGGGCTTTTGTAATCTACGTTTGGATGTGATATACGCGCCAACACCCAATGAATCCAATTGGTGAGAGTGGAGCCACGACTTGTCAGTCAGTCAATGGTAGTGAACCTAATTCATCTAGTATTTATACGGATTGTTTTTATTTGTTTTCTAGTAATGCTAGACAAACTTGAAAAAATAGATTTCTTATAAGATTTTTATAAAAAGATTTCTCTCAGTAATAATTTTTTTTTATATAAAATATGTTTATTTTGTTTATAAAGAAAATTTTCTATTCAGAATTTACACAACTCATTTATTTAACTTTTTAAAATTTGTATTTATTTATTTATGTTTTAATATTGTATTTACTTTAATTTTGATTTTTGATATTTTTAAAAAAGTATATACATATAAAAATGCTTTAAAAAGCACAGCGCCGTGGCACTATCACCACCACCACGCCCCCTATTGACACGTCAACATCACCAGTAGGCTAGTAGCTATCCAAATTCCTTCCCAAAGGCCGAAACACCTTCCTTTCCTTCTCGCTCTTCACACAAAGTCATGTGTTTCCTCCCCTTTCCGTTTTTGTGTGCACTGATGGTGAAGAACCCGAGATGACATGACGGGGAATACCCTTGCCGGGTTGCTCCTCCGCTCTCTTCCTTCAACTATTATTTCTTTATTTGTTGATCAATATTCAGGATAATACTTTACACGGAGATGCTCGGAATCGATCCGGCTGTTTTAGTATCTAAAGCAGTCTACGTTAATTGAGCTATTTTTTGATAAAAAATATATTAAAATAAAATAAAAATAAATAAATAAAATGAAGAAAATATAATAAAAAACACAATAAAAAAAATAAAATATAATAAAAAATATAATAAAAAAATAAAATAGAGATGAATTTTAAGGGGTATTCGGCTTGGCTGCAGCCCGCCGCCTTCGGTGGGCGGTGGGCGACACCGCCCACCCCATCGGGACCGGCGGGCTCCGGCGTACCAAACTCATTTCGGATTTAAATCTCCGTAGGGTACACCGGAAGTTGTCGGAGCTCGTCGTTGAAGGGGTAAGCTCGCCGGAGCCTGCCAATCCCGATGGGGTGGGCGGTGTCGCCCACCGTCATCAGAAGCGATGGGCTGCATTTTACACAGAGATCGATCCGACTGATCCTTAAGATATTGCTACTTTATTTTGTGTTGGTTTTTCTTTCCATGCTTTCACTGTTGCTGTTGTTGTTTTTTTTATTTTTTTAATCTTTTTCGAAGCACAACATTGTTCGTTGTGGTTGGTTTGGTCAGCGTTGAATTAACCAACCGATCATTGATTTACTATGACCTTATTTGAATTTAAAACTCAAACTTAACTTTACTGGTATCATTTTATTATTATAATTTTTTTAAATTTACATATAAAATATAATAAATAATTTAATTTTTAAAATTTTAAAACAATAATAATATTTAAAAAATAATATTTTATTAATATTTTATTAAATTCTTATCTAAAATCATCTTTAAATCCAAACCAAATTATGTCTTGGCTGATCATTGATATACGGGCTAGTAATAATTTTAAATATATAATTAAAGAGAAGCCTGCACACTCAATTAAAAATGTAATTTTATTTTATTATATCTTCTTTTATTTTACACTTCAAAATTTTTAATGTGTTAAATGTAGGTCTTCTTTGTAGCATTACTCATATCAAAATGGATGCAGCATGCCAAGTGATTGACTCGGTAAATAATTGAATTAATTAGTAGCAAAAAGGTGACGGTCCAACTCGTTTGGTTTCTTTCGTGATTGATACAAAAGACTGAAAACATTCAATGGGTTGCACTTAATGACATTTTTAAAGTCTTTTAATATGCAACTCAAACAATAAGATATATAGTAACAATTTCGTCTTTTTCCGACAATAAGTTTATGTAAATACGGTGGAGTTTATTGCACCAGCAAATTTGTTTTTTTTGTTTTTTTTTTCTAAGCAGCAAATTCTCATTTAGATAAAGAATATGTATATATATATATATATATATATATATATATATGAGGAGGGGTAGGGTTCCCTAATAAATGTCCCAGTACACTAATTACAATCAAAATGTAAAGAAAAAATAGAGGGGAAAAAAAAAAAAGATTTTGGAGCCCACCTATATCATATAAAGAGCACACTATCTTTAAAGATGATTTTTTATAGTTGGCATAGTCGAGCAAACTGTGAAACCACTATTAGAGGCTGTAAAAGTTGGAAGTGTACTGCAATTTACTGTCTTAAAATATTTAAAAAAAAAAATTCGTATTTTTTTTTTTCATGATCATCTGTACTTAAAAAAATAAAATAATAATATAGTAGAAAACACAATATCAGATAAACTAATTTTTAGTATATCATTTATCTTCCCACACTTTTATGATTGCAATGTGAGGTGGGAAATCTACTGGTACGGTGCTATGTGTAGAGTACTCGGCGGGCTCGATGGGGCACGATAGCTCATGAAGGCCATGGAAGTAGGTTGTGCATGATATTTTCATCACAGTTCTGCATTGTCCTAGCAGATCGACGACGATAAGAATATTGTGGGTGGGATGCGTGTCGACTAGTGGTCATCAGAATGCGATAAATCTGACTAAAATTGAATCGATGAAGGGAAAAAATAAAAACAGTATTCTTGAAAGTATATTATATATATACTGAACGGTGTCGAAAAGGAAATGAAGAGGAGCTGACGAAAACACTTTAAAAAGTTTTAATTTTTCTAAAAAGGAAGAAAATTTTCTCTTAAATTTCGTTTTTATTGTGCACTTTCATCACATCACAATAACGAGATTTAATTTGCGCCAGTATTCATTAATATGCATGATAATATCTATGTCCAAGTAAGTACAAATGCATTTAAATAGTATAAATCTACATGGTGGCCGTGGTTATAAGCTTGCTACTATGCTTTTAAGATAATTATCAGAAAAACTCCACGTGTATATATATTTGTTGTAGTTTTGGCCAACGTCCAAGATGTATCCAAGACTGCAAGTAGTACTATGCTTAACATGATATAGAATTTAACACAAACGTACATGACCTGACGGGTATTTACTATTTAGGAACCACACTGAGATATACACCAATCAAACTCACAATATCATGTGCGTGTGTATCTGTACAAAGGAAAAATGCATACTATGATACTAACATTGCTCAGTCGTCCGCTGGTCCATACATTCCCAACCTAAAGATCAGACACCTGCATTTGTAAAGTCATGCAGGAATATATATATACATATATAAACGTATTGGCATGGAGTTTTGACGGACGATATATAAAACTTAAAGAGTATATATCGACACGTTCTCACGAATATCTCAATCAAGTAGTACTTGCTGCATGGTTGATGTTGTTGGGATCGGCGGAAGCTCACAAATTTTATGGAGACCAGAATTTAACGTGGTTCGGCCAATTTAGCCTACGTCCACACACACAGAGAGGAGAATTTGTATTAAACAACAAACCAATTATTTACAATGATTTCCCTCAACTCTCACTGCCTCCAACGGACCTCACCTCAAGCTCTCTACTTCTCATTACAATCTTACATGTATTTATAGGAGAAATAAATAATGTGAACGTGTAATGACGGTGAAATCCGAAATTCCGGCGGCCGACATTTTCAGGCGGCGCCTACCTTCCAGCTGCTACTGACGGTGCCTACCTTCACCTTCCAGAAGCCTCCAGCTTCTTCATTTGCGTGTGTTGATTTCTAACAGATGTCATGCTAGATGATCTTTCTCCAGAGCTCGAGTGTTCGGTTTAATTAATTAGAGATTCACTTGAAACAGAGTTAGGAACCACATATATAAACCGGGTTGGCCCAGTCATCGAATAATAAACGGTAAAAATATTATTCATATTAGTAGTATGCGTGCAGACCTACTTACACATAGATTTTTTTTTTTAATTATAAAGTAATTATATGTCCAAAAAATCTCTTAAATTAATGTGATTTTATGTGATATGTTATATAAATATATTTTATAATAAAAATAAATTTATAATCTAATAATTAAATCACATTAAATTACATGATAAATTTATAAAATTATTTTTATGTAATTATCTTATAACTAAATTATATTTTATATAAATACACACAACTATATATATATATATATATATATTATGTAGCTAGTTAGCTAGCTACGTAGTAGATCACCAAGTTGAAAGAGAAACACTAAATTCTCAGAGTTAAATGAGACAGGTGCGTGCGTACCCCAGTATTTATTAATTATTTGGAAGGAACGACCCAACACAAACGCCAAGAACAGCCACCATGACAATAACGCGAAGCTAGCTGATGCTACATGACCTATCCCAATGCCATTAAAGTTCTCGGAACAACCCCACTAGTTTTGTTTTAATGCAATGCTGTGTGCAAATTATTGTAGTACACCAAACTTAGGGGACATAATATATTTTTGTGTAGTTTTTCTCTTGCATTTTAAATATAAATCAGCAGTCGTACGACTCTGATCAGCACCTAAGGTCGAGCTCGATCGTACGAACAAAATCGATTTGGCTTTTTAGGATTCGGGTTTAAATGCGAATCTTGGTTAGGCGCTTCTCCATTTATTGGAATTAAGCTGATGTTACCTCATGGGGGAACCTCTATCCTCAATTGGTCAATGCAACTATTATTGCCAAGAAAGCATATATACCATGAACAACGTTTTTCGTATAAGGATCATGATCTCGAATAATAGAGATCGAAGGAAGATTAGCTGTTCTTGACTAGTTGTTTTCCCCAACTTTTTGAGTTCCGATTCCTATGATCAGTACGTGGCAGAACAAAAAATTTATTTTAGAAGGTCAAGCAAATTAATTAAAATTTTAATAAAATATTATTTTATTTTATTTTTATACAATTTTTCATCCAATATAAAATAATTTGATAATAAAATTTAAAATAAAAATAAAATACATTTCATACAACCTATTGTGTTACAAAACTATATAACATATATATCAAGAACAATATAGGTTTAATTTTTTTAAAATTAGACTTATAAATAATTAATTTATAATATTAAAATAATTTTATAGAAGGGGATCAAGATTATTTTTTGAAAAGAAGGTTCCAACACAAAATGAGATTAATATCTTTCTATTAAATTATAAATTTCTTCAACTTTTGGGGAGCCATGGCCCCTTCCTCCCCCTTAATAGTTTCACCACTGTTTATGATCATAAGACGATAAAGGCCGACTGTAGGGGTTAAGTACTTGCCACTAATGACACTTGAAAAAGCATTCAACTAAGCTAGCAATCAAGCAAAATTTAAAGGAAAATGCTATTTTTCCGTTGCCATCCATCCCGTTTTCAATTTTTCTGTTTATATAATTTTTAAGTAAGTATTTTTAAATAATATTATATATTTTTTTATAATTTTAAAAAATATTTTAAAATGTTAAAATAATTATATAAAATTTTATTTAAAAATTATGTAAAAAAAACTTAAAATGGAATGAGATTGGGATGGATGGCAACGAGATAAGTAGCACTATTCTCACAAGCGAGATATTTGACTGGAAATTCGGATGGTAGAAATAATAATTTTTTTTATATATAATAATTAAAAATGTATTGTTTTATAATATTTTAATTTTTTTAAAATTTTTACAAGTATTTAAAAATATTTTTAAAAAATAAAAATCCTAACACTCGGCGGGATCTGGACTGGGATCCCGATTCACGCGAGAGTGGGAGTAGAGGCCACTCAGCCTAAAATATATCATGTAGGTCTAAAATGAGGCCAGCACGAGCTAATTTTTGCACGTTCATCTAAGGGATTAATATAATTAACATGCTTTTTATAATAAAGGAGTATGTTTAAAGGTTAAACAGCCAATGAACAGAGGGATGGCTAATGGTAGCTTAGGACAAGTCGTACAAAAACAAGTTGGAGGAGGAGGAAAGAACACAGAAACACTAGGCCATCTTGTAGCCTACGTATGTACGTGGAAGTCATGTGCTTGGAATTATATTAATACTATGTAACAAATGCATTAATACAACACGCTAAAGAAATAAATCCTTTTAACTTTTTAAAAAATATAAACACAGATCTTTGATCTGATCTGCACATAAGAATAATCATCACATTAGACAAAATTATTTGACCAGCAATAACACAAAAAGTGATCAACACATGAACGATGTACGACAAGTTGTCTACTTTAGTTTATACTAATTAATAAATGTGAAGAACGAGCGACTTAATTAGATCCAATCCCGTATCCACCGTCCAAAATAATAACATATAGAATAATTTTAAAGGACTAGACCTTTACTTTTGATAATACATAATTAGGCTTTATGAACGAGATGATCATCAACAAATTTAGTTTTCCATTTTTTACATGACTATACCTGTTATTTTTGGTCTGACAAGGGGTTTCTAATAATGAAAAAAAATATATTCATCATTCATTTTTTCATCATTTGATAATGTGGCATTATATGATTGGAGACTATCTATTATCTAATATCAATCATATCATGTTCCTTTTCAAAAAAAAAAAAAAATCATATCATGAAATAATGAAAAGATGATGCATGAAAATTAAGATGTTAAAGTAAAATTACTCTTCTAAAATTTTGTAGCTTGAAGTCATATATAATAAATACAAAAATATTATTTATATACGACTTGTGTATTTTTTGTGCATGTCATACAAAAATATTATTTTTATGTATCATTTAATTTAATTAATCGTATTTTTTTAAATTATATTTTAACCTTTTTTTAAAAAAATTTAATATTTTGATTAAAATGACATTATTATCACGATACCAATTTTATAAAAGATACGTGTAATGTGTATTGCTCTAATATATGTATGTATATATATATATATATATATATATATATATATGGCCTCTGCATGGACGCGTAAAAATATGAATTTTGGACGTAGAAGGTTATTAAATGCAAGGGCAGCACTATAAATTGGTGTGTACTTTTTGAAAATATCATTGGTTTTTATGTATTCGGGCAGGGCCTATATATTTAATTCATTAAACATATTTGTGTACTATTTACAATGTGAATAAACTTTATAAAATTTTTAGGAAAGATTCAAAATTCTTTGATTTATTTATTTTTAATTGTAGCATTGATATGACTAGCATTTTGTGAAGGTCCCTTTCTAGGCACCACATGGCATAATTATCACTCTCACATTGAAGATATTAATAATCTTAATTGAAAGATGGTTATGATGTTAATATTACCACATCATTATAAGAAAAATAAGTTTTTATGATTAATTAAATATGACAAAAAGATTATTTATGATCAATTTTAATTATAAATAATTATTTTATTAAAATTAATTGATTGTAAATAAATATATATATTTTTTATAATGCATAAGCCGATAATTTCAAATGATATTGAAGACAAAGTTAACAAACTCCTTTATGCATCGATCTATAAAAATAAACTGGATAGTCCAAAAGTTGAGGAAACGAGAGGGCTCTATTGGCCGCTAGGAAAGCTTCGAATCTGAGAATGCCGACTACAATTTTAGAATTAGGCGATTCCATTATAGTCATCATAACTATGCAAACAAAAGGTGTAATACCTGACGGGGAATATTTCTCCCATAAGAAATGGCATCCACTGACATTAAAAGACATCCAACAATTAATATATATAAACCATTTTCATCCGTTACATTCCAAATATATCACCTAGCAATACTGAATTTGCAAAACTCTTTATAATTTACTTGTTATATTCCCTTTAATTTGTAATTCTGTATTATGTTTTTTTTTTAAAAGTCCCATAACAAAAATTGGGTGTAAAAAAGGGAAGTTTTAAATTGGCTTGTATTTTTGTATTTTTTGAGCGACAGTGCAAGTGTGACACAGTTTCTAAGCACTATTTGCCATCCATCCATTAATCAACGGAGATTTGAGCAATGATGTCTTGAATCTTTTGGTGACTGGCAATCGGTTTTGGGTGACAATCTCGAATCTAATAAAGTACTCCGCAGCAATTTCACAATTTGTAACGTTGTGGACACTGTTCGAACTCATGGGGTCGGGAAAAAGAGTCCAGAATCGATGCATAAGAAACAGCAGAATTGCTTGATGCATAATTTTACTACAAACTAGGAGAAACAGTCAACAGAACTGCTTCTGCGCGGTGTGATCCGTGGGGTAAATCATGGCTGGCGCCGAAGGCTAAGCGTCAAGCGAACCAGGCCGAGATCGAGCCGAAGCTCAGCGGAAAGATTTGAGTGCGAATTTGCCGATCATGGCACTCTTAACTAAAAAAGGATTGGGAAAGTTGCCTGAGAGCCCTTCGAAGGTCGAGGACGTGAGATCATTCTGAACCAGTTTTTGAACGATTCAATGCTCCGAATCAGCACGAGTTCGAGTCGGTCACGACTCACCACAGAGCCTTGGATCTTCTTCATCATGTGTGGGTCCGGAGTTTGGCTCTGATAAATGGGTTCAGCTGCGTTTGCAGGGAACAGATGGTAGGAGAGGAGAGTCGAGACCCACGTTAACGTTAACATTGCCGTTAAGCCATTGAGCGAGCTTAATGCTTATTAGTTATTACCAGCTGTCATTAGGCTTGTTTGTTGCCGTCGTCGATGTAAAACTTATACGTGGCAGTTATCTGAGGTTAGCCGTTACACCAAGTGACGGTATGGTGGAGAGGTAAAGGAGGGAATGGCAAATCCAAAACCGGTGTTTGGGAATTAAGAAAAATAAAACAATTCGAGAGGCTGTAAATGAAATAAATGAAACTGTGGGTGTGGGTGACGGGGAGAGAGGGAGAATATGGGTAAGAATTTGAGAGTGCCGTCTGTCACGTGGCGGGTGCATCTTTGTTCATGCTGCCCACCACTTGTTCGTCACTTTTACTTTCAAGACGAGAGAGAGATCTATGTGAAACCGCTAGCGGACTTTGCAAGGCTTAAAAAAAAAAAAAAACCGTCCTTCCTATTCCTATCCCTATCCCTATCCCTATCCCTATCCGAAGCATCTATATAATTTTTTTTTTATATATATTTCATTTATTTTCTCATTTTATTTACATTGATTTTCATCATATAAGTAATTTTTTTTAATCGTTCATCGTTTAAAAAATTTATTTTTAATTTTCTTTTAAAAAAATATCTTAGAAAGAATTTTTATCCAATTTTTTCATATTTTGATTTACTTCTTATTTTGATTTACCTTATATATTAGTATTTTGTATGTACAGAATTAAATAAAACAAGACGAGAAAAGAAAAAGATAAGATAAAACAACAATTGACAATTGTGAATGCACTGTGCTTTCTTGGAAAAATAATGGAGGTGGAAATTCTTTCTTTTTAACCAGGATTTCTTCTTTTGTTTTCTCTTACAGCATAATTTAAAATTTAAATAATCGAGTATTTTTGTTAGCATGCACGAGATATAAAGGGGTTATTCAGTACGAACATTGTTCGGTCAGTTTCTTCGCCCACTACTCACTCTCTCTCTCTCTCTCTCTCTCTCTCTCTCCAATTATTCTATATTTCGCAAAACATCAACTCCGAAATAAAACCAGTCTGGTTTTCAGTTCGAGTTCTAGCTTATCACTCAACCCTTGAAAATGCCCTCCATCCAACCCCTCAAAGTCTCTGTCTTTTTTGCCAATGACCCAATGCTCCATTTCCTCGGCTGAGCGAATATTTTGGTGGGCTTTTCCAAATGGATTTCGGGGTGGTGGGTTTTGATGGGTTAACGGGTTCCGACAATGGTTTTTCTTCTCTTGCTTCAGATCCTGAGACAAAACAGAAGTGGTACGGAACTGGATTCCTCAAGCACCAGAGATCTGCAGGCACCTCTGAAGATGACTGGAGGAGCTCAAAGCTGGTCAAGACTGATGACTACTCTTCCTCCAAGGCGGTGCTGCTTCACCACAAAAATGCTTTACTTAGATCTAATTTTACCCTTTTCTCTGATGGCCAGCAACAACAGCAAATGTTGAGCTTCTCCTCTCCCAAATCAGAAGCTCTTGTGGAAAATAACTCTCAGAATGCCCCATTATCTAACTTTCACCACGCATTGTCTGCATACAGTAGAAATACAGGTACTCATTAAGCATTTCGAGGTAGTAATATCGTTATATGGGGAACTGCAACTGAAATGGCTTGGAATATCATTTGGAGAAGTGGGGAAGTAGGTGCTCGCATGGATCTCCAGATCTATGAGTTGGGTTATCTTTTGATTAATGTTTGATTGTTGGGTTGGAAACATTGGATGTGATGCGTTAGTTGAAATATGATGTTATTTGTTACTTGGATTTTGATTCCCCTGTACTAGTGGAAGGTCTTTTCAAGGAAATGTCGGGTGGTCTTTGTTTCGAGTCTTGTCAAGAAAAAAACAGTGCCCCTCGTTTTCTCTCCTAAAGTTTCTGTCTTCCTACTTCCGGGATATGGGATGCGTTAGTGAGCACAAAAATGATATTTTCATGAAGCCAGGATGGAAAGAGCTATAACAGAAAGAAAAGGCCTCATTTTTCGATTCGTTGTTCGTCTTTTTATCTTTTGATTTTTTCAGTCTTTTTTTGTTTCTCTTCAATCACTTTGTTTTCTGATCAAATACAAAGAAAATACTTCATTGTTGTCGCCGCTGTAAGATATTACAGTCGAGCTATTTATAATATATATATATATATATATTGAAGTTACATTTTCCGTAGCAACTCTGGCACTTTTTTTTTCGTCTCTTAAATATCTTTCCGTCCTTTTTGACATATCATCTTATCTGATTTTCTCTGGGTTTTTTTTTTTTATTTTTTATTTTCTCAGGCTATAGCTCAGGGAGCTTGGATGGCGCAAGCGCGCATGGTGTTTTAGCAGGAGCGCGAGGTCCATTTACTCCATCTCAATGGATGGAGCTAGAACACCAGGCCTTGATCTACAAATACATAAATGCAAATATGTCTGTACCATCTAACCTGCTCATTCCCATCAGAAAAGCCCTTGATTCCGCCGGCTTCTCTAGCTTTCCAGGGGGGCTTCTGAGGGCCAATACATGTAAGTTTTTATTTTGTTCCTTTTTGCAAACTAAAGAAAGCTAGTTTTGTACATCCACGAGATTTGCGTGCTTAGCTTTTAAATAAATTTTCTAGTCGTATTGAACAGATAACGTTTGTGCATATGGCCTCTCTTCCCCCCCTCTTCTCTCTCTCTCTCTCTCTCCCTCTCCTGCCACTGTGTTTATGATATATGATATGAGGGAGAGTTGATAAATTAATTTATTAATGTATCTAACTGTTCCAAATTGTAATGAATTAATTACAGTTGCTATCCAACGTTGTTAATTGTTGCCGTAGCCACAGATTTCTGATCATTTACTTCGTATCGCTATTTTTCTCTGTTCTAATTTTGGATGCTTTTGTCATTTGGATGTATCAAGTGGGATGGAATTCTTTCCATTTGGGATTCTCCAACAATACCGATCCTGAGCCCGGAAGGTGTCGTAGGACCGATGGGAAGAAATGGCGATGCTCAAGAGATGCCGTTGCTGATCAAAAATATTGTGAACGGCACATGAATAGGGGCCGCCATCGTTCAAGAAAGCCTGTGGAAGGCCAAATCGGCCACGCCATCACCGGGACCACCACCACCCCCAGCACCAACTCAAAGCTGATGCCTATTGCTTCATCCCCCTCAGCATCTGCAGCAGTGGTTCCCAGTGGCGGCGGCGCGGCCAACGGCCTCACATCTGCACACCAACAACTTAAGAACCTTCCGCATGATGTATCTGGTCCTTCTGTGGCCAGCACCATCAACAGGTGAATACTAGATATAATATCTCATGCATCAAATTTCTTATCCACCTCTTAGATTCTATTTGTAGCCCAAAAACTCCATGTGCAGATATCTTTGCGTATTCTTTACACACTTTACAAATGTGATTGGTTGCACCACTTTTTTAAATATAATATAATTGCATTAGCTAATTATATCAGTGGAATGTGCAAGTAATACGCAAAAGTTACCTTTGGCATCTAAATTATTGTGCTAGTGTTGTTCCGTATGGGACATTGGTTACTTATGTCTTCATGTCTCGAAAGGGAATAGAACTGTATCATCTTTCAGCCAAGGCTACCTGATGTTAGTTTCTGATTCCTTATTGAGCATTGTTAGTTTAGATTTGCTCGAACTAATTAAGTAGCTGGCACTGCCTTGACATAGACGGTATGATTCCGGAAAAAATATTTTTAGTATGATAAACAGTGGTTCTCATTGAATTTCCATAAGATTTTGTAGTTCAAGGAGTCCAATGTTTGTTAGGTTGAATGATGGAATTGTAATTTCTCTAGCAGGATGTTTATCAACAAAGACAATATGGGTGAAAGAATGCAAGATCAACCCAGCCTCTCGATGCTATCTCCTTCCGTTGAGCTGAAACCTAAACAAAACTCTTTCATGATTCAAAAACAGCAAATATCATATGAAGAACCCTCAAGAAATGTGTTTGGGCTAGTCACTTCTGATTCCTTGCTCAACCCTTCACATAGAAGCTCAAGTTTAGTGAACTGTTCTTCTCAAGAGGTGAGTGATGGAGGAACTGATTCACAACAAGCACTTCGCCATTTCATTGATGACTGGCCTAAATCCCAATGTGATCGCTCAGCTATTTCCTGGCCTGAGATTGGGATGCAACCAGACAGAACCCAGCTATCAATCTCGATCCCCTTGGCTTCCCCAGGCTTTGTATCCTCCACATCGTCTCCAACTGGTGAGAAACTTACCCTTTCGCCACTCAGACTGTCGCGTGAATTGGACCCAGTAAGGATGGGATTGGGAGTGGGTGGTGTCCTTAATGAACCAGGCCCAAGGCAAGCAAGTTGGATACCAATCTCATGGGAAGCATCTATGGGTGGTCCACTTGGAGAGGTTTTGCATCATAGTAATAGTGCAGCTGACTGCAAGAACCCATCCGCTCTTAACCTGATGACTGGGGGATGGGACAATGGCCCTTCTATTGGATCATCTCCAACTGGGGTGTTACAGAAGACCGGTTTTGGGTCTCTTTCAAACAGCAGTGCAGGGAGCAGCCCCAGAGCTGAGAATCATAAGACACTTGATGGGGCAAGCCAGTGCAATGACCTCCTTGGCTCGACTCCAAATTCCTCCTCCTTGCCTGCCATGTAGCCACTTGACCCTCTACCAACTCAGGGACTACTTAGGTAAAAGAATTTCATCTGTGCTGAAACAAATAGCAAGTTTTTTCGGAGTTTCTAGTTAGATGGTGAATCTTTTTTAATTTCATAACCTGTCTTTTTTTTTTTTTGGGTTTGTTACTCTTGCGTGAAAATCTGATTTCTGTATAACGGTGAATGTTTTGTAAGATTATGGCTACCAATCCTTAATGTTTTGTAAGGTCGGTAGGATAGCTCTAAAGATGGTGGGTTCTTATGACTGTTCCTGTCATCCATAAATAGGAAGGAAGCTTTTTGTTCTGGTTGGTAGTTTGATTCAAGCATAATATATTCGGCTGAAAACTGCTGCTGCAGCATTTCCTTCGGTAGCTAGTTTCTCTTAATGACTAGTGAAAATGAGACTATATGAGTTTTTGTTAGCATTTTCCACTAGTTTGAATGTATTCATTCATAAAAGGTCGTTAAAAGGTATGGAATCATATCAGCAGGTAGAAGACCGGGGGCACCATAATTAAATTGTAAAGAAGTACAATTACTTATCCAATACGAGAGAGGCAGCCTCAATATGAAGCAGCATCATCTCAGTTGGTTTTAAAAGAAAGGGTCTTAAGTGGATCGAAGACTCAGAGTATTCGTAATGTATCCATTAAAATTTTCTCTTAAAAAGTATAAGTTTGTACATATATTAAAAAAATTTCGTCATATTTGATCAAATGTGTGAAAAAGATAGTAGAGAGAGGAATAAAAATATTTTTTGTTTAGTTTTTGAATAATGATCCATTAAAAATGTACGATCAAATATGACCAAATTCTTTTGGTATGTGTTCAAACTTGTACTTTTTGAAAGAGAATTTTGATGAATCCATTAAAGCATTGGCATTGGTTTAGGCATCTTTACTTTAAAATTTGAAGAATATACAACTTTTTATATTTTAACTAATTACTTAAAGCATGAAGTCTATATTAGATTAGCTATCAAATTTTCTATAATAATAAAATATTATTATTATTTTATTATTTATATTATTATTTATATTATTATTTTATTTGTATAATCCTCAATAAACGTGTGGTTTAGTGCTTAGGGATACAATTCATCAGGAATCTGTGCAAGTGCGTGCAAGCAGTTGTTTTCTTATATTTAGTTCAGCCAATAAGCCAAGTAGTTAATAGGTAGTAGTGAAATTCCTGCCCAGCTATTATATAAGTACAACTTCTTGTTAGAATTTCGTTACTTGAAATTTAAGCAAACAATTGGTCTAAGATGTAGAGACTACAACTCATAAAATGAAGGACAGATGATATACATTCACCTTTAAAAACAAGATAACAAACTTGGTACATATATATACACATACACAGTACATAAACCACACTTGGCCTTCCAAAACATATCCATAGTTTCAAAGCAGTTTCAAAATAACAAAAGCCCACAAAAATTATATAGTCAATAGTTGCTGGACGGCCACATATATTTCAACCACATGTGGTTGTGCAGCTACTAATTCCATAACAAAATTTTTTAGTCACAATGTTAATGTTAAGTGAATAAGAACAACTCCAAAACATGTACACAACAATAAAAGGCTAGCTATCTTCAAAATCACTCATTTTAGGTGACCTTTCACTTTCTAGTTGTGTTGCTTGGAGTCCAACATTATCATGATTGCTGGTCAGGTGGGGGCCTTTCAAATCAGCTTCACCACTAACCGTATCTTCATCAAATATGGTGTCCATCCTTGATTTAACTATAATTATAGAGAATCAAGATTAAAAATTCCCAAACCAACCAAGAAAATCAAGTTGCATGATAGATTAAGCTTATACATTTTCGGAAATAAATTCCATAAAACTTTCTGTTATTTTTGAAAATTCTCATCGTCCAAACATTAGATCTAGAGACAGCATCAACACTTTGCATAACAAATGAAAATCCAGAAGCCACTTTGGACTTTTCGAAAACAAGCAAAATCACTGGACTCGAGGAAACAGGGAAAAAATCATTTCCTTCCATAAATAAGATGAACTTCTAAAGCCTTATGCTAAGGGAACATCCGACAAGAGAGCATGCATCGATTTTCAGAATTCAATGGTCCAGATCATATAATTCCATGATGTCTATGCGTGCTGCTATTGTCCACGTTGAAAACATTAGGCAAATATTAATGTATAAATAAACTTGATCATAAATATGATCAGATTCTAGGAAATAAACTTGTCCCCAAATGAAGAGAACCAAATCCCCCTTTGTTTTGCAACAATACTAGACGAAAAACCAAATAAACTAAAAGATTTCAAAATTCCAAATTTTTCCCCTAATTCGGTGGTCTAAATCATTTGCCACAAACAAAACTTCGAGTTCAAATAATTTACTAGCTCCATATGAAGCTTTCAGATTTCATATATTGTAGGGATTTTCATCATTTCTCCCATACGAAGAATAGAAACCAATCGGTGAAGGAATTGAAGTTGAGTGAAGGTGAAAAAAAAATCAAAGCTTGGAATTATGAAGACGACGGGAGAAAATGGCGTGATTGTGTGTTACTTGAAGAGAAAAATCTCTGTTTTGGAGTGGAGAAGATGTTGGGAGACCAAGACAGAGCCAAAAACTATCGACAGAGACGAGCCAGTAATGGAGAGAAGTTGCTAAAGGAGAGGTGAAGACGACGGATAAGACAATGCGCGAGTTTTACCTTTTGGGGGAGAATTGTTTTGCGGGAAAGGGAAAGGGAAAGGTATGTCGCAGGAAATGGAAGGGGTAGATTGGGCAAAGAAGAAACAATAAAATAAACATTGAATAAGTGAATAGTTTTTTTCAAATATGAAAATAAATATAAAAATACTGTAGCATTTTCAAATTATGAAAAAGTAGATAGCTAATTTGATGTATAGAATTTTTAAAGACTTTTCGTCAAATTTTAAAGGGCACTGGCATTTGGCTAACTCAATGCCAGTGTTTTTACTAGTGTTCTCATGGACCAATATCTAGTGGCAGCGGGGAGAAGTTACGTCTTCACGGTTAAAAATCCTCACTCAATAGTATCATATCCAATTATTGACGCTTCTCACTCGAACTTTATATTTAGTTGATAAAGGAGGCCCCTAAGATGCAATGCTCAACGCAGAGAGTTTTTCAATTTGTGAAAGTGTATATAAGAGTCAATCTATTGATTTGGTTTCATCTCATCACATTGGGGTGGACCGGTAGATGAGAAGTAAAATACCAATGGAAGGATGTTGTGATTGTACGACAATTACGATGAATAATATAAAATTAATAAAAAAAGAAATTAATCAAATCAGAAAAATAAGAGAAAAATAATCATAGAGATTTATGTTTATGTAGTTTGGTAGTGTGTTTATATTCACGAGAGCGAGCGATAAAAATTTTACTATATCAAAAATAGGATTATATCATATGGATTATATGAACTCTAAGCGTATAGATATATTTAAGAAAATTTATAAAAATACTAGCTCTAGCATATGTCACTTTGCCACCATTAGCTATACACGCAGTAAATATGACTGCAGGATTAATACGCATATGCTAATTTAAACGCATTCCAGCTTCTAGAGAGAGTAAGGACAAATAATTTCACTAAAAGAATATGTTATTTTCATAGAACTCATAAAACAGACAAACCATAACTGCAGGAAAAAAAGAAAAAGAAAAAGTTTTTTCCTTTAGTTCGTTTATTTCAGAATCATCAACTAATGAAGTTTCTTAATTGAGCGAAGAAATTATAAAAATAAAAGGACTTATTTTTTATATAAAAAATAATGTATATATACTTTAACAACTACGTCTACTCTCATTTTAATTTTACAATTTTCATTAGTTGCACTCTTTTTTTGAGCTTGACCAATTAAGCAATTATTATAAAAAATTATCAACTTTTTTTATTACTAAAAATTAAAGATTAGTTTCTTAAACTTTTTGATGTATTTTATTACATTAAACACAGCATGACGAAAATAAATAACATAAAGTTTATATATTTATATATATAAGAGTCTAATTAGACAATGAGAATTATATAGATGTCTTTCACATCCAACTATAGAATTGAATATCCTATCATAATTTTTTAATCGCAATTCCAAAAATACCTACTTTCATATCAAAAGAACGAAATCGTAGTAATATTTGGAAAGGGATGGGTGTATTAGTATAGCATTGGTTTCTTGGAACATCCAGTGTAATTTGCTCTACGACATTCTTATAATTTGTTTTTTCCCTATTTAATGTAAAGGACTGTATCTGAATTTTATTTGTAACTTATCATGAATTCTAAAAAGAAAAAATATTTTGAATTGAAGAATGTCATCCAAATTTCATAATAATACCAATGGGTTTGAGAATTATTATTAAGACAATAATAGTAAGAAAGAGTTTGATTCCACATAAAGCTCAATAACACAAAGATATATGGTAACATAAGGCAAGATCTATATCCAGAGTCAGAGCAGATAATTCAACGAAAGTATTAATACCTAAATCTAAAAAGTAATTGAAACCAACTATACAATAGGAGATGAGATAAGATGAATAATGGCCATGGAGTTAGGTTGAATGTCCCGAAAACGATGTCTATTACGAGCAAGCCAAATTTTCCAAAATATGAGAGCTAGGATGAACTTAGCAGTTAAATGGAGTTGGTTAGAGCCCTAAAAAGAGTACCACCAATGGTTTGTGCTATTTGTTTTTTTCAACTAGTAGAAACAGTGAGAATGAGACCAAAGAGAGAAGAGTACAAAAAGTGGAATTCCAGTACACTTTTGGATCGTTTCATCAATAGGGTTTCTATTATGCCAAAGTTTTCAAGCAAAGGATGGAGATTTTCTTAGGTATAACTATTTTTCCAAACGAAAGAAGTAAAGGAAAAAGGGGGAGGGTGATTTCTAACCAAGTCCCAAGCTAATTTTGTATTGAAGGGATCGTTCGAGTGTTTCCAAATTTTGGTGTCTAAACAATAATTAAGAGTGAGTATTGGCTCATTTCTTGTAGGAGACAGTGATCACCGAGATTAGAAATTTAATTCTAATGCCAGCTTGAAGGGGAACAAACATCCTTGATTTACAAGGTGGTATTAGAAACGTTAAAACCCTTTTGGAAAAGAGAACCATCGACAGGTCAGTTATCATACCAAAAACTTAGACTTGGTTTAAATTGATAGATAAGATGATATAAAAGTTAAAAATTGAATAAAATATTATTATAATATCTTTTTTTAATATTAATTTTGTTTTTAAATTTGAAAAAATTATTTTAGAATTAAAAAAAATTGAATAATTTATTTTATTTTATATGAAAATTTAAAATAATAATAATAATAATAAGATCGAAATTTTCACTTGCTATTCCCAGGAAGGGAATGATAGATAGGAAATTGCATATGTATTTTTGCTGTAAGAATCGAGCTCAAAGCTTCGAGGATGTCATGTAACTTCCAATTAGTTAGACCTAGAGATATAATTTTTCTTCGAATGTCCTCCTACCTTCCTCAGGAAAAGGTGGCAAAAGGTTCGCGTGATTGGTTTTCTCTGTTTAAATTTCCATTAAATTCCTTCTACTAATTCCTCCATCTTTTTTGTTGTCCGTGTTTCTTTGTTGGTTGAGAATCAATTGGGCTGGTGATTCTCACGTTTTCAGTCCGTTGTAACGTGTGCGTGTGTCTTGAATAGTGGTGGAACTGGTTCCAACAAGTTTTTATTTGGCATCTTTGAATCAGGGGCGTTATCAAAGATGACTGCTACAGGAAAGCCTTCAATATTGCACGTACAATGCCAAGTGGATAAGTATGAAAAATAAAAAATAAAAACTTAAACGAATTGAAAGCTTATTATACTTCTTACTTTTCTCCCTCAGGCTTCATCTCTGCTTTTCTCCTTCTCGCCCAGCTTCAAACACTTCTCACTAACGAGAAATTGGTCCGACACATTGCTTCCAGCCATGGGTTTGGATTTGAGACTAAACAAATATATTTAATCTTCTCTGAGCTTTGTTACATGTTTTTGTTTCAAAAAAGGAAAAATATAAAGATCTAAGCTGTAAAATGGATGCAGACCAGAAAGAAAAACCAGAGAGAAAAAGGCCAAACTGAAGATGATTTACTTAAGAAGGAAAAAAGAAGCAGCAGCAATAGAAGGGAAACCCTGATTGAGACCTCTAGCTATCATCTCTTATGGGTTCTTTGTTCACCCACAGATCCCCATCAAACTAGGCTTGCAACTTGTTCATTCTTGTTCTTAATCATTCTATCATATCCTCACCTTTCTCAACCTGGCAACAGCTCAAGCCAACCTTTGTCGAACCTCTTGTGGCTGGCTGGGTTTGGTGACGAGACAGTGCAAAATGGAGCGGTGAGGAGCAGTTGGGCTTGAGGTGCGGCGGTGGAGTGGCCCTCAACCAGAAACCAACAATGGAAGTGAAGAAATAGATTCGGGATGAGAGATGGAAAGAGAATAAACCGAGAGTGTGGGGGAAACCTGGGTAAAATGGAATTTTCATTCTTTCGTGCGTTCTAACATTTTTTGTTATCAAAATCTCAAATACTAATACGACCCATTAATATGACGATTGACGGATCACATCATGTCAATCCATTTTGACCCGTTAATAAAAATACAAAATATGTTAACGACATTCGACCTGTTTGAATATAAATGGGTTGAAATTACCTGAAATTAACTCTTCTACCTAATTAAATTTAGCATATATATAATGATACCCTTATAACGTATTGATCAAATAACTTGATCAAATGATTCTTCAATCCATAAGCCACAAAATATATCATGATACCCTTATAACGTATTGATAAAATGATTCTTCAATCCATAAACCCTCATCTTGTTTAACATTTAAGGAAAAAACAATCTTATCGAAAGAAAAAAATGAAAAAACAAACACAAAAACAAAAGCACCATATCCGTACTTGATTTCATCGGTACAATCACTCAAATCTGGAGTTTAAAGGTATCAGAACCCTGGACCAATTTACTAGAAATAACGTCTTTTGGATTAAGAGGAAGGCAAACAATGAAGGATAACCCAAGAAAACATTCTAAAGACAATCCACACACCCACAAAGCATTTTACAATCAGGACATAAATCAGTGACAGTGCATTAAAAAGGCAAATATTGATTATTGCATGAAAATTCATTCATATGGAGGCGTGCGTAACCCGGACTTAAAGAACTACTCGTTCAAATCAGGGCTTTAAACACCACCTATATCAATGTAAGGAGTTGCTGAGCACAGAGCAATTATAGTTAATTGCCTCATGAATATCAAAGTCATCTCCAATTAACACTACCCAAAATGACTCGAGGAGACAGTATTCAGAATGGCTATAAATCTCTACCCTAAAAACCCAAGCAGCAATCTTGAACCTGTACTCGTTAGCTAATTACTGTAATTAAATTAAAAGGAAAGAAAAGGGGTGGTGCTCATATTCTATGGGTGTAAACGTGTCTATCAAGCCATGGCAATGGCATTCAGAACGAGGAATTTTTTATAATCATCGCAACCAACCCACTTATTTGCAATGCCAGGTAAAATGGAAAAAGACAAACAAAGAGAAATTTATATGAACCCTGTAATGTATAATTCATACAGCTTTTGCAGCAATCCAGGACTGGAATTGGTAGGGAGTAAAGAGGAAGAACCGGTTCTTCGATGCGCGGCGCCGAGCTTTGCTTGGATTTCTTCGTAGCTGAGACTGAGAGATATGGTTTATTTATATAGAGGGAACAAGAAAAGATGCCAGGTTCCAAAACCCTAACCGCACGCTCACCCGTTCGAAGTTTCTAGCTGGTCTCAACCCGTATTGAAAATTTGAAACAGACTTAGGTAAAGTGCTTTCAGTTAAATAAGGCCGAGGAGGCTTGAACTTTGTCGTACCGTTTACGTATCCGGGCCTGTGCCACGTGGAGAGAGTTATCTCGGCCCATTTGATAGATTAAAGAAATGGAAAATGATATGACTCCGCTCATGGCTCCCGCTTCAAAACCCCCCTTTTTTTAAAATTTTAAATTTTATGGGGGCACGCAGTTGGGGTTTCTTTTGCATCTCTACATATTTATTTTATTAAAAAATAGAAAAATTAAATATATTTTATTCACACACCCTTTTTTAACATTTCTATGAACAAAAAAAAAAAAAAAAGAATAGTGAAATAGCACAAAATAAAATAAGTCTGTGGGAATGCAAAGGGGCCCAATTGCGGGCCCCATAGAATTGCTCTCTTTTTTATCTAGTAATTAAGAAAGTATTGTTTAATAATATTGTGATTTAAAAAAAAATTAAAAGTGATAAAAAAGATGTAAAATAAAAAAGAAATAAAGAAGTTAAACACCACTATCAAGAAGGTAAAGCGATAAGACTCAAACTCCTAATAGAAAATATACTCAAACTCCTAAAAGTAAAAGATATAAGATAATAAATAAGAGATAAGATAAGTTGATTCTTAATAGAAGATAGACTCAGACTCTTAAAAAGAAGTTGACTCAGACTTCTAAAAAGAAAAAGACTCAAACTTCTAAGAGAAAAGAGACTCTTAAAAGGAAAAAAAACTTTCACAAAGTAAGTTGGATTCAATCAATACTTCCGAGAAAGTAATGTCTATAAATAGCTGACATGAAGTGACAAACATAAAACTTAACTACATTTGATTTCTTTATACATTAATTACTGTCCTATTACTATTATGACTTTGATATTGGAGTTCTTTCAGGGCAGCCAATACCGCGTTTTTGTTTATATTGTAGGTCAACCATATGGTTAGTGATGTAAAAGACATCTTTTACAATAAGTTTAAAAACCACCCTAGCTAGCTCATTCAAGGTAAGATATAAAATTATTCCCCGGTAAATATTCTACAAATTTTGTTTCTAATTAAGATAGATTCACGTGCGTTCATTTTGCAAGCTTAATATCCATGCCATTATCTATCGGGTCTATAAATCTCCAAATGAACCTTCAAACTTGTTAAAAACGTGTATAGGGAAGAGAAGAGAATTATGATGATCACGAGATTCTATTCAACAAATTACTGTTGAATTCCAACCTTTCCGGCCGATAATTATTTTCTAGTCAAACAATCGCAAGACCACTGCATATTGCACTAATAAATGTAACATAATTATCCAATTAAATCGTTGTCAGTTAGGACGAAGCATTTTTCTAATACATTTTTAGTTTTGTTTTTTCTTTCACTATTACGTACTACGCGTGCTCGATCTTCGACCCTTCTAGCTAGAATACCCAATTATCATAAAGAGCCGGGCGACCACCTTAATTAATAAGATCAAGTAGGTACATGTCCATTTCAATTTTCCAGCACCACCTCATCATGAATTAACATGCATGGACTCAGTCAGCAATATCCCACACATCTTCAAGCTCGATCGCTAATTTCCCCTTGGAACTTGGATCGTCACCCAGTTTGTTACGTAGCCCTTGTGAACTTATTTCCTAACTCTTGTACCACAAAACCACTCAAAGTTTGTCAACTAGTTCTTAATCTTCTTGCCCAACATTTATATATGATGTAGACACCCAAGAACTCGGTCTTCTTTTCCCTACCTTCATTCTCCTTTCATTTAATTCTCTTTAAAACTATTTATATAATCCCTACCCGCTTGTCTTTAAGCATATCGTGCCTACAAAAATTCTGGAGTGTGTATATATAAATACCGTGTAGAGAATTACAGAAGATAATGCAATGGAAATTTTCCTCTATAGTATTGATGTTCTTTGAACATTATTTATACAGCAATCTAAGTATAGAAAGAATGGAGAGATTTACAACGGCTAGCAAGAATCAAGCTGTATCAAATATTTACATTAATGATAGAAATCAGTAGCACTAATCTTGGTAAGAATACTCGCATGATCTTAGGCTAGGAATCTGGGTGATTTGCTTTGACAGGATCTGCCTTGATACACCCCCTCAAAATTGAGCTGCCATCAGCAAGGGCAATTTTGTTTCTGAGAGCTTCTGTTCTCTGTCGGGATAGTGGTTTGGTTAATAAATCAGCAAGTTGGTCTTGAGTGTGGACATGTCGGACTTGAACTGTTCCTTGCTGAACTAGATCCTGAACAAAATGAAGATCAATTTGTATATGTTTCATCCTTGAATGTTGAACAGGATTGAAACTAAGATGGGTAGCGCCAAGATTATCACAAAGCAGCAAAGGAGTGGAGGTGAGCTTGAAACCAAGTTCGTGAAGAAGAGATTGTATCCAAACAGTTTCAGAGGCAGCATTAGCAAGAGCTCTGTATTCAGCTTCCGTTGAAGATCGTGCAACAGCACGTTGTTTCTTGGAGCTCCAAGAGATGGGATTGGAACCAAGGAAGCTAATATACGCTGAAGTGGAAGTGCGATCATCAAAATTTCCTGCCCAATCAGCATCTGAAAATGTTGTGAGAGTAGGAGCTGCCCGCATGTTAGTTTAACACCATGAAAGATAGTCTGCTTCAAGTAGCGCAAGAGCCTCTTTGTTGCTGTCCAGTGTGTCTGAGTGGGCTTGTGCATGAATTGAGACAATTTATTCACAGCAAACGAGATGTCTGGGCGAGTAAGGGAAAGATATTGTAGACTGCCAAGGACCTTTCGATATTCAGTGCTATCAACAGAAGCAGTTCCGTCATTGAGTTTGAGAGGTATGCTGGTGGAGAGAGGTGTAGAGACCTCTTTGGCCCCAAGCATGTTGGTATTTGACAGTAAATCCCGTACATATTTATGTTGGGAAAGAAAAAGTCCATCCTGAGTGGGTAAGACTTCCACTCCTAAGAAATAATGTAAGGACCCCATATCCTTTAAAGAAAATTTACAGCCGAGTTGCTCAATGATGGAAGTCACAAATTTTGAATTATTTCCAGTAAGCACTAAATCATCCACATAAACCAGAAGATAAGAGATAATTGAATCATGCTGATAAATAAACAATGAAGAATCTGCTTGTGAATTTTTGAAACCAAACTGGAGCAGGGCATTCTTCAGGGCCGAGTACCATGCCCGTGGTGCCTGTTTTAGGCCATAAATAGCCTTGCGAAGACGACAGACATGGTCAGGTTTGGTTAAGTCTTTAAAGCCCGGGGGTTGCAGCATGTAAACAGTTTCACCAAGTTCCCCATGTAAAAAGGCATTGTTGATGTCCATTTGTCTTAAATCCCAACCATTTATCACAGCAATGGATAAAACAGTCCGAATTGTGGCTGGCTTAACCACAGGACTGAAGGTCTCCTGATAGTCCACTCCTGGACGTTGATGATATCCTTTTGCCACAAGACGGGCTTTAAATCTGTCCACAGACCCATCAGGTTTGCGTTTTACTCGAAAGACCCATTTACAGCCTACCGGATTACAGTGACTTGGAGGAGGAACCAAGTCCCATGTCCCATGCCGCATGAGGGCAGTTAATTCGTGAGACATGGCCGTACGCCAGTGAGGTTGAGAAATGGCTTTACTCACACAGGTAGGTTCTATGAGCTCGGGTAGGGGATGCTTTGTGACATTGTGCAATTGTTTGGGTTTGAATATCTGATTCATGGACCGGGTGGTCATATGATGGGTCCGCGGGATGGGTGGGGGTGGATTTGATGAGAAAGTTGGGGATTCATGCTCAGATGGGTGGGAATGTTGGTCTGGGACAGAGGTGGTTGAGGGTTGATGCAGATTCGGCAATGGGTTGGGAAGGTTAGGGTTTATAGTGGCCGAATTTCCAACATTAAAATCAGAATTAAAGGGAGCATGAAAATCAAAGGAAGAAGAGACTTGAGGATTACCTGGAGGTGCCGTGACCATGGTGGGAGCATCAGCCGGAGACACTGTTGGTATAGGAGGCATCACGGGTGGCACGGCAACAAGAACTGAAGGAGGAACCGGTGTGGGAGTCGAGTGAGAGTGTGAAGGGGAAGGCTGTTTGGTCTGTGGGTTTTGGGCCTCGTCAAATAAGACGTGCCGTGAGATATAGAGCCTGCGTGTATTTGGATCAAGGCACCGATAAGCATTTTGAGTGAGCGAATAGCCCAAAAATATGCAGGGGATGGATTTGGGCTCCATTTTGTGGTTATTGTATGGTTTGGTGAGAGGATAACACAAGCAACCAAATTTTCTCAATTTGAGATAATTGGGTTGTTGACCAAAAAGAGCCTGGTATGGTGATATATTTTGTAGCAAGGATGTGGGTTGACGATTTATAAGATATGTTGCTGTTTGAAAAGCATGAGGCCAATATATGAGAGGTAAATTGGCGTCATGAAGTAATGTGAGACCGGTTTCCACAAGATGACGGTGACGTGGTTCGGAGACACCATTTTGTTGTGGTGTGTGTGGAGCGGTGGTTAAATGACTTATGCCATGAAGAGAGAAAAAAGATTTTAAGCGCACATATTCTCCTCCATTATCCGAGTATATGGTTTTAATTTTGCAATGAAACCGGTTTTCAACAAGCTTTTTGAATAGGGGAAAGATTGTTGCAACCCCGGATTTTGTTTCCATGGGATAAAACCACATATATTTGGTATGATGGTCAACAAAAAGAAGATAATAGCGGGAACCATCTAAACCAACACAATGGGCGGGACCCCAAACATCAGTATATATAAGTTCAAGAGGTGCATTGCTCAATAGACTATTAGAAGCAAAGGGTTGTTGATGAGCTTTATTGATGGAGCAGGAAGAACATAAAAAAGATTCTTTATTTGTTGTGACTGGAAGTGAAAAATTGCGAACAACATTGTGAACAATTTTGGAGGACGGATGACCAAGACGTTTGTGCCACCCAGCAAGAGAGGTTCGTTCATGCACATTTGCAACCTTTGGAGAAACCGCCAGTGTTTCCGGGAAGATGTAGACACCATTTTCACATGCACCTCTTAGCAGGGTCACTCCCGTGCTCTTGTCCTTCACAAGAAAATGAGAAGGGTGAAATTCTATAAGCACATTATTTTGTGATGTAAAATGATGCACAGATATGAGATTTTTAGAAAGGCTTGGAACACAAAGTGTATCGTTGAGAATAAAAGTCTTTTGTGGTGATTTTAGTGTAAGGGATCCTATGTGTGAGACAGCCAAACCTGAACCATCACCAAGTACGACTTCATCAGTACCATCATACTCAGAATGGATGGATAAATTATTGAGATCTCCGGTGATATTATGGGACGCAGCGGAATCCATGAGCCATTTATTTGCTGTTACATGAGAGGCTGAAGTACAATTGGCAGTCACTGCATTAGAGTTTAGTTGAGGACAAAACTTGGCCGTATGACCAATCTGATCACATAGTTGGCATTTGGGCTGATATCTCTTCTGATTTGAGTTGGGCCGGCCCGTGTATTTTGTATTCGGCCGGTTGTCTTTATTTTGGCCTTGATTTCGCGAGAAACCAGATGGCTTGTTGTGATGCTTCTGTGAAGGATTGCCAGAAGTTTGCTTTCGGTTGGTGTAGTTTGCCGACACCACAAGCTGTTGAGTGGCTGACTCTAGCCGCCGGAGGTAGCTGTCATGGCCAACCAGAAGGTCATGAAGCTCTTCGAAGGTCAGGGATTTCTCCCTTGCACGGATTGGAGCGGCTATTTCCCTGAAATCAGAACCCAAACCGTTAAGAATGTAAAGGGTGAGATCATCGTCAGAGATGGGATGGTCGATTAGAGCTATCTCATCAGCCAGTGCCTTTACGGTATGAAGATACTCTGGAATCGAGCGATTTCCCTTTTGAATCAAGGTAATTTCTTCCTTGAGTTGCATTGCCCTCATTCGGGATCTGCTGGCATACATGTGATTTAATTTTTTCCATGCCTCGCATGACGTTTTAGCGGTAGCAATGAGAGGAGTGATCGTGGTGGTTGTGGAGGCAAGGAGGGCGGAGAGAATTAATTTGTCCTGCCTAACCCAGTGGGTTATTTGTAAGGTAGATGACGGAGTGCCATCAGATTTAGGACATACGGAAGTGCCTGTGACATAATCTAAAAGATTATACCCAATTAGAAGAGCTTCAAATTGGGCACGCCACTGGGGAAAGGTGGAGGAAGTTAATTTCTCATTGATTTGGGCTGTAATGTTGAGAGCAACCAGTGGAATTTCGGTGGGAGAGAAAGGTTGATTGTTTGGAGAGGAAGACATGTCGGAAGAAGGGATCGTATTCTCGTTTGAGTTTTGGTCGTCTGATACCATGTAGAGAATTACAGAAGATAATGCAATGGAAATTTTCCTCTATAGTATTGATGTTCTTTGAACATTATTTATACAGCAATCTAAGTATAGAAAGAATGGAGAGATTTACAACGGCTAGCAAGAATCAAGCTGTATCAAATATTTACATTAATGATAGAAATCAGTAGCACTAATCTTGGTAAGAATACTCGCATGATCTTAGGCTAGGAATCTGGGTGATTTGCTTTGACAGGATCTGCCTTGATATACCGACTCATGATCGACTAATTTGCATTTCCACCTTGAAAATCCTAAATCCTAAATGATAAATCACACGAAGGCTCAGCTGCAAGTTGGGACTGTGCCCTTCTCATGGGAAAGAAAGCCTGGAGTCTCTAAGGTTATAGACGGCCAAGAGTGTCCCAAGAAAGGAGACACGGTGCCTAGAAACCTACCTCCCCCTCCTTGTCCGATATCAGAAGGGCCTTGTGCTTTTCAGCAGCCTCCTTCAAGAAGTTCTTCTAAAAAGGGTCTTAAGCATGAGGATCCCTTTCTTGCAGCCTATAAGGAGTGCACCAAGAGTATCAATGGAAATTCGTGTAAATCTCCAAAAAATGGCGTCAGTTTCTACTCTGGGACGTTCGGGAAGATTAGCATGCCTGGTTTCTCGTGCAGTCGCTCATGCAGTGTTAGTGATGGTAATTTAGTGAGGATCTCTCGGCTTCCATATGGAAGAGAGAGGAAGAAGTGAAGATGTTTCCGAACTTCACGTTCTATTTCATGTTGACTTTGTATTCAATAGATCACCAGCTTTGCGTTTTGGGTACTGCTTCAATTTTGGATTACCACCGGTATCAATGTTTTGATTATCATATTCGTGACGGTGTATCGATCAAAATATTAAAATGAAATATTTTGATATTGATATTGTTTTAAAATAATATATACATAAATAAATTATATATATAAATATATAAATTATATTTTAAAATAATAGTATATGTGAATAAATTATATAGATGTAATTGGTTTAGTCTGAATTGAGATAAAAAAAAATATGAATTAAAAAAAAAAAAAATGTGAAAGACCGAAATCCGATACGATCGAAACACAAGTCCATATTTTAGCCAATACGCCCGAAATATCGGCTGATATGGCCGGTATAAAATAACCCATTATTTTGTACTGAATAGCCGGCCAATGGCATATGTCGACCATATCGACCAGTATAATACGAAATTTAAAACTATGATCTATATACCTATAATATTTTCACAATTGTTTTATAACTTATTTTAAATCAAACTATATAATTATGCCACTTTATTAAAAACTAATTTCAATATTACATAACTACTCTTCATTTTAAGTAAATTTGAAAAATATAAGTTGTAAACTAGATTTAATTATCATCGTCTTTGTCGGCTTTAAATTTGTTGTATTATGATAAATGGTACTGGCGATGGACAATTTCGGGGTGAAAAACTTTTTGAAGATTCTATTCTACAATATTTTACGAGGGGAAAAAAAAATGGAGTAACCGCGGTTTTCTATAAAACAATTATATTTTTATAAAATGATAGGATGGCATTGAAGGTTGCAAAAAGATCTGTGTATCATTTTTCTGTTTTCATGTATATGATTGGAGAATTTTGCTTTGCAATCTTAAGGTTGTGCAAATCTAGTTCACGCACTCTTTTTAAAATAGTAGATAACTATAAGATTTATAATAAAATTTTAATTTTATAGTTATAGATTCTACTATTTTTCAAAATAAGTATGCAAAATTTATGCACTAATTTAGAACTATACCTAATATTACTCATATTATATATTAATCCCCACCAAGCTGTGATTTTTTTAAAGCATTTTTTCTAAATAATATATTTGAGATGAATTTATGGTTATTTCTACTAGTCTGAATGTATAATTCGATGTAATATTTATACCATAACAAAAATTACTTTTTGCAACGAAAAATTTGTTGCAAAAAGTATATCATGTTTTTTGATTGCAAATAATTATATTTTAGGCACAAAAATTTTTCATTGCAAATTGATTTATCGTTGTTGCAAATAGGGTTCGGGATAATATGAACATTCGTTGCAAATAGGATTTTATTTATACTTGTTTAGAACGGAATATCTATTTTGTTGCAAAATTCCTTTGTTTATTTGTAATAAAATATACATTCATTACAAAAGACTATGTCTATTTTTTAATGAAATACTATTTGCGGCGAGTATATCTGGCGGCAAATAGTCTTGCATATGAAAAAAATGCATCACATGAAATACAACACACCTCTACCACACCCTCATACAAATAAGTCGGTTAACATAACAAAATCATTCATTTGGAACTTGCAAACAATGTAAATAATTAAGTTAATCTCATCATTATTAAGCAAACAGATAATGATATGAAGGGGAGAACAAATTGTTAGCCAATATGGCAACGTTATGTTGCTATATTATGTTTTATACAGATAAGAGAACTGGAGGATTGGCTTAGGAAACTGTCACTCGAAGTCACTTTCAGAATTGGGATCTCATTGGTTTCATGTGATATTTGCAATTCATGTTGAAAATATTGAATTATTTATTGTATTTTGTGTAAAAATTTTAAAAAAATTATATTGATAAGATAAAATGAGTTAAGATATTTTCTCAATCCAAACAAAGCCATGAAAGATTTTCTTGGGTCAACACACCTTGAAAAAGGAAAAATATATAAAAAGAAAATTTTTAAAAACTACCTCACTTTCAAGTGTAATTTCTGACATTAATAATATAAAATTAATCCCAAAGTTTTCTTGAGTCCATTTAAAAATGTAGGCCCAATATAAGGTCCGCAAAACATCTTACGATTGGAACACAGTGTGCCTGGGAAGGTCTAGAGGAGGACCCGTTTTCGTCATCTGGACTGTAATCCTGGCCCATCACATTTATTTGAATCAGACCTAGATGTCAATAAACCCAACGCATTCCAAGCTGAAATGGGTCTGAACGGATTGCTAAAACTGGAGTCGGTGGGGTACGTCTAAAGGAAGGAAAGAGCATTAACAAAAGCTTAATGGTTCTTGGTAACGTGATTAACAAACAAAAGTGATGGTGCAAAACACAGAGGTATTTGTTTTCCTGTCAGTAAGTCAGACTCATGCATGTTGATTTGATAAAACAACAATGTCACAGTGAGGAAAAAAATATGTTGCAGGGGGTCGTATTCCTTATCGTGATAGTAAGCTGACCCGCATACTTCAACCTGCTCTTGGTGGCAATGCTAAAACTTCATTAATATTTCAATAATATTTGGATTGTATCTCCTCTATTAGTATAGGAGATGATCCAAATCTAACTTGTATACTTGATACATGCCATCAACATATTTGTGAGCAATCATGGTTTTAATTCCTAGCATAAAATATTTTATGAGAAATTTTATGTTAAGTATGTTTAGGTTTTCTTATCGAGTCATCGGTTTATTTTAGTTATTTGAGTAATTCTATGGAGAGTTGATTTTAAGAAATTGATGGGAAGTTGGCTATATTTAAAAAAATAAAAAAAACAGGAGATGTAAAGACCAAAAGGAAAAATACCAAAAACAAACCAACGAAATTCATTAGATAATAGATCTATAGAAACTAGACTAAAAATTAGGAGATTTAAAAAAAAAAAAAAATCAAAGCCGACTCTCCACTAACTCCCTATAGAATTACTCTAATTTTAATACAAAATGATTTTATTTATTATAAGAAATCTTTGTATTTAACGCTTCATTTAGAATAAAAAATAAATATATTTTTAAGTCAAATTCAGTAGAAGCAGTCTCGATCATCAGAAATTCTAAAACCAACTTTATTCTTAATCGTGGACAGCACTAGCGGAGTGTTACATAACAGTAGTCTTGATATTTTCTCTTTTAATTTGACGAGATTATCCAACATTAATTCTTTGTTTCAATACCTAATTAAAAAAGACTTAATTAAACTTTACATATTTCTTGTATCACAACCAAATTTGGTGCCTTGGCTCATGAATAATTTATATAATTGTGGGGAGGATTTGAGAGACGAGAGAACGTGAAGAGATTTGAAAATATTGACTATAATTTTATTCAGAGCTAAATTCCAATACCGCAGCTTGACTTACTTACAAAAGAATCGTGACCTATATATATACAAGCAGCTAGAGCTATTCTAGGAATGTTAACTAAAATTGTGGTTGTACATATAGTAACTAATGCAGAGGATTTGGTAACTGATGCAAGGCTTGATTTTTGTGATTTGTCCAATTGTTACAGCCTGATTCTCGGCTTAATCTTCCTTGGTCTGATCTGCAGCTTGATTGATGGAGTTATCCTTAATACGCCCCCGCAAGATAGGGCTGCCATCGGCAAGTCCAATCTTAGTTCTTAGTTGCTCCGTGCGTTGATTTGACAGTGGTTTTGTTAGAAGGTCAGCAAGCTGATCTTGTGTATTTATGTGATGGACTTTCAGCGTGCCTTTTTGAACCATGTCTCGAACAAAATGGATATCTATTTGAATGTGCTTCATCCTTAAATGTTGAACTGGATTGAGACTAAGTTGTGTTGCACCCAAGTTGTCACAAAGCAGTTTTGGTGGTGAAGAAATTGATAAGCCGAGTTCTGTGAACAGTGCCTGTAACCAAAGTGTTTCAGCTGCAGCATTTGCTAGTGCGCTATATTCCGCTTCGGTGGAAGATCGTGCAATGGCCCGTTGTTTTTTTGGCCTCCAGGAGATAGGATTTGGACCAAGAAAGCTTATGTACGCAGATGTTGAACTTCTATCATCATAGTTCCCGGCCCAATTAGCATCTGTGTAGGTTGTGATGATGGAGCTTGAGCTTTTGCGGATGTGAATGCCATGATAAATTGTTTGCTTCAAGTATCTTAGAAGCCTTTTCATAGCTGTCCAGTGCATGGCAGTTGGTTTATGCATGAATTGTGAGAGTTTATTCACTGCAAAGCCCACTGATTAAACACCTATGAATTGAGTCTTTAGAATGATTAGCCACATGAACAAGCATGTTTGGTGGTTAATGTTCGTGGTGCATGTTTCTCTGTGCACACATTTGCAGCCTGTTATGTTGATTTTGCAACTAAAAAGAAATATAAATTCTGCTCCCGGAAAAGGTGGCTACTTCAAGGAATATGCGTCTTCTTTTGTCGTGGCTCAGAATGACTGACAAATTTGCCAACGATAACACAGAAGGATGAGCATGTAAATTGCCAATAGGTAAGAAAAATATTTACACACAAACATATTTCATAATACTTTTCATAACAAGTATCCTCAAAAAAGAGAGATTTTTGTAAACTACCTTAAAAAATTAACATTATTTATAAAAATACTCTTATTTTACGACATATGTTGAGTAAAACGTTGTAAAATGTGTTTGTGAAATTTGGAATGAGGTCAAAATACTGTTGCTGCCGGGAAATCATTCATTTCTATGAAAATTTGAGTCTGGATCTCTTCCAAAATGGCATCTCCAATCTCCAACGCAATTTCCCTCTTCTGCTGTTCCAAAGCAGGCCATTCTTTAACGGAATCCGACAAGTCCAAATCCAATAAATAATTTGTGTTTGTTTCATCTCCAGCCTGTTTCCTCCATAACCTCATTCTTTCACAGATGAGCCTCCCAAGTTCTTCAGGTCCCAGCAATTCTTTGTGTTCCTGCTTCTCCATCGCCTCCCTCACACAATCAAACAGAAGCTGCTTTGTTTGCTGCAATACCATTTTCGATTTCAAGTACTGTGGGGAAGGCCTTTGCAACTCTGCAAATCCTGTATGAATTGGCTTCTCTGTTGCCAAGTGAAAGAGCAATTCCCTTGGAAGAGCTGCTGATGATAGTGTGTAGTCTTGTAAACCTTTCTTGGGACAGGCTGTTGGATTCTCTCCTTGTCTTATCCTGCCATTTTGTTGCTCTGTTTTTGTTTGAAAGAAAAAGTAAGAGAACACGAAACATATCACAAGCATACATTACCGAAGTTTCTAGCTGATCGAGATTGCTATAGCCAATTACATATAAATAATTTTATAAATTAATATAATTTTATGTGATTTATTAGATATATTTTATAATAAAAATAATTTTATAATTAAAAAAATACATAAAGTCATGTCAGACATTACTTTTTATTTTTATTTTTGTAATCTATTTGTTTCTAAAATATTTATCGATTATAAAAGAGGGAGACCTTCAAGGGAGGATATTTCTTCTGTTACCGACACAGGGCTGAGTTGCTTAGTGTCATGATTGCATCTCCGCCGAAGCTTTTCAATCTGTTGCATCCTGTAAACTTTGTGAGTAACCTAATGAAATCATTGTATTGAAATTAAAACGTTAAAAAAAAGGGTAATTGGAAAAATAATGCTTCCAACTCTCTCTCTTACATTGCAGAGTTTCATATCTTGGAAAGTTTCTGCATCAAAGAAGGTCTGATCTTTACATGATGAAGTTGATATTTCCTCCTTATCACTCTCGGAGCATGAGTTGAACACTGTTGTGCTGGTAGCTGAGAAAAACCCATCAGATTCCGCACTTTCTTTGTCAACCATCTCCATTGCAGGGGCACTATGTTCTTTATCTCTATATTCAGGAATCTTCCTTCTCTGCTCCTCTTTAATTGAAACAAACTTCTTACGTACACATCCCAGTATTTTGGAGCAGCGTTGAACATCATTTCCGCTCTTGTTTAAGCCACAACTGGCCGATCTCTTTAGTAACTTAATTGAATTGCCGCAGCGGCTGCTAAGGTTACTTCCTGAATTTGACCTGTTCTTCAGGCACCCTCTTTCTAAAAGATACTCGTCTAGGATGAAAGGTTCTTGTTGCTCCAGCAAAAATTCTCCAAGCTGTTTTGATTGTTTGGGTGGTGGTGTGGAAGCCATTAAAGTAGGTTTGCAAGTTCAAGCAGCAGGAAGACTAAATGATGAAGTTTGGACTGAAAACTAGAGAAAGATTAGAGCATTTAGAGAGAGAGAGAGAGAGAGGGCAATCTCTCTTACTTCTCTAGGTTATACGTCTATAACTGCTGGGTAAAATCTATGAGTTGTGAAGATTGCCTTCACCTAGAGGCTAGAAGGTTGGCTCTTGCGTGTGTTTTTAATCCTATTTCTTCAAATTTCAGTGCCATGCGGCTGCTCATCCATACTATTATCTGTCTTTATTTGTAGTCATCGCACCTTCCTGTATTGTCTTTCAGTGCCTCTCTAAATGGTCCCTGAAAATATTTGTCATATATGTGAAGGGTACCCATAACTAAAAAGTCCATGGGAACAGTGGCAAATTGAATGTCGTTGTTTCTGGATTGTTTCTTCTTCTTCTTCTTCTTCTTCCTTTTTTTTTTATTCCCAGTTACAATAAGATATATACATATTTACAATTAATATGTTTTGAAGTTATGGATTATAGTAACTTCATTTCATCTTTCAAATTTGAAAGTCTATTTTTCTTCTATTAAAATAATTTTTTATGACCTTTTAATATTTTTGTTGGATGAATAAATTGTAAATATGTTTGTTGGTTTTATAAATTATATTATTATTTTGATGAATCTAATAATTAATTTAATATAACGTTATGAATATGAAAGTTTTAAATTTTTTTTAAAAAAAATTTTACTTTTCATTAAATTTTAAAAATTATATTGATGAAGTCAAATATAGATGATCTAACCATTTACTATACACAATAGAGTTGTTCCTTTCTTATGCTTGAAATCATTGTTTTGTTAACTTCGTCTTCAACTGACACGTCCGTTTTCTATGTAGATGGATAAAGTGCCAATTCAGATAGATATAGTGGGCAACGTCCTGACCGCTCCTCGCACCCTCAATTGAGCAAAATCAAAATTGTTGCACCTAACATCTTAAATTTCAACATGTCTGTGAGAGAGGCTTTATTATATGAATTATCCATTCACGTGGGCCTTCACAACGTGTTTTATTTATCAATACATTATGGAGATGGGGATATGGGCCTCATCTGTCCAGTTGATTTCTCTAATCAACCCATTAAAAGCACTAGCGTTCACATTTGTAGAACCAGACGCTTCTGCTTTCATTCTGCTCCTTTTGACTTTACACGAATCAAAGTTCTGATTATTCAGGATCTTCACAACATAAAGGATGTCACGAACAGACTGAATTAACATATCTAATCGCATATCCGGACGATGCACTGAGAATAATATTAATTTCCAAGTTATATTTTAAATTTAAATTTAATTTTAATTTATAAATTCTAAATTTTAAGATTACAACATGGACCCTGAAATGTTGGGTGCTAGTCTTTCGATGACATGGCAAATGAGCATCGCCATTCAAAGAAGATATACATAGACCTAGCAGATATAAATAAGCAGAATGGAAGAAAAGGCTTGGATGAGCCAAATTGTAATTAATGTCTTAAAAGTGATGTGTGAGGTGACGCTAAGGTAGTCTCTGTCAACAGAATTCTTAATAAAAGATAATAAAATTACATCTCCTTTATTATTATTTTACCACTTTTTGATTAGACAGCATCGACCTCGAAAGGAACTTAGAACAATATTTTATTTTTTTTATTTGAAAGGAACTTAGAACAATATTAGGACTACTTATTACTACTCCTACAACAAATATCCTACAAACCACTCTGCAACAACTGAACCTGACGGTCCTGACCTTCGGATTGAAGCCTGTAAAAGTAACAAGATTGCTAATATTTACCATTTTCAGACGTTGCCCCCAAATGCATTGATAACCACATTCTTTTGAGGGCTTGCTTCTCCTCCAATTTTTTCTCAAGCTTCTTCCACCCACACAACATACTGAATAATGAATGGAAATCTATCCATCATATCACTATCTCATTTTTATTTTAATATATAACATATTTATTATTATTAAATAATAAAAAATATAAATCATCTAAAAATAATAAATATGTCATATTTTACATACCAAGATAAAAATGAGAATATGGTATGATCTATAGAATTTTCCTAACAAAAACAAAAATAAAAATAAAAAAGTCAGAAAAACTGCATCCTTTCCGTTGGACAAAAACTCCACCGGATCCATTTTTAACAATCCATTATACCCTGCTAAATCTACCAAGTTCTTTTCTTCTGTGATTCAATACTTAGTAAATTGTCCAAATTTCCAATGGCCAACCTCCAAAATCTCATGTATTTGCATATATTTTGTTCTCGATTGACAGGTAAATAGAAACTTATACTGAACAAATTTAACAAGGATATTAACTTTAATTGACAGGTTAATAAGCTCGAATCACTTTCACCTAATTAGCACACAGTATTTAGACATACATCTAAAATAACATTTTTACCAGTTCTTTCTCTCGTTTATTCCGTAAAAGAACCATATTAAAATGTTGACACTAGATCTCTCCCAGGTACATCGTGGAATTGGGCTTGGCCCTTTAAGGCTGATATCTTCCTTCTCTCGTAGTACTTGAATAAATCAGTGTTTTGTATCTTTCTTGCTGATATCTTCCTCCTCTGATAGTACTTGAAATAATCAGTGCTTTGGGTCTTTCTGGTCGATATCTTCTCCCTCTCACGGCACTCAGAATAATCAGTAATGTTGCCTACGCTTACCTTCCTAAATCTGGCTTCTTCATCCAAACATTCTGAATTGAATTTCCCACTGCTCTCAGCACTAGCCAAAAGTAATTGTTCTCCAATCTCTGATGTAGGGTTCTTTATTAAGAGTTTCTGACACATTATGGTATCTTGGAAACTCAAGAAAGTGTAATCTAGAAACTGTAGCCTCTCAGAATCTGTCATCTTTGAGAACCCAAACGAAGTTGTCCATGTCTGCAGCGCAGAAGGAGCAGCAGGCAAAGTCAATCTCTCCACTCCTAGTGCCGTCAGTTGCTTTTCAAGCTCATCCATCAATATACGACACATTCCACGTCTACGATATTGAAATCTGGTGCAAACAAGGGGTACTTCCACCACCTTTTCTCCATGAATCCTTATAGTAGCCACACAAATTACCTCATTGTTTCTCTCCAATAGCACGGTGTAGAACCCTCGGAAGTTCAATCTGTTAAGTTCTGATCCCCTACTGAAAATCACATCTTCAATAAGGTCTCTGTTGGTTCGAAGTTCTTTAACAGGCTCAAAACACTCGTGCATCAGAATCAGAGCAGAAGTGAGCTTGCCGTCATTCTGTGTCCTAGACTCAATGTCAGCAGCATCAAGATTACAGCTTTCTGAATATGTTGACTTCAATAATGTCCAAGTCAAATTATAAACATCCATGAGAATTGATTTTCCCAGCAGCTTAGACAGGCCCAAAAATATATATTCACACTCTCTGCCACAAAACCAATGATTTTCATTGACGAACTCTTTACTCCTTAGGCACCCGATATGAAATCTATGCTCACATTGTTTGCAAGTAATGAAACTATTGTCCATAGAATCTCCACCGTCTTCTTCGAACCTGCTATGACCGCAAATTCCACAAGTACATGATGGACAAAACCAATCACCATTTGGAACATCCTTCAAGCCAAGGCAGCACTTGTGAAATGATGATGGACACCGATCACATAAAACTAACTCACCCCCATAGTGACAAACAGAGCATACGGCATCATTCTCTTGTAATGTTGTTGTGAAGCTTTTATTCTGATTAGTCTCAATCACTTGTTTTTTACAATCTTGCAAAGACCTCCCATCTTCGAGTAGAATATTAGCAGCCGGTCTGTGATTTGTACTACCCGCATGAACTTCAAAACCTGTAAGAGTAAACACCTCAAAGCAACAATCGCACTCGATCCCATCACGAGTTATGTGTCCCGCTTTCATTTTACTCCCACGATAGCACACTCTTGTCCTAGGCAAGACCACATTGTTGTCTATCAACCAAGATAAAATCGATCGACGTTTATGATTTGAGGAACCACGAATTACGGCATCCCTTGCTCTTTTTCTTGCTCCGGTCACATTGTTTGACTGACAATTGGTTGGATTTTCCCTTTTCTTCTTCGGATCTGGTAATTCCTCCCCTTTTTCCCTCTTCGAGTGACCCGTTAACTCACCCTTAAAATCATCACCGAAATTTATATCTTCCGCAGGCTTACCATTACAAGCAAAAGTTTCGCAACCAGGGTCAGAAGCAACCCTTTCGCAAACAGAACTAAAAGCAACGTTCTCAGTAGAAGATAGAGAATTCGAACCAACACTAACGCAAACAGAAGTAGAAGCAACAACCTCGGTTTCAGAAACAGATTGGGGAGCAACACACTCTGTCTTTGAAACATAATTAGACCCAACATTCTCCGAAACTCCTCCTTGATCAGAAATTACACGCTCACTGTTGGAAACAGAATTAGAACCAACATTCTCCGAGACTCCTTGATCAATACAGTCTTTGCATGCCGTCCGAAGCGAATAAAAACATTTTCCCTTGGGTGAAGTATAGCGTAACTCCCGCCTCGCCCCCTTCTGTCCATACCAAAAAACCCACCCCAATGCAGAAAGATGCCTTCTTGCCTTTTCTTTCACGTCTGGGATACTACTGCTGTAGCCCCTATCTTCACCCAACAGATACCAATCCTCAGCAGCCTGGGGGCAATATTCAGGTTCAACAACAAGCATATCGGAAGAATGAGAAATACCAGTAATAGTTTTCTCCACTGTAGCCTCCCCCGATCTCTTGTGGGAAAGCAGGCGGCCCATCCCGCATATCGCTTTAGGGTGCGAGAGTGATTCTTGCCCTCAGGAAGAAGAACATAGAAGGGAGACTTTAGACTTGGCAAGGACTTCCGGTTTCTTGGGGTACAAGGTAGGGCAGAAAGGCAGGAACGGAGCGGGGTCCGTGGGGAGATCGAGCCCTTATAGTTTATACTCTGTTCTCAAATTCGTTGATGGGCTCGAGGCTAAATCTTTTTGAGATTAGTCCATAACATAGGAATGGGCGGAGCCCAGTTATTCTTAAAAAAACATATCATTTGTATATCGAAGCCCATTTTAGTTTTTAGAAAGAAATCAGGTCTAACTAAAGAAAGAACCAAAAAAAAAAAAAAAATTACTACTCATCATTTTATTTCATTTCATGTCATATAATTTATATATTTTAAATTTATTTTTTTCATCATATATTATTTTTTTAAATTTACATTTAAATTTTATTTTATGTCACCCCCGCCTCGTTTATTTGTAACACTTTCATTTATTTTGAAACAGTACAACACTTTCGTTTGATTTTTATTCTATTGCGTTTATATGAAATTATCCATTGATTATTAAATTAATTCTAAACTCTAAAAATAAAAAACTTAAGAATTGATAGATGATAGTATGAAGTATCACATCATCAAAATAAATAGAAGCGAAATGAAAGATTAATATATAGTATATTAAAAAAAAGGTTAGACCGAAATTTTCTGCACAAAGTTCTATCAAGTTGGCTCGAAGACTCAGCTTAGTATGAAAGGCAAAGGATTGAGTTTGGATCAGCCTTCAAGTATGCCAACAAATGGACAATATCAATTGTCAAAGCCCTTGAACCATCGTTGAATATTTACCAGTTAAGAAATTTCTTTTTGGAAAACAAAAGGCTATTAATGCCTTTAATACTATTTTCATAAAATTATACAAATATTATTTCCCAACTAAATGCAAGATCTTTTCTCTGTCCAGTTATATTATCTCCGTAGTTTTGTAATAGTTAGTGCTAAAGCACCGGGTTCCATGGTGCATTTACGTTTAAAGTTTAAAGTTTAAAGTGTGTAAGATTCGCATATTCCTTTTTTTTTTTTTTAATTCAAATTTACCATTAAAAAAATAACTTTTTATATGTTTACTGAATTTATCCATTTTTTTAAAAAATGAATACACGAAAAGCACACTCTAAAACTGCAAATATTATTTTTTCTTTAATAACAGTAATATCAAGCAATAAAGACGTCGCTAATAGATTTAAAAATGAGTAATAAACAAAGTCTCTATTAGGTCAAATGAATACATTTAAATAAATGACAAGCATCATGAAGTTCATAAGAGTTAAGATACAACCGGCACTCAAATTGTTAGCTTCCGTTCCGTGCATTAAACAAGCAAATGCTAGTGAAGTTTTAACACCCAAGAGATTTGGGTACAGAGACTAAATATTGAGCTCTCAACTTCTCACATTTAGACTTAACATCATTCTGGAAAGACACTAGTGATCTCTGCCGAGAGGCAAAGGCAGCACTAAACTGTTTAATCTCTTCTTCTAGATTTTTCCTTCTTTGTACTTCAGTGTTCAAATCCTTCAAAACGTTTTCCTTCTGGTCAGCAACCAGTGCAAGTTTTCGAGATGACTCCGAGACCATTTGGTGCAAATGATTCCTATCTTCTTTCAAAAGCTGAAACTCTGTTTCCAAACTATCATATCTTTCTTTAGAAACCGCCAGGAGCTGGTTATTGCAATCCAACTGTTTCTCCAAGCCATGGCATCTTTCCTTGATAGTGTTCAGTTCATTGCTCAATTCTTCCTCCCAACAAGCAGTTTCTCCATCCTGAATACATACCTTAAACAAAGAAACTAGATCTTTAAACAGGACAGAAATCAACTCATACATATACTTTCAAACTGTTTCCAGACAGAATGTAGATCTTTTTCACATGTCCTATATGATAGACTAGATACTTCATGTGCGTGCCGTGCATATACATACATGCAGACAACTCTCTTCTTGGCATGAGCTTGATGACATTACTCTTAGTGATCCCTATTAACCATATTTTTTTTTTTGGAATAGGTTGTACAAAAATTTCAATAAGATGGAGGCGTGCGTAACCCCAACTAACAGAATTATTCATACAAATTACGGATTTAAACATTACCTGTATCAATGTAAGGAGTTTAGAAGAGTTGATAACCAAAAGTACCCTTACAAAGTTCAGAAGAGTTGATGATTGAAGCATATATAAAAGCTACTTCATCAAGAGTTTATTCACTCTTAGTTTTGACGTAGGGAAGCTAGTTACACAAACACTTAATACTAATGCAACATTCTTACTCAAAAGATCACAGTGAGTCAAAATACATTTTTTTCTGAATCACAGGATCCTTATTAAAGTTTGTAACCACAGATAAGCATGCCCTAAAATCAGTTTGAAGTGCATTGAAGAAATGAGTTATTCCTCTCTGCTATTGCAGCTCTTCAGAAGTACTTATTTTCCCTAACAATCTGCAAATATGTTTTCCCTCAAGTATGTACTATTAGGTTTCCCATGTAACATCATGTCTAACATCTGCATGTCCGGCTTACTGCAATAAAAACAAAATGTGTGGGTGGTGTCTAGAACCCCAACTCCAAACTTCAAATTTGATTGACTTTCAAGTGTTTTGAGAAGCAATTTGTGCCATAATAGATCACCAAAAGCAGGAAAATGGTTACTTGTATACCCTAGTATTAATAAGTGAAAATTATGCCACTGCACCCAGAAAAGAAAAGCAGAAACTGGAAGGAGAAGATCCGGACTAAAAACAAGAAATCATTTCTGTTGCTCTACAGACTAGCAAAAACTAAATTTAACAGAATTTTGTCAACGAGTTTAGACAGGATCCTCGGATGCAAGTATCCAACATAGGCCATCTTGTAGGAACTAGCTTGTGTTGTTTCTAGTAAACCATAGAGGAGCAAATTTGAAGGGAAGAGAAGATTTGAAGTTTTAATTGTTTTCGGATATCAATTTCCAAAGGAAAAACCAAGACAAGCTAATGATCCACTGTCTTGTCCTGAAAATTAAGGAAAATTTAAAGAACATTTCATATTTGAGTATTTTTTTTTCTCAGATTCTTACAATATATAAGAAACAGCCAACCAATTAAGGTATAATTCATTCAAAATAAAGATCACCCATAACTAAAGAATCAAATGCTTAAAAAGGTAGAAAGTAATCCTAAAAACTTGGTGAAGACCAAATTGAGAGTTAATGAATGATATCTTGATAGTTTTGAACAGGTAGCTACCTTATTTTCACAGCTACACCGTTTAGCCCTCAATTGTTCATTCTCAACTGTTGTCTGTGACAATACCAGGGATGTAATTGTGCTGTTTAACTTCTCGTAAAGCACTTTGCGTTGTTCTTGAATTAGAGAATTGTTCCCAGTGAAAGAACTGTGGTCATCCATTGCCATGGAGAAATGAGTTTCCAAAGTCTTAAACAGGCTTATACCAATTTCACTTGTGCTAGATACCAATTTTGAAGTTGAGGATTCCTCATCAGATACGAAGCTCTGCTAAGAAAGAATATAAATATATATCCTCTAAAAGGCAAAAATCATATAAAGGTTGAAGATGCAGATGTTACACATGGATTTGACCTGTATTATTGACAAAACATCCTCATAGATATCTTTGCAACATTCCACAGATTCGCCAAGCCTTCTGGGGATCTCTTGTATAAGTTTTGCTTCTTGTTGAATTATAGATATTTCATCCATTAGTTGATGGTTCAAAAGTATCTGCTCTGCATGCTTTCTCTATAAATAAATGCAAGGGATCGATAAAAGAAACAACGTCAAAGCTCCAATGTGCACATATAGGTTTCACATATAGCAAGAATGTACAAATTGAAGTAGGTACATGCTTCACCTAACAAAGACAATGGGCTACTATATGGATGAATGAGCTCAAAGATAAAGGCTCGCATGAAATTTTAAAAAAGGGGAATGGAGCTTGGCTTACTTTTGACTTAAATGAAGCAAGAAAAAGATGTACTATGCCATGACAACTTAAACTATGCAAGCAATTTCTGAGCCAAAAAAATGCATTTGAAAATATATAGTAACCAAAAAGAAAACATCAAAATTCTGATATGTACTAACCTCCAGTTCATTTCTTTCTTCTGTGGCAATAAGTAATTGTCTCTTGAGATATTGAACCTCTTGTTTATGATTCTTGGATGAACAAGTCTGAAAGAATGTAACGAGTCCAACCAAACAACCATAAAAATTTAGGCTCCAACAGAAATACCAAATCATAAAAACATCAAAAGGCATCACTAACATAGCCATATATTACAGACTAGGGAGTCTAAATTTGAAAGTATTCAATATTTAATAAGTCACCTTTAACCAGAGTCTTGTTTGATCAAAATCAAAACCATGAGTGGTAGGAATATTTATTAAGATGGCTGACAAATAATGAAGATGATGAGCTTCTAATTTAAGAACTTTTCACTTTTCCATTGAGATTATTGCATGGAATTGGAGGTATAAACATCTACAAATAAATAAGCCAACTAAAGGAAATTAATTAAATCAACAACCATTCACTTTGGCTTTTGTCCTTGCTAATGGGGTATAGAGCCTGTTTGGGATTGCGTTTCAAAGCATAAAAGTGCTTTTAAATAGTAAAAGCAATTTTAAAAAAAAATGATATGTTTGGTAACTTTATAAAAAGTTCTTTAGTCGATTAAAAAGTTGAAAGTCAATTTTTTCAAAAGGTACTAAATTGAAAAGGCAAAAAACTCTTGCGAATAACTGTATATTTTAAAAAAAATATTGCAATTAATTTTAAAAGCATTTTAGGTACATTTTTACCAAACAGTAAACAACTTTTGAAATATAGAGCTTATTATTTAAGTTATAAACTATAAGCCTTAAAGTTATAAGCTATATTTCCCATTGCAATTCCAAACATGCATACAGTCAAGATTGAGTTAGTGTTACGCCTTTGGGAGAGGGCTGATGATGCCAATACAAGAGGTAACTAATTAAAATATCCCATTTCTATGTTTGCTAGATCAAACAGTGTTCATATTAACTAACATGACCTCATGAAGTTTAGGAGAAAAACTCAGCAATATAAACTCACAGGGGTAGCATCACTTGAAGGAAATGATTGAACTTTTCTTGCAGGAGTCAGTTGAAGTGAATCAAGGTCAGCTACGTAACCATTATTCATTTTCAGCCATGTGTCTTCATCAGCCACATTGCTAAATGAATCTGGAAGGGGACTATAATCAGGGAGCATTGAGTAATCTGATCGCTTGACAACAAAAGCTTTGGGAGCTGCCTTGAAGCAAGGGGTTCTAAAAGCATCTCCATGGCTTATGATATTGCTGTCATTGCATTCTTCCTTGAGGCTTTGTCTTTCAGAATCCTGACCCAACCAGGAGATAGGAATAATGAGATGATCAAGAATCCGATGGACGGGTAAAAGAACAATTTTTCTTTTGTAATCATGAACTTTATTAATAGAACAATAGGCATAGCCCAAATACACAGGATTCATACAAGAGAAACACCTAACTAAGATTTACATCTGATACCAGAAACTCATTGGCATTCAATCCATGAAATTCTATTGCAACTGCCAAGAGGAACAAAGTGTTGAAAACGAAAACTTTACACTAAAAAAAACTCAACTACGAAAACATTAAAATTTATAATAATACTCTTTTCATGATCATTTGGGGAAGAGAGGGGGGGGGGGGGGAATAAAAGTAGCACATTGTTACTTCTCAACAAGAAAATGCTTTTTTGTGATTTTATATAATACACTAAAATATATAGAATACACTGAAAAAGTTTTGCATCACGTTTAGATTTTGTTTTTTAAAATAGAACAATTTAGTCTTTTTTGTGATTCCTAGGGCAGCAAAAATGCCTACTTTCCTAGAAAATGCTGGCTAACAATCTGAGTCCAGTCAACAGCCTGCTCTCAGGATACATTTAATGCAATGCATAAAAGAATGGAAGATAAATCTTCAGTAAGACCAAAACATAGCTATAATAATGCCAAATGTCTTCTGTGGCTTGCAATTGTGTATCCACATCATTTATAGATGATAGACTTAAGATAAAGCAGAATGGTATAAAACAATTCCAACCGCCAAAATCAGATAAAGATTTGGATGAACCAAGTTGTAATTAATGCCTATAAGAAACTGTCAAGGTGAAAATAAGGTAGTACTTTGGCTGGAGAACTTAAAAAACAATGAGAATATAAAAGGATTGTGACTAGAAAGCATCTACCACAAAAGTTACTTGGAACAATATTGGTACTAAATTGAGTATCTATTACTTTACATGAGCAGTACCTGACCAGAATTCAGATCGAAATCTGATGAAGTAAGAGGATTGCTGAGATCAACAATTTTCATCTGTGGCTCCTGAATACATTGATCACGTTTTCTGTGTGATTTCCTCTCCTCTTCCAGTTCCATTTGAAGCTTCTCCCGCTCTAATTCATACTGAATGAGGAAAAATAAGTCAGAACTAAATGCTTCCAACAAAAGGTAAAAGCTTATGCTTGCTTTAGGTAATGCTTAACAGTTTGAAAGGCGAAAATAACAACCAACCTTGAGCAAATCATTCCGCAATTTTAAGATCACTTGCTCCAGCACCTCAGCATGAGATCCCTAACGAAGACTTCAGCAGTGTTAGTTTGTGTCCAACCTCTTCTCTGTAACAAACACAAAAAAGGATCATCACCTGAAGTTTCTTACGAAGCTCTTCAATCTCTAGTTTTTGCCGCTTCAATAAGGCTGCCTCTGTCAAAATCTATAAAAATAATTGCTCTCCATTAGGCTAAGTTGCACCATCAAATTCAAGGGGAAGGATAAAATAATGAGATGTGCAGAGAAAAAGATGCTACATGAAATCGCAGCAACTGCACAGAGAAAAGAAAAATGCAAACTGCCAGTAGACAATCATTATTCAGTTAAGTAGCAAGTCAATTATTTGCAACCTTAACAACAAAAGTGCACTGAACATCAAGGGTTAACAAAACGGGCAAAAGATGAAATAATTAATGCTGAAATACATGCATAACACGACCAAGTGGAGAAAAAATATTAAAAACAACAATGATGATACATTTACAGTTCTTTGGATAATAAGGTAAAGGGATAATAAGTTTTTCTGAGACCATAGCACATACGCCAAAGTTTTATGATGTTCCAATGAACATCAGAAAAGCTTACACTAGCAAGACCACAGATTCATAAACACAAGTACATGGTAAGTGTACAAAACAAAACGGAGAACATACTTCATTCACTTGAACACAATTAGTGATGCGCTTGGCTCTACTAGCAAATTGGAGAGTTCCCTTTGTTTCCTCAATATGTACCTAAATGAATTGTTAACATACCATGTTAAAAACAGAAAATTTGAACTTAATGTAACATGCCAAAACGATAATGATGATAAGGAAAATGAGATGAAAAGAGAATTAAGTAGACCACCTCCTCAGGTGCTAATGTGCATATTATTGAAGTTTTAGCATTGCCACCAAGAGCAGGTTGAAGTATGCGGGTCAGCTTACTATCACGATACGGAATATGACCCCTGCAACATGTTTTTTTCCTCACTGTGACGTTGTTTTATCAAATTAACATGACTTACTGACAGAAAAACAAATACCTCTGTTTTGCACCATCACTTAGCTTGTTAATCACGTTACCCAGAACCATTAAGCTTTTGTTAATGTGCTTTCCTTCCTTTAGACGTACCCCACCGGCTCCAGTTTTAGCAATCCGTTCAGACCCAGCCAAATCTACCAAGTTCTTTGTTGCAGCAAAAATAATATAAGAGTTAAGGAAAAAAAAAAGAAACTAAAATTAGAATATGATCTAAAATATGAAGTAAAAGAGTACAAACCAAGACTGCAACACGAATGGCATCAGTACTTGAATGATCACCGGAAGAATCAGCGTCCTTTGCCTTGCTTTCAATCACCTTCATATATAAGATAAGGTTGCATGAAATCTTAAGACTTTTAAGCGGAGCTGTAGAATCAACATGTAAAGGACATACCATCCTGAATATTGTGTGGGATCTACTACTACGAACATTCATATTAGTCTCACCAAAGTGCCTATTAACTGGGGGAAAAAAAAAGCATGTAAGAAACGTATCCAACTAAAAGAACCTGTAAGGAGCCTAAGGCCAATAAGTTATGCTTTTAAGTCAAACCTTCTCCCGAGTCTATAAGCTTCAACACTTGTTCGGCGTTGCTAACAATTTCCTCCCTTAAGCCTGCAACAAATATCCCACGCTAAAAGACAAGAAAAATCAGTGATTCTATACGTCTAAACAAAATATAATAAACTCTAAAACTGTCAATACCAACCTCCAAACTCTCATGTATTTGCAGTTTCTGGTTCTCTACGGCAAAAAGATCATTAATTTCTTCATTATAAATTTCCATGTAGGAAACCCGAATCAGAAATTCACGGTCAGATACCTGAAATTATTACGCACCAACAGAAAAGGTTAGAATTCAAAAGACCACCATTAATAAATACAACACCAGGAACATTCATGGACCTGCTTACCATCTGAGTTTTTGCAAATATATCTTTAACTGCCCGGTGAATAATCCCTGGATCAGTTTCAGAGCCATTCATGGTGAAAGTCTTGCCACTGCTAGTTTGTCCATATGCAAATGCAGTTCCTATGAAAGTCCCATTAAGCAGTTTCAATGCTAATATCTAAATGACATGTCTGATTAAAAAAAGCAAGCACTACATTCTTCTTTTCACATTCCGCTTTAAATAAATATAGAAGATATTGAGCTCGAAAGGACACATTAATTACTTTGATAGTACATCCAACATGACCAACTACAGCCTTCACTGCTCTTGATTATTCATTTTCATTAATCCGGTAGAAGCGGTATAAAAATTTGTGATTTCGTGCCCATTTATAAGAAATCCTTGATTTCCTCAAAACCGTACGGTTGAAAATAGTCTTCCACCGTCAGAATTTGTGTTGTACTAAATTAACTAACTTGGCCAAAAAATAAAGTTTAAAATAAAATAGAAACGTCAAGAAGAAACGTAACTTTTTTAGAAAATAATCTTTTTTGTTAAGTAAATAAAAGAGGACGTTCCAGGAAAGAAAAATAGTAAAACCATAGAAAGCAGAACCACCCTTCTGTTCATTATGAACTTATCGATGATTTCTTCATATTTCCAGAAAACAAGGGCTACAATTTTAGCTTCTTTTCCTTTCATTTTCTTTTTCTTTTTCTTTTTCTCCTTTCATGACAGTGGGGTTAATAATTAATTGAATAGTCAAAATTATGTTCCCTTTCGTTCTCAATATGCTCATAAGCTACTACCCAGAGTAAAAACTACATTTAATCAACTATGTAACGATAATCAATGCTTAAATATATTTTCAACAAAAAATAAGCTAAATTCGAAGAATTTAATTTCAATAAAATAAAAGGAAAGGAAAAAAAGGAACACCATTAAAGCCTTCAACTGCGGCATGAATGATGTCCTTTGTAAGAAGCTCATAAACCCTAGCATTCGTGCAGCTATCGTCGAATACGTGATCTGAAAGAAAATGAAAGTCACTCCCGAAACAAACTCGCAAGATCTCAAAGAAACACAAAGCAAAACAAATGAGCCCGCATATTTCAGAGAGAGAGAGAGAGAGGAACAAGTACCGAAAGCGTAAGAGAGGGCAGAGATAGGGGTGCCGTGAACCTTGTGAAGAGAAATGCGATTGTCTTCAACCTTCCAGTATGTTCCATTGGAGGGTTCTGAGGATACGGGAGGTCTCACTCGTACTGCAACGCAGATCTTCTCCATAGCCAACTACTTTCTCTTACTATGCTCCCTCACTATCTCACGCACTGTTAACGATTATCTCTGATATGGAGTCGCTGAATCTTGCGAGGGAGGAGGAACTAACGGGCGGGCTGTTGTGATTTACTTTCTAGAATGCTATTTCAAATGCGTTGGGTTTACGAAAAGGCCCTTGACAATATGTTTATTGACATTTAGGTCTGATTCAAATAAATGTGATGGGCCGAGATTACAGTCCAGATGACGAAAACGGGTCCTCCGCTAGACTTTCCCAGGCACTATGGGTTCCAAACTTCCAATCGTAAGGTATTTTGCGGACCTTATACTGGGCCTACATTTTTAAATGGACTCTAAGAAAATACTGGGCCTACTTTTTTAAATGGACTCAAGAAAATTTTAATATTAATTTTATGATTATGTCAGAAATTACATTTGAGACTGAGGTAGCTTTTGATATTTTTATTTTTATATATTTTTCATTTTTCAAGAAGGTGTATTGACCGACCCAATGGAATCCTCTAAATAATTCAATTACTTGGTGGAGGTCGTTACTCTGGATAGCTTGATCGAGATAGGAGATCAGCCAGCTAGCTAGCTCTCTCATCCCACCTCATGTCTAAGCTTAGACCAATCCTTTTTAGCCTTTTTTTTTTTTTTTTTTGACCAAGAGCTGCCACTGCCAATATTGGGTCAACTAAGTAGGCTGGAAAGACCAATTATAAAAGTAGAGGAACGACATACTAGCCAATTAGCTGGAAAGATAATTGAAGCGCGCATTTTCATTATAACTATATATAATCAGTCTGATCCCTGCATTGACTTTAGGGTAAACAAATGAACTAGTAATCGCTTCTTATATATATCTTTTAAAGCCAGGCAGGAATATCCGTCATGTAAATAAATAACCTCAATAATGTATAAAAAATGCTGGAGTAGTACTAGAATATTTGAAATCATTAAGGTTTATTAATTTTCAAATGTGCAACTTGTCAAATATTTGAAAAAAACAAAACAAAAACAAAGGGTTTTCTTCATTTAAAGACAACGACATCCAATCATCGGTCATGTTCATGATATAATACAGAAATTGCGGTTCAATTTACATCAAATATGACGCCTTTTATCTCTTGCCGATTAAAAAAAAAAAGACGAAGATAACGAAGGCTTATATAAAATTTAATATTAACAGGGGATAATAATAATAATAAATAATAATAATAATAATAATAAAAGATAAGAGAGATATTTTTACGTGCTTGTCGCGTACGTAGACTATATAGTAGTTAAGGTCGGTGCTTGTAAACTAGTATACAAAAAAAAAAAAACTGGTTAGAGCATAATCGGACACGAAGAGAACATCTAGACTAGTGTCACTGTCTTAATTTAGTCTAAATTTTACATTAACTAAATCTATCCATTGAAGGATTGTACATTAACTTCTATGCATGGGCTCGGTCAAATTTATAACGTAGTACGTATCCCGGAAAATGTAGAGGAAGAAGAGATAACGATATATATATAGGTGGCGCGTAGCTGAATTATTGAAGTCCCGGAAATCTACACTACCTCCATTACGGTACCAACACACAACGTACAAAAATATGGGATCATCGACCTCTGAGAAGGTATGCTCTCTGAGATCCTTTGTTTTGTTTGTTCTGTTGATTTCTTCACCGAATATTGTTGCTTTTGCGGCCTCTTCCTTAAATGATGAAGTCGATGCGCTTCTTAAATGGAAAGCCACCCTCCAAAAAGAAGCCCAGCCTCAACTATCTTCATGGACTTTATTGCCTAACAATACCACGAGTACAGCTTCTTCTTCCAACCCTAATTCAAGCACGAGTCCTTGTTCCTGGTGTTGAGGACCACCCATGTGTTGATATTCTCCAACTCATGTTGAGGTCCACCCATGTGGTGATTTCTACATTGTGATGAGAACTACCATGTGCATTGGAAAGTTTGAGCATCTCCAGCTCATGTTACATGGAGGGAGAAGTCCAACCTCTCCTATAAATAGGAGAGGAATGCTGAAGCTAAAATCATCCCAACAAGAAGAAGTGTTTTGAGTGTGTGAGATTGTAAGTGCCATTTGAGAGATAGAGAGGCATTGAGAGTGTTTGTAATCTTGTACAAACATTTTGAATAGTAAGTTTCCGCTCCAGTGGACGTAGGCAAATTGCCGAACCACTTCAATATTGTCTCTATCTATTTTATGTTTGTTTTCTGGGCAGCATTAGGCACAACAATTGGTATCAGAGCTTCGGTTCGTGCTACCCAGAAAATTTCAGTTGCTCGAAATCAACTTTTGATCACACCAAAACGTTCCTCTCGTCAAGACGGATCCGTTGCCGCGAACGGCATCGAAAACGAACATTGGAGGAGCCCGTACGCGCCATTTGAAGGTCGGAACGTGCATCCACGCGCCCCACTCGCAGCTGGAGGTTGAAGACGAGTAGAAAACACGCGCCACGCGCCGCCCACGCTCCGCACGCGCCCACACGCGCGCCCAGGTGTCCTCTGCGCGTGATATACACGCGCCAACGCGCCCACACGCGCCCAAGTGTCCTCTGCGCGTGAAACTCACGCGCTCCACGCGCCACACGCGCCGTACACTGTCTCCGCGCGTGAAACTCACGCGCCTGCACGCGTTCCGAGCCCTCTCTGGCGCGTGAATCCCACGCGCCTCACGCACCTCTGGTCTCTTCAGCGCGTGTAATACACGCGCCTAACAGATCCTGACCGTCCGATTTTCAGATTTGTTTTTTGGCTTGATCTTACCCATTTGGAGTCCGATTTCGACGATCAAATAGTGCTTTCCAACAATTTGGATCATTCCGGACTCATCCGTACGGTTAGAATTTCGAAATTTGTTTTTTTAAAATTTCTTAATTAATATGGAAGGTGTTGGGGAAGTTAGGAACTCTGGAAATACCAGCAGTTCAGGGCGCAGGTCCACAGTTTCAAATGCCAAGTTTGAAGTTGAGAAGTTCGATGGAACTTCTAACTTTGGTATGTGGCAATGTGAAGTGATGGACATTTTGATCCAACAAGAGTTGGATATGGCGTTGGAAGAAAAAACCCAACGATATGTCAGAAGGATTGGAAGAAGCTTAATACCCAAGCTTGTAGTACAATCCGTTTGTGCCTTACCAAAGAACAGAAGTATTTTGTCATGAGAGAGACAAATGCAAAAGAACTTTGGCAGAAATTGGAGGATAAGTTCATGAAGAAGAACATTGAGAGTCGTTTGCATTTGAAGAAAAAGCTCTTCAGGTTCCAATTTCGTGAAGGTATTAGTATGTCTGAACATTTGAATAGCAATCAAATTCTTGCTGATCTACTAAACTTGGATGTTGAAATCCAAGATGAAGATAAGGCTTTACTTTTGTTAAATTCCTTACCCGATACATATGATCATTTAGTTACAACATTATTGTATGGGAAGGAAAAAATTAGTTTTAACGATGTATCTAGTTCTCTGATTAGCAATGAGTACCGAAAAAAGGATAAGCAGGTACAGCTAGATACATCAAGTGAAGCACTGACAGCAAGAGGAGAACGCGGTCAAGGTATCCCGGAAAGAAGAAAGGTTTTCAATCGAAAACTCGGGCCACATCACGTGGTTCATCAGTCGGCAGAAAACTCGCTAAAGATGAGTGTTCCTATTGTCATAACAAAGGACACTGGAAGAAGGATTGTCCCAAATTGAAGGGACAACAGAAGAATCAACCCACCACAGCCAATGTCGCGGACAAAGATGAAGATCTAGACATTGCCTTGATAGGTTCATCATTCATTTGTCATCCCGATGAATGGATTATGGATTCCGGATGCACTTATCATATGTGTCCCAATCGGGACTGGTTTACTGACTTCACAGATATTGAAGGTGGAGCAGTACTTATGGGTAACGACAGTGCCTGTAAGACTCGGGGGATAGGTAGCATTCGGAAATCTTATCTCATTAGGATCTCTGGATTCAAAGGGATTCAGAATCACTATTGAAGACGGAACTCTCAAAGTGGTAAAGGGAGTTCAGGTGGCTATGAAGGGTTTGAGGCGAGGAAACCTGTACATCTTGCAAGGAAGTACTATTGTTGGAAGAGCTTCTACAGGTTGTGAGAAGCTAGATGAGACTGATGCTGACACCACCAGACTTTGGCATATGCGTATGGGACACGCTGGAGAGAAAGCTTTGCAAACACTCGTAAAGCAAGACTTACTCAAAGGTGCAAAGACTGGTAAGTTGTCTTTTTGTGAGCACTGTGTATTGGGAAAGCAGTCACGGATCAAGTTCGGAACCGCTGTTCACAATACACAGGGGATACTTGACTATGTACACTCCGATGTTTGGGGACCTACCAAAATTGCATCTTTGGGAGGTAAGCATTGGTTTGTAACTTTTGTAGATGATTATTCTCGTCGTGTGTGGGTGTATACGATGAAGAATAAAGATGAAGTGCTGAACATCTTTCTTGTTTGGAAGAAGATGATTGAGACTCAGACCGGCAGAAAAATTAAGCGGCTCAGATCAGATAATGGAGGGGAGTATACTCTAGACCCTTTCATGGAAGTATGCCGGAGAGAAGGAATAGTCAGACACTTCACGCTTTAGCTCTGGTGTAAAAGGGTATAGACTCTGGTGCATAGAGTCTAAGAAGGTAATTATCAGTAGAGATGTTACTTTCAACGAATCTGAGATGCTTAAGTCACATAAGCATAAAGATTCCAGTGAAGGCAGCTATGATGGCGAAACACCCGGTGATTCGCAGAAGGTGGAGCCTGGTTTGGCATCGGTTGCAACTCTGCTGGAAATGTCACCGGAATGAATATTAGTGGTTCAAGCTTAAGAGGTTCACTCGATGCTTTTGCATTCTCGTCATTCCTTTATCTCGAATATATTGATCTCAGTACGAACTATCTCTTTGGTACCATCCCACCACAGATCGGTAACCTCTCCAAAATCATCTATCTTGATCTCTCCACCAATCAGTTCTCGGGGAGAATCCCACCAAATATCGGTCTACTCACAAATCTTCAGATCTTGCGTCTGTTTAAAAATCAGTTGAACAACTCAATTCCTGAAGAAATAAGTCAGCTGAAGTCCCTTGATGAGCTTTCCTTACACAGCAACTCTTTAGAAGGACCCATTCCTTTGTCTCTGGGTAATTTAAGCAAATTGGAGTACTTGTATCTCTATGAAAACTCACTGTCTGGCTCCATTCCTTTCGAAATTGGAAACCTTTCCGACTTGGTTGAGCTCTACATACATTCCAATAGTTTAACTGGTCCCATTCCTCATACTCTTGGAAACTTAAAAATGTTAGCATTGTTGGATTCGTCTAAGAACCCACTTTCAGGTCCCATCCCTGCGGATATAGGGAACATGGAATCTTTGAAGAACTTAACACTTGCAGAAAACTACCTTATTGGTCCTATACCGACCTCATTGTATGGCCTAGAAAATCTGACCTTCTTGTCTCTCTTCCAAAATAAACTTTCTGGTCCCATTCCAAAAGAGATAGAAAACTTGAAGTCTCTTGTCTGTCTCCAGGTGAATGAAAATCAACTCAATGGTTCCCTTCCAACTTCAATTGGTAACTTGAGCAAGTTAGAGATTTTACACATTCGCAACAACCATTTCTCTGGTTCCATTCCTCGAGAGACAGAAAAACTCATGAGATTGACTATATTTCGAGTAGCTTGGAACCAATTCATTGGTTATTTGCCACAAAATATTTGTCAAAACGGATTGCTTCAATATTTTACTGCAAATAGTAATCACCTTATAGGTTCGATTCCAAAGAGCTTGAAAAACTGCTCGAGTTTAATCAGAATTCGTCTTGACCAAAACCAACTGACTGGAAATATATCGGAAGTTTTTGGGGAATATCCGAACTTGGTTTACATAAACATCAGCAACAATACCTTTTATGGTGAACTTTCACCAAAGTGGGGAAGGAGCTCACGGCTAACAAATCTAGAAATCTGGAAGAATAACATTACTGGTAGCATACCACGGGAGCTTGGAAACTCAAGTGAATTACATCTAGTTGATCTTTCTTCAAACAGCTTAGTAGGGAATATCCCAAAGGAATTTGGAAAGTTGACTTCTTTGGTGGAGCTTATCTTAAGCAACAATCAACTTTCAGGCTCTATTCCTGCAGAGCTAAAGTCCCTGACAAACCTTGAGTTTCTCGATCTCTCCATGAATAAATTGAGCACATCAATCTCAGGATGCGTAGGGAGCTTCTCACAACTGCATTACATGAATTTAAGCCACAACGAGTTTAGCGGCGAAATTCCAACTGAGATGGGCATGTTGGTTCAGCTTTCGGTGCTAGATCTAAGTTATAACCATCTCGCGGGTGAGACACCAATGGAGTTTAGGAACTTGCAAAGCTTGCTGACGATGAATATATCCAACAACAACCTCTCTGGCATTCTTCCTAGGGCTTTTGAGGAACTGCATGGCTTGCTTTATGTCAACATTGCAAACAATTACTTCTGTGGTCCCATTCCCAACAATACAGCATTTCTAGATGCTCCGAGTGAAGCAATATCAGATCAGGGGAACAAAGGCTTGTGTGGCGAGGTCAAAGGACTACAACCTTGCCAATCACTCACTGCATGCCAGCATTCTCTTGCAAGAGGCCGCACGTCGACCGTGTTCGTGATCATATTCTCACTTTTGGGAGTAATACTTGTACTTTTGTTTGCATTATTGGGATATTTGTATATAAGAAAAAGGAGAAACTCACAAAAAATGCAGGATGAGAACTTGATATCAACCTTCGATGGGGCGAGAATGTATGAAGAAATCATAGCAGCCACGAGGGATTTTGATGCCATGCATTGCATTGGGACCGGGGGATATGGAAGCGTCTATAAAGCACAGCTGCCGTCGGGCAGTATCGTAGCCGTAAAGAAACTCCACACGTTACATGAAGATGGAAGTTATGCCACAGATCGGAAAGACTTTTTCAATGAGATAGCTGCATTAACAGAAGTCCGGCACCGAAATGTCGTGAAACTACATGGTTTTTGTTCAAGCGAACGTCATTCGTTTCTAGTCTACGAGTACCTTGAGAAAGGCAGCTTGGCCGGGATCCTAAGCGAAGAAGAAGAAGCAAGAGAATTGGATTGGAGTAGAAGGGTGAATGTTGTAAAAGGGTTGGTGCATGCCTTGTCGTACATGCATCACGACTGCTCACCGCCGATTGTTCATAGAGACATCTCAAGCAAGAATGTTTTGTTGGATTCTGATTATGAAGCTCATCTCTCGGACTTTGGCACTGCTAAGTTTCTGAAGCTAGACTCATCTAATTGGACTGGCTTTGCCGGCACATATGGATATGCAGCACCAGGTAATTAAAAAGTATTGATCCTCATAATTTACACTAGTCGTGATCTACTTTATTAATTAACATATATATATAGAAGAGTGACCGATCATTAAACTCATGATCATTACGGCTTTCAAATTTTGGCAGAACTTGCTTACACAATGAGGGTGACGGAGAAGAGTGATGTGTATAGCTTTGGAGTGTTAGCACTTGAAATAATCAATGGAAAACATCCGGGAGATTTCATCTACTCTCCATTTTCTTCGCCTGCGGCTAACATACAGCTTAAGGACGTATTGGACCATAGACTTCCACCTCCTACGGTTCAAGTCGAGGAAGAACTGAAAAAGATTGTAACTATTGCAAATGTTTGCTTACGTCAAGATCCCAGAAATAGGCCAACCATGCACATGATTTCTCAGGTGTTATTACGCTCAACTCTGCAGATAATTCGTAGCCCAGTTACAACGAAAGAGGGTCCAAATCTAAAGGCCGGAACATGTCTTTAGCAGAACAGGTACTATGTACAGCTTGTTGACACCATACCTGCATTGTGCAAGCGATTGTCATCATCCATTTCTCTTCCTGATCTCTTCCAGTACTTCCAATCACGTATTAATGGTACTCATTCATATATAGTTTTAACTTTATTTTCAAGAAGAATATAAGTAGAACGAATATATATATTGTAATTATTGGTGTTCGGCTCTACAAAATTACTATTACTGGAATGTGTACAGATTCCAGGCCTGATCTGCCTGATAGTTTTTAGTAATTAGGGACGTTGGACCTGGCGCACCATGCATCAATTAGTAGTATCATGCATTCGGCCTATTTGCCGTGGGCCACATTCAAAGATATTGACATCTACAGACTTAAGGAATCAGTTTATAGAAATATATATATATATATATATATATAGCGCATTCAACTAGCATACGCTTATATATCATTTTCTTTGAAAAATCATTTTAAAGCATGATATATAGTATCGTACGCTGAGCTGGCAAGGTTATAATATATATATAGAAAAATATTATTTGAACCGATAAAAATGATCGATAAAAGTGAGGCCAATTCATGTATTTTTTATTTAATAAATAAGAGAGTAATTATTAGTAAATTGATATTTTGTTTTTTTAAAATCTATAAAAAAAAAAATTATTGAAATACATTAAAAATAAATAATCGGCCCTTATCGGTCTTTATAGTATGCATATGCATGCAGCGTCCATATATCATGTAAATGGTAAAATTAGCATTTGTTATCCACCGTAAATTAAAGGCAAAATTGCAAATCATGAGGGAACGATTGTATGATCTGATCATATCGTTTCTCTTATGATTACCTTTTTCGGTACTTAGTTCTTAATATATATATAATGTAATTCATGCAAAAATTGATCATGATGATTCTGAGGTAAAAAAGAAGCTTACCAATTTATACTTTTAAGCACTTTTTCTAATTAACTTTATCAAGTACACAAGGTTTTTGTGGTTAACTTCTAAGAACTTGCAAGCGAAGAAAGAGAGAAATTAGAATAATAATAAAAAAAAAAGATATTATATAGACCACGAACTGAACTTTTGCCGACAAACGGATTGCGTAATATGATAAACTTATCATTTTTTTACAAAAATATTCCATTTAAACTCGGATATATGGTTGTATAAATTTAAATTATTTTTATTAAATAGAATAATTATTACGTATGTTAATGAATTGTAAAATAATTGTGTATATATGTATGATTATAGCGCGCGCGCATCATGATTTTGAAAAAAAATCTAAGGATTTTTCTTTCAAATCGAATAAAAAAAAATAACATGAGCATATGAGAGGTACTAAGCAATTAAGATTCTGCGTGGGAATATATAAAATTTCTAAAAGAAATGCTATTACTCCACTAAGTTTCGTGGTCCATATTGGTCACGTATACTGCATTCGTGGGTGAAGACTAATCCTTTCGTCTTTCAATTGATCTCCTCTTCTTTTCTTCCTTTTGTTGCGAGAATGACAATTGGTTGATTTGATGGGGGCTACATATCCGATATATATTGTATATTATATATACTTTGCACCTGGATTAAAAAGGATCCCTCTATTAAGACACTTAAGGACGTAAATAAGCTGTAATTGCATTCCTCTATCTCTTTCTCTCTCGTTTCTTATCGTCGGTTGCTAGCCATTGAAGGCTATTTTCGAAGGCGGTTTGCTCCTCCCTCCCTTCTGCCGAGCTCTATGGGATTCCTTTAATTTATTTCTTACTTATTTTTCTTATTATTTTTCATGTTTTATAGTATTTTATCTACGGTCTTTGGAGTTGTCAATAAACTGCTTGTCAAGCATCCACGACCACCACACGCCGGACAGATGAAGTCAACAACTGCCGATCTTTGGGCAGGGAGGAAAAAATAGCCCAGATGTACGACGCGTTGCTCTCACGTGCAATATTTTGAATACCGTACCAGTGAACGTACCGGTCAAGGCACTGGAACGAAATATTTCGGTACCGATACCGTTTCGTGTACCGTTTTGGAATAATCTATACATAAAAAAAAAATTATATATATAAAAATATATACAAATTATATTTCAAAATAATAGTCAATATATGAATCAATTATATATATTAATATATATGTAAATAATCTAGTCTAAATTAGGATAAAAAAATAGGAATAAATGAAAAAAAAAAATCTCAAATCCGGTACAGGCCGGTACACATAACCGGTACGGCCGAAATCTGGGCCGGTACAAAACAGACCACATTTCTGTACCGGTCACTGCTCCGGTACGGTATGTATCGTCCGTACCAGCCGGTACGGTACGAAATTTAAAACATTGCTCACGCGCCTTATGAGGTGCGCGTGACGCCCATGAGCCGCCACACTTGAAAAGTCCATTTGTCATCACACGCAGCACTTTTGAAATCAGCAGCTTCTGATCTTCCATTTTTTCTTTTCGATTTTACTTCCAGTACAACGCGCACTCCTCATGTGCCGCTACAATCAGTAGCTATCTTTTTCCGATATATCGGTTCTACTTCGGATTGATGTTTTATGCTTTTTCCCTAACTTGGGATTTTGGTGAAGTGGATGTGGGTATCTCCTTTAGACAGACCGATTCAATAGAATGCAGCACACTTCTTCTTGCTGTGACTTTTTGTCGCAGTTTAATAGTCTTTTTTTTTTTTTTTTTGTGTCTTTATTAGAATAGGATGTTGGAGATTTTTACCTTATTAAACTTTGTATCATAGTAATCATTTAATTTATCTATATAATGCTTGCTTTCAGAGAGAAAAAAAAAAGTTGTAATTGCATTCTGTACTTTATATTTGCATGACATGCATCTCAATTCTAATTTATTCCTCAATCATTATTCCTGATAGACACGCAACTGATAATAAAATAATCAATTATATATAGCTGCATACTTTACTGAAAGACCAACTTTACTTGTTGAAGAATCCTCACAAAAATAAGATCATATCGTCTACTATACTTCCAATTATTTCTCCGTATTGATCAATTCCATGATTTTATTGATCCCTTAAATTAGTGTAATTATCATTTTAAGAAATATTTTTGATATATTTTAAAATATCTATATATATACTATTTGATCATTAGTAATCACTTCTTTAATTATTAAAAAAATTAAAATATCCTAATAATAAAGGAACATGAGACCAAATATCAATTTAATTCCTGATTCCATACGTAGATCTTAAGCTGGAGTACTCAAGATTAAAACCTTTTTTCTATCTAACCTTGTGTAAAATGCAACTTTTATTTTTCCAATTTGTTGGTGGCCGCATTCACATTATATATAAGTCGAGCTAAATTTCCAGCAATCCAACATTAATCCTATGATCTTTTATGACAGATAATATTATAACCATTGATGTGCTATTGATCTTAAGTTGTAAATCACACATATTTCTGTTGGGGCAATGCTAATATATATACCCCAAGAAATTGGACTCTTTTATAGTTCAAACAATAAACAAATAGAAAAGTTTCCATTTTAGAATAAAATTGATAAAAATACCCTTATTTACAAATCAAAAATTCTAAAAATTTAAAAAATTCATTTCATTTATCTATAAAATGGGAGCGTTTCAATGAAGATTGCAATGCAATTCACTAAATATGAATTACAAAAAGAATTATTCTACAAAAAAAGGCTTAAACCCGACTAAGTGTAATTGATTAGATAGCTAGCCAGTACGTCCCTTTGTTTTGGGCTCAAGAGAAAAAAAAATTCTATAGGGAGTCGATGGGAAGTCGACTTTGATTTTAAACTAATAAACTTATTAGATCCATGGAAATGAAGTTGAAAATGATGAGATTTTTTTTTATAAAAAAAAAAATCAAAACTAACTCTCTATCGACTCTCTATAGAATTACTCATCTATAATTAATAGTTTTGCTTCGAGAACGTGTTATACACATTTTGCAGCAAATACATTTAGATTTAGGGAGAGAAATATATCAGAATCACAAAATATATACAAATAATTACATACATATATCATAATTTCATTTGTCCATGTGGCATTAGATCCTTGATCGTTGTACAATAACTATTTGTCCCAAAAGTTTAAGCTAATAATAAGATATAGATTTTATTATATTTTAACATTTTCACTTATTTGTGAGTCAGACTTCCCCTCAATTAATAGGTCTAACAAGTGAAATATTTAATTAAATGAGACATAGAGTACAGAATCATGATTCGAAATCAAGACCTCTACTCTGATACCATGTTCACTTATCCCAAAAACTTAAAACTGATAGGAAAATATAAATTTTATTATATCTTAACAATCGTGATGTGAGAATTATATATTGATCGATGGACTATATTCACCACAGACAAATTTATTAAAAACTACGTACTCTCGACTCTTAATAATATATGAGAAATTTTTAGCAACTTATTTAATTAATTATACGTACGTCGTGTACGTATGACTTTAAAAATAATAATTTTAGTTTTAGATTATTTATTTTGTTAACATTATTAAAGTTCTATATTTTTTTTTATGCCGTCCTTTACATGAGATTCCCATATAATTTTTTGGCTTTCATTGATCTTTCATTTACAATTGAAAGTACTTAAGCACATGCATGTAACTAGAATATACTCCATCGATCGTAAGTCTTTCGCTAACACGATATATTAATAACGACTTTCACCACATCTTATAGGAGAGAGACTAAAGTGGCCGATATAGTTCCAAAAGAATTCATCGATCACCACCATGAGCTCGATGAAGTTGAGATTACTTATAACTACCACTGTTGATCTGATTTTTGTTAATTTAGAATTTCCCGGGAGTACAAGATATATATATATATATACATCCACATATATATGTATGTCTTTCATTATTTTGGTCATATATTTTTTATATATATATATATATCTTTGTTATCACACAATATCTCTAATTTAAGTGTAAATCAAGCCACAGAAAAGAGAGAGAGGGGGGGAAAGTAATTAAACTCGTGATCAATAATATGATATAGGTATGAGTTTTTATTTGTGGATGCAAACAAAATTCAAAGAAAGAGTACTTCATGAAGATTACGTACCAATCTACTGTATATATTGGTTGAATTACACCAAACAAACATCATGCAAACATATATATGTATTTACAGTACTGGTGGTCATGATTAGCCATATATTACATATATGTAACACGATAGCGCCCTAAGTTTGCCACTAGCTACTACGTAGACACTTTATAAAATAAAGAAGAAAACGATACAAAGTCTTCCACAAAATAAAAAAGCAAATTAAGCGCTAGTCTTTGTGTCGTCCAATAACGTGGGGTTTCTTAAAGCCACCACCTTTTTTCCTTCGAAAAGAAAGAGATAATGGTAAATTAGCGTACTTAGCTTTAGTTCCTATGCCTCAGGGAGAGAGAGAGAGAGAGAAGAGAAGAGAAAGTCCATAATTCTCACATTTTAGAAGCTTTATAATTGATTAGGTCACAAAGATGGACGCGCGAACTTTCATTACTTTAACGCACGTGCTAATTACGGTGATTGCATGGCACATAAGATTTGGGATAGATCCGAAAGCCTGGCACTGAGAGCTATGGATTCTGATCTTAACCGCTGATTATTCGCCCATATAACATGACTTTGATGTAAAACTAAGCCCAAACCGTTCTTTAATTCCTGGTTCTTCATTTTCAACTGGTTCACTTGGTACGTGAGGTTCTGTAGATGCGTTTTCTTTCTCAAGCGGCAACGCCGGGCTGACTTGCGGTTCGATTCCTTGCGTCTGAGCTGACTCTCATTGTACGTATAAACCGCCCGGTTCGAGCCTTCGGAGCCGGAGTTTGGATCGACCGAGTCTCTTGATTGAAAGATGGACAAGAGTTGATCTTGAGATTCATTAGAAGACTGGGTAGGCGATTGAAAGAAGGACAGGAGTTGTTGGAGTTCATCTGTGCCGAACTCAACTTCTTCAGAAACCGGGCATTGGGAGAAGACAGGCTCTTGGGAGAAAGACATTGTTAAAAGAAGTGAGGAAGAAGGAAGGGGAGGGAAAAGGGAAGGAAGGAGTACCAGGGGTTGGGTATTTAAGAAGGAATGGAGGAGCAAAAGCGCCGGCGGTCCCACCTCAACAAAAGATTTTGGAGCACCAATATTGAAGGAACCTTTGTGACTTTGTCTAATAAAAGTACGCGTTCCCTTATAGCTTTTGCTTTCTTTCTTTTTTCTTTTTATTTTTTTTTATTTTTATTTTTTATTTTTTTGTGGTGAGGGTGTGTTTGTTGTGTACGTGCAGGTCCTTTTAGTGTCAGGTGGCAGTGTGGATTGTGGTGGGCTAATTGTGCTGCTTTTGTGGGGTCTCGGAGAAGATTAGGTTAGCTTAATCACGAAGAATCAAACAAAAGATTTCAATGGGAAAAAAAACAAGCTATATTGATCACCATGTTTTAGAAACAATAAGAAAAATGGTCAAAATGTGCTTTTGGGTAGGCCGGCAATTCTCACCATTCAGCAAGTTAGATTATATTTTTTTTTCGAAGGGAAGTTAGATTCTATTTAGACACATGAATTTAAATGATGTCATTATATATCGACCGATCATTCCTAACGTCGTGTCTACCCTGCATGCATGTTGGCATTATATATATATATATATGAAAAAATATACAAAAATGTTATAGATAAATGGTTGACAAACGTCAACTGATAACTAGTAGTATTTAATATTTATTGTATGTTGCACAATATTTATGAGTTGATGAATGAATAAATGGATTCAAAACTAAAAAAATTAAAATAATGCATTTTATTTATCATGTTATATCAGTTGGTGCTTATCTAACGTTTATCCCTAATATTTGTCTTTAGAATTGCTCAAAAATATATGGCAAAACAATGTTTATCATTTTTGCATATGGTCATATAAGAATAACGAATTATATTATATGGATCGGAGCCAAAAAAGAATATTATTGAAACATAGGATGACATATATGACTCGAAGCCAAAATTATATTTAACCTAAGAAAATGAAGGAAAAATATAAAGGAGAATAAAAGTTAAAGTGGCTGCTGTTGCAAAAAAGAAAGTTAAAATGTACAGGTTTTTTTTGGATGGATCATGTTTCATGGATTACTTTAGAGCTAACATGATTTTGCAGCATCTTTCTAGAAAGTAGTAAGTACTACTTCTCTTCCACTGCAAATTAAAACTGCATTTCATAGAGCTGTACGTTCACTTTCACTCACGGCTCACGGCCAGCGATCTCTGGAGAAATCTATCATGAGAAAGTATTCTACCTCTGCAATAATATTATATATATATATATTTTTATATATATAAAGTGGCTATCTAATGAAAAATCTTGTTTTAATGAAAAATCTTGTTTTAACAGAAAATCTTTTTTTTTTGTTAAAGTTAACACTTTTCATCTATTTTTGTTAAAATAAATACTGCATTTAATGAGAAATATTATTTTAAATACAATCCATTAATTCCATTAATAACCGAAATAATGTTCTTGACATTAAATTTAATTACATCACTTCAATTTTCTATAATGATAAATTTTTCATTTAAAACTTTTTTATGTAAAATAAATATAAAATAATAATAATAGTATAGAATGACATAATAATAGTATAGAATATATAACAATATAATTAAATAAACCATTCATAACAATATAACAATGCAATCATTACTTAGAGATGTTAATTTATACGTTAGAGAGTTTAATTTTATTCATGAAAATTTATTCCTATTATATGATTAATAATTTCATTCTTTAAAAATTATTTTATAATTTTAAAATGAATGTATTATTTATTTATTTTTTGAGATGATAAATATACGGTATATATAATTAACTATAATTATATTAAATTGGTAATAATAGACAATAAATATAATTAATATGTTATATATGTTTGATATTTAATTGAAATATATATGATCTAATAAATTTACATATTTAAGATTAAAATTTCATGTTATAAATTATAATATAACATTCTTTTATATAAATTATAAACTACATAATTTATTTTTTAAAAAAAATTATAGTATTTCTTAAAAATAATCACATAATTAAAAAAACTGTAGATGATTCAAGTTTATGTAGATCTAAAAAAACTTAAAAACAAAAAACATAGGTATTTTAATGTCCTCTCTTTTGAGACTGTGCAAAATGACGCAAATATTAGATCATCGTCTTAGAATTATAAAAATATAATATTTTGAACGAATCTTTTATTAAAGTTTCAATCAAAATTATCTCAAACAAATTTGATAAAACTATAGGTTATGTTTATTTATAAGACTATCTTATTGTTTTTATTAATACTTTTTTTTTATAATATATAAAAATGTGTAATTATTTATCATCTATTTAATTATGAATAATCTTTTAATTTTTGTTAAAAATTAAACTAAATGAATGTGCTTTACACATTATTTTTATCTAGTATATATAAATATATATATATGTATAAAGCTAGGGTTTCATATTATATAGTACTGTTTGTTCTCTTCTCCAAAGCAGGTTGGTCTACTTCCACTGATCACCATCTTTGGAGAAATATTAGGCTTTTCCCTACTCTAAACACGGCATGCACTTTAATTTGTTGCTGTATATATTAGTTAATTTGTTTGTTTAATAACAAGGAATATTTCTGGTTTACTGGGCAGTTTTCTTAGTTAGCATTTTGGTTAGTTTTTCTTGTTGGGTAGTTAGTCTTTGTCTTCGTGCCCAAAGGCCAGTACATTAATAATGATTAATTAGTGGGAACTAACATGGACTCGTTAGAACAAAAGTTAAGTTAGAATCCCTCCTCCCCCATGCTTTCTGAGCTGATCCATGTTAGGTTTATGTGACGCTCAAGCAATTAATTGAAAAATAATTACCATGACCTGTTGATCTGATGCCACATTAATTTATATGGTTTATAAAGTACTGCATGCAATGAACATGATGCTTTGCAACAGCCCTTGTTTTGTTTCTTTTGTCGTTTCTGATCATCAGCCACTCCTAAACTAATACCACCATCTTTATGCAATAATTCCTTCCTTAAAGAAATTTAATAATACTACTCCATATTTCATTAATCATTCAAGTAGATAAAATATCGTGTAATCTACAAACCTAAATGTGTCTACCGAATTGTGATTAATTATGATCAGCTTAGTGGTTTCATAATATATGTGCTTGTACAAAGTACTTTTCATGATACTTAATTATTATACCGGCCATGCATGATCTCTTTTTCTTACCGGTGTTTGCTTAATATTTTATTTGCAAGTCTGCAATTTTACACAATAATTAATTACATGATGATGATAGTTTGAAATTTAAGAGAGACCCAAGCTGCTGCGCCAGGCTTAAAAATTAATACAAATTAATCCTTGTTTTTTTTTTTATCTAGTTCTTTGGAATATCTAGTTCTTTGCAGTTTGCACTGTTCAGCAACATCATGTAGATGCAGGATATTCTTCGGTACGTTTTCTTTAATTTCCAACCATTGAAATTTGAGACCCTGTTTTATAATTTGTTTACATTCTTGCATCCGGCGGCCTTCGAGATCTGCTTAATTATTTCCTAATAAATTAGAGCAATCTAACCCTTGTGGCACCTAATTTGATCTTCCAACGACAATTAAGAACCTGGAGACCTACGTAGTTTTAGCATGGCCATGGATGACAACGCGCGGGATTAATGGTGGCCGCCATGCATGCCATGGTTAATTAATTGTGTTAAATATTAATGGCATATTGTCGTGGGAATATTGTAACGTACGTATTATAATTATCCAATTTCTAGCGAATCAAGTGGACACATATTGTACTCGCATTGCTTAACTCATCTCAACTCATCTTCATTTTATTATTATATTTTTATAATTTTTTATATAAAACACAAATTCCTATACACCTTTTTCAATTCCCAATACACCTTTTTCAATTCCCAATATACCTTTTTCAAATCCCAAAATAATAATAATATTAAAAAATAAACTAAACTCATCTCAACTCATCTCATCTCTGAATCCAAGCGGGGCAATGCATCCTAATTGAACATTTAATTAGTTAGTTCTGTCAATATGTGGACACATATTGCACTCGCATTGCTTAAAATATGAGTCTACATGACAAAATATTGCAGCTCGTGTTGGTAATCATGTTCAATGCTACTTTCACTACAACAAAAAGCATTTTTTTCTGCAAAATAATCTGTCCAAAATATTCAATTTTATTGCCGAAAATAGTTTATTTTTGCATTTCTCATTCGCAAGTTGCGGGAAATAACTAGCCCAAGAAACCCTTTTCCTGCCATTCTTTGAACTGCCAAAAATGTTAGTATTTTTGGCATCACTACTTGGCCGGAAATGATAAATTCTAGCCGTAAAAACTGCAAGGAATGACTCTTTTAGGCATTATATTTTTTCGGGAAATAGTCTTTTATAAAATAAAAAATAATAGAAAAATAATATCTCTCTTCTTACAACCTTATTCCTAAAATATATAAAGAATGTAAACAATATATTACAAAAACAATTATTAGAATATAAATAAGAATTTCTAGGTAGTTTTAAAAGAAATGAAAAAAATAAACACAAGTACTAAACAACAACATCACACAAGTACTAAAAAAATAAACACAAGTACTAAAAAAGAATTTTTAAGTTAGTGTCTGAGGATAAAACCCATCATGCACAATCATGGCCACCAGTGAACAAGCATATTTGAAACATCTTAAAAAGTTACAACAATCAATCATTATATTATAAGACCGCATCTAGGGCAAAGCCACAAGATTTCATATTTTTGAATATTTTTACTGCCATGTCACTCTGCATGCCAACCAGAAATGGAATGGGCAAACACGTTTTAAGTAAGCTCGTGCCTCAGAGAAATAGCAACTAGAACAATCACATAGTACAGGTACCACTTACGGCATAAAAGGTTCTCTGCCACTCGTAAATATTGGATCGCTCTTGTATCATTCTCTCTGCTCCAAGAGCTATCAACTAGAGAGAAGAAAAAATGAATGAGTAACATAAATGAGGTCCTAAACAACAACGGGAAAAGAAAGAGGTGAATGCAAGCAAGATGAAAGGGGTGATCATTATGAAGACAGTTGTTGTGCCCAACACCCTATGTCCTAATCCACAACTCATAGTTTACAAACCTGAGCTTCATAGAGAATCATAGAAGCATAGAGAGAAAATATCTCACATTAGGAGCACTAGCTTTAATTAAGTGACATTTTTTATTCAGAATTAACAGGTTGCCATTGTGAAAAATCATACTTGGAGAAAATCATAGATTCATTACCTAGTGCTGCACCTTCCCCAATTGCTTTAGCTATTCCAGACAGCATGTTTACAGATATAACACTCTCATTGGCACTAAACCACTGTCCACAAACTTGAACATGTGTACCTACCATATTAAATTAAACAATGTAACATTTTTGAAAACTAATGTTGGAAGATAAAAGAATTCTGACAAATTTGAATAAACCATTGGTTCTGTTCAATTCATGGATCAACAGAAAACTTGTAAGAAAATAGCTATTGATAATACAGGAAAAAAAAGCTGCATCTTGTGTTTCAGCTTTACATTCAACTTCTTTGTTACTCCTATTTTCAAATGCTGCCAGAGCTGTTTATGGAACAAAATGGGGGAAAGTAAACTATAACACCCTTTCCTCTGCATTTCCAGGTTCATTAGCTATCTCAATGGCTTCAGCTTCACTAATTCTTAGATTTTCCTGTCCTATGCATTAGAGAATGGCTGAAAAAAACAAACCCCAATTCCCAATTGGTGCTCCTATTCTTTAAGTCAATCAAAAGTCAAAACACATTAGTGATAGTTTGGTTTACTAATAAACCAATTTCATAGTGATTATGATGCACTAATGAGGTCAGTTTTAACAATGTGTTTTCGAACATTTCCCTGACAATGTATATTCTTTTAACTAAGTAAAATGAGAATTTCATTAACATTTCCCCCAACAAATATACATAATATATACATGCATAAAATATAAATTTCAACCAAACTTGACTACCATATGCACCTGGGCTAAGTCTGCAGCCTTCTTCTAGAAGATCTGAAACCTTGATTTTTAAAAAATCTTATCCATCTAATAACTACCCCACTTTTCAAAATAGTTGAGATCCCCTGTTCCACTAATCTCTGAAAAAAGCCAAAGGAATTGAAATGCAAACTAGTAGGTTATAGATGAGTAATTCTTGGAAGCACAATCTTACAATTGCATGCTTTCCTGAGGAGTATAGATATACCATGAAAACAAATGGTTAATATATATTAAGTTCAAAGTACTGATCTGAAATAACAAATCAATACATATATCTATTAGTAAACTCCACTCTCAATCTACATTAAAACCAAAGTACTGATGCGAAATTAAGAAAGAAAGAAAAAAGTAGAAAAACTTGAGTATAATTGAATAGGACAAGCAGACTCAGGTATGCAGTTCAGATAAATTGTTTACCTCAACATAACTGAAAAATCCAGAGGGGAATTTACCCAACAGGGAACCCCATTGCAATTATATTCTCAGTGATATAAGTCATATCCAGATTAAATCCTCCTTCCTAAAGAAAGGTACACCAGTCATGATTATAATCACATTAGAAAAATACATTAGACGTAAATTAATATAAAAATGTAGCCAAAACTGCAAAAATTACATATTTACGGTTCATCCCCAAATAAATTACAAGTATGTGTAAAGCCCTGATTTACTACAAATGAAAGGAGCCAAAAAACACAGTTCTAGAAGTAAAAATTTAAATGAATTAGGAAGAAATCAAAGATAACATAAATAAAATCCGAATCAGAGAAAGTACGGATCTGACTGACCTTCATCGTCGGACGAGTGAGAGAGACACGAAAATGGAGAGATTGGCGAGGGAAGAAAGAAGAACATAGATGAGAGAGAGAGAAAAAAGAGAAGACTTGGGAAACCGAAAAAGGCCTGGAGGAATTAAAACTGAAAATCGAGAGAAAAAGCGCGAGAGAGGAGAGGAAGAGGGAAGAGGACACGAACCAACATATGAAATAGAGCTCTTCCCAACGACGATGGCCAGATTTCATTGGGAAAATGGCTGAAGATGGATAGCAATAGTGCCGATTTCATACAAGGAGGAGGCGAAGACAAGGTCCAAGGCCAAGGTGAAATCAAGCACTATAACAGCTCTTGTCGACGTCGGAAGCATGGATGCAGAAGAAAATGCCCAGTAGAATGCACTCTCGAGTGGGTGAAAGGGGTAAATAGGGAAGAAGAAAGTGGGAGTTGAGGGAAGAAGAAAGTGAGTACGTTTGGGAGGACTTTCGTGCCTTTCTTTTTTTTTTTTTTTGTTTTTTAGAAATGAAGTCTACTGTTTTGGCAAATTGGATATTTGTTGCGTGATTTATGTCACCGGAAATAATCTGGCCACAAAAACTACTATCTATTATAGTGTTTCATTTTCTGAAAGCGTGTGCAGCTAATTTGAAATCTAAACATTCAAATGTAATTCTTCTTTCAAACTTATAATTTCGAGGGATTTTGTTGATTGGTCGGAGCTAACGTTACTTACTATTCATTTCTTTTTTGAAAACGACGATGGAGAACCCAAAATCGCAATTGCAACGTCGATAAAATTGTCAAAAGAGTTCCAATAGCCTGAAACTGAAATTTTGGGGATTAGTATTTAAGGATTAATTGATCAATATACAATAAGTGGGGAAATATTTAAATCGAAACTGAAATTTGTTAATTAGATAATTTAAACTTTTCTAAATTAAAACTTACAAAAATTTTGGTGCTAAGATACTTAGTACTCGAGACCGTCCGCTGCAAGAGCATTTGCAACAGTCACACATATCATCAGCGCTCAGGGTACTGATCCAGATTATGAAGCACTGTTACGGACTTAAAGAACATGGGAAAAGTAAGCCAAATTACACGTAGGAGTTAGGACTCCTGAACTGGAAGAGCGACGACGAAATGCTGATGGTATACTTTTTTTTGAAAAACGATACCATAATATCTATTGTTGGCCGTCTTAAATATAATGATATACAATTTATGACAACTTCTAATTACCGAACATTTAAGGCACCGTTTGAATTCATTAAAAGAGTTGAGATAGATTTAATTTATTTATTATCATTATTATTTTAAAATTTAAAAAAGGTATATTAAAATTTTAAAAATATATATATAAAAACTTGTATTTCGTATAAGAAATTAAAAAAATATAATAATAAAATATAAATAAATTAAAATGAGTCCTAAATTCAAACCAAAGCTTAACTTTGATGATATTTATCTTTGTTTATCCGCACGCCAGCAGCGAGCAGCCAGCTTTTTTCAGCCACGACAACAATTACCATTTATTTACCTCCTTTTCACAGATGTTGGCTGCCTTTCACTTTTCCCGTGTCTTTCGAATTTCAAAATGTCCCGTCTTTTTTTTGGTAAGTTCATATTCTCAATGAACAAAATTCTTTTAAGTTAATACAAATTTAACTTAACTATTTAATTTCATGCATCGTAACAAGTACGTACTGACCTAAGTGACCTTTATCAATATGGACTCCGCTGAAACTACATGTATTAACTTTCAACAAAATGATCTACCAATAGCCAGCAAACACTTAACCCAGCAAGACGAGAGAGAGAGAGAGAGAGAGAGAGAGATTTCCATGTACAATTTCGATTACAGAGTAATCGCCCTTTATGTTCTGTCGGGGGGATCTATAACTCCATGCCTCAAAATAACAAATGCTTGCCAGCCATGTATTACCTCCATACGATCCATTCTCATGTATTTTCCCAATGGGTATACATTAGGTACTTATAAGTTTACAGTAGGAGCTCCCTGCGATCACAATCATGGAGTTAAATTTAGTTAACCACCACTTTGTAATTTTATTTTTTTTTTTAAAAGATCACCAGTCCCATCGAAAAGATCAAGGTTAATCAATGGATTATTGGGATCTAATGTTTATAGTAACAAAACGAGATTTTAAACCGGCTCAACTAATACCACCACAGTTCAAGGCAAGGCAAGCCAACGGCAGCTGGCAAATACACAATCATGGGTGGAAAGAAGTGAGGCAAATTAAGAGCATTTGAAAGCAACAGTGCGGGTAAGAAAGCAATTTGGGAAACCAAGATTTCACCTTAAACAACAGGTCATGAGCAATGTGCTCCCAGGGCAATGAAATGGACATCAAGCAGCATTTCAGAGGCACCATTTCTTCATCAAAACTCGTGGGTGCAGCCCCAGCAGCTGCATAGGCATGTTTTGCAGCCTCGGATGCAACAGATGCTGCTTTACGAACAATTGAGCCAATTCCATATTCTCTCCTCGATGCAACCGGTAAGGAGCCTGAGTCCTGCTGGCTTTGATCTGATATAGGACTTCCCGATTCAGTATTTCACAGAATCTTTGCATATATCATTCACTTCCTATTATCAATCATTCGACTACAAGTACTTCACAAAACCAATCAGAAGACCATAAATAAGATGTGTTCTGCGTAGGGATTGTCATGGGTTTGGAGGAAATGGGATATCTTTCCAAGTCACGATGTACTCCCCCAAAACATTTTAACATCAATATACTTAAAAAAAACTTTTAAGTAATCGTGTGCTCCTGAGATGAATGCCAACTTTTCTTTCTTAGGAAGAAAAAGAGGTTTGTCGGTGATCATTACAGGTTTATGTTCTGAGAAAACAGGTCATTCACAAAAACTACAAAAAGAGAGGATATTCTTACCTACAACACCAGAAACGGCAACTTCAACCTCTCCCCTCCCACCAGGACCTTTCATGTATAGCCTGTCCGTTTTTCCAGGGGAATGTCCTAGTGACAGAAGGCTCCCAAATCGAGATTTTCCCGCTGTAAATGAGATAAAATGTTAAAAAAGCGTAATTCTGAAAATTTGAATGTTTCAGTAAAAAGTCAATAACAGAGCTGACTTTAGTAGGTTGCGAAGGTAGCAAGTTTCAAAAGCCAAAAGATTTTACAAAGAATCAGTAAAAGTTGGCAAAGATTTGAGAGAATTCTGGTCTATGCAGCAGAACCACAGTGAGAAACAGTTGGGAGAACAAAGATGTCCACAAAATAAGCCGGTGACATGCATCTGAAGGCATCAAGATCTCTACCAGAAATGAATTCAGACATTCCAAGTAGGGGACAAGGAGTTAGTTCCGGGCTGAAAAAAATGACCAGACCGAACCATGGTCCGGACAAAATCGAACTCCAAACCGGTTGGTCTCGATCCCATAAATTGTGGACCGAGAAAATTCAGTCCGGTCTCGGGGTCTATAAATTTTGGACTGGACCAGACTAGATTGAACTCCTATATTTTTTAAAATATTTTTATATATATTTAATATATTATTTTTATATAGTAATTATATAAATTAATGATGTAACTTTCATCTAACTAATTATCATTGACCATATAAAATCCTTTTCTTAAGAAGTTAGTTACATAATTCACTAAATTTTAATTTAGTAATTTAAATAATTTTTCTTAATTTATTTGAAAAATAAAAAATAAATGGACCGGACCGAACCGGTCCCTATGGATGTTCGGTCGGCCCGGGAAAAATGATAGACTAGAAATTTCAGTCCATTGCCCCCAAACCAATTTATACCCTTAATTCCAAGTTTCAGGGAACAATTTTTCTTTTCTTTTTTCCTTTTTTTTTTTTTTAAATACATTCCAAGGTGACATAGTTAATCCCCCCTTCCAACTGAAACCAGTTTTTTTCAGATTGGAGATATTTAAGGCCCGCTTGGATTCAAAGATGAGATGAGATGAATTATGAATAGTAATAAAATAAGTGGTTGAGATGAATTGAAATTTAAAATGAGTGGTTGAAATGATTGAAAGTACGAGATGAGATGAGATGAGTTGAACCCACTTTCCAAAACAAACAACCCCTAAACTCTCTAATTGAATTTGAAGCAGTGTAAGTGGACATAATATAACTGTAACAGCAGAACTTATAATGTCAATACTTGTACATGTATCACCCATCACTATTTCTGATGCTCTGCATATACAAAATGTAAAGAAAAAAATATATATGCACCAGCCTAAGATAAAACTAAAAAACCTAATAAACAAATGATTTGCTAATCTAAAAAGGTAAAGTCAACAAACAGAAAAACTGAATTAAACGACATAAAGCACAAAACTTCATTCGAGAGTAAATCTTTTTTTTTGGGAGAGAGAGAGAGAGAGAGAGAGTGAAGTTTGTAGAAAGACATACCATCATAAGCGTCTCGAACCATTTGATAGCTCACAAATCCTGAGAAAAGAGTAAGCTGCAATTGCATTTGAAGATGTCAAAAGGATCTTCCAGGGACCATATTATGTGCTTGCGTGTGGACAGCATATTTTTATTTTTTTTGATAAGTACGTGTGTGGACAGCATATAATCTTTATAGGAATTGAGATCGTTGTAGAATTCTCTGCCTGAACTCCATGGTGGATTTCAGAGAGAGAGAGAGAGAGAGCAAACCAATGTTGTCTAGATAATTGGGCCCAGATCATATTGTGTGCTTGTCTCTCCCTGCCTCTAAAATCTACCATGGAATTCGGGCATATAACTTTAAAGGATCCTAATCCTCTTTAAAAGATAAGAACATTTGAGTCCATGCAGCCATGATTTATTGTCAAATGAATGGGGCTCTCTAGAGTGCCTTCATGGAAATCCTAATAGCGTATTCTTAGTAGCTGGTATTTTAGCTTAGTTGAGTTATCTTTGGTAGGTATAATGGATTTAGAAAAAGTTAACAGGCAGCAATCAAATGCTTCGTCAGCAGGATATGGAGAATTGGCAGGGTAACAAGCTAATATAGAATTAATATGTGTACCTTGGCACTTTTGGTCAAATTATTATCAGCTGTCAAAGATGAATTATTGCTGGAACTGCAATCTTGTGGCTCCTTTTTAGTAGAAGATGTTGCCCCATGATTTGCGTCATTGCTGGGAAATGCTGCCCCATCATTTGCATTGAGAAGTACACAGTAGCAATGGTCTGTTTCTGTCAAGACCTGCATACATAGACAAATCACACGATAGAGCAGTGGCATAAAATGCATCATAACAGGTAGCAATTGCATTGCAGATATCTCAGAATGATATCTTGCATTTGTGCATATAAACAACTAGGCAGACAAACTGCTAAATCAACAAATATCTAGTTTTAACCAGACAAACTAGAACAGGCCTTGTTTTGACCCCAAATGGATCTGCATATATGCATATGGAATTTTCAGGACCCAGAGAGTACAGCATCTACACTCAAGAGAAAATGTAAGCTCTTCAAGAATGTAGCACAGTTTTGCTTCTTCAACATGTAGTACAGTTGAACAAAGGAAAGGCAAAATGCTTCATCATGGAAGAATTGATATAAAATGCTGTATGTACAGTTACTAAAACAGATGGAACCTAACTCGACTAGTCAAGATGGAAGCATACAAAAAAATTAATTTGTAGGGAAACAAATTTAGGTTTATGGTCTCCAATTGCACTAAAATTTCAAGGCCTCATCAGCACATGTGTTAAGACCTTAATGCTTTACAATCCAACCCTATTACATCTTTAGTAATAGGATTCTTATGTCTTACTAATTCAAATCAAGCCCATGCCGTCAGTGACTCAGTTACAGAATTCTTGTGTCTTAATAATTCCTGTCTAATTCTTAGAACAAATCTGGGGATGTATGATCATATACTAAAAAAGTTAAGCCTTTTCACTTTATAGCTTGTGCTAAACTCAATACCACTGCATCAAAAGTAGAATCGAAGTCATCAACCGCAAAACAGATATCTGGATAGGCAGGTATTGTCTCCACTTCCTAGAAGCAAATTTGCAAGTGTCAGAGATTGAAGCTGAGGTGCAACTCAAGAAAAATAATTTTTTTTCATATCCATAACTTGCCTTTCTGGAATCCAAATGAAAGTTGACACGAGTTGGAGATGCATAAACAGTTTTTACAACCTGTAAAGACGTCATAAGCCATACTTCAAGATTAGATCATTAAGGCCTGGTTTGGATTCAGAGATGAGATGAGATGATTTTAGATGAAAGATTAAATTTGAATAAAATATTGTTAGAATATTATTTTTTAATATTATTATTATTTTGAGATTTGAAAAAGTTGAATTGTTTATTATATTGTGTAAGAATTTGGAAAAGTTGTAATGATGAGATAAGATGAGATGAATTGCTTTCCGAATCCAAACGAGGGCCAAGTGTTCTTGGACATACGAACAAAGTGTGGTAGCTTGCAAGACACTGCAATTGAGCATGCATGATCAAAGACAAAAAATTCATCTAACAAAAGGCATTCCTACAGCAACCTTATGCTCTTTTTTATAACAACCCTGTGGCTTGTAACATATATAATCATAACATAAATAAATAGACGACTCCCATGGTTATCTTATAAAAAGCAAAAGCACATGCACAAATCGGCAGGAATGTCAATTATACAGATATTTCAGTGAGTAATATCATAAATTCCCATTTCTCCTTTCAAGAATAGTAATAACATCATAAATTCCCATTTCTCCTTGGCTGCAAATACAACAAGGTTGTGCTACTGACAAGAAGGAAATTGACTACATAGGCTAATAAATTTTCTGAATACTATTCCTTTGTCTCCTTGGATGAAAATTCATTAAAATTGTACTTCTGGCAAAAAGAGAATTCACTGCAGAGGTTAAGAAATATTCAGAATACTGCAAAGATGTTTATTTAAAGTGAAAAGGAAAATAAATAGCATAACAGAAAAAAACTACCTCTTGAAAATAAATGTAGAAATATCTGCCACACTAACTAACTAATGCCGTAAATACCTTATATATAGGCAGCAAGGGCTTATCTTGCCCAGCTTGATGATTCCGAAGGTCCTGATGACTGAAAAATAAAAAATCATACTTCAGATTTTACCGTAAATTACATGTACAAATGAAGGAAACATGAATTGTAATAGCAAGGTCAGCTGATTTTACTTTGTGATCACTGCAACTGCTTTTTTATAAGGACTACAACTAAAAGTCTTATCCACTTAAGGATTCTATGAACAATACAAATCCATTAAAATAGGAAGAGTCATAGAGATGCATTTTATCAAGTACATGCCACTTCCAAGAAGATGGAAGGTAATTCTCAGTAATACAGTATCCTATAGCAATTAGATGTCAACAGCATGGAACTGCTGTGCAATTATTTGCATTACAGAGGGTAGATATGACAATAACTCTATATCGAACCAAACCTAACCACTTCCTGTGAGAGATGAAAACGTCACAGGAACTACAACCATCAAATATAGATAACCGTAGAGATTATGATTTGATACTGAGAACGAATATAACACAGGAAATCAACAAATTATATTTGCAACTACTCTGGACTCTATATGATACCAAATCAATAGCCTGATAGAACATGGTCAAAATTCTCGATCAGGGCAACATTTGCACAAGCAGAGTGAGAGTATTGTTGTCATGATTGAATAATGACATCATAGATTCATGCGACCTTAGCTGCTGGAGAAAAACCATGCATGCAAGATCATAAATCTGAAAGCAAAAGGTGTCCAATGCAAGTTAAAGGACCAAGATATCATGCCAAAAAAGGTGAAAACCAAAATTACCTGCAAATCGCTACTGTCACAGTGAATGAAGTGTGAGCAATTAAGTTCAAGTAAAATGAGCGCCTCCAATCCACTTCAACAGAACTTTTTCCAACTAACGTATCCAACTGGTTGACAGGAGCAAACAAAATAATATTATCAATAAGTAAACTTACCTCATTAACTGCCAATGGGCAAATCTTCTCACACATTAAGAATACAGCCCAAAAAATGGAAGGTGGTAGGCCAAAAAGACCATGAATTCAGGCATTTAAAAAGAACATCAACATCAATGACTCGAGTGTAGGATAGAGCACGGTTGCCAGAAACTTAACCCGACAGTTGAGGATAAGCTTCATTCAGTTCCATGTTATAATTAAAAGAATCAAAATGTCATGCTTCTTTACATATCATCCCATGCTTGCCTAGAGTATAATAATTAAAAGAATGAAAATGTATAACTTTAACACCAGTTGATTAGTACGAAGATGATACCAGATCTTGTCTCCCCCTTAAACTGATGAGCCCAGGTTTCTTCTGAATCATAAATTTTATATTAATAGCTTCACGACATTGATAACAGGCATATATGTAACCATTTTCCTCTTAATTCTTTTTCATTTTTCAAATTTTCAGAGTATACGCACAAGTCATAAACAGTACGCTAACAACGATGAAAGAGTTGTGGTACCAACCATTTGTGTGCAAGCTACATACCCCATATGGAAGAATTCTAATTTCTTGACATTGTTAAGTCTGACACATATTTAAGAGACAAACTTTTAAACTGAGAAATTCCTCAGCAACTATCATTTTCAATGCTGCAACAGTCCACATACAAGGGATTCGACAGTCAACTTCGAGCAAACATCTAAAAGATAATGCAAGTGATATTAGCAAGATAACGAACGAGATCGTCAACATGCAGGTGAAGTTGTCCAAAAGGAACTCAGTTTAGCACACGTACACAGAGGCATAAAGCTCAAACTGGTTTTTCATGCCGCTTTTACCTCGGGTGTCCACCTGCGTACAAAGTAAGGAGTAACAGCTTCCACATTGTCGTTGATACCATATCCCTGCGAAATGTATAGCACGAAAATCGAAAGAATGAAGAAATGCAAGTTAACAACCGGAAGGGATTCTACCCAAACGGAATCCATTTCTTTCGGGGAAAATAGTAAAAAGGCATACCAATTTTCTAACGAAGAATAGGAGATCGTCGTCCTGGCGTCCCCTGGACTCTATGCCGCGAACAAAATATAAATCGAAGACATCATGCCAAAATCTCAGATCAAATTCGACGTCGTCGGTGGCATCAGCTTCCAACGGCTCGTCCACGATGGTTTTCCCTAGCGAGTTGGAGTGCTTCTTTACCATGCTCAACAATTCGTACCTACCAATCCAACAGACAAAAGAGAGTTTATAGTTCTTCGCAATTTTGACTCGGCCACGAATTGTGTGGAACTGAAATCGTAATAAATTGTTGAAAGTGAAATAGCGGAATGATGGAAAGGGTGGAGCTATATCGTTTGCAGTACCTGGAAGGGATCTCTCCACCATCTCCGAGCATTTTCAAATGTTTAGCTGCCCGACTGCCTGGTTTTGCGAAATGAGTGGAGCCAACTAAATTCTTCGTCAACTCAATCTGGGGGATTCGGGAACCATGAATTTGGGGTTTATGCTGGAAAACGTACGTTGATGGTGGTGATGGATAGGGCGATTCGATGCAACGTGCTTGTAAAATTAGCTTGGGGAAACTACCGTGTGCCGTGTGCGATAGAGAGACTGACAGACAGCTTCTCGCTCTGGCGGTGGCCGGTAGTGTGCTGATACGGAGGAAGGATTCCGTGTGCCGAGGCGCAGCAGAGTCCTTATTCTTTTTTTCTTTTTTAAAAAATGAGTAATCTTTTATTCCACGTTCCTGTCTTATTTTTATTTTATTTTATAAATATGACACCTTTTAGTAACATTTTAATCATCTATTAAAAAAAAATTAAAATATGATTAACAATACAAAAACTTTTTAGGCCGGTGTACTTAAGAGTATTCTTATTAGATTATTTAAATATATTTTTCAAAAAATATAAATTTGATTTGACTTTTATTGGATAAAATTTTATTTTTACTATTCACAAAAAGTAATTTTATTCAATTTTTTCACTTTTATTTCTTTACTTTTGATCAAATATAATCAAAATTTTTTAATAAATATGTAAATTTATATTTAAAAAATAATAATTTTAGACAATTCAATAAAAATACTCTTACAAATGTTGTTTATCGGATGTGAATGGCAAGTGGCCACATAAGGAGTCCACAAATTGTGTGTTTCTCTCGCATTACACGAAATCAGTTCCTATAACTCATCTATCTCTCATCTAATATCATTCTCTCTCTTTCGTGAACTAAATCTCTTATTATTCATTTGCATAATGAAAGGTTAGGGTTCAGTTTAATGAAGGGAGAGAGATTTGTGCATAGATAGAGATCACTTGCACAAAGAAAGCTCGCGCACAGCAAGGGTTTCGGTTCGAGGGAGAGGGATTCGCAACCCCTGGTTCCTACCCCTTCCCCATATTAGAATTCCATGAGTGACAAAACAAATCCAAATGATTTTCCAACCAATTTCTCAAATTTCCAACTAATCTAAGTTATCCAAGCGACTGTTTTTCATGCCTATACATTTATTTACACCCATATATATATATATATACAACCCACCCCAAGCATCAGTCATTCAAAATTTTTAAGCCAAAAAAGAAAGGAAATATACTTGAAATGTCGAGAGCAACTTCAACATCTTGTATTTTCTACCATATCCCTAACAATTCTCGATAAAGTTGAAAGGGTTTTACCAAATCACATTATGAAACTTGGAGTCCCTGGCTTGAGGTTTAGAAATTCGAAGATACCAAATCCCCTTATTGAGAACCTACATATAAACGTCCTCCTTGTTGAACTCCTTTGTGATCTCTACCATTAGGAATGAGTGGGGTGGGGGTGAGTTTGGATTGGGATGGACTGGAGTAGGTATGGGTTTAGGTTGAAATTCGAAGAAGAGTGAGGCATGGGTGGGTTGTTGGAGGATTGGAATATTAAGAAAAGGGGGGTCAGTTTAAGGGAGAGGGAGAGAGAGATCTCCTACAGCGCTCACGTGGAAAACTGTTATTAGTTTTCGATAAATAATATTTATAAATGTCACCATTTTAAGTTATTCTCTTAATAATAACATCTTATATAATAGCACATCAAACGATTAAAAGATAATTGATAGGCTTGAGATGTAATTGACAAATTTACTCTTATCTTATTATAGTAGGATCTTATTATAGTAGGTGGTATGGTTGTAAAATGAATGGAGTAGCTCATGAATAGTTTAAGCTCGATTTTTATATACTCAATTTGAACTTAATTTATTCAATAAACGAAATTTTTGTAAATAGCAATACAATTTAAAAATTATACGAACAAAATTCACATGTATTTGATTCAACTCAATTTAAACTCAGTGAATAAAATCATATAAGTTTGACTTGACCTGTTAAATTCGTTTTGAAGCTCGTAATAAGTGTTGTATACGTATATATTAGATTTTAGATACATAACTATATATTATTAATATATTTATAATCTAAGTTATTTAATATATTTAACATATTTCCAAAGTGTACATAGGATAACTTGTATAATAATATTTCATACAACTCTAACTTTGTCTTATTATATTATCTATATGTATTAAATAATTTAGTTTATTACATTTATCTTATTTATTACTTTATATAAAAAGCCAAGTTATAAAATCCACTTGGCATTTACACCTTTGGAAATAGTTTCTCAAAAGACAAATGATATTACAATTCCTAATTTAAAGGGAAGGTTAATTCCTAATATGGTTATACTTAAAGCTTTGCTTCCTGTTCAACGGAAACCCAAATTTGCTAAACTATCCAACACCGTGAGGCTTCTAAATGGAAAAATTACATTTAGATATTATTTGTTACAATCGAGTGCCGGTGGGCCACCCAAAGTCCGTCATGTCCCTCTCAATGAGCCTCGACAAGCTTTTCCTCATGGTTTCTCCTATGTCCCTTTCATTTTTCTCCGATTTTCACTCTTTTTTCTCTCTGATCATCTCTTTGGCCTTAGTGAATGCCGTTCTGTAACCACTGTGACCTGCTGTCATGCCAGCCCTTTACCTCCTTCGCCTGCCTCCCTCTCTTTTGGTATGAAGTTATCTTATCTATCGTATGGGTTGGCTGGAGTTTTGGTTTAAGAATAAGTTTTTACCCATTTGGTATTTACGTGATCTGTTTTAATTTCTTTTAATAAGTAATTTAAAAAAAAAAAATACAAAGGTGTACAACCAAGCACACAAGATGTATCAAAAGAAGGCACCTAAGTAGGGGAAGAAAGAGATTAAACAAAAAGACAAACTCTAAATAACAAAAAGATATAGAATTTATTTGAGTTTTCTAATCCCAAGTATGTTTATCTTATTAATGTGTTGCTGTAAACTTAATAGAATAAATGTGTTGGTATGTAATCGACGAATCGTCATCCATTCTCTACCATAGAGTATAGCTAGACTTATAGTTCTATGAATATTTCATCTTTAATATAATAAGTATATTAAGATCACAACAATGGTGCAAATGCCCTTTTCCATTTCATCCATCATGGGTCACCCCATTTTTAATTTCCATGTTTTAGATGTATCGATCTGAAAATAGTAATTTTTAAAATATGATAATTAAAGAGGTTAATGTTTTGGTTTACACCATTTGAATCATTATTATTTTAAATCATTGTTTTAGTTTTATATTTTATGAGCTTTAATTGTTTATTTATGCATTCGAGTTCACGCAAATGGGTGTATGTGCCGTATGTGTGATGGGGGCAATAGGAATAATGTCGTCGACAAAGCTTTGTTTAATTTGAGCTTTTTTTGTAGTAATTGGATAACTATGAAATAGTTATTGATAAAGTTAACTACTTTTATATACGCACGTTCTATTTTTGATATATATATTTTTAATAATTATAATAGTGATTATGTATAATAAATTATTTAAGTTTGATTTATTTTTATAGATAAGACGAGATAAAAATTAAAAATTAAAAATTATTATAGTATATTATTTTTAATATTATTTTTATTTTAAAATATGAGAAAGTTATTTTAAAATTTGAAAAAAATGAATTATTTATTTTATTTTATATGAAAATTTAGAAAATTAATAATGATGATATGAAATGAGATTAAAGTATTTGTGAAAGTAAAAAACACAATATTTATAAAATTTAGTAAAAATAACCGCTCTCGCATTACGCAGGTTATAAGCTCATGTATTATAATATTTTAGCTATAACCATAAGTTAATTATTTTTATAACTATAAAAAGGTATACCATAAGAGTTTTTTAAATCAAAACAATTAGGTTGAATGGTTAATTAGAATATTTTGTAAGACTTAAAACTTATGGATTAATTAAAAGATAAGATTTCAAATTAAAAAGAAACTCAAACTCGAGTTCAAGTTCGAGTTCGAGTAGTTTGTTTAATTTTATTTGAGCTCGAAAAAATTAGTAATGGTTAACGAGTTGAGTTCAAATTAAGATAATTCAAAGTTCAAATCATTGTTCGAATTTGACTCAACTCAATTAATTTATAGCTCTAGCAAGTGATTATACAATAGTTCTTCTGTAGCTTCAATTGGTTTAATATGTACTAGATCCTAAGTCCGAATCCAAGTATGAATTTACTTTAAGCTATAAATAGTAGTCATTTCCAATTATCTCGTCTACCATTTTTATTCTTAAAAAAACTGTCGAACTCTTCAAATTACTTAAATAAATATAATTAAATTTAAGTTTATTTTTCCAAATCAATTTATGTTTAGGATAAAACTTTCATCTAAATTTTCATCTTTCTTTTTATCTAAAAATCTGTCATTTGTTATTTAAGAATATGACAATAAATATGTGGTAATTTGTAAATTAAGTCTTTTAAAACATGCTCTAGGATCCATTTTCATTGATAATGACAGTCTTATAACCTTTTTACATTTCTATTTATACAAATAAACATTTCTATTTATACAAAGAAACAGCTTGAGAAAAACTATCATTATATTTATTTTAATCTCGTTCGCTCGCCTACCAAAGTCGTTGTAGTATAGTGGTGAGTATTCCCGCCTGTCACGCGGGTGACCCGGATTCGATTTCAGGTATGAGTGTAATTGATTTGGTTTGATATAATTTTAAACAAAATTTAGAATCAAACTAGTACTATCGATTTTATATTTTTTAAAATCGATTACGCATCGGTTACTCTTTAAACCGATAGTATTGGTTCTAGTCAGGCTCGGTCTGGTTTTCTAATTTTAAATTAATATATTTTAGTCTATTAAACATTAGTATTAGTTATAATGATTCGAATAATTATATATTAGTATTTTTTACAGTAAGTTCAATTTTTTATAACTATATCATTAATAGTGATAGTATTAATATATTAATACTAATAATATTAGTATTACTTCTTATAAAAAAAATATATTAGTATTATTATATCATTATTTTATAAGTAATTACTTAGTATAATAATTTATATATAGATTTAAATTATATTACTAATAGTAATATAGTATTAGACTATTAGTATTAGATCATAAAATATAAATTATAATTAATTTACATTATATACTAATGTATAAAATATTATATATAATATAAAAATATTATGTTAAATTACATGTAATATTAAAAAATTTGATATAAAATATGTAATATATTAAATCGGTCTAGTTCAGTCCAGTCCGATTCTACAAAGTTTAGAATCGGAACCGAATCGGTATCCACCCATTTTGATATTATGGAAACGATTCCAAACCGATACCGAATTAAAACTAGACCAATTCCACCAATTTAGACCTGTCTAATTTCGTTTTCCAATTTTTTCTTCCACCCTTGATCTCCGGTAACGGCGTGTGCGTATTTTTAAAGTGTTAACAACTTTTTTCTATACAAAAACGTCAGTTTGGGCCACTTCAGGGCCCAATATTGATCCGTTCTATTTTAATAGGAGCTTGGGACTGGGCCAGCTAATGCACACACGAAAATAGAACCAAACTTTGACAGTGATTTTAGAATAAACATCCATTCACCTTTCATTTAGCAGTATTTAGTAGTGAAAGCAATTTAATTAAATTTGAACTAAAGTTTAGTTAAGTTGTATAAAAACATTATAAGTGATTCAGTATAACTACAATATTGATTTAAAAAAAAAGTATAATTACAATATTTTTAGTTAAAGATATTTGATCAAATTTGTCAGTCTAAGTTACTGGCCAAATATTATTTTGAGCATAAAAAATCATTTTTTTAAGATAATATCTATTTTTTTTATATCTAAATTCTACTTTGTTTTAATATAATAGATTAGTGAAAATGTTAAAAACAATATTTTAATACAATAGTTATAGATTTGGATTTTGGAGAGTTTGTTATTTAGTATTATTGAAGTGGCTAGTTCAATTTATAAAAAATGAATTTTCTAATCAGATTTTGACTAGATTTAAACTAGGCTGCACTAGGGATGTAAAAAAAATCAAAAAATTGGTAAACTTGCCTGAATCAGTCCAAACTGGACCGATCAGATTGGATTTGAATCGGTTCGATTCGGAACCGATTTTTAGAAACATAAAACCGGTAAGATTCAATCTGGTTCCTTTCATTTTAAAATCGGACCGAACCGGATCGGTCCTAATAATTATATATTTTAAATCATTTTTTAATATTATATATATTATGTTTTTGCAATTTATATATATTTATATATATAATACATAATAACATAATCATATATAAATAATACTATAGTATTTATAAAATAAAAGTTTAATTTTAAATATGATATTAAAATAGTTTTTTATAATATTAAAATAGTTTTTACATAACAATTTTTTTTTATACATAACATTTTTTTTATATAACATTTTTTTATTTTATAACAGTTTTTATATTACAGATTTTTTTATATAGTAATTTTTTTGTTAGGCTAAAAGATTTTTATAATTAAAAAATAATAATTTAAACCAGATTTTTTAATTTTTTTTTTTAATTTATAATTTATTAGAACCAGAAAACCGGACTGGAACCAGTAAAACCAGTACTACCGGTTTTGGAGAATAATCAGAGCATAATCAGTTTTGCATTTTACAAAATCAATGATACCGGTTTGATTTTATATTTTGACTAAATTCAGACCAAATTGGACCGATTAAACCCTAGACTGCACTACTAATTGCTCTAATTACTTGCACAAATCATTATCATCATCCCTGACTGTCGTCTTTCTTTTTATATCACAGGGAAAAGCTCTCAAGATCTTTAAGAGATCATTGACACGTCCAAATTAATACAAAATCATATCATGAGTAACGTTTTAGCAATTCTTAAATACAAGAGCTAGTTATTTAAGGTTTTAATAGCCAACGATTGGTTTTTTTTTTTCATCAACAAAAAAAAAAAAAAAAAGCCAACGATTGGCATGTTTGGCTGGACTCAATACGATTGGCATGTTTGGCTGGACTCAATAACTAGCACTAATATATATAGCCATTTTTTAACGCATGCAGTATAAAGAATTTTCTATTCTAGCCTTGGATTCCTGATCATCCCTCACGTTTACGCTTCGGACAAAAAAAAAAAAATGAGGAAAGAAAACAATGGCCGAAAGTAAAAGAAGCTTTGGCGAGGGAAGCAAAATGATGATGACCAAAATGGCAAACATCATTCATAATTATGGGAAAAAAAAGCTTTCTTAATTATCTAAAGCGCCTTTAGCGCTGGTTTACTTTTTCTAGAGTCGTCTTTAACATAACATTATAAAGAAAAGAAACAGTGTAATCTGCTAATCGTGTTCAAAAGCTTGCCGGAAAAGATATGCAGCGACCTGCTATTCAACTAGTGATGAACTGCCAACTTCTCCTTGAGGATCAAGATTCAACTCAAACAAAACATATAATATAAAACAAGAAAATGGAACCGAAAAAAAGGTTGTTGATTTACGACAAACAATTTAACTTTATATGTTGTTGGAAATCCATCCCAATGAGATACTTATCACAAATATCACCAAGACCCATCTAAATCGGACAAATTAATTTTTCAAAGGCTAGCCGCACGAGTGGTTGCAGGCTTATGAGAATTTCTGGGCCTTCACTTCTTCAATCTAACTAGTAACTATTTACTAGTTCGTTTGATGAATCATTTGTCCTAAAATTGAAAGGATGAAAGTTAAGAACAATTGATCCAACAATAGGATGCTAATATTACTATAAGAAAATTATTTATTTAGAGACAGATAATTCTAGTAAAATAATTAATCAAAAACGCCCATTTTTCTTACGGTGTGCTACTGAAACTATATGTATAATGATCTTTCCAATAGACATGAAAAACAGCCCTGATTTTTACATCAAACTCGCAAATAAAAATAAAAAAAAGATATATATAATAATCTATAAAAGGCGCAGACAAAAAATATGCATTTTATAACTTAATTATTGTATTTTCTTAATATTGATCATTATAGGTTCAAATCATGCACAGATCGAGAACATTAGTTATATATCATTTTCTTCATGATTCGTCCCCATCCCATCTTCCAAAACCACATATAAGAAACAAACTCCACAACTGATCCAAGAACCTCCCAAATCACTTGCCCAAAAGAAAAGAAAAGAAAAGAAAAGAAAAGAAACCTTGTTTTTGACGATCATATTATTTCTTTATTTTACTAGTCCTCGATCAGAAGAACTGCTCCACCCTTTTTGCCTTTCCCTGTCCTCCTTCGGCTACTGGCGCCACTGCCAGCAACGCTCCTCATGAGATTTCCATCATTGAAAATCAACGGCAAGTCGTTGGCTTCATCTCTATCATCTACAGTGGCGATACGGATGCAAGAGCATCGTTCCAAAGATGCAAAGAAAGCAGTCGTAAAGCCATTGATGAGCCACATAGCCACCCCATCAAGCTTGGCGCCACACCCGGCTGAGCCATGGCTCGATGAGGGCCGGGTCCTAGGCTCAACCCCAACGGATTTGGATTGGAAATTGAAGTAGGTGGCGCAGCTGGAGGAGCTAGTAGTGGCAGCCATTTATGAGTTGGGTGAGCCGAAGTTAGTAGTTGAGAGAGGAAGAGAGAGAGAGAGAGAGAGGTGTTGAGAGGAAACTTCAGGCTCAACTTTTTAAGGACCTCTATTAATCAAAGGATGCTAATTACTTGTGAGGTGAATTCTAAATTTCTAGTGTTGCCCTGGACAAATGATGGAATTACCAACTTGGATTAGTTTATGTAAGTATTCGCATTGGTGTCGTTTTGGTGGATTGGATGGGACGTACGGATTCATTCATTCTACAAGTCGTCTTCATTTTATTTTTTCCACATGCCTTCTTTGGCAGTGTATACGATTTTACATGGACTTGTACGTCTTGACACGATTTAATTAGAATATCTAATTTAATATCTAATTTATTTGTTATATCATGATGTTACAAATAACAGTCACATTATAAAAACAAGTCTATAAATTAATTAATCTGATTTTTTATGATCCATTACATTTTTATTTTTATTTTTTTGAAAATTTAATAATCCAAAGTTCTTAAATTTTGTTTTACGGGATCTAAAGCATTTTTCTACAAAGAAAGAAACAGTACTAACATGTTATACCAAGGTGGGGTCAGGTCAGGAGTATGAAATTATGAATGTATAAGATCAGTATGAAATTTACGGGATCCGAAATTCTTAACTGATCATACCAAATTGCAATTTATATTATCGGGATTGCATCTCGTATCTTATCGCTCAACAGCAAAGAAAAATAACAAAAGTTATTCCCTTTTTCGTGAAACCAAAGTCTTTTAACCATATTGCATTCCAACATAAGATCACTTAAAAGATAAGGAGATATAAATGAGAAGAGATGTGGAATGGTGGGAAATTTGTTCTAAGGAATTAGGATAAAGCCGAAGCCAAAATATACATAAATATATCTTGAGTGGAATTAATGAATGATTCGAGAGAATTTAAAAAATATATATTATAAATAATTAAATTAAATTTTTATTTATTTAATTTGTTCTTTTAAATATATAAAATGAGATAAATTGATAAGAAAATTAAAAGTTAAATAAAATATTATTAAAATATATTTTTTATTTTTTCTTATTTTTATTTAAAAATTAAAAAAAATATTTTATTATATACGAAATTAAAAAATATATAATAATTTAATAAACAAGATTAGATGAATTTAGATTAACTAGTCAAAAAAAAAATAAAACAAACAAGACTTTAACGAAACGGTGATTTAACATCAACCGAAGAAATAAAGAGGAGCAGGGTGGGTGCATGAATAAAGAGGAGAGGAGAGGAAGACAATGATGGGACTGAAAGGTGGAAGTGCATATCATCATGTAGGCTGCCCAGCCTGCCGGAGAGAATCGAGACCCCATCTCATTATGTTACCTTAGCTAACAAACACACATTACATATATAGGACGATAAACTTTTTCTTTTTAAACCTGGATATTTTATTGGGAGACGCTAGGAATCGGTCAAGCTGTCCCCAATATTTAAAGTAATCCAACGTTAGTTGAGCTGCTTTATGATGAAAAATATATTAAAATAAAATAAAAATTATGATTAAATAAAAAAATGAAGATTACAAATATAATAAAAAAATAAAATAAATAAAATATAATAAAAAACACAATAAAAAACATAATAAAAAAATAAAAACATAATAAAAAACACAATAAAAAAATAAAATGAAAATGAATTTAAGAGAATTCGGCCATGGAGAGAACGGAACCGCCGCTGGTGGCGGTGGGCGACACCGCCCACGCCATCGGGACCGGCGGACTAAGGTGACCTCACCCCTACAACGGCGAGCTCCGGCGAGTTCGAAACGGGTTTAAGGCTGTCGGGAGCACACCGGAGCTCGCCGGAGTTAGGGGTGAGGTCGCCTGAGTCCGCCGGTCTCGATGGCGTGGGCGGTGTCGCCCACCGCCATCGGAGGCGGCGGAAGCTGCTCTGTGTGGGGGGCAGACGAATTTCTCTCTCTATTTTTTTTAGCTATCCGACATCTACGGCCATTCTTCCAAGATTTATTTTACAATATGTTGTTTTTTAAAGTTTGCACGCCACATGCAAATATCGTGTGTTGTAGATGCGTCGGGAATTGGATTTTTTTTTATCTCATTTTTTAAAATTTTTGAATTTTATCTTTTTATTAATTGATATTTTTAAATTTTAAAAGAAATCTTATGGTATAAATTTTTTATAAAATAACTTAATAATTATAAATTAAAAAGGTAATACAAAAGATTAAAAAAAAATACACTATTTAATACATATAGATGATATAATAAATCAAAAGGTCTAGTTGTATATATGATATATTATTTATTATACAAATTATTCTATACACACGTTGGGAACATAATTTGCATCTATAGGTGCATTTTTATTATTTATTATTTATTATTTATTATTTTATTTTTTCAAATGTTAAAATATGTATTGAATCGATTTTTTTTCTTTTTTTTTTAAATATTAAAAATATTTCTTAATGTTTTGAAATTAAAAAAAAAACGAACAAAATATAAAACATCCATCGTTCTAGCGGTAGACCTCCGGAGAATGATCCAAGAACATAAAGAGAAGGTTTAGTTTCTGTGATGGGAAGTCTCTGATGAATCCCGAACACTCAATAGTCAATGGGCTGAATGCATGCATTCTACAGTACTTTTAGTTTCTTTTCCAAATGGCAAAGAAGCTGTGTTTCGCACATCCGTGGGGTTTGGAACATTGGGCCTCAGTAGGACAGAGCGCATTCGAAAACCTCGAATACTTGCCCAAGTATTCAGTCCATCTATGCGTTTAGCCCAAGAAAACCCCAACACCAAGGCCGAGACGTGGAATCGTATTTATTGATTTTTTCTTATGTGTAGATTTTTTCTTTATTTTTGACATCGATTTTTTCTTTATTTGAATATGCCTATAATATTTGATAATTTCGATATTTTCAGACCAAAATATCCGACGATTGTACTAACTGAGGGTCGGGATCCTTTACACGGAAAAATAGCAAGACTTATTTATTTATTTATTTAAATCCATTCATTTCATAATTCAGCTATCAATTATCTAACCAACAAAACGTCATATACACCGGCAATCGGTAGACGTGATGAAAATAATCATTACAATTTTCACGAACAATCTAATAAAATAAAATAAAAAATCAACTTTTTTAAATCTTAAAAGAAAAAAATTATATTAATTATATTAATTTTATAATTTGTTTATTCAATTTTTTTGTTTTTCTCATTTCTCAAATTTCTATGAAAAAATATTTAACTCAACCCATTTAATTACTACTAACATGTAGAGTTTTTATTTTCTTTGTTATTATTAACAAATTTCTTATCTTATCTCAGTATATCTATATAATTAAATGAGATCACTTTAATATCATCGACAGCCTAAGATAGTAATAGGAGAGGCTAAAGCTATGTTGGGTTAGTAAGATCATCTCAGATTATGTATTAATTTGTCATTATTATTATAGATTATATGAGATCTCAACAATATTATCCCAACACAGATAAGAGTATGCGAAGAAATTACAAGCATAGATCTAGTACAAATACAAACCATGATATAATATTACAGTCTTTTTTTCTCCTTTTGGTTTTCAAGCCAAACTTTTTATTATCCATGTAGACAGATTAATTGCACGTACATTTATTTATAAAGCAGCTAATCTGATCAGTGTGAAAGACGTGTACGACGGGAATATCAGGCCGCCTCATTACGTGGAATGGAATGCTGGTTTGAATACAACGTCATGTGTGGGGTGTGCAATGTGAACAGTTGCTAATTAATAATCATAATAGACACTCATGTTGCTCGGACTCGGATACTCGAAAGCCAGTCGACGTGTCACGATCACAATGCATGCATGAGAAAAATGACACGATAAAGAGAGAAGATTCTTGTAATTAACGTACAAAGGGATCAGCCGATTCCACAGTAAAAAGACTGAGTTGGACCGTACCTAATCAACTTCCAGGATGATCAGCCTCCTCATTCACCTATAAATTCAGCGGTAAGCGGCAAAAGTAGTACCAATAATCCCTTGCAAAGAAACGAGAACACCAAATTAGGTGATCGAAAAACATGTCGTTTAAGCTTAGCACACTCTTCACTCTCGCTCTTCTCCTTAGCAGTTTGGCTCTAACATATGCTGCTCGTCCAGAACCTTCCTTTCCCGGAGATTCTCTGGTTAGGATTCAAAATATATGATTTATTGGTTAATATTTTTAATTGATTTTTATTTTTGTGGGATATTACAGGCCGGAGTTAAACCAGAAAAGGGTGAGGTTGACGAGAGCTGTGAAGGAGTAGAAGGGAGAGAAGAGTGCTTGATGAGAAGGACCCTCGCTGCTCATTTGGATTATATCTATACGCAGTCGAAGCACAAGCCATGATCAAGTAGTACGTTACTAGATGTTCGCCTGCAGCCATGTCATAATTACCTTGAACTTATAATAATAACTTCATTACAATCTGTTGGTATAAGCAAAGCAATAAATGGAAATTCTGGGCTTATGATATATATTCCTGTTCGAATTATATTCAAGTCCTGGGTTTTGTGAGGTTAATTCATGTTGTGTGTACCTTCCTTTGAATCTTTCGGCAATTTCGATTATAATATGTATATATATATTGTATATATATAATCTTCGATCTGAATTATATATGTTTTATCTTCATACCAAAATGGCTGGCATTTTAATTTGAAGGATAACGGTAGATGCTACATACGATATATAAAAGATGAGTCATGAATTGGGTTGGTTTCTACATAGTCTGGTCTGATCATGATATATACTTTGTGGATCTGAAATCTGAATTCCTGCTCATGATCATCAGCGAACGCGGTGGTTTCTTTCTTCTTTATTTTTCCCCATTTCCTTCTGATCTACTTTGCTGCGTTCTAAAAGAACATACATACGCTCAAAAAAAAAAAAAAAAGAACATATATACGAGTAACTCTTCTCATAATCGTGGTCGCCGTTTGGCTTTGAATTCGGTCTGATGAAACAGAAGAAAAGTCATGAAGATCATAGTTTTGGATTTTGTGACTCGCCCGGCTGGCTCCTTACTTCCATCTTTGTCTGAACAAAAACTCCAAACGGGTTGATCAGCGTTTCCGGCCGGTGAATGAAGTTATCGATCCGGTCATGTGAAGTAAAAGCTATTCCCTGTACTCCGTATATAAACCTTGGTTTATCAATAGGACATGTTTGATAGTATAAACCAAAGGATATATTTTCTAATTAGTACAATCTAGACATATTTGGATATAAAAATAATCTCATTTTATCTTATTTCATTATTATAATTTTCTAAAATTTTTATATAAATTATAATAAATAAATAATTCAAATTTTTTGAGTTTTAAAATAATAATAATATTAAAAAAATAATATTTTAATAATATTTCATTTAACTTTCATGTAAAATTATATCATTTTAATTCTAATCTCACTATTCAAACGGGATAAGTGGAATTAGCAATTACGTTATACGTATCGTACGTACAGATGGCGCCTCATATATAATTGCCGTACGTACATAGTTTCCTTACTTTAAATGGCTCAAACAGTTTAAATTCTAAACAGCAGGTCTAATAGCAATATGGTCACGACTTAGTTGGCAACATAAAAGCTTTAACGAATCACAGTAATATACAGCAATATGTCTCCAACTAATATATATGGGAGTGCGATTTCCTCTTTCTGCGAAAATACCTCCCGCATTTATTAGTAATTAATTAATTAATTTAATATGGCATATATATATAATAATGATCTTTATATCGATGATTATATTTTGGCCCTATATGTGTAAATTCCTTTCCCGCTTGCCAAGATGATCATAATCTTTATATCGACGTAGAAACTTAAACGATGAGCATAAGCAAAAACCCCGGGTGTGTGTACGGCATCAATGTTATTTGACCTACACAAAGTGTATGATGAAGAATAATGGATGATGAATGATTAAAGGCCGTTTTCAATAAAAATAAAAATAAAAATAAAAATGGTTTTTGAGTCAGAACCTAATAAGTTAATAACATTGGGGTTTGGTGGAGCGAGAAAGCGAAGGCCACCATTATCAATACATCTCCTTTTCATTTTTTATTTTTGTTTGCTGGGGGTCAACTGAGGTCTCCAAAAGCAATCATGATCAACTTCATGGCAAAAAAAGGGGTGTAGTGCATTAAGTACCACGCAGGACCCAATAGTTCAACTCTCTTTTGGATTTCCATTCAATTCAACCGTATTATAAATATATATATATATATGTTATCACATAATGATCTTAATTTCTTCATCTGACGAATGCCTGAAATGATTTTAGTTTGTCCAATTCATCATGATCTCTTTGTTGCCAAAAATGAAAGTAAAGTGTCAAAGACAAAGACAGCTTAGACATAGTGCATTATTAACGACCTTATTTGACATGCGAGCGCTGACTTGCAGCGGGCGCGTTGTGTTGTCTTTGATTGGAGTTATTTTACAATCACTCCCGCGGCCGTCTCTATCTCTGTTTTTTTTTTTAAAATGATTTTACAAAATAAGAATTGTAATTTAAAAAAGTAAATAAATTAAAATAACATATGAAATTGAGAATGGGTATTAAATAATTGGTGCAATCCCATATATAAATGATTGTCTTGAAGACAGGCAATCCAGTTGTCAAATTGCTTTAAAACATCCACATTGTTTCTCTAATTTCAATTTCGTTGCATTATCAGTTAGGGTAATTGGATAAAAGCTTATAGTTATCGAGCAATATTAAGTATAACTCTCAAATAGACAAACTCCATACATGTCTTTTTTCTTATACTTTTATTTTTCTCTGATATTAATGAAAATCAGTATTATCTCAAAAAAAAAAAAATCCATTTTTTTACAAAAACTTGTATGCAATTTATCTATTTAGAAATTCTAAAATTACTTCTCTAAGTTCTCAACAAATAAAGCACCTATGCTCTATCTAATAAAGTGATAGAAAGAGAGCACCAATGCTCTCAAAGAGTGGCAAGAGAGCTTGAAAGAGGTAGAACGGGGAAGGACACCTTTCAACATATCTCATTGCACAAGGAAAGTTGTAACTCTAAAGTTCCTTTGGATAATAAGATGAGATAGATAATTTTATATGAAAGTTAAAAATTAAATAAAATATCGTTATAATATTATTTTGTAATATTATTATTAATTTAATTTAAAAAAATTAAATTATTTATTATATTTTATAAAAAAAAATTAAAAAATTATAATAATAAAATGAGATGATCTGTATTAGTGCCTAAATCAAAACTTTAATCCTCAGGGGGCCAAGATTACCCAAGGATAAAAATTTACCATGGCACGCTTTCCCACCCTGTCAAAAAGTCGTAAAACGCATTCAAGATGGCAAATTCTCGGCTTAAATCATTATAAACCACTCTTATCATTTAATTACCCGCAAGCAACACTGCAGACATGGGTTTCAATACCTATAAATTCGTTTCTGAATTTTGGTTTTTGGGGGGGGGGGGGTGTGTGTATCAAGAGGTGAAGAAACCATAGAAAGCAGCAGAAATTGTCACGAGTCGAGATAGAAAGGATACAGAAATAATCACTACCAGCAAACCTTTAAACTTTTTTGCACAAAATAAGCGCGCCAAATGGTAGCTCAACTTATAGTAGGACATCACAGTTTCTTTCAGGATGGTGTGAAGATATGCAACCATGTCAAAAGCTTAAAGAGTCTCAAGATATGCTGGTATAATGCATTGATAAAGAGATCGTTAAACTCCCTTATCACTTAAAAGCAATAGGAACAGGAGCAATCACTACTAGCACATCTATTAAATGGCAACTTGTGCACAAAATAAGCGCATTTGAAGGGTAAGTCAACTTAAAAAAGTAGTTCATTCAACCCACTCAGGAGTCGGAACCTTCCCACTCAGACTGCACAATCCGTACCCACTTCATGTCAAAGGACTCAGCTGCTCTGATGCTATAAAATTATTCCAGCTTAAAAATGATGGTATAAAATCATTCTTAAAATGTTGAGTGGTAACTTTTTTTAATCACAACATTTTTTTTTATGGAAACAACTTTTCAAAATCTCTTCTCCTAAAAACCGAATACGGGAGAATCCATCTCAAAAGGGAAAGATATTGAATCAAGTAAAGCTCAGGGTAATTACATTGCCATCCTCATACTTTATGAGATCCACATATATTTCCACCAGCTTATGATGTCGACGTATACATAGCCTTTCAGTCACTTACTAATTGCCTCAATGCCAATCCTATTCACTATTCAGTGTCACCTCCAATGGCAGATATCTTCAAAGTGACGAGGGAATAAAATAAACCAACGGTTTCATGATGTAGTCTATTGAAACAAATTACAAAAGTAAAATCTATGGTTTTTGTATAGCAAAATTAACAAAACAAAGGCCAAGATGAAAAGGCATCATGCCTTAACAAATGAAATGTAAAACATAAAATGATGGAGACATCGACACCAAGAGTCGTGCCAAAATCCTCGAGAATGGCAAAATAAAACTCCACTTATGAAGATATTTACAAGATCATGAGCAAGGTCAATCACAGGACCAAAAAATCTAATTCACTAACATTCGATCACATATGAAAATATCCTAAGAAGGCAAATAAGGTCCACTATGTACCATTAAACAAAAGAAAAATGGATAAAGGAAGAGTAAAACTACTTACAATTCTCAATGTTACTGCAAATAACAGAGGAGCCTACTAAAAAAACCACGCTTAAGCTTAAAAACTGGCAACAAAATGGAAACGAAAAAAACTCAAGATTGATGCAAGAGTGATCAACCTATAAAATTAAATGTAACAATAAAAAAATATTCAAATTATTGTTTCTACATGGACCACAAGCCCATCTTTTTGGGTAGAAAACAGTATCAAAATCACAGACATCAAAATATCATATTCTGTTCCGAAATGAACGGTAAAGATCAGTATAGTAGAATGATGTTTAAAAGTTTTGGCAAATCACAATATTTTCAGAGTAAAGAGTTTCAACTTGAGGAGTAACCTTTTTTCAAAAATGAAGTCACAAAGCACACCATGACGCTCACTAAATACAAGAGAGAGCCGAATGAACAGAAAATAAATAGAGGAAGCCATAAAGCGTAGAGGAAAAATCACACATTTATTGGTCGCTTAGTTCCTCACTTTGGAACATTAAGTTATAATTTACCCCCATCATTAAAATCTGACCATAACATGACGAGAAATAGATGTAGTGATGAAATCTCAAAGATTGAACCTTAAATGAGGTGTAAATTGCAAGATGAGGGGTAGTTTGAGGGTGAAGTATGATTTTCCGGAAAATAAATGAACCTTCGAGGGGGCCATCTATATAGAGAGAGTTACAAAATTTATCCTAATTGTCAATCTAAAAACCACAACATAATGTCCCATTCCCCTCCTCCGTTCCACCCAAAAAATACAACAATAAAACACTGTGGCTCCACTCCTGAAATACAACTATGTTTATGGAACACCTTTCAGTTTCAAACCACGCTTTGCATGCATATATGCATGTAACTAGTAGGGGTAACCAGAGGAAAACAAGGAATTTTCAAAATTCAAGTCTATCAATCAAGATGAAGTAGGCCCAACGAGCATTTCAATTAAGAGTGACAAAGATTTACATACAAAAACTATCTTAAGGAGCAACTTTAGCATAGTAGTCGAAATATTGATGAAAAGCTCTTAATAAGGGAGGGAGAATCCCGCTGAACTAGGCGGGCAAGAGAATCCCGGTACCACCAAGAACATGTAGATACAAGGCAAGACATATGGTAACGATAACAGAAGACTTTGCACTGAAATATCTGACAACTTCCAAACCTCGCTCCACAACCTCCTCGTGAACTACATTAAGACTTCTTTTTAAGCCATCTAAAAGAGTCCAAAAGAGCAACTCCACCACGGATCTCACTGTTTCAAAAGTCACCCTCCCAGTTACGTCAAGAACAAACTTCTTATTGCTCGGCACTGCCAATATAGAAGAAACCTTGCCCACCCACTCACCATCCTGAATTTGATCAAACTTATTCCCCTCTTCCGGATGCTTTGGAGAAGCTTCTCGCTCAAAACACCCATCTTTGGTGGCACTTGTACCTTTGCTCTGATCAACTATTGAGCAAGAAGAACTTGAACCCGGTTTCGAACCTGGACCTGAACTCGTCAATACTTGGTGAGATGTTCTTACAAGGGTTGCCATGGCACCATTACAAACAGCAGCCAGAACATCCCTCATTCCGTCTTGGTACTTGGGGTTGGTTAATCCACTAAACATTTCCTCATACATATTAATATTCATAGTTTTGTCTAGATAAACAGCAACTGCCGTGCTTACAAAAACTTCAATGCAATTTGCTATGAGTTCCTTGGATTTGTCAGCAGAAATCATATTTAGCCAACCAGGCTCGTCTGATAAACTTGACCCGCATTGGGACACACCAGGACCACCCATGGATCCATCACTGGAGTAAAATCCCAAAACCAAGTTCCTCGCAAAGCTTCCAACCACAACCGAAGCAAAGCCGGTCCCAGCCGTAGAGAAAAGCTTCTCCAAAACCCCATCGGGAAAGCTCGAACTTGCCGAACTCGTATCAGACTCCCTGTCAATCCTCGACTCGGACTTATAACCTCGCAAAATCCCAATCGTCAAAGCCTGCGTAGCCCCAACCAACGATTCCGAGAACTCTTCTGACCGCACGATTTTCGAAATCTGCTTCACACTATTGGGAATTTGGTCGGAGTCGGATCGGATAAACTCCTTCAAGTCCTTGGAGACGATGCCGATCGTGTCCGCCGAATCCGCGACCATCTCAGCCATGGAAATTAAGGCTCGAAAGAGCTTAACAAGACTCTTCCTCCTATTGACCACAGACGGTAAATGATAGACCTTGTAAGCACCGTAACTGGAGACACCAAAAGCGGCAAGAAGAATAAGCCATTTCTTTCTTCTCCGAGAAAAATCCAAGGTCCTCTTCACCAATTCGAGATCCATACTTAGCAGAGCTCAAACCCTGGAGCTTAAAGTTTTTGAAGCCCTAGAATTTGAGGCACCCAAAACGGGAAAAATGAAAAAAGACAAAAAAGGGGGCTATTTATTCGGTATAGAGGATCGAGGAATCTAGGTTTACGGTTTATAATCGGTGCAGAGTGATTGAGATGAGAATGTAAATTGGACGAGTACGTTGATATAGCCTATATATAAATCTAGAATTACGAGAGCTTGGATAATATAATGCGGAGGATGGTGAGAGAACGAACCTGTGGTTTGGTGAGAGGAGCAGCCAAGTAAAGACGTTGCCAAGACGGGCGATGAGAGAGAGAGAGAGAGAGAGAGAGAATCAAGCTTGGAAGGCGCCCAAAGATTTAGGACAAAGATTGTTGATGAGAGATCGTCGTCGTTCACGTTATGGGGGCCTTGATTGCCTAAACGAAGACAACGACTTCCTGATCCGGAGCTACAATAATGTTCAAGGTGTATTGGATTGTGTTTTCAAGGAGGAAAATGATTCCAAGGCTCAATAATATTTTAAGAAAAAATTTATACAATTTTTTACTATTTACATAACTTTTATATATTATATTATATTATATTATATTTTTATTAAATATTTAATATATAAATAATAAATTAAAAAATAAAATTATTTTAAAAAGAATAAATTAAAAATTAAAAAATTAAAAAAATTGAAAGAAATTAAATAATAATAATATATAAAGATTGGAGAAGTTATATAGAATTACCCATATTTTAATATTATTTAATAAATATTTTGATGGTATGAATGAATTTGCATTAATATTTAATATCATAACTATTTTTTCATTAAAAAAAAATGATTTATTGGTTTCAACTACCTATCCTGTTTTTTCTTCAGTAAATATAAATGCACGTGGTGCAGAGGAAATATCCCAGTACCTAAATGCATGTTTTTTCTTCAGTAAATATAAATGCATTTTGGCATTGAATTAGTCCATTTTTTTTTTAAGTACAAATTTACATATATATCAAAAAAAATTAATCATATTTAATTAAATATAAAGAGAAGAAAGTAGAAGAAAGGAATAAAAGTATATTTTATTTTTAAAAGTGAATAGTAACTCTTCAAATTTAAAGAGTTTTCAAGTTTTACTATTTATTTTTTAAAATAATTTGTACTTTTATTTCTTTTTTTTTTTTAAATTTTTGTCTCCTCATATTTGATTAGATATGACCATTTTTTTTATATGTATATAAATTTGTATTTTTTGAAGAAAAACTTTAACTAATCTAATACTAATGCTCTTAATAAAGTTGATAGTTAGTGGCTCAAAATCAAGATTATCGCAAGAGCCATTCATTTAGTTTCGATTTATCTTTCTTTTTGTGAGAGTCATTAATTTGATTTCTATTTTGTATATTGCATTTTATGTTAATTTTTTAGGATAATTATAGGAGACTCACATCTTATTTAAATTTGTATCTTGTAATATGTTATTTAATCTAATATATTTAACTTGCTAAAAATAAAAAATTATCCATGTGGGCAGTAAATGCATATTTGAATTTACATTTTCCCAACATCAACCCACAAAATGATCATACAAAGAATATTACTTTTAATTCAAGAAAGTGTGATTAAAAAAGTATCATTTTATTTTTATAATTTACTTGAATAATGGGAAAGTCATTTTATTATGACCATTGATATAGATATTTATGGGTAGAGGATTGACAACGGCAAACTACATCTGCCTTTAAAAAAAATCAAACTTTAAAGTAAATATTCTAAAGCTTTTGGGCATTCATATTTCATTTCGCTTCTGATAGTTGTTGGACAAATTAATTTCCGTAAAATATCAATAAAAAAATATAGGGTAGTGATAGGCCTCCAATCCTATTACTACCCATTTACACTTTATTTAAATAAAATCATGACCTTCCTTAATTATTAAATAAAATTAAAAATTAAAAATTAAAAATTAAAAAAAAAATCAAATACAAAATAAGTAATAAATGAATAGTAAACAAATTGTAACTTATCATTTTCCAAAAATATATATCTCATTTTCATGGTTGGAAATATTTTGATCAATTTATATATAGTCAATTTCTTGAGAAAAAAACTTAGTAGACCTTCCCTTCATGCCGCAGACACCATACCACTGAAACGCCGGACGTTATCCAAGTTCTTGCAGCGAAAGTTGTGAGCAGAATGAAACAACCACGGAAAAAAATCACTTTATGGAGGTTATGATTCATGACCAACCACCAAATCAGCTTATTTGCAGTTGCATTCCGACGATGTTCCAAAAATAGTATAAAAAATACAGAAAACCTAAAGCCGCATCCTTAAAATGAGGCTTTTTGGACATTATGGGTCATGACTCATGACATGTGCAACAACAAATACAAGGATATCTTTTGTTCCAGAAGTTATCTCGCCCCGTCTTCGCAATCCTATCTTCAGAAAAAATTTGACCATCGATGACAACAGCTTACTACCTTGGCGAATCACCCGAATGTGTTTGTTCCAATACTCACACAACCAGTCAAACAGATTACCATTCATTATGTACAAAAAGCTCATGTGACACCTTCATTTGAACCCTGGTCAGTCTCAAGTACAGATGAGGGACTTTTAAAAAAAAAAACCTAGGCAGAGTTTCATGTTGGAAAACATTCCAGCTCCATCTTTTGTCCAATCAGCAAAAGCTCATGAGCAATCATGGACTTGTCGTCAAGATTCCTAACCCTTTGATGCTACTATCTTTGATGTTAAAGGTACAATGGAATAATCATCATCCTCAAGATCACTGAAAGATATGTCATCTTCATTCCCCACACAAATGGCAGCTCCACTATACCTACCTAGTTCAGAATCTTCCTCAGGCCAGTCATCCTCATCATCTTCAAGTAAATCCCTGTTCTCAGTCTTAATTGTTGGTTCCTCCACAATAACAGACTTATCAATAAATTCCAGCTCAGAACCTTCAATTGGGTGTTTCTCAGTCTCAAAATCTGTAGCTATAGTGGAGCTTGTAGGTTCAAATGAAAATACGGGCGGTATAGGATCGAAATCTTCGTCCGGTATGTTGGCACTGTCCTTTGAATAGGAAGTGCTTCTTGCAAAGCAGTCAGTATTCTCCTTTGTTATGTTTTGTAGCTCCTGCATCCACATTGCTCTGGCAGCCACAACCTGCAAGAAACAGGTTGGACCATTGTATATCACACTAATGCCTGTAGAAGCGCATCCTATCTATCGTGCGATGATTGATTTCAAAGATTGGTTTAACATTTTAAGATTACAACAGGGAAAGAGGGTCTCCTTGCAAATTTATTAATGAAACATCCATAAAAGTTGCTAAATCATAGGCACTGAACTAACAACAACAGGCCAACATATTTATCTTCAATTGGGCAAGGCAATTCAAGCCTTGAGTCCATTACTTTGACAAGCTATGATACTAATAACATCCATTTTTGAAAAATTACAGACTCAGTTTTATTTATGATAATTGTGACTGATCCAAGTACGAACTAGACCAGACGAGATCTATTGTTTTGTTTACTAACCATATCACAAGATCCATATATCTTGCAACTGAAGTTTGAAATCTGAGCTATATAATGCCCAAGAATAGAAATCTAGAAAGTTCGGAAGAAACGAATTTATAAGCAGAGATATGCCTAAGGAAAGAATATTTCAAAGCTCAGAAGAAGTGGGTTTAGTGAAGCACATTCCTTGAAAAGGGGGAGATCATGCTAAAGTTCAACCGCACAAGATACTAATTTAAATACACAAACTAAACATAATCTGGTCTACCAAGTGGAAAAGAATGTAAAATTATAACAAAATTCTATCCATTGTTCACATTGTGTAGTGACTGAAGTTAATAATTCATCCATAATCTACAAAACTTAATAAAAAATTAAAAAGATAAGTGCGTAAACCAATCAATTGATGGTGTGCTAAACCCATTATAATGACCCCAGATTAATTCATCTAATGTCCAAATTTTTTTAAAAAGTTGCCAAATGAAAGTAGAACTTACTTTGGACTTGGTCAAAATAATAACTTTGGGGGGGAACCCTTACCTGGGGGCTAGACAAGATATCCGCATCATGTTTATTAAGTCGAGAGTGCAGAAGCACGAAGTAGACCTTCCAAAAGTAACTCTCACTCATATGGCAAGGACAAAGTTCAATTCTCAGGGCAGCTAATCTGGGAGCAAGATGTTGGATAGCCAAAGCATGCTCTTGTTGGGCATCAGACATGTCAAAATCTATAGCAAGAAAAAAGCTGTAAGAGTGTAGGCTGAATCATCAAAACAGGCACTCAAACAGTTATCACTAAAGCAACTGCAAATATAGCATTTAGAAGGAAGCATAATAATTTTTCTAGCTTATCTTTCTAATGTCCTCCTTGCCTTCACCACACATCGTTTTAAATTTTTGTAAGCATAATTGCATGGTTTATAATCTCCATCTCCCTGAGAAACGGATATGTTGCAGATCTTTTTTTTTTTATAAGTAAAAAATATGTTGCAGATCTTTAGCCACTTAACTAGCACATGATTATAAATTATTCAGTCCCAGGAAATACTTTCTTTCCTTTTTGATCTACACAATAACATCCCATATTCCTCAATTTTTTTATAAGTCATAAGAAGTTTTATTACAACAAGTAAATAGGCATAGCCCAAGCAGAAACACTTTTCTTGCTGGCCTAAAGGCATTTTAGAGAGAGTATTATATTTATTTAATTTCATTAAAGTATCTAAAATTCGCAAATAACCCATCATTTTTGGGATGGGGGAGTTGGTACATACTCGTGAAAGTTTACTAATTTACACTAACAAACCAGCTACAACACTTCTGCCCGAAGACAGAACAAGATCACCAGTCGAGACTTTTGCTTGAGGAAAAAGGATGAAGGGAAGTTATGCTACGTTTTACACTGGTACTAATTTCCTAATCTGTATAATACTATAAATTCCAATCTTTCAAAAACAACGAACAAAATTGGGCATCAAATCAAAACAGAAGATGGAAGCTAGGGATAATAGGTGGTTAAAAGTTCAACAGAGTCCCCGGAATTTTTAACTAATCCATCTTGTCATCTTATGGAATCCCAAAGTAATGGCGGTATCTTCAGGAAATTGTAATGCAAAGCCTGAACGTTCGACAGTTTGCCATATGAAACTCGACAAAAATTATAGGTGCAGCCGTAAGAAGCTCGGAGTATCAAAGCCCGCTAATGTTACTGATCCAAATCAAAAGAAATTAAGCAGAAATTAACACAATTTCAGAAATTATGCATTTTTTATTTGGCAATTAATATGAGAGCCAAATCAATTATGCATTACTAGATGCTGATTCAACTATTAACAATTCAAAGCCCAAAATTCTATTTCAAGCAAGCCAATGCATCATATTCCACGGACCACAATGTAATAAGAGTTTAAACAACTACATTGAAACCAAATTGGAATCACAGAAGAGGCACATACCATCCAAGTCCTCCTCCTCATCTAGCGGAAAATCCAACCACGTCTCAGGATGCATCGCGATATTCCTCGCAAACGCCAAAACCTCCTCGGTAATCCCTACGGATTCTCCTAAACCACGATCCTCCAATTGTTCCTCATATCTCTCCGACCCAAAGGGAAGAAAATTCAATGCCATCATCGAGATCTCTGTGACTCCGCTCCTGAACGTCCCTTCGTCCTCCCCGATATCGCTCCGGATCCCCGAGGCCGCGTCATCCGACGGATCCTCTATGTCACCGGACTCAGACTGATCGGAAAGCTCGGAATGGCGGCAACGGGGGGAGAGCGTGGAGGGTTGCGATGGAGGGGGTGCGAGGAAGGAGGCCATGTCCCAGATTTGGCGAGATAAGGTTTGCTTAAGTTCGGAGAGGTCGTCTTTGACGCCTCGAGATTGTGCCTCTTCTGACTGACTGTTATTATCTTCGGGTTCGTATTGTTGTTGTTGTTGTTGTTGATGGCGTGCTGGTGCTGGTTTGGTAGATGAAGATGGTGGCGGGTCTGGATCGTGAGCGCATTCGGATACGACGTCGTTATCCTCCTCCTCCTCCTCATCATCGTCGTCGAGTCGGAGGGAGTTGACAAGAGAACGAGCGAACCACGACATTGTTTAAACTTTTTGGATTTAGGGAGGAGGAGGCGGTGACGGGAAGGCGGATGTTAAAAAGGTGCTTGCGACCTCCATTAAACCATCTTCACCTCCCCTTCCCATGATCGACAAGGAACTAAAAAATTTAAATAAAATAAAAACGTTGAACCTCCTATTCCTTTTTTCTTTCCTTTCAACGCGCAGCTAAGCCCACGAATATTTAGGCCCATTATTTTCTAAAGATAATTGCTGATGCGCATGGTAAATGCAAAATCCTATCACATCATTTAACATTATTCCTAATCATCTAAAATTGGGCCTACTAGAAAGATACACTTCTTTACTTCTTTACATTGGAGATATTATATGCCGGGTTAGCCATTTTAACCAAAAATCATGGTTCGAATATGGGTAAAAATAGGTGTTAATGCCTAAAATCAGCGTAACAAATTAGAAGGAAAGAGAGATCTATTGTCGACCTATTGAGGTTGTTTAAACCTCAGTCGGTGTGGTGCAAGATTCCGGTGACAATCGAATACGGTTGTATAATGTCCGTGCATATACCCATCATAGTTAACAATAAATAAATGTAGAGAGAATAACGATAGATAGACGCACAAATCTACTTAACACTAGACTTATGTCCATAAGTGTTTAGGAAGGGGAGATTCTACTATTAGTAATGTTAGGTACAAATCTCATATGTACAAGCTTTTTGTAATAATGTGAACCCTATCAAAAAATAGTGAGTTTTTATATTTTTCCATTATAGAATCTACTTTTTATGAAAGATTTATGCGAGGTTGGAGATCTAAGTTCTCACATTTGGTTTTCCTCCTCTCGTTGGAATTACTTTGTGGTGAGGTTGAACAAGGTGAAGTCTTCCAAATACCTGGTCAAAAGTCGTTGAAATCGTAGATGGCGGCATTTTATATCCTGCATTCATTTACTCTATATCACTTTATTTTATTTTATGTAAAATCATTAATTTTCTCTCCAAACACATTATCCCCTCTCTCGCCTAACACATTACCCTTCACATGCATTGTCCACTCCTTCCTCTTTCTTTATTCTCACCTAGCCTAGGAAATACCATGCACCTGGCTATATTTTATCTGTCAGCGCCCCAGCTTGCGCTTGGGATCGTACGCAAACTGTGACGTCGGGGATGAGCATCACAGGGAAGTTCACCCCTCGTCTTATCGTGTACTGAATTTTTTATTTATTTTCATTTATTTCACATCGGATAAAGGTCAAACCTTTTCTAAGCGTGTATCACATGGTTTAATACAATATTCATCCCAAAATATTATATTACTATTAATATAAACATGAGGATCCTTTACAAGCGTTCATTCTTCCAAAACAACGGAAGACCAAAATACATGCAATTAAATACAAAAGCTGCATGGAGGATCCCCAGCTATCACTGCCTAGTACAACAGTTCCTTCTTAATCTTCTTGAAGTTTGGGCTGTAACGGAGACGGTCCAACTCCAAGGCCGGTCCCACCTCACAACTCATCCCGGAGGATGACTCGTAAAGGCGACTCATGTGGAGGGAAATCGTCCACGCCCAAAACTATACAACACCCGATAGGGCGTACATCACATATATACGTAGCTAGAGGTAGTAACTCCGCCGCCCAGCGGCTCAGATAGTCTAGAGTCACTAGATCGGAAGTAAAGGACTCAGTCGGGCCCGTGAGGATCCGAGGCATCGTTTGTGGAGTCGTACTCATCATGGTTGTCATCACCTGCGACTACTTCTATCATCCTAAAAGGGTGATAGTAGAGAAATAAACAGGGGGTGAGATTTCGAGAGAAATCTCAATAAGCACATTTATATCATAACAAAAACAATTTAAGCATACAGTTAAGTGAATAACAGACAGTCAATCATACTTAATACAATATGAGACTCATGACTTCACGATATGCACATGCTCATGCTCATGCTCATGTTTTGAAATTTCTCTTTTTCTTTTCATATTCTTTTTATATTCTTATTCGAGATCTCAGAAAGCAAAACACTTGAGTTTTCTTTCAAAATTCCCCTTTTCGCAAATACTTTTCATTTTTTCTTATCTTAGGCACAACTTATCATATCATATATGGCCTGAAAATCCATCTTTTGTCATAACCTCTGTTGGACACCTCACGGTTCCCCTTCGCACTGTGTGTTCCTGCTAGTTACTGTAGCACCCAGCGACCGTATCAAACATAAGTAGCTACGTTTCGCGCCCTTTCGCTCTCTTCATCACTCGACGATTAATTACTTACCGAGCGACTACAAACTTTTTTATATCGGTGAGGCCAAGGCCCACACCGTTCTGTAGGCACCCACTAGTTTTAGGTGCGACCACGCTCCGGACATCTTTTTGGAGCCATACATGGTCTGTCGACGGTTCTTTGTCGACCTAGGAGCTTTCACTTGATTTTAGTCACTCCTAAGTGCACAGGGGGTTCCACTGGGACACTACCTCGTCCCAGCTTTTGGAGTTCTTATAAAATTTTAATTAGTTTCTTTTATTTTAAAAACATGTTGAAAACATGATTTTCATGCTATATGCATCAGACGTGAGACTCATGTCACGGAACATATGCAATAGGTGACGAACATGACGCTTACCCTACGTTAAGCTCTTTTAAACTATTCGCACCTCATAATCCTACTCTTTGTCTTCTAATTTTCTCCAAGTACTCTAGTTCAACTCCAATCTTTTAAATGTATTATCCTAACCCTAAAACAAGGCTTGGCCGAAAACTCTAGGTCTCTTAGTGTATTATTTTATCCACTTTTTCTTCTAAAATGACTCACCCAATAATTTTAGTGACAACCATCAATCATGCTAAGGTAATCGTTTCATTCATATGCATCTAAAGTTTCCAAAAATTTAAACATATCACCATAACATAGCACAATAATCAAATCAATAATTTCCACCCAAAGAATTCATTAAATCCGAAATATATGCATGCATAACCCCAACATTTTTATCTCCAAGTTAAAATCTAGCAAACATATATTTTCATCTCTCCTCGTCATATTAATCACTCTATAATCTTCTTTCATATCAAATATTCAATTTCATCACATGAAATAATCTTTACTCTTAGCAAGATATCTAAGCTTAGTCATGGATTTTTTTTTTTTTACCACTAAATGAATAACACTAAAATCATCATCCATCATCATTCTAGTAAACCTAAAATTATGCATGCACTTCCTTCATTTTACCTCATGGTAAGTAATCATTTAAACCACATATCATTTCAACTTCTCAACTTAAGAAATATCATGACTTAATCATGAATTCCTACTAAACTAAAGATGGCAAGTTTTCCTTCTAAAGATTTCATTTTTAACATACATACAAAAGAAACAACAAAGCAACCAAATTCCATCAAAGGTATACTAAGATTGCTAAAGGTAGGATAAGAATGCACTTACCTCTTCAAAAGCAATTACTTCTCAAAATGATTGTTCTAGCTCTTTTCTTCTAAGGATATAACGAGGTTTAGAAGTTAGAAGAAGGTAGAACAAATGAAAGTTGAGGGAGAAGTGGTGTTTGGCGGAGAGGTAGAGAGAAAGGACTTGTGTGTGTGTGTGTTTGTGTGAGTTGGCTAAGTGAGGGGTGGTCTCCTCAAAAGTTTTGGCCATACACTACTTTCTAGGGGTCAAGGACATCTCACCATACCTTGATTTGAAAGACACAAGACAAGGCATGGGTAGTTGCATGGGAAAAGAAAACAATACTGGGAAATGAGGGAAAGTGATCAACCGGATCCCCCTTGCCTTCCAAGCTTCTACCGAAACCTCCTCTCCTCTCATGCCTCATTCTTTTGTCATCTCAATCCTATGATACACTCAACCATCCACTCTCAAGTCAATCCATAAGATTTCATGGCCTTACCTCTTGGAACAAGAGCTTGCATGAACCAGCCATGCCTTGGTTCCTCATGGCATCTGAATGCTCCCTCCATCCATTCCTAGTTTTGCTTCTATTTCAAGCAATTTCCACTCATTTCTCTTACACCACCATACCTCTTACACACATTACCTCATGTACTTTATTCCTTACACAAGTCTAAGGTACTATTTTCACTAGATTTGCAAGCAACCCTAGGAAACTCCCAAGTGGTGCACACGGCAACCTACCCGGATCCTTCTTACTTTTCTTCTTCCATTTTCCTTTCTTTTTCCTCATGACACCTTTCTTCTTGTGTCAATCATCTTGTCACTTCTCTCATACATGATCCTAAGATGATCATTAGCTTAGATTGGAGAGAATGGGATGGGAAAAACCCCTAAGGGTTTCGACAACTACCCTAACTGAATGCCCTCCCCATTTCTTTTCCTCAACTTTTCATTCCATTGCACAAGTGTCATTCCCCTAAACATGACATGTACTAGTTAAGGTAAAATAGGCCATACCTTAATACTTTTCAAAAATATTCTAATGATGGGAAAATCTTATTACAAGATTTTACACTCAACCTCACCATTTACCCACTAGTTAACTCTCACCTAATGGTAATTTCACATTTCCACCTATTAGTTGTGGTTGACTCACTAGGATTTTTTTATGGGTGACAAATGTCTCATGGGTAGAGTTTGGTGGGTCATGGGTCATCCTCATAGGCTTGTGGGCTTGCCATTCCTTCTTAGGCCCAATAACTCATCATAAGTTTCAAAGTCCAAATCTTGAACCCATTGCCATTTTTCTCACATTTCCATATAATTAATCTAATTACTCAATTAACCACTCAATCAAAATGAATATTAAAATAAATAATATAAAAAGAAAATTTTGAGTTGTCACATCGTCCCCTTACAATAAGTTTACAAAACTAGTCAAGCATTCAAAAACAATTCGACTAGGTTAGTTGGGCGATCTACCTCTAATTTGATAATGGAACTTGGTCTGCATTAATCCAGTGCCGACTACTTCTAGTTTCTGATGAAATACTCCGACTGAATTTAGATGGCCAACCATGCCTTTCGTGCTTTCAACATGCAACACAAGCGTTGAGTGACATTTTCTTAAACAATCATGGACAATTCATTATTGGGGTTGATTCAAAGATGCCCGCCCATATTTTGAGGCTTTGAGCTATCTTGCCTGCACTTCTTTTCAGGTGGACAAGATTTGATGTTGCTTTTCCTTTCCATAGTCAAGGGTATGGCCGTGAGAACACATTCATGACAACAAAAGTAGGAGTTTTGATGGCCCTCTCTACAATAATAATCCCTCTTCATTCCTACCAATCACACACTTCTTTTTGGTGAGTGTGAGTACTCGCGCCCCCATAAATCTCAGATTCAATTGCTCTATCCGTTTACCATATTTACTGCAGTAAAATTTCTTACAAGTTTTCAATTGATCTTCTGACACGTGAAAATGGTGGGTTGAATGCGCTGGTTTGAGCCGGTAGACTAAAACTACAAGTTTTATGGTTCTTGTATCAGTGATATGACTGCTGCTTCTCAGTTTTGGAGTCATTACTCATTACCAATTATTCAGCTTAGCTTTTATTCTGTTGCTGTACGTAGTATGAAACGATGAATAAATGGGCATATGACAAAGCGTTCTGTCTCACCTCTTTCCACTAAATACATTGTCGTATCCCTTTGTCAGTTGTCTCTGTCTCAAATTTGGTCACGTCTCAGAGACGGAAATGACAGGCAAATAGAGAGATTTTGAACAAGATTTTAGGCCCCGTTTCAACCTATCATTTTTATTTTTTTATTATATTTTTTTAATATTTTATATAAAACATAAACTTTAATATATTTTTTTAAATTTTAATATATATTTTTAAATTCTAATTCATATTTTTAAATTTTAAAATAATAATAATATTAAAAAATAAATTAAATTCATTTTATCTCATATTATCTTTCAATTCCAAGAATTACTTTTATTTACATCCCAGCCTGAGCAGATTTTTAATTTCTGCATAAGTGCAAGACCGAGCAGATTTATAGCAAGCATATCAAACGATTAACAATTTATAAATATAGAGATGGGTATCCACAGAAACACCGATTTTTTCTGTCAAAGGTTTAGTAGGATGAGTGTGATAATTATTAAATTTGTTCTTGAGCTGGGTGGAACTTCTCAACATGCCTCTCTGCCAATATTTTCGATATCACTCCATACATAGAACAAGATGAGTTTGTTGCTAAACCGTCTTGACAGTGTTCATGGTTTTTGTGTACAAAGCGAAAACAAATCTCTACAAACTCGAATACAGTGATACTCCGAAGATTGAGGGACAATTAATACAGGACAGTGAAATAACTCAAAATTTACTTGGATAAGAAAACAAAATCGTGACTCATGCTTGTATAAGTTTCCTGTCTCTAGTTTCCGGCTTGGAACAATCGGCTACCAATTTTCAGGATTGGTACAAGAGTTTACAAACAAAAATAGCAGAGCTGAAACTTTGCAAGGGCTTATTGAGGCTAAATTGCCGGGTTATAGACAAAAGGGTTTTTACCTATGCAATAAACAGTATAGAACTCAATCCACCTTTTATGCTGCTTCTTGAATTGAAACTAACCGATAGAATCTAATTTCTTAATATGCACATGAGGAAAGGTTACCTCAGAAACCCAATGAATCTGAGCCTCAAATCTGCTGCGCTCCCACAAGTTCTTTGGGAAAAAAATAATTGAGATGTATATCAAACACCTTGCCAGTGTTCCTTCATTGTATTGTTCTTGTAAGCTTACACTTGGAAATGAAGATAGTAGCTGTATAATTTAGACTACACAATTTCAAGAGCTCAGCAGATCTTTGCTTCATAACCTGATTGCAACCACTCTGAATTACAAGCAGCAGTTTAGCCGCCAAACCTGCCTCCAGAGCAAGTGCGGCACATTCTTCTGGGGCAAGCTTGCAAACAGCCCACAAGATTGACAATGCAAACTGAGTGCAACTCTCCGAAACCTTCAACATTAACCTCACCACATTCGGTATTGTGTTCGGACAATCTTTCAAAGCCTGTCTTCCTTCTGGAACAGTGGACAGTACCTCTAGCACATAAAGAGCCAATTCCAAACACTCATTATTCAAACTGGGCAGGAGCTCAACCAATTGGGTGACTGCCCCAATGCTCACAACAGGCCTTCGAATGGACTCGTGGGAACAAACTGTTTTCAGTAAACTGAGACCGGAGAAGACCCCATTTGGATGTCTTTTATCCTTCACCAACCTCAACAACCCCACCAAAAGACTCAAGCTTGAGACAATCTCCGACCTAAAATCCTTCCCAACCATCAGCGTTTCGATCAATTTCGTGCAATTGATCTTGGTCTGAATGGACCCCTCATTTAGCATGTCCACCATTAAGGATATCTTCACGGGTTGCATCAAATTGGCCTTCGACTGCGAGTCGAGATCTAAATTCACAAGAATCCCAATTGCCTCCGACCCAACTGCATGCGAAGTGAAATGGCCCAACAGAGAAGAAACCAAGTCTATACCGTTATTGTCCACCACAGTCTTCTTCGCCGAAGCATGAGCAACGACGACCTGCCTCAGGTCTTTAAGAGATTGAACTCTGGCTTGACCCTTAACCTTCTTCAGCGTCTCTAAAAGCTCCAAAACTCTGCCTTGCACATCCTCCGACCTCTTCTTCATTGCAAAGTACTTCTGCGAAAACCAACTGTAAATCAGCTGGTGTAGAGTTGTGTTCGGCGTGACCGAATCGTCCCACAGTTCCTGCATCGTGGTGGGGCAAGTGAAGTGGCCCAAAGAGAACCATTTGAGAATGTTAGATCTCTCGTAGGTTTGGCCCGTGCAAAGGGTCACGGGATCCTGCATCGGCTCCAAAGAGATCGGGCAGATAAAAACTGAGGGAACATCTATGAGTTCGAGCTCCGCGACCATCTTCTTTAAATCCAATTTATCGGTGACACCGCCGCAGAAGAAGGGTCCATCTCCGCCCAAAATGCCATCTTTCACAGCGGTTTCCAAATCCAACACTTGCCCATCACCGCCCACATCAAACTTGCCGTTCCCCCCATCTCTCTTCCGACTAGAGGGCTGGTACATCGGCATTCTATCGAAAACCTTTTTCGCAAGATGCTCCAAGAAATTGAGGAAGATTATTGATAAGAAAGAGTAGACAGAGAGACGCTTAAAATTCCAAGAGACCTATCACATCCAGAGGACAAGAAGCGTGTGCGAAAGATAAAGGGGGTCAGTGTTCTGTTTCTCTCTCAGTAACTCACTCGTTTCTCTTTCGCTCTCTCTCCAATTGGCAATCGACAAGCAACAATGCCCGTCAAAGGGGACATCTTTTCTCCATCCTAGGCTTTTTTTTTCTTTCTTTACCTGATCTATCCCTTTCTTTCTCTCTCTCTGGTCAAAAGGGTCACATTCTTCTTCACTACTTTCATCGTCATCATCAACAGGGAAATGATGGAGTTGTAATCTTCTTCCCCAAAACCAAAGCTCACTTCCTCTTCAAGATCAAAGAAAAGTGTGAAATCATCAGCACAAGATCAGTGAAAAAGACGCTATCAAAAGTTTAAAAAAATAATAATAATAAGGCTACAAATTCATTATACATGAACAGTATCCACGCATCAGATTCGCAATTAGTACATAACAAAATAAAACTGATAGACTGGCAAAAAGACTTGGAACAGTATGGACATCAAAGGGTCGGGAAATTGACGAACCATACCAAGTCACACCACGAGCCACAAAAAGAGAAAGGAAAGCAGAAGAAAAGGTACTATCTTCTACAGAGTCTCCTCCACTGCAGGTCTTCTTTTGAGGGTAGAGCCCCATAAATGAGTCTTTTTTTAATCTTTTCCTTTTTCTTTTACTTCTTTTACTATTTTTATAATATTCTCGAGAGAAGTAAAACGCCACCACGGACCGGTTGTAGCCGGTAGTTGAACCCCGGACCAATGCGCACCACACGTGCATTCCTATCCTCTCTCACTTTGATATCCAAATAAATAACAGTACTAATTAAAAAAAAAAGAAAGGCTTAGTCCAAGACTTATAAATGAAGGCAGGCAGGCAGGCAGGCCAAAAGTGGGGGGGAAGAAGACGCAAGGCTCCCACTAGCACGTGTAAGTGTCTGTGATGGCCTCAAAAGCAAAACAATTGCAAGAGAAGACGCACCGCACCTTCTTCCATCAAAACACAAAAAGTGGTCAAACCCAATACCGGAAAAGGGCAGAGGAGGCGTACGTGCAACGGTGCAAGGTCTAAAAACAAACCCCCGACCCCTCCCCCAATCAAATCCGGTCAAACTATGAGCTGGCACTTTATGAAAAGCACGCTCCTAGTGGCCCCCACCTCACGGGCTTCTAGTCTCAGCCATCCTTTTCCTTTGCCCTTTTTTTTCTCCTTTTTGTTTTAAATTTTACATTGCAGGTACAATATTCTTCTGTGGTTTCCGAAATTATTTTTCAAGTTCTTGTACAGAAATTATACGAAATTGGATAGGATATTAATAAATTGCTGTTTTGATTGGCCACCACCGAAATCGAATAGTTGAGCTTTTTAAGTTAATGATCAATATCACTTTACTTTGGAACTCTAGTTTGTGAAGTAAAAATTATAATATCTTGGATGATAATTATTTAAAATTTTACATTCAATGATGACAGCTAAATATATGATTATTATATGTGTTCCTTGAATTTGAGATTATCTATGACTATTAAATAAATTACCCGTGTTAATACTAATAGACCTAAAATTATAAGTCAAGTATTACTTTCAATATATGTCGTGCGGGGATAGTATTAGAAATTTAGATATAATCTTGGGTAATAAATCTCACATATTTATTTTAAAATAATGAGATCTATTCTTTATAAAAATTTATGGTTTTAATTTAATTTTTTCTTAAAGAAAGTATTTGAAATTTACACGTCATAAAACTGTTAATATTCTTTATCACCATGTGGACAGTACAAGGGATAGTGATGCTAAATTAAAAGACAATAAAATCTAGAAATTATTCATCAAATAAATATTGTTCTATCATATAGGAATGCTACGAAGTTGCCACATAGTTGACTGGATCGACCTTTTAAACAAAGTCGTCTATGTTTATTGAGATTACTTACACGTCGGACCAATAACATTTTCCAAAAAACGTCTCCAAATTAAGAAAAAAAAAAATCAAATTGATTTCTTACACATGAATTAAGGCAGGAAGGATTGGTGGAATGCATTAAAATAAATTAAATCCCGACTATTCAAGTAATTTTCAGACATTAATACTCGACATAGTACATTGACTGGTCAATGCATACCATAGAAAACCTTTATTATTATTTAATAAGATACATATCAGATCAGATCAAATCAATTCGCAATTATAGAATATTATATTCAACTTTTTATTCGTATATTTCGTTAAGAGTTTAAAACTAAGTTACTCATTTGGGTTAATTTGGATGGTAATATAAGATATAATATATATATATATTTTTTGCAGAAAAACAAACTTAATTTATTAATAACGAGTATTATAACTGGATTTAAAATATACATTACAAGATAACTAAACAACGGTTTGTAGTTCTCTAGTATATTGAAAATAACTTGTATAGTCTAATCCTGACTGTAAACCTCTCCAAAACATCATTTAAGAGACAGTTCGATTCTATCAAAGACAGAGTAACATCCACTAAACAAAACAAACAAATAACTAACTAAATCCCGCACTCATTCTAAGACAGGTCAGGAGACATACTTTATGGACTATAAGTCTTAAAGACGATGTGTCTTTTGTTTTTTGTTTTATTTATCTAAAGGAAAAAACAGAAAACAAAAATAAAAAAATCATATGGAAAAATCGAATCACATAAATATGGATTCGGTTTTCAACCTTGGAAGAAGCATAAAACAGAACCAGAAGAATTGCAGTTGTGAGTGGCACGTGAGGTATACGCGCCTTTCCTGAAAGGTGGCAAATGGGTAGTTGCGAGATCCTGATCTCAGTAGAGACATGCATGGAGGCAGAAAGCCACTCCTGAAGGTGGCGCGTGGGGAAACAAAACTTCCTATTCGAATCGCGCATGCGCCTCATGCCCGATTGCAATAGACGAAAAACCACCCCTGACTGAGAGATCAATGTTATGCGAGGTTATCGACGGAGTGCGTTGGGACTGAACACTAGTGGGCTTTGGAGAAAACGTCATTCGCAACCTTTCAACCCCAAATTCGGTGGCCTTCGAATCCGATGTCTTGCGAGACTAGCATCCTTGTGCTTACAACCCCAAGGGCCAAACCCTGTCATCGATGCTCCTGCAAAAAAAGAAAACAAACAAATGAGAAATATGGAGAATAGAAAAACAGACAAAACCAAAACAAGAAGAATGAGAAGTATAAGTAGAAAAATGGAGGGTAGAAGGGGAGGAGTCGAAGCTCCCACCCTCTAGCGACTTTATCTCTTAATGTAAAACTAGGGTTTGTGAGAAGGAGAGAGAAGAGAGCGAGAAAATGAAGCTCAAGAAGACCTTTTTTTTTTGTATGAGATGATTTTAGATTAAAATTAAAAGGTAAAAGAAATATTATTACAAATATTATTTTTAATATTATTATTGTTTTAAAATTTGAAAAGAGTGGATTATTTATTGTATTTTATATAAAAATTATAATAAGATGGTATAAAATTTAATATCCAAACAAGCTATCCTTCTTATAGTTGCTCTTGCTTAGATTTTTTCTCTCCTCTCAAATGAGAGTTTCCGACTCGTGTTCTTCAAGGTCCATCATCCCAGCTCCTTTCTTACCTCCATCATTCCAGCCTCTTTTTCTCATCTTTCTTTTAGCTTGCCCGTGCTTTTTGTAGATACTCAAGTTTCATTCAAATAGACTTATCTCGGGAATGGTGAACCTTTCACTTTTTACTATCACCCTTTTATTAACCCATTCTCATCCTCTCCTCAAAAATCACTTTCCTGATTCCAGCTTAAATCTCAATTTTCTCTGTCTGATCGCTCGTTTTCTTCTATTTCTCTCCATTTCTTTTCTATTTTTCTTCACTCCTTCCCCTGATCTGACCACCTCCAACTTTCTTAATGGAGCGAACCCCAAACCTAAACTTACCCTGCCCTAACCCAGATGCTTTAAAGTGGAGCAATCTCCAACTAAATTTGTCACTCCCTTCGAAAGAAGGTGAGGGTTTCGACCGGGTCCTCCTCAGTAAACTCATCACTCTTTGGCCCTTAAACAAAAAAGCAATACACGCGGCAATATTGGGAAGTTGGAGCTTCACTCCCGATTTGTGCATTGAAGACCTCTCTCAAAATATCCTCCTTCTCACCTTTAGAAGTCTGGCAGAAAAGCAACGTGTTCTAGAGCAGAGACCCTGGAACGCTGGAATGTCAATGGGCATTTTTTGGTCCTTTCGGAGTGGCCACTAGGTATGAGCTTCCATGAGGTACTGCTCAACTTAACCCCATTTTGGATTCATGTACATGGGTTGCCGCGTGAGTATATGAAAGGGGAAGAAAGCGCAAAAGAAGTAGGAAAGTTCTTGGGGAATTTTAAGCAACATGATCCTACCACTAAATATGGCGGATTCCTGAAATGGTATCTGTAGAACCCAAGATTTCAAATCTCGTATCTACGTATAGATTTTGATGATAACAAATAAATTCAAGACTCAAGCTCAAGTTGTCTACGCATGAAAAGAGTTAAACACATCAAGAAATCAAGAATGAGTAAAAAGAAGAACAAGTCTACAAATGAAGCTCATAGAGTGATTTTGTACATTTCTTAAAATTTAAAATTGGATTAAGGTTCAAAATTAATATTTTCTCATAAAGCATCAAATTGCACTTTTTATATTTGCATAACTTTATTAAAATATTTAATTTCAAAAATTATTATTATTTTTTCACATATGCATAAATATTTGAATTTATAAGATGATTGATTATCATTTTTAACATGTGCATTTGTTGTTTGAAAATCTTGAAGGGTGGTTGTGTGTTTTTTTGACAAATACAAAAGATAGATTATTTTGTTTGAAAATCTTGAAGGGTGGTTGTATATTTTTTTAACAAATACAAAAGATAGATAATTTTATTTGAAAATCTTGAAGAGTGGTTGTGTGTTTTTTTGACAAATACAAAAGATAGATGATTTATTTGAAAATCTTGAAAGGTGGTTGTATATTTTTTTGACATATGCAAAAAGAAGATGATTTGGTTTGAAAAATAAATCATGCTCATTTTGTCATGTATGAAAAGTAAAAGATGAGGTTTGATTTCTTTGAAAAATGAATGGAGTTGTCTTTGACAAATATAAAAAGAAGATGTTTCTATTTGAATATTTTGAAAAGTGAAAAGTGCTCTTATTTGACGTGTGAATTTTTTCAAATTTGAATATGAAGACTCATTTGCCTATAACTAACTCACTTGAGTTTTGCAAAAATCACAACAATAGCTTACACATCAATTGTTAAGTTTTATATAATTTTCTTAAAATCTTCATTTTCTCTTCTCTAAGTTTTGTACCTTAATCCTTATTCATTTTGAGAGAGATATAGGTTTTGCTGTATTATTCTTATTTCACTCATTGAGGAGTGTACTCTAATAATCTATCTACTATCAGCTCTTATATTTGTAAGAGAGTGCGTATAACCCTTTTGTGTATAGAAGGTGTTCTACACAATGAATAGTTGAATCACCCAGTGTGAGGTGATTGCAAGTGTAGAGGGTGTTCTACACGAATTCTTTATGTCGGTGTTGCTCAAAACTGTAATAGGTTTCTATCTCCACCTGAAGGAGATTGAATAGTGAATTTGGGATCCTCAAGGGGTAGCTTGAGGCGAGGACGTAGACAGTGGGGCCGAACCTCGTTTAAATACTGAGTTTGCTTCTTCTTACCCTTATGCTTTATATTTCTTGCTGCTTCATATTCTGTTTATATTTTATATTGTATATTTGGTTTATAAGTATTAATTTTTTAATATAATCTAATTCACTCCCCCTCTTGTATTAGTCATCTAGACAACAATTGGTATTAGAGCAAGAGCTCTATTATAAGATTAATTATCTGTTGAGTTAAGATCATATGGCTAACATTACAGCTACATTCGCTGAAGGTCAATCCAGTAGTCGGCCTCCACTATTTTGTGGAGACAATTATACTTTCTGGAAAACTAAAATAAGAATATTTCTCCAGTCTCAAGGTCGAGAAATCTGGAAATGTATTGTAAATGGGCCTTATATTCCAACAAAAATTGTTGACGGAGTAAAGGTTAACAAGGAAGAAGAAGAGTTTGATCGTGAAGATCATAGACTTTATACAGTGAATGTAATGGCTATGAATTTTCTGTATGATGCTCTCAATGACAATGAATTTAACAGAATAATGACTTGCAGGACAGCAAAGGAAATCTGGAATAATTTGGAAGTAACTTATGAAAGAACTTCTCAAGTCAAAAAAACAAAATTTTATATTTTTACGCATGAATATGAAATGTTTAAAATGATTGATGATGAATCTATTTCTTCTATGTATACTTTTACTAACATTATAAATAGTTTGACGGCTCTTGAAAAAATTTATTCTAGTTTGAAGATAATAAGAAAAATTCTCAACTCTCTTCTAAAACGTTAGAAATCAAAAGTGACAATGATTCTTGAAACTAAAACCTCAAAAAACTTGAAGTAAATGAACTCATTGAGTCACTTATTACTCATGAGTACACATTGAAAAGAGGAGAAGAAGAAGGAAAGCAAAAGAAGAGTTTGGCACTTAAAGCTGTTCCCCATGAAAGTGAAAGCGATAAAGACGAGGAAAGCGATAACAAAAATGAAGAAACTGCAATGATTACAAGAAGATTTCATAAATTCTTAAAGAAAAATAAAGCTCCTCCAAAGAAATTTTTCAAAAAGTTTTTCAATAAAGATACAGATAAAAACGACTCATTAACTTATTATAAATGCAAAAAGTCAGGACATATTAAGACAGATTGTCCCATGCTAAAGAAAGATCGATACAAAGGCAAGAAAGTAATGAAAGCTACATGGGATGATGATTCAAGTAGCTCAGACAGCGACGCAAGTAATGAAAAATCTGCAAATCTTTGTCTTTTGGCTGAAGATGATCTTGAGGTAACAAATTTCGAAAATATTGAAACTCCTTCTTATGAAAAATTGTAAAATATTTTGGAAGAGGTATATGAGGGATTTGAAAAATTGGGTATCAAGTATACCACTTTGAAAAAGAAAAATTTTTCTTTAACAAATGAAATTGACGTTTTAAAAAAAGAAAACATAGTTTCAAAAGATGAAAATAATGAGCTGAAAAAGAAAACGATTGATTTAGAAAAGATTATTAAAAACTTTACAAATAGAAAAAGAAATTTTGAAAAATTTCTTAGAAGTCAAAAATGTGTTTTTGATAAGGTAGGTTTGTGATACATGCCAAAAGAAAAATACAAATCCTATAAAAATTTATTTGATAAACCGACTAAATCAAAATCAGATTTTCAAAATTCTTTTCATAAAAATAACTTTTTTAAAGAAAAATATTATCACTCAAGATTTTCAAATATGTCACATGTTATTTGTAATTTTTGCAATAGAAATTATCATAATTATCATAGCTGTCATATTAAAAGAAGACATACAATGACTATTAGGGCCATATGGGTACTAAAGAATCTTATTTATTTTAATACTAATAAATAAAGGACCCAAAGAACTTGGGTACCAAGAAAAATTATTTTAGTTGCTTTTACAGGTATGCATGAAGTCCTCCATAGGTAAAAGTAAATGATTTTTTGACAACGGATGCTCAAGACACATGACAGGAGATAAAACTAAATTCATTGAGATCACTTCTAAAGAAGAAGGACACGTGACATTTGAAGACAATTCAAAAGGGAATATCATGGGAATAGGTAAAGTTTGTAAGAAGTCTTCTCTCATAATTGAAGATGTTCTACTTGTTGATGGTCTAAAGCATAATCTTTTGAGTATAAGTCAAATAATTAATAAACGATTTACAGTTACTTTTAAAAAGGATAAGTGCATTATTTTGAATAATCATGATTGTAGTGTTTGTTTTATTGCTCTTAGAAACAATAATGTTTATATAATCGAATTTGAAGAAATTGCCTCACAAGATGCTATTTGTTTATCAGGTCAATATGAAAATAGTTGGTTATGGCATAGAATGTTAGGTCATGCAAATATGAAACTTATTTCCAAACTTTCAAAAAATGATCTTGTGAGAGGTTTGCAAAAAACGAACTTTCTTAAAGACAAAATCTGTGATGCATACCAGTTTAGTAAACAAACAAAAACTTCTTTCAAAATCAAGAAACATATTTTCACTACTAGACCATTGCAACTAATACACATGGACCTTTTTGGACCGAACAGAGTAGTAAGTCTAGGAGGAAAATATTATGCACTTGTTATTGTAGATGATTTCTCTAGATATACTTAGGTCATCTTTTTCGCTCATAAAGATGAGGTACATAATGCCTCTACCAAGTTATGCAAGAGAATTCAAAATGAAAAAGGTTATACTATCTCAAACATCCGAAATGATAGGGGAAAAGAGTTTGTTAATAAATATATTGAATATTTTTGTAAAGAAAATGGTTTTGTGCATGATTTCTCTGCTCCTCGAACTCCTCAACAAAATGGGGTAGTAGAGAGGAAGAATAGATCTCTTCAAAAAATGGCAAGAACAATACTTAATGAGAATAATTTACCTAATTATTTTTTGGGTTGAAGCGGTAAGTACTGCATGTTATCTTATAAATAGAGTTATGTTAAGGTCTAAATTAGATAAAATCTCATATGAGCTTTGGAATGAAAAGAAGTCCAACATTAGTTACTTTCATGTATTTGGATGCAAATGTTTTATACTCAATGACAGAGATAATTTAGGAAAGTTTGATGCAAAATCTGATGAATGTATCTTTCTTGGGTATTCAACAAATAGTAAAGTTTATAAAGTATTCAATAAAAAGATTTTGACTGTACAAGAATCTATGCATGTAGTATTTGATAAATATAACCCTCTACTCTCTAAGAAATCTATTGATGAAAAATCAGAAGGTACAAATAACATAAATAGTCTCAATCTGGATAAAGATAATACAATGGAAGAAGTCCAACATGGAGACATCAGAAAAGATCATCAAGATTTAGTACAAGATGCAACCAAACAGTGGAAACATGTGAAAGATCGTCCAGTGGAACAAATTCTAGGAGAACCTTTACGAGGTGTAAGTACTCGATTATCTCTTAAAAATATTTGTAATCACACTGTTTTTCTATCTCAAATTGAACCCAAAATATTGATGAATCACTTATTGATAAATCATAGATTCTAGCTATGCAAGAAAAACTAAATCAATCTGAAAGAAATAATGTATGGACACTTGTTCCTAAACCCAAAAATCATGCTGTTATTGGAACAAAATAAGTTTTTAGAAATAAGAAATATGAGTCTGGAATCATCACTAGAAACAAGGCTCGACTTGTAGCCCAATGTTTCAATCAAGAGGAATGAATCGATTATGATGAAACGTATGCATCTATCGTAAGATTAGAAGCTATTCGAATATTATTTGCATATGCATGTTATAAAAATTTCAAACTTTTTCAAATGGATGTTAAAAGTGCTTTCTTAAATGATTTTATAAATAAAGATGTATATGTTGAGTAACCTCCAGGTTTTGAAAATTATATTTCTCCTAATCATGTTTTTAAGCTCGCAAAAGCATTATATGGACTCAAACAAGCTCCTAGAGCTTGATATGAAAGGCTTAGTGGTTTCTTGATTGAAAAAGATTTTTCAAGAGAAAAAATCGATACAACTCTTTTTATCAAATATGAACAAGATGATATTTTTCTAGTTCAAATTTATGTTGATGATATAATATTTGATGCTACTAATGAAAATATGTGCCAAAATTTTGCTAAGAACATGCAGGAAGAATTTGAAATGAGTATGATGGGAGAACTTACTTTCTTTTTTGGATTACAAATCAAGCAAGCAAAAAGTGGAACATTCATTAATCAGTCAAAATATATCAAAGAGTTACTCAAAAAGTTTGAGATGAAATGTGCGAAGGTAATTGGAATACCAATGAGTCTAACCACCAAACTTGATAAAGATGAAAGTGTTAAGCTAGTTGACTCAAAGGTATATCGATGTATGATTAGTAGTTTATTATATTTGACAGCTAATAGACCTGATATTATGTTCAGTGTATGTTTACCTGCACGTTTTCAATCATCTCCAAAGCAATCTCATTTGATTCTAGTCAAGCATATTTTTAGATATCTTGCCGATACCATTGACCTAGGGTTATGGTATCCTAAACACATTTCTTTCGATCTTATTAGTTATTCAGATGCGGATTATGCTGATTGCAAAGTTGATCGAAAAAATACTAGTGGAACATGTCATTTATTAGGTCATGCACTTATTTCATAGTTTAGTAAAAAGTAAAATTCTATTGCATTATCTACTGCTGAGGCAGAGTATGTTGCTGTAGATAGTTGTTGTGCTCGAGTTCTTTATATGAAACAACAACTTGAGAATTTTAAACTCATGTACAATCACATTCCAATCAAATGTGATAATACAAGTGTTATAAATCTTTCAAAGAACCCAATACAACATTTTAGGACTAAGCATATTGAAATTATATATCATTTTCTTAGAGATCATGTACAGAAATGTGATATTGTACTAGAATTCACAAGCACACACGATCAATTGGTAGACATTTTTACAAAACCCCTACCAGAAGATAGACTATGCATGATTGGAAGAGAAATAGGAATGATGCATGCCATGAATATCTGCTAGATACTTTTATTCCATTATCTCAAATGACCTACAGAAACTTAAGACGTTTAGTCTCATTATTCAAATGCATTTGCTCCTCATAAATCATCATGCCATCATTATCTAAAGGATTAGGCAATCGAAATGAAGAGGCAAGCAAGGATTTTAAATCTTTATTCTGTTACTTTAACTCTACTATTTTTTTGTTTGACTCATAAACAAGTCGTTGAAGTACAGAGACAGTCTCGCTAAATTTCTAAATTTTGCAAGTTTTGGACTGCAACCGAGCGAAAAAAGTAACAATGGAAGATGAGTATCGAGTCCCGAGACCCACAAGCTCATAAATTGCACCATGATTTGATTTATTAGCTAAATCAGTCTCTTGCTGCTTCATGGCGCCTACAACAGAAGCATAAATAGATTGATCACGAGAAGTACTGAAGGGAAATTGACGAGCCATTACAAAATTGTTGAATAAAAATGCAGACGAATTGTAAAGATGAGAAGAAGATTTGATGCGAAATAAATAAAGTTAAGGATTGCTCTTATAGAGACGAGAATAAGAACAAGACAAACTATCACAACTTCAAATTTCTGCAATATCTTGCTTGTCAATAACGTCAAGTGGATTTGAATCTCCTTCCACACCGAATTGCTAGAGCTAGGCCTCCAGCCTTTGCAGGTTTTGTCGGACACGGGTGACTCTAATTTTTCAACTCTCTACAAAATCTCCTTCCGCACCAAATTGTCAGAGCTAGGCCTCCAGACTTTGCAGGTTTTGTCGGACACGGACGCGGGAAGAAATCTCATTCCGCACCAAATCTCGATAATATTTTATTTGTCAACAACATCAAGCGGATTTATGCACCAAGACGATAAAGTTAGGCCTCAACCTTTACAGCTTTTGTTGAACACGGAAGGGGGAAGAAATCTTACTGAAACCAATTGCGGTTCTTTTTTAATGATGCCAAAAGAGGGAGAAGTTTTATACTAGTATTATACTACCCTGTTATATATGCTAGAATAATATCTATATTTTATTTAAAAAACTAACGTAAATTTTCAGGGGGAGCTTAAGTATTAACTATAGGTCGTAGATTTCTACTAAATATTTGTCATCATCAAAAATGGGGAGATTGTATAACCTAAAGTTTCAAGTCTCGTATCTACGTATAGATTTTGATGATAACAAATAAATTCAAGACTCAAGCTCAAGTTGTCTACGTATGAAGAGAGCTAAGGACATCAAGAAATCAAGCATGAGTAAAAAGAAGAACAAGTCTACAAATGAAACTCATAGAATAATTTTGTACATTTCTTAAAATTTGAAATTGGATTAAGGTTCAAAATTAATATTTTCTCATAAAGCATTAAAATACATTTTTTACATTTGCATAACTTTATTAAAATATTTAATTTCATAAATTATAATTTTTTTTACATATGCATAAAGATTTAAATTTGTAAGAAAATTGATTGTCATCTTTAACATATGCATGTATTGTTTGAAAATATTGAAAGGTGGTTGTGTATTTTTTTGACAAATACAAAAGATAGATGATTTTGTTTGAAAATCTTGAAAGATGGTTGTGTATTTTTTTGACAGATATAAAAAATAGATGATTTTGTTTGAAAATCTTGAAGGGTGTGTGTGTATTTTTTTGACAAATGTAAAAGATAGATGATTTGTTTGAAAATCTTGAAAGGTGGATGTGTATTTTTTTGACATATACAAAAAGAAGATGATTTGGTTTGAAAAATAAATCATGCTCATTTTGTCATGTATGGAAAGTAAAAGGTTAGGTTTGATTTCTTTGAAAAATGAATGGAGTTGTCTTTAACAAATATAAAAAGGAGATGCTTCTATTTGAATATTTTAAAAAGTGAATAGTATTCTTATTTGACATGTGAACCTTTTCAAATTTGAATATGAAGACTCATTTGCCTATAAATAACTCACTTGAGTTTTGTAAAAATCACAACAAGAGCTTACACATCAATTGCTAAGTTTTGCATCATTTTCTTAAAGCTCTCATTCTCTCTTCTCTAAGTTTTGTGCCTTAATCCTTATTCATTTTGAGAGAGATATAAGTTTTGCTATATTGTTCTTATTTCACTCATTGAGGAGTGTACTCTGATAATCTACCCACTATCAGCTCTTGTATTTGTAAGAGGGTGCGTATAACTCTTGTGTGTGTATAAGGTGTTCTACACAATGAATAGTTAAATCACCAAGTGTGAGGTGATTGCAAGTGTAGATGGTGTTTTGCACGGATTTTTTGTAGTGGTGTTGCTCAAATGTGTAATAGGTTTCTATCTCCACCAGAAGAAGAGTGAATAGTGAATTTAGGATCCTCAAGAGGTAGCTTGAGGCGAGAACGTAGGCAGTGGGGCTGAACCTCGTTAAAATACTAAGTTTGTTTCTTCTTACCCTTACTCTTTATATTTCCTGCTGCTTCATATTCTGTTTATATTTTATATTGTATATTTGGTTTATAAGTATTAATTTTTTAATATAACTCAATTTACCCCTCGCTTATGTTAGTCATCTGGGTAACAGTATCTCCCGAATTCAAGTGGAAATTAACACAGATTATCATCTATCTGATGGTTTCATGTTTCCTAGACGAAATATGCCTACTTGGATTACTTCCACAATTGATTAGTTGAAAAGAGTTTGTACAAGCAAAACATTCCAACCTCGGGGATTTTTCATAGTGTCTTCGACCACTCTCAAGTTTTGAGATTGCGGAATATCTCCATTTTGTGGGGTAGGAAGGCAGTCCAAGTTGTTTAGGATATAAGAGTCGAACTAAACTCAATGTAGAACTCAAGATTTCAAGTCTCGTATCTACGTATAGATTTTGATGATAACAAATAAATTCAAGACTTAAACTCAAGTTGTCTACGCATGAAGAGAGCTAAGCACATCAAGAAATCATGCATGAGCAAAAAGAAGAACAAGTCTACAAATGAAACTCATAGAGTAATTTTGTACATTTTTTAAAATTTGAAATTAGATTAAGATTCAAAATTAATATTTTCTCATAAAGTATCTAATTGCATTTTTTACATTTATATAACTTTATTAAAATATTTAATTTCAAAAATTATTATTATTTTTCTACATATGCATAAAAATTTGAATTTGTAAGATGATTGATTGTCATCTTTAACATGTGTATGTATTGTTTGAAAATCTTGAACGGTGGTCGTGTGTTTTTTTTTGACAAATACAAAAGATAGATAATTTTGTTTGAAAATCTTGAAGGGTGGTTGTGTGTTTTTTTGACAAATGCAAAAGATAGATGATTTGTTTGAAAATCTTGAAAGGTGGTTGTGTATTTTTTTGACATATGTAAAAAAAAGATGATTTGGTTTGAAAAATAAATTATACTCATTTTGTCATGTATGAAAAGTAAAAGATTAGGTTTGATTTCTTTGAAAAATGAATGGAGTTGTCTTTGACAAATATAAAAAGGAGATGCTTCTATTTGAATATTTTGAAAAGTGAATAGTATTTTTATTTGACATGTGAACCTTTTCAAATTTGAATATGAAGACTCATTTGCCTATAAATAGCTCACTTGAGTTTTGAAAAAATCATAACAAGAACTTACACATCAATTGCTAAGTTTTGCGTCATTTTTTCAAAACCCTCATTCTCTCTTTCTAAGTTTTGTGCCTTAATCCTTATTCATTTTGAGAGAGATATAGGTTGTGCTGTATTGTTCTTATTTCACTCATTGAGGAGTGTACTCTAATAATCTACCCACTATCAGCTATTGTATTTATAAGAGGGTTCGTATAACCATTGTGTATGTAGAAGATGTTCTACACAGGAAATAATTGAATCACCAAGTGTGAGGTGATTGTAAATGTAAAGGGTATTTTACACGAATTCTCTATAGCGGTGTTGCTCAAAGGTGTAATAAGTTTCTATCTCCACATGAAAGAGATTGAATAGTGAATTTGAAATCCTCAAGGGGTAGCTTGAGGCGAGGACGTAGGCAGTGGGGCTAAATCTCGTTAAAATACTGAGTTTGCTTCTTCTTACCCTTACTCTTTATATTTCCTGCTGCTTCAAATTCTGTTTATATTTTATATTGTATATTTGATTTATAAGTATTAATTTTTTAATATAACTCAATTCACCTCCCTCTTGTGTTAGTCATCTGGGCAATAATTGGTATCAGAGCAAAGGTTATATTATAAGATTAATTATCTGTTAACTTAAGATCATATGGCTAACATTGCAGCTACATTTGCTGAAAGTCAATCCAGTAGTCGGCCTTCGTTATTTTGTGGAGACAATTATACTTTCTGGAAAGTTAAAATGAGAATATTTCTCAAGTCTCAAGGTCGAGAAATCTAGAAATGTATTGTAAATGAGCCTTATATTCCAACAAAAATTGTTAATGGAGTAAAGGTCGACAAGGAAGAAGAAGAGTTTGATTGTGAAGATGATAGATTTTATACAGTGAATGTAATGACTATGAATCTTTTGTATAATACTCTCAATGGTAATGAATTTAACAGAATAATGACTTGCAAGATAACAAAAGAAATCTGGGATAACTTGGAAGTAACTTATGAAGGAATTCTGCAAGTCAAATAATTAAAAATTTATATTTTTACGCATGAATATAAAATATTTAAAATGATTGATGATGAATCTATATCTTCTATGTATACTCATTTTACTAACATTATAAATAGTTTGACAGATCTTGAAAAAGTTTATTCTAACTTGGAGATAATAAGAAAAATTATCAACTCTCTTCCAAAACGTTGAGAATCAAAAGTGACGGCGATTCTTGAAGCTAAATACCTCAAAAAACTCGAAGTAAATGAACTCATTGGGTCATTTATTACTCATGAGTACACATTGAAAAGAAGAGAAAAAGAAGGAAAGTAAAAGAAGAGTTTGACACTCAAAACTGTTCCCCATGAAAGTGAAAGCGATGAAGACAAGGAAAGCGATAACAAAGATGAATAAATTGTAATGATCACAAAAAAATTTCAGAGATTCTTAAAGAAAAAAATAAAGCTCCTCCAAGGAAACTTTCAAAAAGTTTTCCAACAAAAATACAGGGAAAAACAACTCATTAACTTGTTATAAATGCAAAAAGTCAGGACATATTAAGATAGATTGTACTATGTTAAAGAAAGATTGATACAAAGGCAAGAAAGCAATGAAAGCTACATGGGATGATGATTTAAGTAGCTCAGACAGCGACGCAAGTAATGAAAAATCTACAAATTTTTGTCTTATGGCTAAGGATGATCTTGAGATAACAAATTTCGAAAATATTGAAAATCCTTCTTATGAAGAATTACAAAATATTTTGGAAGAGGTATATGAGAAATTTGAAAAATTGGGTATCAAGTATATCGCTTTGAAAAAGAAAAATTTTTCTTTAACAAATGAAATTGATGTTTTAAGAAAAGAAAATATAGTTTCAAAAGATGAAAATGATGAGTTGAAAAGAAAGTGACTGATTTAGAAAAAATTATTGAAAACTTTCCAAATGGAAAAAGAAAATTTGAAAACTTCTTGAAAGTCAAATATTTGTTTTTGATAAGGTAGGTTTGGGATACATGCCAAAAGAAAAATTCAAACCCTATAAAAATTCCTTTGATAAACCGATTAAATTAAAATCAGATTTTCAAAATTTTTTTCATAAAAATAACTTTTTTAAAGAAAAATATTATCACTCAAGATTTTCAAATATGTCACATGTTATTTGTAATTTTTACAATAGAAATGGTCATAATTATCATACTTGTCCTAGTTAAAAAAGACATACAATGACTATTAGGGCTATATAGGTACTAAAAAATCTTATTTCTTCTAATACTAATAAATAAAAGACCCAAAGAACTTAGGTACCGAGAAAAATTATTTTAATTGCTTTTACAGGTATGCATGAAGTCCTCCATAAGTAAAAATAAATGGTTTTTAGACAGTAGATGCTCAAGACACATGACAGGAGATAAAACTAAATTCATTGACCTAACTTTTAAAGAAGAAGAACATATGACATTTGGAAACAATTCAAAAGGGAATATCATGAGAATATGTAAAGTTGGTAAGAAGACTTCTCTCATAATTGAAAATGTTCTACTTGTTGATGATTTAAAGTATAATCTTTTGAGTATAAGTCAATTATGTGATAAAGGATTTACAGTTACTTTCAAAAAGGATAAGTGCATTATTTTGAATAATCATGATTGCAATATTTATTTTATTGCTTTTAGAAACAATAATGTATATACAATCGAATTTGAAGAAATTGCCTCACAAGATGTTATTTGTTTATCAGCTCAACATGAAAATAGTTGGTTATGGCATAGAAGGTTAGGTCATGCAAACATGAAACTTATTTCCAAACTTTCAAAAAATGATCTTGTGAGAGGTTTGCCAAAAACAAATTTTTTTAAAGACAAAATCTGTGATGCATGCCAGTTTGGTATATAAATAAAAATTTCTTTCAAAATCAAGAAACATATTTCCACTACTAGAAATTTGTAACTAATACACATGGATTTTTTAGGACTAAACAGAGTTGCGAGTCTGGGAGAAAAATATTATGCATTTGTTATTGTTGATGATTTCTCTAGATATACTTGGGTCATCTTTCTCGCTCATAAAGATGAGGTACATAATACCTTTATCAAGTTATACAAGAGAATTCAAAATGAAAATAACTATATTATTTCAAACATCCGAAGTGACAGGAGGAAAGAGTTTGTCAATAATTGAGTCTTTTTATGATGAAAATGGTTTTCTGCATAATTTTTCTGCTCCTCGACCTTCTCAACAAAATGGAGTAGTAGAGAGGAAGAATAGACCTCTTCAAGAAATGGCAAGAACAATGCTTAATGAAAATAGTTTACCTAGTTATTTTTGGGCCGAAGCGGTAAGTACTACATGTTATGTTATAGATAGAGTTATGTTAAGGTCTAAATTAGATAAAACCCCTTATAAGTTTTGGAATGAGAAAATGTCCAACATCGATTACTTTCATGTATTTGGATGCAAATATTTTATACTCAATGACAGCGATAATTTAGGAAAGTTTGATGCAAAATCTGATGAAGGTATCTTTCTTGGGTATTCAACAAATAGTAAAGCTTATAGAGTATTCAATAAAAAGATTTTGACTGTACGAGAATCTATGCATGTAGTATTTGATGAATTTAACCCTCTACTCTTCAAGAAATCTATTGTTGAAGAATCAGAATGTACAAATAACACAAATAGTCTCAATCTCGATAAATAGAATACAATGGAAAAAGTTTAACATGGAGACATCAGGAAAGATCATCAAGATTTAATACAAGATGCAACCAAACAGTGGAAACATGTGAAAGATCATCTAATGGAACAAATTCTAGGAGAACCTTCACGAGGTGTAAGTACTCGATTATCTCTTAAAAAAATTTGTAATCATATTGCTTTTCTATCTCAAATTGAATCCAAAAATATTGATGAAACACTAATTATTAAATCATGGATTCTAGCTATACAAGAAGAGCTAAATCAATTTGAAAGAAATAATGTATGGACACTTGTTCCTAGACCCAAAAATCATGTTGTTATTAGAACAAAATAGATTTTTAAAAATAAGAAAGATGAGTTTGGAATCATCACTGGAAATAGGGCTCGACTTGTAGCCCAATGTTTCAATCGAGAGGAAGGAATCGATTATGATGAAATGTATACACCTGTCGCAAGATTAGAAGCTATTTGAATGTTACTTGCATATGCATGTTATAAAAATTTGAAACTTTTTCAAATGGATGTTAAAAATGCTTTCTTAAATGGTTTTATAAATGAAGAGGTATATGTTGAGTAACCTCTAGGTTTTGAAAATCATATTTCTCTTAATCATGTTTTTAAGTTCGCAAAAGTATTATATGGACTCAAACAAGCTTCTAGAGCTTAGTATGAGAGGTTTAGTAGTTTTTTGATTGAAAAAAGTTTTTTAAGATGAAAGATCGATACAACTTTTTTCATCAAATATGAACATGATGATATTCTTCTAGTTCAAATTTATGTAGATGATATAATATTTGGTGCTACTAATGAAAATATGTGCCAAAATTTTGCTAATAGTATGCAAGAAGAATTTGAAATGAGCATGATAAGAGAACTTAATTTTTTTCTCGGATTGTAAATCAAGCAAGTAAAAAGTGAAACATTTATTAATCAGTCAAAATATATCAAAAAGTTTGAGATTGAATGTGCGAAGGTAATTGGAACACCAATGAATCCAACCACTAAACTTTATAAAGATGAAAGCAGCAAGCCAATTGACTCAAAAGTATATCGATGTATGATTGGTAGTCTATTATATTTGACAGCTAGTAGACCTGATATTATGTTTAGTGTATGTTTTTGTGCACGTTTTCAATCATTTCCAAAACAATCTGATTTGATTGCAGTCAAGCGGATTTTTAGATATTTTGCCAGTACCATTGACCTTGGATTATGGTATCCTAAACACATTTTTTTTGATATTATTAGTTATTTAGATACAGATTATGTTGGTTGCAAAGTTGATCGAAAAAGTACTAGTGAAACATGTAATTTTTTAGGTCATGCACTCGTTTCATGGTTTAGTAAAAACCAAAATTCTGTTGCATTATCTACTGCTGAGGCAGAGTATGTTGCTACAAGTAGTTGTTGTGCTCGAGTTCTTTAGATGAAACAACAACTTGAGGATTTTAAACTTATGTACAATCACATTCCAATCAAATGTGATAATACAAATGCTATAAATCTTTCAAAGAACCCAATACAACATTACTAAGCATATTAAAATTATATATCATTTTCTTAGAGATCATGTACAAAAAGGTGATATTGTACTAGAATTCACAAGTACACACGATCAATTGGTAGACATTTTTACAAAACCTCTACCAGAAGATAGACTATGCATGATTAGAAGAGAAATAAGAATGATGTATGCCATGAATATCTGCTAGATACTTTTATTCCATTATTTCAAATGACCTATAGAAACTTGAGACGTTTAGCCTCATCATTCAAATGCATTTGCTCCTCATAAATCATGATGTTATCCTTATCTAAATGATTAGGCAATTGAAATGAAAAGGCAAGTAAAGATTTTAAATCCTTATTCTGTTGCTTTAACTCTACTATTTTTTTGTTTGACTCATAAACAAGTCGTTAAAGTACAGAGACAGTCTCGCTAAACTTCTCAATTTCGCGAGTTTTGGACTACAACCGAGTGAAAAAAGAAACAATGGAAGATCAGTATCGAGTCCCGAGACTCACAAGCTCATAAATGACGTCATAATTTGATTTATTAGCCAAATCAGTCTCTTGTTCCTTCATAACACCTACGATAGAAGTAGAAATAGATTGATCACGAGAAGTACTGAAGGGAAATTGATGAGTCATTACAAAATTGTAGAATGAAAATGCAGACGAATTACAAAGATGAGAAAAAGATTTGATGCGAAATAGATAAAGTTAAGGATTGCTCTTATAGAGACGGGAATAAGAACAAAACAAACTATTACAACTTCAAATCTCTGCAATATCTTGCTTGTCAATAACGTTAAGCGAATTTGAATCTCTTTCAACACTGAATTGCTAGAGCTAGGCCTCCAGCCTTTGCAGGTTTTGTCGGACACGGGTGAATCTAATTTTTCAACTCTCTTCAAAATCTCATTTCCCACCAAATTGCCAGAGCTCGACCTCCCGACTTTGCAGGTTTTGTCAGACACGGACGCGAGAAGAAATCTCCTTCCGCGACAAATCTCGATTATATTTTATTTGTCAACAACATTAAGTGGATCTCTGCACCGAGACAATAAAGTTAGGCCTCAACCTTTACAACTTTTGTATAACATGGATGGGGGAAGAAATTTTACAGAAACCAATTTCGGTTCCTTTTTAATAATGCCAAAAAGGAGAGAAATCTTATACTAGTATTATATTACCATGTTATATATGCTAGAATTATGTCTATATTTTATTTAAAAAAACTAACGCATATTTTCAGATGAAGTTTAAATATTAACTGCAGGTCGCAGATTTCTACTAAGTATTTGTCATCATCAAAAAGGGAAAGATTGTAGAACCCAAGATTTCAAGTCTCGTATCTACGTATAGATTTTGATGATGACAAATAAATTTAAATCTCAAGCTCAAGTTGTTTAAGCATGAAGAGAGTTAAGCACATCAAGAAATCAAGTATGAGCAAAAAGAAGAACAAGTCTACAAATGAAGCTCATAGAGTGATTTTGTACATTTCTTAAAATTTAAAATTAGATTAAGATTCAAAATTAATATTTTTTCATAAAGCATTAAATTGCATTTTTTACATTTGCATAACTTTATTAAAATATTTAATTTCGAAAATTATTATTATTTTTCTACATATGTATAAAGATTTGAATTTATAAGATAATTGATTGTCATCTTTAACATGTGCATGTGTTGTTTGAAAATATTGAAGGGTGGTTGTGTGTTTTTTTTTTTACAAATACAAAAGATAGATGAGTTTGTTTGAAAATCTTGAAGGGTGGTTGTGTTTTTTGGACAAATGCAAAAGATAGATGATTTGTTTGAAAATCTTGAAGGTGGTTGTGTATTTTTTTGACATATGCAAAAAGAAGATGATTTGGTTTGAAAAATAAATCATGCTCATTTTGTCATGTATGAAAAGTGAAAAATTAGGTTTGATTTCTTTGAAAAATGAATGGAGTTGTCTTTGACAAATATAAAAATGAGATGCTTTTATTTGAATCTTTTGAAAAGTGAATAGTGCTCTTATTTGACATGTGAACCTTTTCAAATTTGAATATGAAGACTCATTTAACTATAATTAGCTCACTTGATTTTTGCAAAAATCACAACAAGTGCTTACACATTAATTGCTAAGTTTTGCATCATTTTCTCAAAACCCTCATTTTCTCTTCTCTAAATTTTGTGCCTTAATGCTTATTCATTTTGAGAGAGATATAGGTTGTGCTGTATTGTTCTTATTTTACTTATTGAGGAGTGTACTTTGATAATCTACCCACTATCAGCTCTTGTATTTGTAAGAGGGTGCGCATAACTCTTGTGTGTGTAGAAGGTGTTCTACACAGGGAATAGTTGAATCATCAAGTGTGAGGTGATTGCAAGTGTAGAGGGTGTTCTATACGGATTTTTTATAGCGGTGTTGCTTAAAGGTGTAATAGGTTTCTATCTCCACCTGAAGAAGATTGAATAGTGAATTTGGGATCCTCAAGGGGTAGCTTGAGGCGAGGACGTAGGCAGTGGGGCTGAACCTCTTTAAAATACTGAGTTTGCTTCTTCTTATTCTTACTCTTTATATTTCCTGCTGTTTCATATTTTGTTTATATTTTATATTGTATTTTTAGTTAATAAGTATTAATTTTTTAATATAACCCAATTCATTCCCATCTTGTGTTAGTCATCTGAGCAACACTCTATACGTAGTCCCAATATTAATCTGGAAGTAAGAGCTTTTCTTGACTAATTTCCTTTGATTTAGAATGTCTTTCCAAAGCCAAGAATTGGTTGGTTTGTGGAAAACTTCCACAAACCAAAGGATAGAGTGCCACAAGTTTTGGCGCTCATTAACCATACTCCAAGTGAGTTTGCTAAGCAAATTTTGATTAAATTTTGAGGTGAGTCTAATTCCAAGATCACCTTCATACTTGGGTTTATAGATTGAAGTCCAAGATTTAGGGGTGAAGTTGTGGATCTTTTGAGAATTGAAACCCCACCAGAATCTCATCAAGATTTGATCGATTTTTTTGGAGGTGGATTTGGGGATCCAAAGGGTAGACAAAACATAAGAGGGAATTGCATTCGTAACAGATTTGATTAAGGCGGTCCTATCAACTTGGGAGAGGAGTTTGACTTTCCACATGGCCACTCTTTGAGAGACTTTGGATAGAAGGTCTTCGAAAATGAATTTCTTGGAACTACTAAAGATAAAAGGGAGGCCAAGGTATTTGATTTGAGTAGGAGCAAGTTTGTAACCCATCATATCATGAAGTCTCCATTTTTCAGAGGGTGGAGTGTTCTAACTGAACTAGGCCAGGACCTTTCGGGGTGGGTTTCTTGGTCAGACCAATAAGAGTATTTACCTAAACAGGACGAGAAGGCAGTGACCGTGTGATTGGACGCGGGGCCAAACAGGATAAGATTATCTGCAAACCGCAAATGCGTGAGTTTTGGTCTCCCTATACTGATACTTATCCCTTTAAGACCATCATGGTTTTCACTATGGGCAATAAGTCTGGACAAACACTTAGAATCAATAATGAATAAAAAGGAAGAAAGAGGGTCTCCCTATCTAAGACCACGAAAAGATTGAATATATCATTTAGGTTGCCCATTGATAAGAACTGAATATGTGGGAGTGGAAATGAAAATGTATTCTTTTATCCAAGCAACCCATGTGGTTGAGAAACACAAATTGGAGAGAATCTTCAAAAGAAAATTCTACTCCATATAGTCAAAACTTTTTTCCATCTCAATTTTAATGACCATAGAGTAACTGTTCCCCCCCTCTTTCTTTTGAGATGGTTGAAATCTCATGGGCAATGATGAAGTTTTCTTGAATTTGTCTGCTAGGAACAAATACAGTCTAATGGGGAGAAATGATCTCCCCAATAATAATCTTGAGACGATTTGCCATAATTTTTTAAATGAGTTTATAGCAAACATTCAAAAGACTGATAGACCTATACTGCTGCACCATTTGGGGGTTGTGAATTTTTGGGATAAGAGTAATATTGGTATGGTTCAACTCTGGAAGGATTTTCCCGTGAGTTAAAAAATGCTGAACAATTGTGATGACTTCATACTTAACAATATCCCAATAGTGTTTATAAAATATACCAGTGAACCCATTAGGCCTAGGAGCTTTGGATGAGGGAGTACTTTTGAGCGTGTCCCAAATTTTCCCTTTAGAAGGAATACTACAAAGAAATGAGTTATCGTGATCTCTGATAATAGGGGAAGAGATCAACAATCTCGTACGAGATATCCAGACTAGTGGAAGTGTAAGTGTGTGAGAAGTGATCTAGGACCACTTTATTGATTTCTTCTCGATTGGTAATCCACTGGTGTGGGTGAGTGTGGAGACAATCAATCGATTTTTTCCTTCTTCTCATAGTGGTGCTCAAATGAAACAATTTTGTGTTAAAATCGGCAGTAATAAGCCACTACTGTCTAGACTTTTGTTTTCAAAGAATTTTTTCCTTTTTGAGCATCTCATGTAGATTGGCTTTTAGTAAAGCTCAAGTTCTCTATAAGAGGATTGGTTTGGTTGAGATTGGATAGAGGACAAGAAAATAGTTAGCTCTTTGATTTTGGTCTAGATATAACCAAAACAAGTTTTATTCCAAAGCTTTAAAGCCCTTTTGACTTCTTTAAGCTTCCTAGTGAGAATAAAAGCAAGAGTGCCAAATTTGGGGATGCACCAAGCTTGTTGAATAAAAAGCTGGTAAGTTAAGTCATGAACCCAAAATTTCTCAAAGGGTAAAAGGTTTATAGTGATTAGTGGTGCCATGGTGTCAAGCAGAATAAGGGCATGATTCGAGGAATGGATAGGAAAGTGTCTCACTGTGGCATCAGGAAAAAGAGAAGTCCAAAGAGGATTGACAATCCCCCGATGTAATATTTCCTTGATGTTGCCCAAACCCTAATGATTGTTGGTCCAAGTGAACTTAGGACTACTAAACTCCAAATCAATTTTCCCATTATCATCCATAAACCTAAAAAGATCAGTTTTTGAAGAGGGGGAAGCAAAAGGCTCATCTCCTTATCTTTCATATTGTTTCAGGATAACATTAAAATCCCCGATTACTAGAGTAGGACCTCCAAACATATGTATTTATCCAAATTATCCTAAAATTTTCATTTTAATAAAAAAACAGCAGGACAATAGGTAAGACAAAGTAACCAATGAGCATGTTCGGGGCTCGACTAGGCTAACTAACTATAATATTAGCATCATTATATCGAAGCTTCACATAAGATCTTCCCATTTGAAAGCGGGTGGTTTACAAATATACAAATCAAACTCAAGCTTCTATCAAAATATATGATTGTTTCTCACTTATTTATATACTAATGTACCTGTTGAGATTTTACAGTGAAAAAGATCCCCGAGGGAGCTGATGGGGTTTGTTAGCTTTCATTTAGTTTTTGTTTTCGTGTGTATGCTTTTCTTCTCGGTCGGTGATTGTAATATTGACTAATGTTTCTTGAGAGGTCTTAAATTCATATATTATAATTAAATATCACGCAATTAATTAACATGGGAGTATCATGTATCTGTATTTCGAATAGACTATATACAGCGAGAAAATATTGTAGGGAGAAATTAAACAGTTGTCAGACAAGTGAAGAAGTGGTAATGATATTCTTTATAATTATTTTAGAATTTATTTTAAAATCAATTAATATAATTGTATAATTTCATTAAAACTGATTATGATATTAAGGCTCTGCTTGGATTGAAATTTATTATTATATTTATTTTGAATTTTTATACAAAATATTAATTTTAATATAGTTTTTTAAAATTTTAAAATAATAATAATATTAAATAAATAATATTTTATTCAACCTTCAAAATTTATTTCATCTTATTTTATCTTATATTCCAATTTAAATAAGACCTAGATGACTATTCTTTATTTAAAATAGAGTTAATAAAATATTTATAAACAACAAGAAGCTTATCATTTTCAGTCAAATAAACAGTTATAGTCATCTAGTGTATTCTCGGGTGGCTTTGCCCAAATCACACGAAGAACTAATTTTGAGCACCGCAAAGGACATGGTCCACGTGTCCCTAATAATTTTAGTTGATCTTTCTAGTTTCTAATCCAACCATAGCGATTCACGTACGATATGTCTACCTGTTCAACCATCCATCATGAACAGAACACCTGTCGTAGAAATTAATCTACAAAAGTAGGGCTTCTATTTCAACGGCAATGATTTAAATGTAAGAACGTAATTTAGAGTATAGATATTGAATCCATCAAAAACTTATACAAATATAAATTTAATAATTTTATATTTAATTCATCAAAAAGGTCAAGTTGAAATTTTGAACTACAATATCAACATATATTCTTTTATCTATCAAAATAATTTTTTATTATTTTTTAATATATTGGTTGGATAAATAAATTATAAATAAATTTATTAATTTTATAAATTATATATTATATTATTATTTGATAACAATAATGATGAATTCAATATGGATGTAGATGTGTTAACTTTTTATCAAATTTATACTTTTTATCAAATTTTAAAGAAGATTTTGAAAGAATCAATGTCAATATTTCAAGATGACTATTATAATTATAAAGGGATTTTATAAAATTAATTTTATAAATTGATATAATTTTATATAATTTGTTAGATCTATTTTATAATAAAATTAATTTTATAATTTAATAAATTACATAAAATCATATCAATTTATAAAATTTATTTTATAAAAAATCTTTCTAACTAAAACATTTCTCCTACTGCAGTAAGGTCCATTTCTCTCGTTTAAAGCATTTAAATTTGGAAGTGGTGCTAGCCTTTAATGTCGTCATCCGTGGAGAGAGAGAGAGAGAGAGAGAGAGAGAGAGAGAGAGAGAGAGAGAGAGAATTAATTAATTAAGGATTGTTGTTGTTGTTGTTGTTAAGGCGGCAGTTGAGTGGTCGGTGAGGGAAATATTTGGGCTCTGATTACTGATTAGTTCGTTGGAGTCCATAATTTCAGTAGCAAAACTTGTTTCGGGTTATTGGGACCTCTGATTTTTATGGGTTTTGGCCTTCCAATTCCACGGTTCGGGTTGATAAATGATTTATACAAATTTTAAATAGATAAATGTTATATATATAACCTTTTTATAAAATTGTGGATCTCACTTTAAAAAATAAAGAAAAATATCTTTTATTTATTAATGAGACTTATTTTTTACAATATATATATATATATATATATAAATTATTTAGAATTTCTCTTTCGGATTATTGGAATTACATCTACCTTTTGGACTTCCACAACACTGAACACTAAGATTGCTGTTGATAATCTTTTCTTATTCATTGCGGTCGGGTCCACGGACCACACCAACTCGTCTTTAAGAAATAATACATAGGACTTGAAATAAATTTTAAAATAACTGCAGCTATCTACGAATCATTTAATTTTTTATCGAAAAGTCAATTATGATCAAACCAAACAGCAGCCACGCAACGCAAATATATAATATAATATAATATAATATCTAAAAGATGTGGGAACACGTTACAAATTAAATACGAAGTTTTTTATATGAATTACGAGTAGTTCTTCAATTATTACAACCTTACCGTGAAGTGAAATGTGAACCCTTCTTTTACGCGAGCGAATTTTTAAATTCACACTTGCGATATTTTGATTGATCATTCCGACGATTTCCTTGACGATGTACGTGTGGTTTATAGACACATCCATCTCATCCTTATCTTCTTTCTTTTTCGTGTTACTTACTTCACGCGCCCTTAGTGCTCACTTCAGCTAAGTGAAAATGACTGATTTTCACGCATTTGGCAATGGCAGCAATCAATTTACAAGCAAATCACTGAATCAGTCCTAAAAAATGAGCCACCGTGATTGCGGGGGTCGCCTACAGTTTTATCAAATTGTGGAGTGCGTGAACTCCGTGACTCATCGTTGTCAGCTTGTTCTTATCTCAAATTTTCTTCCTTCAATTTGAACAAGATAAGATAAGATGATTTTAAATAAAAAATAAAAAATAAAAAATAAAAAATGTTTTTTAATATTAATATTATTTTAAATTCGAAAAAATAAATTATTTATTATAGTTTATATAAAAAGTTTAAAAAATTATAATTATAATTGTAATATAAAATAAAATAAAATAAAACAAAACGGTTTCTCTATCGCCCTTTATCCGCCTTCGTACCTTAGATTATATTCCACCAATCACCATGTTATTCGTGTTCGCAGCTAGATGCTATTCAATCCAACCTGCTTCTACAAAAACCAGTCTCTCACTCCCACTGGGCACTGAGTCCCCATTAATTAGAAACCTGCTTCCCCTCTCTCTCTAGCTAGATTCGAAGAGAAAGTTCTCTCTCCTAATCCATTTGTTTTTAAAACCACGCTTTCAGACCTTTGTTCACTTCCTCAACCTTCTTCATAGATAGTTCAGTCTGCAATCTTTTTAGATTTTTGTCTCTGTAGTTCGTTTCATTTTAATCCAGGCTTAAATATTCCTTGTGTCACTTACATCTCTTTAACTTCAGAAGCGAAAAAATGAGATTAAGCAAGGGACAGTACAAATTAAACAAGTTGGTGCGGTTTCTAACGACACCCATTAGGATTCTGGGCAAAGCAAGAGACATTTACGTGCGACGCATCACAGATTGCGCCACAGGAGTCAGCTACGGCCAGGCCGCCTTGGGCTGCTCGGCCGCGTTGCCGAAGAGTTTCAGTGTGGGGTCGTCGAGGTCCAACGATGGTGAAGATTTACGAGAGCTTATAAGAGCTGCCTCTGTCCGGACTTTGGTGGAGAGGATTGACATGGATGTGATTCTAAAGCAGCAGGGGGCGGCGAATTCCACCGGATCCAAGGGGTTGCCCAAGTGTTCTAGCGTCGGCATGGGCAAAATTGATGAAGACAGGCCCTGTGATTTCGAAGGAGTTGGTGTTGGGGCGAAGCCGGATTTGCTGTATTCAAGAAGCAGAAGCTATGCTGTCACAAATTCAAGCTGTGTCTTCTGATCCCCCGGATTGTGGCAATTTAAGCATTCGAGATATGAAATGATTTGTAAATTTTAATAAAATCCTTTAATTAAAATAAGCTAAAATGATTTGAAAGGTACCTCTATCCAAATGGATCCAATTACTCTCATGTTTTGTAATATAAGAGGTGAGCGAAATCTAATTTTATTTATTTTTAATGGGATCCTTTGTCCTTTTGAAGACATTATTTGCAATCAAAATGGATTATTCATCACCCCCTACTATCACCTCCAACTTTTCCTGGAAAACATTAAAATTACTATACCAAAAAGAAAATGAAGGTCGTGTGTCAAGGCAATTATGAATCTGCAAAATGGAATTGATTTTCAACCGGCCTGGGACTGGAGTAAACGTGAAATTGACCAAACTCAAAGCATTGATAATATACTGTTGATGCTTTTGGTTTAGGTAATGAAAGTATTGGCTTCACACTTTCACGTATCTGTGAGTTGAATCTTATTAATTTAAATATTTTAGAATGATTTTGATAAATTATAATTACAATATTAACTATTTAATTTAAAATATTAATTTATATGAGATTTGTTTTATATATAAATATTTATTACGTCCCTCAAATATTCATAAATATTACTCCTTACTCCTTAGGCTCGGTTTGAATGTAGAAATAATCTCAATCTTATTTCATCCAATTTTATTTTATCACATTTTAACATCTAAACATCATTTAAATCCGTATTTTTTAATTTTTTTTAATTCAATTGTTACAACTTTTTCAAACTTTTAAAACAAGACACAAAAAATAATTCAATCTTTTTAAATCACAAAACATTAAAAAATTATATTCTAGTAGTATTTTAATTTTATAATATTTTTATTTAAATTGTTCTCTCTTATTTTTCAAAATTTCATAAAATATTCTAACTCAAAATATTTCACTATTATTTATAAATTATTTTTCTTACAATTCACAAATTTATCATCTAATTTTAACGTCCAAACAAGGAATTGTTATTAAAACCATGCAGCACTAGGCAAGTAATTTCATGTAGTCTGGACTCTGGATTTTCTTTAGGTTATGTCTGACTGTTGAAATTTGAGAGAATTTATAAATAGTAATAAAAATAGGTAAAAAATAATAATAAAATAATAATAAATAATAATAAAATAATAAAAATAATAAAAAATAATAAAAAATAATAAAAAGTATTTAAAAGTTTTTTTTTTTTCAAATTTTTGGTGTAGGAAGGAAGAAGAAAGCTGGTGGTATTTTCTATCAAGTACTACTATGATGGTAACTTATCCGCTTGGCCAGCTATGATTAAAAAAAAAAAAAAGGGACAATAACCTATTTCTATGCCGAATGATGTTCCTTTGATACAAATATGTCGAACGATCGCCATCGAACCCATAGTTTGATTCCAACAATATCCCGAATGACATAAGTCATGTATCATTTGTCAACGTGCAAGTATAACAAATATTTAAAAAAAAAAAACTAATGGGCATATTCTTTGAGTCTTGAGGCCTAAATCCTAATTGTCTGGACCCTAAAGTTTGAAAGCAGATATCCACTAAAGCAATAGCCCAAGTAAGGACAAGTCCTGATGTGAAATAGTTAACAAACAGAGGGCGTGAAGGTATATGAGATATGGCCTACAGAAACTGAAAGATACACGACAACTGAACAAGCGTCACAAGCATCTTATCAGAATCTCTAAGAGGATTGTCCATGATCATACCTCGACACAGTCCCTAAAGGGCCATGACAGTCCCTTGGCTATCCTGTACGCATGTCTTGACTCAGGCCTTGACACGCAGTAGGCGTCTATTGTGGCTATTGGCCGCGCGCGCCCCCACAACACATCCACCTATGCATGGGTAGGGGTGGGCAGTGGGGTATCCATACCCCGCTTGCCCGCCCCGTTCTCCCCATCTCCGTAAGGCGGAGCGGGTTACCTCGCTCCGTCCATGTAGGGGCGGGCCCCCCTGCCCTGCATGAGAAATCCAAGCGAGGGCGGGGGGCGGGATGACCCCTGCGAGGCCCCGCCTCGCCCCTTGCCCCTCGCACATTCATTATTTAAAAAAAAATTATTTTATATATTTATATAAATAATTTGTATAACAATAAATTATATACAAATATTTACAATCTGATAAACTTAAAGTGGAATTCAAGTTAATAGATTGTCTTGACCTTCTAGGCCAACTTTTATATAGGAGATCAAGGCAATACAATAATGAAACTTAAACAATGTGGGACTTGTTCAAGTCCCACATTACTTAAATTTTACTATTGTATTGTATTGACTTCTTATATAAAAGTTGGCCTTGGAGGCCAAATCAATCCAAAATACAACTCTAATGAATTTATATTATTTTTGGATGTATAAACTTTAATTTATTATTTAAATTATATTATAATTTAGGTCTAAAAAAAAATAGACTTAAAAATAATTTTAAAAAAATAGACATTGGAGACCTAAAAAAATTCATGGGGTGCAGATTCAACCCCACCCCCCAGCAGCGGGGCGGGGTCAAAATCCTCCCCCCCGCATGGTGCGGGGGCGGGGTGCGGGGTTGGGTACCCCCCACCCCGCACCATGCAGTTAGCACCCCTACGTGAGGACTTGCGTGTGCGCAGGTGCCTCATCACCCGCACGTGCTTGCACGCCCCACAGCGCATCAGCCTGCGCTCGCACTTGCGTGTGCGCATGCATCTCACCACCTGCGTGCCCTAGCACCACCTAGCGTGCGGCACCAGCCTGCGCCGTGCAGAGCAGGCTAGTGGCATGCCCACGAGGCATGCCATTCAACACATGGCTCCAGCCCATGCCTTGCGGAGCAGGCTAGTGGCGTGCACACCATGCATGTCATTCAGCGCACGGCACCAGCTCGTGCCTTGCAGCACCCAGCGCCCAGACCGCCAGTTTGGGCCATGCTTGCCTATCATCCTGGCACCCACCATAGCACGGCCATGCAGGACCACCGCTCGAACATCTTAACTAGGCCACACCACCATAGCACGACACCACCCTGTGCCCACCATCAGGCCTTAGCCTGGCACCCTGTCATGTACATCATTATCAGGCCATGCATAGTGTCATGCCGTGCCCATCATCAGATGGCATGCAAACATGCCCACCCGTAGACATTGCAGCACTATAGCCCACCATGGATCCATGCAACCCACGGCCACGCCACCTTGGGCGTCTATCACATTTTAGTTTATGGTATTTATTTATTTAATTGTATTTGGACGTATTAGTTATTTACTTATTTCTACTAGGGATCTATTGGGGGTTTTCAAGTTGTAAGCTCTATAAATAAGACCTCTAGGCTTTCATTTATGAATCATCTTTTTGGAAAATTTGAGTTTTGAACTTTGCTCTTGAGAGAGAGTTAGCCGGTCACTTCATAATGGTTTGGAACATTTGGTGCTTAGGCACTTGGGTTTCAAAGGGTGCAATTCGTGAATCCCTTTGAAGAGGAACATACCTTGCAATTCATGAATCGGTATGTTCCACATCTATCTTTTCATTTTATGTTATCAATAATATTTTGAGATTTATTCATCTTTGTGTTTTTCGACTTTGGTATTGTTCTTGGTGTTCTTAATTTTGTGCTAGTGTGTTCTTAAGTGAAGAGTTTTGGTGAGGCCGAATTCACCCTACTGGTGAATTTGAGAAATTGTGTGAGTGTTCGAGAGGATTTCAAAATTCACATCCCTTGTGAATTTCGCATTCCTCAAGTGAGTTGGGTGTGAGTTGGTTATTGAAACAATTGAAGAAAGAGTTGGTGTTGTTGAAGTAGTGAAAGCCGAATACTTTGTTGGTGAATTGGAGTTGGCGAGTTCTTCTTCCCCTTTGAGTGTTCAATCAATATTTGATTGTTCATCCATTGTTCTTGAAGTTTTCCTTGTCCCAAGTCACAAAACTCGGCAGCCCCATCAAGCCCTTGCATACATGGCATTATCACCAAATCCTAGTTGGTGTATTGCCATTTCACCCTTTTTACCTTTCCCACCAACTAGCCACTTAACCCTAGCCCTTCTTGCCTTATTTACCTCACCAAATCAGACCTAAACCTTCCTAAAACAGTTCTGGTCGTGGTCTGGACAACCCCCATACAACAGCCACTTCAATTCCCTTCAAACACCCAAACTTTCCAAACCCGATTAATACACTTTCCATATATTCACCAATTCGGCTAAGGCAAGCTTGCCATAGCCGAAACCCTTTCTTGCCATATCTATCATTTGAATATTCTATCTTTATTTGATTGATCAATCAAGTTCTATCTTTATTTGATTGATTAATCAATTCCTAATTGATCAAACCAATTCCCCAATCACCCAAGTCAAACCAAATCAAATTCCAATCCATCCCAAAATCGGCCAACATATCCTAATATGAATTTTCAGATTCTCTCAATCAAATATTCATCTTTCAATGCTCAAATCCTAATCCAAAAGACTCATAATACCCCATAGCCGAACCATTTTCCCTAAACACTTAACCCTTTTGCTCCACATATATCTTAACCTCACTTCATTCATATCACCCCTCACGTGATCATCACAAAGCTTAAAGTCCATCTCAGTCATTGAGGAGCAACCCGAAATAAGGAGGACCCCTTAGGTGATTGGTGTCTTGATCGAGGACCCCATCAACCTAAACTGGTGCTTTCATTGAGAGTTCTCATCCAAGAGACTCTTGCTTGGTATTCTTGAGAAGTTTGCACTTCTCTAGAGTTTGGAGGCTTGGGGAGTTCGAAGTAGCTAGCATTGAATAGGTCGGCCACCATTCTTGTGGAGGACCCGAGGGGACTCTTATATGCAAGAGGGGTTGTCCATCCTAGAAGGTGGACAACTTAAGGCTGGACTTGAGAAGCCAAACCCAAAGCCCCATTATTGTCGCCCAAGCTCCATCAAACCGTGATATACAGTGTCCAAGTTCAGTGCAAAAATGAGTCAAGTAGGACCAAGTGCTGAGGGTCATGATGGTTCCAACTGGGAATGTTTTGATACCTTGGAGGGACATTCAGAGAGGGTTGGTCATGTTCTTGATGAGATCAACACCAACGTGGCTAAGTTGACAATGGCTATCAATGATGCCATTCGTCAAGGCGAAGAGAATATAAGAGACATAGAGACTGTGAAACATGCCACAAGTGCAAGCCTCGAGAGGCTTGAGAGGAGAGTGGCCGAGCATCACAATGCTTGACCCCAACCACCCCCACCACCACCAAGGCTGAATTCTCCAAGAGAGGAGGAGTACTATGTGGAGGACACCGACCCTAGCGTGTATGAGAGCATGCGTGATTCTTCAAGACGTGTGTACCGATGAAGAGGTTGTGTGGAGAATGGCAACATTGTGGTGAAAAGATGGCTAAGAAATGGTAGCAACCGTTCTAGAAGTCCAAACAAATTGAGAGAACCTCAAGGTGTGAGAAATGAGCCACCAAGGCATGAGTCACCCCATGAGGCCGAAAATATGGTGAACCAAGAGGGAGCCCATGGGCAAGATGACCGAGCATCCATGGGATACAACCACCGTGAAAGGAGAGGCCACAATGATAGAAGGAACAATGATGACTATGCTAGTGAAAGAGGGGGAAACCGGCTTATAACTGGGGACCCCGAAGGCCTAAAGTGGAGTTTCCAAGGTTTAGTGGAGGTGACTTGTATGAGTGGTTAGACAAAGTGGACTACTACTTTCACACCTATGAAGTGCCTAGAGACGAGAGGGTGTCAACCGCTTACTAGTACTTGGAAGGCAAAGCAAACAAGTGATGGAGATAGTTTCGAGATCAATATTCCAAGGGGAGAAGAAGACTAGGTTGGACGGCCTTTGAGAAGGATTTCCTCTTTCAATTTGGTCCTTCACCAACTATTAACCATCATGGCCAACTTGCTAAACTCAAGTAAGATGGCAAAGTGAAGAGCTATATGGAAGAATTTAGACAACTTCAAACCATGGTTCGGGGTTGATCCGGGAAAGCTCTTGTTGGAACCTTTGTTGATGGTCTCAAACCTTGGTTAGCCAAGGAGGTCAAGTTGAAGCAACCCACATGCATCCAAGAGGCCATGAGAGTGGCCGAGATACTTGAGGATAGCTACTATTTGGAGAAGTGCCCAACTAAGGAAATGAGGAGCAAAACCAACACTACTTTGTAAACTAAACTTCCTTGGAAGGGTAAAGGGAATATAGGAGAGCAGTTTCAAGACCAAACCTAATGAAGTTAAAAAGTTATCTAGAGAGGAAGTGCAAAAGAGAATCAAGAAGGGGTTATGCTTTAAGTGTGGAGAAAAGTGGTCTAGAGAACACAAGTGTAGTTCGGCCAAGGCTTATGTGCTACTTGAGGAAGATAAAGACGAAGATGAAGATGAAGATGAGAAAGCTTCAAGCCATAAGGAAGATGAGATAGAGGCCGAACCTGGTGAGGAAAGTGAAGAAGTCGAGATCTCCATCAATGCCATGACCGGTGTTCAAATACTTACATCTATGAAGTTAATGGCATGGGTGGAGAAACATGAGGTGTCAATGCTGGTGGATAGTGGATCAACTTATAATTTCATTAACACCAATGTTGTACACAAGATAGGTCTAAAGCCGAGCCCCATTGATTTATTTGAAAAAAAAGTGGCTAATGGAGACAAACTAGTGTGTGAAGCCATTATTCGTGAAGTGAAGATGAATGTGTAATGGGTAAGGATCAAGGCCGACTTGCATGTGTTATCTTTAGTGAGTCTAGACCTTGTCTTGAGCAATGCTTGGCTCAAAAGTATTGGAAGGGTCTTGAATAATCATGAGAATATGACAATGGAATTCAAAGTCGGGACCAAGAAATATACATGGAAAGCCGTGACCCCTAAAGTAGTGAAGCTGTGTGAAGCCTTAGTATTTGAGAAGTTGTGCAAAGGAGGAGCTAATTATTTTGCTATTGTATTGGCTAAAGATGGATTGGTTTGTGATATAGAAAATGAGGATGATGGAAGCCATCAAGAGAAAACCTCATTGCTGCCCGAGGAGGTCCAAGACGTTCTAAGGGACCACAAGGGAGTTTTGGAGGTGCCTACTACATTGCCACCTACTAGACCCTTTGACTACCGAATTGTATTAGTGGATGAAATCAAGCCAATCAATGTCCTCCTACACTGATGTGCACACTTTCAGAAGGAAGAGATAGAGAGGCAAGTTGAAGAGATGATAAAAGGAGGTTTGATTCGACCTAGCACTAGCTATTTCTCCTCACCTGTCCTATTGGTGAAAAAAAAAGATGGCACATGGAGGTTTTGCACAGACTACCGGGCTTTGAATGAAGCCACAGTGAAAGACAGATTTCCTATACCCACTGTAGATGATATGTTAGATAAGTTGTACGAGGCTTGTGTTTTCTCTAAACTTGATTTGAGAGCAGGGTATCACCAGATCAGGATGAATGAAGAGGATGTTCATAAGATAGCTTTCAGGACACATTCAGGGCATTATGAGTACTTAGTGATGCCATTTGGGCTATGTAATGCGCCCTCTACATTTCAGGCAGCTATGAACATAGTGTTCAGACCTTTGTTAAGAAAGTATGTGTTGGTATTTTTTGATGATATTTTGGTTTACTCCAAATCTATAGAGGCGCATAAGGATCACTTGAGGGTTGTGTTGAAGATTCTAGAGGAACACCACTTCTTCCTCAAACCATCTAAATGTACGTTTATGGAGAATGAATTAGAGTATTTGGGTCACTTTATTTCAAGGGAAGGAGTGGAGGTTGATCAGATAAAGATTGAGGTCATGGTTGATTGGCCATTACCCAATGATGTGTCAGCATTGAGATGGTTCTTAGGACTCATAGACTACTATAGAAGATTTGTGAAGAATTATGAGCTCATTTCCAAGCCACTTACTTCTCTCCTAAAGAAAGATAACTTTGAATGGACCTCGGAGGCTAGAGTAGCATTTGAAAACTTAAAGAGGGCCATGACTCAAACACCGTGCTAGCCCTACCAAACTTTGAGAAATCTTTTGAGGTGTATACAAATGCGAGTAATGATGGGATAGGGGCCATATTGGTTCAAGATAAGAGACCTCTAGCTTTTATCTCCAAAGCTTTAGGGTCCATGAAGAAGTCCTGGAGCACCTATGCTAGTGTGATGCTAGCAATTGTACATGCAGTGAAAGTATGTCGACCTTACCACTTAGGCCGCAAGTTTACCATTGTGACAGATCAACAAGTCTTGAGACACATGATGAAGCAGAAAATAGTGACACCGGAGCAGCAGAAGTTCTTAGTGACTCTCCTTGGGTTCGAGTATGAGATCATTTATCAGTCAGGTAAAGAGAACAAAGTGGCAGATGCACTGAGTAGGCGTGAAGGGAGTTCACTACTAGAGATGAGTTAGTGGATTGATGATGATGACTTAGAGTCAAAGGTTCGACACTTGATCCTTGAGGGCAAGGATATGCTTGAATGGAGGGGGAATGTTAGAACCCCTAGGAGGATTGCCCAGGATCATGCCTCGACATAGCCCTTGAAGGGCCAGAATAGTCCCTTGACTAGCCTGCACGCATGCCTTGGCTCAGACCTTGACACTCAACAGGCACCCATTGAGGCTACTGGCCGTGCTCGCCTGCGCGCCCTAGCACCCCTGTGCACCCCACAACGCATCTGCCTACGCGCGTGCTTGCGTGTGGGCAGGTGCCTCATCACCTGCGCGCCCCACAGCGCATCCGCTTGCGCGCGCTTGCGTGTGCGCATGCCCCTCACCACCTGCGCGCCCCAGCACCACCTAGCTAGGCTAATGGCGTGTCTCCATAGGAACGCCATCCAGCACGGGGCACCAGCTCGTGCCGTGTAAAGCAGGCTAATAGCATACTCACAAGGCATGCCATCCAGTGTATGGTTCTAGCCCATGCCTTGCAGAGTAGGCCAGTGGCGTGCATACTAAGCATGCCATCTAGCGTGCGGCACCAGCCCGTGCCTTGCATCACCCAGTGCCCAGATCGCCAGCTTGGACCATGCATGCCTATCACCTCGACACTCAGCCTGGGCCATACAGGACCACCACCCGAGCATCTTGACTGGGCCACACCACCACAGCACGACACCACTTTGTGCCCACCATCAGGCCTCAGCTTGGCACCCTGCCATGCACATCACCATCAGACCATGCACAGTGCCATGCCGTGCCCATCATCAGATGCCATACAGACATGCCCACCTGTGAACATAGCAGCACTATAGCCCACCATGGGTCCATGCAACCCACGGCCACACCACCTTGGACGCCTATCACATTTTAGTTTATGTTATTTATTTATTTAATTGCATTTGGACGTGTTAGTCATTTACTTATTCTATTATAGATCTATCGGGGGTTCCCAAGTTGTAAGCTCTATAAATAGGACCTCTAGGCTTTCATTTAGGAATCATCTTTTTGAAAAATTTGAGTTTTGAATTTTTTTTCTTGAGAGAGAGTTAGGCCAGCCACTTCATAGTGATTTGGAACATTCAGTGCTTAGGTACTTGGGTTTCAAAGGGTGTAATTCGTGAATCCCTTTGAAGAGGAACATACCGTGCAATTCGTGAATTGATGTGTTCCACATCTATCTTTTCATTTTATGTTATCAATAATATTTTGAGGTTTATTCATCTTTGTATTTTTCGGCTTTGGTATTGTTCTTGGTGTTCTTGATTTTGTGCGAGTGTGTTCTTGAGTGAAGAGTCTTGGTGAGGCCGAATTTACCCCACTAATGAATTTGAGAAATTGTGTGAGTGTTCAAGAGGATTTCAAAATTCACATCCCTTATAAATTTCGCATTCCTCAAGTGAGTTGGGTGTGAGTTGGTTATTGAAACAATTGAAGAAAGAGTTGGTATTGTTGAAGTAGTGAAAGCCGAATATTTTATTGGTGAATTGGAGTTGGCGAGTTCTTCTTCCCCTTTGAGTGTTCAATCAATATTTTATTGTTCATCCATTGTTCTTGAAGTTTTCCTTGTCCCAAGTCACAAAACTCAACAACCCCATCAAGCCCTTGCATACACGGCATCATCACCAAACCCTTGTTGGTGTATTGCCATTTCACCCTTCTTACCTTTTCCACCAACTAGTCACTTAACCTTAGCCCTTCTTGTCTTATTTACCTCACCAAATCAGACCTAAACCTTCCTAAAATAGTTCTGGTCGTGGTCTGGACAACCCCCATACAGCAGCCAATACAATTCCCTCCAAACACCCAAACATTCCAAAACCGATTGATAGATTTTCCATATATTCACTAATTCGACTAAGGCAAGCTTGCCATAGCCGAAACCCTTTCTTGCCATATCTATCATTTGAATATTCTATCTTTATTTGATTGATCAATCAATTCCCAATCACCCAAGTCAAACCAAATCAAATCCCAATTCAACCAAAAACTGGCCAACATATCCTAATCTGAATTTTCAGATTCTCTCAATCAAATATTCATCTTTCAATGCTCAAACCCTAATCCAAAAGACTCCTAATACCCCATAGCCAAACCATTTTTCCTAAACACTTAACCCTTTTGCTCCACATATATCTTAACCTCACTTCATCCATATCACCTCCCACGTGATCATCATTAAGTTTGGAGTCCATCTCGATCATTGAAGAGCAATCCAAAGTAAGAAAGACCCCTTAGATAATTGGTATCTTGATTGAGGACTTCATCACATCCACTCAGCTCATGATAACGGTGTTACCTGCAACACAAAACATTGCATTTCATAAAATTATTTAATAGCACGTGTGAAAATGCATGAAAAAAGGACATCACTTGTGGGAAAAACATATATATCATTGTTTTTTAGTTAGTTTGGTCAAGTTCAATAATTGAAATACGTACGATTTCTGGTATTAATGAAGGGATAAAGATCCTGTCTATTTAGCTCCAAATAAATAAAATGTATGATTTTTAATTCATTTTATTTGTTAATTATGAAAAAATCATTGTGTCCAGATCTCTTGCCTTGACTAGTCACGTTGGCAAAAATAAATTAATATTAAACTTTAATTCATTTTTAGTATACTAGTTATACAAGTAATTTTTTTAACGAGAAGTAATATTGTTATAAAAAAATTTAATAAAAATTTAAACTCATAAATCAATATGTATTAATCTGATGATATATTAGATCACTTTTAAAATAAAAATAATTTAATGATCTAATATATTACAATATTAAATCATGTCAATTTTAGAAATTTATTTTTATAAAATTTTAGATGAAACATTTCTCTTTTCCAACCAGCTGACATTGGCAGGCAAGCGTCAAGGAGAATCCACGTGATCCTTGCCAAGTTAAACACTCTTTCATTTGAATTTAGAAATGAGACAAGATAGCTTGAGTTGAGTTTATTTTTTAATATTATTATTATTTTAATATTCAAAAAAATGAACTTGAAAATTAAAAAAATTTTATTTAAATTTGAAAATTTTATAATAAAATTTGTATTTTATATGAAAAAAAAATATAATGATAAATTTGAGATGAATTAAAATAAATTCGACTCATCTTCAAATACAATGGAAGGCTCAAGATCTATCACATAATTGTTTTCATCACTAGTAAAATATCTAAAACGTCACATTAAGCTCACTCAATATTCCTTATCAAAGCTAGGTCTGTCCGGGATGCGTGCATTTCATTTCTACCGTCGCAATCGAGGGAGGATTCGAGATGCATTGTTATAGCCTCGGCTATTTTGTTGTTGCATTCATTATAACCTTTTCCCATGCAATTGTATATAAATTATATATGTCGTATGTACATAAAATGGGACCGCGCTCATTCGCGGCTTGTCTTTTCTTCGTAAGAATATAAGAAAAGCCAAAATATTATTGCAGCTTTTGGATGGCTACGTACGTACATAGCCATCTGCCTCATGACCATAATTAACCACTCGTTTAGGATCCCAGGCCAATCCCTTATCCAACATCCATCCATGCTCTCTAGTCTTTACGGCATTTATTATTTAGCTTCGAGACGACAACCGTGGACAATATCCTCAAATTAAAAGACCTCCAAAACCAAATGCATTAACGATGTTTGGTTCAATTTGCATTCATTCTCTTCGGTTTCGCATCATGTTAATGGCTCTTCTTCTTCTTCTGCATCTCTTACAAGCTGTTTGCTCGGAGCTTGCATTCTCCGGAGGCACCGTGGTTAAGTTTCTTCCTGGTTTCGACGGACCTCTTCCTTTCGAGCTTGAAACTGGGTGAGTTTGAGGCAATCTCATGTAAATATATATACATACATATATATATATATATATATCCGGTTATATATAAAGGACGTCTTTTATATCTGTCCTTTTATTTTTGTTTTTATTTTTATTTTATATGTATGATTAATAAATAATGATAGATATGTGGGAGTGGGAGAATTCGAGGAAGTGCAGCTCTTCTACTACTTTGTTAAGTCGGAGAGAAATCCAGAAGAGGACCCCATCCTGCTCTGGTTAACCGGTGGCCCTGGTTGCTCTGCTTGGTCCAGTCTCGTGTTTGAAATAGGTGAGACAAGCTAGCTAGACGTGCGTAGACATGTACCAATTATGCTTTCAAATTCTTGTCCTGTGATGTATCTATATTAATGTCTTGTATTTTTTTTTTACTTATTTTTATGCTGTATCTCAAATCATATCATGTGAATAATGAATAGTAATTAAATAATTTATAAATAATAGTGAAACATTAGTAAATAGTCGTGAATTAGTTGTAAATAATAATAAACTATTTATAAATAATAATAATTAGTCTCAAAAGAGTCCAGTACTTGCCAAACACAGCCATAGTATGTACCATGCACAAAGGAACGAAAGTTTGGAAAACAAATTTTGCTTAAAAACCTACTGTTCATTTAAGTAAAAATAAGAGGATGTTCAATATTGTTTCCCAGTTTGTACAGGGAGCTCATATCTGCATGCAGAATTACAATACTCAGAAAAAATCAATTAAAACCATATATCCTCTGAGATGGTACTCATAGATTCATAGGCCGTTCAGATAAACTTAAGTGGGTCCATATTCCATTTCTTGCCAATTAAGTGGGTGCGGAGTCATGATCAGTGGGCGAGTAATCATTAATAAACGAATTAATATATCGAACACGTACACCCATGCAGTTAGTTGATCATCAAGACTGTTGAATAGACAAAAAAAAAAAAAAAAAGGTTGATTATGTCCCAATTTTGTAGGTCCATTGAATTATAAGATGGAGGAGTACAATGGAAGCCTGCCGGAGTTGGTCATAAATCCATATTCATGGACAAAGGTGAAAATATTTTCCTAGTAATTGGGGCAATGTTTCCTTGAAAATATGTATGATAAGGATGATTTGGAGGGTGATGATTGCATGACAATTGGCAGGCATCTAGCGTTATATTTGTGGACTCGCCCGTTGGCACTGGATTTTCCTATGCTAAAACTCCAGATGGTTCCCTGACGGGCGACTTCAAGCAAGGAGACAACCTCCATCAATTTCTCATCAAGGTATATATAATTATATGCGTGCGCAGGGAAGGAACTAAAATTTGGTAGTTGAAGGTAATTGATAAATTAAGTGTGTAGTATGTATAAATATAAGTAAAATATATTTTTTTGTATATAATTATTTAAAAAAAACAATCATACGTTATAAAATTGTATATAAAAAATACATGATATCTATAAATCATAATATAAGATAATTTTTTTTTAAATTCTTCATAAAGATCATTATAAAAGAAAAGAAAATGAAATATCAACTTATGATTTTTCTTTCAAATTAAACTCGATGATGATCTTTTATAAAATAAAATTTATCTATTATCATCTCAAATATTTTAGAGGCCTGAATTTTGGTGGGACAATTTTAATTAATTATCATTATAAATTGGAGGGCCATATTAATTATAGAAAAAAATTATATATATACTAGATTAATTTTTTTTTTAATTTGAGGGCGATAGCCCCGGTAGCCCCTACCTAACATGCTTAATTATCCGACCCTTGCGTGTGCGTGTGTATATATATATATATATATATATATATATATATATTCAGATTTAAGATTGTTAATTTCAATTTTAAGCTCGACAATTTTATTTTTAATAAAAGCTCGTGGTAAATCAATAGTAGAAACTTGTTTAGATTTTAGGCATATGCAATTACTAGATCGATCTCATGAAGTCCTGCTTGTGGAGCACTGTTGCTAAATTAGAATATAAAAAAGATTAAATGCCCTTGATCTTCTTGTTATATATTGTTGTTGATGTAGTCTGCATGCATGCGTTTTGTAGTGGCTGCTTGATCATCCAGAATTTGTGTCGAACCCAGTCTACGTTGGTGGGGATTCGTACTCGGGCATTCCCGTTCCAATCTTGTTGCAAAAAATCTCAAATGGTATTATTATATATCATCATGAGTTTAAAGGATCATAAACCGTGCATTCATGACTTAAATAGTAGTAGTACTGTTTCTAACAGATTCATCTGCAAACAAACAGGATTAGTACTGTTTGATCTTTTGTTTAAAGAAATTAATAAGCTCGCTAAAGCATTTTGTTGACTTTAAGTACAGTAGCTAGATCTCAAACTTTAATATATAATTCACATGAGCATCATGCATATCCTTATAATATGACTGACTCTCAAGTTGTAAGAAGGAGACACTCATTACTCATAGTATACATTCTCTCACCTTTTTCTTGGACTTTATGAGATTTGATGGCTGATCATTAAGAACTAGTCGAGAATATACTAGAAGGACTATTTATATAGCTCTCATTCCTTGTAGATGAGACACCAGCATCACAAATAGTCACATAACAATCTTTCTTTTAAATAGTTCTTTCTAGTTCTGACATTTAGACTGTGAATTATGTGGATGTTGCTTTGATTTTTTACCACGTAGCACACTCAATCGGTGTGAAGAATTTGGATGAACGAGTTCAATGAATCTGCAGAATAATCGTATTAGATCTAAGATATTTTTAAAGAGGTAATATAATTTTCTTTATATAATCTGATCTAGTATTTCTAACACAATTTTTATATATTGACTTGCAGGAATTGAAGAAGGTATTGAACCATTGATAAACCTCCAGGTCTCTGATTTCTCATGTCCTAGATCATCTCCCTCCTTCTCATGTTTATGAAAATGAAAAACAACATGGAAAAAGGAAACCCACGAAGTCCATTTGAACTATAACTGTCAAAAAATGTCCAAATCAGTCATTGAAATAATTAATAATGAATTCTGAAAATTCATCCGACAAAAGAAGAAGAAAAAAAAAAGAGTGCATGCACGCCAATTGCGAAATACTGCCAATTAATTAAACATTAATGTACGAGTTATATACGATTGAACATGATGATGAAATTTATCAGTTGCTAATAAATCAAGCTGTAGTACTTCTAAATTGACTGCAGGGATACTTGCTGGGGAATGCCGTAACAGATCCAAGTACAGATGGCAATTCAGCAATCCCACACGCTCACGGACTGGGACTCATTTCTGATGAACTTTACGAGGTAATATAATTATATATAATATATATTATAATATCCAAAAGCCCACACGTGCGTACGAGTAATTACTAATCTAGTCCTCCATCATGAACGAACGGTCAATACAGATGTAGGGATTTTAAACTATTGACATTTTTTTTTGTTCAGTCATTGAAGAGAAGTTGTGGAGGAGAATACGCAGATATAGATCCCCAAAATACAGAATGTTCCAAAAATATTCAGGCCTTCGTTGCGGTATGGCTCAGGGCCTCAGGCTTAACCTTTACGTACATTTCGTATTTTTTAATTTTTATTTATGTACCATACATTAACATTGGTATGCACTATTATTATTTTTTGGCAGTGTATTTCAGCACTTAATACGGGGCAGATTTTGGAACCTCTGTGCGGTTTTGCTTCTCCTAAGCCACGAGCTATGTTTGGTAAAAGAAGATCCCTTTACGAAAATCTCAAACTATTCCTGGACGTCGACCCTATTCCCGACCCATCAGTTCCCGTACTCGGCTGTCGTGTAACTCCGCATCCTCTTTTTAGTAATAGATTATATAAAAATAATAATTTTTATAAATTAATATAATTTATTATATATTTGTTAATTAAATTTATATATTTAAAACTTATATATATATATATATATATCACTATTCTTTTATTTTAATCTGTCTGAGCTAAACCAATACATGATAAGGCGTTCTTAAAATTGAGTTGAAGTCGATCGTTAAAAATTTTCATTCTTTGCAATTACATTTTTGGACTCATCTTCTGCACCTATAATAGACTTATGGATTATTTTATTTTATTTTTTGGTTTTGTTTTTTGTGTGTTGGGCCAGAGTAGACTTATGGATATTTGCTTTCTGGGCATTGGGCTAATGACGATGGTGTCCGCAAAGCAATTAACGTACGCGAGGTATACGAATTTGATCTCTCTTAACAAGTGAATACCCAGACAACAAGAGTCAAAGAAGAAATAAAGAGTAAAGAGCTCAATTTTGCAGGGAAGTATAAGGGAATGGCAACGTTGCAATTATGGATTGCATTATACACAAGATGTTAACAGCTCTTATGACTATCACGTTAACCTCAGTATTAAAGGCTACCGTTCCTTGATATACAGGTGACATCTCCTTCTCCTCCTATTCTCTTCTTCTTTTTGGTAAGGATTATATTATCTTTTAACACAATTTATGAAAGAGAAATAATATTTACAATTGTAAAATACATAAATATTTTGCAATCAATTTGGAAAAAATGAATAAATTCGGAATCTCCCACTTAAAGAACTAATTTTTTAATAATATATTCTAACTTTTTTTCAAAATGATTATGTAAAACTTACGCACTCGACGATTGTATATATTATTATTATTATTTTTTATAAAATCATGTTCTAAAAGTTTAAACTAACAAGAAGAGATAAATTGTATTATTTATATATTCAACACTTCTCTCGTATGCAAGTCACTCTTCCTTAATAAATCGGTTCATCACGTGAAATATTTGTATAGTATACTTATAGAATCAAGGTTTGAAGTTAAACTTTTGCTCTAACGTGTGAAATCACCTTTTATTTTAAAAGTTTAAACTAATGGAAATAAGTAAATTTTATTATTTATATATTTAACACAACCAACTTAGAGAGTTTGAGATGATGTATTATTTTTGGGATATAACTATAACACAACGATGCATTTCTCTCTGATTATTCCAAATAAATTGTAATAATTGGCAGCGGTGATCATGACATGATAGTGCCGTTCTTGGGGACTCAAGCCTGGATTAGATCTTTAAACTACACCATTGTCGATGACTGGAGGCCATGGAAAGTCCACGGCCAAGTTGCTGGGTAACTCCCAAACTTTCTAAATGTTTGTTTGTTCTCTCTCTATTTTGTTGAAATTACATAGAAAGTAAGTATGAATAATTTGGCATGACCGACCAGGTACACAAGGACTTATTCCAACAGAATGACATTCGCAACTGTGAAGGCAAGCAAAACTTGATAATTTTGCATTGTATTTGTGGGCATTTTATTACGAATGTTAATAATTTTGTATTGTTGTTGGGATTTATTTTATATGGCAAACAGGGTGGAGGGCACACCGCACCGGAGTACAAGCCTGAAGAATGTTTAGCCATGTTCAAAAGGTGGATATCGCACCAATCTTTGTGATCACCTCCAACACATTAATTACAAACACAAATAATTCACAGAAAATACCAAAAACTGTTCACCAACAGTGGATTAGCATTAATACTAGAAAATTTGTAGGGCAAAACTATATGCCATACTGTATCTTGCAAATAATACCCATTTGACGTGACTGTCGACTCAAAACAAAAACGTCCCAGCTAATTGCTGGACAGACTCTTTTACAGGTGCCACTAATTTAATATTTTCATTTTGCGGAATATATATATATATATATATATATATATATATTTGGAATGGTTATCAAAGGAGTGGTGAGTAGCATGTAAACCTAATTGCTTTTTTGTTTTTATTTTTTATTTTTATTTATCAATTAAAAATATTTAAAAAAAAAATAGAAAAAAAATATCAACACACTAATAATCACTTTCTTAATCATTAATTAAAAAAATTAAAATATATAAAGTGTCAAAATGAATGACCATACTAGCATTTTTTTTCCCACTTCACCGTCTTGCTATTTAGTCCTCACACAACGGTCAATTCAAAAATACATCCAGAGATATGAAGGCATGCTACGAGTGGAACTTCTTGTTCACTAACAATATAACAGAGAAAAGCAGAAAGAGGTAAAGAAATCTACTAAAACCTGTTTGAAAAAAAAAACTGTTTTTATCAAACCCGGCATACCATACATAGTAGCAACTGATCATGTGAAAAAAAAAAATGAAGGCACTGGAAATTGAGCTTATAAAAAGAACAGAGTTGGGACAGGTGTTTTAGAACCCTAATATCCAAGACCATGACTACTTGACATTAAAATGTAACATGTAAAGAAATAAATTAAGATGATGCCTAAAGTGCCCAGGATTAAAGGCCCATCATATTTATCATATGGTACAATATATTACGGCATCTTGTGGATAAGGTTGCCCACAAATTACAGAGAGATGAAAGTAAATACAGTAGATACCATGCCGAATGGAGTGTGGTTGATGTCCATATCAGGGGTGACACAGAATAGGCACGTAAAGGATTTTATTTCCTTTGTGATTAAGAATTTGTGCAAAACTTTTGAGTAAAAAGGTTCGACGTCTTACTTATCATGAACTTGCCTTTTTGGAAGTAGATCGATCATTCCTTCTAATCTGAATTGAACCTTACACCTACAACAAGAGGAACAGCCAGCCATCAGTGAAACTATCTAATGCATGATATCCACTCCAAGTGCTTCTATAACAATCACAACGACTAATTGAGGCAAGGCACATATAGTTTCAATCATTGATTTCGTCACAAATATTTCTAAAGAGAAGTGCTACGTGAAAGCCTTACACCACATACTTACATGTGATTTGTCATTTTTGTCCTTCTATCTTAATGCTTAGAAATATATGTTTAAATAGAACAAAAATGACAAATCACATGTTGGTTTGATGGAGGTGCGTGATGTAAGGCTCCCTCATAGCATTTCTCAAGAAACTTAAATCACATAACTTGAACTTTGCTATTTCCGTTCTTGTTTGGTCTCCTCTCAAGGTAACTACTCTTTTATTAGTTCTTAACAAATATTTTTTTTATAGGTTTTTACACTATCTTGCATCAAACAAGCACTCAGTCTCTGTCTCAACTATGGTCACGTCTCATAAAATGTAAGAATTCAGAGGAAAGGAGGAAAGCAAAAGAAATTGAGAGAAAACTATGTTGTCATTAATGAAATTCGAATGCTGTTGTTGCCTCTGTTCATGTAAATATATATGCTACATTTGTCTGCTATAGCTAATAAAGAAACAAAAGAGTGCAGCCTGTTAGACAGTCTGCTTAAAGCATATTGTACATTACATAAAGGTGTCTTGTCAAAAATACCAAGGGAACATATATGACAGAAAAGCATTTACAATAACAACTAAACAGAGAAGTGTTTTGGTATGAATCAGCTTTGCTCCATTATTCTCCTTTTTGGTGGCTGATCTGCATCATGTTGTGGTTACTCCTTCATGTGATCCTTGTTCAGATGGTGATGTTCTCAAGCATGCTTATCATACTTCAATATAAAATGACAGGCAAATCAAACAATTAACCATTAAGGAAAATAGATATAGGTGTCCATGGCTTTTTTGTTCAAAGCCAAACAATCTCTACAAACTTGACAGTGGGACTAGTGATACAAACTCACAAACCCCTTCAAATCAATCAGGAAAGTAGAAGGGAAAGGGACCATTTAAAAGTAACATAATTTACTTGAATAAAAGACAAAATTCAAACTCATGCTTGTAAAAGTTTCTTGCTCCTGTTTCCAGATTGGAACAATCAGCAACGGTTTCAAGATTGGTTCTAGAGTTGTCAAACAAAAATAGACCAACTGAAACTTTCTAGGGCTTATTGGAAATATCAGGGTAAACGGCCAGGGTTATGGACAAAGGATTCTAACCTATGCAATAAACAATATAGAACTCAATCAACCTTTTATGCTGCTTCTTGAATTGAAACTAACCGATAGAATCTAATTTCTTAGAATGCACAAGAGGAAAGGGTACCTCAGAAACCCAATAAATCTAAGCCTCAAATCTGCAGGTCCAACAAGTCCTTTGGTCCCTTGGTCCCCAAGGCCGAAGGGAAAAAATAAGTCAGACGGATATCAACAACTTGCCTTTGTTCCTTCATTGTATCGTTCTTGTAAGCTTACACTTGGAAATGAAGATAGTAGCTGTGTAATTTAGACTACACAATTTCAAGAGCTCAGCAGACCGTTGCTTCATAATCGGATTGCAACCACTCAGAATTACAAGCAGGAGCTTAGCCGCCAAACCTGCCTCCACAGCAAGTGCGGCACATTCCTCTGGGGCAAGCTTGCAAACAGCCCACAAGATTGATAGTGCAAACTGAGTGCAGCTCTCAGACGCCTTCATCATTAACCTCACCACATTCGGTATCATGTTTAAGCAACCTCACAAGAAACTAAGGAACCGACAATCACAGTATTGGAACGATGCTATGTTGGTAAACTGAATATTTCGATGCAATATCCTAGTCGAAAACTACAGATCAATATACCTTAATAGCAGATGATTGCTTCCCAAGCTGGCCTGTGACAGATCCACACACAGCCGAATTATTTAAAACGAAAAATGAAGAAATCTTTGGAAAAATTGAAGAAATCAAGAATCTCACAAAAAATGATCGGAAGACTGGGTTTTGAAGAACCGAATCACATTATCACCATCCAACGTGAACGCAAACCTCAGAGATACCCACGAAGACGACCGCGACTCAGAGATACACTCCCACTCTCTGGTTTCGCTCTCGCACGAACACAGAAGGCACAGACCCTTCAAGAAAGATCAGGAGAAGCTCGGGAGAAGATGCACGACGAAGTTAGGGAGAAGATGCAGACCACAAAAGAACGCACGATGAAGACTCTGGTTTTTAATTTCCCGCTTGCTTTCTCTCTCGCTCTCTCTCAGGTTTTGATTTCCCTCTCCTCAAGGGAAAACCTTCGAACAGGATGGGTGTGAAATGTATTTTCACACCGACCAATAAACAAGTGCCACGTAAACACTCAAATCTCGCATCTACTGAAACTCTCCCTCTCCTTCTCTCCCGTTTGCACTCATATCTCGAAAGTCCTACCCCTTTCTGTCCCTCTCCCTCCCCCATCTGCACTCGACGTCGACAAGCCCCACGATTGACGAACGTTGGACGTCGGTAATCGAAGCCTCTCTAGTCTCTTCTCATCTCCTCCTTTTGCTGTTCAAGTTTTGTTATTTTCTTGATGTTTTTCCGGATGTTCAAGCTTTGACGAACGTTGGACGGCAAGCTTTGTTTTTGGATTTGCACATGATCGGCTCCACCATATCGATTTGTACACGATTTGTTCCTGCAGACATATTGACTTCCATTATTTTGTTGGCTCTCAATAAAAAAAAGTTTTGATTTTTGGTATTTGTATAAACAACAGTATATTCTTGATATTTTTTTATTCCTCAATCTTTGGAGTACCCGATTCTCTCATCTAAAAGTTTTGATAAAATCTTTATTATTTGATAGGTACTACTTTATGAAGGGATGGGATAAACCCAACTTTCATTTTGTCCTTAAGTTTTTCAATTTATCAAAATACCGTTCTTGATACTTCTCTATATGAGATGGATTCTTATGTTCTTTTTATTTATTTATTTATTCTTTTTATCTTTACTAAACTCTCATAGTAAGAGGAGAAGTGAAAGAATATCCAGCATTCGTCAATCGTGGATTAGCGCTTTCAGGATTTGAGTGCGGTCATGGGGAGGGAGGAACATTCGAAGAAGGAGAGGGAGAGCTTCGGTCGATGCGGGCTTATTTCAGGTCTCTCTAGAATGTCTACGTGTCGCTTGTTTATTGGTCGGTATAAAATTGGGTTTTATACCCATCCGGCTCCAAACGTCTCTCTAACCACAGATTTCGGGTTGGTTAGTTTTCAATTTTTTTTTAGTTTTCAGGTTGGTTGGGCAATTCTATGGACTCCGGCGTTGTGTCCCTTTGTGCTTTCGTAGTATAAAATTATTTTATATATTTTTTTTATAAAATTAATAAAAATATATATAGAGATAAAATATATGTAATTTTTTTAATTTTTTAATTTTTTTTCTATTTAAAAATTTTTGTCGGAGCACAAAAGGGTCTCAATGCCGAGGTATCATATATTTTCTCTTTTTTTAAATATAAATAAACCGACTAAGTCGCAATGGGGCCGCAATGCGGCGTCCCATATCATTACTGATTGGATTTGGATCCTGTTTCACGAAAAAAAGAAAAAAAAAAAGGGAGATGTGTTGGATTCGTCGTGGCATGTGGCATACCCGCTCCAGCATTTTCTCTCTGATTTTCCTTTTGATTTTGTTTTTATTTTGGATATATCTTGCCCTCAATATCAATAAAAGAAACCTCTTTTTTTTTTTTAAATAAATAAATAAATAATTTCATTATGTCGTGATCAAGACTGAGACGGAAATTTATCTAAATCAGATGATACTGAAGAAAAATAATTTCCCATCCTTTTAACCTTAGTGATCATCGCCAGCCGCACAGTCATGGATATGCCTTATCAACCTGTCGCAGAGAACTATAACTTGACAAACAACAAGCGAGTTGCCCAGATTAATGTGATTCCCGACACTGTTTGGCAAACTATGATGCGTGATTTACCTTGTTATTTAATAGATGGAACATTTTGAAAGCTGCACAGTGAGATTTAAGTCTCATATACAAATCACTTCATTTCATTTCATTTCATTATTACATTTTTTTTTTTAAATTTTCATATGAAATATAACAAATTCACTATTTGTTAATTCCAAAATAATCTTAATATTAAAAAATAATATTTTATTTAACTTTTAACTTTCATTTAAAATCTTCTCATCTTATCTCACCATTAAAACGGCACTTAGTTATCATTAAGCTTTTGACTCGTTGCAAAGGGTTGACAACTAAACACGAAAAAATCAGTGGTTATAACAGCTTCATGACAGAAGCCATGTTGTATAATGTATTTGCAACACCAATACCCTCTTGACTACGTAGATAAAAAACAAAAATCACAGCTAAGTGTTGGCCAGGCTCTTCCCTGATACCACTTATTTTCATATACGCTTTCATTTTTTTTTTTTCCCGGCTTCACCAACCATCTTGCTGGTTAGTCCTCACACAACGGGCAGTTATTCAGAGATATGAAGGGCATGCTACGAGTGGAACTTCTAATTCCCCAACAATAATAACAGAGAAAAAGGTAAAGCTCTAAGAGAATACTATAAAGAATAGCATCTGATCACGTGAAAACAAAAGATATAGGCACTGAACATTGAGCTTATTATATAAAAAGAAAGATCCCTAATATCCAAAATCGCGGCTACTTCCTACTAAAATGTAACATGCGAACAAATAAATTAAGATGATGCTTAAAAGGTCCCTCTATTTCATATTGTACAACATATTATGTCACCTTGTGGATAAGGTTGCTCACAAATTACAGGGAGATGGAAGTAAATACATGTAGATGACATGTGGAATGAAGTGTGCTTCATGTTCCATGTCTGGGGTGATACGGAGTAAGAATGTAAAGGATTTTATTTCCTTTGTGACTATAAATTTGTGCAAAATTTTGAGCAAAAAAGGCTCAACGTCTTACTTATCACGAACTTCCCTTTTTGGAAGTAAATCATTCCTTCTAAATTTGAAATTGAACCTTACACCTACAACAAGAGGAACAGCCATCAGTGAAATATCCACTACTTTATAAACCAATCACTACATCTAATTGAGGTAATGTACAATTCTCTCCTCTCAAGGTAACTAAAATTCATTTATTGGTTCTCAACAATAGAAAAAGTTGCTACTTTATAAAACTTATATTTTTATTCTGCTCATGGATTGCTTGTGGACTTGGACTAGTTCCAGATAAGTACCATTTATTCAAGACAGACTCCCTTCCTTACATGATTTCTTCTTCATATAGAGAAATGAAGCAATTACTTCACTGGAAAAAGTCATTGGCTAGTCAAACTACTTATCATAAAACCTTCCGAATCTCGAGGCGAACCCTACATACTCTGTTTATAGATGATTATTAAAACATTAAAAGACAAAAAAGATCCCAACTGCACGACTACTTGAGGCACAGAAACTAAGTGCATTTGATCAAGATTAAAACAATAAAGGCCAGATGAAAGAACATATACCATTGGAATTTCTAGAGAAGAACTTCAGCACCTCATCAATCAAAATAACCTACAGCAGATGGATAGAGAAGCTTTAATACATGCAGAAAAAATGCATATTGGCAGGGCAAATGAAGCATTTGGAAGTGTTAATTTATAATCGCCCTTCACATGGAGCCTTTTTTTTTTTATAAGTTCACACGGAGCCCTTAAAATGATATTAATAACCCACCCACACATAGCATATAATTAATTTACTGATAATTGAAAATACACAGTAGGAATCTTTTGTTTTATTGATCTATATTTCTACACATACATATTATTATATGAAATTTAAGAGGCTTTATTTCAACAGGTTCACTCTTTTTTGGATTTAGCTCTTATAGCAGTCCTCATGCTTTTCCTATCTAGAAGTTTGAATAAGCATATTTTTGTAATTCAATTTGGGACCAGAGGAGTTCAAGCACTTTATGAATGCCTATTTCATTACACATGGGAGTATAAGATCTTGTAACTTTGGACATTTCAAATTCTTGAATCAATGATGATACAACTTAGAGGTTAGTAAAGATATATATATATATATATTTTTTTGAAAAATAAACTAAGCAATCAACTCAATATTATAGAAAATAAAAAAGGCTCATCCAGACTATTTTTTTAGAATAAATCTATTCATCATCCTCTTTCTCATCATCCTCTTATCATCTCATGATGTGGCATTAGATGATAAGCTAATAAGTAGAACATAATAAATAATCTCCAATCATTTAATGTCACATCCTAGGATGATGAGAAGATGATGAAAAATAGGATGATGAGTAGCATTGCTCATTTTTTTAATGTAGGTCAGGGCTCATCCAGACAAATTTGATACAGAAAAAAAGTTAGTTCAGAAAATCTTATTTCTACAAAAACTTAGTTAGGGACTGGAAATAAAAATAACCTTTCTCCACTTGTCTAGAGCAATAATAAATCAAGCAATTTAAGTAGACAAGGTTTTAGATGAATATATTATGTCCCTAAGGTTTAAAAGCAGATAATTCACCAAAATAATAGCTCAAGTAAGGAAAGGTTCTGGTGTCAAATAGTTAACAAACTAGGGCATGAAGATGCATGACATACAGGAAATGAAAGATACAAGACAAGCCTCCACTCAGCCCAAGATAGTGGTGTTACCTGCAACACAAAACATTGCGGTTCACAGAATTCATTATACTTGTGGAAGGCATGGAAAAAACATCAGTTGTGGAAAAAGACAAATAGATTAGAGATAAAGGAAACAACTTACAGAGAAAAGGACTGAGAGTGGATGCACATACAAAATTAGTATGTGAAGGAGCATGGTTAGGATGATTGAGGCAACGAGCCATAAGTTACTCCAGGGAGAAATAACGCTAAAATAAGCACAGTGGAATAAAGAATCAGTTATATTGCTTTTTCTTTGTTGAAGAATATATATATATATAATTTTTTTTTTTATAAGAAGAATTTTATTAATCCAGATAATTAGGCAAGGCCAAGTACACAAGTATAATAGAGATGAACCTAATTACAAGCTAAGCACTGTGAAAAACAGCATAAAAGTCATTAAAACTAGTCCCATTCAACAAGCAAAAGCAACAAAAAGTCTCAGCTTAAATAATAAAAGACAGCCACAAAAGCAGTTGTTTATATGTACGAGGGGAGAGAGTTTATAAGAACTAGTAGCTCCCACCTCCTACTTCCATACCCATTTCTTCACCCCCTTTTCAATAAAGTAGAAATTAAACTTTTTACCCAACCTCATATTTTTAACGTTGCATTCTAAACTACAAAAAGTTTCAATTCGAACCAGGTAGCCAATTTTTCATTACTTCAAATGTTCAGATCTTAACCGAGTGAGCAAGTTGAAAAATACACATGGATTCAGGTGCAAAATGAAACTTGTAGTTTATAATTCAAAGTGAAAAATCTAAGGTAGATCGTGGATGAAAGTATAATTTCCCAAATATAAATAATAAAGAATGAGAGAATCTTCTAGTAGCAACTGAAGCCAGTAAGAGCACTGGCATTAGATTACCCAAAAGTTTTCTTCAAAAAGTACAAGTTTTGCACACAACCTAAAAAATCTTCATCATATTTGATCAATTGTGGCAAAAAAAAAATACATAAAGGGAATAAAAGTATCTTTCTTCTTCAAAAATAAATTGTATCTTCAAAAGTTTCTTTAAAAATAAATTGTATCTTCAAATTTGAAGAAACTTTTGAAGATACAATTTATTTTTGAAGAACAAAGATACTTTTATTTCCTTTATGTACTTTTTTTGGCCACAATTGATCAAATATGATGAAATTTTTTTGGGTTGTGTGCAAAATTTGTACTTTTTGAAGAAAACTTTTGGCTAATCCAATGCCAGTGCTCTTAAGACTAACTAGTGTGTTTATGTATGTACAGACCCACATCATTCCAACAATATTAAGATTTCAAATTCAATTTCGTCAGAACTGGTTAAATTTGATTTTACCGGGGAACTCACCCCAATGCAGTATTAAACCCACTTTATTCATCATGTCCTCGAAATTCTACTAACGTGATTTCAGTTAATAGTTACGAGGACTGGAGCACAATTTAGGATGAAGATCTGAAAAAGAAATTATATAGCATTCACAGAGCCTAGTAATCCATTAAAATAACAAAATAAAACAAAAACCGGGTGATACTTGGCAATCATTTTTTTCCTCTAGATTTCATATCCTACTTAAGTGGGAAGAGCTAAATTATATTTTCTTTTCGCTATTTGTTGGCATAAACTGCACATCTTTTCAGCATTCAACATAACTGGCCTTTCTGTGTGTGGGTGGGTGTTTTGGGGTGGGGGGTTGTTGAAAGAAGGAAAAGACAATTAAATACTCACAGGAGAGATTGATTTTCACTAAGGTTATTCAAAGCATTGAACATCTCAACTACAACGAGCACAGTCATGGACACAGTTGATGGATGCCGATCATCAAATATACTGCATGGATAAGTAGTCTCCCTCATTGCACAAGTGTCGAAATTCATCTGAAATCACATATACAAGAAATTTATATAGATAGTTTCAATGACAAGAAAAACGGTTTACTGTAGGCCATTTGTTCAGTGTTTATGCAGACCAGTAAAAAGAGCAAAAGGGAGTTATTATTATTATTATTAAATGGGTGAATTTCTCAATCCTGATGAATCATGAGACCTTTTTTTTAATCGATTTTATTCGATTATTTGATCATTATTAATGCTAATCTTAGTACTTTTATTCCTGTTTAGTGATGGTATCTATTAACCCAAGCCTTAGTATCAATCTTTTTTTTAACACAAAATTGAGAATCTTCCAATAAAAATATTTTCTATACGGTTTTGTTTTCTATACCTACATTATTATCTTCTACCAGATAATCATCAACTAAATTTGTAAATAATTTACAGTACATCATAGGGAGCTGAAATCAAGAAGATACTACAGACTCCTCCATTTTCTATTATCTGCTACGTTTATGAGAAAAATATACTACAGACTGCTTCATATGGATTTTGAGGATGCATTACACTGGTTAGATCTCAAAGTATTTGTTAAGATCAAGTAGGCCAAGAAGGAGATTCTAAAAAGCCAATTTTTTATGATGGTTTGCCACAAACTAGCTAAAGAAGCCATAAATCAAGCTAGGTAGTACTAAACAAACCACATTGTTCTATTTATGCCAGTTCCAATACAACAACTATAATCCAAACGTATAATGAGTTCTTACCAATTCACTGTATGGCAGTTTAGGACCACTATCAGCATAAACAAACCACCATATGAACCCAGCAACAGTGGCAAGGCCCACATAGGCTGCATCAACCAGATGATAATCCATACACCATCAGCCACAACACAAGAAAAATGAACAATAGAATTATTAACTGTAATACTGAATCCGGCCACACAATTGTCCAAAGAAATCAAGTACAAAGAATGTGCAAACCTTAAGGCTTGTATCTAATGGAATTTAGCCTTTTCAAGTAAAAGACTAAGTACTAACCCCTACACTTACAACTGTTACAAACACACCAATCATTACGGAATTAGTTTTCCAAAAATTGCATTGGCCAATTTTTTATTTTTTATTTTTTATGTCGGGAAACCTCTCCAAGGCAGGGCCCTAGAGACTCAACCTTGCAGAATAAACCCTGGTCTCGTGCACCGCACCCTTGGAAGTTTCCCTACACGGAACTGCTTAAATCGCTAGCTTTTCACCCAGGGATATGGCCCCAAAGGATTGTTTGCACCCATAAGCTATTGAACCTTGGACTTTGAAGATACCCCAAGACCAAGGCCTTCACCACTTTGACCAACCCCTTGGGATTTGCATTGGCCAAACTATTCAATAGCCATTATAGACAGCTGTATCAAGTTCTCTAGTTTATGAGAAACTAGGTAGATCATGTGGAACACAACCTTAAACCGCAATGTGGCAGGTCATTTTGAAACCTTAGTCAATTTAGACAAAGTAGCATGACCGAAAAGACAAAACGAAGTAATCCCTTATCTTGGATCGGAGAGGCTAACAGTGGAAATCAAAGTCTCCACCTCTAGGAGAGGAAACTGGAACTCACAAATATGCCATTTAATATATATATAAAACTGGATGTCATTGCAAACAGCGTGTTATGTCATTTATGGCTACCTCCAATTACCAAATAACGAAAGAACAACCATCCAGTGACAACAGCTTCATTCACCTGCACATTTATTTTGCATTGACAGTGTCAAATGATAAAATAGACATAACATGATAAATAAGTTCAATATCGATCCTGTGCAGAGGAAAACAAAACAGAAATGTTGGATATTCATAATTAGATAACATGGACAAAGACTCTTTAAAACCCCTCACAAACCTGTGAGAAACGAGTGAAAATTAACAGCCTGATCAATTGACCAGGAGGACAGAAACAATCAATTGAAACTGTACTACAGATCTTACACACTAAAATACATAAAAGGTCAAAGCCCTTTTTTCATCTTCTTTCAGCCGATAGGAGGTTAGAAAGAAATTAAATCGGAAATTTATGGAATTAACGAATAACTGAAAATTGACCACAGCAATGAAGAATGCATACCTTACGAGGTTTAGCCTTCATCACATCAGAGTCTTGCTTATTAAAACCAATAGCAGTGGCAGGAAGTCCGTCGGTGACCAAATTAACCCAGAGAAGCTGGACCTGGATTTTGTTATAGGAGGAAGTTCAGATTTATTTATTTATTTTAATAAGAAAACGGTTAAATTATATTATATGAATAGGCATAGCCCAAGTACACGGGATATACAAGAGAGAACACCTATTTAAGAGGAAGAAATAAAAACAAAAAAATCATGAAAATCGAGGCAGGAGGGAGTTCAGATTTCAAAACCCAAACTCTTTGCTTTTAAGCTAAACATAACTACAGGAAAACTGCGAAGGGGATAGTTATCATAATCCACTATCTTAATGTAAATAGAAAACTAATTCTCAGCAACAGGTAGTAACACTATGCATTGCTCCCACAGTTTATTTCTTGAGGTCTATCCAATACATGATTTATGCACATGTAAATGTGCAGTGTCTACCTTAGAATTGAAAACCATAAATGACAAAAATGAGAAAAAATAAAGTAGTTCTCTAGTTCGACATAATTGAGTTTAACAGTGAAGATCAAATTTTGGACACCAGTAAACTCACAGGGGCAAGGGTATCAGGTATTCCAAGTACAGCTGCCACAAATATGCAAACTACTTCACCAATATTTGAAGAAATCATGTATCTGATGAACTGCTTTGTGTTATTGTATATGGCCCTTCCTTCTGCAACAGCCTGTCCATAATTAAACAATTCCAAAGTTAAGGGCGGGAAAATAATCTTTGCCTTTAAAAGAAAGCTACAAAAGAAAAGTTTCTTATGCTGATTCACAAGATTATAAGAATTAAATTCTCGCCAGGAAAAAAATATGTGAAGGAAAAGCTTAAATATAGAGGATAATATGTCAATCTAGTGAAGAGGAAAAGAGATTGGCATACCGCTACAATTGTGGCAAAATTGTCATCTGCCAGAACCATATCAGCAGCACTCTAAAAAACCAAGAAAGATAATGAGAGAAATGAAAGATCAATTGAACTAGAATGACACAATAGACTATAAAGTACACTGATTCTAGGACCAAAACTATAGAAGTTGAATTTTGAATCACAATCTTGGTAAAGTTTGCCCATCAATATAACACAGATCAATTATCAAAAGAAGATATAACAAGGTTCACGTAAAAGTTAGGTATATATCGAACTGAAAGAGGTCTTGAAAAAGGTATTGTCGTCTTTTTAGCCTTTTCTGTAAACTTAAAGAGGTATTCTGAGCACTCACTTCTAACAGCACTCAAACTTGTTTATCACCCCCGAAATGTGTGCGCCCTGAGAAAAGGCCACTTACAGTCTTACCAAAGGCCTCTATGCCAGGTGGATTACATATGATAAGAGGCTTCAGTAGGAAAAAAGCTCAGACTTGAAAAAAACAAACTCCACCCCCCCACCCCCCCAAAAAGGGTGATGTGTGCTTCATGGTGCTCATTCAGTATACAGTCTGGGAGTTAAATCACCTTGTGGGCACACGCACACATACACACACACAGGCTGCCTATTAATACCTTGGCAACAGCTGTTCCGGAGCCCATGGCAATTCCTATATCTGCTTTTTTCAGTGCTGGAGCATCATTGACGCCATCACCAGTCATTGCAACCTAACAGAATCGAGAATTGAGTCAAACTTTCAGGAGAAGCTTTAAGTGTAACATATAGGCTTATGAAATATAATGCTTCATTATGAAATAGGAGTTTTATTGAAGAGAACTGGGCATCACCCAAGTATGGGCATTATTCGACACATACACGAAAAGCCAAAAAATGTAACAATTCAACTTCAAGAAAACCTTATCCAGACAATTTGGCTCGTATAAAAAACAAGGTTCAACCAGTCGCGTCAATTTCCTTAAAGATATATAAATGTATCATTATCAAATCCAAAACTGTTTGTTAATACAAGTAAAATCCAAAAATGTGTAAGCAATCCACTATATCTTTCCTGTCCCTCAACTCTTATTCTGCACTCACGCCCTTCAAGCTCTTTTTAAAATTGTCTTCTAAAACTACTAACTTCACATTAATACCCCACCTTAAGAAGTTCTCTTTTCTCTTTTATAAAAAATCAGCTTCTTGAATAAAAGTGTACCATTAAAAGGATAAACAATAACTTCTACAGGCTGTTAGCAGAAAAAATAACAGAAGAATTCTTTCTTCCACCCTGTGAAATTGCATTTCATTTTTATCCAAATAATAATATCTTCGAGATGTTGGATGGCATATACTGCATGCTAAAAAAGAATAAACAAAAGATTCATCCGAGAGAAAAGAAGACTAATACCAATGGAGAATCAAAAAATTATAGCAGCTAGCTGTAAAACTTATAGGCACCAACAAGCAGCAATAAATTATAGCAACAAATTGCATCCCCACAACACCACAATAACAAGATTACAGGTTCATTATCCCATAAGCATCTCATTGATAAACCTACCACTTCATTTTGACGCTGTAATGCCTCAACTAGCATCCTTTTGTGAGAAGGTTCAACCCTGTAAAAAAAAAGACAAATGAATGTTTTTAATACCATATCTTCATCGGAACTGATGGGTTATTTATGGGACAATGTTTACCGTGTGAAGAGTGCCATACGTTGCAATGCCAGTGTTTGCTGCAGTGCTGGAAGTTCTTCAAACTCTGTAGCAGTGAAAGAGTGTCCAGAAAAGTCTACCAGATGATCAAAAGCACCTATCTTGTGGCAAAGTGATTCCGCTGTAGACTGGAATTGTTACTTTAATAATGAGAGAAGCATAAATACAGAAAAAACAAACCCCATCTACCAAAGAAATAACAAAGAAAAAACAAGAGTATTCACCAAATTTGAGTTACCTTGTTATCCCCAGTGACAACTATAACACGAATGCCAGCAGTCATGCAAGAGAGCATAGCATTTCTCACTTCCTCTCTGGGTGGATCAAGCATCCCAACCTTGATGAAGGAAGGCAGAGGAGAAAAATCATACAAAAAAAAAAAAAATACTCACTAAATAAAGTGCTACAAAAGATCAGACAAATTAAATATATAAAAAATATAAGAAACGTAATAAAAATTTTGAAAATGGAACTTTTGTATCTGTTGCCAGAAGGTCAGAAGCAAATTAAGCATGATTTTGACAAATGATCTGGCAATCAGATTAGAATTGTATGTACCAAAAACAAATGATAGATATATACAAACATATTCACCATAGTATTTGTCATATATGTTACTGTCCTCAACAGTTTACTAAAATTTATCGATATGTGAAGAAATATAACCCCAAATTAGGCCCTGTTTGTTTTCAGAGATGAGATGAGATGAGATAAAAGTGAAAAAAGGAATAAAATATTGTTGTAAGATATTTTTTTAATATTAATTTTGTATGGGGATTTGAAAAAGTAGTATGAGAATTTGAAAAAGTTGAATTTTTTATTATATTTTGTATGAGGATTTAAAAAGTGTAATGATGAGTTTGAGATGTGTTTTGGGTTTTTGGTCTCATCCCCCAAAACAAACAACTTCTGCCATATAACCAGACGATCTGGTTTACAAAATTATCTCTTCACATTGTGACTTAAAGTGGAAAGTACTTTGCTCAGCTGGTTTTGTGCTATTGTACTCAATGGTGGGGTAGTCAATGAGTTTTTTGTCTTCACTTTTTTAGTATTAGAATGTAATTAGGTGTTTCTTTTGTATATTTCCTGTACATGGGCTTCGCCTATTACATTATGATGAAATAAAATTTTTAACTGATCAAAAAACCTTAAAGCGGAAAAAATTATAGAAGCTGCGTATAAGGTTACCCCTGTCATTAGATGTTATAGGGTGAATGGCATACCACGTTCATATTTCATTTGAATATACTGGAATGATCCATTTTCTAAGTTGCTTAGTGCAAGAATTGATATAACTAATTGACCTTAGCATGTTGCATTGAAAAGAGAGCATACCAACCCAATAAATGTAAGATCCTTCTCATCATCAAAGGAAAGAGTCTGCTGACCCATGGACACCGATTTCATGGCAAGAGCAAGGCATCTCAATGTCTCTTTTCCTGCAAAACTGACAAACAAAGGTGTGTCCATACCATGAAATCTTTCAGAAGGGTCAAACCTTTGGCCATTATGGTATTATGATTAGGCATAAAATACACTGATCTTATAAAGTTTGGTCATAGTTTCTGTAACTATGGCCATAGTTGCTGCCATATGGAACCATCTTCCATATGGCAGCAATGTTGTCTTCCCTCAAAACCTTTCTAACAAGCAAGAAGATCCACCACTTGCATAGGCATCACCCAGGCAATACCCGTCCTACCAAAAATCTCATTCCACAATTATTTGCCACCTCACAATGAAGAAAAAGATTGATAACAGATTCACCATCTTTTTTACACATAAAGCACCAATCTACTACACAAAGTGCACATTTTCTTAATTTATCTGTAGTCAGAATATTTCCAAGAGACACCAACCAACAGAAAAATGCCACCTCACCAGGCACCTTGACTTTCCAAATGCATTTTCAGGGGTAATTACAAACACAACGGCAGGTTAGCGCCTTATAAAAGGAACTAACCAAAAATCTGGAATTTCCCGCACGAACCACAGCAAGCCATCCTCCTTTCCCTGAACAATCTTTTTATTTTTTGGATAAGTAAGAAGTTTTATTGATCCACATAAATAGACAATGCCGGAAGTATACAAAAAAAAAAAAAAAAGACAAGCTATGTGCTACGGAAAGTAGCATAAATGTCACTAAAGCTCACTCCATTTATACAATAGATGAAGCCCAAAGCAGCAAAATGTGATAAAAAAATGCCCAAAAACCATCCGGAGAGCGTTCTCCATTTTCAAAACATTGACCATTTCTTCCAATCCATATACACCACATTAGACATAGTGCTACCATCTTCCAAACAGCAGCAATGTGGCGGTGACCAAATCCCTCTTCAACATGACAATAACTCTATCACCCTCGTAGGCATAACCCATGCGATACCAAGGCTAGTAAAGGTGTCGTTCCATAACGCCTTGACTACTTCGCAATGGAGAAGTAGGTGATCCATTGATTCACTGCTGTGTTTACACATGAAGCACTAATTTGTTAAGAAGAGACCGCGTTTTTTTAACTTGTTGATAGTCGATATTTTCCCATGAGATGCCAACCAACCAAAGAAAGCAACTTTAAGGGGGGCATTGCTCCTCCAAATGCTCTTCTAGGGAAGGCATTTGAGGGCGGAGTCGTCAATACCTTGTAATAAGAGCGGACTGGAAACTTTTTGTTCCCTGTATGAGCGTATAACACGTTGTAGAAATCAGCAACCTCCCAATCCTGCGCAGCTCTAGAAAAGCTCACTGACCAATGAAAAGAATTAGGAGAAATGCTCAAATTATCAGCCATTAAAGCGTCCTTAGCTGTTGCAATCCTAAAGGGAGAGGGATAATGCATTTTTAAAAGCCACATCACCGCACCAAATGTCATGTCAAAACCTGATTCGCGTGCCCCTCCTCACTTCAAATCTGAAATTACTGATTATATCTTCCCAACCATTCCAAATGAATTCCAAACACCCACCTCATAGGCCCCTCTTACTGTATTAGAGCACCAACCTCCTCAAGCGGACCCATATTTAATATCGATGATGCTTCTCCAGAGAGCGTCATCTTCCTGATGATATCACCAAAGCCACTTACCAAGAAGAGCCTTATTAAAACTTCTTAATTTTTGACCCCCAAGCCACCACAAGACAAAGGGATGCAAACTTTATCCCATATATTTAAGTGGAATTTTCTCTCCTCTTTTACACCTCCCCACAAGAAATCATGGAAAATCTTCTCCAGTCTATTTGTCACCTTTGCAAGCAAAGGAAACAATGATAGAAAGTACGTAAGGAGATTAGATAATGTATTTTTAATAAGTATGATTCTACCACATTTTGACAAGTAAATTCTCTTCCAACCCGCCAGTTTGCATTCGATTTTCTCGACAATTTCATAACACATATCCTTGGATTTATGAGGAGCCCCAAGGGAAGACCAAGGTACTTCATAGGCATGGAAAACACCTTGCAGCACATGGTGTCAGCCACTTCACTTAAGTTAGTAACCGAGCCAACTGGAACTATTTCAAACTTGGATAAGTTCATTTTCAGAACAAAGACAGTTTCAAAACATAGAAGAAGGGCTCTCAAGGAGCTAAACTGATTAGGATCTGGGTGACTAAAAGACTACCATGAGAGGAACCACCCACCGAGAAGCCCGAGCTGAAGCCCTTGTCCACCACCCCCTTTAACATTCAGCTCAATGCATCAATTGCTATGATGAATAACAAAGGAGATAGAGAATCCCTTTGCCTCAAGCCCTGAGAATTGTTGAAAAAGGCTTTAAGAGTGTCGTTTAACAAAATGGAGAATTTGATAGTTGTGATACAATGTTTTATCCACCGATACCATCTATCCTCGAAACCATGCCTGCCAAGAAGATACAACAAGAAATCCCAATTCACATGGTTGACGCCTTTTCCATATCTAATTTACATAAGATACCTAGAATGCCATTTCTCACTATATTCTCTAAGCATTTATTGGCAATAAGAACAGAGTCTAGAATTTATCTTCCTTTAACAAAAGCATTATAAAACTTCGAGATGATCTTCCCCATAACTTCACTTAGTCGCTTAGCAAGGACTTTTGAAATGATCTTGTAGATCCCACTCACTAAACTTTCACCTACCTCGTGCTTTTTGGGATCGGGGCAATGAAGGAGGCGTTAAGACTTTCCTCAAATTTCATAAAAGAGTGAAATTCGAGAAAGGCCTTCATGAGATCCTTCTTGACAATGTCCCAACACGTTTTAAAAAAAGCCATTGGGGCTTGGAGCTTTGGCTTTTCCATCCCTTTAAGCATGCTAAGCACCTCTTCCTCTTCAAAAGCCCTCTCCACCCAAGCGGCACTTGGCGGATCGATTGAATCGAAGATTGGTCCATCAACCTTAGGTCACCAAAGATATTGCTCCGTCAAAAGCTTGTCGTAGAAGTGAACAATGTGGTTCTTGATGGCAACTTTATCCATCAAAACAGTCTTCCAAGTGAAGCACCTCAATTGCATTGTTCCTTCTATGGGAATTAGCAACTTTATGGAAGAACTTGGTGCTCTTGTCCCCTTCCTTCAACCAAAGGGCCCAAGATTTTTGTCTCCAAGAAATCTCCTCCATAGGTGTGATTTTTTCCAGCTCAGCCACCACAACCATTTTCTTTACCTTGTCATCTTCCGAGAGAGCCCCGACCACTTCTTTATCATCTAGTTGTTGGAGCTCCCAAAAAAAGGGAGTCACTGGTCATCCAAGGTCTCAAATACTTCCAAATTTCATTTTCTTAGATTGTTTTTCAAAGCTTTGAGCTTCCCAGCCAACACAAAACTAAGGGTTCCCATGAGTTGATAAAAGGCCCTCTCACTTTCTCCGTGAACCCGTCGACCTTCAACTACATATTCTCGTACTTAAAATATCGCCGCCCCCCGTGAAAACCCTCGCAATCCAATAAAAGGGGAAAGTGATAAAAACAAATCCTAGAGAGCCTTCTTTGGCAAAGATTAGGAAAGTGAACCTCCCATAAGTCTGCCAACCTAAACCAAGACCTCTCATTAGACCAGGTGAAATCTTCCCCCGCCAAAGGTAGATTGATCAAATCCAGCTCAAAAATCAACACTGAAAAGTCAACCATGGGTGCACACATGCGATCGTTCGCTTGGGAAACAAGTGACGTTAAAGTCACCTTCAATGCACTACAGGATATCCACCCAACTAGTCAACATTAGGCCCGTAAACTCATACGAATCCCAAACTGAAACCATCTCTTACATTCAAGAAAGAGCAAGTTACAGAATATTCACCGAAAAAATCCTCAACCAAATTAACTGCTATCTTATCCCACAATACCAAGATAATCCCCGAGGCACCATTGGAGGCAAGAGAGGTGCAACCCACATAAAGACAACTCCACGAGCTTCTTATTAGGTGCCGGTCAATAGCCTTAAACTTTGTAACCTGCAAGCATATCAAATCTGCCTTCCATTCTCGTAATAAGTTCTTCAATCTAAGATGCTTGGTTAGGTCATTTAGTCCCCAAACATTCCATGAAAGAATCTTAGGCTTCAGGGGATGCCGAGTGTCACCCTATCATTGTTTCTTCCCCAACTCGCATTCCCGTCCCTTGCGTCGTAGTTTATGGAACAAGCAAGCCATTAAAGCTCTCTATCCTTTTTGGCAGCAGATTTGGCAAGATGTGGTTGTCATGCTTCTATGGCCGTGAGAAGAGGTTTTAATTGGTCCTCAAAGCCTTCGCATGAATCACAAGACAGTGACGCATTTTTTCCACTTTTTGTAAGACCCAATCAAAATTAATCCCAACCCATGTAGGCGTTAGTGGTAATGAACATAAAGGGCTAGTAGGTATGTCACCGAAATCCCCCAACTCCATGTCAACTTTAGGTTCCTTAATAGCCAACTGTAAATCAGACCCAACAGAAAACTCATCTTCCGAGAGCACCCCTTCATTCAATACCTCATCATCCTCTTCTGAAACTGTGCACAAGACCCATAAGAGATTCTCAAAACTGCAACATGGAGGAAGAAGGCCTTGTGCCTTGAAAAGGAACTCTGAAGACTGGGAAGAACCAGTTTGCAGTTGAGAAGCATCATGGCCTTCAAGCAGGGGCAACCTAGAGGAGGGCAAAGCCTCCTCACATAGGGCAACGCCTCCTAACATATCATTGGCTCTTTCTATGACGCCGGCGAGCTTCCAGTGGTCAGGGAACAAGCAGTGGCACCTAGAGAATCATCCTAACCTTCGAACTGAGGCAGCCTAGTGGAAGGGGGCGTTTCCTCACAGTCCATTGGCCCTTTATGTGCCGTCGGCAAGCTCTCGGAGGCCTGGGAAGAGGCTGCGACACCCATCTTGACCAAACCAACCGACGCCTCTAGCTATGAGAGATTGTGGGTGTCTTCGACGCTAAGGGGTTGACCCTAGAGGGGACCATAGCATTGTCGGCGAATGGCGAAGGGTTCTGCATCGCCAGAGTGGCAGTCAGGGTGACCGCCCTAGGGCACTCGAGGCCAAGGCGTATCCTTGTCTAGCCAAACAGAAACGTTGGGCTTGCTGGGCTCTACCCATTCCATGTGAGCTTCCTTGTGCAGGAGCTGAGGGCATACAGGCCACAATGAATTCTGGCCCAATCTAGTAAAATCCTTCTCCAGAAAAGTCCCCCTCGACCCTCCCTTTCCATCATACATAACCATGCAAAGACCTTGATTGACTTTCTTCATTAACACCAATATTTCCTCTAATACCCCAAATAGACGAGATCTGACAGCCCACAGAACGCGTTCCACCTCCCCCTAGCTTCGTACACACGACAGGAGACGTCCCACTACCCATCAGATAATTGGGTACACTTGCAGCTCTTGTATCTATGTCCAACGGTGCCTTGATAGAGCTACCATGCACTCTGGTATCCCTTCCCTAAACAATCTTCGAATCATATAATCTTTCAAAAAATCTAACTACATTTCACTTCCCAATCATGCACATCTCTCACAAATTCATCATTCCATTGAAGATTATTAATTCAAAAAAAAAAAAAGGAATCAGCCACTGGGGCATACTAGTCCCTAGCAATCCTAAAAGGAAAGGAAAATTTTTCTCAAGGGCCGAATCCCCACAACATATATCATGCCAAAAATGTATCATTGTCCCATCCCCCACCTTAAATTTAAAATGATTGGCAAACTCCCCCCAACCCATCTGAATGGACATCCACCACCCCATACACTCCTCTTACTTTATTAGAACACTAACTCCCCCACATTCTCCCATATTTAACATCAACAACATTTTTCCATAATGCATCCCTCTCAATATGATATCTCCATAGCCATTTCCCAAGAAAAGCTTTGTGAAAAAGCCTCAAATTTCACACCTCCAAACCTCCACACGAAATCTTGAGACATTTTATTCCAACTTACCAAGTGAAACTTTCTTTTCTCCCATTTACCTCCCCACAAGAAACTCCGAAAAATCCTCTCAATTCTATTTGCCACCCCTACAGGCATAGAAAAAGAGAGAATGTGTAGGAAGATTATATAACGTATTCTTAATTACGGAAAAGAGAGAAAATATGTAGGAAGATTATACAATGTATTCTTAATCAAAGTAATTCTTCACCCTTTAGACAAATATAACTTTTTCCAACCAGCTAACCCCCTCTCAATCTTCTCGATCAGTCCCATATCAAAATAGATTTTTGAGGAACACCCAAGGGAAGACCAAGATACTTCAAAGGCAACGAAGATATCTTACATCCCAAAATATTAACCAAATCTGAAATATTCGAAAACTGGAACAATTTTAGACTAAGTTAATTCTAAGAACTTGTTTACTTATAAAAAAAACAAAAAAAGTTAATTCTAAGACCCGATACAACATCAAAACATAACAAAAAGGCGCTCAAAGAACAAAGGTGGTCTCGATTGGTATCACTAAAAATGAAAGCGTTGTCAGCAAAAAGAAGATGTAAGACTTTTAAGCTACTCCGAGACTTATCTCCCATCACAAAATTCGACAAGAAACTTTCACCGCTGCTTCAAACATCCTACTCATAGCATCGACAACTAGAATAAAAAGAAAATGAGATAACGGATCTCCTTGTCTCAAGCCACTTGAACTATTAAAGAATCCAACAGGGGTGCCATTCACCAAAATGGAAAATCTTGGCGTCGAAATAGAATGCTCGATCCACAAATGCCACTTCTCTCCAAAACCAATCTTGGTAATAATATCTCCAATTAATTAAAAAAAAATGTTTCTGTAACTTCAAAAAAAAAAAGCACATGAACTTCATTTTCAAAATCAACAATTGTGCTGGAGCCTTAAGAGGAAAGTATTAAAACAAATAGGAAATACTTGATTACTAGAATCGAATGTGTGTAATATCTGCAGAGATATTTTTTTATTGGCACTGGGTGTCCAAGAGCAGTGTCTTGACTAATCGCGAGAGTATACAGGCCCTCGACAAGGAGTTTTCCGCAGGTGCACCTCTGGTAATTTAAAGGAAAAATCTCCCAGTCTGATGACTCCTAGAAGTTGTTTGCACCTAGGGAGATTTGAACCTTAAACCTGGTAGGAGCATACTCCCAAACCCAAGGCCTTTACCACTTGAACCAATCCCTAAGGGTTATATTTGTAGAGATATTTGAAGGCACTGAATCATTTAAAGGGGTACCAACTCAATGTATCGAACTAGTTTGCTCTCACTTTCATCTAATCTTCGTGCAAAATTATTTCACATAGCTAATAATAATAATAAGAATAATAAGAATAATAATAATAAAATAAGGAAAAGGCACAGATTGCGTAAGAGTGATGCACATAATTAATCTAACCTGTTGAACCTTGACTCTAGCTCAGCTCGGATATCAACTGTCAGTGGTACAGTTTGACCACCATCATTGCACAGAATATTTGTGCTTCTAGAAATGATGCTTTCTGGAGCACCTTTAGAAAAAATAATTTGCTTCTGCTTTCGGCTACACAGGACACTCATCATTTTGCGATCCCGAGAAAAATCCAAAACAGAAATCTGCAAATACCATAATCTTAAGCTTACATCAATGGATGACAAGAAAATTAATTCAGTACACGAACGCCCTATTATAAAAATATTATGTATCGCAATGTATGTTTCAAGAGAATGTTTTTTTTTTTTTTTTATAAGTATGTTTCAAGAGAATGTGAAACCGATTTTTGACAAGATGAATTTTATTCATAATAATAATAAAAAAAAAGAGTACATGGGAGGGGGGGAGGGGCACATTAAAATAGACCTAATTAGAGCAAAAGAAAAGAGCAAGAAAATCCTCAAAACTAATGCTTGAGAGACATGGTGCTTCAATCAACCTCTTATTCAAAATAAATCCAATTTATGGAATTCAATAACATGTAAGACAAAAATTTCTACCAACAGCAGTCGTATACAAACTAAAAGCACCAAGAAATTCTGAAAAACCAAAATATAAACCCAAATTATGAACTCCTGAGAGTTAAAAGTTCACCTTCAAGTTTAAACTCAAGCCCCAATATGTTCGTAATAGAAAATATAAGGACTAAATTAGACGTTACCCAAATACCGATAATCATTCAATACTTGGGATGATCCAGCCTGCTTTGAGCATGATAACTTAAAAATATCTTGTTATCTCTTATTCCCTTTCCTCAATAGATATCATGCATTATTCATTTAAAACTCATTATTACATTGTCTCAATGGTCTAATGAAGCAGTCCAGTATAGATTAAAATAAAACCCAACTTAAAAGTTGGTGATGCTCATTTCACACCCAAACAATAGGACGAAAAGGCCTCCACATGTGATGTAGTTACAATATTCTATCTTCTAATGCTCTTCGAATATTTTCTGTACAGAGATATCAGGCCACAATATGCATAATGTGCGTAATGTTAGGGAGTGGCTAATATAGGATGTGTGATCTCTTTGCTGCCTATGAAGTACCTTGGCCTCCCCATTGGAAGCATCATTCAAATCCAAGACTATTTGGGATGAGATGTTAGAGAAAATAGAGTATAGACTGGCTGGGTGGAAACGGGTGTATTTATCTAAAGGGGGTCAGATTACACCAATAAAAATTACCCTCTCAAACCTTCCCACTTATTTCTTGTCATTATTTACTCTCCCACTAGTGTTGCCTCGTGGATTGAGAAGCTTCAACAAGATTTTCTGTGGGGATGACTTGGAGATGAGTTTAAATTCCATTTAGTTGGGTGGGACAAAGTGTGCTCTCCCTTGAGGGGTGGTGGATTGAGGGTTCATAATGTGAGGGCCTTCAATAAGGCTCTCCTTGGGAAGTGGCTATGGAGATATAATTATGAGAGGGAAGCCTTATAGAAGATGGTGATTGATACTTAGTATCGAAGTATAAGGGGAGTTTGGTGCTCTAAATAAGTTAAGGAGGCATATGGGGTGGGTTTATGGAAGTATATTTGGAAAGGTTGGTGGTCTTTCTCTAGCAACACTAGGCTATATATGGGGGATGACAATAGAATCAGTTTTTGGCATGACGTTTGGGTTAGAGATATGGCTCTTAAGGATGTCTACCCCTCTATTTTCAGAACTGAAGGGGAAAAAGATACTGTGGGGGCTGACTCGTGGGATATTAATAATGGTGCGTAGCAATGGAATGTTAGTTTAATTCGGGAGGCCCATTATTGGAAAGTAGGACTTATGCTAGAGTTCATTTACTTGTTATACAACATTAGTCTTCTTGTTACAGCGGAGGATAAATTGGAGTGGCGGTCATCCAGGAAAGGAAACTTTTATGTACGCTCCTTTTATGAGACCCTTACTGCTCAAGATAAGAATCACTTCCCTTAGAAGAACATTTGGTGGAGTAAAGAACCTACAAAGGCTGCTTTTTTTGCTTGGAAAAGAGCTTTAGGGTAGATACTGAGTGTTGATAATTTAAGAAAATGTGAGCTTGTCATCATTAGGCTTGTTCATCCGAGCTGGGTTTTGCCCGGTCCGATTTTGAAATTTTCTTTATTTTCAACTAGTTTTGACACTTTCACGTAAGAGATTTAAAAAAATTACTCATCCTTCGAACCTGAATTCCCAAATCTGGAACCCAAATGAACAAGCCTAGTTATCATCAACTGATGCTGTATGCGCACAAATAGTGGTGAAATTGTGGATCATCTACTTCTACATTGAGAGTTTGTAAGGGCCATATGAAATTATTTTTCAGCAAGTGGGATTAGCATGGGTTATGTCGGGAATGGTGGTTGAACTACTAGCAAGCTGGAGAGATTCAGCCTCATACGGAGAGGGCTATTATCCCAGGTTAGTGTGCTAAGTCTACTCCAAAGGAACCATCCAATACAACAAACGCATTCCCATCTAAACCAAGAGATTCCTTCTCTCCTAAAGTGTCCCAAAACCACATTTCTCAAAGCCAGCCGAAGACACAGAAAGAAATACCGATTATCCACGGTCAGAATCCAAACGAATCAAATACTAAGGAATATGGAATAGAAGCACTGCATTCCCCATACAAATTGGCGGACGCCTAACCAACAAATCTTGGGGACACCACAGATTGCAGTTGTCTAGAAGATAGCTCCCAATTGTTCTTTTTTTTTTTATTTATAAATAAAAATATTATATATATCAATAAGAGTAAACAAGTACACTATATGTATATAACAAAACACATAACCCATACTAGAGAGCTCCTAATGACCCAAAAAACCTGAGCAAAACTACCCAAAATACCTCAAGCCCAAGTTGGAATACAACACACCTCCCCAACCCCAACCCATGGTTCCCATAAACTAATAACCATCTAAAACACCCTCAAAGAGAACGTCCTCATAATACCCTCCCTTTAGTCTTCCATCGACTTGAGCTATTGCCCTTCACATCATAGTTAATTCCTCAAGAAAAACGCTGCAACTCCTTGCTTTTCTTAAATCTTGATTTGATATCACGAGAGTGGCTCGCCTCAATCCCAATAAGTAGTGTGTTATATTGGTCTTCACATCCTCCATGTGAGAGTCTCACGACATGCTAAATCTCATTAAACTTTTGCAAAACCCAATCTAGTGATGACCCAGCTGTATTGTTTAGCGGAGGAAGAGATACCAAGGGGACAATAACTTCTCCTGACATAGATCCCAATGACAAACAATTATTCAAATCTTGTGCCCCTTATTCAACTACATTGGTACTCTCCCAACATAGATCCCAACGACAAACCCAATTGTATTTTTTGATGTATCTAGAGAGACAAAAAAAAAGATAGAAGTTTCGAGAATCGTAAACGCTTCTTGGCAGAGTTTAAGAGTTTTTTTCTAGAAGACGTTATTTATGTGGGGTATTGCTTTAGATTTAAATGGTCTTAGTTTCCATAACTTCCTTGTAACCATTTCTAGTTCCTAAATACGTGTAATCACATGTATACCTCTTGTGCACTTGCGCTGTGCCTATCTTTAAATCAATAAAATATCTTCTTGTCAAAAAAAAAAAAAAAATGCCAGGCCACAAGGTAATTGGGGTATTTCAACTTGGTTGATATAGAGGTACGTACATGTGTGTTTTTAAACTATAGTTATGGGCTCTTTTTAAGGAAGATAAACTCTTTTTTTTTTTTATCGGTATTTAAACTTTATTATTAAGCAATGAACGCACTACCCAAGTATGCAGAAAATATAAAAGAGACAGAACGAGTCAAAAAGAGTAAAGCTATATATTATGTCTGTGGGAAGACTTTACAAAACAAACCTTTTTAAATTGGTTCTCCCAATAATGATTACAGTATGATGCACGCTCGTGCCTGCTCAGCATATTCAGAGCAGAAGGCATAGAGTCAAAACCAGGTAGACCTACCTGAAAACGTGAGGGTAACATAATAAAATTGCATCTTGAAAAAAGAATTGTGTGACAAAAGGTATACAGAAGAGAAGTAAGAAAATAAGCAAAAAAGCCACCATCACCAGTATTTAGGACAGCTATATATCTCTAATAAGAAGATATATGAAACCAACCTTTTCGGCCAGAACCCGGAGGGCTACTTCAGTTGACTCGCCAATTTTTTCATAGTTTCCCTTGTCTGGATTATATTGTAAGATAGACTCATTACAAAGGGCTGAACACATTGCTATGTGGAGAATACAAGGTAATTGAGCTGGAAAATCAAGCTGCAAAACAACCCAAAAATAATATTGATGTACCCCGAAATGGTAGATCCTGAATGAAGACATGAACTACATATTTCTAGACTCATTTCTAAAACTCAAACAACATTATATTTCTTTTTAATAAAATTTGGCTCAACTAAGATTATGCTTGTGAACGAAGCTCACATGAGCTCAACTTCTCTACGTACAATTCTATGGAGAAATGAAGTTTGCAACCAGCAATTAAATTAACGTTGATGTAAATGTGTTGCAGAATATGCAAAATAAGATACCTGAGTCCCGGTGCTGTCAAAAATAATTCCTTCTGGGGCATATGTTGTCCCACTGACATCAAATTCAGAGATCACAGGGCCATGCTCTAAAGAATGAACCACACATATCTGGCCAGACAGAGTAGCAGAGGATGAATTTTCTTTTAAGAGGCAGTAACTAAGGTAATTTCAATTGTAAAAATATTTTAAAAAAAAAAAAATATTTCAGTCTGTAATAGCATGTGGATGGTCATAGGGGCATTATCTTTTATCCGAATCACAACGTCAAAGCTCAAATTTCCTCTCTGAAAGAGGAGGAAAATTCCGTAAATTCCAAAATACATGAGGAAAACAGAGAAATAATGTCTGTCATATTGCATGGTCACAAGTATTTCTCATCCTGCGTCTCAGAGCATTTATTGGTGTGCTCATAAATAGAGAGGCCCACATAAGTATTGGTGTGCTCATAAATATGGCAAGTATTTATATGCATGTCTTGCACAGAGCATCTTACTGTTTTGTATGCATGTTGATACGTATGTGCATGTGTGTAGGTAGAATAATTCACTACTCAATCTTCAGCAAAAAAATAATAATAATAATACTAATAATGAAAATACAAAAGAAAAAAACAAATTCATTATTGTAAGGATAATCCACTACAATGACGGCAAATTACAGCCTTATGTAATGAGAGAAGGTAGATTGAGCATTTCCAAAGCAAATAATAATTTCTTCATTTATCCCAACTGAATATTTCAGAAAACTCTCTTAGCAAGCTTATTCTCCCGGTTACTGAAAGTCTGCACTCCAGTCAGTCTTTTTTTTACAAGTCAGCTAAAAGACCCCTAAGGGTTGGCTCAAGTGGTAAAGGCCTAAAACTTGGGGGTATGCACCGCCTAAGTCTAAGGTTCAAAATTCCTTGGGGGCAAACAATTTCTAGGGCCATCAGATTGGGGAATTTTTCTCTTGAATTACCCGAAATGCACTTGTGGGAAACTCCTTACCGAGGGTCTGTGCACCCTTGGGATTAGTCGGGAAGCTGATCTTGGACACCCGGTACCAATCAAAAAAAAAAAAGATTTGCTGCTGAGCTTTCATCAAATTCTAATATATCACTGTTAGGAAAAACATGTGTGTCCACACACTAACACACCCACAGGATTCCAAACAACCACTTAGTCTGCAGCTCAGCAGACTTGGCATATAATTGAAGAAAATGGAATGAAATTGAATGCATGAGAGCTATTCATTGTCTGTTAAGAAGATAACATGCTGCCAGCAAAGGAAATTAAAATACAAATTGCATGGTTAAAGCTTCTCCACCTAGCGTTCATGCAAGCAAAAAACCTATGCAGCGAGGAAGAAATAAGAATGTCCATGTGAGATACATTAAATCTATTTTTTTTTATATAACTAAGATACATTAAATCTAGTAAGTACAGAACAAGAAATTCATCGTTACCACAAAATGACACTATATGATAGCAGAAAGTAGTTAATAGAAAGATAGGCTTTGAAAGACAAAAGGTAAAAAAAAAAAATTTAAGGTGCTCCAATTAAACGGTGCAGGGGCTTTTATGTGTTCAATTTCTTTGTCTGAGGAGAATCACCTTTGATACAGACATCATATTAGTAGTAAGAGTTCCAGTCTTGTCGCTGCAAATTACTGTAGTGCAGCCTAAGGTCTCAACAGATGGCAATGATCGTACAACAGCATTCAACCGAGCCATTCGCTTTGTACCAAGAGCCAAACATCTACAGTATGAGTTGAGAAAAACAGAGTGAAGCAGAATATTGGAAACACATAATCAGTCCCATTAGATAAGATGCATTCTGAACTGCTAAAAAATACAAACTAAATAAGCCCTCAAACAGCCACATGAAAAAAAAAAAAGAACATCTGCGATTAATCAAATTGAGTGAAGCAGAAAAATGGAAATACATATCAAACCTATTATATAAGATGCATGCTGAATACAAAACAAAATAAGTCATCAACCAGCCACATAGAAAAGAAGAAGTAACACCACAGCATTCATCAAGTCCAGGTATGTTTATAAATATGTGCAAACTGTCCCATAAGGGGAAGGAAAGAAAAAAAGGGGCGGGGGGAGGAACAATCAGACATGCCATTCAACATACTCTAGTATGGAACATGGTTATAATTTTTTATATAAAAAGCAAAAACAAAAGTCAAAAGCATATAGAACTTGAATCAAAGAACCAAAGAAGAAAAGATTTTGTATTTTCAACAATTTAAAACATATAATATTTACCTATAAAAACATTTAAAACATACAATCACAATATAGAGAAAGAGGGATAGTAGTAAAAAAGAATTACAAGAATGTGTGTTAGTCTATGTAAACATTCACCCTTTGACACCTCAGGAACAAATTTTCTTAACTTCCTATACCAATTGATGCACTCTTCCGATAAGTGCTTTATTTTTCCTTTAGGTTCCAGCATCTCTTGCATTTATTTGGTATTGAGGCAGCTTTCACATCCACATGGGACGGACAATACTCCCAAGTCAGTGTGTGTTTCTTACATAAAGTTAAATTAACCTGTATGCTGTATCTACATCAGAATAGCGACTGGGAATTATTCATGTAAGATAAAGTAAAAGCACTCACGTTGTAACAACAGCAGGAAGCCCTTCAGGAATCGCTGCAACTGCAAGAGCAACTGCAATCTAGACAGAGACCCAAAAAAATCTTTAAAACATATTAAATTGGGTAATGTGTGAGACTTTTTATTTAGTTCTGAGTCCCAAATCCAAACATATTGACCAACTCCAATTAAAAACAACCAAAGGCCTCAAAATTTAAGGGAAATGCCGAGTAAAATGAAGATCAACATGCCTAATTATCTGACAGCTATCAAGAGATTCATAGCACCTACACATCTTTTGTGAAGAAAAGCTTTCATGCCAAGCTAAATTATAGAAAATTAATCCAATCTGAATCAAAATGACCGTCAGCCTGAATTTTTCTTTTGATAGCTCGGATGATTTTATTAATAAGCACGGATGATTTTATTAATAAGCACAAAGGTGCAACCCAAGTACAAAAGTAGTATACATGAGATACCTATGTTGTAGAAGAAAAGATTCAAGAAAATCATGTAAACTATGTCCATTAAAGTTGAGACACCAAAAAAAACTTTTATTGCAAAAGCTAATAAAGAAGAGCCTTGTTCATGAAAAATTACCTTAAAGTAATGAATTGCACCACGCAGGAACCCTCCGTGAGCAGGGTCACGAAAGTGACCAATATTTACAAGCCATACAAGTATACAAATCCCTGCAATAACCTAATAAAATGACCATTGTTAATATTTTATCAAATAGAAACTAGTGACTGAACCATAAACTCAAACAAGATTTAAATATATGCGATAAGAGAATGTCAGGGAATCGCAAAACTCTTTTTATACAGGAAACCCGTGATACTTTTTTTGACAAGTAATAAAAGAAATTTTATTCCAAGTAAATAGGTATGGCCCAAGAACACAGGCAGTATACAACTGAGAAACACCTATTTACTAGCTGAATCTGAAAAAAACTCGATCAAAGCATTACAATCATTCTCATTCCATACAAGATTTTTCACCCAAAAGCAAAATGTGCTATGAAAAAACTCCCTAATTTCCCCTAATGAACGTTCACAATTATCAAAAACATCTCCCATGATACTTGTAAGAAAGAATGACAATCCCATAGTTAAAAAAACAGTATAGAGTATTAATTGCTAACGAACTGATATCCTCAGAAAGCACATTAGAACACTTTGCCACTCAGCAACATAAATCCAGTAGAAGCCTGATATAGGTCCAAGAAGATGCAGATGACCAAAACAGTATCAGGTCAATGATGAGAAAAGCAAAAGCTCAGCCACAACCCAGATTGTACACACCACACACCATACACATCCTCCATGATACCCATATATCAATGCCCCTGAACATATTGAAGACTGAAGATTGAAGAAATTTTTTATGATCAGTAACAATTGAAGACAATATGCAATCACCTTGGCCAAAAAAGTACCAAATTCATCCAGCTTCTTTTTCAATGGTGTCACTTCCTGCAAACAATTGTGGTATAAGCGACTAGATTGTTCAAATACAGCTCACATTTAAATAGGAGTTCAATCACATTATTGTTCTAGTAAGAATGCTTTGATATCTTTTTTTTGATAAGTAATAAAATTTTATTCATCGAATGCAATAGGCGAAGCCCATGTATACAGGAATTATACAAAAGATCGAATGCCTCGATATCATCATGCATGGGAAGTCAAATATGGAAATGCCCATTTTGTAATTACATGAAAAAAATTCTAGACCCGCAAACAAGGTCAATCAGGTGGTCAAGATATCAATTCAAACATCAACAGCTACATCAGAATTGATATTGAGAGGAAGCCATAAATACACCTTATATTTGTCCCCAAGTTTTAATCTATCTGTGTCCAGATTACATAATTTTGTTGAATCTTTCTGTTAATGCCGTCAATTTGTACGGTACCCATTTACCAACTAAAGAACAGCTGATAGCCATATTGTGTCTCTGTTGTAGAACGACATGCATAAATGACGGGAAGAATGATATTGGCAATAGATTTTTTTCTATAAATACACAACTACAGAAGAAAATAAGCAGTACATGTGCAAACAAAATACCTGGAAAAAATGATACAAAATACAGTCTAAAGCAGATGTTATAAAGAGCTTACATCTTCTGTTTGCAACATTGAATCACGTATGCTGCCCATTGCTGTGTTTGTACCAACTCCTACCACAACAGCTCTTGCCCTACCAGCAACCACTACAGTACCCTGGTGGTCAAAATATGCAGGAACCTTTTTATTGCTAACAAATTTAACATCAGCAGCTTTTGAAGAAAACAGCAGAAAACTATAAAAAATGAAAAAAAAAAACCCAAAAAAACTCTTCTAGTGATAAGATTTCAAAAATCAGCTCATACCAAAACAATATTCTGCAAAATTACGTTCTTACCAACTTTAGGCACATAACCATATTAAAACCAAAGCAGTAATTTAAAAGAATAAAATGTAAGGACTGTACAAATAACAATAGAAGTAATTTTTTCAGATAAGTAAATCATAAGCGAAGCATACAATGGATAATTGAATGCTTGAAAGCAAGCTATCTGTGGGTGAAGAAACTAGATTTTAAACAGAAGCAAGCATGTATCAAAGGCTTTTAAGCACCAACTAACAAATAACAAATATGAAGAATCCTGATCTTTCAATTCTCAACTTGAGGTAAACGTGCTTTTCACCCATTAACATCCCCACACCATGCACACACAGATTCAAGATCATAGAAAAAATCATATGCTGCCAAAAGATAAAACAGATTACCACATGCTAATAAGGGAAAGACATTGCACACCATAATAGGAGAGAGACAGATTACACAAAAATGATAATGTACAATGGTATTGGCTACCTTGAAGTCCCTTACTAAGCAATAGGCTTAATTCTTCTTGCCCACAATTAAAATTAATTATTGTTACTCTTCTACTTACAAATAAACAAGCATCAGTACTAGTCATATAATATTAATGTAGATGAGAAATGCTAGATCATACATGTGCTAGACTACAATTACCTACACAGATGATCACCAAAACAAACCAGAACATCCAGAACTCAACTTGCAGCTGAATAGTCCATGCCTCCATGGATTGACAATGTAGGCTGTGAAATGTCAATCCCAAAAACTAGACCTGAAATTGATTTGAACTGTTGAAACACCTACTTCTCTCCTAACTGGATTAATCTCCATTAGTGCCTACCACGCAGTATGTGCCTAATTTGTGCAAAACTTAACTCTATTTTTATAATGAAATTGTGCTCTCATTAATAGTGCATAGGGCACGTCCCAAGTACACAATAAGTATGCAAAAAGATATATATTTATATATTTTTATAGGTAAACAATAAATATTATTAATAAAGATAAGCAAAGCAAAAGTACACAAGATGGTATACAAGAGGTAAGACTTATCTAGGTTGAAGTATTAGAAACTAGAAAGTCATGAAAATTTAGGCCATTACAATCTAAAGCCACGGCCCATAGAAATAAAGTACGGAAAAATAAGGTACGAAGTTCCTCTGGGTGACCGCTCCTTGTTTTCGAAAGTCCGATCATTGCGCTCTTACCAAATGCACCACATAATACAAATTGGGATCATCTTCCACATAGCCTTGATTTGTGGGACTCCTCTTAGAAGTGTCCAACTAGCCAATAAATCCACCAGTTGCAGGCATTACAAAAGCTAACTCAACTCGGCCAAATACTTCCATCCACAAAGCTCTAGTTATCTCGCAATGTAACAATAGGTGGTCCACTGTCTCGCCAGATCTCTTGCATAGGCAACACCAGTCTAGAATGACTATCCAACACTTTCTCAAATTGTCGATAGTCAGGATCTTCCCCTAGGCTGATGTCCATGCAAAGAATGCCACTTTCGGAGGCATCTTATTCCTCCAAATTTTGCTCCATGGGAATTGAGTGTTTGCTATCGGGATAAGGGACTTGTAAAAGGAGCGAGCTGAGAAGGTACCCTTATCCGCAGGGAACCACCACAACCTATCAACTTCCTGATTATTCGGCTTTACAAAGTATAATAAGCTGAAGAAAGTCTCGAAACTGTCAACTTCTCAGTCTTGCGCCGCTCTACTAAAGATAACATTACATTGTCATCTTCTCAATCTTGCTCTTTATTTGATAGGTAATAAGAATTTTATTCATGTAAATAGGCAAAACCAATTACACAGAAAGTGTACAAGAGATAATACCTAATTACAAACTAGAAAAAAAAAAAGCTAGGACAAGACATTATAAGAATTCTCTTCCCTTACAAGATTTTGCACCAAAAACTGAGAGTACTAAAGAAAAAAATCCCTACAAAAGCACCTGACCAAGTTTATGGAGGCATTTTATTCTTATCCCTTTACTCTTTTCCCTTCTAATTCCTCTCTTTGGCTTTATCTCCTCTTGTTTCTTCTCGTGTTTGCTTCTGTTTTTCCTTCTCTTTTCTGGCATTTGTTCTCAATGGAGCATAGTGTTTAAATTAAAGCAGAAGGGGGGGCAGACTCTTTATGTTTAGCTAAGAGGTGTAGAAAGTACTCAAAGGCCATGTTCTTCAGTAGAGAGGTGGTTGTTTGGTTGTCGAAGACTATCAAGGAAATTTTTAAGTCTTCGGGAAACAAAATACTTTTTCAATCCAAAAGAGAGGGTAACAGAGTTTTCTTACTTCAACCTAGCCATAACTTTCATGGTAGGTTTCTGAAACCCTATGAGTTAGGTTCAGGAAAAGGTTGGGGCATTATCATTATTCCCGAAGGCAAAAAGGGCAATGGCTAGATTAGTTTTGCAAGAATGGTGAGAAATCTTTTAGCTTCAAATTCCTCTATGCCTGTCTCTAAACACAGAGGTGGTTCTTCCAGTAGGTATGTCTCGAGTAAGTCTTTTCAGTCAAATGAAGCCCTTTCTTCCCGCAAGGCTCCTTTTTTGTCTGCTCTCATGGCTCCTGCGAGCTCGATTAAGTTTGAAAGGTCCTTCCTTGACTACAACCACCTCTAAAAGGTTCAAGCCCACTTCGTCGACGGCACTGATGACTATTCCACCTCCACAGAATTCGTCGACAGTGATTGGCGAGCCTTCCTGGAGCATTCCAACGGTGCCCGATGGTTCAGTTTCCTTGGAATCTGGATCTATCCCTCTTGAGACGAACTCTCTCCCTCAACCCATTACTGCGATGAACTCAACGAAGGTTACTCTTTCATAGAAACTTCCAATAATGGTTAGTGAACCTCCTGGGGGTTGTTCTTTGGCGATTTAGCCATTAGAGAAGATGTGACCCTGCTAGGGTCGAGGATCTTTCAAACTCCGACAACTCTCGAGATTCCTAGGATTCGAGCCCTATTTTCTCACTTAAAACTGGGTTCTCAAATTTAGTAAGCTTAGAAGATCAATGGTTAAAATTTACTTAAGACAAACCAACCAGCAAAAAAATGCAGCATTACTAGGAACTTTTGATTTTTAGATGCACTTACAAGGAAAAGTGGATTTATACCCTTGTAGCTCAACACTTTGTAGTAGGATTTTACTGAAAAAGTGGATTTAGAATCATGAACTCACAGCAGCTTATCCTCCTTAGAATAATCAAGTTTCATATCATAAAACTTAGCAAAGAAATATAATGCTTCACAAAGCTCCCAATCCTGTAAATCCCTATTAAACTCCACTTTGCAATGAAGCAAATTGTTTAAAATCTGAAACGATTCAGCCACTGCAGCCCCTTTATTTCTAACCATCTGGAAAAGATTAGGATAACTAACTTTAAGAGCTGAAGTCCCGCACCAAACGTCATGCCAAAAAAGAGTAGTTCTCCTATCCCCCACTTTATATCTAATGTTATTGACAAAATCCCCCCAACCCAATCAAATAGATTTCCATAAACTCATCCCAAAAACCCATTTAGCTTCATTTGTACTCCCCCACATTCTTCCATATTTTGCATCCACAATCTTCCTACAAATGTAAATTTCATAAATCTACAAGTGTTATGCAACCAAAGCCTCCCGGCAATAGGATTAAAAAAATAAATGATAGGGTTAGTTCCTGCCAAAATATGATGTTAGAACTATCAATAGACCTACCGATCTCATTGAACAGCATCCTCCCCATAAACATGGGCTGGATATGTCCAACTGTTTATGACGCAAGTGCTTCTAAGGGTCTGCCCCACTAATCAAACAAAATGTGCTTAGGGCCACACCCATATACAACCTTTCAACACACGTTCCCTTATGGTTAGGTAATTCTTTGTAAATTTCTTGTATATTTTGGCACACCCTTCGATTTCTAATATATTTAAATTACTTATTAAAAAATACTTATCCACCTCCTTTTTGAAAACCATCAGCAATTCCCTAAGTTGGCTAAAACCCAAATAACCACTTTTGTCCTTATTGAGCTGCTCACTTTCAACATCCTAATTCTGTACCCCTTTGCTGAAAATTGGATTTTTTGCACATTTTGAGCCACATCAAACCTACCTTAAACAAACTACCAATGTTTGTCTCCCTTGGCACTGTTGACACCTTTGCGTATGCTAGTTTGACAACCAACGGGCATGTCTTCACTAGCTCAGGCAATTTACCAATCACACCATGCCATACACCCCATCATGGATCATTTGAATCCCAATCCATGTCTGGAAGAACACACCACATGTTAAAGTTCATATAAAAACCTTTATCCTACAAGACCTTGGTCCCTCTTACAGGACCATCAAAATACTATGATTATTGGAAGAACTTCCAGCTATAAAGGATGTGTTTCCAACCCTAGAGAACCCACAAATTCATTCAATCCTCCTAGCTGGATCATAGCTTCCACCCCCCCCCCCCAAAAAAAAAAACCTCCCACAAGCCAATTCACATTGATTCTTTCCGATGAAACTGCCAAAACTTTGCCTCAACTTCTTTCCACTATGAGCGGCACCAATACCCCTCCATTGCCAATAATTCCAACATCTTGGATTCAATGCATAACACAGGCATATATTGTACAAATATATATATTTATAGAGAGAAGGGGGGACGTAGCAGGCAAATGGTGAAAGAGGGCCAGGTGAAGAAACCAATCAGAAAAGCAATTACTATATACAACTATACTGTCAATTAATTGGAAATCCAAGTAAAGCAATGAAACTTTAATTCCAATTATGCTGTATTTTTGAAGACAGGTGTCATAAAGTGCCAAATATCCTCTATCTATACCATGAGTGAACGTCAAATATATTAATTGTGACAGCTCCATAATGCAAGAATATTTTAAATAGTTACCGAGAAGAGAATATTTGTCTTGTCTTGGTATACGACATTTGTTGCTCTGGTGGATTCAAGCTCTTTTTCCACAGAGCAGCTCTCACCTGTCAGTTAGCCATCATCAAATAAAAACTTCAAATGAACCAAAGTTTACATGTACATACAAACCTAACATAAAGCCATTTAGCTGTTTCTCTGAGAAGGAATGAATGAATATTTAATCCATGTATACCAGATATATGCCAGTATTTCTGACACAACCAATTCTTGAAATTACCCTCCTTAGCCTGACCTCATATAAAATAAATGGTAAAGGAGGATTACCTAGAAAAAGTAAAGTAAATGATAAGTTGAGAACTTATTAAAATTTTGTGCACTGATTTTTCAAAATTGAGCAATATTGTGGGACATTCCAAATGAAAACACTGGACAAATAATATGGTTCTTACTACAAATTTTCATAGTTTCATTGAAAAATTAAGCAATTGATAATATGACCAAATGCTATTAAAAACAACCAAAAGTTTCCCACAGAAAAAGGAAAAAAACACTATAATCTTTTTATTGGTTGAAAAAGCATAATATATTCAAATACAGTGTATCGATCTTTTTTTCAAGATATAACAAAATTAAACTAAACATAACATATACCGTAAAAAGTTGGTAGCAAGACCTATTTTCTTGAATCCCTAATAAAGCTTCTCATATTACTTCTTTTTTATTGGCACCAAGTGTCCAAGAACAAAGTCTCGACTAATCCCGGGGGAAGCTTCTCATATTTCAAATAATCTATCAACAAACCTCATTCCACAAATTTGATAGCAAAGTCCCCAAAAGGTGTCAAAGCATAATTAGAAAACAAGATACTCCATGGACCAGGTTGACAATGTAAGCAACTGCAACATTTTTTTTTCTTGTTTTGAATAAATCATCCCACGGGGAGGGGTGGGGGCAGTAAATAAGCTTCAATTTCCAGTTAACAAAGTAACCTTATTAAGTCAAAATGTGATATAGTAAACAGAAATACCTGTCAGAATTGCCTGATCAACACGCAATTGATTGCTTAGCATCTCGACCATCCTCATATCAGCTGGAACTTTGCATCCCACTATTCAGTTTACAGACCACAAAAAGGGGATAAGTCCTTTAATTTTTTGATAATTTATGTGCTGATATAAACCTATTTTGCGTACCACTAACTTCTACAATATCCCCTGGAACAAGCTCTGTTGCTGGAAGTATGGAGAAGCAACCTACAACAGAGAGTTTTTACATGTAACCCATTGAAAAGAAATGATATATTAAAAGACAAACTGGCAGGCCTCAAGCAATTCCACAAAGAAGTGTGAAAGACTGCTGCCATGGATGAGAGACAAGCAAAAAAAAAGTTTGGTCAAATTAGAAAACAATATCCGTATGCCTCTAAAACAATGTAAGACAAACAATAAGTCTTCCCAGTTTAAGCCAAAGCAATTCATCATTGCCAAAAATCCCAATCAATACGGCAAACATTTAGGCCTCGTTTGTTTTCACAAAACTTCTCAACTCAACTCATCTCATTTCATCTAACCATTACAATTTTTTCAAATTCTCATACAAAATAAAATAAACAATTCAATTTTTTCAAATTCCAAAATAAAAATAATATTAAAATAATATATTCTAATAATATTTTATTTAATTTTTAATTTCATCTCATCTCCAAAAACAAGCAAGGCCTTAATCATAATGTAAAGTTTCCAATGGCATAAATCACAAGAAAATGGTATACTATGATGTGATTTTGTAGTATGAAGCTTATATTTATGCTCTGAATAGAAGAAATGTTACAAAACAGAAATATATAATATATAAGATCCATCCAAATCATATTATCATATCATATATTCATACAATTGTTTCTTCCGCTATTTAATTTACCATTTCGAAGTACCGTTGCAATATCAGCTTGGTAGGCACGTAGCTCCTACAACAAAAGAAATAACTAGGGCTGTCAAAATGAGCTTAAGCTGCAGGTACAAATTTTAGATTAGTGAGGATTGAGGAAAACACTAGACAGACAAAATTACATTTTTTTTAATTCAGTAAACAAATTTATATTGATCAAAAGAGTAAACAAGAGTCCACGTATACAAGAAGAGCAACGCCTAAACATGCTAGTTTAGTGATACAAAGAATTCATGGAAGGTCATGCCATAAAAATCAATTACAATTGACCAATGAAGTAAGTATTGAAAAATAAGTTTCTAAACTCATCCATTGACACTCTTGATCTTCAAAACTTATTGCGATCCTCTCCCTCCAAATACACCACCATAGGCATGTTGGGACCATCTTCCATCTTAATTTGACAATTGCCTGAATGCCTCTCCAAGAAGCTAGGAGATCTCTTACCCTTCTCGACATCACCAAGCCAATCCCAACCGAGCAAAGACTTCATTCCACAAAATCATAGCAATCTCACAATGTAGTAGATGGTCAATGGACTCCTACTCTTCTTGCAAATATAACACCAATCCATGACCATGATTCGACGTTTCTTCAAATTGTCCAGAGTGAGGATCTTCCCCAAAGAAGCTGTCCATACAAAAAACGTTGCCTTTAGAGGTGCCTTTGTCTTCCAAATGCTCTTCCATAGGAATGGATTTGTGTTGTGCATGATCATAGCTTTGTAGAAAGAGCGGGTTGTGAATATCCCCTTCTTAGAGGGGAACCAGTAAATCTTGTCTTCACCTCTCCTTGACAAACTACTGGAGTACATGAGGTCAAAGAATGTTGAAAAAAAAAAATCAATTTTCCAATCTTTTGCACTCTGAGAAATGTAACCCACAATGCCTTATTGTCCATCTACCCTTCAGCCACACGTTCAGAAACTCAACAAAACTTGTAAACACCCAAGATTTTTTACGGGTTTAGATTTACCTAGTCAAAGAATCAAGTACTTACCAATATAAAAGATTCCATCTGTATAATTCACAGAGAGAGAGAGAGAAAAAAAAAACCTTAAGGCTAACCCCTCCATCACCCTTCACCCAAGGCACTTACCGGCGTCCCCCTTCACCTAAGACACCCCACCACAGCCACAAACAAGACGACGAACTCTAGCGTTTCTACTGAGGGCAATTCCAGCGTCATCCCTACCTCTGACGACCTGGAATTTCTCAAAATTCGCTAGATGTTGGGGAGATTTCTCAAAGGAGTCATCAACCATTGCACTTGTGCCTCCCCGGCACAGACAAGATCAACAAGCTCCAACAACTCCTTAAGGCCGCTCTAACGTGGACCCTCCTTCCGGCGAATAGTTTTAGAATCATTGAGGAGGTCTCTTAGAACGTCTTCCGAAGGATTTGTGCCTCCACTACCACAAACAGTATCGTCAGGCTCATGCTACGCCTCTAAGGACACTACGACGTCGATCCTCCCTCCAACGATCAAATTTTCTCAGGCAACCACTCCCTTGATTTCGCCAATGCAAAACTACATCAGATTTGCATGTTTTGGGAAATGATGCCTAAGATGACGAAGTGAGAGGAAGCTTGATGTTTTTGGAGATGATGTTGTGATTTGAGACTAGAGGATGATGATGCTACAGGTTTCAAGGCCTCAATAGCACTGGAAAAGGGCACTTCGATGCCATCACAAGTAGGGTCATCGGACGCCAACATCACTGTTCACACCGGTTTGTCGTTTATTGCCCTCAATCACCAGTTCAATAGTTTGTAAAAAAAAACAAGACCTAATTTGTTTTCAGAGATAAGATGAGATAAAAGTTAAAAAATTAATAAAATATTATTGTAATATATTTTTTTAAATATTAATTTTGTTTTGAAATTTAAAAAAGCTGTTTTAGAATTTGAAAAAGTCGAATTGTTTATTTTATTTTGTATGAAAATTTGAAAAATTATAATAATAAGTTTAAGATAAAATGAGATGAGATGAGATAGTTTGGGAAAACAAACAAGGCCTTAGTCTTATGGGAGGTTTAGGATAGGGAGGTGTGTTCTATTCCAATTCGGGCTTGATGTATTTTGAATAGATTTTTAATTTTTATGGGCTTTTAGAGTCATTTGGGGCTAGCTAGTATGGGCTAGGTATTTTCTTCTATACATTCAATGTACTTAGTTACTCCTACTGGTATATAATATGTTTACTTATTGTTGAAGACCAAGTCAAAGATATGATTGTTAAAGATCGAGTTAAGGAGGCTACAATTCAAAAAGAGCAGATTTGAAGATATGGCAAAGCAGTTTTGAAGATATGGTTGTCATGATTGAAGAGAGCATATTTGAATTAGATATGGCTGTTAGAGACCAAGTCAAGGAGAAGAGGAGCAAATTTGATCTTGGGAGTTATTTGAATTTTGAATTATTGTTCAGCTCTTGTATGTAAATTCGAATTTAGAATTATTGTTCAACTCTTGTATAATCCTATGTAATCCTCACGTTAAAGTGGTATGACAATAATATAGACTTCTTTCCAGAATTCTGAAACTTTACACTTATTAAAAAAAAAAGAATTCACAAAGCTCAACTTGCTAAGAACCATCATAGTATCTAGATAAGAAGCAAAGTTATCCCAAGAAGGGTTAGAAATTTATACTCAAATCATCACCTTTGTCTATTTACAATCCATTTTGATCACTCTAACATAACAAATTCAATGTTTGTTCCAAAAATGTAAAAAGAACAGTTGTGTGCGTGTGTATGTGAGAGAGAGAGAGAGAGAGAGTTAGTGGATTGTAAGGTCTCTTAATGTTATGATAGTTCAGACGACTTATACAAGTCTTGATTGACACATGGAGAACAACAGTATATAACTTGAACCAGCATTGACAGTAAACTTATCAGAGGAAGCTTTAGCTGTTGCTGATAGAAGTATCCTATGGACTAGGAAGTCTTCTCCAGATGTTTCCAAGTAATAATGCAGTGTAGTAAATGTGGTACTGCATGACTTACCTCAAGGGCCTTTTCAGCATTTGTTTCTGTTATTACTCCTACTGCAGCATTTGCAGCCAATATCATCAGGATAACCTGCACAAGGAGCAATATAAACAGAAAAAAAATTAAAACTGCAGACCATCTATCTTCAGATGCAAAAATGTCTAGCTGAATACACACATCATATTCATCCCATGTGATAGAGTCAAAGAATAGATAAATTCCCATCTTTCTCATCTTAAATGTCTAAAATTGTTGCGTGCGTAATGCACAATCAACTTCAACTAAGAGTCTTGACAAAGACTCTTGTCAGATCAGGGAACATGTCAAATCTTCAAGCTATTGCAAATATTCAAGAGCTCAAACTAATTGACTTCGTGTATAAAACTATATAACCAATATGAAGGTTGGAACCAAGAAAAAAGAACATGTTCCAAAAGCTGGACTCACTGAAGTGGTTGGAGGGGAAAGGTGAACATGCATCAAAGCACTACTCGATCATATTTCAGAAAATCCAAACAAGGAATCGGCTAACCAAATTCAAATCATAACATATCTTACGGAAGGCTCCAAAAACGCCGTTAGGCCTGTCTCTCCATTAATCAAAGCCAAAATGAATGAAACAAGTGCTGCAGCAATCAGTATCTTAACAAGCAAGTCGTCAAACTGTTTAAAAACTAATTTCCAGAAGGGCGCCCCTGCATGTACAAAATATATAAGATTTAGCTAGTAAGAAATTTTTATCTCTAGATAACTAAAGCACCCCAGGTGGGCCAAGAAGAAGGTTTGACTCTAAGGATAGCATGGTAACTTAAATGACCACACTTCCATTCTATAAACCTCTCATATACTTCGGATAATGGTAAAAAGGAAACTATTTACAAAATAATCAACATTAAGTTCTCATGCACACGGAAGAATATTTCAACGATTTGTAGGTTTGAGTATCTCCCAGCTGGTAGCCTATAGCCAGAGGGAATCATGTGAATTATAACAATCTCACTTTATCATTCTTCCCTTAACCTATTTACAAGAATTTAAGTTTCCACTGTTTCACTTGTTTTTTAAAGTATTCAAATTGATAAGGAGTTGTGAGTAAGATAAAAATATAGGGGTGCGACAAGATCTGGGGAAGATAGACCATATATAATGTAAATAGAAAATTCACATAAATCCTAAGGAAGGAAATAGCAGAAACGATACAGAAACAATGCATAGCTTAACTTTAAATATATTTAGATGGAAAGGGGGCTGTGGAAGAAGGATAAGCATGGTGCACTTACTTCTCTCTTCAGGCAGTACTGTAGACCATGAGTGAATCATGCAACCACAGAGAGAGGAAAAAAAAGCATTAGGTAAAAAGGGTAATAAATACAGATTTCAGGCATGGCTTATTACACAACTGCAACTTAAGGCCCGGTTTGGATTGGGAACTCTTATCAACTCATTTTCGTTTCATCATTATACTTTTATAATTTTTTATATAAAATATAAATTTCTATACACTTTTTTCAAATCTCAATACACATTTTTTCAATCAAATCTCAATACACCTTTTTCAAATTCCAAAATAATAATAATATTAAAAAATAAACTAAATTCATCTCAACTCATCTCATCTCCGTATCCAAATGGAGCCTAAATTAGAACACATGAGGTCATAAACTCCTACACTCAGCTGACCAGTGCCCTGGTTCAGGTTACTGGTGATCAATAAAAAAATTTAGCCGTTTGTTTTAGTATAACTTGGGAACCACCGACATTAAAAAATGTTTTGCCTGGTTCCTGATACATGGAACACTAATCCAATTCTTATTACATGACATGCCACACAAAGAGAGAGAGCACATAAACCAAATGATTGTGATCGGAGCATGTTGCCATGTTGGATCTGAAAATGTCAGGAGATGAGCATTGGGAACGGAAGACGTACCATTTTTGCCATAAAGTCTAGCATGTTGCGCAACCTACCAAAAAAAAAAAAAACCTTCTATTGTAGAAAATAAATCCAAACCTTAAATTCAACCACAAATACGGACCAAATCTAAAATAAACAAAAGATTAAACTTCGATCACTAAACTAAAAAATTTCAGTGTACAAGAGACACGATTAAGTCTGGTTAGGAAACATATTTCTGCACACCTGATCTTCGCTAAGACCTTGGGCTGGGTCCACCCCGAATAAATCCAAGACCTGCCCCAAAACAAGACCGACAAAACAAAGTGTCAGAATTCCCCGAAAACTACTGGAATAGTAAGTCTAGAGGCCAATGTCACTAGCATGTTTCCACTTCAAGAAGACCGGATTCGCGTTCAAACAGTCGGAAACCGGTGAGAAGAACGAAAGATAAATAGAAATCCGAATCCAATGTTAATCGTGGGGAAGAAAGAAAGAGTGAGCAAGGACTTGAGTCCTTGCAACCCGTTCAATTGCCGAGGCAATCACCAAATATCTTTCGCATTGTCAAAGTTTCTTATCCGCTAATATTTTCGAAGTGAACAGAACGCGGAAGGGGGGATGCAGGTTACCTCAGTGGCAGATCTGGCGTAAGCGTCCTCCATTGAACGGAGGGTTTGGATCGGAAAGAGAAGCTTCCCGTGGGTTGGGTTTTTTTTGGGGAGGGGGGATTTCAGAGCGAGAAAAACCTCTGCCTCGTGGCTGGCTTTGTTTTCTTCAGGATAGTGGATATGTATCGGTTGGCCTGCTTGTACTAAGAAGGTAGTTTTGGTGTGTTTCTTTGGGTCCACGCTCCTCGGATCTTTCTTGGAGAGATTGTCCGGAAGATCCAGGAAAAGGTGCGTTTCGCCTTTGGTTGGGTGCGAGCTGGGACGTTACTTTCAGCAACCGGCTAGGCTTCCGTTGCACGTGCGGGCGCCGGGCACTACGGTTTACGGCGCGTCTTACACGTGAAGCTCAGTTGCTTTTGCTCCAGTAGAAGCTTGGGAATGAAGCTAACTGCGAACCTTGGGCCGGGCTGGCCGGCTGGGCCTCTTATGGAGAAAAATAAACACCAGAATTTGGTAGTTCCAACTTTGAGATAATTCTTGTTCAACCGAATTCGTATGTCCTCTTTCTCAATTGAAAAATAAAAATATTTTTGACATAAATAGTTATATAAAAATAAGATTATAAGTTGATGTAGTTTAATATAGTATATCAAAATTTTAAATTACTTATAAATTATATTTAATAAATCTCATAAAATCATGCTAAATTATAAATTTTTTTTATATAATTTTTTTTGTATATATAACAATTCTCTTCTTAATAATGATATTTGACCATTTGAAATTTATAATTCTTTTGACAAGCATCACTATGTGATTTCCTATAGTTTATGAAGAAAAATACAATTACAAAAAAGTAGAGGTAATCTATAATTTTAATTTTTCTTTTTATGTATTTTGAACACCCTTTTAGTTTGAATATATTTTTTGTATTATTAATAAATTATGTGGCACTAATTAAGTTGTATTTGGTAATTGAGAATCTCTCAGATATTTATAGAATATTTCATAACTATTTATTATTTTATTATTATTTATTATTTATTTTTATTAATTTTTTACTACTATGCAATATTTTATTATTATTTTTCATTTACTTTTTACTATTATTTATAATTCTTCTTAACACTTCTCAATATCCAAACATATTCTTAATAGTATCACATCAATTAATCATCTAAGCAATAAGTTTTAGATTAATCTAAAATAGCAGTACTCTTCCTTGATCATCTAAGCAATAAGTTTTAGATAGTCTAAATATTTGTACTAAATAATAATATTAATAAATTAATTTTTTGTTATTGATCCATATAATTCAAATACAAAAATGCACAAAGACTAAATATTAACATGTTTATACTTACTCAATTGAAGAAATAATATTCTTCAACTCACACCTCAAAGCGTGTCACAAATCAAACGAGAAGCGTATGTTCAACCATCCAGTTGTTACTGCTATTATAGAAAATTAAAGTACAAGATTAATTAGATCAATTCCATAAAAGCTTGATCGAGCTGGTTCAAAAGGCTTGCCTCCCCTCGTCAGCCATAATTGACCATCTGTTTTTGAAAAATTATCACCTGTTTGGCTTAAAAATTTTAGATTATTATATTAAATTCTTGTGCAATTTTATATTATCTTATTTTTAATACATTTTATTCATTATTTATAGATATTATTTTAAAAAAATTTATACAATTGGACAAATGTAATTTACATGTTGCTCATTTAACTAGTGTTATTAAAAATATAAGTAGTGTTCTATAAATTTATATTTTTATTCATAAGATTTTTTTATAAGTTTCTTCTTTAATTAAAATTTTAATTTCATATACTTGTAGAAAAGTAAATTTTAATAATTTGTTAAGTATATTAATAATTTTTAAAAAAAATAAAACAGTACGACATGATACCAGAGTGGGCCGACTCGATAGTAGTAAAGATCAGTCGAAACCGACCCGGAAGCCTCCGGGTCATCAGACGCACGAACGTGCGCCGCTTTGAACTTTGGAAGTTAAACCCTCAAAAACCTAACAGCATTTATGCGTCCGCCTTCCCTTGCCAGTTCATAGTTCCGCCGTGTATATGTGATTCTGCGATGCTCACTATCTATCTCCTCCCTTGTCCCTCACTTCTCCTAGTCAATCGCAGTCATAAACCGCCATACATATAACACTTGATTTGTTATGGGAGCTCTTTGTCTGGCCACAGAAATGCTCGAGGCTTATAAGAACAGCTCGATCGACTGGAAGCCATCTCCTGTAGTTGCACTAGCCACCAGCGCCGACGACTCCCAGGTCGCCGCAGCTCGAGAAGACGGCTCTCTCGAGATTTGGCTCGTCTCTCCAGGCTCCGTCGGCTGGCACTGTCAGCTGGTACCCAAAACTATCTGCCCCCTTCGGTTAATATCATATTCGCAAAAATGAAAACTTATTTATACGTTATGTGCGCAGACGATCCATGGGGACCCCAATTCGAGGGTTTCGTCACTCGTGTGGTGTCAAGCTGGTTCAAAAGGCTTGCCTTGTGGTCGGTTATTTTCGTCTAGTATCGATGGGTCGGTTTCGGAGTGGGATCTTTTTCACTTGAAGCAGAAGGTATATATGTTATTCCTATCCTAGTTTGGATAGGAAGATGAGATGAGATAGTTTTAGATGAAAATTGAATGTTAAATAAAATAATATTAAAATATTATAGTATTATTATTGTTTTAAAATTAAAAAAAAGTTGAATTGTGTTTTGTATTTTGTGTGGGGATTTTAAAAAAATTGTAATGATAAGATAAGACGGGTTGAGATGAGTTGAGATTACTTGTCAATCCAAATAGGTTCATTCTTATGTCAATGTTTTTGAACCGAAAATCACTTTACATTTTTCGCCTCTTGTATGTATAAATATTTATATTAATTGCGAAGCTGACATCCTTTTTTAGGATTTATGGCATTTATACCTTAAAAAGAAACATCAACAAATATAGCAGTAGTCCTGAAAATAAGCGGAATGCTCTGCAGCGTTTGTATAGTAGTTAGTAATTGCATTCAGTCATATAGAACCATAAGGGTTGGCTCAAGTGGTAAAGGCTTTGCTCTTGATGGTATGCTCCTTCTAGGTTTAAGGTTTGAACCTTCTGTGTGCAAAAAATTCATAAGGACCATTGGACTAGGCGATTTTTCCGTAAATTACCTGAAGTACACTGGCAGAAAACTCTTTGTTGAGGGAGGGCACATGCACCTCTGGGATTAGTTGGGATGCCGTTCCTAAAACCCCCGGCGGCAATAAAAAAATAAATAGATTGAAGTCATATACATATAACTCAGACAGCAGTCATCATGGGCAACGCCATGGGGCGGGTCCACTGATAGTAATGTTGCATTGAATTAGCAAATGGCAAGACATCCTGGCACATGCAATTCTGTTGTTTTTTTTTCTTTTCCTTCAAGAATCTTCTGCAAACTGTAATTTATTAAGAACAGAATTTTAGTAGAATAAACCTTTTACATTTGCATTTTGTTACTCATTTAATGTGCTTAAACTGCATATTATTCTCATGAACGATTAGATAATGTTTATAGACTCACATATTTGCAGACAGTACTAAATTCAATTGGAGTCTCAATCTGGCAAATAGCTTTAGCGCCATCTAATAACCATGTACTTCATACAAATCCTAAGTCTGAGCATATTGGAAATGGGTATTTAAGTGACAAGTTAAGCATGGATGATCATGAAATGAGTGAAAGTGAAGATGAGTCTAACTCGGTTGAGCTTCATGAGCAAACTGTTATCAAGCTTCCACGTGTAGCAATGGCTTGTGACGATGGTTGTGTGCGGATATACAGTATTTCTGACTCAGATGAGTTAGTTTACACTAAAACATTGCCTAGGGTCAGTGGTGAGAGATCTTTTCCTCACCATATATATTATAATTGACATCTCATTGATTCATTTTTCTTTATTTTTGACATTTTTCCCATCCTAACCGTAGAGATTTTTTGTGGTATTGTTATCTTCAGGACGTGTTTTAAGCGTGACTTGGAGTCCTGATGCAAATATGATATATTCAGGGAGCAGTGATGGGTATGTATGTGATATCAAGCATGCTTGATTGCTAAATGTGTGGCCCGTGCTCCATGTATCACACTTTCATTTTTGCTGAACTTGAATATATCTGTCTGATGATGTGATTGAAAACATCTTTTCTTTATTTTGCAGGTTTATAAGATGCTGGGATGCGAATGTTGGTAATGAGATGTACAGGATTACAGTTGGACTTGGAGGCTCAGGTGGTGGAGCTGAACTTTGTGTATGGTCATTACTCGCTTTGAGGTAGAAGTAGATATATCTTCTTATGGTAATTGTTTTTGTTTATATGTGGCTTATAGGGGTCTGTTCATTTTGTTTGTTATAAGAGCATTAGCATTACATCACTGATATTGAGTGATTGTTCATTTTAGGTGTGGGGCCCTTGTTAGTGGTGACAGTACTGGTAGTGTTCAGTTTTGGGACAGTCAGCATGGGACTCTTTTGCAGGCATATTCTCTCCACAAAGGTGATGTGAATGCTCTGGCAGCAGCTCCTAGCCATAACAGGGTGTTCTCCACTGGTTCTGATGGTCAGGTACAGGATGTTGGTCCTTTTGGAGTTGAAAGTTATACATCAAGTTTGGTTGCTCAGTTACATTCAACTTAAGACGTGGCATTGTTTCTGCTTTTCAAATCATCATCTTTTACTTGAAGCCATTTAAGAAAAATAAAACGGCATTCAGCATTTTATTATTGCATGACAATTCCCTATGAAAATTTCTGGATGTTTTCACATTATTTTCAATATTTCAAAACTAGGGCCAATTACTTTTGTTCAGTTCACTGCAAAGTAAATGATAACCAAAGCATTATAGAGACTGATTTGCATGACCAGGAAGGCCAGTTGTCGGGTTTGTTTAACAGTGATGATGTGCTGAATATTCTTTTTTTGATAAGGAAGAGGTAAAGTTTATTAATGAAAAAGAATGAGGCATAACCCATGTATACAGGGAGAATATTCCAAGTGAATTCTATGACTGTTGATGGTTATGGAAACGTGGAAGATGTTTAGAGACAGCTGGATGAGCTGACATGTTGAAGAAATCTTATGAAACTGTTGAGATCTTTTGAATGTTGCTTTTTTATGCCGGATTATTTCCATTTGGCTTGGATTCTTGAGATTGGCTTAGATTTCTTTATTGTTTAGAGACTTGGGAGGCTTAACCTCTACTAAACCTGGTTGGCCAAAACCATAGGGGTTTTCTAGTCCAGTAGATTTAAAAATTGTGAACAATAGTCTGTTGCTTGGAAGGTTATGTAAATGAAAAGGCAGTCATACATGTTCTGAGGGGCTCAGTTTCAGGTCAGCCTAAACTCTGTAGTGAAGATAGGTTACAGTTGGAGGTTGAATGTTTTGATCTTTCTAAGCTAGGTGATGTTCATGATCCAACACTTCTTCATAGCTCTATAGGAAATATAATAGCCCAGAACTTGGATAATATCTTCGTATGCTAGCCCTGCCTGCTTCTTTCTGTATGTTGTTTCTTCGGTGGGACAATTTGTTGTTTTCCCTAATCAAGATACAAAGATATTTTGTTTTAGTTAGTTTTATCTTCTTCTTTTATAGGTAGTTTTATCTTTATGTAGCCTTTTTTGCCCTCTCCTCCCTCGCCTGTTCAACTTTTTAGTCTTTAAATACTTGGTTATTCAACTGAGTAGTGTTGTTTATTTGTAGGTTATTCTGTATAAGCTATCTAGTGAGGCAGTGGGACCTAGTGATGACAAAGCATCTTTGACAGCAATGAAGAAATGGACCTATGTTGGTTATGTAAGAGCTCATACACATGATGTCAGGGCTTTGGCACTGGCTGTTCCAATCAGCAGGGAAGGTCTGTCAATGACGTCATCATACATCTTCTTCTTATTAAATAAGCTTCATATACAAATTCTATACGCATAAATATATGCATATAAATAACCTATGGACACATTTTTGGTTATTTCCGAGTTCTTGAATTACTGTATTCTAATTGGCAGAACTGTTGCCGGATGAAAAGATAAAAAGAATTCGACGTAAGGAGAAGCCCATTGAATTTTGTTACCATAAGTGGGCCCACATGGGAGTTCCAATGCTTATCTCAGCAGGTGACGACACAAAAATTTTTGCTTACTCCGTAAAGGAGTTCACCAAGTTTGCTCCTCATGATATCTGCCCTGCACCCCAGAGAGTGCCGATTCAGTTGGTGCATAATAAAACACCATTACTTTTAGTCCAAGCTTCCCATTGGTTAGATATCCTGTGCATACGCACAGAAAGTGTTCCCTTTCATGACATGGCTTATGGTCCTTCTGGCGGCCTTGCGATGACAGATTTGCTTGTTCGAATTAAGGCTAAGGCATCTCGGAGGATTATTTGCAGTTCTATTTCTAATTCAGGTGAACTTTTTGCATATTCCGATCATACGAGACCCAGCCTATTTGAATTGAAGATGCTTGGAGCTGGGAAAAGTACGATTGTTAGTAAAAGGAAACTATCTCAGAGACTGCCATTTGCCCATTCAATGCTTTTCAGTTTTGATTCGTCTCGTTTGATGATAGCCGGGCATGATAGAAGGATATATGTAAGCTTTCCTTTGACTTTAATGCTTTCTGTATGTTTTTAATTATTTTATATTTTAAGGTCTCTTCCTTTTTTTTTTCAATTTAACAAGGCAGACGCCATATGGCAAGACTAATCTTTCATGGTTCATGCAGACATCCTTGTTCAGTTTTTTTTTTTCTCTAGGACTATGAATTGTTTCCCCAATACACGTTTTTAAAAATGCTTGTCAACATTATGAGATGTTTAAGTTTTGAACATTTTTTATTGTAAAATGAAGATTCTATATTTTTTTCAGTTCTCGTTCCTAATGCCTTGATGAAAATTTGCTCATGTTGATGGATGAGTTGGCAAAAAAATTTAAACAAATTGTTCCTCCAAGCTTGGGCTTTAGGTGCCATGTCTTCCTCCTCACGCTTTTTTAAAAGGATTAGTAGAGTTCTATTAATCATATTGAAAAGGTTTGCGTCTCACATGCTCTTTAATCCTATTAAAAATTGCATGTGTTTCTCACTTGCTCAAGAAACACATGGTATTTTTTAATCTACTGAGTTGGAGGAATTTCGGTCGACTCTTTTTGGATAGAAACATTGTCCAACAATTTTCCTTTTTGAATAAAAGTTAAAGCTAAGAGCCAGAATGATCATACCGTAAAGAGGTTCAGCCTTCAGATTCCTGGTTTATTGCTTTTGTTTCATGACCTTTACCTTGTGCTACAGGTTGTGGATGTGGGCAGCTCACAACTAGTACATACCTTCACGCCGCTTCGCGAATTGCATGATGAGCAATCGCCTCCAAGGGAGCCTCCAATCACAAGAATGTTTACCAGCTCTGATGGGCAGTGGCTAGCTGCTGTCAACTGCTTTGGAGATGTATACATATTTAATCTAGAGACTTTAAGGTTTGGAACAGCACTTGTCGAGCATTTGTTCTAAAAAAACGATGATACTGTTCTTTTTATTATTCAAGCATTATAGACATCATTATCTGTAACTGGTAATGATTTGTTTGATAGTATAATAAATTCTCACCATCTTTATGGTTCATGGTCATGGCTGAATACTTGTGCGGAGGATCCCATGAAAAAGGGCATGAGGCTGAGAAGATTTAAAAGCCTAATTTTGCTGCAGCACAAACTATATCATCATTTATCTATAGGGCCATAATCTTCTAAAATGCCTGCGTGCATTGAGTTTTCTTTGTTGTAAACTCTTTTTGGTTCTGTGGAACAGGCAGCACTGGTTCATTTCAAGATTGGGTGGTGCCTCTGTTACATCTGGTGGTTTTCCTCCAAGAAACAACAATGTGCTTATAATTACAACCTCTTCAAATCAGGTCTATGCATTTGATGTGGAGGCCAGACAATTGGGAGAATGGTCAATGCAACACACATTTGTTCTGCCAAAGAGATATCAAGAGTTTCCAGGGGAAGTCATTGGGCTTTCTTTCTTGCCCTCTTCAAGTTCATCGTCTGTTATTGTTTACAGTGCCAGGTGCTTCTCTACTCTAGTAGATATTGCTGTAGTGTAGATCTGTTAGGGGCTCAGAACAGGGGAAATTGATTAATTGATTGAAGCAGATATGTACTTATGTCCTAATAACAAAATTATATACTGTAAATAATGTGCAAACTAACATTCATTTTCCAGTTTAAAAGACTTACAAAAATAACTTTTAAGGCTGATTCTCTTAAGAAGCTGCACCTAGTCTTTCTGGTTTTATTTTCTGCTTTAAAGTCAAAGTAATTGCTGTGAGCTTTAAACATTGATGCCTCATGCAGTTCAATATCCCAAACTTGTTCCCACGAACATGCTATGCAATGTACCTGTGTATACAAGTCTTTCTTGAGAAGTAATGTTTGGACTGCACATTTATAGTGTTCACTGATTCATTTGAAAATATTCTGGATTGACTTTGAAGCTGTGCTGACTCACAATACCATCAACTAATCTGTTTGATTGATAAACTTCCAAATAATTGTCAATTTGATAATGGATCCATTTGTGGAGATGGATGTACACTTCTTGATTTTCTTTTTGTCCATAGTACTAAATACTTGAAATTGAAGGACATGCTAGCAATTTTCACTTTGTTTTGGCAGTTTAGGAGAGTGTCCTGGGTAGGTCTCATATTTTCCTTAGCCCATGTATATTTTATCAGTAAATAAGAGTTTAATTAAAATAGTCGAAGTCAAGTACAAGGAACGTATAGAAAAGCAATACCCATGCATAAGTGTCAAAAGATACAAGGAAATCATGTCTGTTTATGCCATTAAAGTCTATTACAATCGACCATTGGAATAAAGTTCTATTTTTTATTTTATTTTTCATGTCGGGGAACCTCTCCAAGGCAGGGTCCTTCGGACCCACCCCTGTAGAGTAAACTCCAATCTCGTGCACCGCATCCTCGAAAGTTTTTTTCCACGGAACTGGTTAAATTGTTGGCTTCTCACTAGGGGATGTGGCCCCAAAGGATTGTTTGCACTCATGAGGTGTTGAACCTTAGACCTTGAAGGGAGTGATACCCCAAAACCAAGGCTTTCACCACTTGAGCCAACCCCAAAGGTCTAATCTTGTCCATTGTCCGTTCATAATTCTCGAAACTTCTACCATTCTTCTCCATTCAATATATGAAAATCATCTTCAGCAGATAAAGGCTGAAGGTGGGTGGTATGAAGGTAAATGCAGAAAATTATCCTTGGATTCATTTGGGAATTGGTCATTCTTAGATCCTTTCTGCTTACTTTTATTTTGAGTAAAGCAGAGTAGTTGCTTGATATCCTAAATTCCTAATATTGTGGTGGATAAAGACTTGGTGCTTGTTACTAGCGTTGTGTTGGACGTGCTATTGAATTTTGAATGATCTGACATTTGTAATTTTATTTTCTTCATGTTTTAGGGCTATGTGCTTGATTGACTTTGGAAAACCCGTGGATCGAGATGAGATCGAAGTGGTAAATGTTCAGGATACAGCACTAAGGAATTTACAAAGTACTCCCATCAAAGGGAGACTAAAACGTATACTTAGAGATGATCAAACAGAGAGTAGAGTCAGTGGTAGAAAAAATTTTGAGTTTTTTTCTTTTAGAAACCCTGTTTTATTTATTGGACACCTTTCAAAAAACTCCCTGTTGGTAATAGACAAACCATGGATGGAAGTGGTTAAAACTTTCGATACATCACCGGTTCACAGACATATATTTGGGACATAAATGCTTCTCAAAAGGATTCGTTTACTGCCTTTGGGGTGGGGGATTTTTGATGTGGCTACACTTGTTCTCCCTGGTCACAGCGGCTCTAGAGCATCTTGAATAATTTTTTGTAACCTGTTAAAGTAGTAATTTATAGTCTTCCATAATTCATTTTAATTTACTAGATCCTTTCCAAGTTTATTGTGCACGTTCATTTTGAGCATTGTAGTCTCGAGTTTTTGTATTTATTTTGTTACATTCTCTAATTAATCGTTGAAAAAAAGATATTGTTACATTCTCTAATCGAGGTGGTTGTAATCTTGTAATGCTTGTGGTAACGAATGAATTAAACTTTGCTTTTCAAAGCAGGATGACAAAAATTTAGATAAAGTGGTTAATTCCTAACATGTAACTGGATTTAACCATGATGCCATTCCAGGTTGACTAATGTTTATATGACAATTAATTACTTTTAAATTTAAATGTTGAATGTTATAACGCGACTCGACGAAGCAAAAATTGTTGTATTGGATCAAGATTTCCCGCAATATTTTTAATAAAAAATCAAAAATTTTGTGGAGTTATTTTGCCTCGTCATTTTTTTTAATATAAAATAGTTATCTTAATCGATCATATAAATAAAATGTATGAAGAATATGTAAAATTGATTGTATGTAGCAGAATTCAAAAAATATGTTAATCTATATACTAGATATGAGACAATAAGTGGTGTAAAAGGTATATATGGAATGTACAAACTGCATGTACTGTAATCCCCACAACATTCACTCTGATATTTTCTTCGTACCTGTATCATGTTCTATAAAAATATTTTAGGTACCGTACTATATCGGCTGGCCAGTACTGGTCGTTTGGGCGGTACAGATACACAGCTTGTATTGTACCGACCCAAATACCGGCCTGTATCAATCGTACCGGCAAATATTTTGATCGTACCGGTTTATACCGGCCGTACCGGATTTTAATTTTTTTTTTTTTCATTTTTTGCCTTTTTTTTCAATTTAAACTAGATTATTTATATATATGTGTGTTTATATATGTAATCTATTCATAGATTGACTATTTTTTTGAAATATAATTTATATATGTATTTATATATATAATTTTTTTTATAAATAGACTATTCCGAAACGATACACGAAATGGTATCGATATTGAAATATTTTGTTTCAGTATTTTGACCGATACCAATATCGATATGGTATTCAAAACTTTGTTTTGTATGCCTACTTGCATTAATTAATTAAAATTCTACCATACCATTGTTGCTATTTCGTTTTCCTTTTGTTAAAAAGGACAACAAATTAAGAAAGATCGACGTGATAGAGTGGTGGAGGTCTTGTTCTTTTCATGAAATTTAAGTCGTTTTCCAAGATAGGGGTGGAAAATTTCCACCAAAACAAATTCAATAATTGTACTAGTTTGTTGCGTGTATGGATCATATTCTTAGTGGCCCCTATGTTTAGAATGATGCTTGCCTCTCTCTCTCTCTCTCTCTCTGAGTAGCTGGTTTTCCATATTAGCGAGATTTCTAGGAGAATCGAGCGCTTCCCAACAGCAACATGGTTAAGCTGGCAGATACCTATTCTCGTTAATATGACTTCGAAGTGTATGTATCTCCTTGCTTTCTGGTTAATCATTGAAGAGTTATGGTTGGAAGCTTACTTTCGTGGCTTATTTCTGTTCACAACGAAAGATGTCCTTTTTTTTGTGATATTATTATTATTATTATTATTATTATTATTATTATTATTATTATTATTATTATTATTACTATTTCTTTCCAGGTAATTTGACAGATTTGCTCCTGCAGTGGTATTATTCGAGAAAGAGCATGGGGCATTATTTAAGGAACGGGTTGAGCACGACAGGACTATAAAGAAAGCCCACAAACCGGATGGAAACAGAATTTTATATTTGGGAAATAATTGATAAAGAATGCAATAGGTGTAAATTTTAAATAGATCTTTATCAATAGAAATATCATATTTTGTTATTATCAAAATTTTTAAATATATATTACTCGAATTATTCATATCTTACTTTTGAAAAAAAGAATCAAATGTCTTTGACTTATTTATATTTTTTTATAATTTAAGAAAAACTTATAAATTAAGAATAAATCTGATAACTTTTTAATAAGTAATGATGTTAGATTTTTATCGAACTATATCTCAATATCATATAAAGTAGAGTGGGGTTATATAAATGAATATAATTATTTAATTTTGATAATTATATAAATTTATAATCAATTTTATTTTTTTAAAGTTGGAATGTTAAATTAACTGTAAGAATAAGTGAATTGAAATTGAATTTTAATAAAGTTAAAAGTTTAAATAGAATTAAATGTATATTGAAATTTAAGAGAATAATTTTATTAAAATTTTTTGGAAAGGGTAATTCTTATTTTTTTCAAAGATAATTTTAATTATATATATATATATATAACAGTTATATATCTATATTATATAAAAAATTTAGAAAATTTTGGGGGCAGTAGCCCCCACCCTCCAACGTGGGTCTGCCCCTACCCACAAATAATATGTGCAACAACTATTCATGATGTCAGAAAAAGAAACTGAAAACAGGAATTTCCTTTCTGTGAAAAAAGAAATCATGTCCTCAGGTTGTTTCCCATTGCATTGACAATCACGGATAAAAAGGAGGAGATATTGAAACACAAACAAAAAAGGAAAAACAGAGGAGGGGCAATATTCTTTTGTGAGATCAGATGCCATCTTATACAGCGATCCTTATCTCAGTCTCCACACCAGCTGCAGCATCAAAGCTAAAACAAGTCATTTCCAGTTTCTGTTAAAACCACCTGCCAAGACATAAAAAAAAAACCCAACAATATTAGCATCACATCCTCGAAGCATTTCTATTTGCTGCAGAGGATTCAAATCCACAACAATTATGGTGGGTCACCTGCTTCTTCTGAAACTGGTTTTTTGGCAAAAGACTTCAAGAAAGTAAAATTCTTCTGCGCTGTAGATTTTACCTGCAAATATTCGTAAGTGTCGCCACTTAATTGTAGGATGACGCTCATATAGGAAACTTGCAAGAAAGAGTAGGTACCTCAAAATGTGTTGCAGAGAAACCCTGAGAGAAACTCAATAAATTCTCCGTTGAATCTTCATTCCCATAGAGAGTTGAATCCACCTGCAACGTTATCAAAAGCCAACTTGATAAAGTTTGATGCAAGTGAAATGCTAAACGCATGCATATCAGTATAAACTGTCAAATCATCACTTATTCTTAAAGTCTAAATTGATAGAAAGATATATATTTTTTATTATATATTTTATATCTTAACAATCTACTTAGGTGAAGATCATATTCTCTCTCAATGAGTGGCCTAACAAGTGAAATATTTAATAAAATAAGAGAAAGTGTAGAGTCAGAATTTCAATTCAAAACTTCTATTTTAATATTATGCAAAATCATCATTTATCTCAAAAACTTAAACTAATAGAAAAAAGTACTTATAAAAAAAATAGATTTTATTAAATATTTTATATCTTAGTCTATACAATTGCATGCATTTATTCTATAAACTTGCCTTGGAAAAGCTCAATGCTGGGGAGCTAGCAGTGTCATCAAGACTAGAATGCAGCCGGTGTCTGCCATGTTCTTTGGCCTTCATTTTCCTATTGCTTTTGCGGTCCCGCTCAGAAGCTGAAGAAGAATAGAAAGAACATCGATTATCATGAATGCACTCTTCATCTTCTTCAAGGTAATGTGAAGGCCCAGAAGAAGCATCAGAGACCAAGGACAAATCTTCTTCTTTCTCCCCCATTTTATCTCCCTTTCCTCTATAATAGTCATCCATAGTACCGGCTATGTGGAATTGAGTTTCTGAAAGTGAGGATTGGTCTAAGTACCAAGTCCAACCTGATTCACACCCACTACTACACTGTGATGCTGAGATATCCATTCTAAGGCTCAAGTTTCTTAGCCTCTTTACCACTTTAAACTCCAATGGCCCTCACCTATACATACATACATATATATAGGCTCTCCTCTTGACAGAAATATATGAGAAAATTGAGCTTGTAGGTGAGCCAGTGAGGCTGAGCCTCTCTCTCTCTCTCTCTCTCTCTCTCTCTCTCAGAGTCTAGGATTTGAGTGTGACTGCTTAGGTTTGTTCTGCCTCAATTCTTCTCTTCTTCTGCTTATATAGCGAATAGCAACACACAGCCTCTTATTTTATCTCTGTGTGCGTGAATCATAATTGCCAGTTGTGAGCGTGTATATCATTTTGTGTGTAAGAGAGAGTGTGTGGTGATGATGATAAGGGAAGAAACAACAGCAATTGGTAACAGCGGTAACAAGGGAAGTGATTATTCTTCATTTACCCAGCCTCTATATGTAGGGCTGAACAAAAAATTCGCTTACCCGACCCGACCCGACCCGTTTGCCCGTGTTGTTCCGACTTGATATTTCGACACGTTCGGTAGATATCGAGTAACGGGCAATTCTAATACCCGATTGGCATCTTTTCTTTCTTCCAACGTCAAGATGGTTCCATAGCTTTCTAGATATGCAAACAATTGAAATAAGTGGATCAGCCAGCGATGAAGCGAATAGAGAAAAGAAGTTCGATTTTCAAGGAAGTTGATTACATTGTCATGAATTTTCTAGTAGTTTGTGTTCTCTCTCTGTGTTCTAGTGTCGTTTGGAAGTGAAAGATCGCACATGTTCAATTGAAAACGGTGGTCTCAAATCGGACGGATTGGAAGTGAAAGATCCTGCTGGTCTGGAAGTGAAAGATCGCGCATCTCTCTCTCTCCGTGTTCTAATATTGTTTGAATCAACATTTTTTCGATTTTGGGCTGAAATCGGATAGATCGCGCATGTTCTATAGAAACGTCATAGCCCGTCGGAGAATAGGGTATCTGCACATAGCAACAAGATCGGCGTTAGAATCCCTTGAATATCTGCTACCAACAAGACCGGCACCAAAAACCTTTGAATATCTGCTACCAACAATACCGACACTGAAAACCTCATAGATATACAAAAAATAATTTTTAAAAAAAAAAATTGACTTATCGGATATTCGGGTGACGGCTAAATAGAATTGTGCTAGATTTCGGGTCGGGTCGGGTCGAAACAAGTCGTTATCAGACCGGGTCGTTGTACAGCTCTATCTATCTATATGCACCATAATATTTCAGATAGATTTTTTTGTCCCAATTTAAGATTATAAGAGCCCCACTTTAGATTTTAGAGTAGGAAAGAGGTAGAAGTATGTAAACAATTCTGCTGTGTCAACACACTTGTTTCATTTTAATTATAAAAAATTAAAAATAATTTTTATTGGTTGATGTGACATTTCTATATCCTCCACATTATCAGTGTATGCGCATCAAAATATGAGCTTACAAATTGATATTTTTCTCAAAAAAATAAAAAAATAAGTAAACAAATTGATATTCCAACACATATTGATTCTAACCAAAATAATCTCTAAACTAGATGTTCAATAGGTTTGAAAAACCGTGCCACCAGTAATGACAGTTTCAACAAGCTTTATCCGCCAATGTAGCAGATACAGAGAATGAGATTCCTTAGTACATTACAACTGAGAATGTGTTCATTTTGGTTACTGGGGACAAAATCCTTTCTCATCAGAAGGTAGAAAACCACTCCATCCTACCACATCCAAAATGAGAATTTGCCAATTCTTCCTTCATTCATATTTATCTATGGATATATCTGATGCAACCTAATTGAAAGGGCGGTCGGCTTCAATCCTAAGCCCCGAAGAGTCGGTTGGACTCAAAGCCTGTGATCTGAACCCAGATGACGGAGTGTCAGAATTCAACTAGGAATACTAGAATCAGAAACGATCCGAATAACTGGTTATTCCGAATCAAGAAGAAGAAAATAAATCGGCTTCCAGGATACGCTAAGGCCGAGAATGACGGCTCATTTATTTTCTTATTTCCTGGATCCACCCCACCTCATGATCATTCCAGCATTTATGAGCAACCAGACAACAGCCGGTTTATAGATTGTCCCTCTTAAATGCGGAGATACCATAGACACGCATCATTAATTGCTGGATTGGAGGGGGGAAGAGCAGCATTTAATGTCCCTCTAAAAAAAGGTCTAATTGAGCATTAATTAAGGAGATACCCAATTAATGCGATAAGGCAGACAGAATCAAATCAAGTTTCCCCTTTTCAAGAATGACGATCGAGTGATGCCCCAATTAATAGATCTTTCATCATCGAACCTCCCTTCAGGGGGAACACCTATAAATAAGACTGAACCGAAGCCGAAAAGGGGTACATTCTGACAACTCTCTCAAACAAACTTCTATATATTTTCCCTCTCAAACTAACTTGATCGTCGGAGCGGTCTCGGATCCCGAACTTCCTTGTTCTTGTTTTGCAGGTTCCGGTCAATTGAAATTTGATAAACCAGACTGCGGAATACGTTCTTAACACTAATGATAATACATTTCTGGAGATATCTTCACTCCAGCCAGTCCTTAACATTCTTAAAGCAATACATGCTTTGAAAAAGAGATCTAATGTTCTTATGTTCTTATCAAATGCCCATAGGAAATATCAATAATTTGCCTGTGAAATTGTCTGTGGCTCTAAGAGAATTTGCTTTTAGGAGGTGAATAGATTATTAAACTCCTAGGTACTGGAATTGTAATTACGGTATTTTTTTTATTATAAGTGAGAGTTATTGATAAAAGAGATCATTGTTAGACATATGATTCTGATTTTTTTTAAATAAAAAAAATTAAAAAACCAGATGGGATAAATCACCGACACCAAATTCGTGCAAAAAGTACTCAGTAATTGGACATTAAGTGAATAAATAATCTCTTTGAAATGTCTCTTTAATAGATTCTGGGACCGACTTTAGATTCTCATGTGAGACGAGTCAAATTTTTCATAGTTTGTGCATGAGAAATGATCAGTCATTCGTAGTTGTTCATGATAAAAGGTCAGCCTTTTTTTTTCATATTAGTCTTTCATTTATTTTTATAACGAGTCAATTTGATCATGATTTGTGAGTTTCTTCTTCTTCTTCTTCTTCTTACCCAAAACCTCGAATATTCATTTTCATCAAATGCTCCATGCCTTGGCTATATGTACTCGTTGATTTAATTTGAACCACAAATCATAACTCTTGATCTAATTATTAGGTGATGGAGTCAAAAATTTAGGTTGGGAGGGTTAAGTAAAATTAAAATAAAATATATAAAATATTTTTTACTCTATTTGTATATAATTTTTTATGCAGTATAAAATAATTTGATAATAAGATTTACAATAAAAATAAAATACGTTTAATACAACTTATGTATTAAAAAATATATATAATATGATAAGAATATGCTATCATAATAAAAATATATTAAAAATCATTCAACTTCTTCTTCTTTTTTATCTATAATAAAAATATGTCATTATGTTATTATATCATTTTATTTTATATGAGATTTACTTTATTTTTAAATTAGATTAATTTTGTAGAGAGAGACTAAGATAATTTTTAGAGATGGGACCAACACACAATAAAATTAGTATTATCCTACAAAATTATAAAAAAAAAAAAAACCTATTTTATTTTTTTATTTAAAAAAATATAATATTTCAAATTTTTTTTAGGAGTAGAGATAGGGCTCGTGAGGAGGGGGAGACTGTCCCAACGTGGCTCCATCACTGATTAGGCGCTAGCTACTAGAAAAATAAAAAATAAAAAAATATGCAATGGTTACGTATTTTATGATTGTATTTATTATTGCTCTAAATTTTAATCTAAACTTTTGAAAAAACAAGTGGTTGTCATATGCTAAAACGAACACTTATCATTTTTATAAATAGAAGATTGGAAGAAATTTCGAGAAAAACAGTATCCTGCTTAATATATTTTTTTTCCTGTAAAGTTGACCAAAGATATTTCTAACAAAAATAAAATTTGCAGGGTCCTATTTCCTTATCTGATATCTCCATTAACCAGTACAGCTAATAATAGAATCAATTTTGCATGGGCTTCACCTCACCTGCACCATGAGCTTTCTAACCAGCTAGTCTCCTCCAACACATGCTGCTTTGGTCAAATATGGGCTCCCCCTCTCACAACTTTCAAACCCTTTCTTCTAATCAGAGATTCTTTCTCCCTTCAAAGAACCCCACTCCATATCATCCAATTAATCAATCGCTTCTGTTTCCCAAAGAAAAATAAGAATGTTTGCATCAATAATGACCCTCATTTATTTGTACGTTTTGACTATTGAAACCCATGCTGCATATACTTACAAAATTCTATGCAATCCAGAGTTGAAATTTTGTAAGTAGGACATCTAAAAAGTTTTGTGAATGATTTAAAAGAAGAGCGCCACCCCCCACCTCCCCACCCACCCCCCCAAAACACCCTAAAAGGCATGTGCCTCGATGCTGTGCTGAGTTAGATGTCATTCTCAAAATGGCCGTCCATGCTTGAGAGGTCCTAGAGGCTTGGTCGGTTTCAGACTCAATATCAAGACTTGGAACTACATTTATCTACCAGATAATTATCTATCTATATAATTATATTGTATGCTCACAGAGAGACAGATAGTTTAAGATCTTCTGTGGCCATCCTCTTCGCATTAATTGGAATTTTGTATTTACAAATCAATCACGATCAAAGAGCCGGCCCCTGATTTCAAAATGTTGGTTCTGCTCGGCATTACCACAAGCTTAGTGGGCAAGTGACGACATCAGTCAAGAGTCGTTGCCCTGCTGTACTCACGTTGGATTGCCTTAATTCACCCGGTTTTCTGACTTTTTTTCTCCTGAGATAAAAACTATTCTTTATTAAAAGAATAATATTAGATATAATTATATTGTAGAATTCACAAGTACTAAAAAATTATTTTAAAAAAAAGAATGAAATTTATTATTAAAAAATTAATTTTTATTATATAGGTATTGTATTTACTCTCTCTCTTTCTTTTTTTAAAAGAATTGTTGGACTTTTGTATATTTTACAATTATAAATATCTTTTCTTTTTTTAAAAAGATTATCAATTCAATTTTTAAGAAGAAAAAGCAATTTAGAAAGAATAAATAAACTTACTTTTTGATACATCGGTTTTTTCTTCTATTTTTATCACATTATTATATGACAGATGGCAGATCACCTTGTCTCAATCCAAATCTCTTGAAATGAAATGAAGAATTGCTGTAAACTTGCATTCAAAATTATAGAACAGGAGACTGTCGACATGCAATAGGACAAAGGTCTGATTTATTTTTATAAATAATCTCATGATGAGATTATTAAATTTTTATATAAAATAAAATTTTCATATAAATAATAAAATAAAATATTCACAATCATTTATAGATATAAAATATTTATCTCATCTTATTATTACTACTGCTTTAAATTTTCATATAATAAAATAAATATTCAACATTTTCAAATCTTAAAATAATATTTTTAAATATCAAAATCAAATTAATATTAAAAAAATATTTTATTTAATTTTTAATTTTTATCTTATCTTATCTGATGTTATCGACCAATGTTCCATCGACAATTAAAACAAAAAGATTGCATCTCTAGTTTATAAAACCGATTGTTGTATGGATTGGATTTAATGAACAGAAGAAGCACAAACCAGTCGATGTACAATCGCAACAGCTAATTATTAGCAACTTTTTTCGAATAATGTAATCATATTATAGAGCAAGTGGAAATTATCCCGTCGGTGAGCCCTGTTTTAGTATTGTCCCGCCGAAAGATATTCAGACCTTTGATCTCCTGACTAATCGAACAGGGATACTGTCAGTCTGTCATTTCCTTCTTAGGATTGTTTTCTCCTTTTAATGTTCTAATCTTTACAATCTTGGCCTTACTTATTTTTATATAGGTAAATGGTATCTTTAACAAAGACAAAAGATAGAAAAGCACAAACACCTCATAACAACTGTTAATAGTGCAAATTAATGAGGTGAAGATGGCTTATTTATTTATTTATTTTTACCAATGTTCATTCAAATTAACGAAGTAAATATGGCCTTTATTTCGCCAAGAGAGGGAAAAAAAAAAAAAAAACAGTACTTGACAAGAAGCCCAAGACTATGCAATTAGAAGTCGTAGCAAAACACATTAAATCTTTAACATGGTATATTAACCACACAATGGAAGACAATAACTCTTGCATTTTTGTTTCCCTCTAGCAGTAATAGTTGCAGATATTCTGTTGTAGGTTTAAACAGCTGGGAAAAGCTTATTCAGCAGGCACGGGAATCCATAGAATTCATCATTTCTAATGTCCGAAGCATATAAGCTGAACTTCTCCCACCAATGAAAGCCTGTTTCTGTTCGAGTGGCGTCAGTTTCACTAGAGAGTGAGCAATCCAAAATCAAAGCAACCAGTGCAGCCACCGTTGTGTGAGACGTGAAGATGAGAGTCACTATATCATCAAACTGCAATTTCTTTAAGGAACTTAGGCAGATGAAAATGGTGGGAACATTGACATAGATAAAAGTTGTATTTTGAGATGAGATAAGATGAGCTAAGATAAAAGTTGAAAGTTGAATAAAATGTTATTAGAATAAAATGTTTTGGGATTTGAAAAGGAATTGTTTATTTTATTGTGTAGACATTTAAAAAAGTTTAAGATGAGGTGAGATGACTGTAAAAACAAATGAGGCCTTAAGACCAGTTCAGTTCAATACTCACCCATCCAGAGTGGCTGCGAATGTGTAGAGAACTTGGATCTATATGATAATATTCTCTGAAGTATTGTGGTACTGAAATGCCCATGAAGAAAGAAAAGCCCAGAATAAATTTTGTTCTGAAACTGTTCAGATTACAGAAATGGAGAAAACCAAGACCTGCAGAAGCTGCCATCAATGATATTAACTGATGTTACTGATTCTTGTTTTGATGTGAAGTATCAATCAGCAAACAAGCAACATTGAGCATGATGCACTGATCATAGGGAGTCAATGCAAAAAAAAGAACAGATACTTACAAACGTGGCTGAAGAACACAGTACAAAGCTGCTATGATTGGGAGGGGTATAGAAACAAAAAATACTCCCAAGTTTTCCTGGTCAAGGACATCAGTTACCCAAATTAGAAGTGATTATAAGAAAATCAAAACTATAATGCAATATAAAGACTGCAATTTTTTTTTTTTCTATATTTTGTATGCATTCCAGTTTTCAACATTAGAAAGAAAGTTGTAACGCTTATGATATGTTGATTCAGATTTTAACACTCAACACTGTCAACAAGCTTGAAGCATTTAATTATAGAGTTAAGCAAGCATACGAAATACAGAGAAGAAAATCATTAACACTGCTGATATTTGAATGACTCTCCGACTTCCAACTCTCGTCAATGCCAATAGACCAGCATTTTCCCTGTACATGAAGCAAAGCACAATAAGGAAACATAATGCGGAAATATGTGCGTATACGTGTTGAATGTCTACCTTCATCTGTAAATCATGTTGCACTACATGTGTGTGAGTCCGTGACTCTAATAAAAGACTCAAAATATGAAAGGGAAATTCTAGGACTATTTGAATTTTCCACCAAAAAATCATGGAATGTTCACCCATCCTCTCCCGCACAAAAGAAGTCAGAGAAGGATACACATATTTAGATGGTAGGTACCACCACATAGAACCTTAATTTTCAGCTGCATCAAGTTGAATTAATATTTTCAATGTTTCATAGATGACTTCCAAAATAAACCCACTATTAAGAAAACTCGAGTTAGAGGTGGACCAAGAAGACCAGGATCAGCTACACTTGATAATAGTTTTTTTCTTTCATTTAAAAAAAAAAAAGTTGCTTACACTGATGCAGAAGTGCCAGTTACAGAGCCAAACGCGCCATTCAGCAAAACTCCTATTCCCTGAAAATCAAACAAATTTCACAGTGATGAAGCAGCAAATATTTAGCCTAGAATCATAATATGTAAATGAGACATCATTTAAACATGTCCTACCAGCCAGCCAACACCACGGCTAGTAACAGAAGGTGGCACAGGTGTGACAATGCCATATCTTGCTGTTGCAAAAAATGTACCAGTAGACTGCAAATATAAGAGGAGGAAGGTTTTTAATATTGTATGTCTTATCCATGATTTCAGAACGATGAAAGTAAGTTTTAAAGTTTCATATATTCAACACAAAAGCCGATGAGGTGGTCACATGAAATGTTTGCGGTATATGCTTTCTGAAGTAAATTGCAGAGTATAGTGTTGTGGAGCAGCTAGCTAATGAACTAGAAACACATGAAATCCTCATTCAGAAGTGAACCTCAAAAAGTGAAACAAAAGAAACAGCCATCATTGCAAAAGCTTCTTTGGCATGAAATGTGGGGCTTCGCCATTGAAACGGATAAGGAATATATAGCCTGCAGGTAATGACAAAAGATAATATGATGTATTTTTTTATAAGAAAAGATAATATGATGTAACTAATTGTAGTCAGAATTATCTTCAAAACATGGAAAAATATAGGCCAAATTGTTTTACAAATTTGCAGACTTCCCAAATAGCAGTTGAATTCAATCTCTGAAGAATTTGCCTCAGGGAAAGACAGTTTGTGTCCCAACAACAAAAGAAAAGAGGATTAAGAAGATTGCACCACTTAGCTTCGTAACATCTCGGAAGAGTAAGAATAAAGGAAGAATATATATGAATTCTGAGGCCGTCCCCGTAGTGAGACTCTAATTGACTAACTTTCTCAGAGCTGTCCAAGTTCTACTTTGCCATCATGCAGTCAGAATTATTAAAATAATCCCTTGTGCAGAAGTTTTGGTTTGTTTGCAAACTGTTTTCATCACTTTGTTCTTCTTTTCTTCTCATTTTTTGTGGGGGTGGGGGAGTTGGGGCTAAGAACAGTTAATCATCAATTCTCTAGTTCCGACCATATCTTGCTTTTGGGTGCATTTATACAATGCACAATAGTCGACCTTTCTTATCAAATGTCAATCTCAGATTACTTATTCATGAAACTACATCAAATTATGAATAGTGGTTTCAACTTTTAATAGAAAAATAGAAGAAAGAAAGAAAGCAATTGGTCAATATTTCGCCAAGGAGCTGCAGTGAAGAGTCCGGCACAATCCGTGCAACAACTAATCTGAGTCTTTGCAGGTTTGTTCCTATACACACCACTTGAAGTAAGAATTTGTGCATATAACCAGGCAATTCCAACTGAGAAGAGCACTGCGAATCAATCCCATATTGGCTTCTCTGGTTTCAGCAACTGGGGAAGATACTGCAAGTACACCCAAAGTTTTCTTAAATTCTCAGTGTCTCTCGTACAGCAAATAAAATTTTAAAAAAAAAAAAAAATCCGAAAAAATAGGAAAGTTTTTGTGAGTAGTGGACTTAAACGGCAATCGAATAAAATGACAATTGAATGAAAGTATATATTTTATATAAATCAAACCGCAATAAATAATGAGGCAGCCATAATAATAAAAATAATTTTAGGTCTCATTTGGTTATTCAGAAGGAGATGAGATAAAAGTTGAATTAGATATTATTAAAATATTATTTTTATTTTTAAGATTTTAAAAAATTATATTATTTATTATAATATATGCACATTTTAAAAATATATATAATAATTAGATGGAATAAGATAATTTATGTAAACAAGCGAGACAATAGTCTAAAATCTGAAACAACTGAAAGACTACTCAATGACCAAACCATCGTACGTTTCACGAAAGGAAAGACCAACCATTGCAACTCTCAATAGTAATGGCTAAATGAATTTCAAAATTCACCATTATTAGATATTAAAAGAAACGTTACAACTCATATTATTTAAAATGATTTAAATCATCACTGCTCATTAATTTTATAGGTCAAGAGCCATCCACTGATTCCACTCTCCTCCCAGGCCAAAAGAATATAAAATGACAATAATAATGAAATATTTAAACTAATTTATATTGACTTAAAGACAGGGCATGGCTTTGTTATCTTCTTCAATGTAGGAGACATAAATTTCGACAGATTTCTTGGAGGATTTTTAGATTTGTGTCATTGACCATAGCAACTAGCTGAATGTTGGGACCGTTTAAAAATGGCATCCACCATTTATTTCCCATAATGACGAAGAGACATGAGTTGGCATAAGAAATCCTAGTCTTTCATCGAGAATTGTAGTCTTTATTAGACCAGTTGTCTCCGTTTTTCACTCATTTTTGTTCCGTTTGGGTTGAAAATGCGATAAGATAAATAATAATAAATTTTAAAAATAAAATAAAATATCATTTAAATATTATTTTTAATATTATTATTATTTTAAAATTTAAAAATGTTGAATTTAAATTTAAAAAAATTAAATTATTTCTTTTTAAAAAAATATAATAATAAATTTAAAATAAGTTCGAATCCAAACTGGGTCATCTCCCAAACATATTTCGAATACGAATTGTTCTACACAACCTCCCAAACATTCACACAGCAATATATTTTTTTAATTTTTACACCAATACTTTTTAATTTTTTTAATTTTTTAATCTTTTATTTTGAATTTGTTCTTTTTAACATAATTTCATTTTTTTTATTTATTATTCATATATTAAATATTTAATAAAAATAAAATATGGTGTGTGAAGATTATATGAATATTATGAGATTGGATAGATTTTTTCTTTCGAACTTCTTATGGTTGACCTAATAGATAACAAACTACTTGGGACGAACTTAGGAACTATTAAACCATCAGCCATGGTGATAGTTTAGGCTGCATTTACATGTTAAGATGATCTCAAATGATCTAAATTGATTTGTAATAATAATATTTTATCAGTCCGTTGAGATGTATTTGAACTTAAAATGAGTTGAGATATGTGTTTAGATATATATATAAAGTGAATTTGAAATGAGTTTAAATTTTTATTAATAGAAAATTGAAAAATAATAAGTCCCATTATTAATTAGGTTGATATGAGTTCAACAACCAAACAAAAGATTATAGGATACAAATAATTTTTAGGCACCCTCAGATTGGAGGAAGTTTTTCTTGAATTATTCGAAAATGCACTTACGAAAAACGCTCAATCGAGAGTCTGTGCATCCCAAGATTAGTCGGAACTTTATTATTTAACATCCTGTGCAAATAAAAAAAACATAAAAGATTATAGGATGCAGATAACTCTGGTAGATCAGGCGATCTTGTACTCCAACTTATCAACACTAGTTTATTGATATAACATCATGCTGTTGATACAGATCACAAAAGATTCAATTCTTGGAGTAAATATACATTCGAGTACCAAAGAGTATTGCTAAACAGCATCTTATTTGACAACTATATCTAACAATTTAACAACTATCAATAAATTTTTTTTTTTTCTTTTTGAAATTGAGTTTTCATTTAAAATCTCCAGAACTAAAAAATAATAATTATGATTATCAAGAGTGATTGTCAAATGTTAAACCAAAAAAAAAAAAAAAAAAGGTAAGAATGCCAAACTAGGGGCTAAATATCATTTCTCGATGACTTAACCATGAATACGGCGACAAAAGGGGTTAGATGAATAGAATAGAATAGCACGGGGCAAAGATCATACCTACCTTTGTTCGCAACAAATGGCTTTGTCAGTAACAAGTTGAGGCGTCTTTGCAATGGCCATGACACAGGGTTTAAGGAACTTCAATTGCTCACCCAGATTATATAATTTTACAGCAAAGCAAAATATAAAATACTGCCAGAAGCTACCGCATAGTGCATACCCAAAAACCTGAAATCAAATCAAAACCTACAAGGTACATGCTGTGAAGAGTAGTGCGGGGTAATTTGCTAGTAAAATTTTTAAAAATAACAAGTCAAGATCCCCTACAGCATATTCCCAACTTCTAAAGCTCTCATTACGCTCATAATTAAACAGATAAAGGTTCAATTTTTCACAGCACTGTCTCCCATTTGGCCTTATAATAGAAAACAACTTTCCCCAACACATCCTACAAACTTTAGTTGCTCAAACAATACTTTATTAAAAACACAACACCAGCAGATTTTGATGGGGGATCAAATGGTGATTCATGTACCTCTATATCATTGGACGGTCAAAATTATTCGATAATCATTTCTAGTGTTTACTTGGAAACTCAATATCATTCCCAGTCTTTCATTTGATGAAAGATGAGTATATTATGTAAAACAGGGAAAGTTATTGACCAGATGGGCGGCGGATGATGCCTTCCCTTTTCCTTTTAACTTTTTGTTTTCGTGTCTTGAATATAATGGGCCACCGATGTTAAGCACCAGCAACCCCAACTTAAATTACACACTCACAAGATGGGTGTTTTCATATGATGCAGCATACAACATTGTAAGTTACACACCTATGTGCTTTTTTCTCAAGTCTTAATCATCATTCTGCCAACCAAATTAGAACCTTTAGAGGCATTTAGCAACCATTTGTCCTCGCGTTCCACAAGTTCAAGTTCTACCACCACTAGGACTAGATTCAAATTCACCAAAAGTTCCCATATCAACAAACTAGGACCCATTGTTCAAACCATCAAGTATTCTTCACCATTACATGCATATTGGATATTGATATTGTAACCCGTGCAAAACAACAACATTTAACCAGATAAATGAGTTATGTTCTCATAAGATTGACGACGTATTCCAATCATCCACAAAACATAAAAGCATTGTTGATTATAGAATCGGTATTTTAAAGTATCTTAAAAGCAAGTAGACGTGATAGTATTTTTTACCAGACTCAGCGCATCACTGCACAGAATATGGCAAAGCAATCTCAACCATTCCAATTCCCCGGTGGGCTTGGACCATCAGAAAGCTCTCCTTTCCTAACCCAGACCATTCCAGCACCAACCTTTCCATATGCCTTATACTCCCCGTTACAGCGATGCCTAGCAACATGGTATCCGTTGTACTGATACCTGTTACCGTGATACATACCAGTGTTCGGCCTCGTCGCTCTAACGTTTCCTTTTTCATTCTTACCATCTATTGAGAAATGCCCAAGGGCCCGTTCAATCTCCGCCGTCGGATCAGCGTTCTCTCTATACGGCCTGAATTCACTGGAGCAACCTTCCTTCTCGCCATTCGTTGAGGAATCCCCCAGTTTCTCTTCAATCACACTAGTCCGATCGGCGTTCTCTGCCATCGGCCGGAACTCGGTGGAGCATACTCCCTTCTCGCCATTAGTTGATAAATCCCCAACTTCTCGTTCATTCTCAGCCCTCCAATCTCCCTTCGATTCAACGTTTCTTCCTCCCGAGGCATTCTCTGTCTCTCTGTTCACGCCTATCGTTGAGAAATCCCCAGCTTCCCGTTCAGTTTTCACCGTCCGACCGGCGTTCTCTCTCATCTGACTCAATCTATTCTTCCCTCCCTTCGATTTGCGGTTCCTTCTCGCCGGAGGATTCTCCTTCACGCCATTCGTTGAGAAACCCCCAACTTCCCGTTCATTCTCCGCCGTCCGTACGGCGTTCTCTCTCGTCCGACTAGATTTGCTCCAATCTCCCTTCGATTCAACGTTTCTTCCTCCCGAGGCATTCTCTGTCTCGCTGTTCACGCCGATCGTTGAGAAATCCCCAGCTTCCCGTTCAGTTTTCACCGTCCGATCGGCGTTCTCTCTCACCCGACTCAATCCATTCTTCCCTCCCTTCGATTTGCGGTTCCTTCTCGCCGGAGGGTTCTCCTTCACGCCATTCGTTGAGAAACCCCCAACTCCCCGTTCGTTCTCACTCGTCCGCCTGGATTTGCTCCAATCTCCCTTCGATTCAACGTTTCTTCCTCCCGAGGCATTCTCTGTCTTGCTGTTCACGCCGATCGTTGAGAAATCCCCAGCTTCCCGTTCAGTTTTCACCGTCCGATCGGCGTTCTCTCTCCTCGGCCTGAATTCGTTCGTCGTTTCCTTCGATTTACTGACCATTGTTAAATGGGCATTCTCCTTACCGCCATTCGTTGAGAAATCCCCAAGTTCCCGTTCATTCTCCGCCATCCGATCGGTATTCTCTCTTCTCCGCCTCAATCTACTCCCCTTTCCCTTCGATTCACCGTTTCCACTCGCCGGAGCATTCTCCTTCTCGCCATTCGTTGAGAAATCCTCAAGTCTCCGTTCAATCTCAGCCGCTCGATCGGCGTTCTCTATCCTCCCCCTGAATACGCCCTTCGCGCCATTCGATTCACCTTTTCTTCTAGCCGGAGCGATCTCCTTCTCACCAACCGCGCGCGTTGCTTGTGCCGTAAGGTGCGTCACCTCCAGCCGTTCCTCTTCCCTAGGTCCAATCTTCTCTTTTACCTTCCAATTCGAGGGCACCGGCGAGGAGGTGGTTGACGGAAGAGGAAGCTTTCCCCACTGTATCGGCTTGCAGCCGATGCCGCGCCCTGCCTTAAGAAGCTCACGCTTTCGCTTCTGTTGCTGGTCTTCTTCCTTTAGCTTTTGCAGCTGAAGCTTTCGCTGTCGTTCTTCTTCCTCTTTTTGCTCCTTCTCTTTCTGTATCCGTTCTTTCTCTTCGAGCCAGCGTTCCTGGAGTTGAGCGAGCGTTACATAGTTGGAAGGCAGAGACGGATACTTCTTCGTCTCCTTCTCCACATCCTCCATTGAAAACCCAACCACGCAGGCACGCAGAGGCTCAGGGACTGCAGCTGTGTCTACGACCCAGTGGAAATGGAGCGTCGCAGATCAATATAAAGTGAAGGGACATCAAGTTTGGGGGTTACTTTTTTCTATAGCTTTCTTGCTAAACAAGCTAGGGTCCTACCTAAGATTAGGGGTATCAAATCGTGTTGACGTGTCGTATTCGTGTCGTGTAAAGTCATGTATATTATACTATATAGGTCAAACCCGTTAAACTTATCGTGTCAAAATCTCAAACCCTAACCCGACCCGTTAACATAACGTGTCGTATCGTGTCAACACGTTATCACCTGTTAGTAAATATTAAGAAATATATTAACACGACATAATATGATTCGTTTCAACTTATTTATGTAAATGAGTTGAATATGTCTAAAATTAACCCGTTTGACTTAATTAAATTTAACATAATTTTATATAAATATTAAAATCATAATATCTATAAAACTAATAACACTAATTATAAGTCTAAATTACAATCTAAACAATAAAATATCAAAATTTAAATTCTAACAAATTTAAATTTAAGTATAAGAATATAATTGTAATTTTAAATTTCTTAGCGTGTCATAACGGGTTAAAACAAGTTGACTCGTTATCAACCCGTTAAGCAATCGTGTTATAACGGGTCAACCCGATTTGACCCGAAACTCGTTTAGACTAAACCCTAACCTGCTATTATCGTGTCGTGTTCGTGTTGAGTTAACGGGTCGTGTAAGAAATTGCCACCCCTACGTAAGATCACTCCTAATGGTGAAGTTAAATATTTATTTTTTATTTTTTATAAAATTTAATTCAAATTTATTTAAAAGATTAAAAATTATATTTTAATAAAATAATTAAAATGAAATTTTTTTTAAAAGATGAATAGTATTTATATTATATGTAGCATTACTGTTCATCTTTTAAATATTATTTTATTATATTTTTCCATTTCAAATTTCACGTTCGGCAACATTACATCGTTCGATAATGGGTTTCGGGCATCACCAACTTCAACGCCAATCACCACCAGAGACACTGTCGCATCACCGGCATCGCCTCACGCCGGCGATCATTCCCCCGCGACTTAACTCTGGCGACGAACTATTTGTCTTCCATGCGCCGATCGCACTTTAAAAATGAGTTTCAGGCATCACCGACGTCGTTAGACCCACCGCCGGCCACCATGTACTACATTCCCAGTATCACCAGCATCACTTCACTCCAGCGATCATCCCCTAAAAATTCCATCTCCGGCAAGCCAGCCGTCGGCTCCCACGCGACACTTCCAGCTCCGGCGACCATCTCCTAAACAACCCGACCTTTTTTTTTAATTTGTAAAATAAATCTATTTAAAATAAAATATGAATATTTTAAAAGATATAGAAAAAAAAAATAAAGATGTTGATGGATGGTAAAATGTACAAATGAATAGTTAAAATGAAAAAAAGTAGATTTTTAACTCTTTAAAATAGAATAAAACTAGTTACTCAATTGGGAGTGCTTTAAAATTGCAAGGAAAATAACCCTTTATTTATTTATTTTTTTAGCAAAGTTTTTCATCATCTTATTTTTATCATTTTTTTATCATTTTATGATATAACATTAAATAATTATAAATTATTTATTATGTTTTACTTATTAGCCTATCATCTAATATCACATTATGAGATGATAAAAGGATGATGAATAAATTTATTTATTTTTAACAAAAAGAAAAGCCTAATTAATTAAAATAAAATAAAAATTATTTAGTTTTATGTGCATAAAAAGGTAAATAAAGAAAAACAAGTTTATTAATCATCATCCCATTATGTGAAATTAAATAATAGACTAATAAGTAAAATATAATAAATAATTTTCAATTATCTAATGTCATATCATAAGATTAAGAAAAATAAAATGGTAAGTAGCATTGTTCAATAATAAAAGATAAATTATTCATTGACTTTGATTTATTGATCAAGCAACATTACTCTTGGGCGTCGTTTGAATTCGGAAACAAGTTGAGCTCGTATCAACTCATTTCAAATTCATTATTACATTTTTTTCAAATTTTAATACAAAATATAAACCCCAATATAAATTTTTCAAATTTCAATTCAACTTTTTCAAATTTTAAAAAAATAATAATAATAATTAATTTATTTTCAAAACTCATCATAACTCATTTCATCCCAATAATATCTTAGATAATCCTATTAATAAAAAGAATCTTATTAATCAGCCACGACTAAAGTTATCTAAACGATAAGATTTAAATAATAAATCTATCTATAAAATAATTATGTGATTTTTTATTTAAATCTTATCATTTTTAATTATTTTTGTTGTTGCCCTACATTTTAAATGACTTAACGTGTTAATATAAAATACTTTTAAAAAAATACATAACGAGTGTAAAGAAAATGAGAAAATTAGGAACAATCGTATAAAAAACTAGGAATAGCTCTTCATATAATTTAATCCCTAATTATTAATTAGTACGTAAACTTTGATTTCAGAAATAATCTGTACTTGAATTTTTTACTCATTATTTATATACTACATATTTTATAAAAGAAAAAAATTAAAAAAATATATGATATGTAGTGTGTAGGTTATGTATAAATTTTTTCTTTTTTTTTTACCGTCATTTTCTTTTTATATATATATTTAAGACTTTTAAATCTTTTTAATAAATCACGTGTGAAGAAGTAAAATGGTGGTGCAAAAATAAATAAATAAATGGTATTGGTATTGGTCCATTGGATCCCTTTTCGGAACAGAATATACTGTTTTCAATCTCTTTAAAAAAAAAAAACAAAAACAAACAAACTTCATATATTAATTAAAGGATAAAATGATACAAATTTAAAAAATATGAGAGTCCCTTACAATCATCTCAAAAAACTAACATACAATGCTAACATAAAAAGAAAAAAAGTGATTAATCAGAGACAAAAGAATCATTCCCACCCATTCTTGTAAAAGGACGACCACTTGGAGACAGTTTTAAAATAGTCTGATGAACAGACTTTTTAACCGCAGTAAATAAGTGTATAGTGTACCGTGTTAGTTCAGATCAACTGATAAGAATTTATACACCCGCTTATACTTGATCATCGATTAAGAAAAACAGAAACATTGCAAGACAGCCAATAACATAAACAGATCGTCGGCAAGAGGGGAAACACCTTTTGTGGCGGCACATGTAGAACACACACCACCACAGAAGTGGAGCAGAAGAACCGATTGTGAGGATCATAGCCCTCTGATGTTGGAAGGGCCGTGCGTGTCGGCAGAATCCTCCGCAGGATTCACCTACGCGTGAAAAACTCGAGCGAAAGAAGTCGCACATGAGGCACACTCACTGAGCTAACGACGGCGAAACCACCGCAAATAAGAAGATCAGAGGCTTGAGAGGCAGGAAACGTGATGCGTGTAGACTGGAGGCCGCCGGAAAGCAGGAAATTTGTTAGTGTCAGAGTTGTAGAAAGAAAACAACTGAAAAGAGAAAAACTAAACGGAAAAGGAGAATAGCGTCTATTGGTTTGGGGCAGAAGGGGGTGGAGCCGAAGCTCCATCTCCCCTCCGCCCAGGAAAGGAGAAAAAATTTCGACGAATGGAGGTGTAAAACCTGTTGAACCCAAGGTTTCAAGTTTCGTGTAATTATAAATCTACACATGAATTTTGATGATAACAAATGAATTCAAAGAAGTTTCAAGCTCAAGTTGTCCATACAATAGAATCAAGTACTTCAAGGAACCAAGCATGAGCAAGAAGGAAACAAGTTCACATTAAAATCATAGAGTAATGTTGTAAATCTCTTAAAAATTCGAAATTAGGATTAAGGCTCAAAATTAATATTTTATCATAAAACATTAAAATACATTTTCCACATGTGCATGAATATTTTGAAAATTAAATTTGGAAATTTTGAAAGATGATTGATTGTCATCTTTCACATGTGCATGACATGATTAAAGGTTTAAACTTTGAAAATATTAAGATGATTGATTGTCATCTTTCACATGTGCATGACATGATTAAATGTTTGAATTTTGAAAATATTAAGATGATTGATTGTCATCTTTCACATGTGCATGTTTTATTTGAATATTTTCAAAAGTGGTGGATGCTTTTCTTGACTTATGCAAAAGATAGATGTCTTTATTTGAAAATTTTGAAAAGTAAAGTGTGCTCCTTTTGTCATATGCAAAAAGTAAAATATTAGGTTTAAAATTTTTTGAAAAGTAAAGTGTGCTCCTTTTGTCACATGCAAAAAGTAAAAAGATTAGATTTGAAATTTTTGAAAAGTGAATGATGATGTTTTTGACATGTGAATCTTTTTAAATTTGAATATGAAGTCTCATATGCCTATAAATAGATCATTTGAGAGCTTCACATTCACAACACCAAGAGCATACAACATTCATTCAAAACTTTCATTCTCTCTTCTCTAAGCATTGAGCCTTAACCCTTGTTCATTTTGAGAGATATAGTTTGTGTTGTATTGTTTTTATTTCACTCATTGAGGAGTGTTTTCTGATAGTCTACCCACTATCAATTCTTGTATCAGTAAAATGGTGTGTATAACCCTTGTGTGTGTAGAAGGTGTTCTACACGGGGAATAGTTAAATCACCAAGTGTGAGGTGATTAGAAGTGTAGAGGGTGTTCTACACGGATTCTTTGGAGCGGTGCTGCTCAAAGGTGTAATAGGTTTCTATCTCTACCTAAAGGAGATTGAATAGTGGATTTGGGGATCCTCAAGGGGTAGCTTGAGGTGAGGACATAGGCAGTGGGGCCGAACCTCGTTAACATACTGAGTTTGCTTCTCTTTTACCTTTACTCTTTTTATTTATTGCTGTTTCATATTTTGTTTATATTTTATATTGTATATTTGATTTATAATTGTTATTTTTTTAAATACAACTCAATTCACCCCCCCTCTTGTGTTAGTCATCTGGGCAACAATTGGTATCAGAGCTAGAGCTCTGTTATAAGATTAACTATCTTTTGAGTTAAGATCTTATGGCTAACATTGCATCTTCATTTGGTGAAGGTCAATCTAGCAGTCGGCCTCCACTCTTTTGCGGAGACAATTACTCATTCTGGAAAGTAAGAATGAGAATATTCCTTCAAGCTCAAGGTCGAGAAATCTGGAAATGCATTGTAAATGGACCTTATATTCCAACAAAAGTGGTTGATGGAGTAAATGTCAAAAAGGAAGAAGAAGAGTTTGATCGTAAAGACGATAGACTTTATACTTTGAATTTAACTGCTATGAATTTATTATATAATGCTCTCAATGGTAATGAGTTTAATAGAGTAATGACTTGCGCTACAGCTAAGGAAATTTGGGATAACTTGGAAGTTACTTATGAAGGAACTTCTCAAGTCAAGGAATCAAAAATTTATATTCTTACTCATGAATATGAAATGTTTAAGATGAATGATGATGAATCTATTTCTAGTATGCACACTCGTTTTACTAATATCATAAATAGCTTGACAGCTCTTGGCAAAGTTTATTCCAAAGTGGAGATAGTAAGAAAAATTCTCAACTCTCTACTAAAACGTTGGGAATCAAAAGTGACAGCGATTCTTGAAGCTAGAGACCTCAAGAAACTCAAAGTGAATGAACTCATCGGGTCACTTATCACCCATGAGTACACATTGAAAAGAGGAGAAGAAGAAGGAAAGCAAAAGAAGAGCTTGGCACTCAAAGCCGTTCCTCATGAAAGTGAAAGCGAAGAAGATGAAGAAAGCGATGACGAAGAGATTGCAATGATCACAAGAAGATTTAAGAGATTCTTGAAAAATAAAGCTCATCCAAGGAAACCTTTCAAAAAATCTTCCAACAAAGATACAGGTAAAAATGATTCATTAATTTGTTATAAATGTAAAAAGTCAGGACATATCAAGGCAGATTGTCCCCTGCTAAAGAAAGATCGAAACAAAGGCAAAAAAGCAATGAAAGCTACATGGGATGATGATTCAAGTAACTCAGATAGTGAAGCAAGCAATGGAGAATTAGCAAATCTTTGTCTTATGGCTAAAGATGACATTGAGGTAACAAATCTTGATAATATTGAAGATCCTTCATATGAAGAATTGCAAAATGTTTTAGAAGAGGTATATGAGGAATTTGAAAAATTGGGTATCAAGTATACTGCTTTGAAAAAGAAAAATTCTTCTTTAACAAACGAAATTGATATTTTAAGAAAAGAAAGTATTTTTTGAAAGATGAAAATCTTGAGTTGAAGAAAAAGAAAACTGAGTTAGAAAATATTATTGAAAACTTTACAAATGGAAAAAAAAATTTTGAAAAACTTCTTGGTAGTCAAAGATGTATTTTTGACAAGGCAGGCTTGGGATATATGCCAAAACAAAAATACAAATCTTATAAAAACTTCTTTGATAATCCTTCTACATCAAAATCCAATATTCAAAATTCTTTTCATAAAAATAATTTTGTTAAAAAAGGATACTATTATAATCACTCAAGTTCTTCATATATGTCACATGCTATTTTTAATTTTTGTAATAGAAATGGTCATAATTATCTTGCTTGTCCTATTAGAAGAAAACATACAATGACTATTAGGGCCATATGGGTACCTAAAAATCTTATTTCTTCTAATACTAATAAATAAAGGACCCAAAGAACTTGGGTACCAAGAAAAATCATTTTAATTGTTTTTATAGGTACGCATGAAGTCCTCCACAAACAAAAATAAATGGTTTTTAGATAGTTGATGTTCAAGACACATGACGGGAGACAAGACTAAGTTCTTTGATCTTAGATCTAAAGAAGAAGGACACGTGACATTTGGAGACAACTCAAAAGGGAAGATTGTGGGAATAGGTAAAATTGGTAATGAGTCTTCTCTCATAATTGAAGATGTTCTACTTGTTGAACGTCTAAAACATAATCTTTTGAGCATAAGTTAATTATGTGATAAAGGATTTACAGTTACTTTCAAAATGGATAAGTGCATTATTTTGAATGATCATGATTGTAATATTTGTTTTATTACTTTTATAAGCAACAATGTTTATACAATCGATTTTGAAGAAATTATCTCACAAGATGCTATTTGTTTTTCAGCTCAAAATGAAACTAATTGGTTATGGCATAGAAGACTAGGTCATGCCAACATGGAACTAATTTCCAAACTTTCAAAAAATGATCTTGTGAGAGGTTTACCAAAGGCAAATTTTCTTAAAGACAAAATTTGTGATGCATGCCAATTTGGTAAACAAACAAAAACTTCTTTTAAAACTAAGAAACATATTTCCACTACTAGACCACTACAATTGATACACATTGATCTTTTTGTACCAAATAGAGTTGCAAGTTTAGGAGGAAAATATTATGCATTTGTTATTGTTGATGATTTCTCTAGATATACTTGGGTCATCTTTCTTACTCATAAAAATGAGGCACATAATGCCTTTACTAAGTTATGCAAGAGAATTCAAAATGAAAAGGGTTATACTATTTCAAGTATCCGAAGTGATAGGGGAAAAGAATTTGTTAATAAAAATATTGAAACATTTTGTGATGAAAATGGTTTTATGCATAATTTTTCTGCTCCTCGAACTCCTCAACAAAATGGGGTAGTAGAGAGGAAAAATAGATCTCTTCAAGAGATGGCAAGAACAATGCTCAATGAGAACAACTTGCCTAGTTATTTTTGGGCTGAAGCGGTAAGTACTGCATGTTATGTTATAAATAGAGTTATGCTAAGGTCCAAATTAGATAAAACCCCCTATGAGCTTTGGAATGAGAAAAAGCCCAACATTGGTTACTTTCATGTATTTGGATGCAAATGTTTTATTTTAAATGACAGGGATAATTTAGGCAAGTTTGATGTAAAATCTGATGAAGGTATCTTTCTCGGATATTCTACTAATAGTAAAGCTTATAGAGTATTCAATAAAAAGATTTTGACTGTACAAGAATCTATGCATGTAGTATTTGATGAATCTAATTCTCTACTCTCCAAGAAATCCATTGATGAAGAAACAGGAGGTATAAATAATACGAAAAGTCTCAATCTCAATAAAGAGAACACAATAGAGGAAGTCCAACATGGAGACATCAGGAAAGATCGTCAAAATTTAATACAAGATGCAATCAAACAGTGGAAATTTGTGAAAGATCATCCAGTAGAACAAATTCTGGGAGAACCTTCACGAGGTGTAAGCACTCGATCATCTCTTAGAAATATTTGCAATCATACTGCTTTTCTATCTCAGATTGAACCTAAAAATATTGATGAAGCACTTCTTGATGAATCTTGGATTCTAGCTATGCAAGAAGAGCTTAATCAATTTGAAAGAAATGATGTTTGGACACTTGTTCCTAGACCCAAAAATCATACCATTATTGGAACAAAATGGGTTTTTAGAAACAAAAAAGATGAGTCCGGAGTCATTACTAGAAATAAGGCTCGACTTGTAGCCCAAGGTTTCAATCAAGAAGAAGGAATCGATTATGATGATACATATGCACCAGTTGCAAGATTAGAAGCTATTCGAATGCTACTTGCATATGCTTGTTATAAAGATTTTAAACTTTTTCAAATGGATGTTAAAAGTGATTTCTTAAACGGTTTTATAAATGAAGAGGTATATGTTGAGCAACCTCCAGGTTTTGAAAATCATATTTCTCCAAATCATGTTTTCAAACTCACAAAAGTACTATATGGACTCAAACAAGCTCCTAGAGCGCGGTACGAGAGACTCAGTGGTTTCTTAATTGAAAAAGGCTTTTCAAGAGGAAAAATTGATACAACTCTTTTCATTAAATACGAAAATAATGATATTCTTTTGATTCAGATTTATGTTGATGATATAATATTCGGTGCTACTAATGAAAATATGTGCCAAGTTTTTGCTAAGACCATGCAGGAAGAATTTGAAATGAGTATGATGGGAGAGCTTACATTCTTTCTCGGATTGCAAATTAAGCAAGCAAAAAGTGGGACATTCATCAATCAATCGAAATATATTAAGGAATTGCTGAAAAAGTTTGGGATGGAAGGTGCTAAGGAAACTGGAACACCAATGAGCCCATCCACTAAACTTGATAAAGATGAATCCGGTAAACCAGTTGACTCGAAGGTATATCGATGTATGATTGGTAGCTTATTATATTTGACAGCCAGTAGACCAGATATTATGTTTAGTGTGTGCTTATGTGCACGCTTTCAATCATCTCCAAAAGAATCACATTTAATTGCAGTTAAGCGCATTCTTAGATATCTTAGTGGTACAATTAACTTAGGGTTATGGTACCCTAAGCACACATCTTTCGATCTAATCAGCTACACAGATGCAGATTTTGCTGGCTGTAAAATAGATCGAAAAAGCACTAGTGGAGCATGTCACTTCTTAGGTCATGCACTAGTTTCCTGGTTTAGTAAAAAACAAAATTCTGTTGCACTATCTACTGCTGAGGCAGAATATGTTGCTGCGGGTAGTTGTTGTGCTCAAGTTCTTTACATGAAGCAACAACTTGAGGATTTTAAACTTATGTACAATCACATTCCAATCAAATGTGATAATACAAGTGCTATAAATCTTTCAAAGAATCCAATACAACATTCTCGGACCAAACATATTGAAATTAGATATCATTTTCTTAGAGATCATGTGCAGAAGGGCGATATTGTATTAGAATTCACTAGTACACATGATCAATTGGCAGACATTTTCACAAAACCCCTACCAGAAGATAGACTATGCATGATTAGAAGAGAAATAGGAATGATACATGCCATGAATATCTGCTAGATACTTTTATTTCATTATCTTAAATGACCTACAAAAACTTGAGACGTTTAGCCTCATCATTCAAATGCATTTGCTCCTCATAAATCATCATGCCATCCTTGTCTAAAGGATTAGGCAATCGAAAAGAAGAGGCAAGCAAGGATTTCAAATCCTTATTCTGTTGCTTTAACTCTACTATTTTTTTGTTTGACTCATAAATAAGTCGTTGAAGTACAGAAACAGTCTCGCTAAGCTTCTCAATTTCGCGAGTTTTGGACTGCAACCGAGCAGAAAACGCGACGATAGATGATGAGTATCGAGTTCCGAGACCCACAAGCTCGTAAATGGCGTCATGATCAGATTTATTAGCTAAATCAGTCTCTTGTTGCTTCATGGCACCCACGACAGATGCAGAAATAGATTGAGACTGAGGTGAAGGATACCTCAAATCTTGATCAAGAGAATCACTGAAGGGAAATCTACGAGCCATTGGAAATTTGTAGAATGAGAATGCAAGCAAATTGCAAAGATGAGAAGAAAGCTTGATGCGAAATAGATAAAACTAAGGATTGCTCTTATAGAAACGGAAATAAGAACAAGACAAACTTACAAATCTTGATAATATCTCATTTTTCAGCAACATCAAGCGGATCAAATCTCTGCACCGAATTTCCAGAGCTAGCCCTTGCAGGTTTTGTCGGGCACGGGTAGTTTCAATTATTCAATTCTTTACAAAATCTCCTTCCGCACCGAATTGCCAGAACTAGGCCTCCAGCTTTTGCAGGTTTTGTCGAACACGTGTGGTTACGCACCGAATTCTTTACAGTCTCTACTAACGCAGCGTTTTATTTGTCTATTGGTTATTGCAGGAATATATCTTATTGATCTAATTATGATTCCTTTTTAATGATGCCAAAAGGGAGAGAAGTTTTAGACTAAAACATTAACATTGTTTAAATTGCTAAACTTGTTATATATGCTTGTAATTATATTTATATTTTTGCTTGAAAAACTAACGCACATTCTCAGGGGGAGCTTAAGTATTAAATACAGGCTTCAGGTTCTATCAAGTATTTGTCATCATCAAAAAGGGGGAGATTGTTGAACCCAAGGTTTCAAGTTTCGTGTAATTATAAATCTACACATGAATTTTGATGATAACAAATGAATTCAAAGAAGTCTCAAGCTCAAGTTGTCCATACAATAGAATCAAACACTTCAAGGAACCAAGCATGAGCAAGAAGGGAACAAGTTCACATTAAAATCATAGAGTAATGTTGTAAATCTCTTAAAAATTCGAAATTATGATTAAGGCTCAAAATTAATATTTTATCATAAAACATTAAAATACATTTTCCACATGTGCATGAATATTTTGAAAATTAAATTTGAAAATTTTGAAAGATGATTGATTGTCATCTTTCACATGTGCATGACATGATTAAATGTTTGAACTTTGAAAATATTAAGATGATTGATTGTCATCTTTCACATGTGCATGTTTTATTTGAATATTTTCAAAAGTGGTGGATGTTTTTCTTGACTTATGCAAAAGATAGATGTCTTTATTTGAAAATTTTGAAAAGTAAAGTGTGCTCCTTTTGTCATATGCAAAAAGTAAAATATTAGGTTTAAAATTTTTTGAAAAGTAAAGTGTGCTCCTTTTGTCACATGCAAAAAGTAAAAAGATTAGATTTGAAATTTTTGAAAAGTGAATGATGATGTCTTTGACATGTGAATCTTTTTAAATTTGAATATGAAGTCTCATATGCCTATAAATAGATCATTTGAGAGCTTCACATTCACAACACCAAGAGCATACAACATTCATTCAAAACTTTCATTCTCTCTTCTCTAAGCATTGAGCCTTAACCCTTGTTCATTTTGAGAGATATAGTTTGTACTGTATTGTTTTTATTTCACTCATTGAGGAGTGTTTTCTGATAGTCTACCCACTATCAATTTTTGTATCAGTAAAAGGGTGTGTATAACCCTTGTATGTGTAGAAGGTGTTCTACATGGGGAATAGTTAAATCACCAAGTGTGAGGTGATTAGAAGTGTAGAGGGTGTTCTACACGGATTCTTTGGAGCGGTGCTGCTCAAAGGTGTAATAGGTTTCTATCTCCACCTAAAGGAGATTGAATAGTGGATTTGGGGATCCTCAAGGGGTAGCTTGAGGTGAGGACGTAGGCAGTGAGGCCAAACCTCGTTAACATACTGAGTTTGCTTCTCTTTTACCTTTACTCTTTTTATTTATTGCTGTTTCATATTTTGTTTATATTTTATATTGTATACTTTATTTATAATTGTTATTTTTTTAAATACAACTCAATTCACCCCCCCTCTTGTGTTAGTCATCTGGGCAACAAAACCTATAGAGAAGTTGGAGAAAATTATTTTAGAGAGATAGCAAGTAGTAGTATTGTAGAGAGTGGCCAATTTCAATTTACTGTTCTCAGTCTTCACATAATAGGTTCAGACGATTCAAGGACTATAGACATACGTTACGTAAAAGTAGTAAAGTGATGTTAAATTATTTGTGAATAATAATAATAATAAAAATGACAAAAAAAATCAAATATTAAATAAAAATAAGAAATATTATACGAAAAAGTAATAAAGTATTAAATAATAATGATTCGATCATAATATGTACCTTATGGTCAACTTCTAATCAACAACTTCCTTAGTCAACTTGGGTATCTTGTGCCAAGAGCTGCAAACGATCTGATCAGAGACGAGTTTGAGTCAAATCAAGTCGAGTTGAACTCAAATAACTCAAGTCGAGCTGAGAGTTTGTCGAGTCGATCAAAGACGAGCTCGAGCCAAATCAAGTTATTTATCGATATTTGTTTTTACTCTCTAAAGATCCGCACGAATTGAGCCGAATTGAGTCAAGTAATTACTCGAGTTTCTTATTCTTTATAAATATTTGACTCAATAATTTTTTTGTGAACTTAATATATTATTATTGTAAAAAAATAAAATATGTTACTTCTACATAAAGTAGCAAAATATATTACTTATACAAAATATTAAAAATAATATATATAACACATAAAATATATATAATAAAAATATATATAAGAATATATGCAAAAGTATATATATGTATATAGAAATATTACGAGTATTGTTACGAGCCAAAAACGAGTTGAGACGAGTTTATACGAATTTTGTTCACGAACACAAACCTAGTCGAGTCAAGATTATACGAGTTTAGCTCGTTTAATATTCAAATCAATATTAGTGGTAATGAACAACTCATTTATTAAATAATCAAGTTCGAATCGAGTTTATACGAGTCGAGCTCAAATTGTTCATAAACTGAATTCAAATCGAATTTATACAAGTCAAGCTTAAACTGTTCGTTTGCAGCCCTAGTGAGTTGTGTCGGTTGAAAACAAAAGTGACAATTTTCTCGTAGATAATATTTAGGTCCGGTATGGATTTAGAGATAAAATTAGATGAGTTTTGAAAGTTGAATTAAATATTATTAGAAAATTATTTTTTAATATTATTATTATTTTAGACTTTGAAAAAACTGTATTGAAATTTGAAAAAATTGAATTGAGATTTAAAAATGTGATGATGAGTTTGAGAATCTCAACTCCGAATCCAAACCATATCTAAATAAAAAATTTCATAAAAATAAGTTTAAAAATAAAAATTATTTAATACATTAAATTATAAAATTATTTTTATTATAAACTTTCTCTATGTATTTATTTTATAATAATAATAAAATAATTTGATTTAATATTTTATTATATTTTAAAAAAGAGAAGAGAAAAAAATGAATAAACATATTAGTCAATTAAAAATATATCCAGAATACAAATTTTTAATATAATTTAACATTTGGAAAATTTAAAAATTTAAAATTGTAATAATTTAAAAATGATTAAATAAAAAATTTGAAATTAAATAATATTTGTATTTTAATAATATTTAGAATTGAAATGAGATTAAATAAAACAAACAACATTATTTCAATAAAAAAAAATGTATTTATAGTTTTGAGTGAAGGGCTGCATGTACAGTCCCATTGATATATAAGGGCAAAATAAAAATAAAAATAAAAACATTTTAAAAAAGATATTATTATAATTCTTAAAAAATATTAAGTATAATTATATGGGTTTGTATATTCAGTTCTTATTTGAGAAGTGTATATAGCATTAATTTTTAATAAATAATTACTAGATAGCAATTTGATTAATACAAGCAGTTTTTCTTATCAAATGACCATGATTGGGAATAGAGAAAAACTCCCGTTTGGATGGGTTCTAAACCCATTTCACACAATCCAATCAAATGTAGACATGTACAACAATTTCAAAGTAAGGCTGATAAGCCTTACTACACCGAACCCCTCTACATTTCCGTCCCCACCTCCCTAAACGAAAAGTTCCATATTCCCTGCCTTAGCCTCTGTGTTCATATCATTGCCACCATTTTTGAACCCCGCATAATTTCACATAATTTTATTCTTTCATGTGCCTTTATATAGAACCATAAACAAAAACAAAGGAAAACTACGAAAAATGAAGAGAATAAAAACGATAAAAACAAGTAAAAGAAACAAATAAAAATTTATGAACCGTAATAGATAAACCTTACAAATTAAATAAATCATGAGAAGATAATCAAATTCCAGTCGACATGATCACTTGGTGACTCACAAATGCTCTCTAAGTGAGGCCTCCATACCCCAACACGATCTCACCGTCTGCAATCCCTTTTGCGTGGAAAGCTTTTGATCTGAAATTATTTCACTCAAGTACTTATCTGATATCAATGATTTTTTCACTGATGTAGTGTTGCTAGAATTGCTATTGGACACTGATCTTCTCTTATTTCTCGTGGATGATGATCTTGGTCTATTTTTTTTGCCAAGTTTGAAGGTACCAGCCTGAGGAAATATATATTTCCACGTTGGAGCTCTGCATTCGATAAGACAATCACAATCTTTGGGACACAATCATTGTCTAATGAAGAAGAGGGTGCAGATGGGAATGGAACAGAGAGGCTAGGGCAGTGAATATGGAATTTTTCGTTTAAGGAGATAAGGACGGTGTAGTAAACTTTATCAATCTTATTATGAAATTGTTTACATGTCTACAATTTGATTGGCTAAGCACACTCCCAATGGAGTAGGTAAAATGAAGTTTTATATAAAATAAAAGGAAAAAATTTCAAAATCATGCTCCAATGAAGAATGTAAATAGAGTAGCTAAAATGAATTTGCTTCAGTGTTTCATGTCAAACCCGCTACATTTAACGTATCACTATTCATGCAACTAAAAATATTTTATTATTATTTTTTTTTTCTTTTTCGTTCGGTCATCGCAACTCGCACGCAATTGTTCTTCTTCATTTTCTTCGCTCAACCTACTGCTGACCACTATTAGCTACACCACCCCCTCACCGACATTGCCTCCTATCGGTGACCAACCCCGACGATCTCAACTCCGACAACTCTTCCTTCATCTCCCAAGCAAACTCCTAATAAGAAAAAGGGTTTAAGATTACAGCAACTTTCAACCTATCCATCGTCGGCTACCATTGATCATGCAACTGCACCAACAACCACCCCCAACCACCAAACCCAAGCTCCCTCATTCTCTCTTTGTTGGAACTTCAAACCCTCATCAATGGGTTTTGACTTCTCCAATTTTAGTTTTTTTTTTTAATTTGTAAAATAAATATAATTAAAATAAAATATGAATATTTAAAAGATATAAAAAAAGATTAATTGATAAATAAAAAATAAAAAATAAATTTTTAATAATCTATTTTAAAGAAAAAATAAAATATCTATTGAGAATGCTATAATAGCCAGCGTGAAAATAGATTTTGAAATCATACAGATTGCAGCTTTTCTCTTAGAAATATCGTTAAATGAATGAATAATTCTACTGCTACTCTTACAAACGAAAATCCCGACTAAGATTTTTGACTGTAAGATTTTTTTTTTAATTTTTTTATATAATGATTAAAAATATGTATTTTATTAATATTTTTAATTTTTTAAAAATATTTAACAGTGATAAAAAAATATATAAAAAAATAAAATGAAATTTTTTTTACAACTAGATAGGATCCCAATTGGAACCCGCCATATGCAAACCTAAAATTAGTCTAAATGAATATGATTTAGAAATTACTTGGGGGGCAGACCGTCTGCCCCCCTCGAACAGAGCAGCCCCCGCCGCCCCCGGTGGCGGTGGCGACACCGCCCACGCCATCGGGACCGGCTGACTCAGGCGACCTCACCCCTACGACGGCGAGCTCCGGTGTGCCCCCGGCAGGTCCGAAACGGGTTTAAGGGTACGGGTCCGAAACGGGTTTAAGGCTGCCGGGGGCACACCGGAGCTTGCCGTCGTAAGGGTGAGGTCGCCTGAATCCGCCGGTCACGATGGCGTGGGCGGTGTCGCCCACCGCCACCGGCGGCGGCTCCGTTTTCTCCATGGCCGAATTCTCTTAAATTCATCTTCATTTTATTTTTTTATTGTGTTTTTTATTATGTTTTTATTTTTTTATTGTGTTTTTTATTATATTTTGTTTATTATATTTTTAATCTTCATTTTTTTATTTAATCATATTTTTTTATTTTATTTTAATGTGTTTTTCATCTTAAAGCAGCCCAACTAACGTTGGGCTGCTTTAGACGCTGGAGACAGCCGAACCGGTCCCCAACGTCTCCCTATGATTTAACTCTAATGCTCTAACTAGGGTCAACTATCATCAACTAGGGATTGGAGCTCCTCTTCCAACGGATTATCTCAAAAGAAATAACTTTAAATTCGTAATTAAGATAAATTCGTCTCAAATCATCTCAAATTTATCATTATATTTTTTAAATTTTCATACAAAACACAATTTCTAATACAATTTTTTTAAATTTTAATATACATTTTTCAAATTTCAATTTAATTTTTTCAAATTTCAAAATAATAATAATATTAAAAAATAAACTAAACTCATCTCATCTCTTAATCTAAACCGAGCTAAGTTAATATGAGAGAAATTAAGAGAGAAATTGAAAATTGAGTAAAATATTATTTTTTAATATTATTATTTTAAAATTTAAATAAATTACATTATTTACTATATCTTTTATGAAAATTTTAAAATAATTATAATAATTAAAATTGATGAATAAAAAAGACTTTTGTATCCAAATAAGACTAAAACTCCATTTGATTTTACAGAAAAGATGAGATTAAAACGAGTTAAAATAAATTTTAAAAGATGAGCCAAATATTATTAAAATTATTTTTTAATAATATTATTATTTTGAAACTTGAAAAAGTTAAATTATTTATTATATTTTGTATAAAAATTTAAAAAGATTATAATAATAAAATTGAGATAATTTGAGAACAAATGAATTATGAGCTCATCTTCCAATTCAAACCAGTCTTAAAAGTCTCTTTTAGATTGAGAAATGATCTCAACTTATCTCATTATTATAATTTTTTTTATATTTTTATACAAAATAAAATAAAAAATTTAATTTTTTCAAATCTTAATATAATTTTTTTAAATTTTAAAATACTAATAATATTAAAATTATTTTAATAATTTTTATTTAATTTTTAACTTTTATATATAATCATCTCATCTCGCTATTAAAATAGATCTTTTAAGTGTTCATTACATTGTTTGCAGAAAAGTGAAATACCAAACCAATACACAGATGACACCAATGATGATAAGATGTTGGAAAGTTGCATATTAATCAGCCAGTCTTCGGGGGCCCTTTCCATTTGAAGTTGTCAGCGTATGACTTCGGCTGCAGATGATTAAAAGATGAAAAAAGATAGGTGTGTTCAAATAACAAAAGACCAATGACACGACTAAGCGAGTTTGAGTACAGTAAAATAAAATAAAATAAAATAATTTAAGAATATACGAGAATAGTTATGTTTTAAACAGTGAGGAAGGCAGGGGCTACTAGAATCTTTAAGTATTCTCGAAACTTGGGTATTTTTTATTTTTTATTTATAATAGAATGAGACCACATTGCTATCAGAAACAAGATGGCTAATAATTTTCCGGATAACGCTACATATAGTCAGTCCTGATTTTGAAAACTGTAATGCAAGTCTAGTTTTTAAAAATTTTAAAATAATAATAATATTTTTTCTTTTCTTACTATTATTTATCATAAAACTTCAATACAGTTCCCACTCAGAAATTCAGAAATACAAATAAAATTTCTCGCATTTCATTTCAAAAGGTCGGTAATTAAGTGAATAGATCTTGTACCTTTAAAAGAGGCGTATGACGCTTCTTGACCTGCAGAAGAGAAAAATATGCGTCAATGGTGCGTAATTTGACTGTTGACAATTAAGGAAACAATAGAAAATCTAGTCAGTACAACGGTTTTTGAGCAACTGAATTTTATGCTACAATTCTAACTCTATCCGACTTCTGAATAAAAGTTTTAAGATTGTTATTGATTTACTTGATACACTATATATAAGAACTTGGCAGAAAAAAACTTATTTCTGATGAACAAATGTCATAAGAAACATGAGAGGTGATAGCATTCAAGTAGTCCTTATATCAACTCATTTATATTATTATATTAATGAACAATAGTCTTCTTAAATAACAGTGCTAATATTTTATTCTATGAACGATTTTGATGGTTTGATCGTTCCTTCCATAATGTGTAGCCAACTAGCATTAGTTGATAGGAAGAATAGCTGATCCCAATTTAATTGGAATGTAAGGCATGGACAAATTGAGTTGAGTTGTTATTTCTCTAAAAAATTAAAATGTTTTTTCTTCACGCTTTCACTCTTTCCTTGTCTGACAGAATCTAAAGTTTCCCAAATACAGGCGATGTGTCAGCTCCCTAAACAAGGAAAAATGTCCAGCAGAGACACCATCCAATCAATTAGCAAGCTCTAATAAAAAGGTCTTCTTTGACTTCGGGTTCAGGTTCCTTGGTGGAAGGTATAAACGAAGATTCTACTAAACTATGGGAGGAGAAAGTTTCAAAACATGGAATCAACAAGATATAATATACGATATAAAGGTTAATGAAGTTATCCGTAAGTTCATCGGATTAGTCGGGACGTTGTTCTGGCTACTAGGTGCCAAAAACAAAAAAAAGTTACCCGTTTGTTCAAAATGTAAAAATAAGATCAACAATTCCAAGACAATCAGATTCAGGTACAGTTTATCTGCACAGTGACTCCGTGAAACTACTTACTGAAGAGGCACATACCACGTATTCCCAACCATGTTTCTCAGCAAATGCTTTAGCAGATTCTTCACTATCAAAACTGAGTCCTGCCTCACCAACATTGGCATATGGATCTCCTGTAGATGTCCAACCCATCAATGGATTATCCCACCTGTACAAACGTTGAAAGTGAGAAATGGAATTTGCATGTTATCCAATAACAAGATCAAAAGATCAGAGATCAGACTTCCTAACATCATAAAAATCATTTTCGGGAAGTTTGAGCACTGTTTCTCCAACTTTGTGTACTTAAGCTATATTGACTAATTCCACTGCGGTTTGAATTTCTCTCTCTCCCCATTAGTCCTTAAACCATGAACCTTTTAGCCCAGTGATTCAACCACCAAGCTAATAGGTTTCGTGGAGATCCATTTCCTTTGCATGTGTTTGAATGTTTCTAGGTCACAATTCCCATGAAGTTGAGAGCTCGGAACTATATTCCCTCAATCTATGAACTAAAAGTGGCAATGTCATGCTGAACTTCTACTTTCAGATAATCTTAAAAACAGGGAAAAAAAAGTGAATGCTCCTATTCAGAATAGCAGCATATGATCACACAGAATAGATACCGATAAAATGAAGTTGAGCTGGCTAATTCTATAGACACATTATTCCTGTTAATGACTCAATTAGTAAATTCCTGACCAGTAACATAGATAGTACTTCACGCTTTATTGGGATATATTCCGTGAGATGATTAACTATCCACAGGAACGGACAGAACATACTTCTGAGTAGACAGAAAATTAATTTTCCATCTCCCAACTTTCCCAGAGCCTTGTTGACTTGCAGTTCGAGCAGGTGAGTAAATTATGACCTGACATTCACAAATTTAAACAAAGTGACCAGGAAAATTTTAAAATTTATAATATTCAAGGGCCCCCTAGGAAAGAAAGAAAATCTTATTATGAATATGCAACAAGGAGTTGCAGCTCACAATGTCCCAAAGAGTTGACATGACATTCAGAATTCAAAAATGTTTCTCATTGAAAACCCTAGCAGAAAGGGAAAAAGCACATTTTTCCCTGAAACTTTGAATTTCAACAAGTAATTCCATAATATTCTACCAAATAAGGCAAGCATGAAGCGGCTCATCAGCACCAAATTCACAATCTGTAGGATGTCTAGGAGATCGATCCACTATAAAAGACTAAGAGTGTCAATCTTCAGAATGTCCAGACACAAATGCATCCAATGCTGAGATTTCTATGTTATCAACAACAAGATACATCCCACTAATTTGTCAGTAGAATGTAAACAGAAATGCATCCCAAAGAAGCTGATTCGAAGGAAAGCTCGAATTAAGCCCTTTCCAAGGAATGTAATATAGAAAAAAAAAATTCTAATTAAGAAATAAAAATCAAGGCCCAATCCATAATTTCATCTACATAGAAAATTATCAGCTTTACAACTAAATACAAAAACACAGTCTTTAGTTTCTTTTTTTTTTAAAAAAACGTATGTCTGCAAGGAAAACAGAAGAGCATACCCTTCTTCGAAGGTGTTCTTCTGGGATTCCAGAAACCATGCCGACCTCACCGGGCTTGACCTCCACCAATGCGTCCGAAGATAACGATCTCGTCGCTGGTACGAAAGCCGATCGATAAGCACGAGCGATATTGAGGCTCCGTTGCAGAGAGCTCGCCATTTCTGCCAAACCAAGGTCCACCCAACACCGAGTGCACTGGTTGATTACGCCGTTCTCTTCTGTCTCTCCTGCTACCGGAAGAGACAATCACACGAATCCTTCAGGAAATTACTAGAACACTCGGACGTGGCTCCTCCTATAAAGGTCCATTTGGCATTTAAAACGGGAAGATGTAGTTTGCCTGCTTACCATTTTAATTTTTTTTAAATTTTTTTATTTAATAATTAAGAAAGTAAATATTAATATATTAATATTTTTTTCTATTTTTTCAAATATTTTAAAATAATTAAAAATGAAAATTTTTATATTTGTAAACAATATTTTAAAATGATAAAAAAAATTAAAAATTAAAAAATAGAAAGAAAATTTTTACCTAACGATAAATTAGAGCCACAAGCTCCAACGAGCATGATAGCAACGTTCTTTGAAACATGTACCATCAGCTACAATTCTTTAATACTTTTGTTTATAATTATATAAATTTAAATTCCGATTAAAAATATAAATTAAAATTAATTAAAATAAGACTCTTTGAGTATTTTTATAAAGAGTTAGCCTCGTTTATTTTTAAAATTAAAATTTATTATTCATAATTTATTTTATATTTTTAATTTATCTCAATCACTTATTTTAAATTTTAATTTATTTTAATAATTTATTTTATTATTATTTATAATTTATCTTACCTCATTTTTAAATTTAAATGAATTTTTAATTTAAAAAAAAGTCATTATAGCACACACAAATACACCCACGTGTCACTTTTTTTTTTATTATTTAAATTAATCAAAGAAACGTGCATTTTGAATTCACTTTGAAATTAGCCGATTCTCACCTCACTCCCGCGAAACCCATCTCTCGCCCGCGTCACCTTTGTTGCTAACCGTCACCGGCAACACCATCTCTGTGCAGCGCCACCGAGAGACATCGCCGCTCTGTTCATCGCCACTTCGAGAACCGAATCTGTCTGCCTAGCGCCTCCTCCTCGCGAGGTCAGTTAACGCAAACATAATACACCGGCTTTGTCGCCACAGTTAAGGTAATGCTCTTTGGTTTATTTTCCTTCTATATGGTTATGTTTTCCTTTTGTGCTAAGATATACGAGTTTTGGGTTTTGTGAAATTGATATTGAATGTTAGGACTGACAAAAAACAAAAATTTCTGCTTTTAAACTCTAGTTTCAACCTCTATTTCATAAAGTGAAATCATTTCGCTCGTTTCTTCTCTCTCGTTTTGGTGTTGGTGTTGCTTTACGCCATTTATGGATGGTTTTGGTTCGAGGTTCTGTTTGTTTGGATTTTTTTTTTCTTGCTTGAGATAAGGGGGAGGGTAAGGGTACGGTGGTTTGTTGTTGGCTTATATTGCACTTCAGGGCATAGGCTGGACTGGGGAGTATTAATTGGCGGAATGACATTGGTTTGTTACAGATTATTTGTTTCAGATTAATGGAAACAAATTTCCATTAATCTGTAACAATTTTGTTGCAGGAGCACTCAAAATGGTGATTTCAATAGTGATTTGTATGTGGTTCTATGTATATAGACAACAAAAGAACACACATATGTGTGTGTGTGAAGAGAATAAATTTTTAGAAACAAGACATACCAAAAATAAAGAAGTTCAAGCTTTTGTTGGACATATACTAGTTTCTTCCCCCTGAATGCAATACCCTAACATTTTGACAAGATTTCTGTGTTGAAATTTCGCAATCAACTTAACTTCATTTTTAAGTTCTTCTATTCCTTGTCCTGAACTCTGGGATAGCCTTTTTACTCCTACATGTTGTCCATTAGGTAATTGACCCTGACATGATTAGTCAATCTGCTCCTTCAGTCCCATTAACACCTTCACACCTTCATTGTTATATAATATTAAGGTACTTGAAAATAAAATAAAAAATAAAAACTTGCAAGATAGATATCATGAGCTATCATCATATATACCTTAAACACAAGGCTAAAACCACCTTGCCCGAGTTTATTGGCTGGAGAGAAATTGTCTGTGGCAGCAACTATGCAGATTAGATCGAGAATGGGTTGATCAAGGTTTGTATTATTGTCCTCGAGCTCATTTCCCTCCAAAGAGCCTTTGGTTTCTTAGGTCAACTACTTAGATGAGAATTTTCTTAAATTATAAGAAAATTAAGGATGAAAAACAACATTTCTCTTGCAAAAGAAAAAAGCATACCTAAATCTACTGCATCCACACGAAGATATACACTTGGGTAACCCTCATCATCATGCACTTCTTTAATGTTCATTTTTCTTCTGTTGACATCACGTGCTTCACCTTTAAGACTTTGGAAGACATTTTCAATTTCAGTGTGATGGGGGAAGAGGAAGATCGAATTGCACCCGGGCCTTTGACGTCGATTTCACAGCCATTAATGGAAGGACAAATTACATTTAAAAATCCAAACGTCTACCATGTGAGTATGCAGGTCGATGTCTTATTTTCTAATAAAGTGTGATTGACGTGCACGTGAACTTAACAAATTGCATAATGACAGTATCCTTCTAATAAAGTGTATTTGATGCACACTCGTAACTCGATTTTGATGAGAAGAAACATTTTCTGAAACTCCTGGATGGGTTATAATGTATTTTGTGTAGATATCATGGCGTCTTTTTGTACCTCTTGAAGGGATATGGTGTAAGTTGTGTTACAATGGGGTTTGCACTTTTTGTAGGTTTTTTTAAGCCTATCTATAGTAATATATGCCTCACTTGATATGTTGGTGCTAGCCTTTTAAAATTGCTTTTGCTGTTGGTTCAAGAATAAGCTTATGTGTTGATGGATGGTTCTAGTTTACAGCCTAGGGATAGGTATATTCACAGTTCTCTTTGAAAGGGGTATTTCAAAATTTAGTTTAATGTTTTATTTACTGGTTTATCCACATCTATTTGGAAACAGTTTGGTAGCTAAAATTATAATATGTTTGGTTTATATTTCAGGTTTGATCTGTTAGGAAAGTGTAATAGTGAATAAAGTAAGGACAGTGTCTATGGATTAGAAGTACTTTAAAAGGCTTACGAAAGGTGGGAAGCGGCTATTGATTTTTCTTTTTTCAAAGGATCTTAGGGTTTGTCCATTTTATTGAGATTTTGAATGTTACGTGCTTTTTCTATTTACAGGTGACTATACAATCAAACATCTTTCACTACAATAAAAACTCAACACTCATGTTTACAACTGGTGCACCAAACCACTCTCCTACTCATAAGAATATTTTGAAAATTAGAAAAAAGTGCCCCATTTTTTTGTTACTTGCTTGGTTGGTGCTCAGTTTTTTTGCAAATAAGGTCTGTGTTTTTAGTTTTTTGATTTTCGGGATATTAATCAACATGAGAAATCTGAAAATCTGATGTCTTATTTTTGGTTTGTTTGTTTATGTGCTTGCTGTGACACTTTTCCATGGGGATCAGATATTTGATGTTGGCCAGAGAGAGGAGAATATGTCAGATTTATTACTTTTCTAGTAAAATTTCTTGAAGTTTAGATTTAGTTGTATGAATATTTTCTTTCTCTTTTGTATTAGTAGGTGGAAACAGTTTGTAGAAACCAAAATCATAAGGTTGAAGATGCTATTGAGAGTCTAGGTGCACTTTCTTTAAGTAATGTTAGTGCAAGAAATCAATCACAAAGTTTGAATTCACAACTCTTGTTAATTGTGCGGAGGTTCTTGGTCAAAGCACAGCTACCTGTAAGTTGTTTATCACGTTTCCCTTGATTTGTTTACTTTGCCAATTGGATTAGTTTCCTAAATGTATCTGAGCTAGGCTTAGATCACGTAAACTTCTTGTGTATTAACCAAACAGTAAAACATCGGATCAGCAAGTTGAAAATGTAAAGGAAATGAGATCAACCACTAATTATGAAAATTCAATAGACAGTTCCAAATGGGATGATTTGTTCATGCTATTTCATCTCTATATGAGGGGATACCAAATTGTATTACTTGCGTGCATTTTGATAGTATTATTGTAAGATTAGTATATGAGTGGATTTGTAATTCAATAGACAATTCCAAATGCAAAGTTATTGTAAATTACTATACTCTTATCTTCTTAGTTTATTGAAAGATTAGCAACTTGTCAAAACCATCATTGATACAAATTGATCAGTGAATGCCACGTTTTGATACATGAAGGCAGTACAAAGAACATAACCCAGGGAAAAGGGAAAAGCAATAAAGTAAATAGAAGCATTAATCTAAAAAGTGCTTTTTACATGCCAATCCAGAAATAACAATGCTAAATCGATCATTAAGTTCTTTTCATGAGCATTTTCAAAAAATTAACTTTCTTGGTTTGTGATATATTGAATAGATAATAAATAGATAAGTAAACCCAAATCTCATCTAAAATATATGGATATTGAAGTGCATTAAATAGAAAATGGTTGCAATACTTGAGTGCATAAACCAAAAAAATCTACAAAAACCAAAGTTAAAAACTGGCTCAAATAATATTTATTACACAAGATCATTTAACACCATACAATTTATATACATGGTTTATTTAATAGGGGTGGGCTCTGACTCCGACAGTGTCGGAGTTCGGAGTTTTCGACTCTGAAAGAAGTCGGAGTTCGACTCCAATCAAAAGTCGGAGTTACAATCGGAGGTCGGAAAACCTCCAATCGGAACTTTCTTTGTTATACAAAGAATTTTCAATTTAGTGTAAAAAAAACCCAAAAAAGGACGAAATGGACCGCATTCATCTACCTAATTTTCATCGAAAGCTAAAGCTTCGTCTAATTCAATTTCTATGAGCTCTGGCAGGAAGCAAAATGAGCACGTCGGATACACAAACGGACGACTAACAATAAATGGTTCAGCAAACAAAAAGTAGAGATTAATCTCGTAGAAGGGGTAAAAAGAAGAAGGAGGAGAAGACGAAGAAGTAAGAAAATACATACCATTCAAAGGCGAAGAAAAGTGCGGAGGTGACGTTACGACATCATAGCGAGCAAATTAATAAGGCGGTTGCTGCCAAGCCTGCCATGAATGGTTGCCTTAGACGGATCAGAGCACAGCAAATGAAAAGAGGAGGCGCCGAGACTCGAACAAAGAAGTTAGAATTTATGGCCGAAAACAAAAGGAGATGATTATATATGAGTATAACTAACGGCGTCGTTTACGTCTTTAAAGTGTTGTAAAAATAATAAACGTGGGTGAAGGGGTCGAGAGTCGAGACTCGAACCTAGTCTCAGACTCTCAAGAGATTACCAAAACGTAGACAACCACTAAGCTACTTAAGTGTTTTATTGAGTAACTTACAAAATATAATATATAAAGTATAAATAGTCGAAATTTAGAGTTGGAAGTTGGAGCTATCTTAGACTCCATTTTCAATTTCAAACTTCGACTTCAAATTCCGACTTTCAATTCCGATCGGAGTTCGAAGTAGAACAAAAGTCAGACGAAATTCGAAATTTTTGAACACCCATACATGGTCTTCATCAAACCATTCGCACAATCTAAGGGCCATTCAAAATCCATATAATCCATACACCAGACTTTAATATGGAACTTATCTGAATCAAGCTAACACTATTACAAATGTGCGAAACCAGTATAAGAGCACTCTCATTAGATTATTCAAAACTAAAGTATACTTTTAGCCAATCTAACCCTCATTTTAACTTTTAGCCATTCCATTTACATAATTCTCACATTGGAATCGTTATAATATAATAATAAAATAATTAATAATACATATTTTTTAATTAATTGCAATTATTAAATTAATTAAATTAATTATATTTGACTATTCTTCTATTGAGAAAAGCTGGGGGTTGGTTCGACCGACCCCCTTAACAAAAACAGCCTCTGTCGTCGTCGGCCACCGTGGATAATATCGCCCATGCCATTGGGATCGACTCCCTCAGAAGACCTCACTCCTGGAAGGCGACCCTTGACAACCTCCCACCTCCCCCCAACAGTCTTAAATTCGAAATGGATCCGTTAGTCGCCTGAGAGAGTCGGTCCCGATGGCATAGGCGGTGTCGCTCACGGTGGCTAGCGGCGGCAGGGGCTGAATTGAGGCCGAACGCCTCCTATAAATTCATCTTCATTTTATTTTTTATTGTATTTTTTATTATGTTTTCTTTATTTTTATTTTGTTATTGTATGTTTTATTATATTTTCTAAATTTTATTTTATTTTATTGTGTTTTTATTTTATTTTTTAAAGTTTTTTATTGTGTTTTTATAGGAGATATAAATGGGTTGTTTTTTACACTAGGGACAGCCGGACCAACCCCCAACGTCACCCTTCTTCTATTATATATTAATTAATAATCATATTTTAATTAAATTATGAGTTTTAAAAAATAATTAGTAATCATATTATATTTAAATTAAATTATTAATCGATATTTAAAAAAATAATTTTTACTTATTCTTCATCTAACTATATTTTTTTTACCAAGGAAGAGAGAAATATGAAACAAGAAGAATAAAATAATGGATTTGGTCATCTAGCTAATTTGCCATATTTGGCATTTCATTTGAGTTTACTGGCACAAAGACCAAGAAATTTAGTATTTGGATAATTCAATGTAGAGTTAAAATGACTTTAAATGTCTAAATTCTTATTGAATTTTATTTTTAGCCATTCCAATGAGAATGCTCTGAATACAATAGTTTTCGCTTTTTCCTTTTTCAGTTTCTTCTTTCTCTCATACACATTATCTTCCCTTTTTCGAATGTGATTGTGATGATGTCAATCGTGATTCTGAAAAATCAAAGATAAATTAAAACATAAGAGTCTGCCTCATTTACAGAATTAAATACATAATAATAGAGCCTAATGGATGTTTAAGCAATTAAGATTCAAGAAGATTTCGATACCAGAAGCTCATGTCATGCCAAATTAGTATTAATCTTTTCAAAACTAAGAGAAATAGGTACATCTAACTCTCTAATTTGATCAAAAAGAATTTGCACAACTTGAACACGGTATAGCAATTGTGGATAAGGGTAAGAAATCTATTTGAATGACAAGTTATTTTTGCTCGTCTAAAAAAGAGTTATCTTAATGGCACTTTTTGAACAAAAAGCTTTTCTTAAGCTAGGAAATTAAAGTCCATTATGTGGCATGAGAAAACCAAATCATAGGTAACGCCGGGCAGAATAGCGATTATTCTGCAGGCTAGTTTCAACAGATGAATTCACAGGGAAGAACACAAGAAATTCGCCCAAAATACAAAGAATACGTCTCTGAGAAAAAAATTAAATATTATCAAATGAAGAATGTCGAAAATCAGTCCACAAGCCGGACTATATAGCTAAAATTTGTCTGTAACCGAATTTTACCAAAAATGGCAAAATTCCGAAAATAACGTAAAGTTCAAATTTAAATTAAAATAAGCAATCTGCGAAAAATCCGGAACAAATCGGATTGAAAATGACTTCCTAACAAACATACGAAATATTACCAAAAATAGTAAAAAATAACTAAAAATGACAATTCGGAAGGAAAAACAGCTGAACTTGAGGTCTAAAAAAAGGCACATGGAGCCATGCTCGATGTGGACAGCGTGCGCGTCGAAAAGAGCTTTCCAAATTGGGGTCTTATGCGCGATTCTGACACTCGTAGCCAAAGTTATGGCCAAAAGACTGAAACGCACCTAAAACTCTCCCAATTAGAAAGAGATCACGATCACTTCCGGCCTTTACGCTGATCTGCCAATTCATGGTACCTCAGCGCCATCAACGTGCAATCAGACAGCTCAGCATCATCTGTCTCGGATCCCGCTGCATCAATAGGTAACTGATAATGCAAAACAAATGTCTTGAATGTTTAAAATGCATTTAACCACTTATCCTTATACAGGCCCATCACCATCGAAAGATTGACTCATACTAATGCATAGCAAAATACTCTTCCGCATGGTAAAAAAAAAATCCAAGCTGAAAACTATCTTTAGTGCTTGAATGACTCATATTTTTATTAAAATAATAAAGTAGCAAAAATAATAAATTTCTCATATATTAAAAGTTACTAGTTATCGCCCATATGATTACCTGTTATATGATATATTCTACCTGTTGTTTCGCATAATAACGCTCTGATGGGTGAAGTTTTCCAATGACTGTTACCAGTTCTACATCTGACGAGTATCTGTTGAAAAAATGTCCAATGCATTATTATTATTTTGAACTTGTTCACCTTTAACATTTTCCCCCATATATCTATGCTATTACAGAAGGTATGGCAGACACCTTTGCTAACCTTTTATATTCTAGGTTTTTTTGACAAAAATATTGTGAACATCAATTAAATGGTTTTTGAAATATCATTTTACAAATCTCAAACTTTTAGGAAGAAAACAAAGACTTCACACGAATTATTTATTTATTTATTTCATATTTATATTATAGAGAATAACAAGAAATACCTTCTCATAATATACATGGAAATCAAAGCACAAGCACATGTGAGTGTCACCCTAGACCGAAAAAGCCTCCAACAAAGTTCAAGCCTATCTAAGATAATGAAAATAATGTATTTTTTCTTGTAAATTAATACATATGGAAACAAGCAAATCATACCAAGAAAACACCATACCAACTAAACCCTAAACACATGAGTGTTTCAGGTACAAAATAAAAATCGAACTTGACAAAATTTAGCAAAATCCACATTAACCTAAACCAAATTGAACTTACAAAATCCAGGACAATCGAAAGTGTAAGAAAATAATTAAGTATCCAATCATCTACACAAAACTCAAAATTTCAAAACCGTTATTTGAGTTAATTACACAAAGTACAATGGAAAGACAAGGAAAAGAGAGAACGAGAGAACTTACAGAAATAGAGACCAACAGAAAGAGATGCGACTCGGGCGAGGGAGAATGGATGCGATTCGGGGGGTTGGGGAGAGACGACTCAAGGGGTTGGGGAGAAAATGCGATTTTGAGATTGAGTTTGTGCAAATCGGTTGATGGAGATGATGGTTTTTTTTTTTGGGGGGGAGGGAGATGAGTCGGGAAGTCAATGGGGGAGCTTGCATGCGTTTTTTAGATTGAGTTTGTGCAAATCGGTCGATGGGGGAGAGGAGGGTTTGGGGTTGCAAAGAGTAATACTAGAGTGAAGCCAACACTCATCACACTCACACACATGGGAGAGCAACCAAGAGGGGGAAGGATATATTAGGGACATTTTGGTAATTTTTCAAATGTGTGTTTTTGGCTTCTCTAAATAAGGGCTGTTAGCCAATATTTATTGTTTTATAAAGCACTACATTGATATTCATTGATTGTAAAAGATTTATTGAACAAAAATACAATCATTATTACTTAAATAAAATTATTCAGGACCACCTCAATTTAATTTAGTTTGTATAAATTCCATTGGCTTTGGATTAATATTTTTTAATAATCGAATTAAGTTTGTATCATCCAAATGTCTCGGGCCTTTTATATTACTTGATTAGTGGGCCTAAAAGAATATCCCGAACGTCATCAATATTGGGAAATTCGGCGTCGAAATCCAAAAATTAAAAGCCAGGCTCGCCGCAGCCCATCGGCAGCTTTCGTTCGGCAGATTATGGTCAGTGGCAGATCACTTTCGGCGAATGAAGGCTAAAGTTTGGACTATTTTTTATAGGAAGTAAAGGACACCGGCTTGTACGTACTTCCTGGCTTCTACTTACATTTGTTCGTTTCTGTTATATAAATGACATTTGTTATGTTCTTAGTTTGTATCGAGATCGATTCTCCAAGGTGGTTGTCCTTTCTCATCCTGTTCTGCCCCTCCCAAAAATAACTTTGTGTTTGTCACGTTCAATTATACAGCCCAATCCTGATTGCCCATCGACCCAATCTGTGTACTTAACATAGCAAACTGGAAACAATCTCTGCGCGTCTGAGCGCGAACATCAGGATCAATGGCACTCCATGACGATGATTCGGTGCTCGATAAACTGGAGTTAACGTGTTCGAATTTGAAAAATCTGCTACAAACGTCGACCAAAATGGACGAAAGCCTGGAACAGATGGACGAGAAGTTTGACCGTATGGATGAAACACTTTCGACTGCCTTGAGAAGAGTGGCTCATTTACAATCTTTGGCCATGGCTACGAAAGCGCTCGATACACGAATCAACCGCGCTGTCACTCCCGCTCTTGCTCTCCTCGACAGCTTCAAACTCTCGGAGTCTCTACAGGACAAGCTCCTCGAGCTCTCATCCAGTCTTTCGGCCGAGGAGACACCCAAGAAAAGGCTCAAGAAATTTCTCAAATACATGGACTGCGTTGATCAGTTGAATGCGGCCATAAACGTGATTAGCCAAGAAGGAGAGCCGGTGGTACAAAAGCTTCAAGAAGTGGTGGAGTTCTTGAGCAGAACCAAGGCCGCGGATCAGTACAGGACGCTTAGGCTCAGAGAGACCCTGATTACTCTCAAAGCTCTCTATGAAAATGAGGTTGATGCAATGAAATTTGATGGGCTGTTTGATGAGGCTCTATTGAATATGCAGGACGAGTATGAGAGCATATTGATGCGATTAAAGCATCAAAATATAGGGAAGTTGCAAGTTGATGAAGAATATGAGATAATGGCATCTGATTTGGGTACAGATCTGGAAATTCAAGTTCTTGAACGAATTTCCGAGACCCTGGCTGCCAATGATTGTTTAGACATATGTATTGGCATCTTTGTCAAGGTATGTAAAATGGTTCCTCTTGCAGTATTCGACCACAAATTCATTGGCTTCCAAAAACCTCTGATCTATTTTCTTCATATAGTCATTCATATTAGAATATAGTCTCATATTTTCCATGTTTGTGCCATTCCTGAGCCTTTTGGTCATACCACAGGCGAGATACAGAAGGGCAGCCAAAGCACTGATGAGGCTAAACCCAGAGTACCTAAGAACACGAACACCAGAAGAAACTGATGAGATGGAGTGGGAGACATTGGAGACAGCAATAACGCTCTGGATTCAACATTTGGAAGTCGCAGTAAAAACTGTGCTCGTCTCAGAAAAGAAACTGTGCAGCCGAGTTTTAGGAAAAATCATGGACGGCGTCGTCTGGCCGGAATGCTTTGTTAAGATCGCTGACAAAATCATGGCAGTCTTCTTCCGGTTCGGGGAGGGCGTAGCCAGGAGCAGAAAAGAGCCCCATAAGCTGTTCAAATTCCTGGACATGTTCGACTCCTTAGAAAAACTTAAACCCGAGTTCTCAAATACCTTCGATGGCGAAGCCGGCGCCGATATCTGTATGCGATTCCGAGAACTCACAAAGCTCCTTGTTCACGCAACAAGCAAAGTGTTTTGGCAATTCGGCCTCAAAATTGAAGGCAATTCCGATGGTCTTCCTCCACCACAGGACGGCTCAGTCCCGAAACTGGTTCGATACGCCATAAACTTCCTCAAATACCTGGCGACTGACAATTACAGAGTACCCATGGGCATGGTTCTCCGAACAGAGCAAATATGGAAAGCTGGGATTCGGTCAAAACCCGAAATGGACGACGATTTACTCAAGTACGCCATTACCAACGTCATGGACGCTCTTCAGAGAAACGTCGAAAGCAAAAGATCGCGATACAGGAACAACATTCTCCCCCACATATTTGCCATGAATACGTACTGGTACATTTATATGAGGACCAGAGGCACAGAGCTGGGCCTACTTTTGGGAGAGCCATATATTAAAGACACGTACAAGACGGTCGCCGAGGAATCGGCTTACATGTATCAGAAGCAAGCGTGGGGGCCTCTCGTGAGGCTGTTGGATACGGAAGATTTGAAGAGGGTGCAGAGCAAGGAGGCCATGAGAGGTTTAGCGAGAGTAAAAATGGAGACGTTTATGAAGGGTCTGGACGAGATTTCGCAGAGGCACAGAGAATCTTATAGCATTGTTGATTTGGATTTGAGGGAGCAGATCAAGAAAGCCACGGTGAAGCTTGTGATGCCGGCTTACACCGATTTCGTGAACACGTTCTCCGCCGTGTTGCAGGGGAAATTGTATGTCAGCCCGCAGCCGATGCAAGTGTTGCTGGGTCAGATCTTTGACGGTGGTGATGTGAAGTTGAGGAGGCAGGAATCTAAGGATCGGGTGGCTAAGGATAATTCAGGGTCTGTTGAGCGGGAGATCAGGGGTTTTAGACGGTCCAGATTTAATACTAGTGAAGTGTGAAATCGCATCTGGCCGTCGGTTTGTTTGTGGAGTTAGATCTGTTCGATGTGTGGATTATAAGTAATGTCTTTTTTTTTTTCTTTATTGTCAAATATTGATCATATTTGAGGAATTATTTTTGTTGGAAATTCTTCAATACATTCTCTCATGTATTAAAGCCAAAATTCATATATATTTTATATGGAGTAAATCTTGAAACATGCTTCTATTCTATTTTCAATTATTTATAATTCTTATCGATATCAAAATTCTCCCAATATTTCAAGAAGAAAATATATACATGCAAGTCTAGTTTGTACAAATTTCACTCACATGAACAGTGAAAATATTATTTTTATGAACACCATTTTTAATATTTATATGAGTTGGCCTTGTACAAGTCGGGCTTGTACGTAGCATTCCTCTTTTAAGAATATGGATGCAAAATTCAAGATTCCGAACATGGGACGTTCAGATTAAAAAGCTCGCCTAAGATCAGTGCACCACCTGTTAAATTTACTTCTTGAGATAAGTCATTTGATTTGTACTCCCAATAAATTGGAATTATATGCTATGAAAACATATTGAATCTTGAAACAGACAATTTATAATTTAAATAAATAATATTTGAAATTTTAACATAACACGTCTAGAATTTCCTCTCTTAACATAAGCCTCATCAATATACCCAACACAAATACCGCGTGAAAGTTTATCAATGCAAATGTGAATGTCAAAGTTATGAATAACAATAATATGGTTAGAATATAGTAATAAAAAAACTTATAAAATCAGCAATTCTATGCATTAATACGTGCACTTATCCAGCGTAGTTAGTTTGAAAATCAGACTTTAATGAAAACAATACAAGTTTAATTTTGGATATGAAACGTAGCAGCATTAGTATGCAAATTGGTTTGCGAATTGGCTTGTATATGGCAAATCTCAATATTTATTTATTATAAATGTTAGATATAATTTTAAAGAATCTAAATTTATGTATTTTTTAAACTAAAATCTAGATTAACACTGCATACGATTCACAAAATTAGATTTCTTTACAGTTTAAACAATGGAAAGACGAAAATGTCTTTATGTTAAAATTTATTTGATTAAAATATCCTCGTTTACAAATAAAAAATTTTCAAAATCTGATAAACTCATTTCATTTATTAATGAAATATGAATATTTTAATTAGACCTGTAATGTAATCTATTGATATAAACTATAAGAAGAATAATTCTAAAATTTATTATTAAAAAATATATATATATATATATATAAATTTAAGATCTATTAGATTTTCTCAAAATGGGTGTGCAAAATCGCCGCACATTGAGATTGCAACTATAATCTATCTTTATTGATGCAAGAAGTGGATTTGTCATCGTGGCGATAAAAGCTACGAGCAACCAATAATTTAATAAAAACCAAACGATAACTTTTAGGGAGACAATATGATCCGATCGGGCTTAAAAAATTTAAAAAATAGCCTTCCAATAATAAGTAACCACATCAGCCCTTACTCCAAATCTACAATACACTCATTCACATGGTATAAACAATCATCAATTTCCTTCTTCGTTCATTCTCCTTCCTCTTCGTTTGCTCTCTCTACACATTCTATGTTTACTGTAGAAGATTTGTGCAGAACTGAAGTGTGGCCGAATGGTGGCACAAAATCACAGAAAACTCATATAGGCCTCTTCGATTCTTGCTTGAGTATCAAAAAACCATATTTTCCCATATGGGTCTCCCATTAACAGGCATGGTTCTCCCCAAATTTCCTCCTTTCAGTCTATTTCACTTCTAAGTCTCCCATTTTTCGGTGCAAAATTCTGAAATTTACTCTCTTACAATTCCAAGCAGCAAAATTCCTTGTTAATTTCACCAAAATCCATCGATTTTCAAGAGGATAATGATGGGCCTATTTCACTTCTAGTAATCTGAAATGGGTGCATGGAAATGGATTTCACAGTTCAGAAAAAGTATGGGGGCTCCCATTTGCAAGCTTCCTGCAGAGGTTGAGGAACCCAATTTCCTAGGCATCTGAGGGATATTTTTTTTTTTTTTTTTTGTATTTTACCAGGTTTAGTGATCTCATTTAAAAAAAAAAAAAACTTCGCACGCACTTACAAGAATTACAACCGACTATTTTGCGAACTAGGAAATTGGGTGGCTCTAAAAATACTGAATAACATAATTAACTGCGCATTAGGTAGTTTGATAACAAGCCATGCATTGTGCGTCAGGAAGAGCTCATTTGATCGAGTGTCACGGCATCAATTTTACTTCATGAGATTTTTATGTGTTGATATTTAATTAGCAGGCTGTTTTTTTAAGTTTTCAAGCCGGACCGAAGTGTAGGTTTTTCCTAACTTTTATCTGCCATGTCTCGAGAATTAAAGAAAACCGGATTAATCTTTGACAATCATGTTGAGGCAAAGAACTCTTTTGGCTTTAAATTAACCCAACAAGTTGGCACTTGTGTCGGTTATAAGTTTCACTCTTTTATCATTTTTTTTTAGAAATAGACTTCATTTATTTATAAAAGTGAAGTTACAGTTGTGATTAATACATATCGAGAAAATTCTAGATTACAAGTTAGCTACGTAAGGTTGGAACTCCACCAATACATAAATTTTTTTGTGATTGCTATGGTGTTAATGTATATAACTTTCTACAAATAACCCTTCTAAGAGATAACACTTTGTTTAAAATAGAGATTTCAAACCTCACATTCTATGAAAAGATAAGACTTTCACTTTATGAAAAAGTGTCTAAGAGACTGTTTATATTTTTATTTTTATCCAAATAAAAAAGGGCAACAAATATAAATGCAAAATATAGAGCACAAAATACAAAAAATAGACCATGGTGGCACACGAATGATACGCTTCGTAGTAGGAGAAAACTTGAGTCCCTAGTCTCAGAAAAGTCATGTATGACGACAGTGGAAACCTTCTGGAGTAGAGGTGTGAGGCTCTTATGCACTGCTAAGCTCCGTGCATGTGGTTTATGCTCCGTTTCATTTGATAAAAGTATTCAATCATCCGATAGATCGACAGCCTGAGAGTCCTGCGATGGGACGTGTGGTGGTCTTTGAGCTTAGAAAGCATCAAAACAACATAACACCATATGCTAGATAGAGAAACATAAAAATAATATATCGACCATCGAAAAAAACTGTACAACTTTAGTGGAGGTAGGGAGGGTGGAGCCGAAACTCCACCCCACTCTAGATTGGATTTTCCTGAAGAGTTTTCTCCTTCTAGATTTTTTGCACAAGAGAGAATGAGAGGATTCTTATTTTTTTATTATTAATGTTAGAATCAAGCCACTCTTCTATCGTTTTTGAAAAGTCACAAGATAAACTATGCTTTTAAATTACAAAAATTAAGCCGTTCATGACAAGAATAAGAAAGCTTTCCCAAGGAAAACAAAGTGGAGAAGAAAAAATCTATTATCAATTCAATGCTTAGAGTAGTCCTAATAAAGCACTTACATGTTCTAATATAATTTAAAAAATAAATTTTAAAATTACAATCTTACAAATCTTATAAAATAAAATTAAGGCTCCATTTGTATTCATAACTCATTTAAAACTCATTATTATATTTTTTTCAAAATTTTATACAAAATATAATAAATAATTTAACTTTTTCGAATTTTAATTCAAAATTTTTAAATCCCATAATAATAATAATATTAAAAAATAATATTCTAATAATATTTTATTCAACTTTCAGAACACATATCATCTCATCTCATCTTATCTCAAAATTCAAATAGGACCTAACTCGACCTAACTCTTTCAAGAAACCTAACATTTTTCATTATGAGATAGAAAGTAAGACAAATGTTTTAAAAGTTGTAGAACCTAAGGTTTCAAGTCTCATATATACGTATAGATTTTGATGATAACAAATAAATTCAAGACTCAAGCTCAAGTTGTCTACGCATTAAGAGAGTTAAGCACATCAAGAAATAAAGCATGAGCAAAAAGAAGACCAAGTCTATAAATGAAGCTCATAGAGTAATTTTGTACATCTCTTAAAATTTTAAATTGGATTAAGACTCAAAATTAATATTTTCTCATAAAGTATCAAATCGCATTTTTTACATTTGCATAACTTTATTAAAATATTTAATTTCAAATTTTTTTTCCACATATGCATAAATATTTGAATTTGTAAGATAATTGATTGTCATATTTAATATGTGCATGTGTTGTTTGAAAATCTTGAAAGATGATTGTGTGTTTTTTTGACAAATGTAAAAGATAGATGATTTCGTTTGAAAATCTTAAAGGGTGGTTGTGTGTTTTTTTGACATATGCAAAAAGAAAATGATTTGGTTTGAAAAATAAATCATGCTCATTTTGTCATGTATGAAAAGTAAAAGATTATGTTTGATTTCTTTGAAAAATGAATGAAGTTGTTTTTAACAAATATAAAAATGAGATTTTTTATTTGAATATTTTGAAAAGTAAATAATGCTGTTATTTGACATGTGAACCTTTTCAAATTTGAATATGAAAACTTATTTGCCTATAAATAGCTCACTAGAGTTTTACAAAAATGACAACAAGAATTTACACATCAATTACTAAGTTTTGCATCATTCTTTCAAAACCATCATTCTCTCTTCTCTAAATTTTGTATCTTAATCCTTATTCATTTTGAGAGAGATATAAGTTGTACTGTATTGTTCTTATTTCATTTATTAAGGAGTGTATTCTGATAATCTACTTACTATCAGCTCTTGTATTTGTAAGAGGGTGTGTATAACCCTTATGTGTGTAGAAGGTGTTCTACATAAGAAATAGTTGAATCACCAAGTGTGAGGTGATTGCAAGTGTAGAATGTGTTATACACAGATTCTTTATAGCGGCGTTACTCAAATGTGTCATAGGTTTTTATCTCCATCTGAAAAAGATTGAATAGTGAATTGAGATACTCAAGGGGTAGCTTGAGGCGAGGAAGTAGGTAGTGGGGCTGAACTTCGTTAAAATACTGAGTTTGCTTATTTTTGTCCTTACTCTTTATATTTCCTACTGTTTCGTATTTTATTTATATTTTATATTGTGTATTTAGTTTATAAGTGTTAATTTTTTAATATAACTAAATTCACCCCCTCTTAAGTTAATCATCTGGGCAACAATTGGTATCAAAGCAAGGGCTCTATTATAAGATTAATTATCTGTTGAGTTAAGATCATATGACTAACATTGCAGCTACATTCGCTGAAAGTCAATCCAGTAGTCGGCCTCCGCTATTTTGTGGAGACAATTATAATTTCTGAAAAGCTAAAATGAGAATATTCATTCAGTCTCAAGGTCGTGAAATCTGGAAATGTATTGTAAATGAGCTTTATATTCCAATAAAAATTGTTGATGGAGTAAAGGTTAACCAGAAAGAATAAGAGTTTGATCGTAAAGATGATAGACATTATACAGTGAATGTAATGACTATGAATTTTCTGTATAATTCTCTTAATGACAATGAATTTAACAGAATAATGACTTGCAGGATGGCAAAGAAAATTTGGGACAACTTAGAAGTAACTTATGAAGGAATTTCACAAGTCAAAGAATCAAAAATTTATATTCTTACACATAAATATGAAACGTTCAAAATAAATGATGATGAATCTATTTCATCTATATATACTCATTTTACTAACATTATAAATAGCTTGAGATCTCTTGGAAAAGTTTATTCTAACTTGGAGATAATAAGGAAAATTATCAACTCTCCGTCAAAACGTTGGGAATCAAAAGTGACGAGGATTCTTGAAGCTGAGGATCTTAAAAAACTTGAAGTAAATGAACTCATTGAGTCACTTATTACTCATGAGTACACATTGAAAAAAGGTGAAGAAGAAGAAAAGCAAGAGAAAAGCTTGGCATTCAAAGTTATTCCCCATGAAAGTGAAAGCGATGAAGATGAGAAAAGTGATGACAAAGATGAAAAAATTGCAATGATCACAAGAAGATTTCAGAGATTCTTAAAGAAAAATAAAACTCCTCCAAGGAAATCTTTCAAAAAAATTTCCAACAAAAATACAGGTAAAAATAATTCATTAATTTGTTATAAATGTAAAAAGCCTGGATATATCAAAGCAGATTATCCCCTACTAAAGAAATATCGATACAAAGGCAATAAAGCAATTAAAGTTACATGGGATGATAATTCAAGTAGCTCAGACAGCGACGCAAGCAATGAAGAATCTGTAAATCTTTGTCTCATGACTAAAGATGATTTTGAGGTAACAAATTCTGAAAATATTGAAAATCCTTCTTATGAAGAGTTGCAAAATGTTTTTGAAGAGGTATATGAGGAACTTGAAAATTTGGGTATCAAGTATACCGCTTTGAAAAAGAAAAATTCTTCTTTAACAAATGAAATTGATGTTTTAAGAAAATAAAATATAGTTTCAAAAGATGAAAATGATGAGTTGAAAAAGAAAATGACCGATTTAAAAAAGATTATTGAAAACTTTACAAATAGAATAAGAAATTTTGAAAAACTTTTTGGTAGTCAAAGATGTATTTTTGATAAGGTAGGCTTGGGATATATGCCAAAAGAAAAACTCAAACCCTATAAATTTTTTTTTAATAAACCGACTAAATCAAAATCAGATTTTCAAAATTATTTTCATAAAAATAGATTTTTCAAAGAAAAATATTATTACAATCGCTCAAGGTTTTCAAATATATCATATGTTATTTGTAATTTTTTGCAATAGAAATTGTCATAATTACCATGTTTGTCCTATTAGACAAAAACATACAATGACTATTAGGGTCATATGGGTACCAAAAAATTTTATTTTTTCTAATACTAATAAATATATGACTCAAAGAACTTGGGTTCCAAGAATTTTTTTAATTGTTTTTGTAGTATGCGTGAAGTCTTCTACAGGTAAAAGTAAATAGTTTTTAAACAATGGATGCTCAAGACACATGACAGGAGACAAAACTAAATTCATTGACCTCATTTCTAAAGAAGAAGGACGCGTGACATTTGGAGACAATTCAAACAGGAAGATCATGGGAATATAAGGTATAAATAATACAAATAGTCTCAATCTTAACAAAAAGAATACAATGGAAGAAGTCCAACATGGAGATATCATGAAAGATCATCAAAACTTAGTACAAGATGCAACCAAATAGTAGAAACATGTGAAAGATTATCTAGTGGAACAAATTCTAGAAAAACCTTCACGAGGTGTAAGTATTTGATCATCTCTTAGAAATATTTGCAATCAAATTGTTTTTCTATCTCATATTGAACCCAAAAATATTGATGAAGCACTGCTTGATGAATCATGGATTTTAATTATGCAAGAAGAGCTAAATCAATTTGAAAAAAATAATGTTTGGACACTTGTTCCTAGACCCAAAGATCATATTATTATTGGAACAAAATGAGTTTTTAGAAATAAAAATGAATCGATTATGATGAAACGTATGCACCTGTTGCAAGATTAGAAGCTATTCGAATATTACTTGCATATGCATGTTATAAAAATTTTAAATTTTTTCAAATGGATGTTAAAAGTGTTTTCTTAAATGGTTTTATAAATGAAGAGGTATATGTTGAGCAACTTCCAGATTTTGAAAATCATATTTCTCCTAATCATATTTTTAAGCTCACAAAAGTATTATATGGACTCAAATAAGCTCCTAGAACTTGGTATGAGAGACTTAGTGATTTTTTTATTGAAAAATATTTTTCAAGAGGAAAAAGTGATACAACTCTTTTCATCAAATATGAACAAGATGATATTCTTCTAATTCAAATTTATGTAAATGATATAATATTTGATGCTACTAATGAGAATATGTGCCCAAGATTTTTGCTAAGAGTATGCAAGAAGAATTTGAAATGAGTATGATGAGAGAACTTAATTTCTTTCTCGGATTGCAAATCAAGCAAGCAAAAAGTGGAACATTCATTAACCTGTCAAAATATATTAAAGAGTTACTCAAAAAAGTTTGAGATGGAATGTGCGAAAGTAATTAGAACACCAATGAGTCCAACCACCAAATATGATAAAGATGAAAACGGTAAGCCAGTTGACTCAAAAGTATATCGAGGTATGATTGGTAGTTTATTATATTTGACAGCTAGTAGACCTGATATTATGTTCAGTGTATGTTTAAGTGCACGTTTTCAATCATTTCCAACACAATCTTATTTGATTGCGGTCAAGCGTGTTTTTAGATATCTTGCCAGTACCATTGACCTCGGGTTATGGTATCCTAAGTATATGTTGAACCCAAGGTTTCAAGTCTCGTATTTACGTATAAATTTTGATGATAACAAATAATATTGAAAACTCAAGCTCAAGTTGTCTATGCATGAAGGGAGCTAAACACATCAAGAAATCAAGCATGAGCAAGAAAGATATCAAGTCTACAAATGAAGCTCATAGATTATTTTTGTACATCTCTTGATAAAATTAGAAATTGGATTAAGGCTCCAAATTACTCTTTTTTCTCATAAAACATCAAATTACTTTTTCCACATATGCAAGACATTTTTAAATGTCTTAGTTTTGAAAATTATGTTTTTCACATGTGCATAACACCATCAAACAAAATAATTTCAAAAATTATATTTTTTTATAAAAACTTGATTTTATAAGATGATTGATTATCATATTTGACATGTGCATATTTTGTTTGAAAGTCTTGAAAGGAGGTGGTGTGTTTTTTTGACAAATGCAAAAAGTAGATGATTTTGTTTGGAAATCTTAAAGGGTGGTTGTGTGTTTTTTTGATAAATATAAAAGATAGATGATTTGTTTGAAAATCTTAAAGGGTGGTTGTGTGTTTTTTTGACATATGCAAAAAGAAGATGATTTGGTTTGAAAAATAAATCATGCTCATTTTGTCTTGTATGAAAAGCAAAAGATTAGGTTTGATTTCTTTGAAAAATGAATGGAGTTGTCTTTGACAAATGCAAAAAGGAAATGTTTTTATTTGAATTTTTTGAAAAGTGAATAGTGCTCTTATTTGACATGGGAATCTTTTCAAATTTGAAATTGAAGACTCATTTACCTATAAATAGCTCACTTGAGTTTTGCAAAAATCACAACAAGAGCTTACACATCTATTGTTAAATTTTGCATCATTCTTTCAAAGCTCTCATTCTCTCTTTTCTAAAGTTTTGAGCCTTAATTCTTGTTCTTGTTGAGAGAGATATAGTTTGTGCTGTATTGTTCTTATTTTACTAATTGAGGAGTGTTTTCTGATAGCCTACCCACTATCAATTCTTGTATCAGTAAGAGGGTGTGTATAACCCTTGTGTGTGTAGAAGGTGTTCTACACGGGGAATAGTTAAATCACCAAGTGTGAGGTGATTGGAAGTAAGAGGGTGCGTATAACCCTTGTGTGTGTAGAAGGTGTTTTACACAGGGAATAGTTGAATCACCAAGTGTGAGGTGATTGGAAGTGTAGAGGGTGTTCTACACGGATTCTTTGGAGCGGTGCTGCTCAAAGGTGTAATAGGTTTCTATCTCCACCTAAAGGAGATTGAATAGTGGATTTGGGAATCCTCAAGGGGTAGCTTGAGGCGAGGACGTAGGCAGTGGGGCTGAACCTCGTAAAAATACTGAGTTTGCTTTCTCTTACCCTACTCTTTATATTTCCTACTGCTTTATATTTTGGTTATATTTTATATTGTATATTTAGTTTATAAGTATTAATTTTTTAATATAACCCAATTCACCCCCCCTCTTGTGTTAGTCATCTGGGCAACAGTATACTTCTTTTGATTTTATTAGTTATTCAGATGCAGATTATGCTGGTTGCAAAGTTGATCGAAAAAGTACTAGTGGAACATGTCATTTTTTAGATCATGCACTCGTTTCATAGTTTAGTAAAAAACAAAATTCTGTTGCATTATCTACTGTTGAGGCAGAGTATGTTACTGCAGGTAGTTGTTATGCTCAAGTTTTTTATATGAAACAATAGCTTGAGGATTTTAAACTTATGTACATCAAATTCTAATAAAATGTGATAATACAAGTGCTATAAGTCTTTCAAAGAACCCTATACAACATTCTAGAATTAAGCATATTGAAATTAGATATCATTTTCTTAGATATCATGTGCAGGAGGGAAATATTGTATTATAATTCACAAGTACACACGAATAATTGGCGAACATTTTCACAACACCCATACCAGAAGATAGATTATGCATAATTAGAAGAGAAATATGAATGATGCATGTCATGAATATTTATTAAACATTTTTATTTCATTATCTCAAATAACTTACAAAAACTTGAGACTTCTAGCCTCATCTTTCAATTGCATTTGCTATTCATAGATCGACATGCTATTCTTATCTAAAGGATTAGGCAGTCGAAATGAAAAGGCAAATAAGGATTTTAAATCCTTATTCTATTGTTTTAACTCTACTATTTTTCTTTTTGACTCATAAACAAGTTGTTGAAGTACAGAGACAGTTTCGCTAAACTTCTTAATTTCGCGAGTTTTGGATTGCAACCAAGCGAAAAAAATAACAATGGATAATGAGTATCAAGTCTCGACTCATAAATGACGTCATGATTTAATTTATTAACTAAATTAGTCTCTTGTTGCTTCATGGCACCTACGATAGAAGAATAAATAGATTGATCATGAGAAGTACTGAAAGGGAAATTGACGAGCCATCAAAAATTTATAGAATGAGAATGCAGGCGAATTGCAAAGATGAGAAGAAGATTTGATGCAAATTAGATAAAATTAAGGATTGCTCTTTTAGAGATGGAAATAAGAACAAGACACACTATCATCTTTTCAAAACTTACTTAATCAAACTTGTAAGATATGCTGGATGAGACGGGAGAGATGACTGATTGAGATGGTTCTTTGTTCAAATCCAGAAGATTACCAGAAGAAATTTTTTCCGCCATTGTCGTTTTAGATAAACAGATACTTGATTAATGAGGAATGAAAGATTTTTCTTGTGAGTATTCGATGGGTGAATATAGTCATTTAAATAGAAATCGAAAACTTTCAAATCTCTATAAAATCTCGTTTGTCAATAACGTCAAGCGGATTTGAATCTCCTTCCGCACCGAATTACCAGAGCTAGGCCTACAGCATTTGTCGGACACGGATGACTTCACTTATTCAACTTCAAATCTATAGAACATCTAATTCGTCAACAACATTAAACGGATTTAAATCTTCTTCCGCACCGAGACGATAAAGTTTGGCCTTAGCCTTTGCAGTTTTTGTCAAAAACGAGTGGCTCTAATTATTCAACTCTTTATAGTTTCTACTAATGCACCGTTTTATTTGGTTATTGGTTATTAAGGGAATAAATCTTACTGAAATCAATTGCAATTCCTTTTTAATGATGTCAAAATGAGGAGAAGTCTTATACCAGTATTATACTACCATGTTATATATGTTAGAATTATATCTATATTTTATTTGAAAAACTAACGCATATTTTTAGAGGGAGTTTAAGTATTACTGCAGGTCGTAGATTTATACTAAGTATTTGTCATCATCAAAAATGGGGAGATTGTAGACCCAAGGTTTCAAGTCTTGTATCTACGTATAGATTTTGATGATAATAAATAAATTTAAAACTCAAGTTCAAGTTGTTTACGCATGAAGAGAGTTAAGCATATCAAGAAATCAAGTATGAGCAAAAAGAAGATCAAGTCTATAAATGAAACTTATATATACTAGTATTATACTACCCTATTATATATGCTAGAATTATGTCTATATTTTATTTGAAAAACTAAAGTATATTTTCAGGGGGAGCTTAAGTATTACTGTAGGTTGCAGATTTCTACTAAGTATTTGTCATCATCAAAAAAGTGGAGATTGTAAAACCCAAGATTTCAAGTCTCGTATCTACGTATAGATTTTGATAATAACAAATAAATTCAAAACTCAAGCTCAAGTTGTCTACGCATGAAGAGAGCTAAGCACATCAAGAAATCAAGCATGAGCAAAAAGAAGATCAAGTCTACAAATGAAACTCATAGAGTAATTTTGTACATCTTTTAAAATTTGAAATTGGATTAAAACTCAAAATTAATATTTTCTCATAAAATATCAAATTGTATTTTTTACATTTACATAACTTTATTAAAATATTTAATTTCAAAAATTATTTTTTTTTCCATATATGCATAAAGATTTGAATTTGTAAGATGACAATCAATAAGAAGATTGATTGTCATCTTTAACATGTGTATGTGTTGTTTGAAAATCTTGAAGGGTGGTTGTGTGTTTTTTTGACAAATGTAAAAGATAGATAATTTTGTTTGAAAATCTTGAAGGGTGGGTTGTGTGTTTGTTTGACATATGCAAAAAGAAGATGATTTGGTTTAAAAATAAATCATGCTCATTTTGTTATGTATGAAAAGTAAAAGATTATGTTTTATTTTTTTGAAAAATGAACGGAGTTGTCTTTGACAAATATAAAAATGAGATGTTTTTATTTGAATATTTTGAAAAGTGAATAGTGCTCTTATTTGACATGTGAACATTTTCAAATTTGAATATGAAGACTCATTTACTTATAAATAACACACTTGAGTTTTGCAAAAATGACAACAAGAGCTTACACATTAATTACTAAGTTTTGCATCATTATTTCAAAACTCTCATTCTCACTTCTCTAAGTTTTGTGCCTTAATCCTTATTCATTTTGAGAGAGATATAGGTTATACTGTATTGTTCTTATTTCACTCATTGAGGACTGTACTCTGATAATCTACCCACTATCAGCTCTTGTATTGGTAAGATGATGCGTATAACTCTTGTGTGTGTAGAAGATGTTATACACAGGGAATAGTTGAATCACCAAGTGTGAGGTGATTGTAAATGTAGAGGGTGTTCTACATAGATTCTTTATAGCGGTGTTGCTCAAAAGTGTAATAGGTTTTTATCTCCACCTGAAGGAGATTGAATCGTAAATTTGGGCTCTTCAAGGGTAGCTTGAGGCGATGACGTAGGCAGTGGGGCTGAACCTCGTTAAAATACTGAGTTTGCTTCTTCTTGTCCTTACTCTTTATATTTCCTACTGCTTCGTATTTTGTTTATATTTTATATTATGTATTTGATTTATAAATGTTAATTTTTTAATATAACACAATTCACATTCCCTCTTGTATTAGTCATCTGGGTAATAAAAGTAATTTTAATATTAGAGATAATATAAAATCAAAGAATGATTTGGAGTTAGACATACCATGGAGATTTTGAATTCAAATATGAGATGAGATAAATTAAGATGAGTTCTGAAAGTTGAATAAAATATTATTATTTTAAAATTTAAAAAAATTGAATTGAAATTTAAAAAAGTTAACTTGTTTATTATATTTTATGGGAAAATTTGAACAAATTGTAATAATAAAATTGAGATAAATTCATCTTCAAATCCAAACGAGGGCTTTATCAAATATTGATTCACTTATGGCAAGTTTGGTAATTGTTTCATTTCGAGTTAAACACTCATTTGGATTAAAAACTCATATTATCATTTTATCATTATAAAATTTTAAAATTTGTATATAAAATATAATAAATAATATAATTATTATAAATTTTAAAATAAAAATATTATTAAAAAATAATATTTTAATAATATTTAATTTAATTTTTTATCTTTCATCTAAATTTAAGTTCTAAATTCTAACTGGACTTAAAGTGCCTAAAGTTATGGGTTGGGCTTTAACATTTACTAAGTTTTTTTAGTAATAAATTAAGTGTAATGGTAAAGATAATAATTTTATACAATTACATCTTAAATAAAAGCATTTAAAAAAACTATTAAAAGTATTTATCATCTTAAAAATTAAAATAAAATCATAAAAATATCATTATTTTAAACACATATTGTTCAAAAGATTTTAAAAGAATGCTGCTCCGCAGTCCTATGAGCTTGTTATCTTAAATTTGTTACTATTGTAAATTTTATTTTCTACTTTTTTTTTTCAAATATTTTTTAAATGTTTTTAAAATAAAAAACACACCCCCTCACTAATAGCCACAACATTATTATTAAAAAGAAAAATCTAAATGATAATTTTAAAGAAACAAACTCATGAGACCACCAAGTATGATTTAAAACCGTGTCATCTATCTATAATATATTTTAAATAGATTCCATTTTTATTAGAGTATTATTATATCTACAAAATAATTTTACAAACGGTTGTGAATTTATTTAATCTGTTAAATTTTTTTATAATAAAAATAATTTTATAATTTAACTCATTATATCAAGCGTCATCAATTTTAAAATTATTTTTATGTAATTTTTTTGTGATTAAAATATATATTTTATATAATCGCGCAATTTCCATTTTATAAAGACATTTTTCATTTAGAATAAAATTATGGAACATAATCTTCTCTGCCATTTTAAACGATAAGATTCTAATTTTGCGAAAAAAGAAGCAGCTAGTACACGGTTACATGGTATTTGTTTAGAATGTCTAGCAAATTTGATAATTTTTTTTTAAATAATAAAAAAATAAAAAGCAAAATGTGCCTAGTGGTCCGCTGCAGCAGGCACGCTAACATCGCCTTTTTAAAAAAATATTAGAATGTTCATCAAATTTAACATATTTTTTTGATATCTTATGTGTTTTATTATAATTTTGATTTTTTTATTTAATAATTAAGAAAGTAATATTTGGTATATTAATATATATTTTTATATTTTTTAAAATTATTTTAAAATACTAAAAAAAATAAAAAAGGAAAATGTTTCTAGCGGTCCGCTCAGCGGGCACGCTAGCATCGTCCCTTTACCATTTAGGCGTACCAGCATACAATCCCAAGGCTGCACGTTTGACTGATGCTTCCACTGCTCCGGTGTCCATTTCTACCTTCCCACGAAAGTCTCAGATTCTAGGAATAATTCTCACCTCTCCAAGAATCTTCTTGTTTCCACAGCACTCTTCCCTACCCAGTTACCCCCTACCGCTGCGGCGCTGCCTATATGACCTCTCTCTATCTTGCCCCTGCCCTGTAATTTCCTATTTTTCTCTGAAAAAATCTAACTTTCCCGATAAATATTTTCTAGTTCGACAAAGAAATGGCTAATCCTACCATCGATGAAAACGGTGGTAGTTCAATTTCGTTCACCGATTTCCCTGAGGATGTCCAGCTCTGCATTCTCTCGTTCCTGACTCCCTCCGAGATCGCTACCTTCGGCTGCACCTCGAAGCGGTTCGTATTACTCTGTCGAAACGACGCCAAGCTCTGGTTTACCATGTGCGACCGGAGGTGGGGCTCCGAGACCCAAATCAAGAAATGGGGCAACGGGAAGATCGCCTACAGACTTCTCTACAAGACCCTTGACGAATGGGAGAACCTCATCGGTTTCTGGCGCCGGAGCGGTCCAGGCACCATCGGCATCTCGTCGCCGCCGTTGATTTTCTTCGAGTGGGGCCCGTCGTTCCTCGCTGGTTCAAGGGTTTCCCCTTCGAGAAACGGCACCTATCAAGTCATAAAGTCGCCGTTTTTGTGGATGAGCCTCTCGACCGAGGGCCAGATACAGAATTTTATCGATCCCGATGGTCGGGCCAACTTATCGGACAATTTCGTGAACGGATTGGATTTCTTGGATAACGATTTGGTCCCGGTCAACGTTAGTTTCATGGGGAAAACCCATTTTGTTGTAGACGAAGATCTGAGCTTTGCGCATTCGAACTCTCAGGAGCATAGAAAGAACGGGTTTAGGAGAAGTTCGAGCTCGACGAATCTGGTCGGGGACGAGGATATTGAGGATATGATCGGAGCGGAGAGTGGGTCACCCGGGAGCTTACCCGACCGGTTGATGTCGGAGATTTATCAATATTTCGCGAACTGGACTAGTCCCGGTAGTGGGGACAAGAGGAGGCAGAGGAAGAGGGACAACAAGGAAAGGCAGGGGAGGAGGAGGAAATGGGACCCTGAGCATTTCGTCAAGATTGTTAATTGCTCGCCCACGCCGTCACGGCCTTTGCAGGGCCTGTGGAAGGTATTGTTAGACTCTTCCTATTCTTTTAATCCTTTTTAACTTTAAAATATCATATAATAAGCCTCGAAGTTTAGCATCCTTTATAGCATTTGATGCCATTTGCTTGATGGAACAGTTTTGTTGATCAAATTGGCAAGTCTTGTGGTAGTGCAGTTTAAACTAGAGTGCAGAATGAGTGTTGAAATAGATGTTCTTTGAATACTTTTGGGTCCAGTACCTGAAGACATGTTTCAATCTTCTTATCTATAAATGGATTGGACAACTGCAAATATAGTAGTTATACTATTGACTCAGACGTTTTCTTTAGGCTCTATTTTTAGAAAAGAGTAACATGAAGTAATATCTGGGGTGCCTGGAAACCACCCTTCAAACCGCATGAGAGTGATGATGAATGAAACTGAGCACTAGCTGGCGTTTTGAAATATGAAAGCATGAGGGAATGTGTATCTTGATTCTGTCACCAAGCTGTTCCTATCTGTGTCTCTTACTTCTGGATGAAGGAACAGTGCCTCTATTTTCAGAAGCCATTATATTGATCATTGACTAAGTAATCCCTTTGTTATTCCATTTTGTGGTTGATTTGATGGACCAGAGTTTAAAGACAACTACTGTGGATCAGCTTATATGCTGATTTTGTTTGTCGCCTACAAATGTTATACAGCACATAAATGCCAATGTCTGATACTTCTTCTGATAATAAGCTAATAAAAAGTGGACCAGGTCTAGCTAAAAAACACATTTAGTTGTAGAAATCAGGTGTATGGACTGTTGTGGTTCAGGAAACTGATTCCCACTCCCACCCCGGCCCCTTTTACCTATTTCAATGTTGCTCGCATTTTCCATATTTAGTATCGTATTTGGAAAATGGTCAGTGCACATGAGATCTTCACCAGGACCTATTTGGCATCTCACTGCAATCCCTTGCAGGGAATTTGTGATGAAATGACCTTGGATTTCTATCTTGTGGTATATGATGACATTGGGGGCATCGCTTGCCGAAGGGTTGGAGACTCATATGAACGATTCTCTAGTTATTCTCCTGTATTTTGGACATCAAATGCTACATTTATTGAGTCTCCATTTTCCCCAAGGGAGGTAGATTTGTATGAAACTCGTGTACATGTTCGACCATCTGCAGCAGCAAATTACATTGATGAGGAATTTGCTCCAGCAGAAAATGAGATGGTGTCTCACATTCTTTATATCAACTCAAGTTATGATTTAGTTATACCAGACTTGGTGGGAAGTACTACAAATCATCGGCATGTGGAGGGAAGGATTTGGCATTACAAAAATGGTACATTTGGGTTTGGCTTTCTCCGGGACAATTTTATTATAGACATGAAATGCATTGCCCAAAATGGTTGTATTCTGGATACAATGGAGCTCTGTAGTGATTAATTTTCTACAGAGCGATTAATTTTCTAGTTTGGGATCTTTCTTGTACATATTGTAATTTGTAGTGATTAATTTTCTAGTTTGGGATCATTCTTGTATAAAAAATGTTAGGGACAAACATCAGAGACAAACGCCAACTGATAACTTGTGGTGCTTGTTGCCTGCTGTGTACTGCACAAAATTTATGAGTTGAGGAATGAATAAATGGATCTGAAACTGAAGGAAATGAAAACGCTGTATTTTGTTTATCATGCCATATCAGTTTACATTTGTCCGACGTTTGTCTCTAACATTTGTTCTTAGCATTGCTCTTCTTGTATAAATCGTGTTTTGTGGCTGATGTCATTTGTTCACTCTCTACCATATTTATTCTGGGAAGATTAGGATCAATTCCTTTGATAATGCATAATTTCTCTTGATTCCCCTCTTTCCAAGTGTTTGTAGTGCAAGTTTTTAACTGTGGATAGACTTCTGGCTTGAGAAGATGCAAGCGGGTTTTCCTTATGATGGAAACTGGAAAATCGATGGAGGTAATAATGCAATAGAACGTGAGGGTCAGTATTAATCTTGGCACCTGGGTGTATTGATTTCTGATCCTTCTTAAGTTTTAACACACGATTAACTAAACCTTGTTGCACTCTGATCTTGGAAATTTATAAGAGCACTCTATTTCAAAGAAATAACGGATGTTTCGAAACAGAATTTACATTCATCACTGAAAATGACCTAGAAGAGAAATAACGAAGTAAGAAGAAAACCCAGAAAGCAGAGAGTAAAAAAGCTCGGGACAATCAACAGGTATTCAGAATCCATCACAACACGAGTTCATAACAGACCACCAATACTTGTCACTCTAATACGTACTGAGAATCGAATAGGTCTTGGCATCCAGCATCTTGAAACAAACCCGGGAAACAACAATTGAAGAGACGCACTCCACAACAAACATAAAGAATCCCAAATGTACTAAGCATAAAACCTAAAATTGGTGCACCAATAAGGATGGCAGTAACAAGGAGGGCAGAAAAAAAATATTGGAAGGAAAGCACAGAAATAACACGTAAAGCAAATCATGTCTCAGCCGCAACTTCTCTTGCATTGAGTTTCTCATTCGCTGCATCCTTCTCATGATCACCCTCAAGCTGGCTTAGATTGCCTTTTTCCTTGATGAGTTGGGTATGATGATATTTGCAGTAGAGCCGGCCCTCATGCGCAATGTAGTTAGATGGGCTGATTACACATCCTCCATGGGAGCATTTGAAACAGCTCTTGTGATAAGGAGTGCCATTTACCGTAACCTTAAAAAGAAACCAAACATTCACGAGAAATTTTGAAGCATAAATGCAATATGTTATAAAGCCTGGAAATTTTTACCTTCTCAGTTGGATAGACAGTATTTTTACAGCCAAAACATTTATCTCTGGTTCCACCAAACATACTCGAAACCTTATTCGCGGTAGGTTTCTGTCAAAGCAGTTGGTTAGCAACATTAGCAGTAGGCCTTAGAACCTCCTTATGATGATGTATAGGCGAAGTAGAACCTAGATTCAGGCAAATTACCTCACCATCGGCAGGTCTCTCTGGTTTTACAATTTTTGGTGTCCCTGGAACCATGATTTGGAATGAAAGAAGTCAGCTTGAGCAACTGAGAAAAGTCGAGACATACTAGAAGCAGGAGTAGTTGTGTGAAATTACGATTTATCTTAAATGAGTGATTTTATTATTTATTTTAACACTCTCTCATGTGTGCCAGACTCTCCCTCAATGAGTGATTACAAGTAGAATACTTAATTAAATAGGGTAGGTGTTTTGATACCATGTAAAATCACCACTTGTTCCAAAAATTTAAACTGATAAAAAGATATAGATTTAATTGTTTATTTTATATCTTAACCAGCTGAAATTATTTGTTACCTTCAAAGCTTTTTTCAAGACTGCCAGTTCTCTTGAAGAGCTGATCAAAGTGTGGCCTGCAGTATAGTACTCCTTCAAAGGAATTGTAATTGCCGAGCTGCAAATGAATCCATAAATCAATAGCTTGTCAAAGCTCCAATGTCTAGGCATGCTATAAAAATATATTTGATATGATTCGGGTAATTGGTTTAACATATAGACGTTCCAGACCAACAAAATCTAATATGATCTGCAAGAGCCACTAGAGCCATCGGATCTATCGTCCAAGTTAGAAAGATCAAGTTGTTATCAGCACAACTCTTGGATGGATCCTTACAAATCTTTGAGGTAAATGGAAAGAGCAACTCAATTCGGATCTATCCAAGTTTCAAAATCTGTTGGTGGAAAATGAAGGAAAAAAGGAGTTGGAGGAAACCAGATCGAGATGCAGAGTTTCAGTTAGAGCATCATAATGACCAAAGTATTTAAATCTAAATTTGTAAACGGCTTTCATGCTAGCTTCCCGAGCTTACGTCCTGTCGGAATTACTCAAATCAACAACAAATATGGAGGATCAAGCAATAGATCAGTGACCTGGAGGTTGAATAAAGCAATAATATAGGCGTACCTTGAGAGTTCCTTTGCAGTGATGGCATCGGAAGCAGGCTTTGTGGTAGATTCGGTTATCAGCAGTTAACTTATCAACCAGATAGACAGTCTTTTCACAAGCCATGCACTTCTGGGTTGTTCCTGCAAATGCCATGCTTTCCAACTCACTCCCTGTACTGGCCGAAATGCAGCCGGAATTGGGCTCTCTTTAATTTCTTGCTCTCTTAGAAAGAGTTTTGGAGTTTCTGTTCAAGAGGGAATAACGGACAACAACGGGTGGGGGTGGATAAGAAGAGGAGAGAGGATAGATAGATAAACGTGAGTTGCAGGGCATTGCGGAGACAATACATAAAAATCAGGCTTTTTTAGACGATTAAAGTTATTGGCACTTAATCATTTTTGTCCAAATTTAAAGCACCTAACTACCCTTACCTTTAAGATATTATTTTCTCCTTTTCCTGTCCTCTAATCGTTGCAAACAATAAAGAAAACAAATAGTTCGATTATTTAAGTTGGATTTATCGAAAAATCTTGAGAGACCTCATTTTCTAGCAATCAAGTCTTGCAACTAGGTTGAAATTTGAAAATGGGAGTTTGTCGTGAGTTCAGAAGTGCAAAATATGCGTTCATTTATGTGAGAATAGCGACACTCATTTATGGGAGGAGAATATAACATCACAAAATATCTCAAAATATTGATCAAAATATCATAAACAATGTTAAGAATACACGACTCCATATTCTTTTTGTAGAATTGATGATAGGATAATAATATCAGTTAATTAAAGTATTAAAAAATATAAAATAAAAGATAATAATATAATAAAAGAAAAATTAAAAAAAAAAATATGAATAATTAAATTAAATAATACTTAAAAATAATATTTACTATCTATTGGACCATTTCATTTTATTTTTTTAATATGAAACTCAAGTCTCATGACATGTTAATCGACGGCAAGATTATATAAAGACGAAAACTGATAAGACAACAAATGATGAGGAACACGTTGTATAAAAAATCATTAAAATAGATGAGCTTCAACTATTCCTTCAAACAGCCGGTGCTGCTGCACACCGGTGTTCCTTTCATTTTTCATCTCGTTAACCATATCCTGATATCCATTCTTTTTAATTTTTTTCTTGACAAAAGTTGAGGTCCCATGGGCATCCAACTGCCAGCGATTCATCACTCAACACCCAGCTGGCCTCTACTTTCCTTTGTGAAAGAACATATTTTACCCATATTCTCTTCATTTATAAGCAAGGACGGCAGAGGAGAGGACAGAGTCTCCCTAAGCTAACCAATGCCTAAAAAGCATCTTTTACAGCAATTAACCACGTACGTCCGTCATTTGATGTCAAAGCTTTCACCAACAATAAATGGAACATCGAATAAAACACGATCCAATGCAAGTTAGCTGTTGTGCTCACTGTTCCCCCTCGAATGTCTAATTTTTCTGTACTGGATGTGCCATTTACATGTCACGTTACACGTAATATCTTCTCAGGAGGGGAAAAAAGAAAACAGCATCCAACCCCAGGACGATGACAGGAAGGGCACACGAGGCTGAAATGATGGACGGGAACTCTCTCCCTTTTTTTTTTTGTGATTTTCCACCACACTCAATAATGATGGGAAGTCTGCAATGAATAGCTGACAATCTCTATTATTTTGCTCCGCGTGGTTGATCGATCATGCCCCACGCAGGTTGTGAATCTTGTTTTGATGAATTGGTACCGACGGAATATAAACACATATTTTTTTTTTTATAGATATGATAAAAATAAAAAATTAAAAAATATATAAAAAAAATATATTATTTCATATTATTTTATTTTAAGATTTAAAGATAATTAAATTATTTATTTTATTTTATGTAAAAAATTTAAAAAATTATAATAATTATATAAAATGAGATGAAAATTTTTGTGAAAATAAAATAGTGAGATGAGATAATTTAAATGAAAGTTGAAAATTAATAAAATATTCTTAAAATATTAAAATTGAGTTAAATATTATTAAAATATTAATTTTTAATAATATTATTATTTTAAGATTTAAAAAAAAATTATATTGATTATTATATTTTATATATAAGTTAAAAAGTTATAATAATGTGATTGGAGAAAATTGTTTCTTTATCCAAATGGGTTCTTTATAATTCTTTATGAAGAGTATGGGTGAGGTATTAGGTTAAATCAATATTCTTTATAATTTGTTTGACAATTTAGATCCTATTTATTTTTAAAGATAAGATGAGATAAAAGTTAAAAAAAGAATCTTGTTGTAATATATTTTTTTAATATTTTTTTTTTTGAAATTTGAAAAAGTGGTTTTAGAATTTAAAAAAAAATTGAATTTTTTATTATATTTTATATAAGGATTTGAAAAAGTATAATAATAAATTTGAGAAGAATTTGAGATTTTTTATTTTATTTCCTAAAACAAACCAGGTCTTAGTGAGAGACGAATACATTTAGGAAAATGCTTTAGCTATAAATAGATTATACAAAATAAATTTATAAACTGATGTGATTTGATATAGTATATAAAATTATAATATTATTTTTATTATAAAATAAATATAACAAATGTTATAAAGTCATATCAATTTATGAATTTTTCTTTTTATAATTTTTTATGTCTATAACAATTGCTATACATTTATTGTCATATTGGTAAAATCTCATAATAATCCGGTAAAAACTCAAACATCTACATTGATATTATATATTTCTGAGAAATCTTTTTGTTTTTGAAAAAAGAGTAGCTTTCGTAGTTATAACTCATGGGCCATCTTTTGAAAATGATGCTTGGGTTCTTCTTTGAGGCCATTTGGTGGCAAATTGAGTGATGAGAGGAATGTGCAATCACAAGCCCAAACCAAACTACTCGTTTCAGGTGGACGAGCGCCGAGCGCCGAGCGGGCAGGCTTGTCCTTGTCCAACTTGCATAAACACCTCTAAAATTTCATGTGCAAGTTTTGAACATATTTTTTCTAAAAGAAATTAATAAATCTAATTTTTTTAAAATTCTTTTTTTTTATTTTTTATTATAGACTCTACGACTAAATTCTAAAAAAAACTGTTGTAGATATTATGATTTATATTTAACTCCTTCAATTGATTAGAAAAAACAAAACTCCTTCAATTTTTTATTTCACATTTTTTTGCAACATATACATATAAATAAATATATAAATAAAGGAGTTCATACTTCATAGTATAGCTAGAATGGGTATGAGTTTTGATAACGAGAGGATATGATTCGAAGAGGAGCCAGATTTTATTGCTTCTATTATTTTGGAAGAACAGCACAATTGTAACAGTATCAGTTAAGATGCAATGAAACGTTCTTTTTTAAATATAAATAATTCTAAGGGGAACTGGTTTTAAGGAGTTGAGAGAGAGTCGACTTTATTTTAAATTTTTTTTCCTCATTTTCAACATTATATTCATGAATCTAATAAATTTTATTGATTTATTTCTTATATATAAATTGAAAATAAGGTTAAAAATGAGAAAAAATTTTTTTAAACCAAATTCAATTCTTTTTCGACTCCTTAAAATTGACTCCCTTAAAATTACTCTTAAAATATATATATATATATAACTATTCACATTTTGATAAAAGAACTATATTATATAAAAATAAAATTATAAATTAATTTAATTTAATGTGATACATTGTTTATGATGTCATAAAATTCAGATAATTTTATAAGTCTATTTTGTATAATATCTCTGTAGCACATATCTCTTGTGAATTGTAATCTACACCGCCAAACCGTTGCTTTCATTTTTATTTTGTTTTTGACTCATTTATCTTCTATACTTGATTAAACCATAAACCCTAAATTGCCCTAAGAACACCAACCTGTTTCCAAGTGTAGATCTCTAGAATCTCTCATACAGCAAGCGAAGCTATTCCGATCATTCTATTCTCAAGTATCTGCGCCCTTCAATCTCTGACGTCCTCACTAAGTACTTCAAGATAATCCATTATCCGAGAGGATAAGTTTGACGAGAAAGAAAGGAGGTTTAATTTTCTGGAAAAAAAAAAAAAGTTGAGATGGTGTTCGGGCAGGTGGTAATAGGTCCGCCTGGTTCAGGGAAGACCACTTACTGCAACGGCATGTCTCAGTTTCTTAAACTCATCGGAAGGTCACCATTTTTCCTCTTTCCGTTTTTTTTTTTCAATTATATTTTGAAACTAAAAAAGAAATTATGGACATATGCTGAGAAATCTGGGGCTCCGGAAGGTGTTGCATACGGAGGCTTTTCCTTCAAGTAATGCTAACATACTGTGTAGTAGGTGATTCTGAGAGATGCTAATTGGGACTACGATCGAAATTTTGTGGCATAAAATTAAGTTGTTATTTTATTCTTAATTTTTTCATATTCGATTAGTTTGTGCTAAAACTTATGTTTTTCTGTGACAGAAATAATGATGTTTATTTATTTTTTTATTTTTTTTCATTTTGTTGTTTCGAGTGGGAGAAGTTACTGATATGTTATCCATGGATTAGGGCCAATGGCGAGAGATAATAATTTAATGTCGAATTTATCTTTACCATTTACGGGATTTTCTTTATTTATTTTTATCATTCATGGTGTGCAGGAAGGTTGCTGTTATCAATTTGGATCCTGCTAATGACGCATTGCCGTATCCTTCTTCAATATGTTCTTTGTTTTGGTTTACGGTGTTTCTTCTGCTTGAAACAATGTCAATATAAAGTTTCCTGTGACACAATTATAGTTATGAATGTGCTGTGAACGTTGAAGATCTGATAAAATTAAGCGATGTAATGATGGAGCATTCTCTTGGTCCAAATGGAGGTGAGCCTGTGTAGTCGTTAATTTTCTCATTGATACTGTTCTCCTGTCTAATTAGACATCAATTTAGGAAATGCTAATCGACCGTACAGCAAGAATGGTTGACTAGTGCATTTGGCACTTGCAGCCACCATTTTCTAGGTCCTTTCTTCGGTTAGCTTCTAGCTGAGAAACTTGTGTCCATATATATTCTCCAATATCAACAAATATGGAAAAACAAGAATATTTTTTAGTATATCCCATGATTTGCTGTCTCTAGTTGCGCTCATGAGTTTTGAATGGACATGTGGTTGGTACCTAGGTGCGTGTTCTATGTAGATGGAGCATGTTATGTTGTAGACAGAAATGTCAGAATCTTTTTTGAGTTCTTGCTTTCCTCTTTCAGCTCAACATTCTTGTAAATTATTGTCTTGCTAGTCATGTAGTTTCTGATGTTTATTTTGTTTTGTTCATTCAGGCCTTGTGTATTGTATGGATTATCTGGAGAAAAATATTGATTGGTTGCAATCGAAATTGGAACCTCTTCTGAAAGGTTGTTGATTATCCTTTAATTACTCAAAACTTGTTGGCACTACAAATGTCATTTTGCACTTTCCTTTTTCTTTTTTGGATTCTTCCATAATCTGTAGATTCTAGAATTTTTATTTTTATTTTTATTTTTTATAATGAATGAGAGTTTTAGAGACCTGAGGTTCCTTGCAATAAGAACAGGCATAGTCCAAGTAAACTGGAGGTATACAAGAGGAAATACCTACATACAGAAGCTAAAAAGACAGAAACAAAACTAATTTAACTTCAGCATATCTTCATGATTCACCATGGACATCATGTTTTCATTCTTTTAATTAATTGCAATATAAGCTAACAATGCAGTAGATTTGCAGATCACTATCTTCTCTTTGATTTCCCCGGGCAGGTGGAACTATTTTTCCTTCACTCCAATGCCAAAGCAGTTATCATGAAACTTATAAAGAAGTTAAACCTGCGGGTATGCTTACCCCTTTTATTTTTTATATAATATTTTTATGCCTCTGCAGGACCCTGACCGGCTGAATTGGCTTCAACTTCTTGTGTTGATGATGTAATAGTAAAAATCTCATCGCTTTCTTCCTTTTATGCAGTTAACTGCAGTGCATTTAGTTGATGCGCATCTTTGCAGTGACCCTGGGAAGTATGTCAGTGCATTGCTTCTCTCTTTGTCGACCATGCTACATTTAGAACTGCCACATGTTAATGTCTTATCCAAGATTGACTTAATTGAGAACTACGGAAGGCTAGGTGTGGTTATAGCTTTTCTTCCTTTATGCATAAAGGTGTTATTGCAGCAGTGCTAATTCCCATTGCTAACTGTTACTTTTCGCGTGTTTCAGCTTTCAACCTCGATTTCTATACGGATGTGCAAGATTTATCTTATTTACAGCACCATCTTGATCAGGATCCTCGGTCTGCCAAGTACAGGTGTGTTTTATAGTAAAGTTCATTTTGAAATTTTTGATAAACCAGTCTTCGCATTTTAGACTGTGGACACCGTAATAATTACCTGGGAATTATCCTATTTACCAACTTGTTTTCTTCATCAGAATGTTGCAATTATGCTAATTGTTACTGCTTGGGTCTTCTCTCCATTCTATGTCGTTTATGGTGAATATAGTAGTCATTCTTGTTAATCCTGCATGTATGGGTCTCATAATATATTTTATCTATTAAGATCTATTCTTTCACGTTCTTCTTATGATTTATGATATAAATCTATAGAGAGCTTTTATGTGAAGCATTTTATGGGGCACGTCCAGATCTGTTGACTCCTTGTAAGTCTGCCTGCCTGTGGCACTTTTAAATGAATTGCTATATGGATGGACACGATATATTGCATGCTTTAGAAGTTACATGCTAAGGAATGTATGAATTAGACAGATTCTACACTTATTTTGGTTTCCTTCAATTGAAATGGTATAACTCAAAGTCTTGACATAAATTCAAAAAATCTACTCTTGGTTATTTTGGTGATTTCAAATTTTAATAGTTTGTATAGTGCCTCTTATACAGTGAGTGTCAAGGTTTAACTACATATAGATTAAACTGCAAGATGTAACCAACGGTATGCATTCTAAGATTCCTATTTCACTGCAAAGTCTGTGAGACAACTCAATTGTGTATCCTATTGGAAAAACTTGCAAGGCATTCAAGATGTGATATTAATTTATAGTATCTGACTTTTTCTGGTGTCACCATTGTGGAGCAAATAAGAATAAAATGATAATCAAGTACAATCAGTAGATTGTATTTTAAGAATTAAGCTGATTTATTTTTCTAAATTTGTGTTCAAAACAAAGCATTTTTATAACTCAGATGTTTGTGATTCATATGCAGAAAACTCACAAAGGAGCTATGTGATGTAATAGAAGACTACAGTCTTGTTAATTTTACAACCTTAGATATCCAGGCATGCTAGTCTCTCTCTCATTCCTTCTCGAATTTGCATGAATTGTTTAGAATGTGTGTTCTTAGTTAGATGCTGTTTTTCAGGATAAGGAGAGTGTAGGGAATCTAGTGAAGCTTATAGACAAGACCAACGGGTACATTTTTGCTGGCATAGAAGCAAGTGCAGTTGAATTCAGCAAGATTGCAGTTGGTCCTCTTGATTGGGATTATTACAGATATCCTTGTTCTCTCATGATTCTTCATATCATATTTCTTCATATTCATATGGTTGTTTTTGTGTGGAATCTAACTGACCAAAATCTCATCAGCTAGCATTACGGCATATTTTCCAACTACCTTTCTGATGCATCTTTCAATCTGAATTATTTAATATTAAATCGTTTTGCTGCTTTTCCAGCACAGTTTAACAGATAAGGGATGGATAATTTCTTCTAAAGTGGCAAAGAAAACAACTTTTCATGAAGTTTTGAACTGCATGATTAGAAAAGGAAGATTAATCTGCAAATGTCCTCCAAATAGGTGTCTGATCTGTTTTTTAATAGGATGATGAAACATTCTCTGAAGCCCATTTAATACTGATAAAAAAAAAAGGTGTCTGATCTGCTGATCTGTTGGATTAAAAAATGGCTGGTCATTAGTTATTCATTACATGCAGTTTGTCTTATATTAATGACTTAGGAAACATGTGGTTGATCCTCTTTCCAGATTAGGATGCTATAGTGGAACTGAAAATGTAATGTGGTAATGTTTCAATTAGGCGTGTGTGATGGATAGCCTATACCCTATCGCATAGATCAGATGTGGATGACATTAGTTTGGGCTTTTCATCATTAACTTTTTCTTTAATTCTGGAGTAGAGCGATATATAATTGTGAAACTTTGCTAATCTGGTGCTTTTACTGCTTCAAATTCTTACGACAACCAATTTAACAAAATACCATCTTGTTGACCCTCTTAGGTTGATTCATAAGCATCAAGTGGTCCCTTGTGCAAGTTATATTATGAGAGACTTGGAAGGAATTTCTTTAAGTTTTATGTATTGAATATCATTGTTTTATAGAATGTCCATAAACTTTATTTCTTTGGAATGGAATACCATGAGTTTTGCTTGACAGAGAAGCTCACAGTTGCTGCAGTGCAAGAAAAGTACATGAAAGATGACGAGAATTTCGAGTAGAATGATTGAAGGAAACGCTCTGTCATGTGTTTGTGCTTTTTAGGATGCACGTCAGCATGTTTATGTACCTTCGAAGCTGTCATCATTCTGTTTCAGAGGCTTTTAACTGTTTACCTCAGGTGTTGCAAAGCATATTAGCAACTGTTTTTTTATGGCATGGTTGAAAGATCCGGAGAAAGGATCAAAGTGGCAGAGGCCAGCTTCTTGTTCCCTTCCCGCCCCCCCCCCCCCCCCCCTCTCTCTCTCTCCTCTGTCTCATCAGCCGACCAACTCTTATGTGGCCTTTCCTTTGTAAAATAGGACAAATTGAAGTCATACAGCCTGTTCGATGCGTGCAGATGCTGAACTTTTGGAGAAAACGTTGGAGATTTTAAAGCTTTCGGTAACGCTTTAAAAACATGCGTGCTTTTGCAGTATTTATGTAAGTGTGCAAGTTTTTTGAAAGGATCATGCCAATCATTATAGTTTTTCATATATTTTCACCAGGGTCGATTATTGTATTTGGTTACTCCTAGTGATTTTTCTAGCAAAAAAAAAAGAAGCAAAAATGATATCCTAGGAAAATGTTACAAGGAAATAACGACTCAATAATTCATGAATACGGGGATTTGAGGGCATGTTTGGATGTTTGGAGTATCTTAAAATTTTGGGAATAATAGCAAAATGGTTTGAGTATTGAGTTTTAGGAATGAAGAAAGACTTGAATGAAGAAAGACTTAATTGAATAAAAATTTATAAAAACAAAATTTATTTTAACGTAATTTTTTAATGTCATTTGTTTTTTAAAAGTTTGTAATGGTTATATTGTTTTTTCTGTTAGAAATATTAATCAAGTAAAATTAGAAAAAAATTTGGAAATTTGAAATTAAAAAGTGTTCTGCACTTAAAAGATATTTAAAAATGAAATATGAGATTTTGAATTTTGATAACTTGAAATTAGTTTGCTGTGCGGAAAGTGGAAACTCCACCTCTCTTCCAAAACGAGCAGCTATATGTATTTACAATTTTATGTATAATATTTATTTTATTATTTTTTTTTAAGTCATATTTTGAGTTTCAAATCATAGAAATGTTTTTCCTATAAAGAGATTCATAAAAGTAAATTTACAAATAGATGTAATTTGATGTGATATTTTAGATGGTAAAATTATTTTTAATATAAAATCAGGCCAATTTGTATGTTTACCTTCATGTGATAGTATTTATAAAATAAAAACGTTCATGTTATATTTTTATAGATGAAGCATTTCTCTCTCTAGCATACCAATAATTTATAGGTGTAAAAATAAAATTTTCTTAAATACATTTAAAAAAAAGTTCAGAAGCTTGCTTGGAAGGGTATTACCCCACTACAACCAAAATATTTGTGTTTTTTTCCTTCGGTCCTCTTGTGCCCAAAGCCAGCCCTCCCCTCCGATGGAAAGCCACCGCAAACGGCGTCAATGGGCGTCCTCTAACACAAGCTCTCTCTCTCTCTCACCAGTGGCATCAGTAATATTATCCCACTCTTTTGTTTGTGTTTGAATTAGATTTGCTGTCTCTTCCTTTCTAGTTTTTGGATATACAAATTGAGATCCTTATTTTTTTTTTATTTGAAGTTCTATAGTTTTGTGCTTGTGAATTTGTGAGGTATGTACTATAAGCTTTTAGAACATGAAGATGATTGATATAAGAAATGATAGTTGCAGTTGTGAGTGCGTTAACATCATGTAATTACTTTAAAAAGTAGTGAATAAATACGAAATTTAAATGAAAATAATTAATTTTTTAATGGTAGATACCACTCCTTTTCAAAACATCTTCACGACGTTATAAACTTCATAATTATACATAGTATTACTTTTTATAGTGGCTTTTTTTCGGAGTAGATAGCTTTAGTCTAAGCTTTGAGCCTTTGAGCATTAGTTTTTCTTTCGGGAATGAGCTTTGTACGAGAAGGAGAGGGAGGTTTCGACTCAAGACAGATGAAGAAGGAGAAGAAATGTCATGTTAGCGCACTCATTTTATTTTCTCATTTTGATTGTTTTTGCTTTATTTTTTTTTATTTAAAGACTTGTTTAATGATTAAGAAAGTGATTATTAATATATTGACATGTTCAAAAAATATTTGAAATTAAAAGTACAATATAAATTAAGGACACACCAAATGGATAAATTGATGAGACATGATAACACTACTTAAAAAAAGAAAAAAGAAAGACTCATAATTTTAAGTAGTAGATGGATAGTAAATGATAGATTTATTACCCAATAATAAAAGATGTTGGAAGTTGGATTGTATGAGCAACTTGAAAAAATTATAGTTGAGAGGTTGATGAAGGAAAAATTGTGATAAATCACTTAGTCAAAGTTATAAATGAACTAGGCTACTTGATAGTCCGCTCAGTAGTCGCTCGGTTAAACTCGAATTGAACTCGACTTGTAAAAAAAAAAAAAAAACTCGTTCGTGAAAGTATATACCTGTTCGATTAGTAAATGACACATATTCGATAAAACTCGGCTCGACTCAGTTAAGGCTCGTTAAGACTCGCTTGTTTATGCTCGAGTCGACTCGTTAGCTCGATTTGATTAAAACTCATTTATATATGGATAGATATATACATGCATTCACACACACACACACACACACACACATATATACTAGATAAAAGTAACGTGCAAAACACGTTTATCTAGTTTAATTTCTAACAAAAATTAGAAAATTATTCATAATTAAATGGATAATAAATAATTACACGTTTTCATATATTATAAAAAAAAATATTAATAAAAATAATAAGATAGTCTCATAAATAAACATAACTTATAGTTTTATCAAATTTGTTTGAAATAATTTTGATTGAAATTTTAATAAAAGATTCGTTCAAAATATTATATTTTTATAATTCTAAAAGGATGATCTAATATTTTCGTCATTTTGCATAGCCTCAAAAGAAAGGACATTAAAATACTTATGTTTTTAGTCTTTGAGTTTTTCTAGATCTACATAAACTTGAATCATCCACAATTTTTTTAGTTATGTGATTATTTTTAAGTAATAATATAAATTTTTTTAAAAATAAATTATGTAATTTATAATTTATATAAAAGAATGTTATATAATAATTTATAACATGAAATTTTAATCTTAAATATATAAATTTATTAGATCATATATATTTCAATTAAATATCAAACATATATAATATATTAATTATATTTATTGTCTATTATTACCAATTTAATATAATTATAGTTAATTGTATATACCGTATATTTATCATCAAAAAATAAATAAATAATACATTCATTTTAAAATTATAAAATAATTTTTAAAGAATGAAATTATTAATCATATAATAGGAATAAATTTTTATGAATAAAATTAAACTCTCTAACGTATAAATTAACATCTCTAAATCAGAATTGAATTGTTATATCGTTATGAATGATTTATTTATATATATTGTTATATATTCTATACTATTATTATGTCATTTTATACTATTATTATTATTCTATATTTATTTTACATAAAAAAAAGTTTTAAATGAAAAGTTTATCGTTATAGAAAATTGAAGTGGTGTAATTAAATTTAATGTCAAGAACATTATTTCAGTGATTAATAGAATTAATGGATTGTATTTAAAATAATATTTTTCATTAAATGTTTTATTTATTTTAACAAAAATGGATGAAAATTGTTAACTTTAACAGAAAAATAAAATTTTCCGTTAAAACAAAATTTTTCGTTAAATAGCCACTTTTTATATATAAAGATATGTATACGTATTATCTAATAATATAAGGATACCATTTTTATGATTAAATATATAATATGTAACCTAATTATTTATGTTTATATATTGAATATATTTCATAAGTATATTTTATAATTTTTACAATAATTAGTCGATAAAATTTAATAATTTCATATATTAATATGTGAGAACCACATATAAAATAGATATATTCTATTATATTATTTATATGTCGTAATAATATATGTAGACATATAATATATAGTTATATAAATAAATATCAACTAGTGAGACAAGTTCGAGTTTTTTTTTTTGGGAATAAAATTTAGTACTAAAAATTAGATTAATTAAAAATATAAAAATCTAATATTAAATTTGTACAATTAACAATTAGGACTTTTATTGAGAGTTTAATTTATTAAGTTGAGTTTGAATAAAAAATAAAAAATAAAAAATGAATTTAGGCTTAAGTATTTTGAGTCGAGCTAACAAGCTAAAATTCGACTCAACTCAGACTCGATTGATGGATGACTACTAGTAATTAGTTGATTTTATTTGTTTAATACCCTTCTAACCCGTCATACCGTGATCCAAATTTGGTGGCTTATAATATTCAGTCTATTCAAGAGTTGAAACCTATATGGGTATCACGTTTAGCAGATGCAAAGCACGCACGCGGTTACGTCAGAGACGGAACTACATTAGAATTGAATTGTTCACGTTTAGCAGCCCGTAAAGTTGGAAGAGAGCAGCGTTTTCCTTCTGCAAACCCTCTTCGTCAGACTGTTGACAAGTTTTTTCCTCTCTTTCTTATTAATTTCCTCCTAACTTTTGTAATTATTAACCATATATCTCCAAATATAACATAGAGGCTAGAATAGTCTTTTCTTTTATTTTTTATTTAATTATTATTTTCTCAGATTCCCTTATAGCAGAATTAATTCTTTGTAAACGTGTATATATACATACCTTGTGAATAGTAATACAATCATCAAATTCTTGGGAATTCAGTGCCTCTAACATGGTATTAGAGTTGCTTGACTAGCAGTCTCCTTGATCCATGGCTACGCTTGCTTCCCCTCCCCTATCCCAACCCCTTCCTCTGTTCTCTCCTCCTTTTCTCATATAGTAACAACAAAACTCACAACAGAGAATTACTTACTTTGAAAACTTCAAATCTCTGCATATCTTAGAGGACAAGATCTCTATAGATATGTAGATGGAACTATCCCCTCACCTCCCCATTTCATTCCCTCTACACCCGAGAGAAACCCCAAACCAAACCCAAAATATCATACTTGGATAAAGATGGATCAGCTTGTACTCAGTGTGTTGTTTTCCTCTTTGTCCAACTCCATCCTTGGTCATGTTCTTCGAGCCACCACTTCTCGTTCCCTCGGGAACTCTCTTCACACTCTCTTCTCCTCACAATCACAAGCCAAAGAATACCACATTCGGTTTCAGCTCACCAATTTGACCAAAGGAGATCTGTCAATCACAGACTATCTTGGCAAAGCCCGCTTACTTGCTGATACACTCGCAAGCACTGATAATTCTTTACCAGATAAGGAGATTGTTACATATCTCCTCAATGGCTTAGGAGCGGCATACGAGTCCTTTGTGACTTCCATCACCACAAGACCTGAACCTGTTTCCTCCACCGAGCTTTATCAGCTTCTCCTTGTCCATGAAAGTCGAATCTCTCACTCTATTAAATCTGCTACTGACTTTTCTGCTAATTTCAGCTCCTATGGTTGTGATCAGAGAGGACGTGGTAGACAAGACTGAGGCAGAGGTCGATCGTCTGGTAGAAGCGGACGCGCACCCACTGGAAACTTCTCACAAACACCTGGCACTCAACAGCGTCCCACATGCCAAGTCTGCAGTAAGCAAGGTCATATGGCTCTCCAATGCAGGCACTGATTTAACCATTCATACCAACAAAATGCCTTACCCTCTCTTTCTGCAAACTACGCCTCCCCAAACACAGACCCAACTCCATATAATCCACAGCCAAGTGACCCTACCTGGTACCCCGATTCAGGGGCCACCCATCACCTTACCCATGATCTCAATAATCTTAATCTCTCCAGTGAACCCTATGGTGGCTCTGAAGCTGTTCGCATTGGTGATGGTTCGTGCTTGCTGATTCAAAACTCGGGCGACGCATCTCTTACCTTCAACTCTTCTCCCTTTAACTTACGCAATCTTCTTTACGTACCTGCTATCTCCAAAAATCTTATTTCTGTTCAACAATTTTGTCATAATAACCACTGCTTCTTTGAGTTTCATTCTTCCCATTTTTCCATGAAGGATTCTCAGACCAAGCAGTGCCTCCTCATCGGTCCAGCTAAGAATGGCCTCTATGCCTTCCCATCCAACCTTCGACCACCAATCAACTCGACTTCTACTCATCTCGGCAAAAGAACCTCCCTCTCTCAGTGGCATCATCGACTCGGTCACCCATCTACAAAACTCATCTCCACCATCGTGCGCACCAATAACTTGCCCGTTTCTCCCAAAGCCTCTGTTTCTAAGTATGTTGCCTGTCCATTCGCCAAATGTCACCATTTACCATATGTATCCAGTGGGCCTAACTGTTCAAAACAATGTTTTGAATACCGTACCAGTACCGGTACCGGTCAAGTCACTGAAACGAAATATTTCGATACCGGTACCGTTTCGTGTACCGTTTCGGAATAATTTATACATAAATAAATTATATATATAAATACAATTATAAATTATATTTCAAAGTAATAGTTAATATATAAATAAATTATATAGATAAATATATATATGTAATTAATTTAGTCTAAATTGAGGTTAAAATATAGTAAAAAAATTAAAAAAAAAAAAAAAAACTGGGATGGCCGAAATCCGGTACGGCCGGTACCGGCCGTACCGGACATTTTTCGGCCGATTTCGGCCGTACCGGCCGGTACGGCCGAAAAATCGGCCGAAACGAAATTCAACATTATTTGTACCGGCCGACCGGTCGGTACGGAAAATTCCGGCCGTACTGGCCAGTACGGCACGGTATTTAAAACAGTGGTTCAAATCCCTTAGAAATAGTAAGTGCTGATCTATGGGGCCCATCACCAGTTGTATCCCACAATGGTTATAAATATTATGTCTCTTTTATTGATCATTATACTCGTTATACATGGTTCTTTCCATTAAAATTAAAATCAGATGTCCATCAAATTTTTCCCAATTTTCTTGCTCGTCTTGAACGCCTTTTTAATACCAAACTAATAAATTTTCAAACCGACAGTGGAACCGAATTTAAGCCCATTATTACGCAATGTGTTCAACTTGGAATTAATCATCGTCTCTCTTGTCCTTATGCTCACTAGCAAAATGGCTTAGTTGAACGCAAACATCGTCATATTGTCGAAACTGGGCTTGCCTTATTGGCTCAAACCTCTCTTCCTCTCTCCTTTTGGGTAGAGGCTTTCAAAACTTCCGTTTATCTCATTAATTTACTCCCATCCAAAGTTCTCCACAATAAATCTCCACATTTCAAAGTCTTTCACAAAAATCCCAATTATACCTTTTTAAGATCCTTTGGATGTCAATGCTGGCCCAATCTCAGACCATACAATAAACACAAACTCCACTTTCGGTCCATTTCCTGTATCTTTTTTGGCTACAGTCAATCTCACAAGGGTTACAAATGTTTTGAGCCCAAATCCAAAAAATTCTACATCTCAAGAGATGTAATATTCCATGAGGAGTCATTTCCTTATTCCAAAACCCAGCTCGCACCTTCCATACTCGGCCTAGGCCCAGGCCCTCAGCCACCAAATATTACCCGTAGCCCTATTCCCATTTTTGCACATTCAACCTCATCCCCCCCCCTCGACTCCATCTAGCTCCTTAAACCCTAACCCCACTCACGGCCACTCTGAAGATGCTCTACCACCGAATACTTCTTCCCCTCTTGAAATCTCTTCTTCTCCTAATCCAATCACTCAATCCCAGTCATCTGATCACATTCCTTGCCAAACCTCTTCCTCTTCTTCTCGACTTCCCCTTGTTCCCCCTCGATCTCCGATTATTACTCGGAGTCATACCAACTCTCTGCGTCCCCGACAGGTTACTGACGGCACCGTACTGTACCCTAAGCGCAACTGCTTCAACTCAACCATCGATGTTCCGAATGAACCCACCAGCTTTGCCATGGCCTCCAAGCACCCTGGATGGTATGATGCTATGACCTCTGAATTTAATGCCTTAACTTAGACCCATACCTGGACATTAGTTCCGCCTAACCCCAATCAAAATGTTGTTAGATGCCGATGGGTTTATAAGACCAAATACAACTCTGATGGGTCCTTTGCTAGAAGGAAAGCCCGCTTAGTCGCCAAGGGCTACCACCAATAGTCTGGCCTAGACTACGATGAAACCTTCAGTCTCGTTGCTAAGGCAACTACCATTCGGCTCATACTGTCTGTTGCCGTAAGTCATGGTTGGCCCCTAAGACAAATAGATATACAGAATGCCTTCTGCATGGTACCCTCACTGATACTGTCTTTATGCAACAACCTCAAGGCTTTATCGACAAACAATTTCCATCTTATGTGTGCAAATTGAATAAGTCTCTCTATGGCCTTAAACAGGCTCCTAGAGCCTGGTTTGCCCAACTGAGTACTTGGCTAACAGATTATGGTTTCTCCGCCTCTTATACTGATCCATCCTTGTTTATTCTGCACTCTGGTAGTCTGCATATATTTTTGCTAATTTATGTTGATGATATGGTGATAACTTCCTCTAAACCAGAAGCAATTGATACTTTCCTCTCTACTCTAGCCAGAACATTCCCTGTTAAGGATCTTGGTTGGTTATCATATTTTCTTGGGATTGAAATTGACTACTCTGACTCTGGAATTTTTCTTTCCCAACGAAAGTATATCCAAGAACTGTTAGCACGAAGTAATATGTTAAGTGCTAAGCCCATTTCCTCCCCCATGGCAATCTCACTTAAACTGTCCAAATTTGATGCCCCTGAATTCAGTGATCCTACACTATTCCGAAGTATTGTAGGAGGCTTACAATATTTGTCCATGACCCAACCTGACCTAGCCTTCTCTGTCAACAAAGTATGTCAGTTCATGCATCGTTCTAAAGCTTCACACTGGACAACAGTAAAGAGGATCCTTCGGTATCTCAAGTTTTCAATTAATCATGGACTCTTTTTCAAAAATAATTCAATTCTTCACCTGCAAGCCTACACCGACACTGATTGGGCTGGATGCCCTGATGACAGAAGGTCTACTGGTGCCTTTTGTGCTTTTCTGGGTCAACATCTTATTTCATGGAGTTCCAAAAAGCAAAAGACAGTTTCCAGATCAAGTACTAAAGCAGAATATAAATCCCTGGCTACTAGTGTTGCTGAACTTGTTTGGATACAAACCTTACTCAAGGATCTTGGCATTTTCTTGAATCAGCCACCTACTGTTTGGTGTGACAACATTGGAGCAACTTACTTGACAGCAAATCCGGTCTACCACTTTCGAACTAAACATCTGGATGTAGATTTTCACTTTGTTCGCGATTGGGTCGCTGCCAATAGTCTCAAAGTTTCCTTTTGCTCCTCCAAAGATCAACTCGCAGATGTACTCACTAAACCAATTGTTTCAAATAGATTTGCTACTCTTAGGACGAGTCTCACAGTGGTTGACACCCCAATGGACTCGTGGGGACGTATTAACCATATATCCCCAAATATAACATAGAAGCTAGAATAGTCTTTTCCTTTATTTTTTATTCAATTATTATTTTCTCAGATTCCCTTGTAACAGAATTGATTCCTTGTAAACGTGTATATATACATACCTTGTGAATAGTAATACAATCATTAAATTTTTGAGAATTCAGTGCCTCTAACAATAATACTCACATTTGATTAAATATAAAATTATAATTACATAATATTTTGACAAGAAAAATACTTTAACCATAAAGAGATTATATAAAAGTAAATCATAAAGTCAGTCAAATTATAAAATTATTTTTATTGTAAAATAAATTTAACAAATTACGTAAAGTTACATTAATTTATAGATTTACTTTTATATAATCTTTTTGTGTTATAGTATTCCTCTTTTGACAATAATCTATAGGAAATAATTTTCTGTTGTTCATAGACCAAAGACTTTAATTTTTTGAGTAAGATCTTAATTAATGGTGAAGACTTTAATTTAGAAAGATCTTAATTAATAATTTTCTATTGCCACACATCTTTTCTTCTTTTCTTTTTTCTTTTTTTCTGGGTCGGGAGTGACGTGCTCTGCATATTATTAATCTGTCTGAACTGATAACTTATATCCTTAAAAATTTTCCACGTTGCAATTAAAGAACGATTGTTAATTGAATAGAAAAACTCACATTTTACATTTGGAAGTCCTCAAAAGCGTGTAGACCTGAAATTCTATTTTATTTTATTTTTTAAAAAAAACCAAAATTCCTTTTTCATGAGAGCGTTGATTTTGTTCTCTTGCGGGAATTGTTCCTATTTTTTCAGGAAAATTATATTCTTGTTATCGTTGGATAGGATCAGTGGAGGTATATTCCACCCATTAAATAAGGTAGGCAGAGCCGTCTCAATGTCCTAAAGAAATATTAATGTCCTCGGTTAAGAATTAAAAATCCTTAAATACTCTAAGAGATTATATTGACATTAAAATTATTTAGGAAACAATATTAGAAGGCCCCCCAACAAAGAATTTATCTCAAAATAAATTAGAAAAACTATTAAGAAATTTATTTCTGATTGATGAGTATAAATAATTATTAACCTTATTAGTTTATGTAAGAGAAATAATGGTTAGGGTGATTCAGAAAAAAATTAAATGAAGACAAACGGAAGCGTTTACTATGAGAATTTGTAGTACTTGTATTCATCATGATAGTTTATTATATTATTGTATCGGAATTTAAAAAAATGTGTGATGTGTAGAGTGTGGACTTATGTGTAGCAAAGCTCAAATTTTTATTTATAATCTTGAGTTGAGAATTACATGTCCAGTTTTATTGATATATAGAGATAAAAAATATATATATTATTTTTAAAAATATATTATTATAATTTAATATATATATATGTATATAAGCATAATTATATTGGCTATCATAGGCAATCCTTATTTGAAGACTTTATATAGAATAACTCATTGAGCATTTGATCTCATCTTTCAAAATAAACAAGGCCTTAGTTATGCAAACATGTTCTACATGTTTTTTTTTTTTTAAAAAGAGTAAGATTTATTAATAAAAATTTAAATTTTTTTATATAAATTAAATATTTAATCACATTTTTTTCAAAAGACTGCAAATGTAATTTTATATTGTTATTTTTTAGTTTTCCTTCTAAACATGTAAAATTAGAAGTGTTTACTTATATAAAAAAATTAAAGAAAAATTAGAAGAGTCTTTTGATAGGGATAATTTTGTCTTCTGATCCGTTTGACAACTCATTTCATCTCATTCTTCAATCCAAATCATCCTTGAATAAAGACCGCCGATTAGAGCAGAGTGTCTACCTCTAGGCTCTATATCTACAGAATAGATTAACCACTAAAATTAATAATATTAATGTTATTTTTTCTTCGCAGATATTTTTAAAGCTTCTTATAGAGTGTATTTTGGTAATTTTCTTTAGACAAATAATAAATAACCGTCACTCAAATCATCTAGGGGCTTCCTACCTACCCAACTAGCTAGCTAGCCACGCCTATAAATTAATTAGCCAAGCTAAACTTTTTCTTTACATAAATGAAATAGGGCTGGAGAAGTAGGGCTGCTGGAGAAGTAGTTTGAACAATCTGTTTCTTTTCATAAATAATCTTATTTTATTTTATTATTATTATTTTTTAAATTTCATAGAAAATAAAATAAAAATTTAATTTTCTCAAATTTAACAATTAATTTATTAAATTCTAAAATAAAATAAATATTAAAAAAATATACTATAATAATATTTTATTTAATTTTTAACTTTTATCTTATATTATCTCTAAAAATAAACCAGACTTTAAATCTCATTCTTTACTTACCCAACAACACTCTGTGATAAACATGATACGGTTTTAAAAATTCAACAAAAAAAAAAAAAGCATTTTTATTTCAGACTCTCATTTTCTTTTGTAGAAATGTGGAAATTGTTTTGAAAAATTTATTGAATTCCTGCCCGCCTCTTTTTGTAATTTTTGATAGAGTATGAAATGACTGAAAAATTCTTTATTCCTTTTAACATAGTTATCAATAATTTAATGTGACATAAAGAGATGGACCACATATGACAATTTAAAAGTTTAAGAATATCATTTTCTTAAAGCTTTGAGCTCATTTTATTATAGAGATAAAATCTATAGAACCTTCCAATCTCTCACATACTATATATTTTTTAACTTTTATTATTTTTTCTTTTACAAATATTTGATATTTGATATTTGATATTTGAATATTAAATAAAAAATTTGATTAGTTTAAGAAGAATAACTCAAAAATTTTGATTAGAAATATTAATAGCTTATTAATATTTCTAATATTATTCTCCACCACAGGCCCACAAGGGCGTTTTCAAAAAAACAAAAGAAAGGTTTGAATAAAAACGTCAGAGGAGTTCCATGACCGCAATTCTGAAACAAACACTAAGAATATTCTTATTAGGTTAATTAAAAATTCATTTTTAAAAAATATACTTTTACATAAATATTAAAAAATAAGTATCATATTTAATCAAATATAACAATAAAATAGGATAGAAAAAAATTCAAAACATATTTTTTATAAATAGTAAAACTAAAACTTTATCTAAAAAGTTGAAACAATTACTAAATTTGGCAATTGTTTTAATTTTTTGATAATTATTTTAGCTTTATTATTTATAAAAAAAAAAAAAAATTTATACACTTTATTATCATATTTGATCAAATATAATATTTATTTTTTAATATTTGTACAAAAGTGTACTTTTTGATTGATGTCTTTTAACTAATTTAATGAGAATATTCTAAATATAAATTTTTAGAGATGATATAAGATAAAAGTTAAAAAAAAAAAAATATATTACTATAATATATTTTTTAAATATTAATTTTATTTTAAGATTTTAAAAAATAATTTAAAATTTTAAAAAAATTAAAATTTTTATTAAATTTTATATAATTTAATAAAAATTAAAATAAATTTAATAATAAATTTAAAAAAATAAAAATTTTTATTTTATCTTCCAAAACAAACAAATCTTTAGTTTAATCGAAGCAATTGCAATTGTGGAGGTAGAGATGGCTGGCATTAAATTCCATCATAATTTCGTTAATCATTTACGACATAATTAGAACGTGGCGTGACTTTTACGTCCGAATAAAATTTGTGAGAGGATTGATGTCATAGATACGTGCTATAAAAAAAAGAAAAAAAAAATCAGATCTCTAGCTTTAAACTATTATTATTATTTATGATCTTAAGTATTTTTTTTTTCAAATAATCATAAAATCCACACCATTTTCGCGAGCAATTTTAAATATAGTAATCAACAATAAATATCATGATGTGCTCATCATTTTTATATAATTATACAAAATTAATAAAATTCACACCATTTTCACAAACAATTTTAAATATAGTAATAAAAAATATCTATCATGTGCTCATCATTTATAATTATACAAATTTAAATAATTTAAAAATTAAAAAAAATTAATTATATTAATTAACTAACCTAGCCAACTAACCATTCCGGTTCTTCAACTAATAATTAATCGCGTGCTCCATCTAGAAGATCGTTGGCCCTTGTAAATTCGTTCTAATTACTACATGCTTGTACCATATATTGATGATCATTATCATGACGACGTGACCCATTCAACAAGTAACCTTATCCAAGTCATATAGTTTATTTTCTACAAATTCATATCCTTCGGTAGATTTTCCATATATATATATATATAATATAATATAATATAATATAATATAATGTGGCAAGAATATTAAACTGATCACGATCAAGGTGGTTCTTTCTTCCTCCCCAAGAAGTCAAACAATATTAAGATCCATGTGGGAAGCTTCTATAGGATTTCATTTTTCAAACCTTTAGTTTGACTAAAGGTTACTTGGATCTATCCTCCAACCCCACGCAAATCCCATGAATAAGTAGTTGCGGAAATCTCCATCTTCCTCAATCAAACCAAATCAATTTCAAGTTCATCGATACGACCCGGCGGCCAACACCCTTTTCTTTTGCAGATGTTGAATCTTTTCGTTTGTGGCAGTGGAACTTTTCATGGAGAAGAAGATCAAGCTCATGAACCATGGAGTAACAGTCCTTGTTCATCACCGAGAAAACCCAGAAAGAAGAACAATAACAAGAACATCAAGAACCCATATTCCACTCGCGGACTGGATAAGTTTTCTGAACTTCTATCTGATCTTGAGGAGAAGAGGAACAAGATTTACTCACAAGTGGGCTCCCAAGACATCTCTCTCGTACGATTCGTGTACACCAACTCCAATAATTGGGTTCCGATTGTGGTGAAGTCCAGGAAAAACGTGGAAGACAAAACCGAGATCAGGGATATTGTCAAAGATCATAAGCATGATACACCGGCTAAAATTAGCTCCGTCGTTGATTCGAAAGAACTGGAGCAGCCAGTATTGGAATCAAATGAAAAACCCAAGAAGAAGAGGTTCTTTTGGAACATGAAGTTGGACAGATGGAGACGGCCATCTTATTATCTGCCGGCGATTGTAATCTTGATTTTGTTGTTGTTGGCTGTTTTTGGGCGATCTTTTTCCATACTTTGTACCTCTATTGGGTGGTACGTAGTCCCTTCCTTGAAGACGAGCCCCAATACAAAAAAGTCAACAAAGAAGAAAACTTATGCAACAGAATTGAGCGAGAATAAGATGGTGGTCAGTGAGAAGACGAAAGAGTATACGAGAAGCAGTTCCGGCCATGGGAAATCACCCCCGCAGCAACACGGCCATCGGAAAAGCTGGTGAAGACCATGATCGTCCAATTCTTTCCTTTTTTCTTCGTCTTTTTCTGAGGAAGTTAACAATCTGTCTGTTGTGTTCATAGGTGTAAATTTTTTTGGAATTTTTTTTACCAGTTTTGTAGGTTTTTTTTTGTTCTTCTTTCTTCTTCGCATGTTGGGTTGGATTGGAAATTCAATCGCTGGTTGACATGTTCACAAATGTATATTATCTCGAGTAATGCTGTTTAGACTTAGGCTATAGAGTGTTGTCATGTATAATCTGTATGGCACAGTGAGTTTGTCAGAGTACTCCAATGATAAATGAGCTTTCATGTCATCCCATTACTGTATATTGATTATCGATGCATATTGCAATGTGTTTTGATAAACAGTCTCACGATAGATAATATGAAACCCTTGTCTTCGATCTCGGGTGCTTGTCCTTCAAACTGTGCTCAATCTTTACTCTTTCAGGCTTTCAGCGTTAAGAGTAATTGACGACCAGTCAGCCGTAACGGGCGAGAGGGGGTGGGAGGTTAAAAGCCATTATGCATTACAATTAGGTGGGCGTAATTGGCGACCAGTCAGCCGTAAATCTTTGCCCCGTATGCTGAATTGTTCAAAATTTCAAACTCCATTACAATTACCATTCGTTCTAAAACGTAGCCACGAAACCTAAGGAAGTCCCCGTGAAATTCCAAGAAATTCCTTTGCGTAACATGATCGCAAAGCCTAGGAAATGTCTACGACGCTGCTAACGTGATATTCGCTGCATATACATATTCCTGCTTGCCAGGCTAAAGGATCACTTTTTCCAACTTTTTCGGAGCTCAGAAGAGGAATGGCATGTGAATTGTTAAAAACAATAGTTTAGGATAGATAATTACGAGAATATTCAATGATACAAGTGAGTTAAAAAAGCATGTCCTGTCCTAATGTTTTGCAGCAAAAATTGGGTTAGATGCCATTGCAGTGAAATATTCAGATACGACTGTATTTAATGTGGTCAACCTTGATCACTAGTCTTTTCTATTACTTTCCGAGAACAGGCACTTTGCCCATAAAACATGAATTAGAACGAGTGATGATACATTTACCCTTCTTCTACCAATTCTTTACCATTATTAGTATATTTGTTTTTTTATTATTTTCTCTTAAATATCTTTTTCGCATTTTTAATTATTAAGAAAAAATTAAAAAAATATAATATTATTATTAATTATTTTCTTAATTATTAAGTAAAAAGAAAATTAAAAAAATGATAAAAGAGTGGTAAAAAGGTAGGAAAGGTATCATTATTCAAATTAGAACTGTTCTGCCTTAAGGCTTAAGAAGATGAGTCGGCCTGTTTGGGTCAAACATCCAAAGGTCAACGAATTAGCATTATTATTATTTAAATTTAAGGCTATTGTGTTGAGAGAAACGCCAATACACCGAAGGCCTCGTGGCCAATGAAGTAGCCCAATCAACTTCTTAGCACAAAAGATGGGCATAATCATTTCCAGCGTCAGTAGCCAATAGAATGATCCATATTGAAGAAAATCCTGGCTCCAATTGTCCAAGGTTATGAGCTTGAAAGAAACAGATGTAAAAAAACTATTGGATAATTGATTAGTGTAGCCCACCTGCACTTTTATTCTAGACGATTTTGGGTCACAATGAGCAATGTTAAAACAAATAATAACAATAATATAACTCCCATGCATAGCAAAAATAAAATAAATAACCCCAATAAAAGTACTCTTTCTTGTTTAACGCCAATTCAAATTTTCTCGTTTAGCAAACAAAATGGCAAACAACTTTCGGGGGCACCATTAACAGAATGGCAGCTACCTTCAGGGCAGCAATAGTAACTGACCATCGGACTATAAATTGTTGTTTAGATTATACTGAGCAGTTCTATGAATGTAGACAATGAGACGATCAGCAGATCTTCGACCGTACAACACAGTTATCAATTTGCAAATTGAATTTGCCTCTTAAAATCCAAGCTGTGTGAAGCATTCCCTAATCCTGCAATACAATAAAAAGCATTTCTGCCCTCATTAGATAATGCATATTAAAAAATGTTTAAATAAAAAGGAAGGAAAATGAAATCAAAACTCATATTCAGGTTTAGCCAGTGACCCAAATATAATTTGATGCCAGAAGAGAAGGTTCACAGCGTACAAGTATCTATAAACAGCTAAAGGAGTTGATTGCAATTGAAGTACTTGGTTCCTGACCTTAAACCTTTTTCGCCGTGCATCATCAGGACTCGAGCGAGAAATTTGTTGTTGACGTCTAGGAGCTTCACTTCTGTAATTCCCTGCCGCCGTTTTTGACATCCTACTAGTTTCCTGCGTGTGACTTCTTGAATTCTGGAATACTTTATCCTTGTCCCAATTAACCTCATAATCAGCCTTCAATCGAGATCCTTGCTGCTCGACAGCAAGCTATGTTTAGCTATCAATGAGATAAATAAGCTTATCAATTAATTACCATATCAAAGCAAACAATTCGGTATTCCTTGCCGCAACAGATATTGCTTCACCTGCATATGTCAGGCCTGGGTTCCCGTGGTTTGTTTTTTGAGTTTATATCAACTCAACTCATCTTATCTCATCTACTCATTACATCTTTTCCAAATTTTCAGACAAAATAAATTAAACAATTAAACATTTTCAAATTTCAAAACAAAAATTATATTAAAAAATTATATTCTAATAATATTTTATTCAACTTTCAACTCAACTCAACTTTTTATCACTAGCTGCATCAATTCCCTTTTCAAGTTCTTGAGTTCTGACAAGCTTATACGTAATGATTTCACAAATTAGCTCCATTAAGGAGATAAAACTCAATCAACCTTTATCATTTTCTTCTAGATCTGACCTATCAAAAAATAAAAATTCTTCTAGATCTGAACTAACCCAGCAGGCATAACATTCACACGCAGGATGCTTCCAGGTATATACTCTCAGTCATCATTTTTTTTATAAGTAAAAACTCAGTCATAATTCATAGAGCAAATGACATGCTAGATAACTCCTGCAAAATTACAAGGATATTGTGCAAAGAAACCAACATCCTACCTTTTGCAATGAGCGGCCAGATAACACCTTCAGGGCATTATAGAAGTCCTTGAATTTCTCGAACTGGACTACAATCTTACAACTAAGACCTGAGACTAAATTTACAATTTCCTCTGCTTCCTTACCTAGATCATTGTCCTCAGCAACATTAAGATTCCTACAGAGTTTTGAGTCAAACAAGAAACAAGGACGATCCATAATCAGTGGATGCCACCACATTGTTGGCACCAATAAATATGATTGGTTGGTAATGGCCAATGAATGTCATACAGATTAAGAAGTGACATAGAAGCCACATAAAAAATTAGAATAGAGCTTCTCAAAAACTACAAAGAACATGCAGAAGCACTCCTCTATCTTTCTTACCTTTTCAAATTCATCCAAAAAAAAGGATTGTCTCCTTTAGTAAGGGTCAAAGGAATCCAACCAATTTCACTGGAGCATAAAAGATACAAAACTCTACTTTTGAAAGTCGCCTTCACCTTATTAATCTTAAAACCCATGCTGTCAACAGCTTAACCATTTTAAATCATGTCCATTTTTCTTTTTCAATGAGCAATCTTTTCCACCAAATATGGGAAAAAAATGAACGCAAGAAACTGGATAAGCTTCTCTGCTTCGGCTACAGTTTCTAATTCTAAACCTTTCAGTCTCATGGCAATATCAAAATAGTAATTAAAACCTCCAGATATTTAAGGGGGCAATAACGAATAAGAAATCAATATAAAACATGAAATGAAGAACATAAAAGGTTTATGAACTGGTACAAAAAAATCAAAAGTACAGTTGCATTCGGAAATACCTTATATTCCCAAGTCTAGAAAAAATGGAGTGTGTAACCAACATCGAAGGCTTAGATGAAACCAGTGGTTCCGCAAACCACCGCGACGGTAGTCCCCTCAATACAATAGTATCAGGCTCTTGCCCCCTGCTCCTAGAATGCCCTGTCAGTGAAATACAATTTAATTCCATATTTACTCATATAACAAAATGAAATCACTCTCAAACTCATCCAAACGCACTCAAGACCACAAACCTCGATTTCCAAAAGCGTAAAACTCCTCCCAAGCTTTCTTCATTGCCTCGAAATCATCAGACGCCGGAACGGCGACGTTGAGTCTGTACTTAACACCTTCAAGATTCAACTCCATCCCGTCCATTTTCTCCACGATGTACTTTCTCCAATCCATGTACTTCTTCTCCAAGACCTTCACATCCTCTTCTTCTTTTCCTTCTTCATCCACGTTGCTCCGGTTAGTGGTCCTATTGAGAAAGCTTAAGTCGCGGATGCAAATGGAGCCCTGGGCAACGGGGTCCTCGCGCTTGCGTTTCTTGAGGTCCCCGAGACGCCGGATCTCGAGATCATCTTCGGGGACGGTGATGGGGGAGGAGAGAGACGTCTGGAGGAAGTCTATGAGAGTAAGCTTTACCTTCCACTCATCGACTGGTTTGGTCACGGTTGGGTTGGTGGGGTAGATAGTGAAGCTGAGCTTCACGCGCGGCACGAGCGTAAGCCCGTTCTCTAATTCTAGGCTTTCCGTCGGGGGAAGAGAATCTAAAGGCCGGTTGCTCATTTCAATGCCTGTTTGCTTTGCCCTTTCTCTCTCTGTAAAATTAGGGTTTTGCTCTCTCCTTCAGGCGAAGGGGTTTGGAAATTGGAACAAAGTTACAGTGTGGAAGACGTTGTTGGGAAACGACGCCGTGTCGAAATTTCTGTCAAGAGGTTAACACGACGTCGTTCTGAATGCTTAAAAGTTCAACAATAAAAAATCCATTGAGAGTCACGATTCATCTTATTACATTATTACAAATTTTATAAATATTCACATAAAATATAAAGAAAATACTAAATGTATTTAAAGAAATTCACTTTTTTACATGTCAATTATTGATGGACTAAAATTTTAAATTTTAAATTTTTTTAAAAAGTAATAAATAAAATATTATAAATAAAAATGTAAGCAAAACTTATAAATATATATGGTACTACTTAAAATATAATAGATAATTTTTTTTTAATTTTAATTTTAAAATTTCTAAATCTTAAAAAAAAAATTATTTAATTTATAACTTTAAAATTATTTATTATTTTAAAAAAACTTTAAAATCATTTAATTTATGTATTTTATTATCCAAACAACCTCATAGAGGTGACAAACCGCAATTGAATCGGTAGTTTTTTTTTTAAGCAGTTGACAGATTATATTAAATAAATGATAACGAGATATAAATTTAAGTAAGTTGAAAATTCATTACAATCATTTTAAAAAGTTAATACAAAATATAACATAATAAATAAAAATTAAATTAATAATTTTCAAAAATAGAGGGGCCGAACGGAGCCAAATCAATAACTCTCCTAATTCCCAATTGGGTCGGTAGTTACGTCTGATGTAATCCTTCCTAAAGGTAATCTTTAAAAAGGTCCAAAAGAAAAGGGGAAATATAGAGAAGAATCGGCGAAGTAAACGGACCGAACAGATTACCCAACGACTAGGTAGCGGGAGAGAGAGAGAGAGATGGGGTGCTTCGGTTGCTTCGATGGAGGCAACAAGCAACGGAGAAGGGAAGAAGAAAGGGTGGCCTCTGAAGAAGCTCGCGCTAAAGCTGCCGAAGCCGCCCAGAAAAGGCAATTTCTTCTCTCCTTTTATTGTCTTTACTCAGATGATAATTTGATTTCCTAATTATTGAGATTCCGAGTTATAGAATTTTGTTCTTTTCTAGTTTTTTCTTGGAGTCAATGGAACTAAGTTCATGTTCATCATGCTGACTAGTCATTTTGAAAACAAATTCTTGGTGAATCTTACCAACGTGAATGCTTTTTATTGTTAAGCTCCACATGCACCCGTGAATCTTGAACCCCGAGGTCACTAGTAGCATACACTTTTAGTATTTTTTGGGGTGAGGCAAATTAGACAATTAAAATCTATTTACTTGTATCTCCCTCAAAAGATTGGTGTTGAGAAAATTCTCAGCCATGCCTGCAATGCCTCCACTAGCCACCTGCGAAACAAATATACGACCTCGAGTGATCTCAATGGATGATGCCTCTGGTGATTAAGTCAATTTGAGAAACTATGAACACTGAATAATCTAATCCATTTCGCAATGCGTACGTGGGGCGTATTTATAGAATTTAAAATATCCCGCATGGAAAGGCCCCCCTCTTGAATACAACACTGGAGATGATGGTGTCCTGTCGAAGAGGTATGTTGGCAGAACCTGTTTCATCGGCATGAAGCTTTCACAGGATAAACTTTATCAGATAGGACTCCCTGTCAACCACAGCGACTCTTTGCGTTATAATCTAGTCTCTTAACGATGCATTTATTGAGTTTCAACCCTTCCTCGCCTTCATTCGCATGAACTTCTCATGAACATCTCTTTGGTCGCCTATCAGCGTTTTCTCGCCCATGGTGTATACGTTTCCTTACAATATCCATGGCCAAATTTCATATCCAAATCTAGTATATAAACTCGTAGTTATTTAAGATAACGCACTTAAGCCACCAGTATGATATCTATAGTATTTGGTGCTGGTTTTCCTGTCCAGCTGTCAAGTTTGAAGGACAAATTGTTCGTAAATTCAGATTTACACCAACCTAAGAGAATGAATTTCTGATCCTCTCATCTCCAGTTCTCCACTCCCCCCAACTCCTGTCTTCAAGGAACGCAGTAAGTTCTTGATAATTATCATTAATTGTTCTCATTACTCACGATTTGATTCTCGGGACTTCCTGAGGGAGAATTTCCATTGTGTAATTAACAAATCTGTAAGGTATTTGTGGCCTGGACCATATCTTTTATACAAAGATGATATTTAGCATCACATTTTTTATTAGAATAATCTCACCTTTATTATTTGACCTAGATTCTATATGGTGGTGATGAGCCTTTGTGGTTTCTAATGGATTCCCGATAATGAAGAATTGACATCTTATTTCATTCTTGAACGGTTGGTATGTGCAATTGGTGCACAACCCTTTGCAGCAGACCTCATTAGGAGAATGTACATGTCATGGCCCAAGATTATGTCATTAAGCATCACAGTATATTGCTACTACAAATGTTTTGATAATGAGTGCTAGAATAATGAATTTTTTTTTTTTACCACATGCAAAGGACATTCATTCACTTTTAAGTGAGTGTGTGCACAACATGAGGCATATTATAGCAGGTGTAACTTGGCACGTGAGGTTAGCACTAGCATAGGCTGCTTTTCACTTACAGTAGTCTTTACTATATCCATCAACTTCTGCATGGTGGTCATATGTGCAGGCAAGAGCAATTTGAAAAGTCTGCTGCAGGAAAAGCTGCACGTGCACAATTACAGGGAATGGCAAAGCAATCTGCAAACTCTAACAAAGGCGAACCTGCTCTAAAGGTTTTTGTAGTTATTGAGATGCTGATTTTTACTGCATGTTTGTTGTGTTGCTGCTCGAATGCTAGCTGCATTTTGTTTGAGGATTTTTCGCAGCTCCTTTTAATGATATTCCTCTGTACTAATTCGTAATGTGTTTTCTTACACCAGTGTGTGTTTATATTATATAAAAATGCAGACAATACACTATGTTTAACCTTCTGTTGTTTTGGTGTTGTGGATGCAGTGGCAGATCGGTTGAGATGAAGCTTTTTTTCCAACTCAAAATGTCTATGTGAGTTGGTAAATATTCTACCTAGGAAACTTGTCACCCTTTCATTTTAAATTTTTCTGGATAAAATGGACCTTTCTCAAAGATCAATGAAGTTCTGTTTTTTCTGGCATGCATCATGCCTGTAGAATAAAGTTTCATTTTTCTATATGTTATTAAAACTAATACTGGGTATTTATATTAGACGTTTAGCGACAAACCATCAGATACTGTGACCAACATTTTAGCACATCAGAATTCAATTTTGTTTAGTATGCTGATGCAAGTAGTTTAATGAAATTTAATCAAGCACTTTATGCATGCATGCAAAGTAACAATTTCCATTACTTGCATGCAGTTTTCCAAAGAGGAAATTTTGTTTTATGTTAGGGACATTAGAGACCTTCACTTGACTTCATTTTTTTTTTTTTTTTGCAGCGTTTATAATAAGATTCAACTCTCTATTTCCAGCTTCTTTTCTTGGAGACCCAACAGTTCGACTTCAGACTGAACATATCATTAAATCTTAAGTTTGTGTTTCTTCTGTAATATTCCACCAAGGCTTTCTGTATTTTTCCCTTTCTTGTCATCCCGGTGTGGAAAGCTGTTTTCCCCTTTAGCTTTATTTAGTTCAAATTTGCTGAGATAGAATGGTACAGGTGTGCTTCATGACTGAATTCATTATTATACATAAATAAGCTAAGTTTTACTCCGAAGTGGTTTTGTCTATCTAACCCTGGAGATTCTTGTTTGCACATTATTGACATAATGATGATAGTTAACAATATTGTGCAATATTAGCTTAACGTGGCCGTATCTTGAACACTATCGCTCGAATGATTAGAGGGCTTTGGCTTTCTTATCTGCCCCTAATCAATGAGAGGTATTTTCTGTTTCTTCAGAAATGTCTCTTACCAGTTTCCGTCACCTTTTGTAGCAATTCCAGTATGATGCTCCATCAGATCTCTGTAGAGCCTATTATCGCTCTGTTTTTCATGTGGCAGCAGCCAAGCCTCTAACAGCCGGCGTATCATCATCATCAACAGCTGGCCCGTCGTCGTCGTCGTCATCATCATCAACTCAGTTTATTAGTTGGTTAGAAGTTTCCCGTGCATATTTAACTGTTGCTTGGCACCAATGGCTTTGGTCCATTTGAAAATAATTTACCATTTCGACTTTGGTGGTTCTGATTGTGTGCCAGACGAACGAGAGGCAAGAATTCAGATTCCACAAATGAACCCTGATAAGTACATTTTGATTTCAACAAACAGACCCTCTGGGTTTCTATACACTTTAATCAATGAAATCAATTAACAACAGTGGAAATGACCATTCAGGATGTTGTACTCCATTGTTCAAGCGATGAAAGCGGTTGAACTAATTTCTATTCTAAGAGTCACTCTGCTTAAAATATTGAGAAACAAATGTCAAATGAAGCTTTGGATAGGAGCTGAATACTTAAGCTCATATGCAGCTTGAAAATAGTCTGCTGCTTGTTGCAAGGAGCCTTCCATTTTCGAAAGCAATCCGAGGTTCAACCACGCTTGATGGTTTGTGGGTTCCAATCGTACGGCATTCATTAAAAAACTTCTTGCAATTGGCAGTGAGTGGCTACCGAGTTTCATCAGTACTTCGGCAGTAGAAACTATACTTGGAACATGATCCGGTTCTATTGATAAGGAAACAGAGAAGGAAACTAATGCTTCCTTGTACAGTGATTGTGCTTCAAACAATATGCCTGCAAAGATTGTACAGAGACTGAATTATAACATTTACCTCAAATGATTCACTATAGTTCCAAGTTTCAACTATATACTCGAAACATTCATATCATGAAATGAAGCATGCGTCCGTTTACATTGGTGTGAATCTTTTTGAAAAGCACGTATATTTAACATTTTCAGTTAATGCATAAGGGACTGCAAAATGAGACTTGATTCCAACCTGTTGTATGCCAGCTCCCAGGAGAATGAAATTCAATTGACTTGGCTTTGCCCACACAAATTTCTGCATCAGGCCATGAACCAAGCTCAGTATAAATGGAAGCCAAGTCCTGCCAGGCTGTGATCTCCAATTTTCTTTCCACTAATGCCTGCAAAAGGCAGGGAATTTTGAGAAAGAACATGCCCCTTTTTTAATTAAATGTTGAAATCTTTATAAATAGAATGTGAATATACTTGTTCTTATATTCATGCCGAATCACAAGCACATAAGGTTTCAGCCATATCACTTGAAAACATAGTTTGGAGCAGCTTCAAGGAAGTATGCTATCTAATGGCTCGTTAAAGTGAAGTACCAAAGGTGCGCTCCGCCCGAAAACCACAAACCGTGGAGGGACGGAGTAGTAAGTGAAATTGATTGAGATTTTAAGATTTCAAAATTTAAAAAGAAACAGGAAATTCATGTGGGTTCACATAACAAAGCTTATAAACATCCGAGTTGTAATCACAATGACTGAAGCCAGTATTCTTAAAGCTACGCCAAAGACATTCCTAGCTGTAATGGATTGTTTTCAAGATCATCCGTTAAACACGAGTGCAAGTGTAGTATAAGATTGTAGAACACATACATTGGAATCCAGGTACTTTGCTTGATCACAGTTCTTAGTTCTAAACTCCCTTTGTGCTTGAATCAGAGATAGCAAGATTCTGTAGGTTTCTATTGCTTGCTTGGGTTGTTTCTGAGCAATCTGAAGCACAGCTTTCAATCTAAGAAGTTCTAACTGATCCATCATCCCAGTCTCATCCAAAGCAAAATCAACTATGGTTTCAGCATCAGGGATTCGTTGCTCTGCAGAAAGCACAAGAGCTAAAAGCTTCCAACCTCTTCCTGAGCTGCCTGCCACCAAATCAGAATACATCGTTGCGTTGTCAAAAGCTACATCCAGATTCCTCTGCATCGCATTTTCTAGCCCAAGGCTATACATTACTTCTGGATCCTCCTTCCAAATAAAACTAGCTTGGTTTAGAGAGTTCAAAGACTCATTCTGAAATAGAATTCGATCAGAGTCCAAGACAGAAACCCTAGCAGCATTGCCATAGCAAACACCAAGGAATTTATGGGCTTGACCCATGAAATGCTCCTTCTGCTGATCAGCCAGATCTATAATTTTATGAGCAAATTCAATCCCATGGCGAGCATGGCTTGGATCTTGGGAACACAATTTTGCTCCCAGCAAAAGAGAAGGAATGTGGGGCTTGGACTTTGCTTCAGAACAACTTGAAACCTTCCTTAAAAGGTTCAGAGCTATTTCATTTTGCCCTGCAGCACTATAACAAAGAGCAAGAAAGTACCACCTCTCACTTCGGTTATAGATACCCGGAAGGATCTCCTCCACATGGTCTGCTAACAATTCAAACTGGCCAGTAATTGAGAATGCATAGGTTAGATGGTCCATAATTTCTGAATCCCATTTTATTTCCCGAAGCGCCACTTTTCTCATGAGAATTAACAACAAAAGGATAGCCTCTTCAGTATTATATTTTGGGGTGGTTGGACCCTGTACTTTCAACTGAGGCGGAATGCTTGCTTCAATTCCACCATAGAGTAAAGTAGCAGCTAAGTCTTTCTGTACACCAGCCAACCTCTGGGGGTCCAAGTTCCATGGCTTGACTAGAGCCCGACGATATGCAATGATAGCTTCATCAAGAAACCCTGCCCTGGTCCACAAGACGGGGAGCAACTCCAATGCTTTGTGAAACATCTCTTGCAACTTGCAGTCTTCACCAATGCCCTCAGACATTCCAGTAGGTAATGCCGATTCAACTACATCCAGAATTATTTTGCACTCCTTTGCAGCCTCTGATGAATGAGAGAGTATCAGAACTATCAGAACATTTTAATCATACTCTTGTCATGTCAAAATCACAACCATCTTATTCAACAATCACATTATCACCCTAGCCATGTTATCGAAACAACATACTTAAAAGAAGTATGCATTCTAGACATTCAAATGAACCTTAATATTTCGCAAATTTGAATAATAAGTAAACAGAAGAATTCCTAGTGATCATATACACATACATTACGCTATTATAATAAAGGAAAAGGTTCACACCCATATATCGCCCAAGTTCCTCCAGTGATCTGGCTTTAAGCAAGATTGCTTCAAGGAGTAAGCTCACCGAATGCATCGACATCACACTGGGAGTTGCATTATCACCTTTCCCACGTGGTCTCCGTGGCCTAGTGCTCTCAACAATAGCCCTAGCCATTCTGGGGGCTAAAGTTTTTACCTCAATACCCTGAAATACTTGAAGAGCAGCATCATGATTCCCTCTCTGGTACTCGAGCCTCCCCAAAAGAGCCCTAGCTTCCTGATTAAAACTCATTCAAACGCAATTCAATACACGCAAACGAGGTACAGATAAAAGCGCAATTAATTTATAGGCTAGTTTGATCGGTAACGAAGGAACAAACAAGCCCACCTCATAATTTAAGGAGAGAGCTTCTTTTAGAGTGGATTCAACTTCATCCACCTGGGCATCCTCAAATTTCGAATCCCAGTCACCAGTCCTGGACGATAGACCACTCGCCGAGAAATCCCTTGTCGCTAGCGACTCCGGCGATTGCGGCCGCTCGTCCAACTTGAATTGCTCTCCTGAGCAAGCACACAACATCTTCTCCAGAAAGAAATGGTGAAATGTAGATCTTTCTTTGTACAATGAGAGGTAACAAAATCACTTCTAAGTGATTTCTATGAGGTACACCTAAAAGTAAGGGAAAAAATGACTTCTGTGAAACCCCAACTCAAGATTATGTTCCAAAACAAGAAAAAGCAAAATCAAATCCTCACACAAATTGATCAAAAACAATCAAAATGATTACACAATCATCTATCAGAACCCCGAAAAGCCGCAAAAGTTATTTTTATGATTTACCATTTGGAAATAAGTGGTACAGTTTCGTCACCAACCAGGGAGCAAAGCAGCATAGAGTAATCCGAATGACAGAAAGAGCTTCACGAGTCAGAGTTTTATAACACACCCCATTAGTTTTTCGAAATAAAGGAGGGGGGGGGGGGGGGGGGGGGGGGGAACGATTTAATTCGGAGACCGGAGTTTTGGAAAAGACAAACAAGAAGAAAACAATGAGGTTGAAAAGAATAAGACGGGAGGTGAAGAGGGCGAGAGAAACGAAGAGCAGCAGAGTTTTGGACTTTACCCAAACAACCAGAATCCGAAAACTTGATATGTAGTAGTCCCCGCAGCCATGAAAGCTACTTCTCTGCACAAATATTAGTTTCTGGTTTTGGTTCTTTTTTATCCGGTTCGAAATGAATATAAAGAAGTGGGAAAGCAAATATCTAAAACCTGGATTCAGAGATCTGATTCATTTTGAAATGGGGTTTTGTTGTTTTCTCTCCTTTCTTCTGAAGTAGGCTGACATTATTCGCACACAGAAAGTTTGCCTGTGCTCTTTTGGGCATGGTGGGTCTGTGTGCGTGGGGGGCAAAGGTGGTTGCAAAGCCTGACGCTCATGGATTCTCTCTGGTTTTGCGCTGTTTCCGTTTTGAATTTGTTGGCTGGGCTGTGCACTTCATTAGAGAGAGAGAAACTGATTGGGGCACCCTTTTGCTTGAATTTGCTTATTACCTGACAAATTAGTACATTATTCCCGCTAGCTAATTCTAACAAAGTTTTTAATTTTACATTGGAGACTCTGGTGCAGGATGAACACCTGAGATTCTGGGAAATCTTAAATTATTAGCATATCATCTATTTCTTTGCAATTAACTTAGATGTGCCGAGGTATTTGGGAATTAGGATACGTTGGAAAAATTAATTCGTTACGGCTCATGTTTGTTTGTCCGCCACATCAATGATGTCCAACTTACATGGGGTATTAAAATGGAAAATGTTCACAGAATCCTTTCTTTTTTTAGAATCCTAATTTGGATTTGAAAAACATTTGATGTTATCTTTTTTTATTTTAATTTTTTTTAAATTTTTATACATAATATAATTAATAAATAATTTAAAATTTTTAAAAAATAATAATATTAAAAAATAATATTTTATTCAATTTTTATCTAAAACTATTTTATTTCATATCATCTCTAAATTCAAATCTTAATAATTAAAAAAGTGATAATTGATTGGCCCGCTAGCAATATCTTTTATAAATGGTATTTCTAATTTTAGTAAAATTTTCTTATCAAATCATGTGTATTGTCGATAACATTTTTGAAAAAACATATCCACCGATCTCTTGATTATCATCACCTTATCATTTTTTTTAGTTCGAGTAAAGAATAATTTAGAAACTTCCTCAGGGAAGTGGTCCTCATCTTCAAAACTTGCTTGAATGAGATGAACAAGAAAAAGTACAAAACTTTATATAAGCTTAATTTTACGCAAGCCGAGGAAAAATACAAAACTGATTAAACATTACGTCCTTGCAGATAAGGCGCTTTTAGGAGGGTGATTTCCAACACTTTTTCACCAACTTTCTACGAAGCCGCACGGTGCTCAACAAAGCATCCACGTTGAACGGGAATTAAACAAAATTCCAAACGTAATAATGCAGAGGAACCAACGAGATTAGCGGATTTATTATCGTTACTGTTACATTATCACGTCGGTTGTGACTTCATTCACCCACCCATACAAAATAATATCATACAGCCCATTTTGGTGGATTCAGTTCCAAGCAATCATCGTCTAATTATTACATCATCTCAAAATTTAGACATTTTTATTATAAAATTAAAAAAAAAATTACTATTATTACAAAAAAAAATATAAAAAAAATTCTTAAGAATTAAAATTTTTTTCGTTCTATAAATTTTTCTTATGAATTTCATAACGGTTGAAACTCATATTTATAGGCGATAAAATTACTATACAAGTTATTATGCAAGACTTAAAATAATGGTAGTGGGATCATTCACAAAATTATTAGGGGATGGGGACCGCCCCTAATAATTCATAAAACTCCTTCTTGAATGATCACTCCTAAAGAATCTACCTCATTAAAACCTTGCCAAGGAAAAATTCAGTAGAAAAAAAAATTAATGGCGAAAGAAAAATAGTACAGTATTTTTATGTACCGCCAAGTGCTTTAAGATTACCTCATTAAAACTTTACAAAGAAAAACTCAGTGGGACAAAACCTCAGACAAAAAAAAATAGTACAATTAGCACAAATTTTCAAGACATTTACTCCTCCTAAAAAGTATATAACGATAGATCTTTAAATCTTCACATTCTAATATTCTGCACAATTTTCTTGAATGTTGCAGTTGGTAATGCCTTCTTGAATAATTCTGCCAGATTATCATTTGATCGTATATTTGATATATCATCTTTCTGATTTGAGTGATACAAGCAGTATTATCTTCATATAAAATTGTTGGGTTATCATTGATCATGAAATATCACATTTTTTCTAAATATGTTGAATCATTGATCTCAGTCAAATACATTCTCTACTTACTTCATGAATTACAATAATCTCTTAGTGATTTGAAGATGTAAAAGATAATATCTGGCTGACAGACTTAATAAAAATCTGATACCTGCAGTAATACTTAAACTCCCCCTGATAATATGCGTTAGCGTTTCAATTAATAAGCAAATATGATTTCAGCATATATAATAGGTTAAGAATTCAAATATGATTTCTATCTAAATAATGCATTAGAGAGAATATGATAATATTCTTATCTAAAATTTTATTCCCCTCATTCGATATTATTAAGGAGAATTTGTTTGCATACAGCGGAAAGAGTATTAAAAACCATCCATATATCGATTCGGCGAAAAATCAAATTCACTTGACATTATTGACAAACGAGATCTTGAAGAAATTTGAAGGTTTCAGATTACTATTTAAATATAACCAATTTTACCATTAGTTTACTCCAGCAAAAAGATCTCACATTCTTTATAGATTCAGTTGTTGTTTATCCAAAACGATATTATATCTGATAGAACTTCTAATGTCCCAGATTTGAATCATAAAACTTTTATACTTCAACCACTCATATTTTCTTATGAGGCTGTAAATATCATAATAGGAGTAGAGATATATCTTTCTAGTAGAACTAATCTTAAAATTGTTGCAGCATTAAGAACCTTCAGTAATCAATATGTCGTCTCTCTTACAATCATGTCTCGGAGGTTATTAGCGAGAACGAGTAAGATTGATAATCTTAAAAATCAAATATCTGAATTGCATCAAACGCTTGCAACTAAATATAGAAAAAAGAAAAATTTAAGACAAAAAAACAATGAGCTGAATAAATTTATAAACTGGTATTCTCGTGACCTGAAAACACGAATAGAAGAGCTAGAACGAGAGAGAGTTCAAATACAAAGTCAACAACATCAGCTAACGGCAGAGGTTCGGCGTTTACAAGAAAATTGGGATAGCTGCAATTAATCTCGCTGGCTTTTGAAATTATGCATCCAACATATCTTGTAATCTTGACTAAGTGAGATTTGAAGAGATGATGATTTGTCTTATTATTATTTTCATCTCTATAAGAACTGTCCTTAGCTTTACTTAGTTCTCATCAAATTTTCTTCTCATATCTATAATTCATCTGCATTTACATTCTTATTCTACAAATTTTTAATGGCTCATCAGTTTCCTTTTAATATTTCTTACGATCAACATATGAGGTGTCTTTCACCTCAATTACAACTTGTTCCTACATTTTATGCGGGTGCCATATTGCAGCAAGTGAATGATCTGACTAATAAGTCAGATCGCGAAACTGTTTATGAGCTGGTGACTCTCTGCACTCGATGCTCCTCCTTTATTGTTGGTTTTTTCAACCGGTTACAATTCAAAAATCGTGAGATTGAAGAGTTTAACGAGAAGGTTTCCGTACTTCAACGACTCGTTCAAGAGTCTGACAGAAAAATAGCAGATTTAAAGCAAGAGAATAAGGATTTAAAATCCTTACTTGCCTTTTCATTTCAACTGCCTGATCTTTTAGATAAAGATGGCATGTTACTTTATGAAGAGCAAATGCATTTGAGAGATGAGACTAGAAGTCTCAAATTTGTATAACTTATCTAGCATTTGAATAATAAAATCTTTCTTTTTTAAATACATTTTTTGAATTTATAGTAGTTATTGTAATCTCTTCAAGAGTCCTAATAAGGTAAATCATCAACGTAAATTATAATAATGGCAAATCCGAATTCTGTTAAAAACACACGGGTATATAGGATTATTCTCAAATCCTTATTTCAATAGATACTCACTGATTCAATTATACCACATGTGTTCGGATTGTTTTAACCCATATAAAGATCTTTAAAATTTTATAAAATACATACTCCTAAATATACTTAGATTAGATACTTCAAGTATTGTATGTCATGATCTAATGATCCTTATAAATATGCAGTGACCACATCCATCAACTGCAAATCTAATCCTTTTGTAATAACGAAATTGATTAAAAATACGAATGTGATTACCTTCATAACAATGAAATATGCTTCATCATAACTAATCTCGAATTTCTGCAAGAAACTTTGTACGACAAATTGTATCGTATAATTTCATTTCTCATTACGTTTTCGTATAAATACTCACTTATATCTCATAGGCATTACACTATTTGCTGTTTGGACAACAGGTCCAAATACCTCTCGCTTTGCTAGCGAGTTTAATTCAGTTTTAATTGCTATTTTTCATTTTGACCAATCATTTCTATGTCGACATTCTTCGATGATTCTTGACTCACTTTCTTCATTACTTCTGGTAATGTCAATGGTCATTTTATATGAAAATATGTTGTCGATAATAGTTTTATTTCTATCCATAATTTATCCAGTACTCATGAAATGTATTGAGATCTCATTGTTCCTTTTTAGCAGAAAATATTTCATGAAACACATATTCAGGAGGTTTGTATTATTCAGAAGGTTCCTCTTCAGGAGGCTTGTACTCTTCAGGAGTTTTCTCTTTAGGAATTACCTATTCTGAAGGTTTATACTCTTCAGGAGTTATACTCTTCAAGAGTTATACTTTTCAGAAGTTATCTTTTCAGGATGTTTTATCTTTAGAAGTTTCTTTTTCTAGACAGAAAGTTTGGATAAATCTTATTGCTTGTTTTGTGGGTACGGTCTATATAGGAGTACCTATTTTTTTTCTTTTACACCAATAAGTTTTCAACACTCTAGGTGTGTTTTAGACTCATCTATTGCTGTTTTAACAACTTGTTCTTCAGGGATTTCAATATCTTGTTTAAGTATTAACAGCAGTAATATATGATTTTACAACACCTTTAGTGTCAGTAAATATATCAAGTAATTGATTTGCAACACTTTACAAATAGGTAATCCTCTGAACTTTTGGTTTACATTCATTTATAAGAGGATCAAATTTAGACAAGGTTTTATTATTTCAAGCAATTTTTTGTCATGCTTCAGGCACCGAAATTTCATTATTTCAAAACATGATGAAATATTAATAAGTTTATATATAAAAACTTAGAATAAGTGAATCAAGTGTTTGACCATACGACAGGTACGTGACCAATGTTTAGTCATATTATATTTATGACAAATATCTTCATCTTTATATGAAGAATTATTCTGAGGGTCTTTACCTTTTTTTGAGTTGGATCACTTCTGGTGATACGGTATATTATTATTATTTTTAGTGTTGTCGCTTTTAAAACTAACACTTCTATAGTTTTTTCTATCACATCTACGTCCTTGGTTTTTTTGAAATGATGTACCGTTCACTTCTGAAAATGGTGTAAATCCAATATCATTAATAAGACGTAACTGGTGATTTATTAACAAAAATTTATTATTTAGTTCAATCATTAGAACACAAAATAAAAGTTTAAATATTAGTTGAACTATATTGCTGCTGCAGGAACACATTCGAAACATGAAAAATAATATGTCTTTTTTTAAAAATATCATCATCAGTTACTTTTTCACTGCATAATTTTAATATTGAGCTGATTTTAAAAAGTGCAGAATTATATTCATTACCACTCATAAAATCTTACAACTTCAAGTGCAATAAGTCATAATGATCATTTGGAATGATTATATATTATGGTGCTCATATTTCTCCCTTAAATTATTTTACACAATAAAAAGATTTTTCACTATGAGATACACAGCACGATCCTGCAGGGACACATGATTTTCTTTTTTGATTGTATTTTCCAAGTTTATTATATCCAAATGAATCTCATCAAGGATCTTGAATAAATAATTTTTTTTTTCCAGAAATGTTAATAGTAATAAATCTTAATTTTATAAGATTTGACATTTTTCTCTATATATGAATCACAAAAATAAATCTGTGGATCTAAGAAATATATTCATACAATAATCAGAATAAAAGTATAATTACATCAAGTAATATTCAGCAATATTACTTTTAATATTCATCTCGAGAACTGTAAATAATATACTGAAAAACTTATTTGAAGTAGAAGACCATTAGCTTCAATATCGATAAAATTTCGTGCTGATAACGTGTTATAAAATTAAAAAAGAAACTACTACTATTGCAAGAGAAATATAAAAAAAACTCTTAAAAACTGAAATTTTTTTCGTTCTATAAATTTTTCTTATGAATTTCAGAAAAATTGAAACTTATATTTATAGGCGTTAAAATTATTATGCAAGTTACTATGCAAGACTTAAAATAATAGTGGTGGAGTCATTCACAAAATTATTGGAGGGTGAGGACCGCTCATAATAATTCATAACAAATTTATATTTTTTTTTCTTTTTTATAAGATATTATATTAATGAAAATTACTCTTTACATAATAGCCTTTATAACATGCCTTTCCATAACAATTGCAATTGAATTTTAATTTAAAGTAATATTAAATGTAATTTTATGATGTACAAGTCTAGCATATAATAATAGGACACACTATTCATTTAAAATAAATAAATAAATAATAATAGGACACACTAAAAGATAATATTCTTGTGGGTAAGTCTCAAATTCATTTAATTTATAATTTTTTAAAAAATTATGCGATATTAATTTTCACTAACACTATACAAAACTATTCACGTTTAATTTAGTAGAGATACGACAGTTTGTTTCATATTCTTTTGTGAGCTTTGTAATTTATCATTTTCACATACTAATCGTCATCTTTTTATCTTTTTAAATTTATTGAGATTTTTCTACTCATTATTAATTTATATTATATAGTACACGCTTGATAAGAGAACAAATAAAAAAAAATATGATATATAAAATATGAAAATGATAAGACAAATATAAATTTTCTTCTTATATGTGGTTCACGTGAAAGTGCATCTCTTTAACTCGTCAGCATTACTAAAATTAACAAGGCTGCAGGAGCTGTGATGGGTTGCTGCATATGGCATTTTTCCTCCGGTCATGTTAGCATTAGCAAGTTTAACTATTGTTAAGTTTAAATTAAAGTCTAAATTTATTCTTTTGACTATAATATATATGATTTAGTTAAATAATCCATATTAATGTAATCATCTCAAATTAAAAAAAAAAATCAGAGGAAGAGTCCATCGAAACGGGAGAACGAAAGAGAAAGAGAAAGAGAGAAACGTTTGGTGAAGAAATGCTTGATCTTTCGTACGTTTGGATGAAGGAAAAAGAAGATTTCCCTGAAAGAAACTAGATCTCGGACTTATTGCTGCAGGTAGATGAAAGGGAGAAAAAAGAATTCGAGAGAAGAAACAGCACTTTCGCACTAAAAAGAAAGAATTAAATGCAATAAATTATTCATATGATTTATTAACAATAACTCGCTATTTTTGACAAGAGGGACCGGATTACTGTTCATCAACTCCTCTGAGCTCTCCCCCTTAGAGCTTCAAGGTCCCTACTTACAATATGAACTTTTTCAGGACTCAGGACCCACCAATTCTTCCCAATATTCACGGGCAATTAATACTTAAATCAAAATCTACAATTATTAAAAATCGACGATGCTTTACTACATCGAATGTAAATCAGTAATTTCGTACTATTGTTTGTTCCTTGCCGATCTCTAACAGCCTCAAGAATTCACACCACCTGTCAACCATCGTACGTACAATAATAATAAGATACTGCGCGCTTCAATGTTAATGTGCTGTGTTTAATGGATATTGATTAAAGGTAAGCAAACCAATGTCGAAAAGTACCCCTTTCCTATCTGTCTATTTTCTATGTTTGCCTTTTTTCTTAATTCTATAGGAACAAGATGATGAATAGTGCATTAACAATAAATATTGTCCACGCTTTTACTATTTGTATCAGTCCTTTTAAAGTTTCATTTGAATACAAAATAATTTTATTTTATTTGTCTTATTTCATCTTATAATTTTATCTCACTATTATAATTTTTTTAAATTTTTATATAATTTTTAAAAAAATTACTTTTTTTCAAATCTAATGGCAACAATAATATTATGGAGCCTAAGAGTTTCTATATGAATTTTATGGAGAAAAAAACTCCGAGATCTAGAATGTGAAAAATACAAACACATAATAACGTAGACTCTATAATATTTATAGTTGTCCAAAAAATTTAATATTAAAAACTTAATAAATAAACTGAAAGGCCCAATATGTCCAAAAACTATTCTTTAGAGGTTGGTTGGGCTCGGTCTGCAGTGGCAAAGGCCCATTTTTTCGTAAAAACTCTGATATTGGGCCTGTTAGAATATGGGACGGATCATATCCGATATAACCAGCAAATTAGAACGCTACATGATCTGATTCTCAATCGGGCGTTCTCCTCCTGCGTTTTGTTTTCTTTCTTCTTTAACGAAATTTCGACAGGTAGTAGCAGGCGCCGGCGACTTTGAGTTTCGGCGAATATAAGAAAAAGATTTGGAGAAGAAAGTTAGAAACGCTCTGAGGGAGAAAGGGAGAGAGAGGGTGTGCTTGTGCGTGAGTGTGAGGTGAAAGAAGCAAAAGATGCTCGGAAGATGTGGAAGGATATCGGAGACAGAGAAGCGGGCCAACTACGACCAAGATTGTTCGCAAATCGCATTAAGTCCAATCGAGTCCACACTCTCCAACTATCCAATCACAAAGATATGGTCTCCCCTCACAGAGGCTCTATCAACTCCCTTCAGGTACTCCCTTATTGTTCTTTTTGAATTCAAGATCTTGTGTTCGATTGTGCCGTTTGCAGAGGATAAAATTAATCATTTTTATTCTTTAACTACGGATTAATCCTCTTACAAATTATCCATTTTCAGTATAAGCCACAGGATGACTCGTGGTCAGTGTGTTCGTTTATGACATAATTTTTCTTGCAGCTATCTACAATCCTTTGCTTGATTGTTCATCTCCAATACATTAGTGATTACCTCGCTCGTTTTGCTATTTGCAAAATTAGACAAAACGAGGTGAAAGGTTGTGGCATCTTACCTGTTAACAATTTCCCACCACCCCAGCTAAAAGAAAAGGCTTGTTTAGTTAATGGTGATCTCTTCGAGTTATAGCACTTTCTCTGGGTTTAAGTAAAAATTAGAGAGCTATACTAAGTATCAGCTAGTGTAATGTGCATTCAACTCGGTGACATGTAGTCCCGATGCTTATCCAAACCATTTCATCTCATTGTCAATTGCACGGACTCAAAATTGTTCCAAGACATGTCTCTCTTTCTTTCTTTCTCCCCTCTTTCCGTCAATCTTAATTGTTTCAAACTCTTTAAATATTGCCACTTAACTTATTGAAAGCCAATTCGACAAGCCTTTTCCTCTATCTAATGTCTCTTTTTTCGTAAAGTCCTAATGTAAAAAGTTGCAGCGAAAAAAAGAAACAGCACATAGATTAAAAGAGGGAAGAAGTAATTATACGTTTGTTTATACACAAAAGCGTCACCCTTATTTTGTTTTGTGCTTAAACGATGGCTGTCTTTTTAAGATAAATCTGTGACTAAAACAATGCCCTAATGTTGCCCTAATCACTGGAAGATATTATTACTTTCATTTAAGTAAGTCACGTGTCTAACAACTGCCATTTTAAATGGATCAAACAAAATAAAACAAAAGCTAACTTGACCAGAAATTAAAACTAAAACCATATCAGGCCTGCATTATGGATACTCCAACATCAATTCATCGTGTGGTTCAAGCTACTTGGATTCTTCACTCAAATTTAAGAATCAAAATGTCCACATACCTGCTATTGAAATTTAATGCTGTTTATTCCTGATGGTTACACATCTCTGTTTTGGTTTGCCAACTGTATACAGCGCCACTTTCAAAAAATAAAAGAAAAAGAAAAAGAAAAAGAAAAGAAAAAACGTATATAGAATCCTGGAGGAAAAGTCCTTGTTCTTAAGGAGCCTCAGTGGCCCACCTTTTTCATGGTGAATTCAGGTTGATTTGACAGAGGGACGATATTTGCTCTCTGGTGCATCGGATGGTTCAGTAGCTGTTCATGATGTTCAGCGTGCCACAAATTATGAGGGTGGTGGTCTCATAGCAAAGCACGAATGCATATTTGTTATTGACAAACAACATGAACGTGGGCATAAATATGCCATATCATCTGCCGTATGGTATCCTGTTGACACAGGTCTATTCGTCACAGGTTCATATGATCATCACATAAATGTTTGGGATACAAATAGCACACAGGTGGGTGTTCTTTTTTAATTTTCTTTACTTGCTATGTGGTCTTGCGCACATGCTCTGTTCAAGAATTCTGTTTTGTGATATATATTATGTTTATATGTAATTTCTTTTATAGGTGGTGACGAACTTCAAAATGCCTGGGAAGGTTTATAGGACTGCCATGTCCTCAGTGGCAACGTCCCACATGCTAATTGCTGCAGGGACAGAAGATGTTCAAGTTCGCCTTTGTGATATTGCTTCGGGGGCATTTGCTCACACGCTGTCTGGTCACCGGGGTATGCTGTTGGTTCAATCACCTTTAACTTCTTTTCGTTAATACTTATGGTTGTGAGGTCCTTGTTTGGAAAAATTTTGTTGCTTCAGATTATGTTGTTTTGGCATCCTCTCAGAACAACCTTTAGTTGGTTGGTAGAAATAGAATAGGACTTAAATTGCCTATAGGATGCTAGATGTTTTCAGAGAATCTCACATGTGGAGGAGTATTTACAGGTCCAATAAACTAAGCTTATGGATCCCATCCACTCCTGAAGTCAAGACATGAATCTGAATATTTATAACACTGGTGTTATGTTTCTAGTGCAGGGTGAGTCCTAAGGGCTCTGGCATGAGGTGGTTCCTCGTCATTAAAATAAATGTTTCTAGTGCAACCTTCATACCTAATTACATCCTTCATAACATCCTCCTTGTATTAGAGGGGGCTAGTTTTAATAACTTGTACGCTTCTTTCTTTGTTTGTAGGCTGTAATTAGGTATTTCTCTCTTGTATACCACCTGTGTACTTGGGCTATGCCTAATTATGAGGATCAATAAATTTTCTTATATAAAAAAAATGTTTCTATTGCAAGTCTTCTTGCTCTGCTGCTCATGCCATTTTGAATCTTTGATGGTATTTTTGCTCATGCTTGGACTCCTATACCTTGTGTCCACCCTTGTTTGCATTCTAATTCTCTTAGTTTATGTATGTTTTATACTTTCAGCCAATCTATTTTATAATATTCATTGTTAAAAAAATACATTGATGTGTAATCTGTCTCAATTGTGTCATTCTGTCCTCTGCTTCCATTCGTAGAATATAAGAAAGCTTCCTTGCATTTAAGTGTGATATAGATTTTTTATGGTAGATGGTGTGATATCGGTGGAATGGTCAACTTCTAGTGAGTGGGTTTTGGTTACGGGAGGATGTGATGGTGCAATACGTTTTTGGGACATCAGGCGTGCTGGATGTTTTCTGGTTTTAGATCAGTCCCATTCTCAGCTTGGGAGACGCCCACCTATTCCTGGTCGCTCTGCCGCTTATAAGGTTTTCTCATTGTCTTTTTTCTTCCAAAAAGCAATCATTGCTTAAAAAAAAAAAAAAATTTTAAACGCTTGTATACTTTAAAATGTCATTTAATATGATCATATCTCTTCTTTTAATTGTCACCTAAAGTTTATTTTCGTCTTTGTTGATTTTTATGATGTACCATCTTATGCCCCTTTTGGGATCAATACAAGAGAGTAATCTATGACCTGATGAGCTAGTCGTGCATCTTTCTTATATGAACTCCATTCTCATAGACAGTGAACAGATATCTATATAGGCCTATGTATGGTTAACTTTAATGTCCTAGTACAGTTTAGCAACTCAGTATTATACTCATTTTATGGCTGCTGTTTCTTTGTTTTATTTGGTTTGCATGATTATATTTATACTTCATGACTGGATCAAGTGTACTGTTTGTTTATTCTGGCCTGTTTGTTTATTCTCGTCTTACAAGTGTCAAGCAGTTTTTATTTTTATCTATACTCAGGCTTCAACATCAAAGTCCCTATCACGGGCACAACAAAGGAAGCTTGCTGGTGGGATTGGTACGAAACAGTCACCCACTTCTAGAATGCCAACTAAGGGATCTGTGAGACAGAGATTACATCCTGGGCTGTTATCTAGTCAGGATCGTGCCACTGCTCATTATGGTGCCGTTACCGGGTTAAAATTAACTGAAGATGGCATGTATCTTCTAAGTGCAGGTTGGTTTTTTTATATAAACTTGTTATCATGTAGTCATGCTTTAAATATGCGAAATCTAGAGTTTTCACAAGTTGTCTAGGATGGTTTTTGGCAGTTGATTAAAAGCATGGTCTGAGCTGCATGCACACATGTATAAACAATTGCATCTATGAATCTATACGTGCAAAAAGCATGCAACCAGTCTAAAAACTTATCACAGAGCTTATTGCACAGATGCTCTGTATGTGATGTTGCCTCTTAGCGATCCAATTTGCTATTGATCTGTAAATCTATTTTCTGGATAACCAGTTTTTTTGGATAGTCTCACTTGATTAGCCTGTTGGTGGGTTGTTCTTAAAGCTGCGATATCATAACTATGGACACCTAAATTCACTCCCTCCTCTACTTATATATTGAGCAACACACACACAAGCATGTGTAAAAAATACAACATGTTGATTCTGTCTTCAAAAGAATAAAATAAATTTGTTCAATTATCAATTTTAGAGAATACTCTATTTTGTTGAGTTGGTATGTAAAGAATGTGCTTTTAGGGAATTTTTATGCAAGAGTTGTGGGCATCTTCTTTAAAATCAAACAGTGTAAATGGATCTTGCGCTAATCAGGATTCACAGCAGCTTTTATACTTCTTCACTCTGAATAGTTTCCCGTAATCTGTAGTTAATTGCCATACAAAATCGAACCTACCATGCCGAAACCAAAGTATAATCAATCTATCTCTCTCTCTTTCTCTCCCTCCCTCTCTCTGCTTTGGGATTGCAGGTTCTGATTCAAGATTAAGGCTGTGGGACGTTGAATCTGGCTGCAATACACTTGTGAACTTTGAAACTGCCCGACTGCAAACCAGCAAGCCAATACAGTTGGCAACAACTCAGGATTCAGCCCTTGTTTTTGTTCCATGCATGACAGCTGTGAAGGCAATCTCGTTCTCTATGGTTTTTAATCTGTTTAACTTATATTTGAATGGAAGATATATATAGGGTAGTAGTAGTTTTATGCAAACCTTATGTCTTTTTAATCTGTTTAACTTATATTTGAATGGAAGATATATATAGGGTAGTAGTAGTTTTATGCAAACCTTATGTCAACTTATGGGTTTTTCAGGGATTTGATGTATGGTCAGGTAGGACATCCCTGACATTTCGAGGACACTACGAATATGTGAACTGTTGCTGGCTTAGTTCTCAGGAGCAGGTGCAATGCTGATTCTCTTCTTACATATCATTACCTTGCAGGCTAGATATCAGTACCTGCCATTTAGTGAGTGGCAGTGTGAAAAGGCAAGAAGATGAAAGAGTGGTTAAAATTTGTGCTTCAGGAAATAATGCAATTGTGTACAGTTTTTCCCCCAGAGGACAAATTTCCAGCTTGTATGAAGAGAAAATTCCAAGAGAATAATAATAATAACGATAATAATAATAATAATAAGAATAATAAAATCTTATGCACTAGATAGTCTAGATTTGTAGAAACTGAACCATCAAACTATATTTCACGAGGAACGTTGATTTTATTTGCCCGATATTAAATGCATGAATTATTTGGCTAATTTATTCAACGACGTAGGAATTATACACGGGTGGAAACGATAGACAAATTCTTGTGTGGTCCCCATCCAGTTTGATTGCAGATGAAATGGTATTTTCCCTTTGAATTCATACACATTGGCCTCTATTGAGTTGATTATGTGGTCAGTATCTCATGTGGATTAGATGGACATGTAGGATGAAGAACAAGGTCAAGATCGGGATAACTGGAGCGATTGATCTTCGCAGCTGTTGTGTTCTGGTTCTTTGATTCTCTGTCTATTACATAGCAACATAGCATGAGTGCCTAAGCTATTGCTTGTTGCATGTATTATGTATATATTGCTCAACTTTATAATTCCTTGTTAAATTGATTATCATTTACTTTTGTGGTTATGGATATTTAGCTTGTAAATATGAACTTGCCACGGTTGTAACATGGGTTTTCTATGCTGTTTTTGTGGTGATTTAATAATTGATTACTTTTTATATAAGTTTGCTGTAAATTGTATTTATAGAGCAGGAAAACATTCAGAGCGTCTGACGTTCCAAAAACATAATGCAGTGCACTGCAAGTTGACCATTCTGCATCTCAAGCATCAGAGACTTGGACAATAATGGCGCAAGGTACAAACAAGTAGTCTCTTTTCCATCTTTTTCGTTCAATACATTAATAATAATAATAATAATATTAAAAATTATCTCCTGCAATTTGTATATATTGTCAACGAGGTCGTTGTCATGCAATGCCAATTTTTTTGGGAAATCCTTCTTAAAAAGTGAATGTGATGGGTGAACCCCTTCGCATTGTATGATATGACATTGACAGTGATAAGATTTAGATATTTGCTATCTAAATATTAAGAAGTGCCTTTGAAATAAACATTTTTTCTTATTGAGGTAGTAATACTTCATTCCACAAAACGGGCACCACGCTGCAAAGTCTTGCCTAGAATTGAGTGACTTTCAAGGTCATTTAATGATATAATTAAGAGCTGGACCCATATCTACGTCCATAGTGTTTTTGAATTATTCATATTTGTAAGTAAATTTTGCTTAAAGTAGTCCTCCAGCCCCAAAAATGAATTGCATCTCTGGAACTTTTGCCTTATTTGGTGGATGATTTCAGTGGATGGTAGCTCAAATATTGGATTAACCTATTGCTTTAATTTTCTTTAAGGTCACACCCTCTGGCCACTTTTACGGTTTATCGACCTTTTACAGGGTCAAAGTTGCTTAACAGATCGAATTTGAACGGATAGAAATGTTCTTTGGTTGATCAACCGAAAGAAAGATTGTTTATACGGAAATGGAACAAATAAAAAGGAAAGAGATATAATGATTTAATTTCCTTTTCCTTTTCCTTTCTTATTCATTTCTTTGTAAACCTTTCAAGCAACTGGAGATTGTTTCTAAAACTGCTTTTAGTCAGATCTTACAAAAGTAAATTTACAATTTTGATATAATTTTGGCACATTAAATTTGATATCATATTTTAAATTTTAATATAATATGGCACTAAGGTGTCATATATTTTTTGGTTTAAAGAAAAACCACCTCATACTTGTTAGTAAAGAATGACGTATATTATGCATCCCAATATTCATTGTCAAGGATGTTAAAAAAACTATGGAGGTTGTGTATTTATTCATACAATGATTAAAATAATATGTATCATTTTAAAAATAATTTTCATTATAAAATAATAAAGACAGCAATATTCAAACAGATATGATAAGGTGATATAATGATATTGCCTATCAATTTAAAAATATATATATTTTTAAAAATTAATCGAAGATGAACAAAAGTCTGAATTTTTTCTATTATAATAAGATGAGAGTGTCGTATATAATATTACTCAAGTTTCAGTTAATTTATGTAATATAGTTATAGAGAAATAATTTGTACAAATATCAAATAGATAAATTTATGCAAATATTTGTAAAAAAGTGGACTTATATTAAAAATATTAAAAATATATTTTTTTTAATAAGACCCTTTTTTTTTAATACAAAAGGCCTACACAAATGACAAAACTTGTCAATTTCAAAAATATAAGACCGAACTTTAGTAGTCTACTCTACGCCTAACTTATAATAAAACGCTACGAGAACGAAGGCTGCAATGCTTTAACAACTCAAATATTTCCCACTTGCTTAGGAAAAAAAGAAAGAAAAAAGAAGTCAATATTTTGCACTATATAATATAACCATTCTGCAAGCCATTCATGTACCCCTATATGTAATTGGAAAAATTGGAAAAATATTCGATTCATCCGGTTTTTCTATCACTCGCCATTGAAATTTGAGATTAGCTTCGCCCCCTCTTTCGGATGAAGAACCCTTCCCTTGTGTACGGCCCCGGTACCAAAGGCCACCCCATCACGACCATTTCGCCGGCCATGGATCCCGAAATCTGGAGCCGGCTGCCAAAGGAACTCCTCGAGCAAATCCTCACTTTTCTTCCTCTCAAAACCTTATGGAATCTGAGATCCACCTGTAAGCATTTCAAGTCCCTCGTATTCTCTCTCCCATTCATATCCAAACACTCCCCTTCTTCTTCTTCTTCGTCGCCGTCGACTTTCTCATCTTTTGTCTTGCTTCAGCACCCTCAGTGTTACCACCGATTCCCTTTGTATGACTCTGCCCATGGCACCTGGCGCGACTCGACTCTCTCCCTCTCTGACTTTCTTCCCTGCAAATCACACTCTTCTTCTCTCCTCTCCATCTCCAATGGACTATTCTGCTTCTCTCTCCCCAGATCATCCTCTTTTCTTGTCTGCAATCTCTTGGCCAGAACCTCAAGACTCATCGAGTTTCCGACCTACCCTTTTGCTTATGAGCTATTCACTCTGGTTTCTACCACTTTTGGGTACAAGCTTTTCATGCTCTCTACCGGATCCACTTCCACTTCCGCTTTTGTTTATGATTCGAGCGTTCGCTGTTGGAGGCAATTCTGCGGTTTCGATCAGATTCTGAGCAACAATTATCAGAGGGAGGGCGTTTGCTATAATGGGTGTTTGTACTTTCTGACCCCCGAGCCATTTTCTCTAGTGACCTTTGATTTGGAGACTGGGGAATGGAAGAGGTCGGATACCGAATTGCCGGCCGAGCTCACGTTTGGCCGGTTGTTAAACGATGAAGAAGGGACATTGTATATGATTGGTGGTATTGGCAGAGATGGGATTTCAAGGAGCATGAAGTTGTGGGAATTAAAAGATGCAAGGGATTGGGTAGAGGTGGAAAGCTTGCCGGAGATGATTTGTAGGAAATTCGTGTCGGTTTGCTACCACAATTACGAGCATGTTTACTGCTTTTGGCATCGGGGAATGATCTGCGTTTGCTGCCATACATGGCCGGAGATTCTGTATTACAAGGTGTGTAAGAAGACTTGGCATTGGCTGCCCAAATGCCCTTATGTGCCTGATAAATGGAGCTCTGGCTTCAAGTGGTTTTCCTTTGTTCCTGAGTTGTACGCTCCAGTTTGAACTCATTTCTGGCTATTAAGTTCTGGCGTCTATGTTCCTGAATTCCTACTATTGCTATTCTATCTCTGTTTTTTTTTTGTCTATGTACAAAGAACTTAATAATATTGTCGATGGATATATGTTCTTCTTTCTCTATGATTCTAGACCTCTCGACTTGATTGATGCAGCTTGTTTTTCATGCTTATTACCACTATAATGCATGTTAGTTGTTTTATACGTACTTAGAATTTTATTTATAATTTTATGTCTAAGACTTATTCTGTTTTTTTTTTTTTAATTTTATAATTTTCAACATATTAATAGTTGATACGTAAAAAAAATAAATATTTTTAAGTATAGTTTAACATTTTTCAATATACATAATAGTGGAAGAATAAATATTTTCTAAATATCCTGGCACTTAGGATCCGTTTGACAACACAATTATTTTTAAATATGTTCAGATATTTCATTTCCAAATATTTCAGTTTTAAATTTTTTATTTTTTCATCTAATAATTACCTAACCTTTACAACTTTTCAAACTCACAAACAAAACATAAAAAATAATATTTTTAAATCTTAAAATAAAAATAATATTAACAAATTATATTCAAATGATATTTTCATTTTATAATATTTTAATTTAATTTTTTCTCTCTGTTTTTAAAATCTAATAAAATATTTTAACTCAAAAGCATTTCCTTATTGTTTACATATTTACTAAGAGATTCCAAATATTCAAACGAAAATTAAAGCTATTAATTTTAGCCCTATAATTTGCAATTTAATTTCGACACGAAGGTTCGAGCGGACCAGGATTACCCAAAAAGAAAAAAAAACGTTTGCATGATATGATATACTAACGTTATTCAAGTTTCTCGGCAAACGACCCTAACAGCCGAGAAACTTATGTTAAATACTTATGTTATTCAATTTAGGATTTCTTTATTTTTAAAAATAAGATGAGATGAGATGAAATAAGATAAAATAAAAAATATATATATATTATAAGATATTTTTTAATATTAAATTTATATTAAATTTTGAAAAGATAGTATAAGAATTTAAAGTTTTTATTATATTTTATATGAAGATTTAAAAAAATATAATAACAAATATAAAATATATTTTTAATTTTTAATCTCCTCCCAGAACAAACAATTCCTTGATTTCACAACACATGCGGTCCTGAAATTGGACCCAACAGCCGCAACAAGCATCCCAGTAAAAGACACGCCATCCTACCCACCAAGTACCAAAGGCCTCTTTTCCACCATAGATCTTGAACATTGCGAGTGTCATTATCTGGACTATCACAATCACAAGACTTTTCTGGGTCTTCTGACTCTTCTCCGGCCGTTAAAAGTGGAAAGAGAAAATATATTTGTAATTGTGAATTATGCAACTGTAATATAGTCACTTTAAAAATAATAAATAAAATATAAAACATACATGAAAAAAATTAAGATTTTTAAAATGGATCCCTCTTTTTTAAAGCGATTATATAATAAATACACATCTCACAGTTATATATAGAATTAACTCAAAATTTTTTAATTAATAGAAAATTATAAGACGTTGATATTCTAAGTGTCAACCACTACTTGTTATAATTTATGAAAAAAACAGGGTGACAAACATAATTTCCCTAAAATAAAACAACCAGATACTTCCTAAGACCAAATCGATTGTCAACTAGGGGTGATAATATTTTACACGACTCGTTAATCCAACACGAACACGACATGATAATAATTAGTTAAGGTTTGGTTTTAATGGGTTTCAAATCAAAATGAGTTAACCCATTACGACATGATTATTTAACAGGTTGATAGTGGATCGTTTTGTTTTAACCCACTATGACACGTTATAATACGTTAAAAAATTAAAATTATAAATATACCTTTACATTTAAAAATAAAATTGTTAAAATCTCAATTTCGATATTTTTATTATTTAAATTATAATTCATACTTGTAGTTATTATTATAATTTTTATAGATATTGCGATTTGAATATTTGTATAAAATTATGCTATGTTTAATTTAAGTCAAATGGGTTAATTTTGAACATATTTGACACATTTACATAAACATATTGAAACGTATAGTATTTTATCGTGTTAATTTATTTCGCAAGATTCACTAATAGGTCCTAACGAGTTGACACGACACATTATGTTAACAAATCGTGTTAGAGTTTGAGATTTTAACACGATAAACTTAACGGGTCAAATTAGAGTTGACTTATATAATATAATATACATATCTTGACAAAACATTAATACGACTCATTGATACGATTTGACATCCCTATTGACAACACGACCCTGGTGCATGCACAACTGGAAAACTTGGTATTGATCCTTTTAACGAGATAGAGCAATGCTTTTTTTTTTTTTTTTTAATGTCAGAATCTTGACACCCCAAAAAAATATGTACATGGCGGAGATACCTGCCCAAAAGAAATTTGGCTTATTTCCATTTTTCGCATGTAAGTGCATAAGCAACACATTTTTTTGTCATTCTAGTTTAAACATGAAATCTTCTATTCAATCTTTAAGCCTAAGCAACACTTTTTTTTTTTTTTGACATTCTAGATTTAGCACGAACCTATTAGCCACTCCAGGGTTCTGCACTACGAGCATCCCCTGCCGGTAGACTGCAAATGACAGAACTGAATCTGAAGTCCCAACAGGCAACAATGTCTCTAGGAGATTGGTATCGATGCCCGATAACTGCTCTTACCGAAGTCCAAAGTTCAAACAATTGCAGTCTCTTTCCAAGCAGGCCTTGACATATACTGCAGAATGTAAGGATGTAGAATGTACCATAGACATTCCAATTGATGAATCTGATGCTGCATGAAAACCTAAAAGAAATTAAACAAAATAGTTACAAAGACAATTGGTAGAATCCAAACGACCGTTCCAATGCATCAGCAATTTGACAGTAGCAAAAGATTCCAAGAATCACATGTTCTTCCGCATTAAGTGGAAAAAGAAAGTCGTTCGAATGCAAAATGCTAATCATACCATCCATAAGAAAGGAAGAAGAGAGAGTGTGTGGAATAATACAGCGCTTGGAAAGGGGGTGAGTCTCAAGCATCAAATTAATCCATCAAGAATTATATGAATAAAAAACAAAAATATTATATGAAAATAGCAATTGAACATTCTCATTCTGAAACAAATCCTAAGCTGTGTGAAGTTTTAATCAAATTGCATTGCCATTACCCCTATCTCAAATTAATATCAGTTCAAGGCTTGAGAGAGAGTGCCAACCCAAACTTGGGATGCTTCTCCAAGTTCTTGGTGTCAACGGCTCCAGATAATATCAGGAAGGACTTGGGAACAAGCTTGTGCCGTAAAAGAGCACTAAGATTCCCGTGGTTGTTGAGTTTTGCCTTCACAACCGTGTGAGGATCTACCACATATGAACATCCAACTGTCAAAGTGTTCTCATTTGTGGAGAACCTTCTACTAATCTCTCCTGCTACAGCCCCACCATTCAGCCGGCTTAGATGGTGTAAGTACAACACTCTTAGTGAGTCTCCTTTGTCAGCCCTACAAAAAGAAAGGAGTAAAAACCTTAGAACCTGCCTTGTTTCCATTTTGTGCTCTATTTCATTTTATGCAGAAAGTACTAGCATAGATAGGGCTGTTGGGTGTCACTATATTTACTCCACATTTTTTTTAAGTAATGCAAAATTCTATTGAAGGGATAAAGCGGCACAACTCATGTACACAAGAAGTACACAACAGGATACATCATATTTGAAACACACCTTAACAATCTGAATATATACAATTAAGAAACATTAGAGGAGACCCACTTTTGGGCTAAAGGAACCTTAAAAATATATCCAAGGATGAACTGATTAGGGTAAAGTTTCTGTTAACTCAAAAGAAAAGGACTTACAAAATTACTCAAGCATTTAACCCGGCTCTTTAACAGAGTCAACTTACAAAATCACTGAAGCACTGGAATCTGGTTTTGTCAGGCTTACACCAGCATTATACTTTGCAAAGTTTCTAGAAGCTGTCATGTAACTAGCTTCTGCTCCAAAGGCAATGCTGGGAGTACCGATGGTGGCTGAAAAATCAAATGCAGGGGACTGGTTGAGACCAACAGCTGTAGTGAAAGTTGCATGTTCGTGGCAATACTGAGCCTCCAACTGCAACGAAAACAATGTACATCTATAAACGGTACAATGATTGTGGGTAACACCCAGTGTCCCAGCCCATGTTCCACTGAAATTAATACCTTGCCAGACTTGTAATCAGGTAGTTTGAATGAAGCAATGGTTTTTGTGGATGGTGGGATGTCTGTGAGAGTGAAGGTTGTTAAGACCTGCAAAACAAAGAGGCTATTAGTAGAAACAACAACATTGCAATTCAAAATTTGAAAAGAGAAAAAGGAAAGGAACTACATTTGATTCTGTATCAGCTTTGAAATCAAGTACAGCATTCTTGTGTTTGTACTGTGCTGCCACATGACCAGAAGAGAGACCTCCCTTCTTTGCCACCGTGGAACTAAGGGCCTGAAGATAGAGAAATAACATAATCACTCTTGATATCATGCAAAAGGTGCAATAAGAATATAAAATGTTCATGACATAACTCTAGTTAGTGTAATATGTTCCTTTGGTAAGAAGTTAATGTAATATAAGCTAATAGATAATACAGTTGAACACTGCAACTGCCTTGCCAAGAAAGACCTCAGCCAAAAAGAGATTCAGATATATCGACACCCACTAGAATATTTTATCCAAATATGAGATGCTTCAGCACATTCAATAAACATGATTCATAAATCACAGTCAATGACTCTACAAACAGAGCTGACAAAAAATGATTTAAGAATAACATCAATTTAAAAAAAATCTTAAATGGAGTGGACCTCATCTGTTCTTTTCATCAAGCAGGTTCACTTCTTGGACCCATTAGTTGTTGACAAAAAACATGGATTCTTTTTTTTTTTTAATATTAAAGAACATGGAATTTGCAATAGATCAAACAGTGATCAAACCAAAGTAAAGCAAGCGACCCATCAAAGTATGCGTGAACAAATGTACTGTCAATCTCTCAAGTCAAGACATTCAGACTCTACCGAACAGACCATACACTTCTACTGAAAATGAATTATTCATCTGAGAATATCGTATATATACACAGTTTGACCAGGGGAAGAACAACCTTCGGGCCATTTCTCTAACATAAGCAACACCATGAGCTTCAACAATATATTGGAACAAGTAAACCCGGTGTGCATGTCCACGCATAAAGTGGATTTTCTAAAATGTGCAGCAGCACATAATCCACAAAATTTGTAATCTAGCAGCCAACAAGCATGTGCTTGTGAGGAAAAAAAAAAAAAATCTTAGCAACAAAAAAGTTCTTAGAACTAAAAATTATATTCATTTCCCAAATTCACTTCCTATTTTCTGTTTTCATTTTCCTTTTGAATCCTTCGCATCATTGCATGACATTGTGATCACAATAACTACAGGGCTGATGTATGAACCAAACAATCGAAAGCTTAAACAATGCAAAAAAGCCCACGAGACACGACTAATAAATCAAGCAGAAAAATATTTCGCAAACCTATATAGATAATACAGTAATATATCCAATTTAATAAATATCTCGAGAAATTTACCATATGGTGAACCATGGGAAAAATTAAAATGCAAAAAAAATCACGAGAAACTAATCGCCTAATTGAGCTAACAGAAATCAAAACACAGATAGCAATCAGTAACAGAAGTGAAACTTATAAGAAACACGTTAAATAAATTCAAAAAAAAAAAAGAACAGAGGAAGCGATCGTACCACACCCGTGTCGGTGATGGTGGTGATTGTGAACGTCTGGTCGCAATCATAGTCCTTGGTGAGCAACTCTGCAAATCAAAGAAAATATCACAGACGTAAACACAACAATTTTAAAAAAGAAAAGCAGAGGGAGCGAGAGAGAGGTATTAACCTCTGGATTTCTTTTCAATGTCGGAGAAGAGTCCCGGTCCGTTCTTCGCCATATGTGCAGAGAGCCTGTAAGAGAGCTCTCGAGGATGAAAGAAATGAAGGGTTTGTAGAGGGATTGAGAAGAGTATAGGCTCGCCTGCCGCTGGGGTTTATATAAACCCTTGAAAATTCTAACCCGGCAATAACTGTTTCGCTTGAACACGAAGAAAACGACTATCGCCCTCGCTTCGCTTATGAGAACGGCGTCGTATTAATTATGGTGACGTTCTAAAACCCATTTCTGCTCTCGTTGAGAGTCGAACTCAAGACCTCCCGCTTACTAAACGGGTGCTCTAACCAACTGAGCTACGAGAGCGACGCTGTTAAACGTGCCTGACATAATTATTTCAATTAAAAAAAAAAAGAAATTTAAACAACAAAGGAAAGTACGTTGTCGATTTCTTTTTTTCCCATTAAACTACTAGGCACGCTCAACAATCAAAGTTGGATGGCACATTAACACTACTCCGTATCAGGGGCGAAATCAGAATTTTATGTTTGGGGGGGCGATTAATAAAGTGTATACTATATATAAATTTTAAAAGGATACTCATTAGTGATAGAAGTATCACATTCTGTTGTTATCGAACTCTCTAAACGTATTACTCTTCGAATTACCCACATTTAAAAAAAAAGAATTATTTGTTCTTAACTTGCTCATATTTTTTTATGATTAAAAAAAATTATACATAAAAAATAAACATAAGAAATTTTTAATGATTAATGATATACCGCTGTTAAATTTTTAACAAACTATATCTCATAATTATATAATTAAGTTAGAATGAGACTATATAAATGAATATAATTAATCAATTTTGACAATTATATAAATTTATAATTAGTTTTTTTTTAGAATTAGACTGTTAAAATAATTATGAGATTATGTGAGTTGAAATTTGAATTTTAATAAAGCTAAAAGTTAAAATAAAATTATATATATATATTAAAATTTGAAAGAATAATTTTAATAAAAATTTGGGGGTGTAATTTTTAATTTTTTTATAATTTGAAGAGTAATTTAATATTATATATATGTAAATATATATACTAAATAATTTTTGTGGAAAATTTTGGGGGGCCAACGTCGAACGTGGGTCTGCCCTTGCTCCGTATGATATGGAATGATGACTAAACATATAAAAATTAAGGTCTTATTTGAATGAGTTAAGTTAAATAAAATATTATTATAATATTATTTTTTAATATTATAAATATTTACAAATTAAAAAAAAAAATTATTTATTATATTTTATATAAAAATTTAAAAATATATATATATAAATTTTAAAAAATTATAATAATAAAATAAAATAAATTAAAAGAAATTAAACATACAAACAAGACCTAAAGCTGTGAGGATGTGAAAGAATTATGGCTCTGCCAAAATTCCCAGCATCAACTAGACCCCTTAAATGTATCCCTACGAGTCTATGACTGTATCCCTATGACCGTACCATGCTTATTGAATCAATACGTGTAGTTTCATTCAAATTAAATAAAATTAGGTGCTGCTTAAATTGCTATTTTGATGAGCCTCAGCATTCGGTAATATTGGTACTTGTGTGATCTTAAAGCTTCATTTGATATTATCTTATTTTGTCGTAATATATTAAGTGCGTATATTCCTGTTATTTTCAATGTCTTGTATATATCATTCGACCTCATCCTTCCCTTTTGTTACTACAAAGAGCGAAAAGACGCGTTGAACTACAAGTTAGCCCGTCACGCGTGTATTGTCACAATAAGGGGTGCTTGAGTGGTGCTACATTCTTATATGGGATCTCGACAGAACGGCTTATTTAGTATTTTTCACCCTTTTTTTATGTATTTTTTAACACTTTTAAATATTTTAAAAAATTCATAGCATCATTAATATATATTTACTTAAATCATTAAATCATTAAATAAATAAATAATCACTAGACGTGATTCCGTCAGGCTCCCTCATATAAGAGTAGTATTTCTCTTAATCGTCACGTCTCGTGGCAATCATTTCTGCTGATATCTAAAAGCATTGAGTTTTCCTCCAAATTGGGTTGCAAGAAGTTTCCTCTTTAACTCATTTAAAAAAATCACCATGTATCTCTAGTTATATGTTAATTCTACATGTTTTTTTTTTTTTAAAATAAATGGACCTATGAAACTTTTTAAACCTGAATTTTATTTTTTAAAAGAATATGTGGTAATAAAGTTTTTCAACCTCTCAAGTTTTGACTTCGTCGAATCAGAAGATTTTCAACTCCAATCTATGGCAGTCTTGCCACTTCGATGTATCCGAAGCTTTGACGAAAGACAATTTCAAACACGAAAATCGGGGAGAGGGTTAAAGAAGTTCGCGAAGGTCTAGACCATAACCAACCCCGGCCCCCCACGTAGACAAAGTCAAAAATGACTTTGGAGCATTTTATTATTATTATAATTATGAATAATAATATACAAAAGGTCTAAATATTATATAATTATTTTTAAAAAAAAAGTTAAGTACACTATTATCAAATTAGTTTTTTTTCTTATTTTTCATTTAGGTGATCTCGTATTTATTAATTTTCTTAAAAAAAATTTATGTAATATTTACATACTTTACGACTTGTAAATATAATTTTTATATTATTATTAATATTATATATTGACGTTTCTATTTTAATACGTGGCCTGAGTAATGAAAAGAGGGGTACGTACGTACGTAGCTAATTCTTGTTTTGGTCCCAATGTCCACTACTAATTTTAGGTATTGATAATTTGTTCTATGCATATATAAAAGCACTATTAATGTTCTAAAATATTAATTTATCTCCAAAAGTGGATACCAAGTTTTCTATATTAATTAATGTTCACAGATTCATGACCATATAGCTGTCGTTGCTTACAAATGTTAACAGATCGTAGCGGTTTCCAAGTCTCATCATACGCTGCTACATATAGACTTGTTTAGCAATTCAACTTTCGGTTTGGTGGGTTCTAAAATTAATTTTTGCACTGTTTCTGCATCAAATATACAATTGCCGGTAAGAAAGTCTTTCTTAAACAATATTGTTGGTTGAGCATGTAAATTATTTAAAATAGGATAAATTGATAAAAGGCATATGAAAATATTTTTAAATTGATCTTGTTGTAATTTTCTAATATTTGGTTGACAAAAAAATAACTTAAATATTAATTCAATGTAAATTAAAACAAGCATTATACGGAATGTTCGGAAACAATTATCATCTCATTCTATCTCATTTCCTTTCCAACCATCACTCAAATACAATTTTCAAACTAATTATTATAACTTTTTAAGAATTTCAAATAAAGTAGAAAGAATTATTAAAAAAATATTTCATTCAAACTATCTCATTACTATTCACAAATCTTCTTACCATTATTGATAAAATTATCTATCTCATTTTATTCATCAAGCATCCCTTACTAATTTATTACTCATTAAAATTAATCCAATAATTTGAGTCTCAATTCCAAATTTCATGAAAAAATCACAAATCTTTGTGGAGTGAGTAATGTTATATATATATAAGTAGATTATTTGTGAATTGATTTAAGGCTTTGTTTAGATGTCAAGTTGAGTTGAGATAGAATTAAGTTAAATAAAATATTATTAGAATATTATTTTTTAATATTATAAGTGTTTTGAAATTTAAAAAAGATGAATTATTTATTATATTTTATATAAAATTTTAAAAAAGTGTATGAAAATTTAAAAAAATTATAATAATGAAGTGAAGTGAGTTGAGGAAGGTTAAGCATCCAAACGGAATCTTATAAATCAATTCATATTTATTGGCTGTCTTTATAAAATTTAATTTTATAATCAATAGCATTAGATGAATACACGTATTATTGTACAAAATTATTTACAATAAGATTTTTCCTTGCGGAGGATTCCAAAACGATCAGTGAATAAACTCAAGTCGTGAAAAATAAAAAATGGGTCCAGTGAAGTTAACACTTCTTGAGTGGGACTCAATAGCGCTGATGAATATTACTCCAAATTTAAAAAAAAAAATAATAATAATGATTTAATTTTGTATGATCAGCCGCACGGGAAGTTGCCTGAGCTGTATAGATAGAAGATGCTCACGATTGATGATTGATGCCAACATGTGCAACGGACAGTATGTAGCGGCGTAGCCAATAAAAAAAAAAAAAAAAAAGTGCAAAATATACTTAAGCATATATGGCACAGTAAATGGCATGCGGGAATACCGCAGCGTAAACCATGGTACCAAATCCTGACCTTTGAATCTTTGATGAGAAACAAAAAAAAAAGCATCATCGTCGATATAAATAAATAAATAAAGAGAATCAGGAAAAATAAAGGCCAAAAAAAAAAAAAAGTCTCTGAATATCGTTTGGCCAACCTTCCTTGCACGCGTTTAAAGCGACCCCAGAGTTCAGGACTCCAGACCCCTCCTCGCACGTGCTTTTAATACTGGGATTTGGGATCGCAAGATTGCTAAGAAACGTTGCACGCGTCAGCGCAAGGCCCAACGCTACGCCTACTCCAGGTGTTCTCTCTCTCACCCTCTCCATTAATACCCCCAATATTATCATTACAGCCTCCTCCATCCCCGTCTCTCACTCGCACCCCGATTCACAAGCTAACCTGAATTCGATTTCTTCCGGATGCTCCCTTTAGAATTTCACTTTCAAAAAACATAGCGCGACTAATCGCTCCTCCGTTGATATTTTATGCTGTAAGAGTAGGAATTTGAGGCCATGGAGATGGAGAATGGGTCTAATTACTCATACATGGGAAGGGACTTCAGTGATCTCAGTATCAACGACGCCTCCATGGCTTTCAGCGACTGTAATAGCGACAGATCCGGTGAGTTTTCGACGGCTTCTTCGGAGAGGCGGCAACTTCTCATAGCCTGCGCCTCCGAGAACTCGGACGAGCTGATCCGTCAGCTAGTCTCTGGCCTAGAGTCCTGTTCGATTGAGGAGCAAAAGCAAGCGGCCATGGAAATCAGACTCCTCGCCAAGAATAAACCAGAAAATAGGCTCAGGATCGCCAAAGCCGGTGCTGTGAAGCCGTTGATTTCGTTGGTCTCTTCGGCTGATCTTCAGCTTCAAGAACACGGCGTCACGGCTATTCTGAATCTGTCGCTGTGCGACGAGAACAAGGGATTCATAGCTTCGTCCGGAGCGATTAAGCCTCTAGTTCGAGCTCTGAGGACAGGCACTTCCACGACCAAAGAGAACGCAGCGTGTGCTCTCCTTCGTCTCTCGCAAGTTGACGAGAACAAGATCCCAATCGGCCGGTCGGGAGCGATCCCCCTTCTGGTGAACCTTCTGGAGACCGGTGCTTCGCGTGGGAAAAAGGACGCGTCGACTGCTCTGTATTCGCTGTGTTCGGTGAAGGAGAACAAGATCAGGGCCGTCAAAGCAGGGATCATAAAGCCGCTGGTGGAATTGATGGCGGATTTGGAGTCAAGCATGGTGGATAAGGCGGCGTACGTGCTGAGCCTGCTGGTATCGCTAACGGACGCGAAGGCGGCGTTGGTGGACGAAGGGGGTATTCCGGTGCTGATGGAGATAATCGAGGTCGGGTCTCAGAGGCAGAAAGAGATCGCGGTGACCATGTTGTTGCAGGTTTGCGAGGATAACGTGGTGTACCAAACTATGGTGGTCCGCGAAGGAGCGATTCCTCCCTTGGTGGCATTGTCTCAGTTTGGCACCATTCGCGCCAAGAAAAAGGTGAGATTGACGAAAACTCCGGGTCGTTTGTGATGGCGGGTGACGTGGCTGGCCAATTTCAATGGCCATTTTTGCTATTGTATGAAGCTGTTTGGCCACGTCAGTCACTTTTGAGAGTACTGATTTAGTTTTTTTTTAACTAAAATGTTCCGATGATTTCGGATATGCAGATTTTCTTCTGATACTAGCTGATATAAACTATTTTTAAAATTCAGTATCATTCAAAACAATTATTTAACTGACACTTTCATTTTAATACACCTATGTCTATCATATATTAGTCTAAAGTTCGGTTGTATTTACAGTATAAAAAATAATTGATTAAATGTGTTCCTTGTTAGCAAACCATTACGATAGTGCTGTATATCAGGTAGAAAAACTTTTTTTTTTTCCTAAGTGCAGCCAGATACCGCCGCTCATCCATCATCTATTTTAAAAAATGACAGTAATTAAATTACTTCGGCGTGATCGATGTTGTTTATTTTTCTCTTTTTATGATAATGTTTTGTATCTAACGTGGGAATGGTTTGTTGTCATTTTGTTTGGCTTTATGTGGACAGGCCGAGACATTGATAGAGCTTCTACGGCAACCGAGATCCGGCAACAACGCTGCCAGAACGTCAGAGGTGTCAGTTTGATATACTCCAACCATGCATGCGCATGTTAACTTGGAACCCATCCTTCACAGTTCCCTACAGTGAGGGTAGAAGAGAAAGGAGTGATGGGTGAGAGGGAAAAAAAAAAAAAGAGAAAAAAAACTTGTAAATACCTATGTATCGGAGCTTGTAAAATTTGTGATATATTAAAAAAAAAAAAAAAAAAAGTGATCATGAGTGAGTTTGCTAATTCTCTTCGTTCTTTATACATGAAAGTCTTTACATATGTCGAACTGTTTGAACAATGAAAGTCATAGTTTTAGTACAGAAAATGAAAGCTACAACTACAAGAACTATATAAGTACAGAAAAAAAAGTTTAATCTGTGAATAAAAATAAATGGAACATTCGGGGAGTATAGATTATATACATAATACAGTCACAATAATTAATTATTAAGCATATGGAGGAGGACGAATGAAAATGAAAAGCACTCGTGATCTGGAGTCTCGAAGGGTCCGTTGGATGTGTTAGAACACTAGTGATGATCTTGTTAGAGTTCATTATAAAGTTAAAATAAGATAAAATGATTAAATAAGTCTTATATTGGACTTGTCAAATCTAAAATTATTTAATTTTGATTAATAATAAATCACTCAAACTTGTCAAATATAGAGAGTTATTATTCACTCTCTATATTAATATTCTATTTTATTTTAATATTTAACATATTAAAATTAAATATAATTAAAATATTAAAACCACTAAAACTTGCTAAAAATTATTTTTTTGCAAGTTTATTATTAATTAATATATTAAGTATATAAAATTAATATTTAATATCTCAAATTGACTATTATTAACAAAATTTTAAAAAAATTAATTAATTTATGATTTACTAAAATTAATATTTAATATATTAAGTTCATTTGGAAAAATTTTTATTTTTTTTAATTAAAATATATAATATTATATTATTATTTAAATTTTGATTTAGCTAGATTAATGTAAAACTTTTGACTAAAACTATATACATTATAATTAAAAGAATGAATTTAACTTTTAATTTAGACTTAACAATAATTAAATTATTATTAATGCTCTTACACTGCTTCTGTTGGTTGGGTGTTTTTTTTTTTTGTGTATAATATAATTTTAAAAGGTCCAATGAGAACAGTGGAGTCGTAAATAAAGTTATCTTTTGAATCTCCAACTGACTAAAAACACTTTTATCCATTGCAGTTAGGTTACGTTTGCCTATCTGGTATTTTTAAAATATTTTATTGTTATTTATTATTTTATAATTAATTTTTATCTATTTTTTATTATTTTTTTACTACGATTAATCGTACTGCCCAAAAAAACAACGCGTTACTCAACAGAATTTTCCCAACGAACATAATCATTAGAATGATGAAAGTAAAAGAAATGAGATTTGACCGTAAAACAGTTAATTAAAAGTAAAAAGAATGATGAAAATAATTTTATAAATTTGTTTAATCTATTTTATAATAAAAATAATTTAATAAATTAATAAATTACATCAATTTATAAATTTATTTTTATATAATTATTTAAATTTTGATGACTAAAATATTTTTATTAGTTAAATAGTATTTACGTTGTTGTTGTGAAGTATTTCAGTGTCGACTAGCTAAGAAATTAAAACGACATTACCCCTCTACTCGCTGCTCTCTGGAAGAAAACTACATATATATCCCCCATCACGTCAATTTACACGTGGGGGACGTTCGCTAGTCACTTGGCAACAAAGGTACACTGAATTGGAAAAGCGAAAGAATGTGTCTCTATTTTGCTAGGAATAAGCACTCCCCGCCACACTTGCGGGCCTGCGGCGAAGTTGGTGTGTCGGAGCTTTCAAACGGACAAATAGAAAAGAAAAATACGAAAAATATTTTTGTGATCCCTGTCATTCTTGGTCGATCTAAAATCTGTACACAGATCAGCTGAGTTTGGAGTCCATAATCTGGCCTGAAAGGTTTATTCCCTGAGTGAGGCTACATCCCCGAGGGGATGTAGTCCGAATATCTGTAGAAAGGATTTTTTTTTAAATATTTTTTAATAGTTTTAAGTAATTTTTAAAAATTAAAAAAATTCATATTATTATTTAAAAACTTTTTTTTAATTATTTAGTGAAAATAAAAATTAAAAAAAAAACAATTTGGGTGTAATAATATATCTCTTGCTCCCAAAATAATGGGCATGACGTATTGAGAAACTTTTTCTTAACGAATCAATGCATGCGCTGTCAACTATAATCACCTCTTTGGCATTTTATCAGATTTAGGTGTGATTTGTATTAGAAATGGAATTAAAATTAAAATTTAAAGTTAAAAATTATATAATTATTTTATATTATTTTTTAATATTATTACTATTTTAAATTTTTTTAAAGTTAAATTAAAAATTAAAAAAATAAATTATTTATTATATTTTATATAAAAAAATTTAAAAAATTATAATAATAAAAAAAAAATTAAGATAAATTTTAAATACAAATCAAAACTTATCCTTTGCACAACAAATCTGGTGCAGTCAATTGCATCATTATTTGAAAGAGAAAGGAGGCGGAAGTTGTATTGTGTGATAATTCATGCATCATCATGTGAATGTAGAATGAGATAGATTTCCATGTCGACTCCGCAATTTAACCATTAAGGGCTTGATTATATGTCAAAATTATCTCAATTCATAAATATAATTTTTAAATAAAATATAGTTAATCATTTAATTTTTAAAATTTTAAAAATATTTTTAAAAATATTATAATAATACTTTATTCAATTTCTACTTTATCTAAAACCATATTACCTCATCTCAATATTCCAATCATCCCTCATTAAGCTTCGCCTGCAAAACATGATATAAATAGCGTAAATTTGGGAACGAACAAAAAAAGTCAATTTTTGTAACCAAATTGAACAGAAGGAATGAAAAGCAAAACAGATTTCCCGAGCTTCACGTCAGACTCTCTCTCTCTCTCTAGAATTGTTCATCGCACTTTCGCATTCCCACTTTTTGAAGCCGAAATCGGTTTACATTTTCTTTTCAAACTTGACGATGATTAATCCTCGTTGTTGGACAAAACAGGACGAGGAATTAGTCTTTACACAGTATTTTAATATATATATATATATATGAGAAATAATAGATGTAGTCATGATTATAAATAGCGTACAGTTGTTTTAAATAAAAAAATATATATATGAGATCTACGTAAAAAAAGTTAACTTTTTTTAAAAATAATTGTACGCTTTTTACAACTTTACGACTGTATGTAGCATTACCCTATATATATAAAAGTAAATAAATATTATCCATTTAAGATAGAGTAATTTACTAAGTTGGTACACTTTTTTTTTAAATATAGTTTTTCTTTTTTTTAATTACATGAGAGTTGTTTGGGATTAATAAACATAGTTCCATCTCATCTAAAAAATTTCTCATTTTATCTTTTTATCAAACATCACTCAAATACAAATATTATTTTTTTATCTAATCATTATCTAATAATTCAAGAATAATTCTCAAACTTTCAAACAAAACAGCAAAAATAATTCAATTATTTTAAATTTTAAAACAAAATATATTAAAAAAATCTATTCTAATAATATTTTAATTTTAGAATATTTTTCTTTAATTTTTTTTCTTTAATTTTTTCAAAATCTAATAAAAACATGTATTCACAAATAGTTTCACTACTATTTACAAATTTGTTATCTCATCTAATTCTCCAAGTAACTAAACTTTGTTTGAATAGTAAAATGAGATTATATAGTTTTAGATAAAAATTAAAAATTAAATAAAATATTATTACAATATTATTTTTTTAATATATTTTAAAATTTTAAAATATTAAATTATTTATTATATGTTATATACAAATTTTAAAAAATCATTATAAAGAAATGATATGAGATTAATTCTCAATCCAAATGGCAAATAGAACCTAATTCTAAAATTATAAATTTAATTTCACTTTACAACATCGTTTACAGCATTTTTTCATTTAAGATTTGAATATGTGGGTCGGAATTAAGCTCCGTAAGGCTTTTGGGAGCTTTACTCGAGTAAGAGCTTTAGTAATAATTTTACTAAAATTTTCTTTAAAAATATAAATTTACACATTTTTTTTTAAATTTGGTCATATCTCATTAATAATAGGAAGAAAAATGTGAAGAGAATGAAATAAAAATATTTTTTTCCACTTATGAATAATAATCTTCCAAAACTCTCTAAATTTGGAGGGTTACTATTTATAAGTGGGAAAAAAAAAGAGATATTCTCTTTTTATTTTCTTATTCCCACTTTCTTTTCCCCACAAATAATCAAATATGACAAAAAAATTTTAGAAAATGTGTAAACTTATACTTTTTAAAAGAAAATTTTAGCAAGATTATTGCAAATGCCTAAGAGCATTAACAGTGGGCTCACTCTAACCCACTGCAAGTCCAAAATTTAGACTTCAGCTTAAAAATCCATCTACATTGGCCTCGCTGTTCAAGTTTCATCTTGGATATTCCACTACAGTAAATTCGTGTTGCTCACCAAACTTGGCAAGACAGTGTTTCACCCTCAACGAATATTTTATCTTATCTCAACTACGAGTGAAGGAAGAAGGCAACCGTTCCCACGAAATTTTGTTGCTCATTTTCCTTTCTTTTCATGCATCTTGTGATGGAATCTCCTGATTTTATTCGTTGATCTTCACCATAGTGCATTTCTTCACCGAAAGTATCCAAACTCGCGAGCCTTAGTTCCTCTTCTCCCTTTCTTTTCTCTATAGATTTCTTTCTTCCTTCGTCGGAAACCACGAATCGTCTTGACGGGTTGAGTCCCTTTCTTTGCCGGTGAACATTGCAGAAAGTTGTGCAATTTCCTCCACGAATCGCACAAGGAAAACCCTACATCTCAATTTGGGTAAATACTTTTGCACATTATTTTCTCCTCTCTATTTTGATTTCTCCGAATCTCGCTCTCCGAACCTCTCTTGATCTCCTCATGGCTTAGTTGGTGGCATGTCTAGCCGACTTATTTCCATTTTCCATTATATGATTTTGATCTTTATTCTCTGTTTGGCTTTCGAGAAATTGAGAGAAAAGAAAATGAATGAAGATGATTTTAATCATTTTTTTACAATTTTCAAGTTAAATAATTACTTATTTCTGTTAGTTCTATATATGATTATGTCGTGGATAATAAAATTCAAGAGCTTGTTTGGCTTTGCTGATGAAGTAATGTTCTTCCAAATCTTCTCATAAAAATTAAGTCTCCTTGTTTGGTTTTATTTTTATCTGGTGGGTTAATTAAAGTTTAGAAATATGTTTCTTGGATCAATGTTCTTATAGATCAGCAAACATTGCTAATAATGTAAGGAAAGAAAAAAAGGCGGGCGACAATAATCTTGAGAACGAAGTTGTATAGCAGTTGCGTCATCAACTGCTGGGTGCTTATAGTTAGAATTGACCTGGTCAAGACAAAGGCTCGTGGGCCCCCCGACCATGACCTCCAAAAAGAGAGTACCTACCTTATAGGCCACGAGCTTCATGTTCGTACACCATATCATCAACCCAGCCCCGTCTTATTCCCACCGAGAGCATTTTTTATTTTATTTTTATTGGGAAGTGCGACTCATCTCGTTCATATCCTTTTCCATAGGTCCCGTTTTGATTTTTTTTTTTTTAAGTTTTTTTAACATGATTTTTAAGTATTTTTAAATAATATTATAAAATCTTTTGTATTTTTAAAATATATTTTAAGATATTAAAAAAATTATATAAAAAAACTCAATAAAAAATCATATAAAAAACTGAAAAAATAATAAAAATAAAAACTTAAAACGGGAGCCATCAAAATGTAAACGAAGAAGAAGAGTAACATTTTCAAAAAGTAGCTAATTTTATTTTAAAAAATATAAAAAGACAGGTTCAAAAACTATTCTATTGGAATAGTCAAAATAAGATTTTTTCAAATGAATAAACAGTGATCTCGCTATATATAATAATGAAATATTTTTACGCCTTTTAAAACATTTTATATTATTTTCGATGTTTTCTCATTTTTGTTATTTGCATATCATTTTCGTTATTTGTATCATTGCCCCTCGAAATTTCCTCTCATGTAAAGGCATTGTTTCGCACCTCTTTTATTTTCTTTGCATAAAATCGACTTCATTGCTCCCCCTTTTATTTTCTCTGGCAATCCCTTAACATCAAGCATGTTGATGTCACGAAAATTGACCAACAGACCAAAGCAGAAAAAAGAGTCATTTCCAACTCACTAGAGCGAGTTGAGCTTCGTTGGGTGTCGTTTGGGACTCCCGACGAAACTTCAGTATGGTTGTACGTACATGGATAGTAGATAAATAAAGAGAGAGAGAGAGATAGTATTTATGTAATTCGGCATAAGGCCTATGTCCACGGGGGTTTGGAGAAGGGGATCCATTATAATGAATATTTTTACAGTCTTTCATGACTCACATTGTACAGGAAAAATATACATAAATCTACTGGAACTCGAATCCCTCTGAGAAGGTTGAGGGAGATGATGCTGGAGAAGAAGTCGGCTAGCCAGTCCATCCACTGTTTATCTAATCAGTCCCTTTTATAAATATTTTTGGGTTACGTGTGTCAGTTGCTTGTCCTTAGAGGAGTAAATAGTCTGGTCCGGTCCGGAAAATTTGTGGACCGATTGCATTCGGTCCAAGAATTCTCTCACCCTGGACCAGACTGAACAGGAGTTCGATCCATACCGGTCCAGTCCAATTCGGTTCAGGGGCGGTCCGGTCCGGTTCAAGGGTGCCTCGTATGATTTAATGGGCTAAATTTAATCTAAAATTCTATAATGATCAAATATTTTTTTGGACCAAATTTAACTACTATAAATTATAATATGTTAATATTATAAGAGTATATATTATATATTAAGTATGTTAATATTATAAGAGTATATATTATATATTAATATGTTAATATAGATTATATGTTAATATATATTATATATTAATATATTAAATTATATTAATATTAATATTATAATTTATATACTATTTTTATATATACATATATAAATATATATATATATGTGGGGTTTGGTCCGGTCCAGGGGGAGAAATCCTTTGGACCGGACCGGACTTGAATTAATCGGTCCATGTAAAATTTAGACCGGATCGGACCAAATTCCATTCGGTCCGGTCCGGTCTCGGTCCGGGACAACCGGTCCGATCCGGTCTTTTTACAGCCCTACTTGTCCTTACTGCCTATCCCTCGTGTGCTCTGGTCTACTCAGCTCCCCTCTTAGTCTTGTCTTCTAATGGCCTAGGCCCTACTTGGGATATTTCACCCTTACAGAACCTCGCAAATTTTTAGCAAAGGAACTTTGATGAAAATTCTAAAAATACTATCCAGAAATTGAGAAGGCGGTGGTTTCCACTTCCGAGCCTGAGGTAAGAAAGACATAAAGACATGTCACAAATAAGGTGTTAAGCGAATGCTGTAAGGAAATAATGTTCAACCGCGTACGAAGGAGCACACAGCTCCAAAATAGCGGGAGATGGCTCGACCGCATACAAAGGAGCGTGAAGTTCCAAAGTAGAGAGAGAAAACTCGACCTCCTACGAGGGAGTGTGAAGCTCCCAAATAGCAGTAGAAAGCTCGACCGCATACGAAGAAGTGTGGAGCTCCGAAGTAACAAGAATGACTCGACCGCATACGAGGGAGCGTAGAGCTCTAATGTAGCGGGAAATAACTCGACCGCGTACAAAGGAGAGTGGAGCTCCCAAGTAGCAGGAGAAAGAGTAGCAGGAGAAGGACTCGACCACGTACGAGAGAGCGTAGACCTCCAAAGTAGTGAGAGATGGCTCGATTGCGTACGAAGGAGCGTGGATCTCCCAAGTAGCGGGAGAAAGCTCGACTGCCTACGAGGGAGCATGGAGTTCCGAAGTAGCGAGAGAATGACTCGACCGCATACAAGGGAGCTTAGAGCTCCAAAGTAGCAGCAGATGGCTCGACCGCGTACGAATGAGTGTAAAGCTCCCAAGTAGTGGGAGAAAGCTCGACCATCTACGAGGGAGCACGAAGCTCCCAAATAAGGGAGAAGGCTCGACCGCCTCGAGGGAGCACGAAGCTCCAAAGTAATGGGAGATGGCTCGACCGCGTACGAAGGAGTGAGGAGCTCCAAAGTAGTGGGAGAAAGTTCGACTGCCTACGAGGGAGTACGGAGCTCCGAAGTAGCGGGAGAAGGCTCGGCCGCCTACGAGGGAGCACGGAGCTCCGAAGTAGCGGAAAAAAACTCGACTGCCTACGAGGGAGCGTGAAGTCCCGAAGTAGAGGGAGAATGACTCGATCGCATACGAGGGAGTGTAGAGCTCCAAAATAGCGGGAGATGGCTCGATCGCGTACGAAGGAGCGTGAAGTTCCCAAGTAGAGGAAGAAAGCTCAACCGCCTACGAGAGAGCACGAAGCTTCGAAGTAGTGGGAGAAGGCTCGATCACCTAGGAGGGAGCGTGGAGCTCCAAAGTAGCGGGAGATGGCTCGACCGCATACGAATGAGCGTGGAGCTCTAAAGTAGCGGGAGAAAGTTCGACCACCTACGAGGAAGCACGGAGCTTCGAAGTAGTGGGAGAATGCTCGACCGCCTACGAGGGAACGTGGAGCTCCGAAGTAGTAGAAGAAGGCTCGATCGCCTACGAGGGAGCACGAAGCTCCAAAGTGGCGGGAGAAGGCTTGACCGCCTATGAGGGAGCACGAAACTCCAAAGTGGCGGGAGATGGCTCGACCGCGTAAGAAAGAGCGTGGAGCTCCAAAGTAGCGGGACAAAGTTTGACCGTCTACAAGGGAGCACGGAGCTCCGAAGTAGTGGGAGAAGGCTCAACCGCCTACGAGGGAGCGTGGAGCTCCAAAGTAGCAGGAGAAGGCTCGATCGCCTACGAGGGAGCACGGAGCTCCAAACTAGCGGGAGATGGCTCGACCGCCTATGAAGGAGCGTGGATCTCCAAAGTAGCGGGAGATGGCTCGACCGCATACAAAAGAGAGTGGAGCTCCCAAGTAGCGGGAGAGAGGTCGACTGCCTACAAGGGAGCACGGAGCTCCGAAGTATCAAGAGAAGGACTCGACCGCATACGAGGGAGCGTAGAGCTCCAAAATAGAGGGAAATGGCTCGACCGCGTACGAAGGAGCGTGGAGCTCCCAAGTAGCGAGAGAAAGGTTGACCGCCTACGAGGGAGCACGGAGCTCCGAAGTAGTGGGAGAAGGACTCGACCTCGTACAAGGGAGCGTAGAGCTCCAAAGTAGCGAGAAATGGCTCAACCGCGTACGGAATAGCGTAGAGCTCCCAAATAGCAGGAGAAAGCTCGATCGCCTACGAGAGAGCACGGAGCTCCGAAGTAGTAGGAGAAGGACTCGATCGCATACGAGGGAGCTTAGAGCTCCAAAGTAGAGGGAGATGGCTCGGCCGCATATAAAAGAGCGTAGAGCTCCCAAATAGTGAGAGAAAGTTCGACCGCCTACGAGGGAGCGTGGAGCTTCTAAGTAGTGGGAAAATGCTCAACTACCTATGAGGGAGCACAGAGCTCCAAAGTAGCGGGAGATGGCTCGACCGCGTACGAAGGAGTGTAAAGCTCCCAAGTAGCGGGAGAAAGCTCGACCGCCTACGAGGGAGCTTGGAGTTTCGAAGTAGCGGGAGAAAGACTCGATCGCATACGAGGGAGCGTAGAGCTTCAAAGTAGCGGGAGATAACTCGACCGCATACGAAGGAACTTCTAAGTGGTAGAAAAAGGCTCGACTGCCTACGAGGGAGCACAGAGCTCCAAAGTAGCAAGATATGGCTCGACCGCATACGAAAGAGCATGGAGCTCCAAAGTAGCGAGAGATAGCTCGACCACGTACGAATGAGCATGGAGCTCCCAAGTAGTTGGAGAAGGCTCGACTACCTACGAGAGAGCGTGGAGCTCCCAAGTAGCGGAAGAAGGCTCGATCGCCTACGAGGGAGCGTGGAGCTCCAAAGTAGCTGGAGATCAACCGCGTACGAAGGAGCGCGAATCTCCAAAATAGCAGGAGATGGCTCGACCGCGTACGAACAAACGTGGAGTTTCAAAGTAGCGGGAGAAAGGTCGACCATCTACGAGGGAACACGGAGCTTCAAAGTAGCGAGAGAAGGCTCGACTGCCTACGAGGGAGCTTGGAGCTCCGAAGTAGCAGGAGAAGACTCGACCACCTGCGTAAAAAACCTGGAGTTCCGAAGTAACAGGAGAAGGACTCGACCCCGTACGAGGGAGCGTAGAGCTCCAAAGTAGCAGGAAAAAGCTCGACCATCTACGAGGGAGCGTGGAGCTTCGAAGTAGTGGGAGAAAGCTCGACCGTCTACGAGGTTGCATGGAGCTCCGAAGTAGCGGGAGAATGCTTGATCGAGTACAAAAGAGCGTGAAGCTCCAAAGTAGTGGGAGATGGTGGCAAACAGATCATTGAGCGGGTACCCATGATATGAGGCTTGTCAAGCGTGCTTGGTTGACTGATCTCTAATCTCAAGTTTCGAGAAGAAAGAATCGTGGGGAGAGGCATGGAGCCCAAGCAACCTTGCGATTCGTGTGTCGTTTGAAGAGGTGAGGGCTTGGCGAGTAGGCTTGGATATGAAATCCAAGTCTCGATCCCTAGGGTGAGCGAATCGTGGGGAGAAGTATAGAGCCCAGGCAACCCCACGATTCGTGTGTCGCCTGAAGATGTGAGGGCTTGGAGAGTGCGCTCGGATATGAAATCCAAGTCTCGAGCCCATGGGCGAGTGAATCGTAGGGAGAGGCATAGATCCTAGGCAACCCCGCGATTCGTTTGTCGCCGCTGAGATCACTGTACTGCGAAAGTGCGGAGCTCGTCTTGCTGAAACGGATGTGTTGTCGCTTCACGCTACTGAATTCGAATGCTGAGTTCGAGTCTGCATGTGCACAGTCGGAGTATAAAATATGTAGAAGCCAAGCTTGCTCGAGCATCCGAGTCTGAGGTCCCATGTTCCGAGGTGGTGAATGACCTGTCCAAGCAAACAAAAGAGAAAATAGGCGAGTCCCGAATATGAGACTTGCTGTATGTAGATCCATGAATGCTTTTGAGCGGGTGAGGCAAGCTGTGTGAGTGTGATTCCAATGCGTGCAAGGCGAGAGGACGTGAGGCGAGCCCATGTGGGGTGACGGGTGATTGGGCGAGCATGGTGCCCATGGGTGATGAGCTATGTGATGGCTTGCTACATGAGTCCGTGTGACAACTTGGTGAAGTAGTGGGGAGAGTTGGCGAGCGCCAGAGAAGTATTCTGGGTGAGCTAGTGTGCATGGTGAGACCATGATGCTGCGGGTGTGTGTGGCAAACTTGCGAGCGCCCTAGAAGAAGTGGTCTGGCAAGTTGGATGAGTGGAGGCGGTTGGGCGAGCCGCGTGTTGTGATGGCTAGCACAAGGCGAGTGGCAAGGGGTGATCATGGTCTAGGCGAAAGGTGAGTGAAGTGATCCTTGGGTGAGCGCCATGAGCTTGGCGAGGGGTGATCATGATCTGGGCGAGAGGTGAGTGAATTGATCCTTGAACGAGCGCCATGAGCTTGGCGGGCAATGTGTTGAGTGTTTAGGAGAGCATGCATTGAGATCTGGCGAGCCCAAGCAAGTTGGCGAGATGTGTAAGGCGAGGGCCGAATACGTGTGATAAGTTGTGGCGAGCATGATGATTCCAAGTGCTGTGAAATGGGTGGTCGGGCTACATCCTTGGGCGAGCATAGTGCTCATGGGCAGGATGTGAGGCAATTTGTGGGCGAGCGCCGTGAGAGATGGTGATCTGGCGAGCCCAGGTATGCATGGTGATCTGGCGAGTCCAGGTACGCATGGCGATCTGGCTAGCCAAGGTATGCATGCACGTACTTCACAGTATGTGCATGCACAGCTCTCATGTGCTTAGGCAAGTAGACGAGTGTCCGAGAAATGGCGAGAGAATGCCATGAGGTTGGTGAGGCGAGTGGGAGCTTGCCGGCTGGCCGTGAGTGGACCGGTGTGCAAGTCCGTGCTTCATGGAGTCGTGAGTGGACTCGGCCACCAGACACCCTGGCAGGCAGGGGGCGATCCCGCTTGGGACAAAGGATGCCAGCGGCCACAACAGTAGCCGCCAGAGGTCCGGCCGAGCCGCGGTGGCTCTGGGCTTGGATCTCTTGTAGTTCGGGTGAGAAAGATTCGAAGGAGGGGCTATGGCGAATGGACGGCTGGCGCCCACATCGCCGGAGATAGAAATTGTCAGGGATCGGTGCCATGACTGCCAGCAGGCTTACGAGGCTCACAGCGGGGGGCCGTGAGCTTTGTGAGGAGACACGTCCAGCGTGCTCCCAAGATAAGGCTTGCCTATGCTCACTTCAAGGGCCCACCATGGTGGCAGGGCCAGATAGCGCCGGCAATCCTAAGGGGGCCGTCGGCTAGGTGTTGGAATACACGACGGGCCGCCACGAGTTCGTGGGCGCCCGCCTGCGTGTTTTTTGCTTGTCAGGTAAGTCGCCCAGTGTTCCAGAAAATCATTATGTTCCCTCCTCTAATCTAAAGATCCCACAGACAGCGCCACTGTTGATGTCACGAAAATCGACCAATAGGCCAGAGCAGGAAAAAGAGTCATTCTCGACCTAATGGAGCGAGTTGGGTTTCGTTTGGTGTCATTTGGGGCCCGCAGCGGGACTCCAGTACGACTGTACGTACGTGGATAACAGATAAATAAAGAGAGAGACACAATATTTACGTGGTTTGGCGTAAGGCCTACGTCCACGGGGGTTTCGGGAAGGGGATCCACTATAATGAATATTTTTACAGTCTCTCATAGCTCACATTGTACAGGGAAAATATACATAAATCTACTGGAGCTCAAGTCCCTCTGAGAAGGGGGAAGGAGACGATACTGGAGAAGAAGTTGGCTAGCCAGTCCATCCATTGTTTATCTGATCAGTCCCTTTTATAGATATCTTTGGGTTGCATGTGTCAGTTGCTTGTCCTTACTGCCTGTCCCCTATGTGCTCTGGTCTACTCAGCTCCCCTCTTAGCCCTGTCTTCTAGTGGCCTGGGTCTTATTTGGAATATTTCACCCTCACAAAACCCTTCACAAATGGCTTGTGAAGGGCCATTTATCCAATTCTTTAGATGATTTCTTGGACTTCTCTTAAAAAACTTCATTTGTTGATTTACCCTGTTATTCTCCTGCCATTCTTGGAGCAATAGTTCTGCACTAATGGTTTGATTCATGGACAAGTTGGGTTCTGAGTTTGCTAAGTTGTGCCTTTTGGAGATATGGTGAGTCATGTTGCTGGAGAAAAGCGAAAGGAGAAGGAAAGAAGAAAGGGTTTGGGCATCTTATATGGGGACTGGGGAGGATGACAAAAATGATAAATTTCTTTACAAGGAAAAAAAAAATCCAGGCAATATTAGTGGGGATAGAGAGATTACGAGTCTTGCTTTCCGTCGGAGAAGAGAGAGGGGGAAAAATGCCTGTTGGGTTTATGAGAAATGATCGAGTAGCTGAGACATTGTTTAAATTATATCATTGTTTAAATATCTGGAGAAATCAAGAAGGCCCGAAGGGCCAAAACCATTTGTTTAAATTTTTTAATGTAATTATTAATTTTTGTAACATAAGAAGGTATATATTTATTAACATGAAAGTTATAAAATAAGAATATTTAAAAAAATATTGAGAAAAAATAGATTAATTAATAGATAGTATATTGTAAAAATTAACAATTAAAATAGAAAAAATCCGATTTAATAATATATTTTTTTTAAAATAATTACTCCATTAAAAGTGCTCTGAGAGCATCTGGATTCATTCTTAAATGCAAAGTGATTATTTGCATAATGTGGTATAATTTTACATTTTTGTATTCTGCTTAAAATCTATTTCCCGTTATATTATTTATTTCTTAAATAAAATACTAATAAAACATTATTAATGTAATAATAATGATAGAGATAGCTCAGTAAAAATTCAAATCAATAAAATTACAAGATCTAATTGCACCAATCAATAAAACACTTCGAAATGGTCACATACTTACCTTTAATTGAAAATTCACAAGAGGAGAGGGGTGGAGGACGAATGGCCTCCTAAAAGCATACGGCTTTAGATTGGTGAGCCTGCGATGAAGGAGTCGCTGCAACGAAGGAATGGCGTTTATAATGAAATTAAAAAATTTATTATTTAGTTGAATAATAATTAATAGGCATTAAAACAGATTTGTAAATAATCAAAGTAACTCTATTTTGGCTCAACAAATATAATCAACGGATAAGTGCTGGTCAAGTTATTTTTGAAATTAAAATATTCATCATTCTCATTTGTTTACTCTCTCGCGTTTAATTTTTGCTTTTCATTTTTGTTTTCGCTGTCGCATTCGGCTGAATAAAACATCATTCTAGTTTAACATACTTCTACTGAATCAATTTTCACAAAATATAATCATCGGAGAAAATTGACCGTTAAATAAATTTATCTATTAGGAATAATTTAAACGTTCAAAAATTAATGTGTATGTTATAATAATAAATTAATATTTAAATTATAATTGGAATTAAAATTAAAATTAAAAATTAAAAAGTAATGTTTTAATAGAATAATTATTAATTTATTGAATTTATTATTTGATATAATAAGAAATAACTAATTAAAATTTGTAAAAATAAAATTTTTATTCAAAATTTAGTTAAATAATAATTAAATTAATGTGAATGCTCTAACTGAAGATAAATTTTTTTCTTAATTTCGTGGATAAGAAACTATGTTGGTGAGGTGAAAGACGAGGTCCAGAGGACTGTAATGAAAAGACACGAGAGAGCTTAACGATGTGAGAGAAAGGCAGTAAAATGAAACCCTACCAATGGAAAAGGCACGGGGGGGAAACGAAGATAAAGTTCACGCGGGAGAAAGAAGATTATTCCAACATTTATCAAAGAACTGTAGTTTATAAATTAACGTCTTAAATTTATTTTATAATAAAAATAATTTAATAAAATATTAAATTACATCAAATTTATTTTTATATAATATATTCATAGATATAACATTTTTAAAAAGAAATTGAGAAAAAAAGAGATTTTAATATAATAGATAAGAAAAATCGAGGAAACAGCGAGAGTCTTTTTGAATGAAATAAAGAATTTTTTATTGCTTTCGGTCGAGTTACGGTGACCAACAAATAAGAAATAATTTTTTATTTCTTTTGGTTGAGTCACGGTGACCATCAAATATTACCGAATGAGCTAATTTTAGTATAGCTAAAAACCTTTTGGTTTTACACTTTGTACAATTTAATGCAATATATTTTGAGTAATATTATATATAAGTAATATTACGTATTTATATATGTATTTATATATTTTGATTGATTATTTATATATTTTTCATTTTAAATTTAAGTGTTTTATAAAATTCATCTTTTCATTTCAACATTAGTGTACAAATGAGTACTTAATATTACTTACATTTAAATTTTTTTAAATATTTTTGAACTCTATTAGCTAAATTCTTTCATTTTATTTGCATTTGCAAGAAGAGAGTAATGTTATAGATGGTTAGAAAATAACATATAATATAAAAGAAGATGACAAAGAGAAAAGAGGGCAAAAGACTTTTGAGGGATGTATATGTATTATTTTCTCAATTAGTCCTAAATATAAGGCATACATTTTTATTTATAGAAAAATTACATTAAAATAATATCATAGAAATATTATAAATATTATAAAAATTAAATCACGATAAAATCAAATCAAAGTGATTTTATAAATATGAAAAATCAAATCAAGATAATATTGATTTGATATAATTTTCAACACTCTCAAATTCAAGGTGGAAAACTTTGGAGTTTGAATATGGAATTTGAAAGTAATAACTTTCATATTCATTAATTGATCATTGATCACCAATGAGATGATGGTGTTAATAATGAAATGGTATAACTAGAACATTAACGCTGGAGTTGTAGCCAACAATGGGCTATATATAGTCTTAGTCAATTATTGGACCAAAATCAAAAGATAAAAATTGATTTGGGGCTTCAAAAAAAAAAAATTATGGGATTGTTATTTTGCTAAAATTGAGTCTCAAAGTCAATCTAGAGATCCTATAGAGCGTTGCAGTATAGCAAACTACTTAAGAGATAGAGTTTAGCGAAAGCAAGGAACCAAGAGAGAACCATATCACTATAGTGGTCCCATAGTTGTGTTGTGTTGTCATCATCCTCAAGTAATTGAAAAGTACCAAGAACAAATTCTAGTTTGTTATTGCATTAGGAGTCATGTGCATAGAGCACCGCCAGCAGAGATAGTTATCGCCACAAAGAAAATGTTCGACTATAGGATAATTGTTGACATTATAAAAATTGGTCAACAGGTTGGAGGGAGGGAAAGAAAGTCTTTCTCGGCCCACTGAGGCGATATGTGCTTCATTTAATGTCGTTTGAAGCCCCCGGCGGTGTTGATAATATCTCATAAAAAACCGCCTATGATCAAGGCCCTAGACACACATTGACACCTGAGTTGGTATCACTTATGGTGCCAAGCCCAACATTGGAGGACTCCCTTAAGAATCCTGAGTGTGTCCTAGGAAGTTCAGAGGAGACACAAGAGTCAATTGGGACGTGGCTAACTTGTTCCCCCTTGACCGTGCCACGACTAGGCCTTGACAGCACCATGACACAGCCACTGACATGCCAATGCGCCCCATTAGTATGCCAGCGTGCTAGCCAACCCGGGTCATGCCCAATGACCAAGACATGCACGGGCCTATCCGAGTCACCATCAAGCCATGTGCACACTAGCTGCAAGCCATGGCCAACACCTGACTATGATTAGGGTCTTTTCCATGGACCAACCAAGGCCCTCTGAGGTGCGGACCAACTAGCATACCGTTCACACCCATGGCCCATGCCATGGGCGGACAAGCCCACCATCCACCTTTGAAGGCCATGGCCATATGGGCCTCCAAAACTATTTTATTTGCTTATTAGTTGCTTTTAGTTATTTTATTTAATTAAATAATTGTCAGGGACCTTTTGGAGGTTTTCATTTTGTAAGCTCTATAAATAGAATCCTAGGCCTTTTTTTTTTGGAGCTTTTGATCATTTGACATTTTGAAGACACCTTATGTGTGGAGTGGCTTTCTTAGGAGTTTAGGCCGGCCACTTAATGTGGTTATGATTTTCGGTACTTTGCACTTGGGCTTCCTAAGGGTGCAATTCGTGAATCCCTTTGGAAGAGGATCATTCGTGCAATTCGTGAATCGGTGATCCACATCTATCCTTTATTTATCAATCAAGTTGTTGAGGTATTTCTTTCATTTGGTGTCTTGTCTATTTTAATGTTCTTGTTTATTTTAGTGTTCTTTTGTTCTTGGAGTGATTAGGAGTTCGTTCTATTTGTTTGATTATTGAAAAATTACAAAAAAAATGATTGAGTGTTTGTGTCTTATTTTTTAGTGTCAAATTTACACCACTTGTGAATTTGAGAATTGAGTGTTTTAGTGTCTTGTTTAAGTGTCAAATCACACCACTTGTGAATTTGAGAATTGTGTATGAGTGTTCTTGGTAAGTTTTGAAATTCACATCACTTGTGAATTTCGGATTCATCAATTGTAAGAAAGTGAGTGTTTGTGTGAAGTGTTGAAGTGAATGTGTGCATGTTACATTTAGTGTGCCGAATCCCAATTGGTACATTGAGTGTGGCGTGTTCATCTTCTGCTCTTGAGTGTTCATTCAAATTCCTTGAATTTTCTTGAGCGTTCCCTTCCACCAAACACCCCACACGACCGCCCTTCTAAGCCTAATTACCATATACGGCCAACCCTAGCCATCCCTTACCATAATTGCCTCACCAAATTGCCATACACGCCTCACCATATATCCCATAACCAGCCATTCAATCACCCATCAATTTTACTATAACTTCCCACTTCAAGAGCATATCCCACATCCCATGCCAAGCTTGGCTCGACCAAGCCCTAGTTCTACTTGCCAAATACACCAATCCACTTACCAAAAATACCTCACTCAGCCATCCAATCCCTTGACTTAGCCGCCCACTCATTTCCATAACAACTCTTCTTATAAGCCATAAAACCCGAGTTGACACATCACCTTATCTTTATCCTCCCACCAACTCAAACCAACTCAAATTCAAACCAATTTAAATTCAAATCAATTCAAATTCAAATCAACCTCAATCCTACACCAACACCTACTCGGCCAACTCATCCATTAGAGATAGCCGAATCACATTAACCACCTCATCAATCTTATCCATCCTTACCATATATTTTCTTATTTTCTCTCACATTCAATCAACTATTTCCTTTCTAAACTTATCGAATTTCGCCCAACATAAGCCCTACATCATCGGCCACTCATTCCCTCCAATTCAAATCAAATCAAATCATAACAAAATCACATCCCATAACCAAATCATACTCGGCCAAGGCCATCTTGCCATTAACGACTATCTCTTGCCACCTTATCCATCATAACTTCCCATATTTCTCTCAACCAAGTCAGTTCAAATTTAAAACTCAAATCAAAATTCAAATCAAATCTCCAACAACCACAACCGGCCATCACTTTCCATTTGAATTCAAAACTTTCTATTTGAATTCAAATCAATTTAAATTCAAATTCCATCACCTCCTATATTTTCTCAACTAAATCCACTTCATCCATCATCCATCTAATAGCCAATTTCGACCACCCTATCTCTTGCATGATCAGCCACTCAATTCAATTTGAATTCAAAGTAATTCAAATTCAAATCAAACTAAAATTCCTACTTTATCTCATTCGGCCAACATCTCTTTGCCCTAGTCGAAACTCCACTTGCCACCTCATTAAATTGCTACCTCATTCTCTTATTTGATTGGTTATCAATTGAAGAAGTGAACCAATCAAATCCCTCCCCATCATCAACACATATTCGGCCACACAAGCCCTAGCCTTGCCGTCCCCTTCAAAACCCTATAAGCCATACTCCTATTTTTTAGGACTTATCCAAAACCACCCAAAATCCTAGATCCCTAACCCTAATTGACTTTGCCGAAACCTTAGAGGAACCCTAAGCCATATTCGGCCATCACATGCCCTAACCAAACACCATCTAGTCTAAACACAAGCTATTCTAGCCATGCACCCAAAATTACCCTTAGTTGTGCATCACATTGCTCCAAACCTAGCCAATTAACCTCTCATTCACCTCTAGCAACTCTAGCCTAGCCTCATTCATCCACTACCTTATCCAAATGACAAGAAATCTAACCCTAATCCTCAATCTCGAAATTTCTCTTAGCCTCTATTAAAACCCTAACCCTACTACACCATATGACCCATATTCCTTACCAAAAGGACCCCAATACATAGTCATACCAAAAAGACATTCCTTTAAACATTTTCTAACATAATCTACCACTTAGACCACCACATTTCTCTATCCAAACCAAACCTATCCCTTAAACTCCCTAATTCCATTGTCACAAGAACTTAAGAAAGCAAGAGAAAATGCCTAAACCGACTAAACCTTTGAGACTATTCGGTCACAGGAGGAGACGTGCGTGGAGGAGGACCTGCACTGGTTAGGGGCTAGACCGAGGCCCCTACCAGGTGTTCCAGTGCTGTTGTACAGTGAAGGCACGTGCATGCTTAACAGATGAAATAAATAAAAAATAGACATACAATTTACATAATTCGGCATAATGCCTATGTCCATGAACATTTGGGAATAATAATTTACTATAATAAATATTTTACAATCTCTCGTATCTCACTATAAAAAAAAAACATAAATTATTGAGAAAAAAATCTCGTTCAAATGAGATTTTGAGCATCCTCGAAAAGAAGAAGTTGAAGTCGAAGTTGAAGTCGAAGTTAGAGGAGAGAGAATAATCTCGTGGTCATTTGGTTGAGACATTTTTATATGTTCATTTAGGCCCCGTCTGGATTCGAAGATGAGATGAGATAAGTTGAGATGAATTTAGTTTATTTTTTAATATTATTATTATTTTGAGATTTGAAAAAAGTATATTAGAATTTGAAAAATATGTATAAAAATTTATATTTTATAAAAAAATTTATAAAATTATAAAAATAAAATAGAAGTAATTTCTGATCTAAACAAGACCTTATAACTGGATCTATAGGTATACTGTAATGTGATAAATTTAAAATTATTTTACACGTGCCAATCGATTTCTTTTTTTCCTTTTATGCGTGCCTCTTTTTTCTTTTTTCTTCTTTTTTCTTTCTTTCCCTGACACCCTTGACTCTCACTTTGCCTCACACCTCCATCAATCACCCCTGCACTTCCACCTCTATTTGCTTCCTTAATTTATGTGCCGCCCCTCGGGCCTCTTTTGCTTGTTAGTATAATAAAGGGGGATTGCTATTTACCCCGATGGTAATGCCCCGATCCCTTCTCGCTTCTTTTTTTTTTTTTTGAGTTTTTTTTATATATAATTTTTAAGTAAATATTTTAAAATGTTAAAAAAATCATTTTAAAAAAATGTTTTTTTTTAAAATTTTTACATGATTTTTTAATATATTAAAATATTTTTAAAAAATATAAAAAAATCATAATTTTATTTTAAAATATTTATTTAAAAATCATATATAAAAAAACTCTAAAAAAAAAAAAGAAAACGGGATGGGATCGAGACAATACCCATGAGGATGAATAGCATTTTCTTATAATAAATGTATGAGCCCTACTTATTTTCTAATTCTCAATAATAAATATATCACATTTTATATAATAAAATAAAAATAAAATAATAATATATAAAATTTTGGTTTGAATAATCCAATATTAATGTTCTAAATTGTTCGGCCTTGGTGGCTTGCTACACGCTACAGATAAATCATAAAATTATAGATATCTGTTCAAATGCCCACTGGGCCACTAGACCCTAGAGAATCTGTTTCTCCGTTTTAATTATATTCCAAGTATATTTATATTCTTAGAATAGAATATTAAAATAGAAAGCGATGCTTTTTTTCTATTTTATTATAAGTAGTCCCGTAAGTTGTTGCGATGAAAAATGATTTAAAATAATGAAGTAACTATCATTTCAGTAGAGAGAGAAAAGCGGGAATTTCAGTAGCCATTATTCTTCTTTCTTATGATAAAAAAAAAGATAAAATTAATTAATTAATTAATTTATTATTTATTATTATATATCTTTATAAATTGATAATTCTATGTAAAAATTTAATGTGAATAGATAAAATCAAAAATAGTTATAATCTTTTGTTATTATATTTTAAAAAAATAATTATTTTAATGTGAGAATTTATGTGAATAAAATAACCAAAAATTAAAATAGAAATTACGTAATTTTCTTTAATTAAAAATGTACTTTAATAATAATCAATTTATGAAAATACTATTGAAATCAGCCTTTGTGTACGACTTTTTCAACAGTATCCTGATAGGATTTTGCGCCTTACATCATTCATTCTATCTGACAATCTCATAATTCTTAATAGAATTAACTTATACAACTTCTAAATGTAAAAGTTTTAAATAAATAAATTCTATGAGTTTTTTATAATAAAAAAATACGCTACTTGAAAAAGTATTAAAGAAAACAATTTTTTATAACGGAACAAACTTTTTCATAAAGAGCTTGAATAGAATTTGTCTATTCAAACTTTATACCTAATATTACTTTTTACAATACACACGCGCGCGCACGATATATAGTTAATATTTTAACTACAAATAGATTATATAAACATAATTTTATAAATTGATGTAGTTTCGTATAATTTATTAAATTATTAAATTAATTTTATTATAAAACATATCTGACAAATTAAATAAAACAACATAAGTTTGTAAGATTACTTTTATTTGAATCTCTTTATGATTATAATACTCCTCATATAATTCTTTTGTGTAATGATAATGAAACTCAATATAAAAATAACAATATTATTTCAAAATTTTATAGGGGCAATACTAAATATGTAAATGCCACGCAACGTCGTACAATCCATATCTCTAAATTTTATCATCCAACAATAAAGTAATTGAGAAGTTTTTCTACCCCAAAAAATAAGCGTCATAAAAATATGAAAATAATGTTATTTATCATTTTTTTTACCAATCTTCTTGACATTCATCAATGATTGAATGATAAGTATTGGAAATCTCTTTTTTTCTCTCTCGCACATAGACTTTTTCTCTCTCGCCCATAGACTTTTTCTCTCTAGCTTTGTCATTAGACTCCAGCCATTACAAGTTGTTTTCGAGGGAGGGCGAAACTCTTGTTCCTCCCTCCCTCCCTCTTGCCCAACCCTATGGGGCTCTTTTAATTTATTTTTTACTTGTTTTTTGATTATATTTCTTACTTTTATAATGTTTTGTCCACAATTCATGTAGTTTTTGATTTACTGTTTGTCGGGCTCCTACAACAATCACATATGAACAGATGAAGCCTACAACCACCGATCTATAGGTGGGGAGGAGAAAAGCATTCAGACGTGCAACGTGTCACTCTCACGTGTCTGAAGGAATGCGTGCGACTTCCACGCGTCGCTGCACTTGGGGGGCCATTTTGTCGCCACGCGCGACACCTCTGAAGTCAGTGGCTTCCAATCTGTCCTTTTAGTTTTCTTTTCAGTGTAGCGCATGCTCCTCGCGCACTGTCACAATTAGCGGTCATCTTTTTTCGTTGATTAACTCTTTTTTGGATTGTTGTTTTTTGTTTTCCCTAACCTGGGATCTTAGTGAAGTAGATGTGGGCATCTCCTTCAGACATATTGATTCAATAAAATGCAGTGCACTTCTTCTGGCTGTGAATTTTTGTCGCAATTCAATAGTCTGTTTTTCAGACTATTTCAAAATTGCTTTAGGCGGCATCCCTTTATTGAGATTGGTAGGAGTACATGTGGCTCTAAAATCTTTTTTTTTTTTATTGAATTTTTGGTGTTTGTTGTGTTTTTGTTGTAATGGAATGATTATTGGAGATTTACACTTTACTAAATCTTGTATCCTTGTAACAGTTTAGTTTATCTATATAATGTTTGCTTTTCGAGAAAAAAAAAAGAATAATAAGTACTGGACAATGATAAATAATTTCTTAGCCATTTGATGATGAGAAATGAACATGATATAATGATAATGATTAAAAGGATGATGAGTAACATTATTCAAATATTAATGTACTTTTATAATGCATGGCATTTGAAAGAACTTCTACTAAACCTTATTTAGGGGCCCAATCTATTCACAATCGGTTTAGGATAATAATTCCGCATACAGACTACATGATGCAAAATGTTTTAGCATTATTCCCAAACTTTGAGCTAACCTATAGAAAGATCAAAATATCTGTCGAAACAAACAGAAACTCAATGGCCAAGGCCGAGATTCTAGAGTTAAACCTGCTTATGGCCGAGATTCTAGGGCCCAGATATTTTATTAACATTAGATGTCTATTCAATGCGTTTCTCGTTTTTTTTTTTGGTTTTTCTCTGGGCCAAGTAGTGCAGTATCTGGGCCTGTGATATCATTGTTCACAAAGTCTTGCAGGCCTGGTCTTGCAGTTCATTATTGATGTTTTCCGGACAATTAATATGTACACGATTCTACGTACTTTTTATGAAATTAATAACGTGGTAATAATATCATGTTAATTGAAATATTAAATAAAAATAAAAATATGAAATAATTAAATTAAAGAATATGTAAAAATAGCATTTTTATACTACATATAAAAAAAATAATATAAAAGCTGTATACAAATAATATATATATTTTTCGAACAGGCTAATGGGCTAGGACTCAAAAAATGCGAGGCCCATCAAAGTTCAAAGTCTTCAAATAAAGTAAAATAGGGAAAGGCACATATTGCATCAAACCGGAGGTTTCTTATTTGAATAGTGTAAACTTGATGCCCTCAAAAAAAAAAAAAAAAAGTGTAAACTTGATGCCTTGGACCGGCATTTAGGTAAGTGGGGGGACCATTTTGTGATCGATTCTGCATCTTAAAAAGGACAAGTGGTCCGATTATTCAACTAAAAACCAGACAGACGGCTGAGTTAATACCTCCGATTTTGTAATGCAAAATTTTAATTATTTAGTTAAAAGATAAATTTAAAAATAAAATATTGCAATAGAAGTTATGTATGGTCGACTTGTAAATAGGAAAACTCTTTTGTGATTGACCACCAAAACTAACTTAGCAGCAGTGTCACCACTTGATCATTGCAATAGTATTTTTGCCCCCTTTTTTTGCGAGTGCTTTATTAGAGAGTTAGTCTACATTAAATTCTTAAATAGAGACTATAATATAATCTTAGTTTAAAAGAGTTTTAAAATTATAATAATATCCTTTTTAAAACATTATTTTTTCACTTTTTACTCTCATTTATCAATATGTTTGTAATACAATCATCACTCATAACTGTAAATAGAAATTTTCTTTATTAAAATTGCCGAATGGTTGGGTGGAGCATTTATTCTCTCTTTTGCCTTTGCCATGCCCGGGTGAGGTCTAATCTTTGCCCTTGTGATTATTGCATAACCGCTATGTTCTGACCAGTTTAAAAATAGAGACATCTCAATCAACCGCACAAGCTTATAAGTCCAAACTCTACCTTAAATAAAAATTCAAGATTTTATATAATATAATGTGAAAAACTGTAATTATTTAGTATGTTAATAAATAAACTTGTAATAAAATTATTATTTTCGACATCTAAAATAGACTTATGTCCACTGACAACTAAAGAGTAAAGAGGCTTGAAGATTCGATAGAATGCCTCTTATATCTAAGTCAATGAAAAATAATATGATTTATCTAGTCAAATGTTTAAATGGGATAGTCATCCTACATGAATTCTATAATTTTGACTTGTTTGGATGATACAAAATAATCATCTTACTAGTTATTTGAAAATCAAGCTTAAAGATATTAGAATTATTGATTCATCTTAAATCTATCGATTCATCTTAAATGAGTGGATGATCAAATTATTTCGAAGTACTCAAGCGGTTAATGATCTGGCATGAGCTAGATGTAGGAGGATCTTAGAGCATTCTCATTGAATTGGCTAAAAGCCAAATCTAATGAGATTTTAGACACTAAATCTTATTTTATCTCCATATTGAATTAGCTATAAGCCAAATATTTTAACTCAGGTGAATAGTAAAGTCAACTTTAAAGCCAAATATGGACGGTCTGTAGATTGGCCAAATTTTTATTCTAATATTTTTTTACTTCTCTCTTTCTTATTTTCCTCTCTTCTCCTTTTTGGATTTACTATTTGTGACCTGCTTCCCTCGTAATTACCCTTGTTCTCCAGCCACTCGTTCGACATTGAAGAAGAATAGAACCCGGCTTTGCAGCGATGAGGCTCCCATCGCCTCCTTCCATTCGAAAATCTTTATCATCGTTGAAGAAGAAAAAGAACTCGTGCAATAGCAGTGACGAGTGAAGGGTTTCTCATTGTCTCCTCCCAACTCGAAAAGCAACAGTTTTCCTCTTTCTCTCGCCGATCATCTCCTCCATCCTCGTAGGTACTTTCTGTCTCCAAACCCTACTCATACTCAATTTCTCTATGTGGAAAGGGATTCTTTAAATGAATCAAACCCTAAAACCTTGAAAAAAGTTCTTGTTGGATAGAGTTTTTGATGCAATTGAGCCCTTTAAATATTTCAAAAGTTTTGATTTTTTTTCATATTTTCGCTCCTTATTTCCATTGTGTGATTATCATTTAACTTATTTGTGTGTATTTTCGCCCCTATTTTACTTATTTGTGTGCATTGGAAATTTTCTATTTGTTCTGTTCTTAGGCATTTCGAAATAGCTAGATTGCAAACCGTTTCTCTCATTTCTCTGTTTTCATTTTGTTGTTTTATTTTGTGTTGTTCTATTGCAAGTGGTGAACCTGCATCAAGATTATAGGACATCATCTATCGTTATATATCTCCTCAAAATTATTTATTTGTCCAATTCATCAAAGATATAAAACATAAAGGCAATAGTCTTTTACATTTGACATGAGTTGATAGAGTCAAGTGAGCTATATCTTCGTTTGTTCCCAATTGGTTATGTATAGATAATATATATATATATATATATATATATGCCTTTTATTTCTTGAAAGAAAGCACTAAGTTTTATGTTTTTGAACCCTTATCTCTAACTTAGGACCATCTTTATATATTAAGTAGTTTGGATTTTAAAAGAATCAATTATTACATGATGGAAGATGGATAGAGAGAGATGTTAAAGCCAAGAACTTCAGAGCCAATGTTTTGCATGTGGTAGCTAGGCATCCACGAGGAGAGCATATTTTTCATAAATTATTTTGTTAACCAACATATTGCTTTTTGGGAACGTATTTTGTGGATTTTAGTGGCTACTTTCATTCAGAATGTGAGTAGTGAAAGTTGCTAGTTTGATTTATTTATGGGCATGATTTTACTGTAGTGTATTGTTTTGTTCATTTGTTTTGGTTCAAAATGGATTTTTTGAATTTGTTATTTGTTATATTTTGATTATAACTAATTATTTGATTATTTCTATAGCAGAGTGTAACTGCTTTTGATTATTATTTAATATTTTTGAGTTTTGTTATTTGTTATATTTTCTTGGATATGTGATGCTCAGCATAGTTGTTGGCTTCGCTCTTTTTTTGCATTATCTTATTGGATGCAGATCGTAGCAATTTGTAGCATTTTGTGCATGGATATTCAACACTTTTTCTTAGATTTATTATTTTTTCTGATTTAGATTGTAGCACTTTTTAAGCTTAGTTTCAGATCTGTGATACTATACTTATGCAAAGAAGTATGAGTTTAGTACCTGTTGTATGAATCATGCAGGAATTGTTTTTTAAATAACACAAGCAGCAAAGCTTTCTTCATAGCAAAATATCCATGTTTAGTCCTATCTTAGTTTTTTTAGCCAACATTAAAAGATAATTATTTGCTATGGAGGAAACCATCCATGTTTAAGAAAATGAAGTTGGTAAAAAAATTTAGTTGGCCGATAAATAAAAAGATTTTGTTTTTTAATTTAATTTAAATATAATATGATTACTAATTATTTGTTTAACTCATAATTTAATTAAAATATAATTATTAATTAACATATAATAAATAAAATGATAAAATATGATAAAATTAATTAATTTAATAATTACAAATAATTAAAAAAGTTAATTATTAATTATTAATTATTAATTATTATATATTTTCATAAATAGGTAATTTAATATAAAAATTTAATGTGAATAATCAAAACTAAAAATTACTTATCTTATTTTATTATTATATCATAAGAAAATAACTATTCTAATATGAGAATTATGTTTAATAGAATATCTAAAAATTAAAATTAAAATTAAATTAACTAAAAATATACTTTTAACTTTAGACAATATAATAAAAGCGCTCTTAGCTATAACGGACGTTCCAGACACCACCCCAAGTCGCAGTAGGAAATTGAGAAAATATACAGATTAGGCAATTCGTGTCTTGTTCCAGGGATATAACTCGTACGAAAGCAACAATATTAATTAATAAAACAGAGAAAATAAGAACAACAACAAACCCTAAATTACAAAACAAAACAAAAAAGATACGTCATCACGTGATTATCACGTGGAAAGTCTTATCCTGTCGAAGATCATATTAAATCCAAGCCCCAAGTCCATAATGTCCACAAATCGTTGGACAGGTGTTAAGATCTCCGCCCTTATTACATTTTTCCTTTCCGGGACCCCACTTCGTTAGTACCTAATGCTTCCCTCGTCTTCGACTTCGCTGCCTGCGTAGCAGACTCAGCGCGAAAGTGCTCGCCGGAGTTTCGTCGCCAGATGGCCCGGCGAGCTCAAATGGGGCAAATGACCCTCGGTATCCAGCGTCTCCACCGTGTTTCTTCCTCCCAAATGGTCCCTCAGATACGTGGCCACGGAGGTCGGGACCGACACGTCCTTTGTGGTCTGAAATATGCAGCACGACACCTTGACTAAGCCCAAGACACCCCTCAGATCGCTGTTGAAAATGGAGCGCGACACGAATAAGGTTATGTCGGGCCTCATGTTGAATAGAGTCCGGCTGAATTCTCGAACTGCGTCAGGAACATCAGCACCTACCGCTAAAGGTGCGTAACCCTGCACCCATGCGTCGTAATTAACCTCCATTGCGTACAAAACTTTCTCGATTTCGCCTCGCTCGAATCCTCCGTGATAATCTTTGTCGTTCAAGAATCTAAAACCCAAAGATCCATTTAGATTAAGCAATCAATGCAACGGACGGCGAGAACTAAGCTAATGAATTGTTTTACCTTGGAGAAGCGCCGATAAGGATGAGCTTTGTGAAGAGTTCAGGGCGACGAATGGAAGCCAAAATTCCAATCATGGCGGAGACGGAGTGGCCAACGTAGGCACACCGATCGACTTTGAGAGCGTCGAGGATGTTGATTAAGTCATCGACGTAGGAGTCCAGTGTGGTGTAGCGGCGAAAATCGAAGTAATCAGGATTGACACTGCCGGCACAGACGAGGTCGAAGAGAATGACGCGGTAGTAAGGGGTGAAGTAAGGGAGAATGCCTTTCCAGACAGACTGGTCGGTACCCAATCCATGGGCGAAGACCAAGAACTTCTGGCCGGAACCTTCGACACGAACGTTGAGAGCTTCTAACAAGGTATTGCCCATGAGATACAGAGACGAAGATGAGGTTTATCTTGATTGGCTTAAGAAAAGGAAGATCGAAATTTAGCAAACTGGGTGGGTGGGTGTTGTGGTTGTGGGTTGGGTTGGGTTGGGTTTATGTATTGATTTAATCTGATCTACCTAGCCAGCTTTCTTCTCTAAAGTCGTCGAAGATCTGTGGTTCTATTTATACTGACAAGTGGAGTAGAAAATAATAATATTAAATTTACTTGGGGGTTTGTGGTTTGCAGGGATCACAGTCGAACCTCCGCTCTTCATTTTATGGAGACGTCGTAATCAATGGCAGGGTCTACTGGGTAGGTGGTACTGGATTGCGATTACTGTTGATTGTCACTGCCTTCAAACCAGAGTCTGCTGTCAGGGTAACAAACACCACTCACTTGAAGCCTTTAGAGATTTTTTTCTTATATTATTATTATTGTTGGGAAAATTTTGTCCCATCTCTGAACTTTGTGATATTTTAGATTTGCTAAAAATGTTAGGACAAACATAAGGGATAAGCAGTGAATAAATGTCAATTAATAATATGTAATATTTAATATCTGTTATATGCGGTATAATATTTATGAGTTAAAAAATTAAAAAGTAGATTAAAAATTAAAAATTAAAAATAATAAATTTTATTTATTATAATATATCAATTAGCATTTATCCACTATTTATCAATTACATATCAGTTAGAGTAATATTACTCTAGATTTGCTGTTTTCTTTTCTTAATTGTTATAGATAGCCCCATGCCAAGCTGATCAATTTGAGCGACCCTGATGAACCCTCTTTTTCCTCAGTAGATTATAATTTAAAAAAAAAAAAAAGAAGATTGTGGGCTTGTTCGTCTAGTCCAAATATCTTTAGTAATTTTAAAAAAATATCATTTAAATATAAAATATTTTTTACTTTTATAGTTTAAATTTTAAATTTAATTATTATCTAATCATTACCATAACATAAAGTTTTAATATAATTTTTCTTAACTTTCAAATAAAATACAAAAAAATAACAAAATGTTTACACATTTTAAAAGTAAACATTTTAAAATCAAAATGACATTGAAACATCTTTTTAATTTTATTATATTTTTATTCAACTTTTATTTATCTCATTTTTAGAAATCCAATAAAATATCTTAACTTGAATTATTTTACTATTATCTACAAACTATTTCACTACTATTCATAAAATTATCATATCATCTCACTACTTAATTAAGATGTCTTGAAATACTTATAAAAATAATAAGTAAATAAATAAAGAGATTGAGGTGTAGAGAGCTTATAATTCTTTTGAGACGTTAAAGCATCAAATAATGAATGGAAAAATATAGAACATCTATCTATTCCTACCTCCCTAGGCCACTTATCTGTACCATAAAAAACAAAAGAAATATGCAAGGTTTCCAATATGCCTCCATTACATATATACATGAGAATATACATACATACATACATACATATATATATATATATATATATATATATATATATTACACTACATTCTATCCTCCTCTTTATACATTTTATTTTCCTGCTAAAGTTTGTATTTTTACGGGGGTCACATTCCCGATCGTGATTGAATTTGTTTTACTCGGGGCTACCTTTTTTAATAAAGGAATAATTCAATTTTGTCTTCCTTTTTCCTATTGGTTGGTTGCAGAAGGAATATGTTGTATTGCTTTCTATAAAAGTACTGACATTTTTCAATGAAATTATGAAAGATCACCCACTAGCAACCCATTCAATTTCAAATTTAATTGCCATGTTGTGCATTAGATCAGAAATGAGATCATCTATTGATCTGAATACTACTTCCTAATTATATTGTGATAGATTACCTACAGATAATGTATATATGGTACAAAGACATTCGTGAACTGTATATAGCAAAATATTTATATTATCAGAAATTAGCATGTCGGGGCCAAGACTCTTAAGGCGTTTTTGTTGGTTAGACCAAGGATATTGTAGGTATAATTAGCTGAAAAGGAAAAAATAAAAAAGAAAAAGAAAAGAAGGAAAGTGGATGGTGGAGTGATGCTATTTGGCAATAATAGCACAGATCGATGAGTGCTGACGAAGAAGATGATGATCCAAGAATGACATATATGATATTAATTGTATTGTAATGGTGCGATAATTACGATAAATATATAGAATAATTGAAAAGAAAATAGGAAAATAATAAAAAAAAAATTTATGTAATGATTTGACAATGTGCTTATATCTACTAAAGTGAGTAGCAGTAATTTTACTATTATTCAAATTTAGATTACATCATATATATTTATATTAATCATAGATGTACGAATGTATTTAAAAAAATTTACAAAAATATTTTCATACTACTCGTTCCATCATTTGCCATCTGTATATCATAAAATATGAGCCACGTATTTTAACAAATTGAGAAAATGAGGGGAAGACAAATCGAGAAAATGAGGGGAAGACGAATGATAATAAAAACGAATAAAAACATGCATTAATGTATATTACAAGTTCAAGATCAGGGACCGGCGCCATGCATCTCTCATCATGATCAGTTCAAAGTTCGAAAGGGATCATATTCATGATCGACCAAGCTCATGTGGATGATGCATGTGGTTGTTGGTAATGGTCGAGACTGTAGTTCGGCGTGAATATTTCACATGGAATTTCCATCCACTGCTAAATGAGTAGAAAGTAGGGTCACGAGGGAAGAATCGGATTCAATGGGTGTAGCCTTCAAACCCCTCCCCCCAGAAAAAATATATACTGCATGGCCCATCTTGCTCTTGTTGCCACATCCTAATCATTGGCCACAGGATATCTGGCAACCCCGATCGATATCGCTCGCTCCTCTTCTCTTCACAAAGTCCAACCCCCACCCCCTCCTCTTTGACAAGGATTGCCCATGCCAATTACCACAAAAAACACCTACCTCTTTAGTTAAAGCCAATAGGACAAATGAATGCAAGCTTTCATGAATAAATTTCATTTTCGAGCGTTGTTCTTAATCAATACGAACCGCACACGGTGCATACTATTTATTGTATATGCTAAATTTAGTCTATAATGTCATTCTTTCTTTCTTGTTAATATTTTTTCCTTCTTTCATATAGAGGAAGCTGCGTACCAATTAACAGCGGTCCGGCCGGACTTTTATACGTGCAAACGATTTCTGTAAGTGGAGTACATATAATACTATATGCCCGATCAAATCTAGTCGACGTAGCTGGAGGTAGAAAGAATCCTCAAACTCAGATCAGGTTTTCTTACTCTCCGAATCGGAAGGTATAATATTACTCGTGTTAGCTGTTATATAAATAGAAATCATGGCAACACTGATTTTAAGATCAGAAACGATCAAATCCCTTAGGGATATGAAGATCAGAGAGGAGTACTCATGCATGATGACAAAGATCTACAAGCAGCGTCCACACCAAAATCTAGCGAAAACTAATATTCAGAGATCAGTGATACGTACACAAATATCTCAACACAAGCTATATATATATATATATATATATATAACACCATTTTTTGCCACTAATTCCTTGAGCAATTTACACAATCTTGAAATTGATATAAACAATCGAATATCCATTTTGGGTCGATATGGGATCAAATTCCTGGCCTTTGCACTAGCTATACGTACAGTACTCTCCTTCTAATTGCCAATCTTACTTTATATATAGCTAGATCAAGAATGAACTATTTCACACTTGGCTCCTTGGAGTGACTGGTGACAAGATGAGTGCACAAAGGAAGCATCAAAAAACAGCTAGCTAGCTCGAAATGAACCCAACTTTGTTTGTCCTATAACGCCTGGATAGCGAGTAAGGTTCCATCAATGAGAGATGAAAAGGCATGTGAGGGTGCGACTTTTCACAGTTTACAGATAAGTCATAGCTTGGGCCACCACCTGATCTGCTGCGCGCCCGGCAGTGGCAACTTGCATATTCATTCTGGAAACAATGACTTGAGAGAGAGAGAGAGAGAGAGAGAGAGATGTCTATATAAAGCTAGTTTATATACGATTCGTCCGTACAGCCTTCTGGAGACCTATAGATTTTTGTAATTGATTGGATGAGTCATTGGGCTTATCTTATCTTTAGACTTGGCAACCATATCTTTAACTTTATCACGCACGTATATATTATATATATAATTGATATAAATATAAAAAATTACATAAAAAATACATTTATAAATTGAAATAAATATAATATCTTAAATATATTTTATAATAAAAATAATTTTATAATCTAACAAATTATCACATCACGCATTTTTATGATATACCATTTATTTATTATTTCACTGTTCGAATTTGAAGGAATATTTGAAGTGCGTGCATGCATGCATGCATGCGTAGGTTGATCTTTGTTATGGACATATTTTCAAATTTGACAGATTCCATCATATGGGTGATCATGTTATTTCTCGAATCCTAGTTCAAATTCTTTTAATTTGCGCACCATAGTCAAACGCATGATATACTTGACTTGTTAATCAAGAAAGGATCTTAAATATTCAAAACTATAATACACGGTGCTCTTCACGGTTGACACGTACAACAATATTTAATTTATAAATAAATTAAATATTAGAAAATTTGCACATGAACGTCTTTTTACTTTTTAGAAAATTGTCACACTCCTTGAATTCCAAGCCATGCATTCAAAAAAGTAGAATGGGCGTGATCAAAACGATTCTCTTGAATCTCTTCTATATAATATCGGAGATTATAATTTCGAATATTTCAATTCTGGCGTAACTATCATCATCTATAATTAAGCTATATTTGAGATTGTGTTTCAAAATTTGAAAAGGGATTTTAATTTGTTAAAAATAATATATTTGATAAATTTATAAAAATTGATTTAATCACTTAAAAAATTGAAAGTCTACTTTTTTACAAAATACCAAATTAAAACTTTTATATATAAAAAGAAAAAGAAAAAACTCCTACAGATATTTGTATATTTTTATAAAATTATTATAACTAATTTTAAAAATATTTTAATTATTGTAACTAATTTTAAAAACGTTTTAAATACATATTTTTCAAACAATAAATAATTCTTAAAATATAAAATTTATTATTTAAATTATAAACTATAACTCTTAAAATTATATATAAGTGATACTTCCATCACAATTCCAAACATGATTCACTTAGTCACGCGTCAATTAAGTTTTCTGATCTGCATGTCTTACTGACTATCTTCAACTCGCTATATATGTGTGTGTTTATATTTATATACTCACCCCCTTAATTTACTCATTTTACAGTCATTTGCCAGAATAGATGGAATCATTATAATAAAAATAAGTATTTATGATATTTTAATTATAATTAAAATAATTATTTACAATAAAAATAAATTATTTTTATTATAAATAATATTTTTGATAATAAATATAATGTTATAAATATTTTTTTTTATAGTAAATATCGATACATTTGTATAAAAGAAAGAAAGTGTAGGCCATCTTTTTATCTGCATGCGCGTAGAAGCTATGCACCCACCCACTTTAATGTAGGGTCTCGATGGAGACTTTTTTCTGCACATATTCGATTTTCACTCAGATTAGCTGAACTTGGATAATGCACCGCGCGCGATAGTGACCACCTCTCCTCGATCTTGCTTAATTGAGAACATGCACCAGTGCGACTTCCACGAATTCAACGTGACATGAGATTTATTTTGCTGCTCGTATATGTAATTCATCCAGCAGTTACTCATCATGAATTCTCCACCCGCCCAGAAATCCAGCAGTTCGATCGACCCTGGAATTACCACCTTCTTGTAATTGTCACTATATTATATATATTTAGCTATATTATGCAAATAGTCATTTCAAGTTACCCGATACAGATTGGAAAATGGATTAATGACACGATACTGCATGAAATAACGAGTATTTATTATGAATTATATATGATAAAAATAACTATTTATAATATAAATTGATTTATTTTAATAAAAAATAATCATGTTTGTAATAAATAACTTATTACAAATAAGAGTTTTCTTGCACACTATGGTACACTATATATAAGAATTAGGCAGCCAGACCCATGTGACAAATTTTTAAGTGATTATTATTGAAATAGTTAGCCTATCAAGTCAGTTATTTATGATATATTTACATCAATAAATATGATGAGCTAGCGGATAGAATTTAAGATGTGGGTTATCGTTTGGAAGAATACATATACAATTCGTTTTTCAAATTGGCATATTTTCAGATTTTAAAATTGATAGGCTTATAATATCTTATTTACTATTACTTTACCACTCTTTTTAATTTTTTTAAAATGTTCATTTTACTTAATTATTAAGAAATTGACTATATGAAAAATTATATGTTTTTAAAATTTTTTCTTAATGATTAAAGATAATAAAAAAAAAATACATTATAAGTAGTAAATTAGTGATAAAAAAATATAAACCTATCATTGCCCTTTTAAAAATATTTGGATAAGAATAGGGTGAAGATAATGGATTTCATTATCGTGAATTAGTGATCAATTTATACTTACAAGAAAATATCTTTACAAGTATAAAACGTTAAAAAATCGTATTTTTTTTAATTCAAAATATATGCATATATATATAATTTATTTAAAAAATTACATTTTTAACCTCACAAGAAAATAAGACAAATGTGATAAAGTACCATATATCTATTATATTTTATCACAATTAAAATATTACATCTATTATATTTTTTTTTAATAATGTAATAATAATTTTAATTTTAAATGTACCATACTTATCTTGCACTAGCCACGAGTGGGTGGGAAAAAAACATTCGTGGAATCCGCTCCCTTTTTCTTAAAGATTCATGGAAATCTCAACACATGAGATTCTGGCGAGTTATAGTTCACCACCCGGAGCTGCTTAATTGGCCGAAAGAAAAATGAACTGAAGTAGGGAAAAAGTAGGGAAGGATAAGGAGACAGAGAGCCAGTCTATGATTTGCAGACCAATGTATGCGATTAGACTGCGAATGCACGCGTGCATTACTTAATTAATATATAGTCCGCATATTGTCTCCCATGTGGTGGGCTCCCATCGTACACTGTACACCCTCCTTTATTTGTGTCTCTAATAAATGTTATAGCCATTAAAAATTTCAGAACAAAAATAAAAATACGTTAAATTTGTTAAATTATAAAATTATTTTTATTTTAAAATAAATCATGTTAATTTATAATTTTTTTCGTACGAGTGTAGAAATTCTCTTATTTCTTTCTTTCACTTTTTCTTCCTTTTTTTTTTTAGTGTCTCTAATGCCATAGATAGATTGTGCAAATAATCTATTCGCTTCCTTGATGATTATTTTTTTTAAAATAAAGTTATATATAATTATAGAATTATAAATGATGTGCAGTCAATTTAAAAAATATTAACTTTTTTACATAAATTTTATATATATTTATTTTTCTCTAAAATGATTGCATGTCGTCTGTAACTTTATATTGCATTTATCATTTTCTTTTTCTAATATTTAACTCTATGCTATTTATAACTATTTGAATTGATTTTTTTATACCACATTGCTTATTTAATAAACACTAGTGAGACAATTTAGTTTTTTTCTTTTATTTAAATTTGAAAATTTACATCATTATAATGTAAAAACATTATTAAAATAAAAAAAATAAACATTGCATGTATAACATTATAGATCAAAATTGCATATAAATATTCTAGGTCCTGTCCGAACTATTAATGATGGGAACTGGGTCATGCTCATTCTCTCCATGAGTTGTGCGAATATTCAAAATGTTCAGTCAAGGAGTTTTTGGTTAATTCTATTTTTTCTTAAATAATTATAAAATATTGTCGCTATCAAGTAATAGGATTCTTTGACTGAAAAACTTTGTCTGCATAACCTATCCTGATTATAAACGGAAAATTGAGGTAAAAAAAATAGTGAGGTTTAGTTGACTTAATTGTATGTTGGGAGTAGAAATGGTTGGTTCGAAATCATTCAACCATAAAACATGTCAGGCTGATAGTTTTATCTGAAATGGTTGGTCCGAAATCATTCAAACATGCCAAGATAAAACATGTAAAGCAGCCTATAGTTTGAACGGAATTATAGGGCTAACAAAAGCACGGTTTATCGACAAATATTGTTTTAACTATTTGAATGAAAACTAAGCACTCAATTACATCAAACACGACCTTTAATTCTTTTCGAAATGGAAGGTAAGGAAAATACATATATTCTTAAATTGATGAATACAATACATAATTTTAATGTACAATAGGCAACAACAACATGAACCTTTGAAAATATTCTCTTGATCTGAATCCCTCTTTCAATATTGAACTTCTATAATAAAAAAAACCCACCACTAATGTCTAATAATTTTGTATAATTATGTATCAGACCCTTTTATTGTTATTAATAATAGTTTATCAGCTTGCTAAAATAAAAAACATTCAATTAGTTAGGGTTTTAAATAAGGGTATTTTTTCACAACCTCCCATCTTTCACGTACCATAACTTTTTTTTTTTAATTTTTTAATATTTTTATTTTGAATTTTTTCTTTTTAAACTAATTTAATTTTTTATTTATTATTTATATATTAAATATTTAATTAAAAATAAAATAAAATAAAATGTGGTGTGTAGATCTACACATCACAACCTCCCTCTAAAAATTATGTGAATAGTAAGAAGTTGAATAATTTTTTCTTTAAATAACTCGGTCCGGACCTCCAGAGTTGACCAGACCGAATTAAGGATTGGTTGGTCTTGGCCTCAAAATATGTAGGTTAAATGATCTCATGTTGAGGTATATAAATTTTGGGTCGGATGAACCAAATTTCACTGAACTTTTATGTATAATGTAAAGTTAAATAATTTAATATATTATTTTTATATAGTATTTATATAAACTAATGATTTCATTTTCATCTAACATCGACCGTACAAAATATAAAATAATATATGCTATTAATTAATAATAAATCATAAATAATGTAATAATTATGTCATTATATGTAAATAGTTAATACATAGTACAGTTATACATATTCTAATATTTACACTTCATTAAAATAATTAGGTTTTTTTTTTTAAATACCTAAGTTTCAAACAAGCATAATTTGATATTCATTAACTATATATAAAATATATGACATTAATAATAACTACGAATATTAAAGAGTGAAATCTAACTTAGTAAGTAGTAACTATCAACATCATAAATATAATCGTAATAAAATATTTTTTTAATGGATTAGTTGCACAATCCACATTAATAATTTACTTGATTTTAATTTAATAATTTAAATAAATTTTATTAATAAATTTTAAAAATATTTACAAAATAAAAATTAGGCTGGACTGATCGAACCTATTGCTACCGATATGGTCCGGTCTGAGAAAAATGATGGGTCCATCACCAGATCAGAACGGACCGATTTACATCACTACAATTCATTACTATAGTAGAAGTACTTTTAGTACTATACCAATCTTTGATTAAAAAATCATTTGTAACTAATGAATCATTTGAGACCGAAATTATTTTTTCTACAAAAACGTTCGTCCAGTGAAAATATTCTTGGTGTGGTAAGCATGATGCCCATGATCCGTTCGATTACTGGACAAATTGTATTATGTAATCTAACTTATCAAATCCTAATATCGTTTGAGACATTAATCTGGTAGAATGCCTTTTATACAAGTATTTGCGTGTGCTAATTTGCCGTTTGAGGGGATATGACCCCTTGCCCTATGTTAGCTTCCTTTCCCTTTGCCAAGTCCCCCTATTTAGTATTTCCTGCGCCCCTACCCCTTATCCCTACACTGGGCTGCATACCTACTGCTGCATTCCCCCTCCCCTTATCACGTATTGCTCCCAAGGCAGGTTGGGCTTGGGATCCACATTTTCCCCCTTCACACAAATCTACCCTAAATTTTTATTTGAATTTAAAGACCCTGCGTGCGATGGAGATAAACAAACCAAGTGAACCACTGCTTATTTAGTAGTGCCCAAGATTTTTTTACAAGCAACTAGAAATTAACGTATCTATAATCTCTCTGATTTTAAACCCTCAAACTCGAGTAAGAATTTGCAATTAATGTCCTTGATCCACTAGTTGATTGCTCATAATACAAAAGCATGAGTAGTTCAAGCGTGCCTTGTCCTCCACAATGGGTCATAATTTGATACCATTGATAACGAGCGAGTAGTTACATTATTAGGATAAAATATTGTGCAGGATATACATTAATAAGAGCAAAGGATAATTTTTTGGATAAAGAATGTATTAATTAATAAACTTTATTTTTTTTTATTTAAAGATCTCTTTAAACAATTTAAAAGTTATGGTCAATATAAACTTACTTATTTTGAAATGACGTAATTAAATTTGGGACAAATTCTAAACACAAGCCTACACATTATACACTATATTTTTTTAATATCTTCTTTTATAAAATATTTAGCATATGGATAATGAGTTGAACAATTCAATTATTTAAGAAGAATAAATTCAAAAAAAATAAAAAATAAAAATGTGTGGTGTGTGGTGTGTGGTGTGTGGTGTGTGGACTTACTTGAGAATCTCTCTCAATTTGAACATAAATTGTCTTAAGCGCTTGGGTTCTGAATCTTCTGATAAGCTGTTTTGAAACCCCGGGTCGGAATCCATATACGCAAGTCCCACTAAAGAGAACTGCCTGACCTGAGCCTGGTGGGCTCTGCCCAGATCTCAGATGGGCCGTGAATACTGAAAGGGTAGCTGGTTTATGGCCGACGAGGTCTACTTTTTTGGCCCAAATTCAGTTTTGAATCTCTTTTATATTGGGGCCGAATTGGTGTTTTCCAATGTCGAATTGCAAGCCACGTTTATCCGTAAAAAAAAAATTATATCTATACATATTTTTTTTATCGACTAGTTAAGGGGCGCAAGCACGTTTGCTCAGTTTTATAAATTAAAAAAAAAATCGAAATAATATATATAAAAATATGTTAAAAACTTAAAACATGTCAACAATTTACAGAAGTTAAAGAAAATCTAGAAGGAGCATACTCAAAGGTAAAATAGATATTTTGGTAAAATTTGGAGGAAATAATTCAATATGGTCCATTCAATAGATTATGCATTTTATAACTAATATTTTATAACAAATTATTGATTTATAAAAATTAATGTTATTTAGAGATATAATCACAACACACTGGAAAGTTTGATTTTCAAACTTTATACTGTTGTTTTACTGACAGATCTAGGGATGTTCATCTGGGTTCCGGATTCTCAAATCCGGAACCCGGATTCGAAATTTTCTTAAACATTTAAAAAAAAAATATCAAAAGTGTTAATAAATAAATAAAATTTTAAACTGGGCCGGGTATAATCCAGCCGGGATGAACATGCCTAGACAAATCTAATAGAGAGAAAACCTAAAATTATTTTTTGAACAATAATTAAAAAAATTAATTTGATTGGTTGAGTTTTAAACAAAACAAGGGGGGATATATTTATATTTTGAAATTGTTTTTTATTTGTATCAGTGTTTAATACTCAGAATATAGTTTAAAGAAGAGCAAGTTAAAAATAAAATATTATTAAAGCTCACATTCTCTGTTGATATCTTTATTGAGATATCCCTATTGTTATCTTTTTCTAGTTTTAGTTGTAACATACATTTTTTTAAGTTAAAGTGTTACATAAGAAAAGCAGCCTCTAATAGAAATAGGATATTAAGTATACACATCAAGAGTAGGGCATAAGTTAAAATCACTTGCAAAAATAATGTCTAATCAAGAGTTTATGAGATGGATTTTGGACTGACTAGCATTTTGGTAAGACTATGGTTAAGGGCTCGTCCTTTCGAACAGTAGTTATATCTCAAATCGGACATTCTACAGCGGGAAGGGGCTCTTATAGTCACGTCTAGGAAGGGTAGCTGCGCTGATTGGCCCGACCTCCCATTCTTTCAAAAATAAAAAAAGAATAAGAATAACAACTTATTTACACTTAATAAAGGAAAAATCCTTCAAATAAAATCATACTGATGAGGAACATGATGATGGAAGTTGAGGATGTGCATTTGTGTGGGCGCGGAAATACAATAAAATTAAAATTTTTAAAAAAATAAAAATTAGCTGTAACACAATAAGTCAGAAGTTAGGAATAAAAATTACTCGAAATTGGTATTAGACATATTCTTCGCGTGTCTTCAATATTTCAAACTCAAGAATTTATTTGACTAGATATGCAATATTCTATACTTCTAACTTCACTTTCAGTCCTTGATGTTGATGTTTTGTTTGAGAGAGTGTGGAGACTGTAAGGAGGGCTGGCTTCTCGCAGAGGGCTGGCTTCTTGATGTTGATGTAAGATCATTCTTTAACCTTTGAATTTCGCCTTAGAAAAAAACTGATCCAGGGATGAATATGACGATGTCACATTAATGCAATATAATAAAAGTAGGATGATATATATTATATGGTATATATCATTTTTTTTTACAAGACATGTGTATCCGTCTATCTTAATCAGGTTTGCAATTTTGTTGAAGAAGAAGAAATTCCGAAGAAGTTACTGCAATGGCTTAATTTTAGCAAGAACCAAAACTCTACTGCGGAGTGGTGTAAATTAGGTTTTTCGAACACAGTCCTCATTGTTTTTACAAATCACGTTTTTTTTTTTCTTCTTTTTTTTTCGACTGCATTTTTTTAGTTATTTTTAACTTTTATTGAAGAATTTTATGCAGTTCGGCTTGGAATAGGCGCCAACATGGAACGCCATGCATGATGTACACGCTGCAGCTTCTCATTGGCGGATTCCAAAGCACAATCCACTTTACATCATTATCCACCTGCTCCACCAGTCATCCAGTCTCCTCCACTAAACGCATATTCATTTCATCTATTAAAATAAATTATCAAAATTTAATAAAAAAATATAAATCTATATACATATTAAATTTTTTTAAAAAATATAAAAATATATAAAAAATAACATAAAAATATTTTTTACTTAACTTTTAAATAATAAATTATTAAATTTAATTTGTGTAAAAATTTATATTTTTTATCAAATTTTGATAATTTATTTTAATAAAACTAATAAAAATACTCTAAACCCGCGCAACACTTTCCCTCCCATTGGCCCAACCGTTCACCTCCCAAACTTTTAGACTTTAGAGCACTAAAATCAAAATTTTTTTTCAAAAATTATAAATTTGCACATATATTAATTTTTTTTATCATATTTGATTAAAAATAAATAAATCAAAAGAAATCAAAATACTTTTTTATTTTTAAAAATAAAAAGTAATCTTTTAAATTTGTTTTTTTTATATATATGTAAATTTATACTCTTTAAATAAAAATTTTGCCCAATTAATGAGAGTGCTTTTAGAATATTGATATTGGATTTGTCAAATGAAATTATTCTTCAAATTTTAAAGAGCATATATTAGATTAGTCAAAGATTTTTCATCCTAACTTTTTGTTACAATAAATTCATTGTACTTTTCATATATGAAAATCACTATCTATCTCTTTATTCCATTGTCTTATATTTTTTCAACTCCATATAATTTTTTAACAAATAATTGAAAATTATTTTTTCAAAATTTAGGTAAAAAATAATTATTTAAGTATTAAATTAAATTATTAATATACATATAGTTAATTACAAATATAAAAATATTTAAATATATTCTTAGTAAAAAATAAATATGAATATGATTATAGATTATTGAAGATTATAAAAATAAAATAAAAAAATAATTAAATGAATATAAATAATATTTTATTACTAGAAAAAATGTAATAGCTAATACAATGTAGATTTCATACTTTAAGTGATTAGTTAAAATAGAAACAATTATATATTCTTTAAATTTTGAATATTAGATTGGCCAATTCAATACTATTACTCTTAAGACTTTATTCTCCTGCATTTCAATGCCATTTCATTTCGATTTGATTGTATTCAAAAAGATGAATACATTCAACAAAAGACAGAAACGAATCCACTATCTGTTTTACGTCAAGCAATACGTGGAGTAACTCTCGACATAGCAGTAAAAGCAAGACGTGTAGGCGGATCAACTCATCAAGTTCCCATTGAAATAGGATCCGCACAAGGAAAAGCACTTGCCATTCGTTGGTTATTAGGGGCATCCCAAAAACGCCCGGGTCGAAATATGACTTTCAAGTTAAATTCCTAACTAGTAGATGCTGCCAACGGGAGTGGCGATACCATACATAAAAAGGAAGAGACTCATAGAATGGCAGAGGCAAATAGAGCTTTTGCACATTTTCGTTAATCCATGAACAGGATCTATATAGACACATAGACCCAATGGAATTTGTACGATACAAAAAAAAATTAACATAGTAACTTTGATATAATACTTTTAAGATGAAAAGTATATCCCTTTAGGACTCCGATTTTTTGTAACCTCAATCACTAATTTCAATTATTAATGTGAATTTGAAACAATTTATCTCATTCAAATTTCACACTGAATTTTTGATATATGCATCCCATAATTAATCCAAGGAAATAGGATATTAATAAAATAAAGCTCAAAGAAGGATCCAATTTCTATTAGCTTCGATTAACAAGGGCTATCTCTCTTTGTGAGGGAATGAATAATCTTTTTTAAGTTTAAGGTTCTTACCGAAGAAAGAACAAACTTTTTAATGAATTTGATGAAATACTCTATTTTTTTTATATCCGGACTCTCCTTATTATACTCCTTCTTTGGTTTCCAAAGAAGATTAGATCATTAAAAAGAGGGGTTAGAACTAAACTTCTTCCTTTTTTACATTTCGCTTCTATTGGTTATTTTATTGGTATTTTTTATAACCAATGTAAGTAAGTATAAAGGTGGTCATATGATATTTCATCATATGATTGTACAAAGGGGGGCGTAGCTTATAGAAAAGAAAGAATGATAAAGAAAGTAAAGAAATTATTGATCGGATCAGGAATAAAAATTGGAATTCGGAAAAGATCTTCGTATGTTATATTATTTAATTCTCGACGATGAATCAATTTTATAGTTCAGATATTGTTATTCATGATATTGCTCCGATTTGATATCATCGAGATGTAATTCATCCCATTGAATATTGAATTTACAGCCGAAAGATTTACCAGCTCTATGGGATTAAATCCCGAGTTATTGCGAATTAACTAAAAATGAAACGATTAGATTATGGAAGTAAATATTCTCGCATTTATTGCTACTGCACTGTTCATTCTAGTTCCTACTGCTTTTTTACTTATAATATACGTAAAAACAGTCAGCCAAAATGATTCAGTTGAATGAAACTTGACTGTTTAGTTCTTCTCAATGCTTGAAAAGAAAATCAAAAGTATTCAAATTTAGTGTCTTAAATGAAATAAGCGGACTAGAATCATCAGTATTTTATGAGATTCGATAGTATGGTAGAAAGAAATATATAAATCTTTCTACCATATTTATTATTGTTATTGTAATATATAAAGTCGTACTGTATAAAGATAGAGGTTTAATATAGATCAATCTACAATATGTATCTTGATAGATATCAATTACATATATGTAATGTATTTACATAACGTACCAATTCGATTTCTTTGCTTCATTTATTTAATTTGTGTTGATTCCAATCATCAATCTGAAAAAATCGAAGGGCAATTCTTACTCTTACGATTCGAATTCCTAGAATTTCTGATTCTATTCAATATGAATCCCGATATCCATTGAAAGAATCAAATCGATGAAGGAAAAAAAGAGTATAGGCCTTTAAAAATTATTAAAATTAATAACAAGAAAATCACATAATCTTTTTTTAGTATTCCGAAGAAGTAATTGATTGAGCAGTTGACAGATGATCCAGTGGTTCAGTTCCATGGGAACCTCTTTGGATTTCGAAAGGGATTAGTAAAGCCCACTGATTTTTAACGTTTGAACCATGATATGAAATGAGTTCGATAAAGCAAGCATAACATAAATAAAATTTTGAAAAGAATTAAAAAAGCGGGAACGCGTAATATGTGACTTGCCCAAGGCAATATTTTATTATGTGTAGTATATCGTTGGACAACCACTATGTCTATGTTGTTTCCTATAGGAAGTCTGTATATACTTAATAACATAATTTTTTTTTTTATCTTTGAACAGTAAAAAAAAAAAAGAGGGGAAACCAAAAACAAATAAAAAAGTAAAATAAAAAGGACTTTGCAGAACGATCTATAAAACAATTGATATGGTTTGAGTTTGATTCTTCAACTCAATTAGTAGTACTTCTAGAGTCCACTTCTACCCCATACTACGAGTGAAAGAGAAAATGTAAAGACTACCATTAAAGCAGCCCAAGCGAGACTTACTATATCCATGTGAATTATATCCCCTATCTCTATAAATATGAAGGAATTATTCCATTATTGTTCACTAATCATTATTATGTTCATTTTAACTCATTTTAAATTAATTATTATATTTTTAGATATAATATATATTTTTTAAATATCAATACAAATTTTTTATTTTCTAAATTAATTTTTTTAATTTTAAAAAAAGAATAATAAATAAATTTAATTCAACTCATCTCATCTCATCTCACCTCTAACTTCAGTCCTAATCTCTAACGTCAAACGGTACTTCATCTCTCCTCCTTTTGTATCTCCGGGAATTAAATTTAAATTCACTCCAAATTTGTTTCACTTCATTTCAATTTCATGTTCACTTTCCCGGACGTTATTTTCTCACTCTGATAAAACACTACCTACCGGCTATCCACTCCCTCACTTTGTACTGTCTCTCTCTGTCGCTGCCGCTCTCGCTCTCTCTACCCATCCCCCTCGAATCCACCATCTCACACGTTTTCTTTCATAATATTTTCTTTCACTCTTCATCTCTCGATTTTTCTCTTCTTTTGGCAGGCTATCAGTTTTTCTCAGTGGGTTTTTTTTGCCGTTATGTTTTAGTTGTTTATTGCCCTTTTTCCTACGGGTCTGAATGTTTTTCTTGGTGGGTTTATTTTTCGTTTTGTTCTTTTTTTTTTTTGGTACAGATCTGAACAAATGTTGACATATTTGACGAAAGATTTTGTTTAGATCTCAGTCATTTTAGCAAAATGTCGATCGTAACGCAGATTTAAACAGATCTTGTTGAGATTGAACTTCTAAGTGTCTTTTCTTTCTTAGGTTTATTTTGCTCGTTTTGATTTTGTAGTTTTTTTGTTATTTTTGACCTACAGATTTGAAAAGATCTCCTTTAGATCCGAGTCTTTTTATTTGTTCGTATCTTTTTATTTTGCAATGGTCTACATGATATATGGGAGCTAATGGGAGCTAACATGATTGAGATAAACTTAATTGATTGCACTTTATTTTATATGTTATTGTTTATATGATTAATAATATGTGAGATAGAGGGCAATAAATGTGATTTATTTCTATTTATCTTATATGTTAGTAATATTCCTTTTTATATAATCAGTAACATGTGAGATAGAAGGCAATAATAATGATTTATTTCTAATATAACTCATATTATTTTAAAATTAAAAATGAAACTACTACTATTATAAGAGAAAAATATAAAAAAAAAATTCTCAAGAATTTTCAAGAATTGAAATTTTATTCGTTTTATATATTTTCTTATGAATTTCATAACAACTGAAACTCATATTTATAGGCTGTGAAATTATCATACAAGTTACTAAACAAGTCACTATACAAGTCACTATACAAGATTTAAAAATAATAATGATAGGATCATTCACATAATTTTGGTGGTAGTATAGGGGGCGGCAGCTGTCCCTCTAATTGATCGTTCATTATACTCTCCCTTGAATAACCACCCATAAAGAATCTGCCTCGTTAAAACCTTGTCAAGGAAAAATCCAGTGGAAAGAAAAATCAAAAGCGAATGAAAAAGAATACAGTATTCTTATGTACCGTTAAGTACTTTAAGATTGCCTCATTAAAATCTTACAAAGGAAAACCCAGTAGGACAAAACCTTAACGAAGAAAAAATAGTACAATCAGTACAAATTTTCAAGATATTTATTTTCATTGAAAAGTGTATGATGATAGATTTTTGAGTCTTCGCATTCCAGTGTTCTGTACAATCTTCTTGAATGTCGCAGTTAGTAATGTTTTTGTGAATAAATCTGTTAGATTATCACTTGGTCATATCTGCTTGAAATATCCTCCTCTGATTTGAGTAATACAAGCAGTATTATCTTCGTTTAAAATTGTTGGGCTATCATTGATAACGAAAGATCACACGTTTATTGGATATGTTGAGTTATTGATCTCAGCCAAATACACTCTTTACTTGTTTCATGAATTGCAATAATTTCTGAGTGATTGGAAAATATGACAGATACATACAGCTCTATATCCCTAACTGATATTGTTCTCTTTGACACTTCAGGGCCTTATGAGTTTAAAATGCGTCAAATAAGGTAGAGGGAACCCCACATATAAGGCACTTGACAGACTTAGTAGAAATCTGAGATCTGCAGTAATACTTAAACTCCCCTAAGAATATGCGTCAGTTTTTCAAGTAATAAACAAACATGATTTCAGCATATATAACAAGTTAAAAATTCAAATATGATTTTTATCTAAATAATGCATTAGAGAGAACATGCTAATATTTTCATCTAAAATTTTCTGCCCTTCATTTGGCGCTATTAGGGAGAACTTGTTTATATACGGCAGAAATAGCATTAGAAACCATCCATGTATGATAAAAGCTGCAAAAGCTTGAGATATAATATTATTAATTCAACGGAAAATCAAATCCGTTTGACATTGTTGACCAACGAGATCTTAAAGAGATTTGAAAACTTCGGATTGCTATTTTAAATATAATCATTTTACCATTGGTTTACTTCAGCGAAATAAAAATCTCACGTTCTTCATAGATTCAGTTGTTGTTCATCCAGAATGATATTATGTCTGATAGAAATTCTAATGTCCCAGATTTGAACTATGAACTTTTTATACCTTAACCACTCATATTTTCTCCTGAGGCTGTAAACACCATGATAGGAGTAGAGATATATATTTCTAGTAAAACTGATCCTGAAATTGTTGCAGCATCAAGAATCCTCAGTACTCAATGTGCTGTCTCTCTTACAACCATGTCTCAGAAGCTACTGGTGAGAATGAGTGAGATTGATCATCTTAAAAATCAAATATCTGATTTGCATTAAACGCTTGCAACTAAAGATAGAAAAAATAAAAATTTAAGATAAGAAAAAAAGGAGTTGAAGAAATTTGTAGATTGATATTCTCGTGACCTGAAAACACGAGTAGAAGAGCTGGAACGAGAAATAGCTCAAATACAAAGTCAACAACAGCAACTAACGGCAGAAGTTCAACGTTTACAAGAAAATCGAGATAGCTGCAATTAATCTCACTGGCTTTTGAAATTATGCATCCAGCATATCTTGTAATTTTAACTAAGTGGGATTTGAAGAGATGATGGTTTGTCTTGTTCTTATTTCCATTTCTATAAGAAACGTTTTTAGTTTCATATAATTTGTATCAAATCTTCTTATCATATCTATAATTCATCTATATTTGTATTCTTATTCTACAAATTCTCAATGGCTCATTAATTTCCTTTCAATATTTCTCACGATCAACATATGAGATATCTTTCACCTCAGTTACAAGTTGTTCCTGTATTTTTTGCAGGTACCATATTGCAGCAAGCGAATGATCTGGCTAATAAGTCAAATCATGAAGCCGTTTATGAGCTGGTGACTCTTGGTACTCGATACTCCTCCTCTATTTTTGGATTTTCCAACCGGTTACAATCCAAAAATCGTGAGATTGAGGAGTTTAACGAGAATGTTTCCGTACTTCAACGACTCGTTCAAGAGTCTGACAGAAAAATTGCAGATTTAAAACAAGAGAATAAGGATTTAAAATTCTTACTTGCATCTTCATTTCGACTGCCTAATCCTTTAGATAAGGATGGCATGTTGTTTTATAAAGAACAAATGCATTTGAGAGATGAGGCTAGAAGTCTCAAATTTTTGTAATGTATCTAGCATTTGAATAATAATTTTTTTTTTTTCAAATGCATTTCTTGAATTTATAGCAATCTTTGTAATCTCTTCATCAACGTAAACTACAATAAGGGCAAATTCGGGTTCTGAAAAATATACACGAGCACATAGGATTATTCTGAAATCCTTCTTTTAATAGATACTCACTGATTTAATTACACCACATGCGTCCAGATTGCTTTAACCCATATAAAATTTTTTGAAATTTTATAAAGTACATACTCATAAATGTACTTGAATTAGATGCTTCAAGTATTGTATATCATGATCTAATGATCCTTATAAATATGCAGTGACCACATTTATCAACCGCATATCTAATCCTTTAGTAATATCCAAACTAATTAAAAATCTAAATGTGATTGCATTTATAACAAGAAAATATGTTTTCTTATAACTAATTTCGAGTTTCTACCTACAGAAAACCTTGTGCAATAAGTCATGCTTTATACCGCACAATTTCATTTTTCTCAATGTGTTTTCGTATAAATACCCATTTATATCCAACAGGCATTACACCTTTTAGTATTTGGACAACAGGTCCAAATATTTCTCGCTTTGCTAGCGAATTTAATTCAGTTTCAATAGCTACTTTTCATTTTGTTTAATAATTTCTACGTTGACATACTTCGACGGTTTTTAACTCACTTTTTTCATTACTTCTAGTAATATCAAGTGCCATCTTATATGAAAATATGTTGTCGATTACAATTTTATTTATATCCATAATTTCTCCAGTATTCATAAAATATATTAAAATCTCATTATGGGAAAACATTTCATGAAACACCTATTCAAAAGGTTCGTACTCTTTAGGAGTTTCCTCTTCAGGAGGTTCCATTTTCAGGAAGATTTATACTCTTCAAGAGTTTTCTCTTCAGGAGGATTATATTTTATACAGAAAGTACGGTCTTTTCAGGAGTACCGATTTCTTTTATCTTTTGCACCAATAGGTTTTCAACGCTTCAGGCGTATCTTAGACTCATCTATTGCTGTTTTAACAACTCGTCATTTAGGGATTTCAATTCTTACTTAAGTATTAATAGTAGTAATATATGATTTTACAACACTTTTAGTGTCAATAAATACATCCTATAACTGATTTGTAACACTTTACAAATAGATAATCCTTCAAATTTCTAGTTCACATTCATTTGTAAGATGATCAAATTTAGACAGGGTTTTATTATCTCAAGTAATTTCTTGTTGTGCTTCAGGCACCGACTTTTTATTATTTCAAAACATGATAAAACTTTACTATAATGTATAAAAGCTTATTATAAGTAAATCAAGTTATTGGTCATACAACAGGTACGTGACCACTGTTCAATCATATCACATCTATGACAAACATCTTCATCTTTTTATGAAAAATTATTCTGAGAGCCTTTACCTTTCTCTGAGTTGGATCACTTATGGTGATACGGTATATTTTTATCATCTTTAATGTTGTCGCGTTTGGGACCAACACTTCTATAGTTTTTCTACTACATCTATGCCCTTGATTCCTTTGAAAGGATGCACCGTTCACTTTTAGGAATAGTATAAATTCAATATCATTAATAGACGTAACTGATAATTTATTAACAAAAACTCATTATTTAGCTCAATCACTATAAGACAAAATAAAAATTCAGAATATTAGTTGAACTTTCGTTCTCGATATTGCTACTGCAGGAGCACATTCGAGGTATGAAAAATAATATATGTTTTCTTTTAAATATCATTATCAGTGACTTTCTCACTACATAATTTTTAATATTGAGCTGATTTTAAAGAGTGTAGAATATTCAATACCACTCTTAAAATCTTGCAACTTCAGGTGCAATAAGTCATAATAATCTTTTGAGAGGATTACATCTTCTAGTACTCATATCTCTCCCTTAATTCATTTCACATAGTAATATGATTTTTCACCATGAAATACACAGCACGGTCTTGCAGGGACACGTGATTTTCTTCTTTAATTGTATCTTTCAATTTCATCATATCCAAATAGATCTCATCAAAAATCCTAGATAAATAAATTTTTTCAAAAATGTCAATAGTAATAAATCTCAATATTTGACATTATATATATATAAATTATAAAAATAAATATGTGGATTTAACAAATATATTAACATAATCATGAGAATAAAAATAGAATTTTATCAAATAATATTCAACAATATTACCTTTAATAATTATCTCGAGGACTGCAAATAATATATTGAAAAATTTACAGATGAATAAGATTACCAGCTTCAAAATTAGTAGAACCGTCGTGCTGATAACGTGTTATAAAATTAAAAAAAAAAACGATTATTACTACAAGAGAGAAATATAAAAAAATTTATCAAAAACTCTTCAAAACTGAAATTTTCTTCGTTTTATATATTTTCTTATGAATTTTATAACAACTGAAATTCTTATTTATGGGCCTTGAAGTTACTATGCAAGTTACTATACAAGATTTAAAAATAATAATAGTAGAGTCATTTACAAAATTTTGATGATGAGATAGGAGACGATAACTGTTCTTTCAATTGATCGTTCGTTACACGTGATTTTTTTTTTTTTAATAATGTGCAGCAGCTGATAAAGAAAAAAAAATGTTGTGTCTGGTGTACGGTGTGTTGACTGATGCCAACCACGCCTTTTTTTGAATTTTTTTATTATTGTGTTTACAGTTTACACCAATGGCCTACTCTAGTTTTGTGTGGTTGATGCTGCTTTACGCTTTAGTGGCTGGTTCGACTTTTGCTCAAGCTGTGGTGCTGCGCCCAGCTTCTGTATATTCTGTCGTTAGCTGAAACTTTGTTGCGGTAGGAATTGTGAAAGTCTAAAGCCCAGTCAATTTGTGGTGCCAAAAGCAAAAACCAAAAGGTAAATGACAGGGGGCCCTCTGGCCTCTTGTGATGAACTTCTGTCGTTTATTAAAGTTTTAAGCTGCGGCTCATGAAGTTCCCCTTCAAACGAGCGGCCGAGGTCCCTCAAAATATAAAGCTGTGATAAAGTGATAAAAACAGGGAAAACGGGAAAAAATGCGTACCAGGTGTTACTGTTCATCCAACTAGACACTTTTAGTATAAGAGATATATTAAATAATTTAAAATCTTATTATATTAATTATTGTAAAAAAATAAATTGATAAATTCGATTTGTGTTTACATATCACTGTATAAATAGCATAACTCTAAGCCCCGTATATTTCTTTAATAATATTAAATAAATATTATTAAAAAATATGTTTTAATATTATTCTTATTTTTTATATTTGAAAAAATTAGATTATTATTTTATTTTATGTAAAAATTGAAAATAATTATAATAATTAGATGATAGGAAATAAAATAAGAATGTTTGTAAAAATAAGCAATACTTTACTTTAAGGAAAATGTTGAATACAAACGCTCAACGTAAGCACTAGAGAGTCGAGACTGTCAACGTGGAAAAATGAAAACGTTGTGTTTTCATAACACCAAAATGATAGAGTAATACGAAGTCCTCCCCCACTGTTGCCTTCTCCCTTTCGTCTTCCCATATAGTAATACGAAATCCTTCGCAAGTTTGTCTTTCCATCTTCTTCTACCGTGTGAGCAAGCTTTGCTTTTCCAATTTGTGTTCTCCTTCGTATTCCTGATCTATGATTTCATCACCCTCTGTGGTTTGCTTCTCAATTTTCATTTTTATCTTCCCCTAAATTCTTTTTCGTTTATCCCTTTTTTTCTAATTAACATAGGGACTGATTGTAGCAATTCATAGAAACTCAAATTCTAGGTTTTGATTCCGAAATCAATCGAAAATTTTGGAGACTTAGTTAGAAATAGTGTAGAAGGTGGCAGGGAAGGGATTTGAACTCTAAGCTTTATACGAAATATCACATTTCCACTGCTGGGTTTAAGAGAATTTTTTTCAACACTTCCATCAAGCAGAGTATCTATAAGAGCAAGGCCAATGCCTTTCGAGTCCTTTGTCCCTCATGAGTGTTTGGTTTCTGAGAAAGATTTTGCAGATATGGGTTGGTTCTTGTCATATGTGAATGGGTTTCTGTCAAGAATTGAGGTTGGACTCCTCATTTTTCAAGAAGCTTCTACGTGATTGCTAGGTTATCACGGTCCTCACTTTTTCTTAGGTTCGACCTATAACTTGAACTTTCCAACTCAAATCTAACCAAAAATTCAAATTTTTTTTATTTCAAAAACATGGTTCCAACAATGTGTCCAACTTCTCAAAGCGAATATTTTTCCAAGTAGAATCAAAACGTGCATTGCTTCAACACTCTTGTGCTACTTTCCTCTCTCCATCACAACCACATTCAATCTTTTTGTCTTTTCTCCTAGGGGGAAAAGAAATTTAATTATTTAGATAATGATGATGGTGATGAGAGTATAAAACTTCGGATGCTATGAAATAGGCAACGTTGAGTCAGTGGCACTAGAAGGGAGTGAAAATCTCTCCTATAATAGTGTAGCAAAATGAAATCCAGGGCATCAATGGTGTTTACAAGGGATCTAGTCAAGGGAGTCTACTCGACCAAAGAAAAATGTTACGAGTCTTGTTTGTTTTTGGGTGGGAGACGGTTGACAGCTGTGATTTGCAGGCATTAAAGATTGCTTGATGGTCATCAGTCTGGATCTATTTCTCTGCCATGAAAGATCTGCAGTCACCTAATCCATTTGTTGAAGCTCAAAGAGAGAGAAGGAGAATGTTGGTTGCAGAGCTGTAGAAATGAAAATAAAATGCATGTGGGTTTGCGAATTGGAGGAGGGAGAGAAAAGATCATTTGCTTGGGTATTGAGATTTGCAAACGGAATGAGGGAGAGGGGACATTAGTTGGGAAATGAAAGTTGCTATTTTTCTCCACGTTAGATGCCATTTGCACGGCGACTCCCACTAACGACTGTACGCAGCAATCACCGGGGTCGGACCGGCTACCCTTAGTGTAAAGAACAACTTTCATAAGAATATAATTAAAAAACTTTAAAAAAGATAATAAAAATACAATAAAAAAATAAAAAAAGAAAATACAATAAAAAACACAATAAAAAAATAAAATGAAAATGATTTGGTAGAAAGACGTTCGACTTCGGCAATCCACCCCCAGAATATTCCTTAAAATATAATAAAAAACTTTCCAGCCCCCGCCACCGCCGGCAACCGTGGGGGACACCACCCATGCCATCAGGATCGTCTCCCTTTGGCTATCTCACCCCAGCAACGGCGACCCCCCGCGACCTCTCATCTTCTCTCGGAAGTCTTAAACTCGAAATGAGCTCGTCAACAGTTGTCAATTGCGACGAGGGCTGCTTTTAGTAGGGGGTTGGTCTGACCGACCCCCAGAATATTCCTTAAAAAATATATATTGAAAATAAAATTCTTATGTAGGCCCTAAGTTCGGGAATCCATTTTGAAAGTGAGGGATCAATGCACTAAACTATACAAATAAGGATAACAATAGGCCTATTAATTTATAAATTTATAAATTTTATTTATTTAATAATTAAAAAAGTGATTTTTGGTGAAGTTGTATCGTTTTTTTATTTTGTTCTTAATAATTAAAGATGTTAAAAAATTATATAAAAAAAAAATGTACCATATATTAGTAAAATGGTGTTAGGATAATAATAAGAGTATTTACGTTTGGATTTCCAAAATTTATTCTCACTTTTTGTTTGTTTGTTTTTTTTTTTTTAATTTTACTCAAATTTTAAAAACTCTTACATTTGTCTCTGTATTTTTTTTATCTATTAAAATAATATTGTTCTATTCTTTTTTTAATATTTTATTTTACATCAAAATATTATTTTTAATAAAATAAAATAAATAAATAGATAGTAATGATATAGGGATTAATAATGATCATTTAAATACGAGGAGTCATTATTATCTTCTCAAATCTTCTTTCATTTTGAAGGATTGAATATGAGAATATTCTGAACTTAAATTCGAAAATATCCCTTATCATTAGAATATCTGGCACATTTGATATACCTAATAGGGGTGCTCTATAAGCCTATCATAATTCTCGAGATAATAGGATAGAAGTGTAGAATGAATTCTACATATATAGAATCAAATGTGAGATAAAGCATGAAAGGAGAGACAAGAGTAAAGTTTGCAAGTTTATTTGGCAAGGTGTGCTATATTGATGTCCCATATATTTTTTTTGAAAGGAATCGATACTCGATTCATTAATAACAGACATTACAAATGAATTCGAGACATACATTACAAGTTAACTCGACGATCTGTAACTCTTAGTATACTAAAAATGTCTGACATTTTCTAACCCTAACTGCCAAACCCTCCAAAAAAAATTCTAAGAGACCGTCCCAATTCTATTTTTAGACAGAGTGACAACCAACCAAAGACCAAACTCCACTTCTGTATTAAGACGAACTAGGGGACAAACTCTAAGGACCATAAGCCTAGAGACTAATATTTTTTGGTTTTTATTTAAACTAATACACTAGAATTAAAACTAAAATTGAAAAAATCAGATCTAATGATTCGTTTTCGACCTTAGAGGAATATAAAATGCAGAAAAACAAACAAAATAGGGGACCGTTGCGGATAGCAGCGCGTGAAGACCATGCGCCGCCTTTGGAGAGTTGCGGAACGACCAGCTGATGAAAGCTGAAGACCTGGACCCAAAAGGCCCCATGCGTGGCTGTGAAGGACCCCTCCAAAAGTGGTGCATGGAGAGTAAATGTCTACTAGGAATGGCGCGTGTGAAACACGCATCGCTTTAATCAGCTTGAATCCGCCGCAGCAGGTATATCGACGCTTAGAAGGATCATAGCAAGGTGCTTGTGAGAATCAACACGCCGGAAACTCTCATATCTGACGACCTTCGAAAGCTAACCCCTCCCAAGACGTGGTCCCTGCAAAAACAAAAACAAAAAACGCAACCAAGAAAAGAAGAGAGGAGATGGAGAAAGGGAAGGAGAGGGAGAGATAAAGGGGGGTGGAGGCGAAGCCACCCCGAGGGGGCTTCAATGAGGTTGTGAGACCTAGGATTTTCTCGAAAGAGAAAATGCAAAGAGCGCTGGGATTGGCGAGGCGTGCTACATTGCTGCCCCATATTGACAGTTGAAATGTAACACTTAGTTAATTGTTTTTTTTTTTTTTTTTTATCATAATTTTTTATTATTTTAAATATTTTTTAAAAATATAAAAAATATCAATATGTTAATATATATTTTCTTAATTATTAAGTAAAAAATAAAAAAAATAAAAATATATAAGATGTCTAAAATAAATATCGGATTCTTCAAGTGTGACCAAGGAAAGTGGCGGCTTATGGACGATCGTGAAAGAGTTGGTGCCGCCCAAACCAAATTTTAATTTAATAAAGTAATACTAAATATAAACTTAGCCATATAGAGTAATTTTATGGGCCCAGTAGTTGGGTTTCTTTTTTCGGTTCCCATGAGTTTTTTTTTCAATTAGTAAAGAAATAAAAAAAATCAGATATATTTTTGTTTCTACACCTTCTTTTATCGTTTTTATAATAAAAAAATAAATTATAAAAAAGTATAAAATAAATTATGCCTATGAGAGTGTAAATGAACTCCAACCATGAAATCCCATATCATTGTTCTAGCTATATAAATTTCGTATATTATTTTGAAATATGATTAGAAAATCAAAATTTTAAAATAAATTTTAATTTTCTTTAAAGATTTGCAGGAGACTTATGGGCCTTTGGCACATACAAATTTTCTTGTTTTCTAAAATCTTTAATATCTTAGCATTTATAGCCACACAAATTTTGTTGAGAATTGAGGCAGAAATCCTGATTCTGCCACGTAATAGAGAAGTAGATGGTGTAGAGCCAAATTTATTCGAGATCTAAATTGATTAATCTGTTTAGATCTCGAATAAATTTGTTTAGATCAAGTTATTTTTTAGTCGACTGAATGTGTCATTTATGAAATGTCTTTTATTTAAGGTATGACGCCTAAAAGATAACTTGATAGTCTTTTTAATAATGAAAAAATCAAGGATAAATATAGTTTTTTTATTTTTTATTTTTAAAAGGAATAATGTTACTCTTGATCACGTAGAAAAACAAATAAATAAAAAATCAAATTAATATTTTTTTTAGTTTTGTTATAGACAATTACTTTTACTTAGTTTTTGTATATTTTACTAATTTGTCAAAACGAGTTTTTATATTAAAGAAAATAATATAATTAATATATATCAATAAAATATATAAAAATAACTGTACATAAAATTTTGAATATATTGTTTTGTACAATTAAAACTTCTTATAATAATCATCGTCGAATATGACACGGGAGAGAGATCATAAAGGTTTTGAGTAACCAGACCCAATAAATTTAGGCTTGATTTATTTTCGTAAATGAGATAAGATGAGATTTTTTGATATATATTTGTCTTTGAATAATATTGAAATATGTTGAAATAAGATGAGTTAAGATCTCAAATCACAAGTAGAAGTGCAAAAAATAAAAAAAAGTGCTGAGATTGGAATTGGGAAAGAGAGAAAATTAGTATCAATATGCTCTAAGTTAAGTAATGTTTTTTTAGCTTGTCCTATTATCATGTTTATAGAATAGTGAATATTTTTAAATTGAAACGTACACTAATAAGATCTGTTGAGATCGATTGAGATGAAAAATTTAGATTTAACCTTTATTTAGATTGAGAAATGTGATGAATTGAGATGAAATTGATTAATTTATTATTATTATTATTAGTTTGAAATTTGAAAAACTCGAATTAAAATTTAAAAAATGTGAATTAAAATTTATATTTTGTATAAAAAATTAAAAAAATATAATAATAAAATAGAGATAAATTTAACTCACTCTCCAATCTAAACAAAATCTCAAAATAAATATTTGTTTCCAAAGACAAATCTCACCATGCAAAAATTGTTGCTTATTTTCAAAATTTTTGGCCTTGCCTTCGAAAACAACCAGCCCTTAAAAATACAGCGTTTCTGGACCCCACGTGCAACGGCTGACACCTCCACATGCTTACAACGCGCATAATCTTTAACTTGGAGCCAATCAGAGAGTTGTTGCCGTTGGGACGCGTTTTGACTTTTGATTCTTTATTTTCTATTTTGGAATTTCTAGGGTCCACGTTAAAAGTAGCCTGTTGTCTTCGGTAGTGGTGGACGACATCGCTTATCTCATCAGGATCGATAGACTTCGACGAGTTTATTCCTTCAATGGCGAGCTCGACGACCTCCAATATACTCCACGAAAACTTAAATTCAAAATGAATCCGATAGTCCACCAGAAGCGACGAGCTGCAGCCAAAATCAAATATTCTTTAAAATTTATTTATATTTTATATTTTATTGTATTTTTTATTATATTTTAATGTTTTTTATTATATTATATTTATTTTATCATATTTTATTTTATTTTAATATATTTTTTATTAAAAAACAGTCCAACTATAATTAAATTGCTTTTAACACTGAAAAAAAATCGACCAACCCCAACGTCTCTCTTCTTTTTTTGTTAGACAATATTCAACTGCTCCACTCCTCCAAAGTTGAGTAAAATGGACCACTAGTTGCTCGTAAGCTTCTCGCGTAGCCGAGATCTCACCACGGGACTCCGGTTAAGGCCCCGTTTGTTTAACAAAGTGGGTTCAACTCATCTCATCTCATTTCGTACTTTCAACTCATTTCAATCACTCATTTTAAATTTCAATTCATGTCAGCCACTTATTTTATTATTATTTATAACTTATCTCACCTCATCTCTAAATTCAAGCGAGTAAAACTACTCTCCCATTTTTATCCACCACCCTATCATAATCTCTGAATTCCTCTCCTCTGTTTTACCTACACAGTACCAACATAAATTATTTTGAAATTAGATTTTGTAGTCTTGCTTTGATCCACTTTGGTCAATTCTTCTTTTTCCTGTTATGCTTTTCGCACTAACTACGACCCACCCCCAATACGCAAGACGCTTTGATTTGAATTAAGTTCGAAGTTATCTCGGAATACTTTTCTATTATCCAACATTGACGCGATTCCTTATTCGTCCTTAAGCTTCCTTTTGAATTCAATCCCCGTGCTTCAATAAGGCAAAGGCTAGAGTTATAGGAGTATTCTTGCTTTTGCTGAAGTGGGAGGTTCCTCGATGGAGAGCTACCTGAACGATAACTTTGGGGATGTGAAGGCCAAGAACTCATCCGACGAGGCGCTTCAGAGATGGAGGAGCCTCTGCTGGCTAGTCAAAAACCCTAAACGGAGATTCCGATTCACTGCTAATCTCTCCAAGCGCTTCGAGGCTGAGGCTATCCGTCGCTCCAATCAGGTCCCAATCCCAGCTATTTTAAATTTCGGTGCATTTTGTTCTTTTCAAAATTGTTGCTAACATAATGAATCGCCATGTATTCTGCACTTAAATCACGGTTATTTGGCAACAAAGTCAGAGGAAGATGTGGAATAAATGGATTCAATTTTCGTGGTCTAGTTGATTGTACTCGGTTTTTTAAGTTTGAAGTAGTTCTTGGTTTTTTAATTTTGAAGTAGTTGTGCATAACAAACATTTGGAATTTCTATTTCTGAAATCTAAGATTTAATTTGAATTTTTGTAATAATAAACAAATGGAAAATAACCTCCACCTTATTTTGGTTTGAGCTTCGTTTAGTCGAGACTCGGGACCCCATTGGTTTGATCTTCTGCCCGCTTAAAGCTTTACATTCATTGGTTTGTCTTCGTCCAAAATATAACATTTCATTCATCGTGGAAAGCTAGGTAGATCTTTAGTACAGTTTCAGATTTAATGGAACTCTCTCTAGCCAATCGAGTAAGGCTGAGCAAAAATTCAAAAATCCAACTCCAAATCCTACTTCGCTCTGGCTCCGACAAATTTGAGTCAGAGTCGGAGTTTTTTTTAATTTTTTCAGTTGGAGTTGGAGGTATTGCTGGACTGAGTTCGGCTCTGATCTGATTTTATTCTGACTATGCTTTGACTCCGACTCTGATATTATATATATGTTATAGAAATTTGCATTTATCATATATACTAGTATAATTATGTAGTTATATAACTAAAACTTATATAGTCCAATAATATACTAGTATGACCTAATTATTATAAAATAATATACTTATACAAAAAAAAAGACTAATAATAGTTTTGTATATCAAACTCCATAGTATTTTTTTTTATAAGAAAATAAAAATGCCAAATGTTGCACCGGTCGGGACTCGAACCCGCATGGGAAGGATGGAAGGAAACCAGCGTGACTGCTGGACCAAGCCCAACACATATATCAAACTCCATGGTATTACAACCATAATAATCAAGTATATAAATAAGTTAGACATTAGTATTGAAATAAGTATAGTATAATAAGTTAATAACACATTATTTTAATTTACTAATGTATAATAAGTAGAAATAAGTCTAGCGTAAAAATAAGCTATAAATAAATTACACACTAGTATAATATAATAACATGTAATACTATAGTATAGAAATACGTCTAATTTAATAAGTTAATAATATATAATACTTTTTTTTTTGATAAGTAGTTAATAATATATAATACTGCAGCATTATAACATGTAATTAGACACTAAAAATAATCTGTAATATTGTAAGATGATAACATGTAATTAGAACTATAGTACTTTAATAAGTCTAGTATAAAAAGAAGTTAGATATTAGTATAAAAGTAAATCAGCAGTGAGTGATTTAGATTTAGCTTTTGATTTTTGGAAAAATTAAAATTTAAAAGCCCACTTTTTTTTTTTTTTTTTAAATGGGCTAAATATGAAGCTAAGAAATAAAAAAAGATGAAAAAGCCAAATCTGACTCCGTTCAGACAAGTCAGAGTTGGATCGAAGTCTACACAAGTCGAAGTCGGAGTTCAGATTTGAACTCCGACAAAGTCGAAATCAGAGTCAGATTTGGGGAATCCTACTCCAACTAAGTTGGTGCTCACCCTTACAATCGAGAACTAAAAGTAAAAAGCACATGGGAACATTTCTTTTGTTATTCTCTGCATAGAAGTTATTTAATACTAAGTAGATGAGTTGGCTCAAGTGGTAAAGGCCTTGGGTTTAGGGGTTTGCTCCCCCTAGGTCTAAGGTTCAAAATCCTTTTGGGTGTAAACAATCTTTAAGGGCCATCGGACGGAGATTTTCTCCTTAAATTAACTGATGTGCCCTTGCGAAAAACTTCTTATTGAGGGCCTGTGCATCACTGGCATTAGTCGGGACATTGTTCCGAACACACAGTGCCAATAAAGAAAAAAGATAATAAAAATTTTGTTAACAAGGACATATATTGGAAAGATATTGAAGTATACAATTCTCTATCACATGTCCTTTTCTCCATCTCTCTCTTCTTCTTTTCCCCCCATCTTTTTCACAATTCCTACTCCATGAACCTCTCATCGCTTTCTCCTTCCCTCTCACTCTGGCTATATTATCAATCTAAAAAGATAGATTAATAAATCCCGAATACAAAAATTTGATTAGTAAATTTGAAGGGCATCATGCTAGGCCGAGTCTCAAAGATTCCTTGCAAGTCCCAGATGGGTCAATCACAAGATCAAGAGTTAAGAAAATTAAGGAAGCAATGCAAGAATTGGTACAATCTACTTGGGTTGAGTTTGCAAATTCATCGAACAAAATCCTAACATTCAAGATGAGTTTGAAAGAAGAAGAACCAGCTTGAACCCATGAGATACAAGCTATAGAGGGGGATGACATAGTCTAGTGACTAAGTGAAGATTATTATTTCAATAAGCATAGGCGTGTGAGCCTATTTTTATATTTTTATGGTTGTAGGCATTTTGACTTATTTAATTCATTAATTGAACCTTTTTTATTAATTATAGGAGTGTGGTTTAGGAATGTTGGACTTAAAAGTGTTCAACCTATGTCTTCAAGTGATGTAGGCCTTATTAGGCCCTAGGGTTTCATTAGGGGCTATAAAACACACGCTTCTTTATTTTTCAAGCAATTATGAACGTGAATAGTATTTGTTCCGAAGAGAATTCTTGTTTTCTCTACTTGTTCTTCAATGAACTAAAAACTTATCAAAGAAAAACTTTTGTGGCATTCTCTCTGCAATCTAAGTTCTTGAAACAAGTTTTCAACACGTCTAAATCATCTTGACTTGATTATTGACTTTTTTGGATGGATTTCAATTTGTTCGTGGGTTCAAAGGATTTTCAATCCCACGGGTTCACATCAAAATTTGCATCTTAAAAGGAAAAAGAGAATTTTTGGTGTTTAATAATAAAAACTTATGTTTGACTTCTTTATGTTTGGTCTTTGTTTAAACTAAGCTGTGGGTCACTAAGTTAAGGTGTTCTAATTCTCATTAGCAAGTGCTCTGTAGGTTGGGCCTGAGGAAACAATACAACTGTGAGAAATCAACGTGTTATATCATTCATGATCTGTGCAATAGTAAATTACAATTAGCATACTTCCATTGATGCAAACAAAGTTGATGCTCAATTGTGCCTGCTGTGGAATTTGAATGTAAGCAGGTGTGACATTCCAGACCTCATTGGCTGTACTTAGCACCCTTTTAGCAAGTACGTGCTATGGAACTTTTCCAAACGGGACATGAGTATATGCCACTAATTTTAATATCGGTTGCTTAGACTCCAAACTTTGCTGTAGTAAGGATCTGTAAAAAATAATCTATGAGCTTTGACGATTGACATGCTTCCGGACTTATATTCTTTAATAATCTTACCTGGATAGGAGCTTGCCTGCACTTTCTTGAAAATCTTCATGTGGATCTATCAATTTTGTAAAAAAATTTTTCTGGATTGAATGTTGGTGGTTTACAAATTGGAAGTTTTGAGGAATGCACTGAGAGAGAAGTGGATTTGGTTAGACAATGTGTGGTGGGGGTTATACAATGGCTTTTAAACTATAGTTATAAATTTTAAATTGTGTTCAAATTTAGAAATAAAGAATGTCCTGAAAGTTGGACATTTGTTGTGTCCTGCTCAACTGAGAATTTCCTTGCATATTCTTGATTTTCTGATGTCTCTCTATCTTTCTTTTTTCCCTCCCTCTTTCTTTCATGTTGAACATTATAGGAAAAGTTTAGAGTTGCAGTTTTGGTTTCACAAGCTGCACTTCAATTTATCAATGGTAAGTATCTTAATCTTCTCAAATTAAACTTTTGTAATGGTATGATTATACTTCATTGTGTTGACTAGAACTTCAATACCTGTAGGTCTAACTCTTTCCAGTGAATACACTGTGCCGGAGGAAGTCAAAACAGCAGGCTTTGAAATATGTGCTGATGAGTTAGCATCCATCTCTGAAGGCCGTGATGTGAAGAAACTGAAAATACATAATGGGGTTGAGGGTATTGCAAATAAGCTTGCATCATCATATGACATTGGCATTCCAACTTCTGAGCACTTGCTGAATCAGAGAAAAGAGATTTATGGAATTAATAAATTTAATGAAAGCCCAGTGCGAGGGTTTTGGGTCTTTGTGTGGGAAGCCCTTCAAGATATGACTCTTATGATACTTGCTGTTTGTGCTTTTGTCTCTCTTCTTGTTGGCATTACTCTGGAAGGATGGCCAAAGGGTGCTCATGATGGCCTTGGAATTGTCGCCAGCATTTTGCTGGTTGTACTGGTCACTGCTATTAGTGACTACAAACAGTCTCTTCAGTTCAAGGACTTGGACAGGGAGAAAAAAAAAATTACAGTTCAGGTCACGAGAGGTGGACTTAGACAAAAGATATCTATATATGATCTTCTTCCTGGTGACATTGTTCATCTTGCCATTGGAGATCAGGTTCCGGCAGATGGACTTTTTGTTTCTGGGTTCTCAGTATTGATAAATGAATCCAGTTTAACAGGAGAGAGTGAACCAGTTAACGTCAATTCTGATAATCCTTTTCTCCTATCAGGAGCCAAAGTTCAGGATGGATCATGCAAGATGCTGGTAACAACTGTTGGAATGAGAACCCAGTGGGGTAAACTGATGGAGACCCTTAGTGAGGGAGGAGATGATGAGACCCCATTGCAGGTCAAACTTAATGGTGTGGCAACCATTATTGGTAAAATAGGCCTATTTTTTTCTGTTGTTACTTTTTCTGTCATGATACAAGGCCTGCTCAGCCGCAAACTACATGAAGGGTCCCACTGGGTCTGGTCTGGAGATGATATGATGGAAATCTTGGAATCATTTGCTATTGCTGTTACAATAGTCGTTGTTGCTGTTCCTGAAGGACTGCCTTTGGCTGTGACACTAAGCCTTGCTTTTGCCATGAAGAAGATGATGAAAGATAAGGCACTTGTCCGTCATTTGGCTGCTTGTGAGACAATGGGGTCTGCCACAACTATCTGTAGTGACAAGACTGGGACTCTAACTACTAACCATATGACTGTTGTGAAAGGTTGTATCTGTGGGAAAATCAATGACGTAGGAAGCTCTAAGGAGACTTCTAGTATAGGCTCTGAAATTCCGAGTTCTGCCTTGAGTATTCTTCTCCAATCAATATTTACCAACACTGGAGGAGAAATTGTCAAAAACAAAGACGAGAAAGTTGAGATACTGGGATCACCAACTGACACTGCTCTCTTGGAGTTTGGGCTGTTGCTTGGTGGGAATTTTCAATCAGAAAGACAAGCACTGAACATTGTGAAAGTCGAGCCCTTCAATTCCATTAAGAAGCGAATGGGAGTAGTTCTAGAGCTTCCCAATGGTTGTTTCCGCGTGCACAGTAAAGGTGCTTCTGAAATAGTATTAGCTACATGTGACAAAGTCATGGACTCCAACGGTGAAATTGTTCCACTGAATGAGACATCAATTAATCATTTGAAGGATACAATTGACCAATTTGCCAGTGAAGCTCTTCGAACTTTATGCCTTGCGTATATGGAAATTGGAAACAATTTTTCTGCTGAAAGTCCTATACCCACAAAAGGGTACACATGCATAGGAATTGTTGGAATTAAAGATCCAGTTCGCCCTGGTGTCAGGGAATCTGTTGCAATTTGTAGGGCAGCTGGCATAACCGTTCGGATGGTTACTGGAGACAACATAAACACTGCAAAGGCAATAGCTCGCGAATGTGGAATTTTGACCAGCGAGGGAATAGCAATTGAAGGCCCAGAATTCCGTGAGAAAAGTGAGGAGGAATTGCTCGAAATTATTCCAAAACTTCAGGTGATTTACGTGCTTAATGACATTATTTGGAAGAGGATTGCTACATAAACAAACAAATAATAAAAAAATAATCCTATAAACTGACTTGGTTTTATCTGATCCGTTAGATCTACTCTATAATAAAAGTAATTTTATAATCTGATAGATCACATCTAGTCACATTAGTTTGTGGGATTGTCTTTGTGGAATCACTTTGTAACTAGAGTATTTTCCTATTTGGAATGGAAGTTGTGAGACGAATTCAGTATTGGTGGAAAACCCAAGCCCGTACTTAAGAATAAATGCCTCCTGGCACAAAGCACAAGTGCACGCTTGATAAAAGTAAAGCGTACGTTTAAGAAAAGAAATTTTTTGATTGAAGAAATTTAATATAAAAATTCTTATAAAATACAATTAAAAATGGTAAGATATTCACATATTTAGCCCCTCAACTCAATTCTGTATTGCATCATGCAACACAACATTACATAAAATTTAAACATAGCATTTTAATTATTCTTTTGTGCATTATGATATTTACATGACAAGGATATTTGATAGCCTTAATTAAATTAAATTACATGTCGAATCAAAATATTATCAGAAGCCACTGAATGACCAAGCAATTCAGCCATAATTGTTTGTATTGACTTCTATACTGGCATAAGCAATACAATGAACTCCTAGATTATATATCATCCTCATCATTAAGCATCGTTATTTTCCTCATAATCTATAACCCTCACCATCTTCTCAATTTCCTTATCTACTCCATCTAAGTTAATGTTTTACATTGATGCAAATTGCATGGTGTCTGAACAATGAATAATTTGACGCTGAATTTCCATGGACTCCATTGTTGAATTGATTTCTAAAGAAAATATGACATCTATATCGAACTCACAATGACCCATCCCAGAGGTGCCTAAGGAATGCTGCATTCCTTGACTATCCTCAAATTCTCTTCCCTGGAAGTACTGCCCAGTCTTAATTTAGAAATGGTATGTAACTGCAAGGATTGGACTAAAGCAATGGGTATGGCAAATTAGGATAATTCTGGGCGACTTGAATCCAATGAGTCATTTAAAATCATTGGCAGTCATCGAAATGTAAATTATATGCTAGATAGAACTTTTTTGTGAGAAGAAGTTGCTGGTAAAGAAGATCTATCATTTCTTCATGTGCAGGTCATGGCTCGATCTTTACCCCTGGATAAGCATACCCTTGTGAAACAGTTACGAACCACTTTTCAAGAAGTTGTTGCAGTGACTGGTGATGGTACGAATGATGCTCCAGCGCTTCATGAAGCAGACATTGGACTAGCAATGGGCATTGCTGGAACTGAGGTGTTACCTAGATGCTGTTCCTTTCTTGCCATGTTAATCTTAGCAAATATAACTGTGATGCAAGCCCCAACTTCAAAAAGTTATATTCTACTTCTTTGGTTTTAACCAAGATATATTTATTTAAATTCTCAACCCCTTTAAATTAACTGTTTTTCATTTCATTCTTGCCTGCTAATACAAGTGCACCAATGCTTAAGGGAAATTTAGATGGAACTGTCTGTGTGTCATTGGAATCATATTTAGACATGAATTTTCTCTAGTTAAAAGAAAGAGGGGGGAGGGGGGGAGGGGGGGATTTTGAAGCTGTTGGGGAATCACTAGGGGATGCTTGGGAAATGAAATGAGTTGAGTTGAAAATTTTGTAAATAGTAGTAAGATAGTTTGTAAATAATAGTGAGATAGTTTGAGTTAAAGTTTTATGGAATTTTGAAAAATGAGATAAAAAGTTTAATATAAGATATTATAAATTTAAAAATATTGTTAAAATATAGTTTTTTAATTTAATTTTTGTTTTAGGATTAGAAAAAGTTGAATTATTTTTATTTTTTGTTTAAAAGTTTGGAAAAAATTATAATGAGACACTCACATAGGCAAAACAATGCCATTGAGACACTCATGTCAGGTAACAAAGTCCTGGCTTCTCCTCTTGATTTAGAAAATCATATTGTGAATTTTTATGAGAACCTTCTCACGGAGTCAACTTCTTGAAGGCCAAAGCTCGATGGTTTGTCTTTTGAGTCTGTTGACATTCCAAGTGCAAGTTGGCTGGAACGACCTTTCGAAGAAGATGAGGTTCACAAGGTCATTAGTTGCATGGCTAAAGACAAAGCACCCGGGCCAGATGGTTTTTCCATGGGTTTTTTTAACACTGTTGGGAGGTGGTGAAAACTGATGTTATGCAAGTGTTTATGGAATTTCATACCTTCAAGAAGTTTGAAAAAAGCCTCAATGCAACTTTCATGGCACTTATACCGAAAAAACAGGGCGCAATGGAGATTGAGGACTTCCGCCCTATAAGCTTGGTAAGTGGGATGTATAAGATTATCTCAAAGGTGCTCGCTAATCGTTTAAGCTTGGTTATGGGGTAGATTATCTGAAAACCGCAGAACGCATTTGTTTGGGGGAGACAAATACTTGATTCAGTGCTTATTGCCAATGAATGTGTGGAGCATAGGCTAAAGGAGGGTACACCGAGTATTCTTTGCAAGCTCGATATGGAGAAAGCTTATGATCATGTAAACTGAGATTTCATTTTCTACATGCTTGGGAGATGTGGTTTTGGAGATAGGTCGATCTCATGGATTCGACACTGTGTCACCACAACCCGTTTCTCAGTGTTAATTAATGGCACCCTAGCAGGTTTCTCAACAGTTCTTGTGGGTTGCGACAAGGGGATCCACTATCACCTTTTCTTTTTGTCATTGTGATGGAGGCGCTTGGTCAAATGTTGAAGGCAGTTGTGGAGGGAGGCCTCCTAACTGGATTTTCAGTGGGCAACAGGGTTAATGGTTCCATTATGATCTCGCATCTTCTCTTTGCAGATGACATTGTTTTATTTTGCGAAGCGGACCATGGCCAAATCCAAGTCTTACGTGCCCTATTTCAAGCCGTTTCGGGTCTCAAGATCAACCTTGATAAATGTGAGATGGTGGCGGTGGGGGTGGTGCCGCACATTGATAGCCTTGCAGCTCTTTTGGAATGCAAAATGGCTTCTCTACCTATGAAATATTTTGGGACTTCCATTAGGCGCCTCTTTCAAAGCTAGAGCAATTTGGGACGGGGTCGTTGAGAAGGTAAAGAAGAGGTTGGCGGCGTGGAAACGATTGTATCTATCGAAGGGGGGGCGGGTCACCTTGATTAAGAGCACTTTATCAAACCTTCCGACTTATTTTCTATCTTTATTCCCTTTGCCAGCGGGGGTGGCAAATAGAATAGAGAAACTCTTTCGGTTATTCTTATGGGGCGGCTTGGGGGAGGAAACTAAATTTCACATTGTAAATTGGAATAAAGTTTGCTCACCAATTTCCAGTGGTGGTTTGGGGGTGCATAGTTTGAAGACTTTCAACAAAGCGCTACTAGGAAAATGGTTATGGAGATACCATAAGGAGGGGGAGGCATTATGGAAGGAAATTGTTAATTCTAGACATGGAGGCGCACGGGGGGGCTGGTGCTCCAATGTGGTAAGGGGGAGACATGGTATGGGCTTATGGAAGTATATTAAGGGGGGCTGGCAGTGCTTTGTCAACCATATCCGCTTTGAGATTGGAGAAGGTACCAGGGTTAGATTCTGGAAAGATGTTTGGCGTGGAGTCAGTTCTTTGGAGCAAGCTTTTCCAGCACTTGACAATATAGCGGCTAACAAGGAGGCCTCAGTTGCGGACATGTTGTCTCTTGTGCATGACACCCCTCAGTGGAACATCCTTTTTACTAGGGATAATCACGACTGGGAGTTGTCACTCATTTCAGATTTTTTCAGTTTGCTTCATTCCACAGGCAGTAGAACAATGCAGGGGGACAAGCTCCAGTGGCGGTCCATAGCAAGCAAGAAATTCTCAGTAAAGTCTTATTACGCAATCTTGGCCTCTCAAGGACAAGTAGCTTTTCTGTGGAAAAATATTTGGCGATCCGGTGCACCCTCCAAAGTGGCTTTTTTTGTGTGAATTGCAACTCTTGGAAAAATTTTAACCACAAACAACTTGAGGAAGAGAGGTTTTATTGTGATGGATTTGTGTTGTTTATGTAAAGATCACGGTGAATCAATGGACCACCTATTGTTGCATTGTGAGGTGACGCGGTCTTTGTGGAATGCGGTTTTCAGTCGAGTGCATGTTGCATGGGTTATGCCGGCTAAGGTAGTTGATTTGCTGTTTAGCTGGAAGGGAATCAAAGGCTGTCCACAGGTGAAAGTTGCATGGAAGATGATTCCATTGTGTATCATGTGGTGCATTTGGTCGGAAAGGAACGAGCGTTGTTTTGAAGATAAAGAGCGAACAATTAAGGAGCTCCATGATTTTTTTCTAAATACTCTCTTATTATGGTTCTCAGCCATTGTACCTTATGGAAGCAATGTGCATGATTTTTTGTCTTTTTCGAACTCTTAGATTGTAACTAGGCAAGGCTTCTTGTATATCTCCCATGTACTTGGGCAATGCTTATTTATTTTCTCTTTAATATATTTGCTTATTACTTATCAAAAAAAAAAAAAATTATAATGATTAGTTTGAAAGTATTTGTGTTTGAGTGATGTTTGGAAAAAAAATTAGATGGGATGAGATGAGACGAGATGATCGTATGAGGTGAAATTTGCTTCCAAACATCTCCTAAGCAAATTGTGATTTGGTGGAAACTTTCCACTCTATATAACGTGTTCATATAAGGATGTCAAATGACAGCAACTCACAACATTTGTGTAGTTTCATATAAACATTAGAAATCTTTTCCTGGTTTTCTTTCTGTCTACTTTTTGCCTTTTTCCATCTATTCTTTTAATTACCTGGAAAAAGCTCTCGCGTCATGAAACTGCTATTTTTCCAAAAACAAACCATGAAGGAGATTAGGATACGCGTCATTGACCTAAAAGGGTTGGGTGATCAAACTTTGATAATGGTTTTGAGTGTGAAGGAATTTAAGGGTTAAAACTCAAGACCATGGGGCTTATCTTTTGGCCATTTGGAGGCCTTGATGTCTCATCTTCCGCGTACATGATAACCTATAGGGCATTTTTGTATGGACTAACTACTTACTGATTAGGTGCATTTAATCCTTGATATTGTTAATTGTGCATCCGACCCTGTTCTTGTATCTTGTGGACCGTAATTTAGTGATTTATGTCATAAACCTTGTACCAGGTGGCAAAAGAGAGTGCTGATGTCATAATCTTAGATGATAACTTCTCCACAATTGTTACCGTGGCAAAATGGGGACGTTCTGTTTACATAAATATTCAAAAATTTGTTCAGTTTCAGCTCACAGTAAATGTGGTAGCCCTAATTGTCAACTTTTCTTCGGTCTGTTTGACAGGTCAGCACATGCTCATCTTTTCTCTTTCTTTTCATATCAATTTTACTTTTTTAGGCTAAACCTTTTTCTATAGCATTCTTATAACATTCCTTCATTCACTTTTTTGTCTTCGTGGTTTTTGCTCTCAGGGAACGCTCCCCTGACTGCTGTGCAGCTTCTATGGGTCAACATGATCATGGACACTCTAGGAGCACTTGCATTAGCCACAGAGCCCCCAAATGATGACTTAATGAAAAGATCACCGGTTGGTAGGAAGGGAAACTTCATCAGTAATGTTATGTGGAGGAATATCTTGGGGCAGTCTGTGTATCAGTTTGTCATAATTTGGTTTCTCCAGACTAGAGGAAAAGCAGCTTTTAGGCTTGATGGCCCACATTCCGATTTAGTATTGAACACGATCATTTTCAACACATTTGTCTTTTGTCAGGTAATTTTAAATTCATTGGGACAAATTGGGGCTCTCCCTTCACCACTCCCGTGGGGGACATGTCACTCTTAATTTGGAATGCATTTCTTTGGTTTGTTGACCATACAGGATGATAATTGATGATATAATCTATATCCAGGGAAACGCCCAGAATTTTATGGTTTTGTTCTATAGTGCTGTATGTGCATGCATACATATATTAGTACTGCTATAGACGCCTATAGCCTATGCGATGGATTCTCATCTACTTTTTTTCTAGGCAGATACTTAATCTGACTGGATGAACATAGATTTTTGCCTTGAATATGAAATTACATGATTCAATCGTGATAACTTATCCCTTTTTTTTGGTATAGAATATTAATGTCTAAATAGTTGCAATATCGAAACTTGTTAATGGTTCGCTGGCATGATTACAAGTACAATCTGAACTAATTACCCCCGTTTATCTACTCATCGTAAGAGCTGCAATCTTGAATTTATTTGTAATATGTAACTTACCCTGGAATGCTAATGTCTTGTGCAGGTTTTCAATGAGATCAGCTCTAGAGAGATGGAAAAAATAAACGTCTTCAAAGGTATAATGGAGAACTATGTGTTTGTTGGTGTGCTTACTTGCACGGTCTTCTTCCAAATCATCATCATCGAGTTCCTGGGTTCATTTGCAAACACAACTCCTCTCAGCTTAGAACAGTGGTTTGTAAGTGTTTTCCTGGGATTCCTTGGGATGCCAGTAGCAGCAGTTCTGAAGATGATGCCTGTGGGATCAACTTGAAATCAAGGCAAACTGAATAGGTGTGTTCTGACTTAGTTTTCCAAACTCACAACCGTGATTGTAGATTATATTTTTGTTGTTACTCTACTGTACAGCTGTGGAATAACTTTGAACTGACATGTGTTTATGTGAATCTGTACTGTATAATTTGATAGGCTAGAAAAGTTAATACAAAAACTATGACTCAAGATGGGCGTGTCTGACATTTGTAGGGGAGTTTCTATTCATGTTAGATTTTCTCTAGACTTCTAACTTCAGGATTTGTCTGAAAGATTTGCCTGATCATGCTGTTGTATTATAACTTGCTTATCCGGTATTTTTATGATTGATCTTGCCAGTTGTTATATAACTGCCCAAATGTTCCCATCAACAGAGTTTTTTTTCCTTAGTGTGTATGATTGACACGATCCAATTTCAGCAAAAACCAGTTTTGCATAGGCATCCGGTGCCAATTCCCAAAGCCGTTCATGTTTAGGTAATAATCTTGGTTGACAAACGGGGAGAAACGAGGGGTGTTGGGCTGTCATCTGAGATGGGTACTTTTTAGAAGTTTGATCTTGAAGTTACAGATAAAAAAGTTGCAGTGTCTTTGTGTCGTTTGGCATTTTCGAGTCAAGTTATCCATGATGTCAACAATTTAATTGTGGTATCTTTTTTTAAAATATTTAAAATAAAATAAAATAAAAATGATCAAATTCCGGAGCAAACTAGCATTAAAAAAAAAAAAACCCTCAACAATTCCAGTTTTGCAGAGTTATCTGGGTAATTGAATTTGAGTGCTGTGCGTTGGACTGCAACTTTTCCAGTTGAAAAAAAAAATTTGGGCAATGATAATTGAGCAGGTGCAGTTTGAGATAAAGAATGTTGTTAGAATGAAAGTTTAATAAATGTTGGGATGCTGAAATGATTTATAACATACGACGTAGGGCAGTATGAAAACTTAGATGAAGGATTATATAGGTAAATAGACAGCTCCCCAAGAACGAGGATAAGTATAAAAACCATCTAATCCAATCTACAGTTGTCCATTGAATGCGGGGGGATGAACAAATTGCCATTATTTATGTTGTGGAAGGGAGTGTAGAATTGCTGAGTGGCTGTCAAAATCTGAGGGTCAAGCAGCATGGTTCCCACCATAAACGCAAGCCACAGCAGTACAGCAGCGTTGGTCATGAGTAAATTGACGGCATTGAAATGCCAGCCTTTTGCTTGTCAACATTTAAACCCTATGCTCTGTTCCAAGCACCACTTCTCTCACTGTGCCCTAATTCTAGTGGTGGATACTCATTCCGACACCTTAAATATCCAACAGTTTCAGGTTCTTCCTTCCTCTACCCTATTGTTTGATGGATTCCCTATAGCTAACTCAGTTATCGAAACATATGCATGCCCAGTTTAAAATATGATTGCATTAGTGATCGTCTGTCCGAGAGCGAAGCCGTCACCGTCTCTCATAACAGCTCGATTTATTTTACAAGTTAGATTTAACTTATATCATTTCATTTCATATTTTTAACTCATTTCAATTATTCATTTTAAATTTTAATTCATCTCAATTACTTATTTTATTATTATTCATAACTCATCTCATCTTTTTTCTAAATCCAAATGAAATCTCGGACTGGCTGGCTGGCCTTGTATAGCGGGGGAGGATAATTTTGAAGACACTTTTTGACTTTTCCAATGTATTTGAATTTAATCCAGTAATGTTAGCTTGCGGTCTGCAAGTTTTATGTGCTTTTTAAAAGTTATTATTAGAAAATAAACTTTTTATATAAATTAAATTTAATATATTTTCTTTAAAAAAATTAAGCAAGACTTAATACTACAAGTCTCGTTTCACTTTTTAATTATTATTAGTTTATTTTGACGGTAATTGGAATGGTAAATAAACTTTTCTTTTAAGAAAATGATACTATACCTACCATTTTTGACATCTCATACAATCTTGTAAGTCAAAAGATCCCTATCCGTCCGATGTGATTTATAGCAGTGGTAAAAAAATAGATGAAGATCCCATCTTGCAGCCAGCAAAGAATGCAGCCGGATGTCAGCAAGATGTAGTAAGTAGGCAAGCACTTTTAGCAGTAGTTTTGACCGCACGGCTATTGATCTCGTCCGCCTCTTTAACAAAAACAGATTTATTCACTACTGTACCTCCCATATAGATGTTTTCCCTCGAACGTCAACCTCATCTGCCCATATCTTATATCTTATGATAAGACTTATATTTTATTTATAATAATTTTATTATTTATAGTGTTTTTATTTTGAGAATTATTATAAATAAATAAAAATTATATAAAAAAAAATTTATAAATTAATATAACTTTATATAATTTATTAGTTTTATTTTGTAATAAAAATAATTTTATAATCTGATATATTATATCATATTATATTAGTTTATGAATTTATTTTTATGTAATTTTTTTGTGACTAAAATATATTTTTTTATTAATAGTTATTTTTTTAATTATTAAATAAAAGAAATTTTTTTAAAAATAATTTAAAACAATATTAAAATAATAATAAATGAGATGTAATGTTATCATTATTTATTTCTCTGGGTTCAATCCTTCAGCCAAATATCATGCCATGAAAAAAAAAAATAAAGGACTTTTTGTTTTGTTTTATTTCATTTCTGTGTGTTTCACGTCGTTTTCGTCTTTCTACTATTTTCGCTCCAAACGTCTCTGCATCCATCCTATCAGGTTCTTGGAAGTAGACAAGTTTTATCCTCTCAACATTATCAGTCAAAAGATGGGATGAAAACACAGCATGCATGGTGATCTGGCTCCAACCGAGTTGGCAGTTGCATATCTGAAAAGGATTGTTTGATAATTTATATCCTTTTTTTCGAAACATGACTAAAATAGGTTTAAATTAAGACTTTCTTTTAAAATATATTTGACTAGGATTTGAGAGAATTTTACAAAATCCCCAAAAGGGTAACAAAGACAAAGCACAGATGATATAGAGTGGGCCTGAAAGTGTTGCAAATAATAATATTGTAGGTTCTAACGCTATTTGATTCCAAGAGTGTGACTATACAATAAAGAGGTTAACATTGTTGTTTGTTTTTATTATCATCAAATTCATCATGCACATGTGAGAAATGTCCAAATTTTTTAATTTCTTAATTCAGCTTATAACTTTATTTTGGAATTCTTTTATGGTAGAATTATTCAACTACTAATGTTAATAAATTATAATTTTTTATTATTAATGTAGTATGTCGGATTATAAAACTAAATTTTTTTTATAAAACTATGTCGATTTGTAGGTTTGAGAATTTGTAAAGTTGCTTTGTTTATCTTTCAGTTTTTTAGTTTATAAGATGAGAACTAAGAGTAGGTAGCATCGTTAAACAAGGTGTTAAGAGTACAAGAGTAGGTAGCATCGTTAAAAACTCAGCTGGCTTGGAAAATTGTAGCCAAAAGAGTGAATGAATACAAAAACCGATATCATCAAAATTACTATAATCAACATAGAAAATTCCTTTTGATTCCATAAACAAGGTGTTCGGATTCATGGCCCCTCAATCCATCCAGCAAAGCCAAGAGCTTCACCGAGAAAAAAAAAAAGAGCGAGGGCCCGCCTGAAAAGGCATGCCCCAAACATTCAAACAAATCCAATCGCATTCAGCTTTAACACAAGCATAGATGCATCAAATCAAACAAACAGGGCACCTTGCCCATCTTTTCCCCCTCACTCTACCTTGCCTTCAGCCTTTTCGAAACACCAGCAAAGCATCCCATCGATACCCAGCTCGCCTTCGACATCTCAGACCCACAAACTAGAGATAAAAACTTTTTTATAACCAAAAATGAACTAATATCACTGTTTCAAAATGCACTCTTGAAGCAGCCACCCCCCCCCCCCCTCTTCTCTTCCCTGTCTTTTTTTCATATCGTGGCATTGGTCTAATAAAAGTCAGCTTTTTGTATGTAGCCCAAAGCTTTGCCTTTTTTTTTTTTTTTTTTCAGGCAAACCAAAATCATGTCCATCAAGTATTGATTAAAGAAAGCTCATAAGACCAATAATCATATCATTGTAAAAGCCAGCTAAATCTTTGGAAAACTCTCAACAGTCAGAAAATCTCTTTATCCGAGTTTATCATCATGTATGCCATTATTTTGATCACAAGTAGTGAACGTTATAAGCTTTCTTCTTTTGTTGGTATCTGCAGAAGTAACCGAAGATTTTTCTAAAACATCAATCGGCCTCGATTGGGTCGGCGAAAGATCTGAAGAATTCACAGCCTTTGGGGTTTTAAGAATCTCCATTTGTAGTCTTCGCATCATATTATAGCATGAAAACACATCGTCCTGTAATAGAAACAAAGTCCAATTAGACCCATTAACCGGAATCAGCTTCTTTCTCTGTTTAATGAATATATAATAGAGAAAACGAATTCAAGGACTCACAACTTCGAGAAATCTACGATGAGAAATAGAATTCATCTTCAACTCCAATGCTCTTCTTGTGAATCTGTCGTCCAAAGCCAACAAGGCGGCAGCAGCAGCAACAGCAGACGGTCGATGACCCATTAAATTGACCTCTACAATAAAGAGCATCATATATAAATCAATACGGGTATCTACAATGCCATCAATTCAATTAATATATAGATGTTTTTGGATGTACCTCTCATTATGGCTAAGATGATCTGCACAGTTCTAGACACTATATTTCTTGGCGGAGATTCTTCGTAAAACTTGTTGATGAAGAAATAAAGAAAAGCGAAAGGGGTGATTGAGCGCATCTGCCATTCCAATGTGCTCAATACCAAAAGCTCCATTCTCTGAATGACTTGTCTGTCGAAGTTATAATCCTCTAATAGATACTCTGACAACGCTGGAACTTTTAACTCCTCCATCTTTGCAGCCAAAGAAAGACATGCTACCGAGAGCAATCTCATAGCCCACAAATTTTCACTCTGCATAACTTCTAAAAGTTCAATATATAACAAGAACGATGATTGATGATCGAAAGGATTATGTTGAAGTTATTAAGTTTGGGGTAAAGAATAAAAATGAATTACTTACATCGATGGAACGCCTTGAAAGGAATCGATCGAAGTATGTCATAGACAAATAAGCTGTTTGGAGGCGAAATCCGAATGCTGTTCTGGTCTGGATCCATTTACAAGAACAGGAAATCAAGGCCGATTACAGTGATGCAGGTTCAGCTCAAGGAAAATAACAATTTCATTAAAGAAAATGAATGGAAAGAGACTAACTTTGAGAATCCATGCGATAGCTTCCAAGCGAGCACATTTGACCCAGTTTCCAAAAACCAAAGACTCACTTCTTTTGAACCCATGACAGATTTCTCTTTCAAAAAACATCTCCATGTACTGATCATCTTCATAGCCATCATAGTTCTTAAAGTTAATGAACGTTTCCTCTTCCACATGCTCTTCATCAAAGCGAGATTCACTTTCCTGACAAAGGAGGCTAGAGAAAGAACCATCCATTTTTAACTTTCTCCTTTTCCCCCCTCTCTCTCTCTCTCTGTGTATGTGAATCAAACAGAAAACCCAAGGCACTGTGAGAGAGATATATAAACCGCTAAATCCATGATTTGGAGAGAGAAAACGTGGTTTACCGCCATGACCAAAAGGCAGAAGTTGAGGGAGAGGTGGAGATGGGGACGGGGAGCTATAATTTAGCAAAAGATGCGGGACTGTTTTCACGGTTTTAGATTGAGAAATAAAACGGGATGCTCTCCATTGTCTCTAAAATGTGGCGAGATTGTAGAAGTGTCCGTTTTTGGGTTGGGTGTGAAGAGAGAGAGAGAGAGAGAGATCTTTTGTATGCTTCCACTGTGCGGGAATGACCATGTTTGACTGAGAAATTAGCCTTTGTTTCAGGGCACCAACAGCTTGGACTGCGAGTAGGTGGGGACTTGATGCTGATACGCGAGTCTTCAGAGCGTGTGGAACACAGCCTAATGGAAAGCAGCTTTGTCATTGTTTCCGTACATGGTGTCGTACCCTTAGGCCCTTAGGCACAACCTGAGGTTCTCTGTGATTGGAGAGAGTCGGGATTCTATAAGGTAGGATTCAGATGGTCTCGTGACAAGTCAAATATTATTGATTCAAGAACATCGAGACGTGCCTTTGGATGGGATTTTACAATTGCAATAAACTGCACGATCGAAATGTTTATATATATATATGTATATATATGTATATGTTTTTTTTTTTTGTTACATAATGCTATGATTTAACAAAAACTTTATAAAATTATGCTTATAAAATGACGTGATTCGGTATAGTATTTAGAATATAAAATTATTTTTATTATTAAATAAATTTTTTATATTACATAAAATTCATATCAATCTATAAATATATTTTTATAATATATTTTTATGACTATAATACTTATCTTCTATTAAGCTCAAATCAGGTGAAAATAGGACAAAAGATCCAAAAGCCAACTTAACAGCCAATACTAAAATGATACCTCGGCATATGGTGCATCTCACTTTGGATCTGACAATTCTTTTTCTTAATTTATTAATTTATAAACTAATCCTGGACTCCAGCTTTACAAATTCACGAACTCATGTGCCTAGCTAGTTAGATACCATGCTCTTTAATCGATCTAGAACTTTCAATTATTGACTGGTCTGAAAACATAGTTTAACAATATAAAGAATTATAATTTTATCAACTTCTAGGTGGAAACAATGCATAGGAGAAGATTATTATATTTCTGATTCCTACTTAAAATGGGTATTTCAAAATATATATGAAATTTGATTAAAAAAGTTTTTTTTAGTTTCTAGCTAGAGTTGTTCTCCGATCCAACCCGAAACGTTATCGGACATTTCCGATCCGAACCGTTTCTTGTGCAATTCCGTTCTTTCGTTAACCGTTCACCCAATTACCCAATATATATATATATATACTTTGGTTATTGAGTATTGATGCCTGAAATTCGAAGAATGGCTTTATTTTCTTAGTAAACAAACATTTTCTCAATAAACCCTAAAATTCGAAAAGGTTTCATTTTTTCAGTAAACAAACAAGCAAAAAAAACCAGCCCACCCTTTGAATTTTAGGCGTCGATAACCAAAAAATAAAAAAATAAAAAAGAACATTAGACCTAATATCAAGAACACCAAACCCTAGCCCAATTGCCCAATAATTTTTTGGAAACAAGCGGCAAAATCCAAGAACACCAACTCTAATACTAGAATCCAATAACACAAAATCCTAACAACCAGAGTCTAATAAAAGTAAGAGATAAACCCTAGATCTATGAAGGAAATGAACGATTGGATGAACTTGATCAACAAAATCGATTAACCAAACTCGATTCACCAAGAAGATTTCACCAAGAGATAAACCAAACTCGATTCACCTTTTTTCCCAGCAACCTTCGCCGATGGGAACATTGTGCAAAGCTCAATACCGTGCTCTAGTGGCCTTGCCGACGCAATTTTTCCGTTATTAGAGGCTTCGTGATCATCTCCCATAACCGCCGTAATGTTATCCGGCGACGGCGACAACATTACTACCGAGAGAGAGTGACAGAGAAGAGAGAGAAAGGGGATTGAATGAGTATGAAAAGGGTAAGCAGAAGGCATTTTAATCGGTAACGGATATACTCGTTTTCGATTATAATTATTATCGGGTCGGTATTTCGAGTCAGGATTAATCGAGATAACGGGTTGGGTCGACAAACGAGTTATTTGTACAGTCCTAGTTCTAGCTGCTTGCCTACACAAAGATATATATTTGTTAAACAAAGATATATAGCACATGAAGCTCCTTTAGTACTATCCACGGGCGGATGATCGGCCCGAACGTATACGTGGCTAACCCTAATTCAGAGAAGTGTTGCTTGCATATTTTGAAGCTAAATTATTTAAAACCCTTATTGACATTAATAATGAAGTAGTACTGTGCCAATATTGTCCATTTCACATTGATTAATAATTATTAATGGAAGATCGTGGGTTAGCTCATGGATGCAATACTAGAAGAATACTTTAGGTTTGTGATTAATTAGCTAGGGTATATTAATAATATTATTTGCTTGACCTCCAAATTAGTACTCATGACTTAGGTTAATTCATGCTTTGTTTTGAGACAATGGTGGTCCAATTAAGTATATATTTTTCTTCCTAGCTATTTTCTTTTGGGTTATGGGCCGAACAAATTAATTAAAATAAAAGACAAGTCAAAGTTAAACAGAATATCGAAATATGTATATATATATATATATATATGTGTGTGTGTGTGTGTGTACACCCAGCCAGGTTATGGGCTGCTCCCACTCTAATATATAGCACGAGTCCAGGTAATTTCAAGTTAAAATATAGAGTAATGCTATTAATTATTTAATTATTTATTATCTTTTCATCATTTTATAATTTGATATTAAATAATTTGATATTATTTATTAGATATTATTTATTAGTTTATTATTTAATATAATATTATAAGATGATGATAAGATGATGAATAAATTTATTTTAAAATAAATAGTACTGCAGGCCTAAAAATAGAAAAAAAAATTTAAGTCCCCATTAATTATATAGTACGATCGATCCGAGTAATATGTAGGTAGCATATATATATATATATATTATATGTCTTATTTATTTTCTTGGTACGATTAACATAACGAGGGAGAGATTTTACATAATTCTTTGTCATCATGAATAGGATCATATGATCATGATTAATTATAATATGATCATGAGCTTAATCAATCAGCCGACGGACGTACGTACGTACGTACGTTAAGTAGTACTTACTCATGCGCGCGCCGGCGTACAATCAGATTTTGGGATTAGAGAGTCGATCTAGAATATGAAGATAATTGCGTTAAATGGCCGGTACTGCATGCATGGGTTCCCAATCGTTTAGATCAGAGAGAATCGATCGACTACTACTTAATTTCACGTACCCAATAGTACAGCCTAACTCATTTATCACTCGAATGACAATACGCCAGCTGCTAACTAGCTTGTATTATAATGAGCTTCTGAGGCAAAAAAATACCATCGACCAGCTTCGATGCCTTGTAATTTTACGTAAAAGACCAAAATGAAACTACTGTAGGCGCATGTTAGGTAATAATATCTCTGTTTTCTGGTCCCATACGTACGTTAACGTAAAGTCTATCTACCATGAATGTCTGAAAGCAAATCAAATCGGATGGTTGGCATGCACTTTCCCTCCTCAGTTACTGTTTGCATTCTTGATTATATTTATTATATAATGCTGTCTTCTGTCTTGAGCTGCTGATCAGCGGTGTGACTTGAATACATGATTGTTGGAAACATGAAAGGACATTCCACTTTAATTATTTTATTGTTGCAACAGTCGAATGTGCTGATATTTCTCTCTTCGCAACTGTCTGTACGCTGGGGGTTCGACTCCCTTCTCCAATATGGGCCTATACATATAAATATATATATATATGAGTAATGAATGATATATGTAAAATTATTATTATAATTATGTATTAAAATGAGGATATTTATGTAAAATAATATTATTTTTATAAATTACTTTATAAAATGTTTTTCCTTTAAAACATAATTATAAAAATGATTGTATCTCTGTCATTTTTCTATATATTTATGTGTGTATAATATTATATATATATGCATGAATGGAGGTAACATGAGAGCGCTAGCCAGCAACCATCGCTGCGAGACCAGTTTCTTGGAAATAAAATAATGTTCCAACGCTAGTTTATTTATTGAAACAGCTATTAATTTATCTGTGATCATGATGATCACCATCATGTGCTAAAACTACGTTTTTTCTTCTTTTTTTTTTTGTTGATGTTTGAAGATGATGTTTTTTGAGCATTTTAACACTATAAAAAAATTAGATATTTCTGACTAGTTATTATATGTTAACATGATTATTTATTGTAAAAATTAACGAGAAATAATCATTTTAATACATAATAGTTAATTACAAATAACCAATTTTTTTTTTTTATAGTGTAATATAATTGTGATCTACGAGTTCTATGTTGTTTCAGTCATTCAACGAAAAGTACCGGCCTTTTGCTCATATCTACGAGTTCTATATGAGAAAAACTTCAAACCGGTGACACCTGCAAACTAGATATATTGAAAGCCAATAAAGTCAAGACACGTAAGATCAATGAGACGCCGCGAGAAAGGCTTGTGTGGGCTTTGAAACAGGAGATCCTCTCATTTCTCTCCCTCCCGAACGATGTCTCTCTCTCTCTCTCTCTCTCTCTCCCCGATTAACTCCTGCGCCCCCTCTCTATCTCTTATTTATTCTTCCCTCCCCCCCACAGTTGGGTTTTGGTAATCCTGATGATTTTGTACTTGTGGGGCTTTCTGCAAACAATGGGGGAAGAGGGATTTATTGCAAAAATAAGTTTATAGGGAGTAATTGAAATTGATGGTGAGAAATTGAAAGGGTCTGAAAGTGTTAATGGCGAATAGAAATTAAAAGTGGAGTTAATAACGAAACCTCCTTAGCAATTGAAACGAAAAAGAAAAAGAAAAAGAAAAAGAGGTTCCTTCAATTTCTCGAGAACCAAACAGCGAGTTGTACCAGAATTGGTTTTTATTTTAAATTATATTGCTTTGCTTCCATTTTTCTTAGTGTAATTTCGTTTTGAAATGAAAAAGTGTGGACATTTAATTGATTTGCTTTCTAAAAGGAAAGCACACAATCGAATGCAAACAAACACAAATCTGGGCTAAAGAAGCTCCAAATAATTCATCTCAGACAAAATCTCGGCTAAAGAAAAAATCCCTCTCCAAGTTCCATAGGGCTATTTTCAATTCCAAAAACAGCAAAATGAAGAGGAAGAGAAATTACCTGCTGGCTGTTGGAGTCGGAGGCGAGAAAGATGGAATGAAGGGACGAAAAAAATATAGAAGCTGGGAAGGTACATTAGTTTGATTTGTTGTTGAATGTAATAACATGAAAAGTTGAAGTTCATCTTCAATTTGAAGAGCCAGATGTGGAAGATTTTATAGTTGTTCTAAAAGGAGACTGTTTACAAGGCACTAAAATGCTTTTGAACTTCGTTGGACGGAAAAAGGATGAACGCCGGAAAGAAATGCCATCGCTAGAATGGAAATTGGATGGAGGTAGACGAAAATCGCAGGGGTTCACCCCGAGGGAGGAAGGGGGGGGGGGGGGGGGGGGGGGGGGTGGGGTGGGGGCGGGGGGGCGGGGGGAATTCGGCTACAACGCGATCTACAAATTTTTTCCCATTCTTCCTTACGTGGCATGCAGTGATTCGTCTCCGAAATTTGCTACATGTAGGAGACACCGGTTCAAAGAGTTTCCCGTTCTATATATATATATATATATGCATGATAGTTGCAAATAGGTCGTTTGCTCAGTACCGGCCCCTACCTCCATAAATATATATATATATATTTATATATATTTATTTATATATATTTATTTATATATATTATAAAAAAATTCTATATACTATATTACTAACCCATTTTTATCCTACTTATGACATATTTATTTTTATTAAATAATTTTTTATTATTTAATGATGATAAATATATCACATCTTACTTAATAAAATGAAAATAAAATAAGAATATGATATATATATAATATCGCTATTAATTTCTGGCCGGAATGAGGTTGATTTGATCAATAGCTACTATGAGTTGGCCTAGAAAATCGAGAATGATTCCACTTTTTGTTATGGACTTGGTTCATGGACGATCTGATTGGATATAAATGCATTAAGCAATAACTCGATCTGTCGACCCTTCATTTTTATACAATTTTTAGTCTTACTGCTAGCTACGTACAATGTTGATGAGATTCTTCCTTAGCATGCATGCATGCTAACTGTTCTATGAACCCAGAACCCAGCTACTTGTAGGCGTTAATACTGACTTAAAACTTAAATTGAAGTACGAGATATAAATTAAATTACTAATAAGGCCACAATTTAAATCCTGGGTACGTCTTTTTTCTTTTGTGTTTTGGGGAACCATGCAACATAATATAAATATAATATATATGCATGATCCATCCCTATAAGAGCACTCACAATAGACTTAATAAAATTAATGTTTAGTCATATTATAGCTAATGAGCATGAGTATGTAATTGCAACAATCTCAACAAATAAATAGTAAAAATAGCTTTCAATTGTTTGAGACGAAAATATTCACTCATTCCACTAATTTACTTTCTTGCGCATACAAGAAATAAGGACCTTTATCAAATTTCATTTTCATAAACCTTCTGAGTCATCTTTTCATAAATATTCAGTGTAAAGATTAATAATGTTACTTTATCATTTCAAAAAAAAAAAAAAAAATTAATGTCTACATTTTTACAACCATATTCAGCCATTAAGAATAATATGAATATTAGAAAACTAATGTGTATTTTTTAATAATGAATAAATATTCAAATTACAAGTGAAATTAAAATAAATAAAAAGGTAAAAATTAATATTTTAATAGAATGGCTATTGGTTTTTTTTTTTTTTTTATAACAATAGCTAGCTATTGATTTATTGAGTCTATTATTTAGTATAATAAAAAGTTGTTAGTTAAATTTTGAAAAAGTGAAATTTAATCTAGCCGAAATTTAACCAAACAATAACTAATTTATTGTAAATGCTTGGCTATAGGACGTTGTTAATGGGAAATGAAATTGGACATTTATTCTTCAATATCCAGACTATATATCATATATATAAGCACAATCTCATGGACTAGTACTAGATCACAGCTGTGCCGCTGCAATAATATTACTGCCTGGCCTCTGCTAATTCGCAGGGTCTCAGAGCTAGTTTACTCCCAGATCAGTTAGTGAATAAGGTCATGAACTTATATATAAATATAAATGGCACATGCATGTTGTTCCCTCCGTATAATGCAAGAACTGAGGGACAGACATTATTTGAAAACGCATTTATGTAAGTATCCATGATATATATTGAAATAAGTTTCTTGCGGCCTATATATATATATATATATGTTAGGTGTGATCATTGATGTACAATAAAGTCTAGTCAAATTGTTACTCAGATTGTCCAAAATCTTTTCGCTAGCTGTTCTATAAATGATCTCGTGATCGCTCATTTACGTACGATAGCTTTAATTTGGATTGTAGCATCTGATCATCTAATTACGTGTATATATATATATATATATATCTTTTCTGGTGATCATGGGTGTTTTTCAGAATCCAAAAACACATAATTAACATTGATTTGGATTAATTTCCCTTGATCAATGATCTGCAGCATGCAGAGCTTGCTAGGTAGGTAGCTGCCTGCACGTCGATCGATCATTAATGATCTAATGACTAATTAAGTGTTTTGATTTATATAGTGGTCTGGAAAAAAGACCTTTAACAGATTTTCCAAATTAGCTGATTACAATACATGATTTGTCGTTTTTAAGGTAGGGTTGAGTCTGAAGTGTGGAGTCTGGACCCCCTCATCTTGCAGGGAGGCTCGCCAAGTGGAAGTTAAGGGGCAAGCGCATCCTTAGGCCCGGATATTGCATGGTTGTTTAAAGAGGAAGCAAATTTCCTATATAAGTGCTCCGTTATATCCCTTCGTACTAAACATGACTACCTTTTGAAGGGCCACTTTGTATTTTATATATATAGAAAGATGCCATGGCCCTCATGATCACTGTGCTCCGATCTATCTGGCCAGCCTTGCATTCACTATTTACTTTCTTTGCTTTTTACATGTACTTACAATCCTTTTCTTCTTTGCTGATATATTATCCGACCATAGGTAGCTGGGGATGTAAGATAGGACCCATCTTATTCATTGAACAAAGAAAATAAATAAATAAAAGACCCACCTGATCACGGCCAGTCTGATGATCATCAGCGTGTGATATCGCTGCCATTTCTACAGTACTACTAGATTAATCCAGTACTGTTGCGCCTCTTGATCTTATTACTGCATTTATAATGTCAGCAATTAATTAAAATTAAAGATCTGTCCGAGCATCATGATCATGACCATGATGATTCATATAAAATATTCTAGAATAAAATTAATCATGATCAATACTGGATCTGTCGTAAGTATTTCATGAGTTCAAAGTTATAAAAAAAAAATTAATAGCTGGGTGTTAGAACTTAGAACCCCTCCTTTTAAATTTGAAAGCAATAATGGGGATTTAGGGAAATCCACACCCGTACAGTTGATTATATGGAGAAATCTAGAAAATCTAAATCCAAACTGTTAAGGTTATAAAAATCGGCCAACAGGTCGGTGTGAGAGAAAGAATTATTTCCAATCCACTGGTGTGAGTTGGGCTTCATTTGAGGTCGTTTGGGGCTTCCGGTGAGGTCCCGACGTGACTATACGTACGTAATAATAAATGAAATAAAGAGAGTGGGGCGAACAATTTTACGTGGTTCGGCAAATGCCTACGTCCACAGGTATTTGGGGATAAAAATCCACTACAATGGAGATTTTTACAGTATCTTATAGCTCACTGTACAGGAAAAAAATAGATGAATATTTAGATAAATTCGCCGTGCCACTCTCGAAAAAATATGGAGAAGCTGAGGTTGAAGAAGAAGAAATCGCCTAAAAATGTTCCAGCCGGCGGGGGGCCCTTCTTTCATCTGTTCGAGTCTTTTTATAGCTGAATTTCAGTCTAAACGATCAGATATTTCCTTGCGTGTGTCGGTAGAATTCTCATTTTCCTCTTGCCGTCTGCTTTTTATCAAGTCTTGCATTTAATTCCTGCCCCCTGCCCTAATATCTATCAGCTCACCTTTTAGTCACATCATCCATCCTTTTGTCTTATTTGTCATAAATGCTTAGCAGGTTGTTTCTAATTTCATCCCTTTCATCCCTTTCACAAACAAAATAGATCATTTCAATTGGTATTTTGATTGGTGATCACAGTAGCAACTGTACGTACGTATGTCACATATAAATAATACATAGAATGATCTATGCACAAATACTACAATCATTTCGATCTTTAGAATTTGAAAATGTTAAAATATGTGACTTGTATTTTATGCATATATGGTACAACAGTACGTTACTTTTGTAAGTTTTTGAAAATATATTCGTACATCTAATATTAATATAAATATATATAATATAGCCCTACTTTTAATAATAGTGAAATTTTTATTGCTCGTTAATCCTATAGATATAGGCACACTATCGAATCACGTTAAATTTTTGTATGATTTTTTTTTTCTTTTGATTATTTAGTATTATTTATCGTAATTATTGCCTAAAAAAATACAAACTTTCAATTAGTTCCTCAAGTTCAAACATTATAGTTAAGTTCTCAAACGTATTAAAACCAAGAATCAGGTATTAGCTAGCTCGAATATAGTTGTTGTCTTCTCATAATAGTGATTTGATGATCATTCCTATAACATAGAGTATAGACTCCTCATGATTAAATCCTAATTTTACTCTCTACCCTGTTTAGTAAAATATTTCACTTATTAATTAAGTCAGCTAGCTAAAGATGAGTATAAGGATCATATGAAAGCTGCTAGCTGGAACCTAGAAACTCTCTTACCTAGAAAATATTAATCTAATTCTTATTTGAGTGAGTCGCATGCACAAAGAAGAATCATGATCGACAATAATCTCCAACACTATAACTATACAGTACGCAGAATGAAATATAGCCTCACAGTTATACGATCGATCCTTTTTCCAACAGTAGTACCTTATAATTTTGCACTTCCACTGCAAGTTCCCTCTCATTGGCACACGTTCTCTCACCATGCATTAAAACTTGCTTGAGAGAATTGAAATGGTGATCAAGGGGAAAGAAAAAAAAAACTCGAAACCAAACTTATAAATTATTATACATGTTCATGAGTTTGGTGGAGTAAAGTTAATTAGAATAGAATTCAGAAACAGGAAAGTTGGGTCAGGAGAAGGAAATAACACCCAATATAATGGTGACATGAGGAAGAAAACAGAAAGATGGAGGGAAACTAGGCAAGCATGCTTGTGGCTGGAGCCTTAAAAAACTACTACTGACAAACAAAGGGTTATGCCCCACAAAAGCGAGGCACCATACACCTATATATACACACTAACTCCCATGCCATCTCTTTCAACAAAAGTGCCTGCCATTCTTCTCTTGTATTTCGCAGCAAGTAGTCAGTAGAGTGTAGGAGTTTGGATTCCCAATGTTTTGACTGCTCTTGATTCCCCATCATCATTCATTCAAACTTCACACTCCCAAACCTACTGGGCAGTGTGCTCACATGGGTATATCACCGACTTCGATCCCCACTCTTCACATCTGGTACCCTTAAAAAAAAGAAAGATGAAGGTCGATCTGGGCTTTTTTAATCCAATTCCCAACATATGGGCCTCCTCCGTTGAATGCGTTTCGGCTTTTTGATACCATAAAACGAAGTAGAATTCGTGCCAAGGAGACGTACAATAGTCACTAGAGTACTTTTTCATGTAAAAGAGGAATGATGTTTGCAAATTGAGTATGCAAGTATAACGTAATATCTTTAAAAAGGTGAATAAATACGATATTTATATGAATAAATTAATTTTTTAATAATATTAATAATTTAAAAATGAGTAAGTATCGTATAATTTTTTTTAAAAATAATTATATGGTGCTTAAGCATATACACGATATGTAGTATTACTATTTATTATATATTTATGAATAATGCTACATAAAAATTTATATACCATAAATTTTAAATATAAAATAGAAGAGGATAAAAAAAAAAAAAATTACATTTTTAAATAAATGTGCTGGAGCGACTCTGTTTAAAAATTTCATATATATATATATATATATATATATTGTAATGAATTTAGTGGAGGGACGGCAGCCGCCCCCTGTCCCACCACTAAATAATGTGAATGACCCCACCACTATTATATTAAATTTGTATAGTAACTTGCATAGTGACTTGCATAGTAACTTGCATAGTAATTTCAAAGCCTATAAATAGGGGCTTCAGTTGTAATGAAATTCATAAGAAAATATAGAGAGAAAGAAAGTTTCAGTTCTTAAGAGTTTCAGAGAGAGTTTCTTATTTCTCTTTTACAATAGTAGTTCCTTTCTTTAAGTTTCATAACACGTTATCAGCACGAAAGTTCTACCAATTCTGAAGCTAGTGGCCTTATTCCTCTGTAAGTTTTTCAATATATTATTTGAAGTCTTTAATATATTTTATTGATAATTATCTGTGTGAATTTATAAATATATTTTTTGAGATACACATATTTATTTCATTATTTATATATGTAGAAAATGGCAAATCTTACAAAATTGGAATTTGTTGCTCTTGATATATCTGGGAAAAATTATTTATCCTGGATACTTGATGCTGAAATACATCTTGATGCAATGAACCTGGGAGAAACTATTAAAGAAGGAAATCAAGCATCCCTGCAGGAACGTGCTAAAGCAATGATTTTCCTTCGCCACCATCTTCATGAAGAATTGAAAACTGAATATCTCACGGTAAAAGATCCCTATATTTTGTGGAACAGTTTAAGGGAGAGGTATGAACACCAGAAGACTGTTATCCTCCCAAGAGCTCGCTCTGAATGGATGCACCTGAGGTTGCAAGATTATAAAAGTGTTAGTGAGTATAATTCCGCACTTTTTAAAATAAGCTCAGTATTAAAATTATGCGGTGAGAAAATCACCGATGAAGATATGCTAGAGAAGACTTTTACTACATTTCATGCCTCGAATGTGCTCCTGCAGCAGCAGTATCGAGAGAGAAAGTTCAAGAAATATTCTGAACTTATATCATGTCTTCTAGTAGCTGAGCAAAATAATGAGCTCTTATTAGAAAGCCACCAGTCACGCCCTACTGGCTCAATATCATTCCCTGAAGTGAATGGTAATAGGTTTGCATCATTCCCAGAAGTGAATGGTGCATCCTTTAGAAGAAATCGGGGGCGTGGACGTGGACGTGGTAGAAGAAATTATAGAAATGTTGGTCATAGAAATGACAACATTAAAAGGGATATACCATATCACCAGAAGTAGTACAATTCAGAAAGGGGTAAAAATCCCCAGAATAATTCTTCAAAGAAAAGTGAAGAGGTGTGCCATAGATGTGGAATGATTGGACATTGGTCACGTACCTGTCGTACGGCCAGGCACTTAGCTGATTTATATCAAGCTTCTATTAAAGGAAAGAATAAAGTGCATGAAACAAATTTAGTAGAACCATCAGATGATTTATTAGATTCAGTAAATGTAGACGTTACTCATCTTGATGTATCTGATTTCTTTAATCATCCTGATGGTAGTATTGAACACTTAATTGGAGATGGAAGTGTTCCACTCAATTAATGTATTTTCTTTCTATCTGTAATAAAAGTTTTTATATATTTTGTAGAACCATGGATCACATTGATGAGCATTTTATCTCTGAGTTGAATGATAAAGATATATGTCTGGCTGATAGTGCTACAACTCACACAATTCTCAAAGAAAAGAAATATTTTCAAAATCTAACACTGAGTAAAGCCTATGTCCATACCATATCAGGTTCATCGGATTTAATTGAGGGCTCCGGAAGAGCTTATATTGTGTTGCCTAATGGCACCAAATTTTGTATTGATGATGCTCTATTCTCTTCACAATCCAGAAGAAATTTATTAAGTTTCAAAGATATACGTCGTAATGATTACCATATTGAAACGACCAATGAAGGCAGTAAAGAGCATCTTCTTATTACTAAAACAATATCGGGCCAGAAGCTCGTTTTAGAAAAACTGCCTGCTCTATGTTCTGGATTGTATTATACAAAAATGAGAACAATTGAATCATATGTGGTAATGCACCAGAAGTGCATTGACCCTAAAGTATTTATGAATTGGCATGATCGCCTTGGACATCCGGGTTCTATAATGATGAGACGAATTATTGAAAATTCACATGGGCATCCCTTAAAGAATCAAAAGATATTTCTACCCAATGAATCTCCGTGCTCTGCATGTTCACAAGGTAAGTTGATTATCAGACCATCTCCCTCAAAAGTCATTGTTGAATCTCCATCCTTTTTACAAAGGATTCACGGAGATATATGTGGGCCTATTCATCCATCAAGTGGACCATTTAGATATTTTATGGTTCTAATTGATGCATCTAGTCGATGGTCACATGTTTGTCTTCTTTCCACTAGAAATGTTGCATTTGCTAGACTTATTGCTCAGATAATTAAACTACGAGCACAATTTCCTGAGCATCCAATTAAGACCATTCGATTGGATAATGCAGGTGAATTTTCATCTCAAGTTTTTGATGATTATTGCATGTCAATAGGAATAGATGTTGAACATCCTGTTGCCCATACACACACACAAAACGGTTTAGCTGAATCTCTGATCAAAAGGCTTCAATTAATCGCTAGACCTTTACTTATGAAATCAAGACTACCTATTTCTGTTTGGGGACATGCTATACTTCATGCAGCATCTCTAATTCGCATTAGACCATCTGCATATCATAAATATTCTCCATTACAGCTTGCATTTGGTCAACAACCAAATATTTCTCATCTTCGTACTTTTGGATGTGCTGTATATGTTCCAATTGCACCTCCGCAACGTACAAAAATGGGTCCTCAACGTAGACTTGGGATATATGTTGGTTTTGATTCTCCATCCATTATTAGATACCTTGAACCCCTTACAGGGGATATGTTTAAAGCACGTTTTGAAGATTGTCATTTTGACGAATCAAATTTTCCGTTAATGGGTAAAGAAAAATCGGTGCCTGAAGCACGACAAGATATTACTTGGGATAATAAGACCCTGTCTCATTTTGATCCTCCTACAAATGAATGTAAAAGGGAAGTTCAGAGGATTATTCATTTGCAAAATGTTGCAAATCAATTACCGGATGTATTTACTGACACTAAAGGTGTAGTAAAATCTTATATTCCTGCTGTTAATGCTCCAGCAAGGATTGAAGTCCCTGAAGGACAAATTGTCAAAACAGCAATAGGTGAATCTAAAATACGCCTGAAGCGTGGAAGACCTATTGGGGCAAAAGACAAAATTCCCAGAAGAAAAAGAATACAAAATGAATTTGGTGTTCCTGAAGAACACGTACCCACAATACAGGCTACAAATATAATTGGTGCTCTTAAAGAGTTCAAATCTTCTATTCCAGAACCTCCTGAAGAGGAAACTCCTGAAGAGTATAAATCTCCTAAAAAGGGACCTCCTGAAGAGGTGTGTCATGAAATGTTTTCTCCTGAAGAGGAACAGGTACCTGAAAATAATGAGATCTCAATACATTTCATGAAAACTGGAGAAATTCTGGATAGAAATAAAACTGTTGTCGACAACATATTTTCATATAAAATGGCCCTTGACATTACCAGAAGTAATGAAGAAAGTGAGCCAAAAAGCGTCGAAGAATGTCGACGTAGAAATGATTGGCCAAAATGGAAAACAGCTATTGAAGCTGAACTAAATTCGCTAGCAAAGCGAGAAGTATTTGGACCTGTTGTCCAAACACCGAAGGGTGTAATGCCTGTTGGATATAAGTGGGTATTTGTACGAAAACGTAATGAGAAAAATGAAATTGTGCGGTACAAAGCACGGCTTGTCGCACAAGGTTTCCTGCAGAAACCCGGGATTGATTATGAAGAAACATACTCTCCCGTTATGGATGCAATCACATTTAGATTTTTGATTAGTCTGGTTGTTACAAAAAGATTAGAAATGCGGTTGATGGATGTGGTCACTGCATATTTATATGGATCCTTAGACCATGATATATATATGAAAATCCCTAAAGGATATAAGATGCCTGAAGCATCTACAAGTACATCTAGAAATATGTACTCAATCAGACTACAAAGATCTTTATATGGGTTGAAGCAATCCGGGCGCATGTGGTATAATCGCTTAAGCGAATATCTATTGAAAGAAGGATTTGAGAATAATCTTATATGCCCATGTGTTTTTATTAAGAAATCAGAATCCGGATTTGTTATTATTGCGGTTTATGTTGATGATTTAAATATTGTGGGAACTCCTGAAGAGATCTCAAAAACCGCTATATATTTAAAGAATGAATTTGAAATGAAAGATCTTGGCAAAACAAAACTTTGTCTCGGCCTGCAGCTTGAGCACTTGCCAAATGGAATTTTTATTCATCAGTCCATGTATACTGAGAAAGTCCTAAAGCATTTTTATATGGACAAATCTCATCCTCTGAGTACTCCAATGATTGTTCGAACACTTGATGTGAAGAAAGATCCATTCCGTCCTTGTGATGACGATGAAGAAATTCTTGGTCCTGAAGTACCATATCTCAGTGCAATTGGAGCTTTGATGTATCTTGCAAATTGCACTCGACCAGATATTACATTCTCAGTTAATCTGCTTGCAAGATATAGTTCTGCACCAACTCGAAGGCATTGGAATGGCATTAAACATGTCCTTCGTTACCTTCATGGTACGGTTGATATGGGATTATTTTATCAACGTGGTTCAAGTCCAGAATTGATTGGGTATGCAGATGCAGGTTATCTTTCAGATCCACACAGAGGTAGATCTCAAACTGGATATTTATTTACTTATGGAGATACTGCCATATCATGGAGATCTGTTAAGCAGACACTATCTGCTACTTCTTCAAATCACTCAGAAATCATTGCTATTCATGAAGCAAGTCGAGAGTGTATTTGGTTGAGATCAGTTATTCAACATATCCAGGAAAAGTGTGGACTTCCTATGATCAATAATAGCCCAACAATCTTATATGAAGATAATACTGCTTGTATCACTCAAATCAGAGGAGGATACATCAAAGGTGATAGAACCAAACATATTTCACCTAAATTCTTTTATACTCATGAACTTCAAGAGAAAGGTGAAATTGATGTCAAGCAGATACGATCTAGTGATAATCTGGCAGATTTATTCACAAAGGCGTTACCAACTTCCACATTCAAGAAGATTGTGCATAACATTGGAATGCGAAGACTCAAAGATCTTTTGTCATGCACTTTTCAGGGGGAGTAAATGTGGTGATTGTACTCTTTTTCCTTCGCTGAGGTTTTGTCCCACTGGGTTTTCCTCTGCAAGGTTTTAATGAGGCAATCTTAAAGCACTTGTGGATACATAAGAAAATTGTACTCTTTTTCCTTCGCCATTGGTTTTTCTTCCCACTGTGTTTTTACTTGGCAAGGTTTTAACGAGGCAGATTCCTTATGAGTGGTCATTCAAGGGGGAGTGTAATGAATTTAGTGGAGGGACGGCAGCCGCCCCCTGTCCCACCACTAAATAATGTGAATGACCCCACCACTATTATATTAAATTTGCATAGTAACTTGCATAGTGACTTGCATAGTAACTTGCATAATAATTTCAAAGCCTATAAATAGGGGCTTCAGTTGTAATGAAATTCATAAGAAAATATAGAGAGAAAGAAAGTTTCAGTTCTTAAGAGTTTCAGAGAGAGTTTCTTATTTCTCTTTTACAATAGTAGTTCCTTTCTTTAAGTTTCATAACATATATATATATATATATATAAAAGGATGAGGGGGCTCTCAACGACTCCCCATGCCTTATTATTTCGTTATCACGGACCCTTTCTAGTCAGTTCTCCGAGTCTCCCGACACTGACAGTTCAACTGTCAGTTAGCAGCTAATTAAGTTCATCTTTAGCTTTTGGCTCCAAGACTATTTACTGCCAGCTTGGCGCTGGCTTGATCGGATCGTAATTAATAATAACCACAGCTGTAAACGAACAAAGCTAATTGCCCTCGGCCCAAGAGCGGCTTGAAATCAACTACATATTTTTTTGTTCATTTATGAAAAAGTGAGCTGTTCAAACTTCACCAGAAGATGAATCCTAAGCAACATGATCATTTCCCTAAGTGTCTACAACGTCCCTAGCTATGACTCGGGCCATCATGAACATGAGATTATATTGTTAGTATATATAATTATAATTATATGGGGTTAATATTATCATTGTCCTTATTAGGATTTAGTCTTTATACTGTATATAAGTCTGTTTTATATAATTTGAAACACATAAAAATATATAAACATATATGATTATTCAGAATTTTTTTTATATTTCACATAGTATCAGAGAAGAGGTCCTTAATTTTAATCCTAACTCTACACTTTATGTCCTATTTAATTAAATATTTCACTTATTAGACTTATTAATTGACGAGAAATCTCACCCACAAGTGAGAAAAAGTGTTAATATATAATAAAATCTATTTCTTCTCATCAGTTTAAACTTTTGGAATAAGTGTTGATTTCACATGACATCAGAGCCATCAATCCAAGTTTTTGTCTGTGCAAGCCGTTTTTGTGATATTTTTCTCTCCAACATGGCTTCTTTTGCACTTGACAGTAAGCTTTTTTTTTTTTTTTTAATTTACGTTCAACTTTCACTCAGATTTTCTTCAAATCACATCATAGAAGGAATCATGTGAATTTTCTCGACGTCACCGTATCAACCCCACCTCGATTTGCTATCGCACGTGCCACTCGAAGTATCTGCGTGTCTGCTTCATGCGCCTCATGCTCCAAGTGCTTTTATGCACTTTCAAACCGTTTCGAACCTGACCCGATCTGCTTGTTAGCCTGCCCACAGATCCGCCCCGATCAACCCTCTATTGTTGATTGACCTGGTCAACCTATTGACTTTGATCATTGACAAAAAAAAACTTATGAAGATTCAAATTCTAGATTCAGTTTTTGTTGTCATCCCCATGACTACTTTTGGATCATTTACAGCTGCAGGTTGTGCTCCTTCTTAATTTTTCAAGATTGTCTTATGCAAATATTGCAAACATCATGATCACTTTTTCAAGACTGTCTCAGGTCTTTTTGTTGCAAGCTGCTGCAGTGGCTCCAACTACTCTTAAGTCTGTTGTTAAGCTTTCTTCATTATCCATTTCTCTCACAGCTATTGACATTGATGCATTAATTTATCAAGTTTTATCTTGATCTTCTAGTGCTTCGTCTGTCATCCCAAATACATTTTCTTGATTTTTTGATTCTGCATATTATAATCACATGATCTCTGATTCTAGTATGTTTTCTCAAAAATTTGTTTTGTCACCCAATCCTACCATTTATACTGTTTATAGTTCTCATTTATCTGCTAGTCATATTAGGTCTATTTCCTTTCCTACTTGAAAGATGCTTAGGGGCCCGTTTTGGTGCCCGTTGCCCCCCCCTTTTTTTTGCTTTTTTTTTTTTACTTAATGATTAAAAAATTATTATTTATTAATATTATGAATTTTTTTATTTTTTAAAAAATATTTAAGAGTATTTAAAAAATGATGTAAAAATAAATAAATAAACATAAGAAAATAAAATACACTATGTGGGCATTCTAGGCACCTTAATAGGCCCCCTAGCAACATCATTCCTACTTTCTTTGTTGACAACACATATCTTGTTCCTAAATCATCTTTAAATCTCCTTTTGGTTGGTCAACTTTATGACTTAAGTCTTAAACTTATTTTTTTGAGCTAATCAGATAGTCATTGTACTGCTGCATTCAATCAAGTTGATGCGTTTGATCAGGGGTAGAACCACTCATGCCTTTCCCCCCAAACTTAAAAAAAAAATTAATTTAGTATGTAAAAAAATATTTTTTTTAATATATTTAAAATCGTCCTCCCCAATACTCAAATTTTCAAAATTTTTATTAAAATTATTTTCCCAATATTTTTTTTCCTTTACTTGTTTTCAATTTCCTTATACCCCATCGAAAGCAAGAACAATATTTTTTTTTTTCTGTTTGTAATGGTCTATAGTTAGCAAACTACAAAAATCTTAAGAAAAATTATCTTATAAGATGATTTATAAACATATACTTTATTTATATAATTTTACGCTCACACATCGCCCCCCAACACTAAATTCTAGCTTCGCCCCTGCGTTTGATGGACCACCTGCGACACTGCCCGTTCCTCAATGTTCTCCACTCCCTAAACCTCGTCATTCCAATCACGTAAGAATTCTTCCTACTCATCTAGGTGATTATCATTGTTTCTCTATCTTTATCATCCTACATGAACCTCATGACAGTTATCTTAATTAGAAGTTGTTTATTCTTCTCTGCTTTCTCAATTGGGCTGAGGTGGAAGAGCTAGGGCTCCGTTGTGCTGTCGTATATGTTGCGAGGCAATATGTGCGCACATGCTCTTGTCCACCTCTCATTTCGACCCATTCACCGATATCATTAGATGATATCACCAAAGGAGTCCTGGAACGGCCATTGCCCCGCCAAGTACTGCATACATATATATATACATATATATATATGTATATACATACATACATATATATATATATGCTCATTCAATTTTCTTGTCGCTTTGGCATTCAAGAATCTAATAATAATGAGCACGTGCAAGTTCTGATGATTGGTGATTTTATCTCCACCTAAATCTTTAGCCCCATAATTGCAATCATCTCTTATATTTCCAGAAAAGCTATCTGAATCAGCTGATCATGAGATCATTAAGCTAAAACAAAAAGGGAGAACAAAAATCGCTGCTCTTTTTTTCAGCTTCTTACAAGGCACACAAATAATCTGAGACTTTGCGACCAGATTTCCAATCATCTTTTACTCACCTGCATGAAATCAAACATCTCCCCTACTCTTTTAAGGAATCGTATCTCACCTCTACCTATGGGTATACACATCCACTACGGATGTAAACGACGCAAAGCGCGCGTGCATGCTATGAAGTAGTAATTATTTAAATAATTATAAAATAAAATACGGATTTAATATATTTTTGCGCATAAACAAATGTCGAGTCCATTTGTTTTAGAAATATAAATGCATCTGTTTTATTAACTTACAGTTACCACATCACCACCCCGAAACCGCACTCCAACATCTGAATCCTCGGGAACCATAACCCGACCGACCCAACATTATCCACTGAAAACTGACGAGCACCTTGCTGGTCGTTAAATTATTTTACGAGTCAATAAAGCATGAAATATGCGCAGCCTTTTTTCTTTCAAGGTTTTTAGAACACCACGTCTCTTGTTCCTCTTCGCTTCTCTCATCTCAGATCGACATAAACAGAACGAGAATGCCAATAACCTCTTTTGACCCCCCGCATTCACTGCCATTCACGGCCCCATAAATAAAAGCGGAGCAACCCCAAAAAGATCGAACACGGAACAACCGGGAATGGGATAGACTCGATATAAATTCTTTTACATAGCAGAGAAGTTGGACTACAAATGGGACCAACCGACACCTCAATTCTTTGGACTGAGAACAAAAGAGACCCAACTAGCAAAACCCAACCCAACCCAACCCGGGCAACCGACTCGGCTGATTCGGTTGATGCTTTCCATGTGGCCAGGCCAGCTGAAGTAGCAGTTTCGGTGGTCAACTCTCGCTTCGACAGGCTCAAACCACCAAAAACGAAAACCCAGAGAAGAGAGAGAGAGAGATCACCCATGTAAAAGCATTTGTCTCACAAATAATTAGTTTATAAACGTAACGTCAATTACTTTCTTACCAGAACAATGTAGAAAAACTATTGAATGAAGTACAGTATGACAAATCTGATGTGTGTATGTAGATCCTTCAGCAAGTTCATAAATTTCTTATGCGGGGATGCTAATAGAGAAATTGGGTGCGTAGCATATTAACGAGATGGTAGTAATGCCCACCACGTCATACATGATTACATCAAGGTTTTAAATATTAAGTGTCACAACATCTTTGGCTTCACACTTCTTCATCACCCACGTTGACTGCGAAGTGGCCAGCATTTCTACCCTGTATATACCACATAAATGGAGATTGAATACACCATTAAAATCCCATCTATTTGCAGTGCTAGTAGACATGCCAACGGCAGCTGTGTATAATAGTTTCCACCAAACTAGTTACTGCAGAACAAAATTGGCTTCGAAATGACAACAATATTTGACTATAAGCAGACTGATTTAGATCGTTAATCTTTTATGAGTCATTTATAAATTATAACCTTAGTCCTTTACTACCACAAATGAATATTAACATCACTCCAAACCAAATCCACATCTTAACATTTCCATCTCATATTCCTCTTGATTCAATATATTGAACTAGAAATGATTCACTAATATACGATCAGATTCAAAAGCACTCCATTATGCATTGTCTTGTTTTAAGCTTGGATTTGCGGGGAACCAATCAAACCCTGTATGAAGTGACAATCCTACTTGTCCAGGCAGGTTCAGTATTAATAGACACACGAATATCAGGGGCTGGTGTGAACGTGCGACTCAAGTCCCATCCCCAAGAAGGAAAAAAAAAAACAAAAGAAAGAAATCATATATATATGTATATATAAAGAGGCAGTGGCCTAAAAGTACAAATCCAATCATCCATAGATGACCTCACCTGCATGATTTAAGCATATCAATAAACCCCACCAAAAAGTCCATGGAACATTAGTTGCAGGGTGCATAAGGAAAAACCAACCTCGGATAACATTCTCTGCTTGTTAAGTAGCTGGGTCCTAGCCTTGTTGAGAGCTGAGTTGGGCGACTTATACATCCTCTGTAAAAGGACACATAACAAATCATAAAAATAAAACACACATAATATGTGACAAGCAACAAACTCAAATGAATATTGTTCCACGCATAGTAGCTAGGAGAAACAAATGCAGATGAGAATCAACCTTTTCAGCACTCGATATACGATGTTCATCATCTAGAAGATGCTTCTTCTTTGGTGTGAATCCAAAGACATCATGAAGGAATTCATTTTCCTGTTTCAATCAAATTTTCCACAGCCACTCAGCCAAAAAATGAAAATCAACAAGCACTTAAAATTTGGCAGCAGACAAGAACATATAGGAAACCAACCTGCATATGCTTAACGAAGCCACCCCCAAGAAAGTGCTTTAAAAAATTCAACTGCATTTGAAAAGAATTCAAAGTTAGCAACATTCACGAAAAAGTAATATAAGAGGATTGCGTGGTAGTGTCAAACCTGTATCAGTTGAGACCATGAGGATGTCTGTAATGATTCTCCACCAATCTTCACTGATATCTCAGGGCAATAACCATCCTAATATAAAAAGTAGTCTGTTGTCAGCCTCAAGTGAGCAGTAAGACATCTGTTTGCTAGAAAACCAAAGAGGTACCTCAAAAAACTCTAAAATATCTCGAAACAAGTTGCGCTGACTGTTACGATCTTTCTTAGCAGAACCTCGACCACCTGCCTCAGCAGAAAGGTTTTTGACTTGATTTATTATTTTCCCCTTCAGTCCTTGTATATGGGAAAATCCTTCCCGAGGTTTGCTTCCTTCTTGAATAGAGCCATCATTTGAACTATTAGCTTCACCACAAAACTTATCCACACTTCCTATCTCAAAAATTAGAGCAAGCGCTTCCCCAGCAGCAATGCGTACAGACCGGTCATCCTTATCCAGCAGACTTGATAAATATGATATTGACCTACAGCATTACCTAAAGATATAAGCTCATTTCCTTTATTATATTTGGCTTATGTGGCCAATAGCATCTAGACTGTGCAGGAGTCATCTCCCTCAAGACTCCTACATGGTCAGGTGGCAGCTACACCCTTACAAGGCACCAATCATGAGATGGTGTAGGTGGTGCCATGGGTGTGTATTAGTGTGCACAATTAGTTTCGAGAAAGAAAACCTTAACGAAAAGAAATGAAAGGCAAAGGGAAATAAAGTGCTGGACAGAAATCAACAACTTACTCCTGCCAATGCTTGGGATTTAGGCTGATTTCATCCATAGTTGTCAGAAGAAAGGACCAAGCCGACACCACTGCAGTTATGACAGCTGCTGAGGGTTTGGATGCAACAACCTAAAATATGAAATAGCATTAGGCCATTTGAGAAAACCAAGAACCAGGCAGAAAAAAAGATGAAAAGAACATGGATTCTTGTTTCAAGTTATCATGCCTGTAGAAACAAAATAGAAAACTGATTAAATCTTAGTATGCATCTTTACAAACTACATCAAAAGGATCAAATTGGCACGGTCAAACACATTCAAAAGTAAATATGTTGAGCACAAATACGTACATTAGAACCCAATTTTGGATGAACCACTTGCCACATTATTTGCATTGACCTTTCTGTTTCCTCAGAGTCATTTCCACCAACAAAAGTGATGATGGCCAAGCACTCCAGCAACTATAATTACAATTCATAGAATGTAGAAAACAACAGGTGGGTATCTAATAAGCTCCTGACAATCAAGAAGTAAATGTCCATAAAATCAATAGAATTTTGAACATTCTGTACCGCAGATATTTTTAGTGAATCAGACACAGATTTAAAAGCCTGTGAAAGGGGTGTGATCGACTCTTCCAATATTTCATGTGCATTATCCCCAGGTCCAACAGTCAAGGCCAACAAGCCTACAAAAATGGATTAACTATTGAAATTGAGATTCAATTTGGGAGAGAATGCAAACGAGTCAACAAAAGATTAAGCAACTAACCAATGGCATGAGAAGCTAAAGATATCTCTTTAGAAGACCCGCGTTTAACAGAGTTCAGACACTGATGCAGTAAAGTGGCAAATCTACAGAACAACATAAGATTGTGAGTGTCCACGAGAATTTGAAAATTTTGTGATACATACACATTCAAACACTACATAGACACAAATAAAAAGATGGATGTACATTTTGGAACATCACTTATATCTCAAAAGAAAGCACGTGGGTGTTAGGAACTCAATATAAGTGGGCCGAGCTTAATGACAATATACATTTAGTCTTTTGATTTTAATTGTATTGTTTAAATGTTAGTTGCTGTTGGGCCTAGTAAGCTTAGTAGAGTGGCCTATGGTCTTAGTTGGCCCACGGCCAGGGTGAATTAGAGTGAGCAGGAGGGATGGGGGTAGTGTTTGGTTATCTGAAAAATTATTGTTGAAACTGCTTGTTATTTTGATAGGAGGAATTGGGGACCTCGAATACCCCAAAGCGTGATTATCCATTTCTCTCTTTTATTTTCAATTATTGTTCATCTATTTTTCCTCAAGTTCATACACAAATTCATATCTATTTTATATTCATTCTTTCGCTTCTACATGTTAGTGTTCATCTGCTACTTTCATTACATTTAAACCCATAGAACCCTTATAATTGGTATCCAGAGCCTACGATCCTCCATGGCAGACGGCGTACGATTCAACAACCAGCATGAGAAAATGCAACCGATTCTCATGGATCTGAGACAATTCTGCCAACAATAACTTGATTTGATGAAGACATTGCTCGATCAAGTGCAGAGGCTTCAATTATCAGTCAATCAATACCATGAAAGCTTCAAGGTTTTCAGGCAATCTCTCATGGAATCGCACAACGAAGAAGAAGATGACACAGAGAGAAATGGTGAAGTCGCACCCGTAGAGATTCTGAATGACAACGACGAAGAAATTGGAAGTACTGCCAAAATCGGTACTACAAGAAGAAAATGAAACACGTGGAGAACAAAAAATTGTGAAGCAAGAAACTGGAATTCTGGATGATGACGCTTGGCTTCTAGTTCCAGATCTCCGTCTTCAACTCTCGTGTCCCTCCTTAACTCTCAGAAATTATGTCTTCTCTTGTTCGTTTTTGTCGATAAAGCTTTGCACTAATCCAACCATCGGGATGAAGGTAAAAGTCCTATGGAAATTTGATCCGGGTGGTCTACAATTACTACACTCGCGCTCCTTTTTCTGCGTGTTTCGACGCCGAGTTTCTCAGGCTACTCCATTGAGAGGGTTCGCGTTGTGTCACTTGTGTGCGACGTCATCTTCACTTAACGACCCAAAATCTACCTGGTTGAATCGACCCCTTAAGGAGAAAATCTTGCCTAATAGATGTGATTTTGAGCACTGGCTTGTCGTGACGGAGATGCCTAAGGGAGACCCTCCAACAGGGAGGGTATGCAAATGCCCCCTTATGGATAGCAATTGTACAAAAGGGGAGTTTAAGGACGCCATTGATGTTTTTAGGAAAATGGGAAGTACGGGTATGATCCTGACTTGAGGGCGAGAGAACCTTTGCAGTCAATAAGATTTTATTTCCCAAAGACTTCGGTGTCATTACTGCTATGTCCCAGTTCCAATTCCGGTTTGGTGATCTACGTCCAATTCATTTTCTTGCCAAGAACAAATTTGAGGCACAAATGTACAAGTTACGTAGCGGCACAGGAGCGGGCACATACGGAGATGTTCATGGTATGGGTCTGCGTGAATTGTTTAGATTGATTGAGATTATTGAATCTATTCAAGCGTTAGTATGTATATATAATTGTGAAACTTGGTGGAGGAAAATTAAGGATGAAGGCAACGTGGGTAAGAAAATCTTTGCTCACTACTTGTTTGATTTATTGCCACTTAAAGTGGTCTTTAAGCCCTTTGATAGAGGGAGAGGGTGTATAGCAAATTTATTTGTTTAGGAACACTCAGAGAAGGTAAACTTTGATGCGCACCGTGATGAAAAGCTTGATGAAGTGAGAACTTTGGAAAGCTATGGCGCTCGAAACAGTTGGGATGAAGCTGTTGGGCTAGTAAAGAATGGTGTTCTCAAGCCTCAAGATGTCAGTAAGTCATTGATTAAATTAAGCAAGACTCGGATAGATATGGTTAGGAGGAAGAGAAAGGCAACTGAGAAGTTTCTGAAGAAATATATGGCTGATTTGCTTGCCAATGGCCTTGATATCAATGCTTATCAAAGGGCTGAGGGAATTCTAGTTGAATTGATGCTTTCTTTGTGCTATGATTTCGTTGAGAAATCATGCAATTTGGTATTGAAACATCTTTCAATACTGCAAAAACAAAGAGAATGCCCTGAGGATAATAGCGAGGCTGTATCATCCCTTATGTTTGATGCTGCGAGATTTTCAGAATTGCCAGAATTACGTGAACTTGGGCAAATATTGCAAGAGAGATATGGGAGTTTCCTGGAATTATATGTGAATCAAGAGTTTGTTGAGAATTCTGCTTCAAAGCCATCTACATTAGAGAAGAAAGTTCGACTATCAACCAACGTTAGAAAGTGTACAATGAGTTTGGAGGACAAAGAATTTGATCCTGACATTACTTTGCCTCAGGGTGCCAACTTATCAACCATAGCTGAGCTTGATTTACCCCCTGCAAATGTTGGAAAAAGGTCTTGCAATGTTTAGAATTTTGTGCCTCATTTGGTGAGGTTCTTGATGTTAAAATTGGGCAGGCTGCATATTTACTTCAAGAAATAAGGCATGAGCGTGGCAACATAAAATGGCTTGCATTGGAGACGGTTGCAGCTTCTCTGGAATTCCCATGGTTGATCCAAAATCACAAGGTGGAAGCCTCAAAGTAGTCTTGTGCATGGCCTGCAGAGGCAAATTCTCCAGCCCCTATAGTTCAGTCGTCCTATGCTTCAAGTGTAGTGTCCAAATATTAGTCAAAATGAACCTTGGGGACAAGGTTCTTTAAAGGGGGAGAGATTGTTAGGAACTCAATATAAGTGGGCCGAGCTTAATGACGGTATACATTTAGTCTTTTGATTTTAATTGTATTGTTTAAATGTTAGTTGCTGTTGGGCCTAGTAAGCTTAGTAGAGTGGCCTGTGGTCTTAGTTGGCCCACGGCCTGGGTGAATTAGAATAAGTAGGAGGGATGGCGGTAGTGTTTGGTTATCTGAAAAATTATTATTGAAACCGCTTGTTATTTTGATAGGAGGAATTGGGGACTTCGAATACCCCAAAGCGTGATTATCCATTCATCTCTTTTATTTTCAATTACTGTTCATCTATTTTTCCTCAAATTCATACACAAATTCATATCTATTTTATATTCATTCTTTCACTTCTACATTTTAGTGTTCATCTGCTACTTTCATTACATTCAAACCCATAGAACCCTTACAGTGGGTGACACCAGAGTTCTTTAGGAAGTATGGTTATGGTGCGATAAAGCAACTAAATGAATCCAAGTCCAAAGTGGTGGTATTTATTACTAGCAAGAAGCTTAATAGAGCAAACAGGGACCCTTATTTCTTTCCCTTAAATAATCAGACACCTTACCTCGCACCCCTCTTCCAAAAAGATAACAACACAGAAAGGAGCTTCTCTCCATCTATTTCTAGTATATCTCGCCCTATGGCACCTAAAGAAGGACAAGAGAGAACCAAGATCCAATAAAGAAAGAAAAGCACGAAAAAGGTACGTACTTCTTTTCCAGAAAGTCATGCTGCAAGCTGCTATTAAAAGCCTCAATAATTGATGCCAGAGCCTTTTCTCTTGTGGAACCTCTTTGTGTCAATAATAAGAGAACAAGAAAAAAAAAAAAAAACCAACATTTAGCGAAACTCATGGTCGCAAATATAATCGTTGAAAGAAGAAAGAAATTTAAATATCTCGGACTTCCTTATAACGTTGCGAGCTTAACAGAAATAAGTCCCGCGTAACCTAATTTTAGATCCTTTAGGGGGGGAAAACCCGATTCATTGAAAATCAATCCAACTGAAACGTAAATATACCTCTTTTCATAAAGCGCGTCCAGAGCTTGTTCTAGTAAACTGTCTTTATCTAATTGGACTTCTTCGGTCCCCAAAACGGGCACTCGATCCGACCGCGTGGTCGAAGACGAGCTCTCACTACTATTATCATCATCGCTATCCAACATTGCAGCATTTTTACGTTGAGAATTGCCTGTGAGTTGCAATAACATCAACAACAACGAATTACTGCAAAGTTTAAAGTTCAAGCTACAATTAAAGCAAATTAAAGTCCAACTAAATAAATAAAGAAGAAGATTATGGGAATAACTTTGGTCGATTTCCGGTGAAAATAACTTACAATACAATAAGAAAGACAAAAACCCTGAGTTCAATTAAAATAGGGGAAAATAGGCTTACGCTTTCCCATCGGTGCCGACGACTCCTACTTTCGGTGTCAAAAAGAGCTACAAGATTGACTGAGAATCTGAGGAAGGGAAGGCTTTGAAAATATGAGATCGTTCGAATTGAAATGAATAGAAATGCGAGAATAAAACAATGACAAGGATGACGACGACGACAACAACAAAGGGTGAGTTGATTCGAAGGAAGAATAAGCCATTAAAATTCAAGGGTACAAAGGAAAATCTGTCGGCGAGAGAAATTGTGAATTAACAAGGGAAAGAAGAAAGGTCTAGAAATTGGGAAAGGGATTTTAAAGAAGCGCAGGTGAGGCGAGAGCTGACGGGGGGTTCTTGCCAAAGATGCGGAATAATTCTATTCAAATTGCGTGGTGTCGGGCGAGCTTCGTAGAGGGGTACATTCGGTAATTTTGAAGGGGATAGGGTCATTACGTGGCTGGCAGGCTTGGGGCTGAGGAATCCAATAGTTTTTGCCTCCACACAAAAAAAAAAATGTGTTGTTTACTGCAGGTATAGCACGTGGAAATTGAGAGGGACACGTGGAAGCAAAAGGTGCTAATCCACATAAATCTCCGCTGGATGCAGGGAAAGTGAACGGGGAGAGCGGTGCACCGCCATCTAATGTTACGAAGACTGCGTGTCGGAGTCGAAGACTGCGTGGCAAAACTGACCGCCATTTTACGAGCTGCTTTTCATTTTCCTTTTATTTTTTGTACTTCGTCTCATTTTATTTATTTATTTTTAATGTTTATATATATATTTTTTTCATTTATTTTTAATAGTTAAGAAAGTTATTATTAATATATTAATATTTTTTATTTTTTAAAATGTTTAAAAATATTTTAAAAAATATATATTTTAAATATAAAAATACAAATTATATTAGAAGTCACATCAACTAAAAAAATTAAGGAGGTATAATAGGGGAGGAACAATGTGATATTCTTGTAATTGACTTTGAAACCCTCTCCTATATTATTTTTCTTTTAAATATGAAATATATCTAAATAAATAAAAGAAAATATTTAAACTATAAAAAAATTATATAAAAATATATTTATAATTTGATATAATACTTTAGATAAAATAAATTTAATAAATCTCGTCAAATCCTATTACTTTATGAATTTAAATTTATTTTATGTAAGTTTTTTTTATCTAACATTTCTCAATTCTCTTGATAACGTTTCCGGTTTCCCCTTCGGAAATATATCCATATCCTCGACGCTTGAAATAAAAAGATCGGTGGAATCGAGAAAGGTAGTTGCATTGACTTGATTGCCTCTGTATACCGACGAATACGGGGTGTATAAAAGGGAAGCGATACATATAATATATTTTATAATATTTACACAATATAAGTTATAAATTAAGGATATTTTTTTAAACTGTCTTATAAAATTAATACTACCTTACAACACATATTATGTAATATGTAATATGTAATAGTTCCTACTTTACAACACATATTATGTAATATGTTGTATAAGTTATTGTGAATTTATCATTTTCCTATATAAAACTATTAAAACTGGCCAAAAACCGACCAGACCGCATAGTGCAGAATCGATTAAAAATTGATAGACGGGCGAGATAATAAATGAGAAAACTAATATCATCAATTCGACGTCAATTCGAACCCCTAAAAAATCTTTGGACTAGTTGATCTTATCTAATCTTTTTAAAAAAAATATATTATATAAAACAACATAGTTTCACTTAAATGAGTGAAATGACGACCCTCTTCTTTTTTCTTGCATCATCTTCTTCTTTGTGCCGCCTCTGAATCCTCTACAACCCTCCGTCATAAAGACTATTTCTTCTTCCTCGCGACATCTCTCCATCACCAAGATGCCAACGACAAAATGAAGATTGCGCCAACGCACGTCAAGACCGATATGATTGATTTTCTCTTCTCTAGTTATTTGTTTGAATGATCATCTCCCTTATCCTCTCTGTCCTCAATTCTCTATATAAAGAGAATTGAGAACGTATTATGTACACAATTAAGAAGAAAAGAAAAAAAAAATAAGAGAAAGGAAAGAGAAAATTCAATTTTTGAGAAATAAAGAGTTCAAAATATTTTCTCTTGCAATAAATCTTTTGTAATACTAGTTTTTATTTTAATTTTATAACACGTTATCAACACGACTGTTCTACCAATTTTGAAACTAGTAGTCTTATTCCTCAAATAAGTTTTTCAATATATTATTTGCAGTATTTGATATGAATATGAAATATTTTATTGATCAAATCTAACGTGACCTTATAAATATATTTATGAGATACACATATTTATTTCATTATTTATATATGTAAAAAATGTCAAACCTTACAAAATTGGAATTCGTTGCTCTTGACATTTCTGGAAAAAATTATTTATCATGGATTCTTGATACTGAAATTCATCTTGAGGTTATGAACCTGGAAGAAATAATTAAAAAAGGAAATCAAGCGTCCCTACATGACCGTGCTAAAGCAATGATTTTTTTATGCCACTATCTTCATAAATAATTAAAAATTGAGTATCTTATAATAAAAGATCCCTTTATTTTGTGAAATAATTTAAGGGAGATGTATGAATACCAGAAGACTGTAATCCTCCCAAAAACTCGTTATGAATGGTTACGCTTGAGGTTGCAATATTTTAAAAGTGTTAGTGAGTATAATTCCGCATTTTTTAAAATTAACTCAGTACTAAAATTATGCGGTGAGAACATCACCGATGATGATATGTTAGAGAAGACATATACTAATTTTCATGCCTCGAATGTGTTCCTGCAGCAGCAGTATCGAAAGCGAAAGTTCAAGAAATATTTTGAATTTATATCATGTCTTCTAGTAGCTGAGCAAAATAATGAACTTTTATTAAGAAACCACCAGTCACGCCTACTTGTTCAATATCATTCCCTGAAGTGAATGGTAATAGATTTGCATTATTCCCATAAGCGAATGGTGCATCATTTCGAAGAAATCGGAGGCGTGGACGTGGTAGCAGAAATTATAGAAATATTGATCCTAGAAGTGACAACATTAAAAGGGATAATAATATACCGTATCACTAGAAGTGGTACAACTCAGAAATGGGTAAAAATTCCTAAAATAATTCTTCAAACAGAGGTGAAGATGTGTGCTATAAATGTGGTATGACTGGACATTAGTCACGTACCTGTTGTACAGCTAGGCACTTAGTAGATTTATATCAATCATCTATAAAATGAAAGAATAAAAGGGTTGAAACAAATTTAGTACAACCATCAAATGATTCATTAAATATAGGTATCACTAATCTTGATATTTCTGATTTCTTTGAAAATCCTTATGGTAGAATTAATCACTTGATTGAAGATGGAAGTGTTCCTCCTAATTAATGTATTTTCTTTATTATTTATAATGAAAATTTTGTATATTTTGTAAAATCATGAATCACATGGATGAACTTTTTATCTCTGAGTTGAATGATAAAGATGTATGTTTGGCTGACAGTGTTACAACTCATACAATTCTCAAAGATAAAGAAATATTTTCAAAATCTAACACTAAGCAAAGTCTATATCCATACCATATTAGGTTCATCAAATCTAATTGAGAGTTCCGGAAGAGCTTATATTGTGTTGTCTAATGGCACCAAATTTTGTATTAATGATGCTCTATTTTCTTCATAATGTAGAAGAAATTTATTAAATTTCAAAGATATATGCCGTAATAATTACCATATTGAAACGATCAATGAAAACAATAAATAACACCTTTTTATTACTAAAACAATATCGGGCCAGAAGCTCATATTAGAAAAACTCTCTGCTCTCTCTTCTGGATTGTATTATACAAAAATGAGAACAATTGAATCATATGTGGTAGTGCATCAGAATTGCGTTGACCCCAAAATATTTATGACTTGGCATGATCGCCTTGGACATCTGGGATCAATAATGATGAGACGAATTATTGATAATTCACATGAACATCTCTTAAAGAACCAAAAAATTCTTTTACCCAATGAATATCTGTGCTCTGCATGTTCTCAAGGTAAGTTGATTATCAGATCATCTCCCTCAAAAGTCGTTGTTGAATCTCCATCCTTTTTACAAATGATTCACGGAGATATATATGGGTTTATTCATCCATCAAGTGAACTATTTAAATACTTTATAGTTTTGATTGATGCATCAAGTCAATAGTCACATGTTTGTCTACTTTTCACTAGAAATGTTGCATTTGCTAGACTTCTTGATTAGATAATCAAACTACGAGCATAATTTCCTGAGTATCCAATTAAAACCATTCGATTGGATAATGTAGACGAATTTTCGTCTCAAGTTTTTGATAACTATTGCGTATCGATAGGAATAAATGTTGAACATCCTGTTGTCCATACACATACTCAAAACGATCTAGCTGAATCTTTAATCAAAAGGCTTTAGCTAATCGCTAGACCTTTACTTATGAAATCAAAATTACATATTTCTACTTGGGGACATGCTATACTTCATGCAACATCATTAATCCGTATTAGACCATCTGTATATCATAAATATTTTCCATTACAGCTTGCACTTGGTCAACAACCAAATACTTCTCATCTTCGTACTTTTGGATGTGCTGTATATGTTCCAATTGCACCTCTATAGCGTACAAAAATAGGCCCTCAACGTAGATTTGAGATATATGTTGATTTTGATTTTCCATTTATTATTAGATATATTGAACCACTTACAGGAGATATGTTTAAAGTACGTTTTGGAAATTGTCATTTTGACGAATCCATTTTTTCATTACTGGGTAACGAAAAATCGGTGCCTGAAGCACGACAAAAAATTACTTGGGATAACAAAACTCTGTCTCAATTTGATTCTCCTACAAATGAATGTAAACTAAAAGTTCAGAAAATTATTCATTTGTAAAATATTGCAAATCAATTACCGGATGTATTTACTGACACTAAAGGTGTAGTAAAATTTTATATTCATGTTATTAATGCTCAGCAAGGATTGAAATCTCTGAAAGACAAATTGTCAAAATAGTAATAGGTGAGTTTAAGACACACCTGAAGCGTGGAAGGCCTATTGGTGCAAAAGATAAAATTTTTCGAAGGAAAAAGATACAAAATGAATTTGATGTTCCTGAAGAACCAATACCCATAATACAGGCTACAAATATAGTTGATGCTCATGAAGAGGTCAAATCTTCTATTCCAAAATCTCCTGAAGATGAACCTTCTGAATAAATGTTTTATGAAATATCTTTCTCTTAAGAGGAACATGTACCTGAAAATAATGATATCTCAATATATTTCATGAGTACTGGAGAAATTCTGGATAAAAATAAAACTGTTGTAGACAACATATTTTCATATAAGATAACCCTTGACATTACCAGAAGCAATGAAAAAAATGAGTCAAGAACCGTTGAAAAATGTCGACGTAGAAATGATTGGCCAAAATGAAAAGTAACTATTGAAGCTGAATTAAACTCGTTAGTAAAGCGAGAAGTATTTGGACCTGTTGTCCAAACACTAAAGGGTGTAATACTTGTTAGATATAAGTGGGTATTTGTACGAAAACGAAATGAGAAAAATGAAATTGTGCAGTACAAAGCATGACTTGTCGCATAAGATTTCTTGTAGAAACCCGGGATTGATTATGAAGAAACATATTTCTCCTATTATGGATGCAATCACATTCAAATTTTTTATTAGTCTGGTTGTTACAAAAAAATTAGAGATGCGATTAATGGATGTGGTCATTACATATTTATATAGATCCTTAGATCATAATACATATATGAAAATTCCTAAAAGATATAAAATAACTAAAGCATCTACAAGTACATATAGAAATATATACTTTATCAAATTTTAAAGATCTTTATATAGGTTAAAACAATCCGGACGTATGTGGTATAATCGCTTAAGCAAATATCTATTGAAAGAATGATTTGAAAATAATCCTATAACTCCAGAAAATATCTCAAGAACCGCTACATATTTAAAGAATGAATTTGAAATGAAAGATCTTGACAAAATAAAACTTTATCTCGGCCTGCAGCTTGAGCATTTGCCAAATAAAAATTTTATTCATCAGTCCATGTATACAGAGAAAGTCCTAAACACTTTTATATGGACAAAACTCATCTCCTGAGTACTCCAATGATTGTTCAATCACTTGATGTGAAGAATGATCCATTCCGTCTTTGTGAAGACGATGAAGAAATTATTTGTCCTAAAATACCATATCTTAGTGCAATTAGAGTTTTAATGTAACTTACAAATTGCACTCAGCCTGATATTACATTCTCAGTTAATCTACTTGCAAGATATAGTTCTATACCAACTCGAAAGCATTGGAATGGTATTAAACATGTCCTTCGTTACCTTCATAGTACGGTTGATATAAGATTATTTTATCAATATGGATCAAATCCACAATTGATTGGGTATGCAGATGCAGGTTATATTTCATATCCACACAGAGGCAGATCTCAAACTGGATATATACATATGAAAATACTATTATATCATGGATATTTGTCAAGCAGACACTATCTGCCAAATCTTCAAATCACTCAGAGATCATTGTTATTCATGAAGCAAGTCGAGAGTATATTTGGCTGAGATCAGTGATTCAACATATCCAAGAAAAATATGGTCTTCCCATGATCAATGATAGCCTAACAATTTTATATGAAGATAATACTACTTGTATCACTCAAATCAGAGTAGGATATATCAAATGTGACAGAACCAAATATATTTTACCTAAATTCTTTTTTACTCACGAATTTCAAGAGAAAGGTAAAATTGATGTCAAACAGATACGATCAAGTGATAATCTGGCAAATTTATTCACAAAGGCATTATCAACTGCGACATTCAAGAAAATTGTGCAGAACATTGAAATGCGAAGACTCAAGGATCTATCGTCATGTACTTTTCAGGGGGGAGTAAATGTCCTGAAGACTTATGCTGATTGTACTCTTTTTCCTTCACTGAGATTTTGTCCCACAGGATTTTCCTTTGCAAGGTTTTAATGAGACAATCTTAAAATACTTGGAGATATATAAGAATACTGTACTCTTTTTCCTTCATCATTGATTTTTTTTCCCACTAGATTGACAAGGTTTTAACAAGGTAGATTTTTTATGAGTAGTCATTCAAATGGAAGTGTTGTACTAATAGAGGAAATGACGGAGACATGAATGACCCACTCCCTCACCTCTTCACATGCACCGGCTCAAATTTTTCCTCCCCTCTCTTTATTGTCCCCTTGCATTATTTGTTTGAATGATCATCTCTCTTTTCCTCTCCGTCCTCAATTTTCTATATAAAAAGAATTGAGAACGTATTATGTACACAAGTAAGAAGAGAAGAAAAGAAATGAGAGAAAGGAAGAAAGAAAAGAAATGATAAAATTCAATTCTCGAAAAATAAAGAGTTCAAAATATTTTCTCTTACAATAAATTATCTTGCAATACTAATTTGAATTTTAGTTTTATAACACCTTCAAAAATTATGTTTTTTCCAATTTAATGTAACATATCGATAGATCTGCACATACAATCTACACTCGAGAACTGTAAATAAAATTTCTCGACAACAAAATACAGATTCAATACATCCACATGGCCCAAGTCTCTTATTCCCTGGAAACTTAAAACAACAAAATACAGCTTGTTGAATATATCCATCCATATGGTCAAAGTCTCTCCCCGAAGTTTTGAGATAATTTGTATTGCAAGTACGATAAACAGTATACCACAACTCACAATTCTATTTCAAATGAATCTCAAAAGATAACCTCAACGAGCATATATATTGATCCAAATGGTTAGACCCTGGCTGCAAATATGGCAACTTTAAAACGAACCAAACCACTGTACAGTTGCAGCTCTGAAACAAAAATAAAGCTCATTTGATCATTTAGAGAAAAAGTGTATAATGTAAATCTATATAACCTATATGAACCTAAAAGCCAGTAACTCCAGAAAAGTGCTTGTTCATGGCACGGTCCTTCCTGTAATGATTGCTTCTTCCTCCGCCTCCTCCCCTCCTTCCCCTGCCTCTGTGATTGCCCAAATTCCCACTCGCTTCCACCTCAGAAGCATCAGACTGTTTATTTTGCTCCTCATTTGACTCTCTTGGCCTTCCTCCTCCCCTTCTTCCCCTGCCCCTCGGGTTCCCAACATTTCCTTTGCCTTCTGACTGAGAAACATCAAACTGTTCATCTTGTTCCTCAGATGACTCTATCAGCTTCTTCACCGCACCAAGAGGAAGGTTGCCACCACGTCCAAGGCCATAAATTAATTCTTGTTGAGCCTGAGACACTAATGCTGCTTCACCACTATTTGCAACTGCAATCGAACCTGCAACTTTATAACTGTAATTCTTCCCATCCCTGACATAGAATTGGGGAGCCTTTCTGGAACCCCATTTTGAACCAGAAGCATTTTGAACCGAGCTTCCAGACTCTCTCCCCCAAGATTTCCCCAGATTCGAGCTCATTTTATCACCCATCATCTCAGTTTCCTCCATTCCTGTATCCCCAACACTCAACCCCAAATCATCAAAAGAGTCATCGTACTCATCTTCATACTCATACTGTGAAATTATGGCGCCAGATATTGCAGAATCCTTTTTATTTCGGATATCCAGGATATTGGAACCAGGCAAGTCACCTTGGGGCTTCCTTACATATCTCCCGAGAGAGGATGAGGATGAAAATGAGGGGCCCTCAAGTGGTTGCTCCTTAATTACAGACACTGAAGTGGTAGATGGTGGATTGGTAGATTCAGTTTTCCCTTTTGGTGATGCAGGTTCCACTAGTTTCCCTTTTCCTTTATCATTTGAGCTCACAGATAGAGCAGACTTGGGCATTGGAATTGTATCTAGTGAAGTGTCTGAGGACAGCAGGTCTTCATGAAGAGTCCCCTCCAGAATTCTCTGAATCACCTCTTCTGCATTCTGGTTATAGACTTCAAGACAGGCAGCAAGAAACCCTTTACCAAAGTCAGGGAAGAGATCCTTTATCTGACTGATTTTGGACTCCATTATCGCAGCATCTTCATCCATCTGCACTTTGTTACTTGCCAAAGGGGATTTTGTGTAGTTTGGTCCCTTAATAGCTGCGTTTGGTTGATGCATCATTATACCAGATAGATATTGGAACTGTTCATCATCCATGCATATCCATCCTGAACCAAAGTCAAATTAAATGTAAATGGCTTCAAGGTTTACACTCAAAATTGACAACTGCCAAAAATGTTATGCTCACAGAAGTAAGAAAGATGAAGTCGTAGTTCTTAAAAGAAAAAACCAATCTATGAGCTACATGTGGTCCAAGTATCACAACAATATGAAATGTGTACAAAAAGTACTTGCCACCTCAATAATTGTTGTCCTTATGGTAATATAGAGTAAAAGTAACACCACAATGCCTTTAAACCTTGGGAACTAAATTAAACCTAATGATGTATCGTGAACAGAACCAGAATCTGACATACAATTTAAGGACCAAATCATATTTTGACCAAAATAGCTTTTTCAAGCACAAAAGCACTAACCAGTGTTCCGCAAACTCTCAAGTCTGCTCATTACATTGTGAAACTTCTCAACGCTTTGAAGGAATGTTTCCCTGTTCTCATTCTCCTGAAATTGTAGGGAAACTCCATTGATCTCCCTAAAAGTTTGAACTAAAATATCTGCCCTAATGATGGGATCCTCTACATTTGCTGGAAACATCTTTGAGGCAGGTGGAACAGGGAAGCTATCATCAAACACTTCATTACTAATATAGCAAATTTCCAATAAATTCCATCCAAACTTGACTATTCTCATTGACAACATTTTCAAGCTTATAGCAACATCAGATATCATTACGTCTTCTGCTTGAAGGATGATCCTCAACCCCCGTTGTAGAGATGGTAGCAATGAATCATGCAATCTTGCAAGGGTATTGAGCAATTCCTCGTTCCCAGAACTGCATGCACAGAGAAACTTCGTGTCAGAAGGAAAGAGAATTTTCTCTTTGTTTGTTTGTTTTCTTTTTGAAATAAGTACAATTTTCTTCATACCCTGGTCCAAAATGTAAAAACTATGACAAGGCAACAGAACACTGGGGGAATTAGCAACAGAGAAAAAGATTTTTTTCCCCAACATTAAAACTATTAACAATATTGCCTTTTTCTTTTTCTTTGGTCAATAGTGAATTGGCACTATCATTCGAAGCAGAACCCTACAATATAATCAACCAAACATAGGGCTGACTGTTCAATATTAAAAAGGTTTCACCATAGAGAATTCCTAGGTAACATCAGCATGTGCAGTGACATAACCAGCAGATGCGCTGGCAGAAGAACTTTGCATTGGGAAAACTCACACCAACACCAAATATAGACCACTGACAACTAAAAATCCCAGCAGCAAAAAAGGTACCTTAACTCAACAGGGCAGGAGAAGTATACAGCCGCCGGTTTGTATGCAGTTACAAAAGCATCCATGGCGATAATTGAATCGTTTATGAAGTCCATAACCTGCCAGGCAGGCATAATTATTGAGTAGCCGGAGAGCCATTTTCAATTAATAATTTGACCAGTAGTTTGTTGGACCCAACTTGTCTGGCATGAACCAAACTATAAGTTAAATATAAATAATTTGAAGCTATTATAGTAGTTTGGTTTGCATCTCCTTGAGGAAACAATTTCATTAACAATAAAATATATATTCCCTCAAAAATAAAAATGAAGAGAATCACCTCTAAATAATCAGAGTGAAGTCGTCCGGATCCATGGTCTTCACGACTTCCAGTGGAAAGTAGGGCCTACATGTAATGTCGGTTCAGAAACTTTGCATCACAAGTTCTGCAATGACTCCTAGCTTAAAGAATAGCACAAATTCCCACAAGAAAAAGAGACCATGACAAATAAAGATGACAATATATACTAGCATAACTAGTATAGTTTTACAAATATTAGTTCTGTGAAAGAATGAAGCAAGACCATGGAACACCAAGATTCCCACTTTCTGATTCATAATACATTTATAACTAGTTACAACTTTAGAAAAAAAAGAAGGGAATGATGTAATCCCTGATTCAGCTATTGGCGAGCATCCTTTGTAAAATATCTATATGAATACTAAAAAGATATATAAATTGAAATGTAGAGCATATTCACTCTTAGCCCTTATCAGTCTAAAAGGTATAGAGCTTGTAAGAAATTTATCCCTAATAGAAACTTAAAATTACAAACCTCTGACATGGTTCTTAAATGATAACTGTACAAAAAAATGCCATGCATCAGAACTTGTGCAGGCCAATGTTCAAACACTTTAATAGACTTATTGTCAAGCTCAAATATGCCCTAAGAAAGTGTCCTAGTGCAAGCAAAGAAAATTATGTATCTAATTCAAGAAAATTATATTTCACCGCCAAAAAGAAAAGGCAATACAGGAGCCCAACAAGACTAATTTCTTCCGATGCTCAACTACTTCAATAGTCTTACAGTCGACCTCAAGTATTTGCATCAACATCTCCTAAAAAAAGTCCTGGTGCAAGCAAAGAAAATTGGTATATCTATTACCAGCAATTTCTATTGAACTGAAAAAGAAAGCAATACAGGATCCTAACATAACTGCAAGCGAACCCCACACGAAATAATCCACACGTTTTCAGCAAAAAAAATGAAGTTTGGAAAACTCAATTTAGAACCTTACTTATTTGGAAAGAATACCTGTAAAGATGAGCTGCAGCGTTGATCCATTGTGTGGACAATGCGCAGGAAATGTGATATTACAGCAGTTAAGTTATCGTGGATCCTAGGCTGGGCTTTGAAAACATTTGCAACCTGGCGGATATAATAATGCCTCAGTGAGAAAAGGAGAAAGGAGCATGTACTTTTAGGCATCAGATGATATCCTTCCCTAGACAAAATATAACAAGAATATATATCATTTGATATATCCCTCATCTCTCACTTCTCAACCCTTGAAGTGTTGCATCGACTACCAACAAATTGATCCCTGCTGAACTCAAAATCTGCAGGGCAGTAAATCTCATCTTAATTAAGGTTTTCCTTTTGATCAGACCAGTGGAAAGATTTAGGCAGCAAGATGTAAGTAACCCATATTAATGAGACCAAGGTTCAGCGTGGTTCCTGAGCTTCTACATTTTTTTTCTCAATGAGAAACCAAAAAGAAGGAAAAAGGCATTTATAAAACTCACCAATTGTAGTGTCATAACTCATCATCTTTATCACTACTTTTAGCTGAAAGAAAGACTTTGGTACTTATAAAAATAAATAAAAATGTAACATTATAGACCTGTAAGGCAATAGTGAGTAAGAAAGATTACGATGCCATAGAGCACCATAGGAAATGCATAGCAGATAGACCACTTTTGAAGGCAAATACTTACTAGCATTCTGGTCAAATCTTTGTTTTCATGACCGTATATGGCACATATATCTAACAACTTAGGCAACTCCAGCAACTTCTTGTCCTGCAAAATAACTACAAGGAAGAATTAGTGAATAAAAGTTCGTCAGAAAACTAATTTAAAAGAAAAAAAGAAAAAAAAAATCTCAGACCAAACATTCTAAACTTTTCCCTTTCAAATATGTTAATTACTAGTGATAGCATTACTTGCACAAAAAATTAAATTTAGCATTGAACCTTTGATAACATTAGTTCATTAAATCAACGGTACTTTTGTTAATAAGTATTAAAGCACTGTGCCATTATTTGGAGTGATATGGAAAACGTGGATGTAGGGACAACGTTTTATCGACATTAAAAAAAAATTGAGACACCAACTGATCCATAAAGGTATCTACAGAATACAGTAAAAAATGGGATAATAAGCAACCAATACAAAAGGGCAAAAAAGGGTTGTGCTTTCATCTGGATGCAGCTCGTTTATGAGTATGCAATCAGGCATTCGTATCAGTAGGAATAATTGGCAGTATGTACCGAATCACACCATTCACAAATGTTATAGAGAAGTGGCACAAAGCATACCGCGTAGGAATCACCTAATAAGGTTTTATTCAATTGTTTGGAGGGCAATCTATACCAATCCTCTTTCGCCCACTTTTTTAGTACCTTTGTCAACCAGTAAAAAGTGCACGCAAAATTACAGTGTAAGAGAGAGAACCACCTCCATAATCTTTCGTACTCAGATTATCAGTGGCCCGTGCGCCAGGTTCTCGATTAGAAGATCTGCAACCAAAGTAAATTCCTAATTAGTTGAGGATAAGAACGAAGAATGTGAAAAAAAATATAACATACCGATACAGACCACCTAAAATTGGAACTTACATGCGATACAATACCATAAAGACGCGGCGGCTTAACTCAAGCTCTCCAACAATAACCCCTGCAACTATTCCCTTGGCTCCATGGTGAGGGAAATCGTACCATCTGTTCCTAAACTGTAGGAAGCTATCAAGAAATTCGTGCAAGGAAGTGTCCCTAGCCACTGAGAATAGAGAGGAAAGAGAACTTTGAGTTACCCAACCAGATGAGGAACGAGATCACACCGATAATTAAGAGATATACATATTTCTAGGTAAAACAAGAAAATCTATTTGAGAGCGTGGAGCGAAGATTATGTAGAATATTAAACGTGGATACCTTCTGTCCAGAAGTTCCTAGGGTTCAACTTGAGCAAACGCGACAACTGTCGGTTTAAAAGATCCACAACTCTCTGAGACTCCACGGGATCCAATCCACCTTCGTCTGCGCCGAGCCCAGCCGCCACCGCCTCGTCTTGAGGCAAGTAATTTACGAAATTGCCGCCAGGAGTTGTGCTAGACACAAAATCTCCGTTCTCCCCCATTCGAACCCTACTCTTTGTCAACACAGGTAAACCAGAGCTGTTTGTGACGTCATCCGATTGTTTGGAAAGCGACTGTCTGAGAGAAGTAGAGAGAGTGGGAATGGAATTGGGGTTCGCTTCTTTTGGAGTTGAGTTATGGTTTTTGGGCACGAATTTCTTTTGCGTTCTACCGAAACTCTCCTTGTTTACCTCATGCCTATTGTTACCGTATCGACTCGCCATGTTTACACGATTGATTTCAAGGGAGAGAGAGAGGGAGGGGGGGTGGGGGGGCGGAGGAAGGAGGGTTCGAAATGTAGGGAAGTGAGAGCCTGAATGTGCAGACTGAAGAGTAGGGTAAAGCGGACGGGGACTTGTAGGTGGTCGCCGAAATAATTTGTCTATTTTGTTAATTAAATTACTAATTTTCACAAATGATGGCGAACAAAATAGGCAAATTACTAATTTGTCTATTTTTTATATAAAAATGAATGTGATGGATATAAATACTCTTTAATAATATATTTTTTTAAATAATTACGTAATTTTTTATCACTTTACAACCGTAAACAACATTATTTTTATTTTAACTACTCCCAAAATTTCAACAATCGCCCTATGGGGCTCGTTTTGGACCTAAAATTTGTGTGAAGAGAAAAGGTTCAATTTTATCATGAATAAAATAGCCATAAAGATATTTATAAAAATAAGTTTATAAATTACTGTAATATATTATTATATATTAAATTATTAAATTATTTTTATTATAAAATAGATCTCACATATTATATATAATCATGTCAATTTGTATGTGTACTTTTGTAAAATCTCTTTACTTATAAAACTTCTCTTTTATACATTATGAAAATCAATAGAAATACTAAGATGAGAATTATAACAAGAGATAAAATTCTTTATGCGTAAAAACATATTTGCATTAAATATTTACAAAAATCAAAGTTTTCGAGAAATTCATTACCTCCAAACAACTAGGCAATATGTCCAACAGGACATAAGAAAACAATCTCTCAAAAATTGTATTTGTTAAAACAGAGATCTTCAAACAGATAAACAAAAGACAAGTTGTCAACTTTAAAATTTATACCCAACTTATTTTTGCCACTAAAGAGGCCATCAAATTTAAGAGGCGTAATTGTCAAATGCCAAGACAACTATTTATGGTGTATATATGTTTAAAATTAGAAGGCAGAGGGCATCCATCCTGCCATAGAAAAATGGACAAGTGGTCCATACTAGTTTCCATTTTTCTATTGAGGCGAGTCCGTGTGAGATGTATTTATGACAATTCCAGAATCTTGAAAGAAAGACAATCAAGAACAAAGACAAAATCATATACAAAAAAACAACATTCAACAACAATAGGACATTATACTTCTCTTAGAAAACAAACACTACTCCTAAAAGCTCGATACAGATCATAGCAGGTGGTGACTAAAGTGACCAACTGTATTCCACAAGCACCAAATTAAAACTATCAGTACTCCACAAGCACTAAAGTGACCAGCTGCATCACCTATTTGTCACAAGATTGCCCTTGGAAATATAGAATATTTTGATCCATTAATTTCGGTTCTGATGAAAGTGTGATGCAGCTTCTCTTCTTTTGCCAAGTGAAGGTGGGCTAAACCTGATTGCACGAACGACAAAATTGCTAAGCAGAATAAAAGCATCATCACTATGGTTTTTTCTCTAATTAGTATCGAATTCAATATGGCAGAATGACTAGCTGTTGTTAGTCATAACACCATTCTGAATGTGTTGAAAATATCATTCTTTGGAGATGAAGAGCTCCGCTCTAAAGCTTCATATCAAGTCGAACTGTGAATATTAGGCCCATTCTAAGTTTGTTTCCTTGGGCAAAACCAAAGCAATGAGGCAATCAGATGATTTAGGTGCAATGGAGAGCATGGAACATGCATCATGCGAGTAAGGAAGTATGAACAAAAGCCTTGCCCAAATGGAATTCACTGCTGGGATCTTGATTACTCCTGCACAGTCCCTCTGCTTCAAGTATGATATGAAATCCTGAAACTGCAGAACACAATTTTAGGACTCAAGTTTTGCAACTGCAGCTTACAACTTATTACAGAAACTGGGTTCCCATTGTGCTCGACTGCATGCACATGAGATTAGGAAACTGAGTTCTTATCATGCGAGTTGTGTGAGTACAATGAATTCAATATAACCTATCTATCCTTCTGGCTGAATAAAAATAAAGTTGGGACCACCTTACAAAATTAGGAGTTCCATAATTACAATTAGTTCCTCCCAAAGTGGGGTCCGGGGCAGGGAGACCCAGTTATGGCCATACCTACAGCATTTCTGCATGATTGGTCACACTTCAAGAATCAAGAACCCCCCCCACACACTTGCGCTTAAGATGTGAGATCTTTACCATTACACCAAACTGCAGGTGCCCTATCAGAATCTAAACATCACAATTCCACAAGCTTTTATTGTCACCGTTCAATTGATCTTTGGGTGATAAACAAAGTCTACATTACTTTACCAAAGCATTGATTAGATTTTAAGTCTTCATATAACCAACAAGTACACCATACCGAGAGGCATGGGCTTCAAAGCTTAATTACTTTCATTAAAGAACAATGGAACCAAGATAAATATTCAGATAACTTACGCCTTTACGGTCACCTGCAGAAGATGGGATCAGCTGACATACCTCCCTCTGCATGATGTGTCAAAAACACAAATATTTACAACTGAAACTAGAAAAAGAAGTTGAAAAACAGGAAAAAGACGCGCATGCCAATTTAGTCTCAACAGAATTTCAAAGACTGAGAATATCCAGATACTCACTTTATGTGGTGGGGCACTCGTAAATGTTGATTTAACATGCCGGAAATCCGTGCGTTTGGTCATATCTAATTTAGCAGGCCATCTTCACCAAGCAGTAGCAAGAAAAACTACTATTAGAAATAGTCTGGTCCAAACAAAATCATCAACAAATTGGATAATGGGAAATGTGGTCCTTACTCAGAAGGCTCCGAAAGAGCATTTGAATATTTGCAAATATCAGAGTCCAGTCTATGCGCATAAACCGTGCAGTAATGAACCCCACTTTTGCATAATGTACCTTGCCACTGATGTTCAGGACGCTGTCCAGAACTTTCTGTCTTGGATGGTTCTACAATAGGAGGAGGAGGAGGTGGAGGGGGAGAACTGGGGGGAGGAGGGACTGAAGGTGGCTTTGACGGAGGTAAAGGAGGTGGAGATGGAGGCAATGGAGGTGGCATTTCAGGCTGAGGTGGTGGCAGCGACGATAAAGGTGGCGGTGCAACAGGTAAGGAAAACATTTGATCAAAATGGTGCATTGGAGCTCCTTGTTGTATCTGTGCTAATGGTGTCACAGAAGCAGGTATAAAAGGAGCTGCAACAGCATTACCATGAAAACTATTAGTCATTACACCTGGCGAGACAGGGTTCAAAGGCATCTGATGATTTAAAGCCCGTGCATCCCAGGAACTGTTTGGAGGAGGGTAAACAGGTCGCATATACGATGCTGACTGAATTTGCTGTGGCGAGGGAATAGGTGGTCCCTGTGCTGCAAAGGGCATGCAAGGAATGTTCACTGGGGCAGAATGTAGCTCAACTTCAGGTTTCTTATACATCCACATTTGTTCGGCAGAACCAGAAACACCATGACCACCTAAAATAAAATCATTCCACAAAAAATCACGCAGTTATTGAGAAAAGAAGAGAGAATTATTTTTTTTACACGTTAATCATCAATATATCACCTCCTTGAGAAGGATCTAGCCCTGCACTGCTATCATAACCATCAACTTTTCTCACCCCAACTTCAGGCATCTCTCCAGAAACTGCCCAGTTTGACTGAAATGAATACCCGCAATGTACTTTATTTGCATGATTATCAAGTTTCATTCTGGGGGATACAAGCTCCATAGAGCTGCTTTCATTTTTCATTGAGAAAGGTGCAGGATGCTGCTTTCCTGGTTGACTGTTCGAAGGAGATGGTAAATAATATGAGGGCGTACAGAAGTATTATCATCAAGAATTAAACTCAGAAGTATGGGACAAGCAACATATGCATAATTCTATATGTTCAAACAATAACTAGAAGATTTACATTCCATGCACCGCTTGTAAAATCAAGTTTCAAGAAAAAAATAATAATTAAAAGAAATATAAAAAACGGTGCATTATCAACTCAAAATGCAATAAAAATTTGAGTTCTTGGGCACACTTCAATCAATTATCTAAAGTTAGCAAAGACGAGGAATGCATTGAATATAAGTAAAGGAGAATAGCACATGAAATACGATTACAAACACATGCTAAATGAAAGGTCAGAATGAACATTAGAACAGATGAAAAACATAAACAACTTTAATTTAACACCAAAACCTGAATTTAGTAAGAAAGACTAATTTCAAATGTAACTTTAAAGGAGGACATTTTTTAAGAAAAGAAGTAACATGTAAAAAGACCACATCTGGGAAGGAGGAGGAGGAGGAGGAGGGGGGGGGGGGGGGGGGGGCGGGGGGGTCATTTCAACTAGAGCACATTGGCCATACAAGAGCCAGGATTTTTTTTTTTTATTTAATATCCATTGTCAAGAGGCCAGAATTGTTGGACCACCTTGTTTCTTGCCTTAGAATGATTCAGATTTATGTTGCTACTTTTCAGCCCATGATGATCTGTGATAGCACGAGTACCTTAAATGTTATCAACAGAATAGGTCACAATTTCTAAGAATGCCTGACTATACAGAGGACGGGAACATCTCTTCCATATAAATGTTTATTGGTTGTAAGTAATATTGGGAGACTTGAACCCACACTTTCTCCCAATATAAGTTTAGAATTCATTGGCCATGAGTTCGTAATTCATATTGTTTCCTTTATTTTTCACTATAAACTGGAGAGATCCATCTGTTAAGCATGCAATGTCAATTCAAATGATTTGTCAATGGGAGGAATTTAAGGGCACAATTTTTCAATGAAATCAAGTGTACAATGACTTCAAACCTGAATTCTATCTGAAAGAACAACCCGGGAGAACCACGGAGATTCTTTAAAATTGTGATTGCAGCATCAACACTGCTGCATTCAACAAACCAACCACATCCCATCTGCATATTTGCTCGGGTCAACCTGACTACAGACCCAACATTGCTAACAGCCATACTACAAATGGCCATTAGCTCATCATCTGTGAGGAATGGGGAGCTAATATTAGGAAGACTAATCCAAAGCATATTTGATGGCACTTTATCTTCTTCCCTCGTCATAGCAGTATGGCTGTTTCCAGATATATAATTGTCAAAGAAGCTTGAGTTCGGATTGATATTATATTTTGTACGTAATGATGAAAGCAAGGAAGACAAGTGAGACATCCTCATCCTACAGCTGTCAGCAGGGCTCCCTGGTCCAGTTCGAGGGTGAGGTGACCCAATACTGTTACTAGATATGGTTCCAAGGTTACTGTTTCTGGCATCAACATGGGTAGGCACAGATCTAGTGCCATCTATAAGAGGCACTGCAACATTAGATGGCCCCACATTCAGAGGTGCCCGATAATTACTTCGTTCCTTGCGCTGCTGTCTGAGATGGGACATTACAGAGGCAGCTTCTTCAGGAGATTCAAACTCCATCAGTAATGCACATTCACTAAATAGCTCAGTAACAGTATAGGGACCCTTATAAAGCACTTTCCTTGATTCATGCAGAATCTCATCCTTGGCCCATTGGCTTGAAACATTTCCAACATAAACATGAGAACTTGAACCAACTGCAACGCCATTCATTGCACCCCTAGTTCCCAATCCTACATCAATGAACTTGATACGCCATGGGAAATGTCGCCGCATATATTCACGAGCCTTTATGGCATCAATGATGTTTCTGTACTCCACTAAGGCAAATCCTTTAACTGGAAAAAAAATAAACTGCTCTATAGGACCAAACCTCTCAAACTGAAACCTTATATGAGCTTCAGATGTTTCCGGTCCGGAAAAACCCACCCAGAGCTGTTTAGAAGCAGAGACGATATCCATGGCTGCAGGGTCCCCATCAGAATGCCAAACAATTTGAGTTGTGGAATTACATGGCATTCCCAAGTGATGTTGAGGAGAAGTCAAAGCGTTATTTATGCCTCCACAGGAAGCTCTCGTGGTGGATATACTGAAATCATTATTTGAACCCTGATTCTTCTCAACATGAAAAGAATTACTCCTACCTTCAAATGAATTACTCCTGAAGTCTAACGGAGTTCTTCTAGCAGGTGAAAATAATTCCCCGGAAGACCGGCCACGTGACACATCACTATTCTCGCCAGACTCGAATTCCATGGGCCTCGACCCTCCAATATCATGAGCAGAACCTGAATTTGAGTGGTGATCAGTTTCATGAAAAATTACTGGAGAAAATTTTGGAATATCTATCAAGACTTTATCAGATATCAAACGATCACCAATAATGGACGTCCATATTACCTTTCTTTCCAGATGGATCGTCAGAGTGATCATGTTGACTGGAGATCCTATGCACAGAATATCTCTGATTAACATACTTAGACGAATCAGGATCATCCTCATCACTATCTACCAGTCTGCCTTCTACAGAAATTATATCTTTAAATGATTGAATGATTCCCTCCAAAGCTGACAAAATATCAGAAACAGTAGTAGAAAATGACGAGTTATTTAATTTCTTGAACTTTGAGAAAATCCATCTCTGCAATGATCGGTCTTTTCCAAGAACCTGCACTAATAGTGAAGAGCATGAATATAACTGAACATCCATAATACAAATTTAACAGAAACTCTGCTTATTATTTAAACCGTCTAATTTTCAACCAGAATTGAATGAATTCCATGCTTTTCTCATAATAAAAACCATGCAAAGATCCAAATTGCATCAAAGAAGGTTGATATTTTTTTTTTCCAAGAAAAAAGAAAAGTTATTTTTATGATAAGAAAATGTGTGTGTGGGAGGCAACATCACAACTTTGTCACTTACAACAAGAGCTATTTTCTTCATAAAAAAAAAGGCTAATAAGATTATATGCAATTTTTTTCATACACGTGATCTTTTAGTTAAAGAATACACACTAGAAGTACATTTAAACTTATGCACGTCAGACTTACAAAAACAATGAGACGTCTTATCACAAAGGAAGAAACATAAATAACAAAAGAATTCCTAAGTCCTGAGAAATTCCCTGCTGACAACTTTGTCCAAGCAACACAACTCCTCTTTCAGGTAAATTAGATGTTGAAGATCAAGTATGCCTAGTTTAGTGCACAAAATTTATTTTTGCCATAAGATTTACCATCAACCACAGATTCAAGTAATATTCATAGCCAATGATTTGTCCTTATCTGCAGCAATTAGTTTAGATTTAACCTCTTTTTCCTTTTATGAGGAAAATAAAATCCCCCAAAAACTTTATTTACATTTTTTATGTTTATAACCACAGGTTTTGGTAGCAAATGCTGGTCAGCTGGAAGTAATGAAAATGAAATTGAAGGATTTAATCTACCAGCCAACAAGATTTTTCACCCTGAACAAGACACAAGCATTACCAAAGCCAACAAGCAACTCTCTGGAACAGGCGATGCATCTCCTGAAAAATGGTTGCCATCCAATATTAGCTCCTCACTGTCTTTCATGCTTCTTTCAACAGAGCCTGTACATAATTCAGGTCTGTCACTGGTTTTATCCGATACAGGAGCCACATCAAGGACAAACTTGCTTGTCACCTGCATAAGAAAACACTTGGTCTCTTTATTGATTCCCTCCACCACACTGGAGTTGAGGAGCTCAAAAGAGGCCGCAAGCAGGTTTTTAGGACAACAAAAGAAAATTCGAAGTAAGCATAGTGCACGGAACTTGGATAATTTAACTAAAGAAGATGAATCTTCATCTGAAAGCTTTTTCTTTAGCTCAGCGAATATGTCAGCAGAGTCTTGCATCTTCAAATTTTCTTTATCAACAATCTGAAAGATATCCTTTTCCTCAAATGAGGAAATGAAGAAGGTAAGCACATTCTGAAAAACTGCAGAGCAAATGCCTCGGATGACGGATGATGTTGGGGCCTCTGAAGAAGCAGTGCAACAGATGTCGACTAGACCAAAAATACAGGCTTTAGCAGTCTGAAATGCAACCTCATCGGCATCGTCTCCTCTATTTATCATTGCCAAACTCCAGTTATGCATGTTGATAACAACTTTTGCTGCAGCTTCAAGAGCAGTAGGACAATGTGATGCATACCGAGGAATGAGATCAGCCACTATCCGTTGTACACTTGCACAACCTGCAAAGCTAGCAGTAAACAGAAAAGTTGTCAATTTTTTCTTCTTTTTTTTTGGGAGGGGGGGGGGGGGGGGGAGGGTTGGTCTGGGGTGATACAGATATATAGATATGTGAAACTTATGGTTAAGTACACAGCATATTGAATTTCTAATGCAAGCACAGGGATTCCTTATGTTTGTTTTAACTGGAGGAAAGATCATTTCGGGAAAAAAAATACTATTTATGTGCCTTCTACAATGTCCTTATTCCTCACTATAACAACTTATTTGGAAGAGTGTCGGGTTGAGTATCCCTTCAAGATTATTGGTGCTTTGTTGAATGACTTCTTCAGTTAGGTTGATTTTGACTTGGGTAATGTCCAGAATAATAGTGGCCTTTTTGGTGTTTGGAGAGGGTTAAGTGATAGTTCACAAATTACAACAATGTGTAAGAGGTCCTCAGTTGACTCATACCCTGATTTTGGAGGGAAAGAAATGAAAATTTGAGGACCATAAACGGACATTAAAGGAGTACAAAAATTTCTTTTTCGCTAACTGTCCTTTAGACATTAACTTTCATTTTTTGATACGTTAGACATTAACTTTCATGATTTTCACATATCATTTCCTCCTCCAAATAGATGCTCTCTTCTTTACATCTTGTATACCTTGACTGTACCTTTTGTACTTTTTAATAATTTATTCCATTTAAAAAAATAAAAAAACAAAGCCCTAGTAAGAGCTTGCTGGGATGGTTAATTGTGCAAAATAAGCATATCAATGCTAAAGACTTAAATAGGCAACAAAGGACCAATTACCATGCGACTCATTTGATACCTCGTGATGCAAGCAAGAATATGTAAGTCCACAAAAAAGTCAAAATATTCAGTAGGGACAGCAACAACACAACTTCAAACCAAGGTGGAACTAAATAATATTGGTAGGAATAATATTATTTCCAATATTATTTACAGGTTCTTTAGAACTCAGAATACTAAGGTTTTTTACCTATAAAAAAAAGAAAAGAATACCAAGGACTTATACACACAATCTTTGTTCCTTGTCCATCTGTACCAAACACAGTGATCGTATTCTACATTTTGCAATAACAAACCCAAGTATTTGCGAAACTCTGTTTCAGATTAAAAAGATAGTTTCTGTGCTTTTATCCTCAAAGGTGCATACATGTATTTTACGATACGTGGTTGTACTATTTTTCAGCGCCCACAGTGGACATTTGGGCAGCATAGAAATGCTAGGCTGTGGTGCTAATGTGCCTAATGAGGACAACATGGTGTGAACCAAATAAAATAATATTGAAGGAGTAGAAACTGCCTTTCAGTAGGCTTATTGTATCAATGGATGTCTACTGAAGTCAGTTTGCCATAAACATTATGGAGTTATTAAATATTTTATTGTACATTTTTAATTCTTTGAAGTAGAACTGCCTCCCTCTTTTCCAATAATTTCTTTATTTTTCTCTCTTTTTTAGAAAAAGCTATATCACCAAACAGCTTTTATAAATTAATCAGTTATATAAAAATGCACAGGCTCACTCCTAGGCATTACTCTTGTAACTGACCTGTATACTTGGCTTTTGCCTATTCCTACTATTGATGCCATAAAAATCGGCCAACAGGCCGGGGCGAAAGAAAGAATCATTCACAGCCCACTGGGGCGAGTTGGACTCCATTCGAGGTCGTTTGGGGCTCCCAGCGAGGTTCCAGCAGGGCCGTACGTACGTGGATAACAGATAAAATAAATGGAGCTGGACACAAAATTTACGTGGTTCGGCAAATGCCTACGTCCACAGGTGTTTGGGGATGAGAATCCATTAGAATAGGTGTTTTAACAATTTCTCATAGCTCACTTTGTACAGGAAAAAATATACATAAATATGTTAATAAAATCCGCCGATTGAAACTCTCGAATCTCTCAGGAAAGGCTGAAGAGGATGATATTGAGGAAGAAGAGGCTGCCAAAATTGTTCCAGAGAGAGTCCCTTTGTCATCTGATCAGGCCTTTTTATAGCTAAGTTTCGGTCGGTCTATACGGTCAGATCTTTACCTTGCGTGCATCAGTCGAATTCCTTTTTTCCTTTCACCGCCTTGCTTTTCACTCACACCCCCCTTTAATTCCTGCACCTCATTTAAACCCTGCAGACCTTGCCCTTGCCAACTTTCTTTTTAGTCCCATCACTTCCCTTCTTGTCCCCTAGTGTCATAAATACTCAACAGGTGCAATAAATGTTTAGTTGGGCTTTTGATTCTAATTTCATCCATTCCAGTACCCCGCGAATTCTAAGCAAAGGTACTTTGATGGGAATTTTGTCTTGTTGTCTTGCATCCTGAATTATGAGAAGATGGTGGTTTGTCTCCTGATCCCAAAAATATTGATAGCGTAAAATGCAATTGTAGAGCTAGGTTAAGGCGGAAGATAGGCTCAACCGCAAACGTGGGAGTGCTGAGCTTAAGCGTAGCGGGAGATGAACTCAACCACTCAAGTGGGAGCGCGGTGCTCAAAGGTGGTAGAAGAGTCGTCGAGCGGGCCGTGGGTGGCCGAACAAACTTGCGATTCGTGAACAAGCATCCAAGAGGTTGATGAATCGCTGTGCGGGTTGTGGGTGACCGGACAAATCCGCTATTCGTGCACGACCATACTGGATGTGAGGGCGTGCTTCGGTGATGAACCTCAAGCCTTGAGCCTATAGTGAGCGAATCGTTGAGCGGGGTGTGGGTGTGGGTGGTCCGACAACCCCGCAGCTCGTGAGTAAGCACCCAGGAGGTGGATGAATCGTTGTGCGGGTTGTGGGTGGTCCGGACAAACCCACGATTCATGCATAACCCCCCCGCGAGACTTAGTAACCTTTGCGTAGGTGGATAGACCGACCCCATGGGATTCGATTGACTTCGCATGAATGGGTAGTCCGACCTCACGGGATTCAATTGACTTCGCATAAGTGGGTAGTCCAACCCCGCAAGATTCGATTGACTTCGCGTGGGTGGATAGGCCGACCCCGCAAGATTCGATTGACTTCGCGTGGGTGGATAGGCCGACCCCGCGGGATTTGACAACACGCCGACGTCCTATGCTACAGACAATAACTTTGTCAGTAAAAATAAATTCACATATTGCAAGAGAGACAAACTGATGTGTTTTTTGTCTGTGGCGAACAATCAGGTCCAAGTGGGCTAAGTGCCGTCCGGGTTGGTGCTGGGTCCAATTTGAATTTTCGAGTTTAGTGATGGTGCGACGCTATATTCGATCTGATCTCATTGACAATGTGGTTCGAGTCTCGAGTGGCAATCCTGAGTGAGGAGTTGTTAGCTGGTTCGAGCTCAGGCTCGGTGAGGTTCCCAAATGAATAAATCCCGAGTGCAGGGAGTGAGAGTTTTTTTTTTTTTTTTTTTAAGGAGAGGGGTGGCCCGAGTGGTGGAGTCCCAGAGGGTGAGGCGACCAAAGGAGTGGTAGAGCCCGAGATGAAGAATCTTGAACTGGTGTTCGGTTCAAAGAGATTCCTGAGCATGGGGCCGCATGGTGAGTCCCGAGAGTGACTTTTCCAAGCTAAGGAGTCCGATAGGTGGAGATCCAAGCTGGTGGACGACCAAGCTGAAGGAGTCCAAGAGGTGGATCCCGAGCACAATGGAGCTTAAGCTGAAGGAATCCGAGAGGTGGATCCTGAGCTCAGTGGGCGATTGCCTTGGAGGTCTCCGGCGGGCCGGCCACCCTTCGGCGAAGTCAGACAAAGCCGGCGGCCTAGTTGGAGGTTGCCGGCGGGTCGGCCATACCTCAATGGGACTGGGCTTCCGATTCTATCATATAAAAGGTGTAGGGGTGGCCCAGGGTTTTCCAACGAGGTGACCGGCTGGGGATGGTGTCGGCTGTCCCAGACGACGCTGGCGACCTACCCCGTGGCCACCGGGCTCCATCCATGTCGTGGCTGCCCTCGGCTGCATGCTCTCACCGTTTGGGTGATAAGAGTCCAGGAGTAGCGTCTCCAGCGAATGGGCGGTTGGCACCTACCTTGCCGGAGATAGAAACTGCCAGCGGCCACTGGGTGATTGCCGGCAGTTGGCCCGGGCCCACAACACCGGCACCACAAGCCTTGGGCTCACCTTGCCGTGCATGCACGTTAGACGTACATAGCCCGTGCACTGTGCTCGGACGTGCACAATTCGCTGTGCATGTCCTCGAGCATTGTGCAATGCCTCGGGCATGCACAATTAATTGTGCATGTTCCCGGCATACACAACGGATGTGCACTTAAGTGCACAGTGCCGACCCAAGAATATGGGTTTTCGTGCCGTCCCAGGCTTCATTGTGCACTTAAGCGCCATTGTGTGCGCAACATATCTGGGGTGCCGACGTTTTGTAAATGTTGGGGACAAGTCTTATTTTGAGTTGGGAAATTCAAGAATAAAGGGTCCAGGACTGGAGCTCGGAATTGACCAAGCTCTTATGACATCAACGTCTTTCTTGCAATGCAATGATAACAAAATAAGAGTAAAGTAGTTGAGTATACTTATCTGGAAGAATCTTTTGTTGATTTGGTCAGAGAGTTATTTAGTGGGCTGAAAAGTCATCCTTCTTCCACCTCCGACTTAAGAATCCCACAGACGGCGCCACTATTGATGCCATAAAAATCGGCCAACAAGCCGGGGCGAAAGAAAGAATCATTCACAGCCCACTGGGGCGAGTTGGACTCCATTCAAAGTTGTTTAGGCTCCCATCAAGGTTCCGTCAGGGTTGTACGTACATGGATAGCAAATAAAATAAATGGAGATGAACACAAAATTTACGTGGTTCGGTAAATGCCTACATCCACGGGTGTTTGGGAATGAGAATCCATTATAATAGGTGTTTTAACAATTTCTCATAGCTCACTCTATATAGAAAAAAATATAGATAAATATGTGAATAAAATCCGCCGGTTGAAGCTCTCGAATTTCTCAGGGAAGGTTGAAGAGAATGATGCTGAGGAAGAAGATGCTGCCAAAATTGTTCCAGAGAGAGTCCCTTTGTTATATGATCAGGCCTTTTTATAGCTAAGTTTCGGTCTATACGGTCAAATATTTATCTTGCGTGCATCAGTCGAATTCCTCTTTTTCTTTCACCGCCTTGCTTTTCACTGACACCCCCCCTTTAATTCCTACACCTCAATTAAACCTTGCAGACCTTGCCCCTGCCAACTTTCTTTTTAGTCCCATCACCTCCCTTCTTGTCCCTTAGTGTCATAAATACTCGGCAGGTGCAATAAATGTTTAGTTGGGCTTTTGATTCTAATTTCATCCCTTCCACCAACGATCAATAAAATCTTATTTACCGATGGAAAAAAAAAATGCATGGGCAATCCAACGTGATCAAACTAAAAGGAGCCTAGATGCTCTTCTAGCAAGGTAAGTTATCTAACAAGTCACGTTGGTCAGAAATTCACAATTGCAACCCAAACAGGCAAATGCTGCTGTTTCCCCAAATATTGTTAATTTGTTGTAAATAGTTATGGCCTTCCAACAAATAAAAAAAACTTAATCTTATTTAAAGAGGGTCTCGTCCCCTTTTCTTAATGTATATAAAGCACAATGTAGACTTACGCAATTATGCATTTCCCATAAAAAATTAAATATAAATAAATAAATAAAACAGAGGTAGATTAATAGCAGACTAATTTAGGATGTAAAGAGGGAAGGAGGGAAGGGGTTGACTGGAGATCAACGCTAATCATAAGAGCTTTCTACAGAAAAAGCTCCCTAGTATCATATATAATTGATCAATTTTGAATCACAGTCCTCCCTTAGTTTTGTTACTTTGGAATTTGGATATAGAGGAAAAAAAAAACGAAAATGGAAGGAAATCACAACAAAATAATATGTTGACCACCTGATTATATGCTAATTATAGCCTGAGAAAAAATAAAAGGCAGCACTCAATTAAGCTTCCTCCTATCTGATTTTAATTTTCATTTAGGGTTTTTATTTTGGTTGTCAGCAGCCAAACGGAGCATTAATTGACACTCCTTCGACGGTATCTTCAACCGAAAGATGCTACAGTAGTGAATTTGGCACTATAGCATCTGAAGAAAGATATATTCGAAACCAAAATAAATAAAACAAATAGGAGAGGGGAGATGGTAAAACCCTAACCTCTGGAAGCGGAAAGGAGCGAGAGATAAGCCCGTTCGATGTCAGGCATGGAAGCATCGTCTTTCTGAGAAAGGCAAAACCTAATTCGCTTATAACAATCGTAAACGCTTCGAATCTCGTCTTTATTCCTCCGTCTGAGAAGAATTTCATCCTGAGATAGTGGCGGTGGTGTTGGCGGTGGAGCTACGGAGCTCTGATCCTTGTCTAATTTCTGTGGTGGCGGTGGTTCTGAAGGTGGTGGATGAGGGGGTTCTTCTAGAGGCTCGTATAGCCTCCGCTTCTTCGGAGGCTGCTCCGCCGACGCCATGACCAGATAGAGAGACAGTAGGGCCACAAATCTCGCTCTGGCCTAATGGTATTGGTATCCCGCTCAGAAATAGAATTGAAAACGGTCTGAATACAAAATATCGTATTCTTATTGAATTGTACAAAATTAAATTTTAAAAAATATAATTTTATATACATATTTATAAAGTTTGAATTATATTTAATTAAAAATATAAAAAATTATAAAAATAAAAATAAAAATACTTTTTATCTTTAAAAATAATAATAAAACTAAAAATTTTATCAAATTTAGCTAATATTAAATAAAATTTTAACTTTATTATTCATAAAAATATTTTTATTTCTTTTTCTCACAAATTTCTCTCTACTTTTGATTAAATATACCTAAATTTTTTGATAAATGTATAAATTTATACTTTTTAAATGATAGTTTTAGACAATCTAATAAAAATGCTATTAACTCGTGTCAATAATAATTACAATATTTTAAATTCTAATATAAATTTTTTTAGGAAAATACTATTGGTCTGATTTTTTTAGGAAAACACTTACTTAATTATTTTTTTTTTTTAATTAAGTAAGTGTTTTTAAATGATATTATAAACTTTTTATTTTTAAAAAATATTTTAAGATGTTAAAAAAATCATGTAAAAAAATATATATATTATTTTTTACATATTTTTGAACATCTTGAAATATTTTTTAAAAATAAAAAGAAATCACAACATTATTTAAAAATACTTACTTAATTATAAAGTTAAAAAAATAAAATTGTAAATCGGGATCTCAAATCGGAATTTCAAATCAGGATTTATAGCACGGCTAGTTTTTTATATCTCATTAATCACTATAATATTTTTAAATTATGATATAAAATATAATAAAAATATTTTTTTTAAATAATAAAATAATAATCTTTTTATCTTTTAATTTGTATCTTAACTCATCTCATCTCAATTTATTTAAATCTAAATAGGTAAAATTACTATTATCCTGATTCGTTATGAGAAAAATATTTATGAGTTTTTTGAATAATAATAGACTTACTATCATCCTACTATTTATTTATTTATTTATTATTATTATTTTGTATTTATTATTTTGTATTTTGTATTTTGTATTTTGTGTTTTTACTTGATAGTTAAGAAAATGACTATTAGTATTTTTTTTTTTTTTTAAATTCTTGAATAGATAAAAAAAAATGTTATAAATAGTAAATAAGTAATAAGAAAAAAGACAACCCTATCACTATCCGAATTATGAATGGCTGCGAAGTCCACACATACGAAGTTAGTGACTTTAGATTCTCTGTCAATAAAAATTAAATTGTAGAATGGAAGGGTCTCTCTCTCCTTTATTTATTTCTTCCATCTGTGATTTCTAGCATCAACTTTTTTCAGAATAGTCTCTCTTCCCTTGGGCAGAGGGGGTTTGGAGCTTTGACTCCAACATCCTCCTCCTCTTGTCCCTGTTTATTTTCCCGTTCACCTTAGCTTTCCTAGTTTTTTTTGTCTAGTTTCTTCCTCCCTAGCAGTGTCAACCGAAGTCGATCTTCTAATTTTTGGTCACCTCCAACCAGCACGCACAACCTCCTCAATCGCCAATTTTTACACCCGTAGAAAAAGATTGTGTTTCTACATCGCACGCACAGCCCCAAGCCGTGCGCATCTTTCATGCCCAGACGAGATCTGTGGTGGATTTGGAGTACACACACGGTGCCGCTGTCATCGGAGGCCTTGGATCATTCGGATCTGTTGTTCGTTCATCTCCTAAGGCGGCGTGTGTCGAATATGCGACGTCGACAACATTGGTCATCTGCTGGCGACTGGGGTCCAATTTTAGTTGCTGCCTTATGTTACCGATTTTTCTAATCTGAGATCTTGAACGAAGAATTGTGAACGACTCCAAAAAAATTTCAAATCAACAAGTGATAATGCACTAGCCTTCATTGTCGCTTATGGTGATAGTTCCATCGTTCGTTTTTTTGCGGATACCTTTCCCTCTTATTGTAAGACAATGTCCTTTTGTACAATAATAATAATGTCCAAGAAATTAGTCTCAAAAAAATCTGTCAGTTTTTCCTTTTTCTACTTTTTGTGTACTGTTATTTATTACTTTGGATTAATTATTGGAGAACCCCATCCTTCCTCTTGTATTATATTTCTTGGATTAATGAAATTACTTGCGTAAAATATTAAAAAAAAATCTATGTCACTAGATTTAGATTTAAAAAAAAAAAGGGTTACTCTCTTATTATTATAAATAGGTTAATAACATGTTAATTTGCTTAATACAAAACTAACTGGTTATATCTCGTTTAAATTTTTATTCACAATCATAATTTATTATTTTTAAATTATAATATTGTCTTTCTCAACATGTTTATATTTTTATTATTAAGATCGAATTTCTAAACCTACATTCATATTTAGTAATTATATCGAGATTCTAATATTGACTTTATTATAAGTTAAAATTTAAAGATGTTGATTTTTTTTGTTAGTTGATATTTGTGTCATTCAGATATTCTGAGATATGCGAATTATTTCAATTTATTTACTTGAAATTGGTTTAAATGAGTAATTTATATAATATTATCCAACTTGTGAAAGTAATGCTGCACAAGCATTTCGTATAAAGGTGGTCTTGTTAAAAATAAAAATAATTTTAATTTGTATGTCTTTTTACATGGAATTTACTGTCCAATAAAAAAAAAGTTGCGACTAGATTTTTTATATTTAGATAAATGTCAGTCATAGAGTGCGTAGACAGGCCATGCACTCATTTTGAGAAAAAAAAAATATATGATACCTATATAAAATAATAATAATAATAATGATGGAACCGCTTTCTAAAATTTAAAAAAAAAAAAAAAATCAAACACTTGCACACCACATAACTACGTCAAGTATTACTCATATATTTAAATACTCATAAAAAATTTACTCCGAACATAAATATGATCAGCACTTGGGGCTAAGTTGTTAAATAAGAGAAATTTTATTTTTATTTTTTAAACAATTAAAAGAAATTATATCTGCAGTCATAAAATATATAAGTGTCATGCATTAATTTTTTATATTATAAGTAAATATGAGATACCCATGAAAAAATTTATTTTTTCATAATGAACCTCTTCTTTAGAGGGCAGAACAACACAAGGGTGGTCAATAATCGTGCTCTTTTTCTAATCAGGACAATTTTATATCCATTTCAATATTTTGATTATAATTTTGGCTGCATATATCAAAATTGCTCATAAGGCTTCAATTTAAAAACCTCTTTGGCCACCAAACTTTGCTCCCTATGCGCCATTTTCAAGGTCAAAATCTACTGTTTTCTCTTTTGAATTCCAAATTTTAGTTATTCTTTATACTTTTTGGTAATGTTTTATTTATCGTTTAAGAAGTGATTCTAAATTTATTGATTTTGGCTAGATTTTTGGTAGATCACTTCTTTTATTACATATTTAATTTTGGCATGATTATTGAAATTTTATTAATTTTGATAAATTTTCAATACAAATGATTTTTGGTTATACAGTCTAGCTTGTGGACTGATTTTTTACATTACTTGATTTGATAATTTTCAATTGAACATCATAAGTATATTTTTTATATATTTTTTTGGTGATTCTCTTATATTATTTCTTATGAATTATCTACTGAAATTAACCTGCAGAATAATCTCTATTTTATCTGATACCAGACTAACAATCCAACATGCCAGTAATTGCTTGAAATTAAGATGCATAAATAGGGGTGTGTGTATCCGGATCCGGATATCCGATCATAATCGGATTCGGATTGGATCCCCAAAACCGGGTGGTTACCCGTCGGATTAAATTCAATTTTGATCCGGGTGGATAATCGGATTATATCTGGATATCCGGATTTAAACCTGGATAATCGGATTTTTGCTATTTTGCTCTTAAAATCCGGATATCCGAATTTTAATAGCCCAGATATCCAAATTTTACTACTTTTTTTTTTTAAATAAGAGTTAAAATTAAATAAAAAAATTATAACACTTTTTTTTAAATAATTTAAAAACTTAAAAGGATTTAAAAAATAATAATATAATAATACATCACAATTAATTAAGCTAATACATCACAATACAAAGCTTAAATTTACAGAGAACAAAATAAATAATAATACATCACAACTAATTAAACTAACAATCTAATATAAAGTGTGTTGCTAATATCAACATTTACATCATCTTTGGAACAATATAATTTACAAATCTCCGTAAAGGTATGAACTCACTTAAGTTTGACTTCTCTCTTATTAGGATCCGAAGCTCTTCCACTAGCTCCTCGAAAATCAAATCAACAAAAGAAAATAATTCAAATTCTCAAAATAAAGTTATTTATAGGCTTTGTAAACTGAATATTTTGTCTAGAGAGTTATTTTGTCTATAACAAAGTTACTATTCATGCTGAAACAAAGATTATTGGGTAAAAATGTTTATTTTTCTCTTTTTCTTCGAGTTCAAATCAACAAAATAAAACAATTCAAGTTCTCAACATATTGCATCCAGAAGCAATGAAGACCATTAGTGGAGTCATATATTAAAAATCAAACCCATTAGTGGAGTCATTTTGAAGTTCATTAGTGGATAGATTCCTGATAGTAATAGTGTTTCTAAAAGTCTAGGAATTTGCGTCTAAAGACAAATGTTTAATTAAGAAAATGCTAGTCATGTTAAGAAAGTAGTGTTGGTAAAGTGGTACTAGAAGAATTTTCAGCAATATTAACAAAGAATCTGCTCACACTCATAATAAACAAAACATTTATATTAGATGTTTATTTTAAACATTTTCAAAAGCCTCCATTTGCATGACATTATCATTATCAGACTAATGTCCCTCATGTCACATATTGAATTACTTGATTTCCTTTTAATTCTCTTTTGTTTGCTAGTGGTATCAACTATCATGCGACCCTTTTTGTTCTGTTTGTGGAACAACTCAAATGGCTTAAATTGATTCTTTTATACCAATGAAAGATATAGTAGGTTACAGATGGAGGTCTGGGTTACAAAAATCAAATCTTGTCTTCTTGCTCTAGGTTACAAATTTTGCAAATAAACAACAAAATTTAGTAGAAAAAACAAAACAAACACAGATACAGATACAGATCCAAACACAAAGGAAGAAAAAAAAAACATAGATAAGCCGACAAATTTGAGATTGAACAAATATAAGTACCATACCAACAGATCTAAAAGAAAAAATAAACCCAGATCTAAACATCTCAAAAAATTGAAAATAGACTAGATATTAGGAAAGAAAATAAACTAAAACCAGATCTAAACCAAAAAGGAAGGGAAAATGGATTTCAGGGTTTGTTGATGAACCTGGACACCGTGTCATGATGGTTGATGGATTTGTTCTGATGAATCTAAAGAGAGGGAGAGACGATCGAGAATGAAGAGAGAGAGAAAATGGCATAGGATGGACGCATGCAAAATAGAAGAAACGAGAACAAAACTAAAGAACTAAGATATAAAAAAGGAGTCTCATACCTATGACGAAAGCCTGTGGCGACGTTCTCTATGGTGTTAATCGATGGTGACGATCTACTTTTTCCTTAGGGTTTTGGCCAAAGGCAAATAGAGTAAGGCAGAGAGCAAGTCGGCAACGAGAGAGCAAGGGAGACTTTGAGTAAACCTAAGTAATTTCTATTTAAATAATGCGGTCCCGGTCTTGGGTAACCACATGGCAAAATCGGATCCGCACGGATCCAGACAGTTACAAAAATAATTAAAACCGCTTACTAACATTCCGGACGAATAACTGCACGTGCGCAAATCATACCAATTCTACGATTTTTAAACTAGATCCCAAAAAAAACTGGGTTCGGATGAACACCCCTATGCATAAACCATAGTGACATGGCTTAGTTTCCCGAACATTTTATCATGCACGTGCGCATGAGATAATATTATTATTCATGTGGAAAAGTTCATATAAGTTTTTGTTCATTACTTTTAATTTATATTAACTTATATGTAATATTCATTTCATCATGTATGACTACAAGGTTTTAATATGTGTACGAAAAGAAGCTGAACTAAATATTATTAGCCATTACATATATATCTATATATGAGAAAAAGCTAGGTCATGTCGAACTGGTTTAATATCCCAATTCACACCCAACTAATAATAGACTGACACGTTAGCTATTACAATTTACTCACAATACATCCGGCAACACGAAACCCATCTTTTCTAAAACTAGTCCTAAACTCTCTCTTCCCTTTCTCCCTCTCTGCTCTCAAATGAGAAAACCTTGTGCGAACAACACGAGCACCCGAACCCAACATAATGCAGATAATTCTTTTTGGCAGTCACCGAAAATGGAGATAATTTGAGACTACCAAATTTTAATCCATCTTTCATATTCTTGTTCCATTGTTTTATTTTTCCTCTTAATTTGTTGAATAATGTTTCTGAGTGTGGACATGCTAATTGGTGCGATTATCTCCTTGGTTATATTATCCATTCCAACCATATGGGTTTTGTTTTATGGGCTATATTTTCGTTGTGACCATAGAATTTATTTTTGATTTATATTTACTATAGTTGGTATTCATTTCTTGCTTTCTAGATTTTCAAGGCAAAGAATTTCTGCAACTAGGGGTGGTCAGCGAGTACCCGCACCCGTTGCCCCGCCTGTGAACCGTCCCACCCCTCACGGTAGACTCTGTTTAATCTGCCTGACAGTTGGGGGGGGTCCCTTAGCCCGAATTTATGGTGGGAAGCGGCGGTGGAGGAGGGGCGGGAAGGGGTGAAACTCCATCCCGCACATACCCCGTCCTACCCCCGCCCCAATTATTAATTAATTGATTAATTTAATATATATATATTAATAGATTATATATAATAATATATATTGAAAAAATATATATACCTAGGCACAAAACGACCTCATTTTGTGCTTGGTGTTTTTTTTTTTTTTAAATACCCCAGCAATGAGTGGGATTTAAGGGTTATTAACCCGTAATCAAAACGATGTCGTTTTGATTATGGGTTAATAACCCAGCTGCTACCCTCCCTCCCCTCCCTTTGTATTCGACTTCGAGTTTTTCCATTTCTCCCAAATCCCCAAATCCCTTGATCCCCTTCGCCGATTCTCTTCTCCGCGATATCGTCGTGCCTCCAGTCAAATTTTCTTGTGACGTCGTCGAGTAATCGTCATCACAACATGCTCCTTCGGCTGTGTATTCTCTCAATCCTAGAACTGCCGATTCGCCAAATGTAAGCCCATCAAGCCCGATTCTCATTTGCCCTAAATATATATATATATATTAAAATAATTGTTGAATATGGATGGATATTGGAGGATGGGATTATGATTGTGTGCTGTGGAGGATTTGATTGTGCATGTGAATGTGAATGTATTGTTTGAAATTTTTTAGGTTTTGGGATTGAATGCGGTGGCAAGGGGCGGGCGGCTGGACCTCCATCCCTGCCACCCCGTTGTGGGATGGGGTACCTCACCTTCGTGTAGGCGAGGGCAAGGGGTGGAGCGGAAAAAAACACCCCAGTCCATGCGGGGGCGGGGGGCGGAGGGAAGGGTGCCCCGCCCCCGGTAAGGTGGGTAGCACCCATATCTGGAACCCAGTTGCCAAAGAAAGTCAGAAACAATAAGCCCACTTCGTTTGGAAGGAGAAATCAACCTTGAAAGAACACTTAGAACTACGCCATCGAAGTACACTCATGAGTAGTACTATATGTGTGATTATGGGTGTTCATCCGGGTTCTGAATCCAAAATTTTGTTGAACTTTTAAAATAAAAATGCTAAACTTATTGAAAAGTAAGTATAATTTCGAAATCGAGCCAGGTAAAACTTGGCCCGAATGAACATGTCTATGCGTGATGATCCATCACTAAAGGCACACTCTCATTTGAGAACAAAGAGGGGGAGAAGGAGAGAGGGAAGAGAGAGTTCGGGTGTTTTAGAAGAGATGAGTTTTGTGTGTGGCCAGGTGTATTGTGGGTAAATTGCAATAGCTGACATGTCAGCCTATTATTGATTGTGTGAATTGGAGTATTGAACCTGTTCAGCACCTAGCTTTTCTCATTATTATATATACGAGCCTATGATCCGCGCAATGTGCGGATTGTTATTTATTTTGAATTTTATAAATTCAAATAATTCATTATACATAATCACTATAACAACTATTAAAAATATATATATTAAATATATATATACTTGTATATAAAATTGACTTCAATAACAAAAATTTATTGACTTATTTGAGGAAGCGATAATCTCCAAATTTTCATTGAAGAAAAATCACTTAATGACTTAATGAATCTATTTATATTAAAAATAAATAAATAAAACAAAATCACTTAATGAATCCTCTATATTTACATGAATCCGTTTTCTACAATTTTTGCGCATGAGCTTATTCTATAACTAACTAACTACAAATGTGACTCTTATTGTACAAGACTAAAGAGCCCAATTCAAAGCATGTCCCAACTTTAAATAAATCCACTAAATAACCAGCTCGATTCTATATCTCAAAGAACAGCGAAAATCAAAGTTATGAATACCGTACCGGTGAGCGTATCGGTCAAGATACTGGAATGAAATATTTCGGTACCGATACCGTTTTGTGTACCGTTTCGAGATAATTTACATAAAAAAAATATATATAAATACATATATAAATTATATTTCAAAATAATAGTCAATATGTAGATAATTATATATATAAATATATATGTAATTAGTCTAGTATGAATTTAAGTAAAAAATAACAAAAAAATGAAAAATAATAATAATAATAATGGCTGAATCCGATACGGCCGGTACCGACCGATACGCAACCGATATGAGGTCGGTACCGGCCAAGATATTGACCGAAACGGCCGGTATAGTCTGGTACGACCGATATTTTAGGCGGAACGGTACATCCCTATAATATGTACCGGAGAACCGGCCGATATGACATATTTCGATCTTACTGACCAGTACGGTACGATTTTAAAAACAATAACAAAAACCACCAATCATAATATAGAAGGTTCTATACATCTTATCATGAATTTGAACTATTTCTAAAACACTAAAACAGTAACTCTTCACATGTCCAAATAGCTCTCTTTCCACCTAATTTTATCATGGAGTCACATAATTTTGAAAAGATTCAGTGCAAACTCAGATATAAGTTAAAGTCAACCTGCAAAAAAGTCAAATATTGGATTACTTACTAATGTTTAGGTTTGGTTGCTGATAAAAAAAGAAAGAATCCTACAATAGATTGCATTTATTTGCAAAGATGAGGTTCACAATCATTTGTTAAATAGAGATATTAAGGTAGATACAAAGAAAAATTTTCAAATTTGATTTCTCCATACCCATAAGCGACTCGTTAACAGACTTTCTTAATATTTCATAGGAGATTGGATTAGTCATTTTGTTTTCTGTAACATTTTAGCAAAATCCAGTACCGCAATAATAAAGCATCACCTGAATCTCCCATCATTTGAAACCATCCCTACCTATCTACAGCTGCCCTTACATTAAACTACTAAAACAAACAAAGACGCATCTAAGCGCAAATAATAACGAAAAGCAAGCATACAGAACCATAAGTAAAGATCCAAAGTGTGACTACCATTTTCAAAAAAAATAAAAATTCCTACTAAACATACTCAGAATATGTCTTACAAATTAAGAAAATGCTGCAAAGAATTTATCCAGATCTTGAAAAGGGTAGGCGTGGACATAAATCTGATCAATCTAACAACAAAACACTATCCACCCAAATAAAACAATAGTGGCCAATGGACATTGATCCGAAACCAGAGAGAGACAACTTGAAAAAAAATGGGGAAACATAGATTTTGGGGGGCATACCGGTTTTGGGTCGTTGAAGAGAATGGAGACAGAGATTCATAACTAACTCAAACTATGGAAGAAGATTATATGTCCAACCTGAAAAATAAGAAACATGAGCCGATTGTTCTATATCCCAAGTTGTGGATTTAATATACTTTTTTTTTATTTTTAATATTGTTTCTTTTGTAAAATTTATATGAGAATTCTCACCCTTTCTTTGAATTGAATTACAGCTCAAGTATACCACACAACCTTCTCTTGAAGCCATTATTTCAATAACTAACATCTACAATTCGACAAATTTCACAAACCATAAACTTATACTTTCTTACAAACAATATCTTTTTTAACCTACATGAGCATAGATCCGTTAAATCAAATTGGATTCGCAACAAATAATAACGCTAAACCGTTTTTACTTTAACAATTGACAATTGTACTAGACAATGCACATTCTCACGAATAATAATATAACTACAAGTACGGCCAGAGATTCGATAAACCAAATCGAATTCATAGACTACGATCACAACAAAACACAAATACCAAATAAATAAAAAGATGACATCAAATTTTCAATCATTCATAGGAATGCCAAAAATGAAAATGCAAGAAATCTCTATGCTTCAAACACATAACCAAGCAAAAAAGAAAAGAAAATAAAATAGATGAAATGGGACCCAGAAGACGGGAACATTTCGAACACTAACCCATCAAAATTGAGAAAATAGGCTAATGATCGCATCCAATAGATGGGAACAAATCCCTTTATATCAAACAGTTCCACCAAGCATGCATTCAATTGAACGATTTAATTGGCTAGAAATAAATAGACCAAAAAGAAATCGAGTTTAACGCTAACATTTTTCTTGAAATCAGATCTGCGGAGGTATCGTCTTTCGTACATGAATCGTCTTCAATGATTTCAATTCAGCAATTGTGAGGGATGCATACGCCAGCACATCTATCATCAATAGAAGTGGGAGAAGCATGATTCAACCACCCGCCCGTTTGAAGCATCTAATAGATATAACCGAGTACCGAATCATGTTGAATGAAATGAGAGAGATAACCGATCCGTGCTTATGTTTGCTTGCAAAAATGATTATTCTATAAATAGAACTACAATAACAAAATCCATTATTTCGCGTTAGAGAGAACCGATTTTGAAAGTCATCGATCCCTTAGAAGGATTGATGTCGTTCCTCCGCACGTAATCGGTGGTTGCAGATACGGTCTATTGAAAATGACGTTTTGGGGATTTTCTAATCTTCAAATGCTATTGAAGGTAAGAGACAAAAATGAGAAATCGAGAAAGAAGCGAGTGGGATATGGTGGTTTTGTTGGCCACCAAACTGCTGCTTTGAATGTGAAATGACAAATTATTCTAGTGGCAACATAAGGATTTTGAGAGACAGAGATATGAGAGAGAAGCATTTAACCGGTAAAAACTAAACGAAAAGGCTAAACAAAAGTTTTGGTAGAGCGTGAAGTGGTGGATGCCACGTAATTTAGCAGTTTGGTTCATTTTTGAAAAACGTATGGCCCTTTTTTTCGTATTATCGGGTTTGTGCATTTTCACGTAATTTTAATTTGTTAATTTTTTTTCTTGATTGATGCTTGGGATGTGGGACTTGGAGTCTTTAGCGGTTTTTTTCCTTTCCTAAATTTTCGATATGAGTGTCACGTAATGTCTATTTAATTCGGCTTTTATATAAATAAATAGATATATATATATATATATATATTAGATCATAAGAATTTTTATTTTGATAAGTTAACATAAATGTTTTAATTATCTTCTAATTAGTAGTAATATTCACTACAAGAAAATCACTTATTTGTAATTAGTTATTTTCTACCAAACTTTTCATGTCAAAATTAGTCTATTTTTGTCACAAATAATCATTGTCGTCACAAATAATCCATCACAAACACTTGTTTTTCTTATAGTGATTGGGAAAAAATAATAATATTTTTCTCTTCAAAATATTTAGAATTATATATATAGGAATCCCATGTTATCGATCGATTTGTTTCTATACAATTTGAGGTGTGAAGTTCAAGAGATCAATTGGGGGGAGGAGTGCCAAATTCACAACTGCAAATAAAATTCATGAGCTATTGACAAATGTTTTCAATTGATTTTAATCATCATCGAGGACATCATGATCACTAATATTGAAGCTGATTCTCTGCACACATCAAACTATGATCAATTACATATCTTACATATAAAATATGCTTTATATTTTGTTGAGTTGTTTATATAGGATTTGCGTGCGGAGTTTAATTATTATATGAATTTGGTGCAAATTCACAAGAATCACAATTAAAATCCAATGTATCTTGAAATTAAAGGACCATTCTGATGGCCAGGCGGCCAGCTGCTTCACAAGAGCTTGATCATCCCCCCTAAAAGTCAGAGATCATCAGGTGGAGAAATCTTCTGGTTGATCAGACCAATATCCATTCCATTGTAAGCGATGGGAGAATACATCCACAGATCATCGGAGCTTAAAAGCTACAAATTAATTAGACGATAGGGAAGCGATTAGTCACTAGATTTTGCTACTTTTGTTTAAGAAAATTCACGTTTTCTGGTGGAAATTAAGTGTAAAGTGTTCTTACCTTGATTTGGAGTTGCAAAAACTTAACATAATGGACTGCCTCTTCAAGCATTGTGCTAATATCAACCTGTTTGACCATCATTAATGAAGATATATCTAATTTAGGGTTTTTCATATTAGTTATACCTAAATTAAAAAACATATATAAAAGCACGGTTTTGAAAGAATAATGTTACACAGTACCTTGGTTCCATTGGGGACTAGATTCTGTAAGATTTTCAATCGCTCATTTATCCTTTCCCTTCTTTTCTGCAAGATTTGATAAAACAGATGAATCAGTTATATATAAAAACTTTGTTCCAAAGACGGAAAATGCATGATTACAGTACTGCATATAAGTCATGTTGATAATTACCCTTGCGTAGAGGCTTTGTGGATCTGTTGCCGACCCTCTACTGCCTCTCGACTTCCCACTCAAGCTGATAGATGCATTAGCCGCAGCTTTGGTTTCTGCAGTACTGGCTCCTTCATTAATCTCCTGGGAAGCATTCTCATCCTCTGAGCAGTAACTGGTACAGCTCTTTTCTTCCTGAGAAGTACCATTAATTGGGAACTTCCGGTTCTTCTTTGACTTATCTACATTCTTCTTACTCTTTCGTACCTTCATTTAGAAAACGAGATTAATTAAACAACAGTGTATTTAACTCGATCGTGGAATACGTAGAATCACTTAAATATTTCTTTTTCAAGTACTTACAATATCTGATGAGACCCGAGGTTTCTTCTTTGAATTCTGTTCAGATGACTGGTTGTTATTTCTGGCTTGATCTGCTTTTGTCTGAGATTCTGGCATTTCAAACTTTCTTTTGGGTATCAACTCCTTGCTAGGAATAGAAACAGCTGGTTGGTTGCCATGATCTTCTAATATTGCATCCGATCCTTTAATCTGGCTCGTATCTAATTCATTGTTACAGACCGTCTCACCCATTAAAACATGATCAGGAAATCCCGGGAAAAAAGAGGCAATATTTTTCTGATCATCCATCATACAAATATTCATGAGCATGGATATATCATTTGATATTGGAATATGGTTGGCATCAGTACTGAAGTGGTAGTTCCCATGGCAGCTTGGAGTGGCAATAACGATGCTGCTACTACTGTTACTGTATATATTATTACTAGCACTACTACTGCTTTCTTGAGAAATAAAGTGCAAGTTAGAGTTGAGACAATCCAAGGAATAAAGTAAACTGTCGTTAACCGATCCGGTCATTCTGATCATGTTAGCTGCCTCAGAATCAGGGCAAGAAGTTGATGGCGCTTGAGAGTTCAAACCGGCCTGATCATCATGCTCGAGCAGAAATGAGCACTCATGACCAAGAATTAATTGTGGAGTGAAATCAAGCAGCTGATCTTGATCTTGATCATCAGTGAAGAACATCTTGCTAAAGGAGTCCCATTCTCCATCAGGAAAGGCTCCAAGAGGCTCCATTTGCGATTCAACCTGTGCAGAAAGGAGTCTTCTTGATCTGTTTGTTAATTTAGTACTGCTGCTGCTAAGAGAAGCTCATGAACTCGTGTTTTTGAGAGACAAGCGGAGACTGGAGACACATATTTATACTCACCCCTAGTTATAGAACATGTCAGTAAGGATTGACTTCATCAATTTGCAGATCAGTACTCATGAATATAATTTAATTCAACTAGACGATCATTGTTCATGGCAGGTCCCAGTTCTATGTAATCTGAGGAGTCTACTGTGGGGCGCCCGATACCAGGCAAAGTACAACTCAGAAGGGGCCACGTTCATGTAATGACAGAAATTAAATATTGCAGAGCTTTAATGTCCCTTAAACATCGTGGACTTGCTAAAACTGTCACCAGAATGACAAAAAGGGTTAAAAAATCAATCATTGAGAGGTGACTATCTCATGGCTACATTCAATGGGTCCCTTAATAGCTATATAGTAATTAGGTAGTTGGTACATATGAGAGTATTTTATAATAGCGTAAGTGTAGATCAAAAGACTGATAAAGTATTTGATATTTTTTATTGGCAATACCTGTTTACTCGTGAAATCAGCAATTTATTTTAAGGGGGTTAAGTGAAGCAAAAATTATAATAAAATATTTTTATTTTATTTCTATATAACTTTCTTTTTTTTGTGTTATAGATCAACAATAAAAAAGTAAGATCTAAATTAAAAATAAAATATGTTTAATACAATTTATATATTAAAAAAATATATGATATGTCAAGAACAATATATTATTGAAATAATATAAATATACTCACACAAATATATCAAAGATTCAAACAAAAGAAACACATAATACATAAAATTTTAACTTACGTTCTTTTAAAGAGGCAAAATTATTAAGTATTGAATCTAAATAAAAATTCTTAGATATTTCTCTTTCAATATAGACAATTAAATTATTAGAAATTCATTTTCAATTTTGTTGGAAATCCTTCTTTTCACAACCTTCAACACGTTATCATGTTATTAGATCATTTTATTTTATATAAGATGTATTTAATTTTTAAATCTGATTAAATTTTCATAGATTGGACTTATAAGTAATTAATCTATAACATCAAAACAATTTCATAGAGGAGGGCCAAGATACATTTTTAGAGAGGGGGCCAACACGATATAAAATTAATATCATCCTATTAAATTATGAAAAACTAATATATATAGTTCCACCGATGTATATATATATATAGTCAGGAACTTTCATTTCAAACTTTGAAAGGGGCAGCCATGGCTCTCTCACTACAAGAAATAGTGGCTTTTGCCACGAAGGGTAGTGGTCACAAAAAACTAGAATTAGGTGGCAAAAAGTTTTTTTCCCGCCAAATGTTATCGTGGGAGTTTCGTGGCATATAATGAGTGGCGAATACTATATAGTTTTTTTCTCACGAATCCAGTTTATGGTAAAAACTAGTTTGGTTTGTGGCAAAAGTTATTTGGATCTACACCCTTGTGGTCCTTTAAACTTATTTACCCACTAAACTTTTTGGTGAGAAATAAACAATTCCCACAATAGTATTCATGAAAAATATGGTGGCATAAAGTTTTTTGCGATGTATTGTGTTGTGCCAAAAACATGTTTGTAATAAATTCCGTTGGTGCCAATTATATTACAAAATGCATTATAGTTGTCAAAAACAATATTTTCCCACCATCTTGTATGGTTGCCAATATTCATTTCTAAAAAAAGTCTGCCGTGGAAAACTATTTGGTGGCAAATAGGTATTAGCTATTAAGCATATAGTGGTAAAAAATATTTGCCACGAGTTATATTTATGGCAAATGCTAAGATATTTTAGAAAAAAAAATGCAAAATAAAAAAAAAAATGAGATAAGCCTAAAATAATCATAACAAATTGTTTGATATAGGCTAAAATAAATATATCCCACCATCAGAGATTGAAATTGACACTTACAATAATTTAAAAAGAAAATATTAAGAAGATTTATATTTGTTTATACAAACTTAATCCATACTCATCAATACATCCAAGTTTTAGAAACTAACACCAACATCATGCTTTACAAACTCACTACTACTCTATCACTTAATCCCAACACTTCATAAACAATTCATTGTTATCTAACTCCATTCATCGTTTACCTCTTTTCTCGTGGACCTATCAGCAATAATTTCAAAAGGAAGCACCATGAGATCACTCAATGCATGAAGGACATGGAAAGCCTTGAAGGGTGTCAGACATTCCAATTTCTTGTCACCATTAAGTTCAACCCCATCTTCAGAGGCATTGTCATCATTAATTCCAAATAGATCTATGAGTCATTTTGACTTGCAAGTACAAAAAAAGGAGAGAAAAGAACTTTAATCAAGAATTCCTTCACAATGATAGGACTTAAGACTATCATTTGTTTTCATACATTTAGAGAAGTCCAAGGACAGAACAAGAAACTTCAAACAAATCCAAATGGGTTGTTATAATTCAACACAATGCAGATTAAACTAATTCTCAACTGATGCTAAAAAAGAGCAAACTGTAAAAAAATGTCTCAAGAGCAAGACCCAAACAAAAATGTTTAAGCTGAGATGGAGCATTATTGCTTGCTATCCTTAAGCTAAAATTGTGATCATGAAGACATCTCATTCCACATGCACATGACCCAAACAGAAATGTCTACAAGATATACATTTTCAATGACGCATATTTTCAAATAGACATTCAAAATTATCCTTGCAATTTATTCAATATCCAACATTTTAAGTTGGTTTCACAAATTGAGGAAAAATTCAATCAATTCCCAAAACATGTATGAAAAAATTCTAATGGGACTAGAATAGAGTAAATACCTTCCAAATCCTTCCCACTAGTTGCAGTAGTAAATAAAGAAATATTAATATTTCTCTATCTTGGGAAATAACTGCAATGCAATTAAACATGATAAAAAATAGGAGCCAATAGATTATCACTGCTAAAAAGTCCTAACTCACAAAAATGAACCGACCACTATTTGATATATATATATATTTATTTATATAACAACCAAGATACACACATCATAATAATAACCAGACTTTTTAGAACTCATACACTGCAGAGTTTAAAGTAGTGTTTTCTGACATACATTTTGCCTACATTTACCTTGTTTTTTTACCAAACATTTTTTAATACAAACATGTATAAAGGCATTGCATGCTCTTCTATATTCATTAATGATATAAACCAAACAACAATGAAATACTAGTTATAGCAGTGGTATCAAGATTTTGTGGGTTTATGATCTACTAGGTGCGTGCACAAATTATCAATTAAAAAAATGCATATCACTTTGGATTGGGTATGATTAAAAAACGTATCATCCTTTTTGGAGGTTTCAGATACTTCCTATAAGCCTCATTACTCTGTAATGCAAAATTAGGGTGTTAGTTTGCAATTTTCAAACCATTCATATAGCAACAGTTAGAAAATTAAACAAAGAAATCACTATCATGCTTGACTAACTACAAGATCACAAACAAATTATAGCACTAAAATGTATTTTTCAGTCACATGGAATAAAATATCTTATTACCTATAGAAAAAAATGTGTTTTTTAGTCACAAACTCGAGGGTTACTCTGTTCTAGGTTGGCTTACGACATTAAAGGGGAGGGAGTGGAGCAAGGGGGTGGCATTGCGGCCGTGTGGCGGGTTGACTTGCGGTGGTGCTGCGCCGTGGAGGAAGGAAGCGCAGGGCTTGTACGAGGCGCTTGAGCAAGATTCGTGTGGGGGAGAGCAAATCAACGATGAGAGAGAGGGAGAGCTTGTGGCAGCACTGGAGACCTTTAAGGGTAGCTACGCCGGTAGCTGGAGGTGGTGCGACAACTGAGGATGCAGCGGCACTGGGAACTCGAGAGAGAAAGGACTTCGAGGGTGAAGAGAGAGGGAAATCTGCGGGAGAGAGAGAAGCCGCAAGAGAGGGGCTTGGTGGGTTGGCCGACAACGATGGAGGTAGACGATGATGGTGGGTCGACGGCGGTGTGCAGTGACAACTGCGTCGAGGCATGAAGAGTAGAGATCGAGGGAGAGAAGCAGAACGGCAATGGGGAAAGAGAGAGAGAGGCGAGGGGTATGGCAGGGATTTGGGGGGTTTAAATTTAAATGTCTTTCTCTTTTGTGGCCATTTAATTTTGGTGGCAAAAGATAATTGATCTCGTCGCAAATAATTGATTACCCATGAAGAAAAATCTTGTGATTGGACATATTTTATGCGATGATGTCAATTTCATGGCAAAAATTTTTTTGGTGAAGTTAAAAGTTTTAACCCATGAAAACCAAGTGTTATTGTGATTTTTTTTTTACCACTAATACAAAGTGGTGGCAAAAAATACATTTCTTCGTGGTAAAAATTTCTTTTACCACTATATTATTTTCACCAATATGATGTCGTGATAAAAAGCATGTTTTGTTCCCATGAAAATTTTTGGTGTTAATAGAACACTATTTGCCACAATATTTTGTTATGGAAAAAGAATTCGTGACAAAAAATAAAATTTGTTGTGGTGGGCCTACCCCTATGTAGTTCCACCGATGTGTTTAAGAATAGCATTAATTTCGGGGTGCACAAGTTCTTCGTTACAAGGAATTTTTCACAAGTACTACACCTTAAGTAATTTAAGGAAAAAAAAATTCCAGTTTGATGATCACAAGTGTTGTATCCTAACTAATCTTGGTCGGGTGCACACACCTTTGGTAAGAAGTTTTTTACAATTAATGTACTTTGCAAATTTAAGAAGAAAAAACTTCCAGTCCGATCATCTCTAGAGATTGTTTGAACTTTAAATTTGAGAGAGCATACTTCCAAATTCAAGGCCTTTAATTACCACTTGAACCAATCCCTAAGAACGTGGAAGACCTTTAATCTTTCAGATTGATAAAGTATTTGATATTATAGCAGCTAGAACGTGGAAGTTTTCTTGAATAGACTAACCGGAGGGAGTTTAATCTGTTGCCATATTTATTAAACAAATTAAACGCAGCAAATGGACGGCAAGATAGTGGGAATGAGTCTGAGGTGCATAATTTATTTTCAAGTACTGAAAGTTCGACAAAGTTTACGCATAGCTCGTTCCTTGTCTCCTGATGATCATGAATCATGTACTGGACCAACAGGTTTACCTCCAGCTGATGAAGCCACAGTGATTTGTATTTACAATCATTGAATATTCTGCAGTACTAGTACTTCATGAACTGAATAACTCAGTCGATGATCATATCATTTCATTTACGTATAACCTTAGTGGCACTTCATTTTTCAAAGAAATCGCGCATATATGAACGTCCATGAGGCAGGATGATTAGGGTTTTAATTAATTATTTAAGGGTGATTAAAGGATAAAGCATAATAATGCAATGTCTGATATTCCAATATATATATAGTTGAGTACCATTAAAATGCATGCATATTCTAGAGCCTGATGATGAGATGATGCATATTGGTGAGTTACAAATTATGAAATTTGAAATTAAAGAATACTTAAATTGTATAATGTTTAGGATAAGATCAGCTTTTATTATAAGCATACTTAAATATATAATTATAACATGCAATACGTGCAGAAACTGTATTCCCTTGCACTCAGCTGATCAGATGTCCCACTATTTGATGATTGGGATTTGGGAATGTTCCTGACATGCAGTTTCAGATTTGACTAGTACTTTCCAAACTCAGCCACTCATGCTTCAGAATTCCAGTCTTCAATTAATCCAGACATGATATATATTAGCTAGTGCTTCATCGGAGGTGGAAAAACTGCCTCTATTATAACTAGAAATTATCTGGAGCTTGAAAATAAGCTTAATGTTAATTGAATGGTTAATTATTTATCAAATGCCACCTAAATATAGTGAGAAATTAGGTGGTAGCTGTAAAATGGCTCCAAGTCCAAATAAACAAACTAGATTGAGATTCCCATGTCTGGATATAAGAACCGGCCGGCCAAAACCCAGATGTGATATCTTAGATTCCCCTAAATATAGTGAAAAATTAGGTGGTAGCTGTAAAATGGCTCCAAGTCCAAATAAACAAACTAGATTGAGATTCCCATGTCTGGATATAAGAACCGGCCGGCCAAAACCCAGATGTGATATCTTAGATTCGATTAAACCATGTTCAAGACTACAACCTAAAATTATTCGCAGTAATTAGCTGCCATTTGTAATTAGATGATCTGAGCAAAGCCAAGAAACACAAGAACAGTCAACAGATCATCCATCGAAGTAATGTCCCTTTTGCCTCCATAATTAAGATTCTGCCGATTCATTCTCGCGCTTTGATTCCATTACGCGCCATGAGATAATTAGAGACAATCTTCCACGTAATTCTTTTAATATATATATATATATATATGTTCCTTCTTAGGGGAAAGTTCGATATAAGGTCTTCGTTTGAAAAATTGCACCAGCCGCCCTTGCACGACCTTTTCTTTAATATAAGATGAATAAAACGTACAAAAGAAAACCCAGCTTATAAATATTCCCAAAGTTTAAATTTCCTTTTCTTTTTCTTTTTAAGCCAACAAGAGGAATGGAATAAAATTTAGAAGTTCAATGCAGGATGGAGATTAAAAACTAAGAAATGATCTGAAGGGACCGATAACAGCCAAATTACAACTAAGAAGGTGCCAAGTTCATGCAATGATGGAAATTAAATAATATTAACTTTAAACACCGTAGACTTGCTAAAACTGCCACGATCAGAATGACAAAAAAGGGTCAACAAGCAATCATTGAGATCTGGCCGTGATTAACTACATTTAATGGGTCCCTTATAAATACCTATCTAGTAAGGTGGTATTAGAATTTAGAGTTATTATATGTCTACGTACTGGCCGAGAAAAGATCATTGATCGTGCATTTTTATGTTTTTCTAATCATGCAAGCTGAGCATCGATCATCATGTATTTGATATATATAGCGGGAACGTGGAAGTTCTCTTTAATATATATATATATATATATATATATATATATTAAATAAACAAAATGCGATAAGTAAATGGACGGCCAGATGATCGTGGGAATGAGGCTTATAATAATTATAACATGCATTATTTATAAGCACCGAAATTAAAGGCCGACAAGGTAACCGCATATATAGCTCGTTCCTTGTCTCGTCAATGGATTGAACCTAAAAGGTTTTCCTTCACCTGAAGTACTGTTTTGAGATATATATGCACAATAATTATACAGTACTAGTACTTCATGAACTCATCAAGATTAAAATCTCAAATATATACGCCTGTAATTATATATGTATTATATATACATATATATATAATATATATATATATATATATATGCTCCTTCTTCGAGGAAAGTTCGACGCGCGAGTGATCTGCATTAATTGAAAATTGCACCGGCCCTTGCACGACGGCCTTTTATGTATGATCAAAACAAAACCCTAAATATTCCCAAAGCTTGCATTCTTCTTTTTTAAAATCATAATGAGCTAGAGAATGGAATGAAATCTAGAAAGTTCAAAGCACAGAATGAAGTTTAAAACCTAAGAAATCTGGTTTTATTCCTCCCATGCTCAGAAATCTAATTCTGTATAATGTAAATATATACATATATATATAGTACTACTGTCTCGCGCGCGGTCTTGCATGATTAGATCATCGATATAGACTAATAGAAGGGTTTTCGGCAGGCCAGGCGCTTTGTCGCTGAATTGGCATGAACTGCGCATGCATGAATTAAGCATATAATCATCCTTTTCTTGTTTTGGGCTGGGAATTTAACAAGCTGTATATATAATAATAATTTGAATGTAGAGTACATTATCATATATATATAATTATTTTCTCGATCAATTCTTGAAATTTGAAGCTAAGTAGCTTTCATTATAAGAAAATTGATTATTTTTAGTTAATTAGCTATTCTAGATCTATATATATAAATATGATTATTTTTTATTAAAATGAATATATTTCATCATAATTAGTTCTTCTCATTATAAATAACCTCTTATAAGTACTCATTTTTTTGTAGTGATAAATGATTATTACTAATTTATTTATAAATTAATATATTATATATGTAATTAAGAGATCATGTGCGTCTCACCTACAATTTGATATACGTTTTGTTCTTAGTTGTTAGAAGGACACATCAAACAGGCCAGTCATTTATATATATAGGAATTACTAATTATTAGTAAGAGCATGCACGTACAGTACATCAAACACGTCGTACGTACGTGTAGTATTCGTCAATATTCCAAAAGAATAATACTCCACAAGATTGGGATCGAATATAAAATACCCCAAATATATTATTATTAATTTTAATTAGAATGAAAAATTACAATTTTTTAGTCACTTATATATATATATATATAGGTTTAAATCATGAGTAGATTACTATAATGCATGTCACTGATAAGATCAATCAATTGATCAGACCCCTCACATGCAGGTCAAAATTGGTACTACTAATAATTCCTTGCTCTTCTAAGTAGAAAATTAATCTCATATTTTATTCACTGTATAATTAGTCACTTAATATGTATATATATATATATATATATATGTGTGTGTGTGTGTGTGCAGGGGCGGAACCAGAATTTTGTGTTTGGGGGGGGGCGATCGATAAAATGTGCAATAAATATAAATTTTATAAGGATAATTATTAGTGATAAAAGTGTCATGTTTTGTTATAACTAAACTCTCTAAATGTATATTAATTTTTGAATTGTTCACGTCTTTTTAAAAAAAAATTAATTATTTTTAAGTACTTGCTTATATTTTTTTATGATTTAATAAAAATTTATAGATTAAAAATAAATTTGAGAATTTTCTAATAAGTAATGATGTAACACTGTTATTTTAACAAATTATTTCTCATAATCATACAAATTAAACTGAAACTAAATAAGTGAGTATAATCAATCAATTTTATAATCATATAAATTTACAATTAATTTTTTTATTAGAGTTAGACTGTTAATTGAGTAACTGTGAGCTTATATGAATTAAAATTTGAGTTTCAGTAAAAATTAAAAATTAGAATATAAATTGATATATATTAAGATTTAGATGAATAATTTTAATAAAAAAATTTGAGGGGGGCAATATTTATTTATTTTTAATTTAAGGGAGAATTTTAATTTTATATATATATAAAACTATATATATTTATATTATAAATTAAAATTTTAAAAACTTTGGGGGGGCGGTAGCCCCCCCAATGAACAAGCTGGGTCCGCCCCTGTGTGTGTGTGTGTGTATAGACACATACGCACGCACCTCCCAGCACACGGTAGTACTGCTATTTGAATCTGCCAGCATTGCTAAATGACGATACAGTACTTCATATCAAACCTTGTATCCCCAGATCATATTCTATGGTAAGAGGAATGGCTGCCTGAATTATATGAAGCGGCTCCTTCATTTTCTTTTGATGTTTGATTCGGATTTTATGTTATTTTAGTAAGTATTATTGAATGTTTGTAGGATAGTACTAGTGGTCGTGATTCACGATGGTGATGATCATATAAATAGTAGATGGTTATAGCAATAGTACTACTTGATACTGATACTTGATATGAGTAAAAAATTCGATAATAACTCTGTTCCCAACAATTAGTGATTTTGTGATACATTATGGTATTGTGAGTTTGAGAACAAGATTAAGAAATTGGTCGCATTATTGTACAAGAATTATATAATATACTACTGATATCATTCAATATCAAGTGTCTCATGCTTCTCTTCAACCACACCAACAAACTACCTTTTTAGTAGCAAACCGATCGAGCTTTCCCAGACTTTTAACTCAAAATTGTCTCCAAATATATAGCTTCAAGAAGACATCTAGTATTTATGTAGATAAAAATTATATGCCGAGAAACAATCAGTACTATCTCAGACACTCTAGATCAAGCTGCATCAACAAGAACAAACAATGGTTTGTCTCCCAACCGTTCCCGACCCTGAAACAAGTCAATAATTATCATCAGCAATGCAATATCTGAAGGGGGAAAATATGTTTTAACAGTTGCTTAAGTACTTAACATTAGCTAGTGTGAACAGAGAGATTTTGGTCTTTCATGTATCTCAGTAGCTCATGCCATCATTCCAGAGAACTCAAGAAAGATTTGGTCTTTGTATCTCAGTAGCCCAATCTCAATAATAAGCTTTATGAGGGACATCATACCTTCAGCTCAGGCAATTCAATAACACAAGCACACTCTACCACATGCACTCCAACACGTTCTGCAACGAAAGAACTAAAACCAAGTGAACAAGCAGACTTAGGCCTGGTTTGTTTTCATAGATAAGATGAAATAAGATGAGATATATATTAAAAATTAAATAAAATATTGTTATAAAATATTTTTTAATATTATTTTTGTTTTGAGATTTGAAAAAGTTGAATTGTTTATTTTATTTTGTATGGAAATTTGAGAAAGTAGTAATGATGAGATGAGATTGTTTATGAAAGTGAACAAGGCCTTAAAGTCACCGGGAATAGAGAAGATTGATGTTCCTCGAGGCCAAGAATAGCACATAGAATCAAACATTTTTCTTTGGAGGAACCACTTGAAATGTATAGTGGCGACTAAACCATAGTTTAATGTATGTTTATCGAACCAAAGTTGTCTGCAATGAAAAAATAAAACATACTCTTACTGAGAAATGCAAGAAAAAGAACACTAATTCGGTCAAAAGGTAGCTAAAATCTATTCCACCGGTCCTAATTGAGACAATTTGTCATTTGCGAAGCCCCCAGACAGGTCCATGGACCTGACTGATCCATCATGTGCATTACGAAGCAAATTAAGTCAATTCTTTCTTGATGGGCTAGCCAATCAATATACTCAATATGCTTGTCTTCCAAAACACACCTCCTCAATCTACACTTGTATGTAAAACTAAGCCAAGATTTAACTCGTTACCGAGTAGGCTGATTGCTGCACACAAGGTTCCCCCAATTGCAATGAGATCATCTATTACCAGTGCGCGTTCTCCTGCTTGAACAGCGCCTACATGCATCTCCATTTTGTCTTTTCCATACGACAATGAATATTCTTCGGAAAAAACCTCCCCTGCCAAACTATCAATTAACTGTTAATCAAAATCTGGATATTGAAACTTCAATTATAATTTATAGCTGCACCCTACATTTTTTTTACGACAAGGATCCTAGACCATGCAAACACAACCCATATTTACCCTGTTAAAATCCGAACTTACACAGGTCCCCATCAGATCAAGTAAAACAATTGCACTCTGCCTCATGCTATATTTTAGTAGAACGTGATAAATTTGTTAAAGGTTGAATAATATACTAATGCAAAAGGAAAATTCTCTCTCTCTGTGGGTGGGAGGGGTAGAACTTTTCAATGTTTTCTTATATATCCCCTTGTCAGGGAAGTCCTTTGGGCCTTGTGTTGATGTCTCCAAACAGACTATTTGTTCAACTTGAAACAAAAATGAAGCAATCCCGCGTACTGTGGGCTTATTGTTGGATTTCTGTGAGTTGAAAGGACTACTTCCCTCTTTTATCCAATTATCTTCTTTTATAAACTCTTCAACCTTCGAACTTTGCCTATCTTTTCTTTCCAGATTTCTTTTCCTTATAGATGATCTATTTCTTATTGAAAGAAAGGACGCACAGACCATCATCAACTATGCAATAATTTCAACTAGAGTCATTTAATGTGACATAATTTGAGGAGTTTGAAACAGTTGCTATGAATGAGTTTTCAACCCAACTGGTTTTATCTAAAGAAGATTAATATTCTTGAAGCAAATGTTACTGTATTTACAAAATTAACTGACACATTAGAAGTCTCAACACCAAACTAGAGTCGCATCCGAGCTGTATACAAATTGGGTTGAGTTGTTCTGTTGAACCTGAATATTAGGTTGATCAAGATACAATGTGTCACTCCAATTACTGATCAAAGATACTATGGACCTCTCAACAACACAGTAAAAAATAATGCAATTCGTGTGGAGGAAGCAAAAAAGTGTAGAATGAAACAATACCAGGCAACTTATTGGGCTTTCTCAAGGGGACAAACTTTGCACCTATAGCCAATGCAACTGGAGGGCCAAAGATAAAACCTCTAGCTTCAATACCTGCATTGTATTAATGGTACAATCACAAAATAATTTACAACCCATTTAACGTACATGCAATAAAAACCAGTCAGTCCCAGACTAACAAGCAAGCGACTGACCCCAAGTCACTAATTACCAAACTTTAAGAAAATGAAAAAGAAAAAAGAAGAAGAAGCCCAAACTGAAAGTTCAAATTAAGCTGCATCGGGCAGCCAATAAAGCCTATCAACGCACTCTCCAAATATACACTAAGTAGTCTAAAAACACCCTGAACTGAAGTCTCGAGCTTGTTCAAATTAAAGAAGGTGCCCAAATCGAAAAATCGCAGAACGAAATGATGGTATCTTCATCACATGGGCTACTGGCCAGAGTATGAGGGAATACCTGCAACCACGGAGATATCTTTATCTTTGTACCTCTCAACGAACAAATCGATGGTGTCCCTGAACGCCCTCGTATCAAGAAGCAAGGTGGTTATATCATGGAACATAATCCCTGCCAAATTGGTGGCCAGTAAACCAAAAGTATCCCCAGAATTTCAATACTACATCGACGATTAAATTAAACAAAAGATTACTCACTACCCAGAAGACAACTGGGATCGCCCAACAGAAGCAAAATAGTATTGTAACAAGAAAGTAGCCATTTTTATGAAATAAAGAAAAGCACCTGGTTTAGGGAAGTTTGGGATGACTCGGATGGCTGCGGTGATTCTTGCTATGCGAGCGTCTTGGCAATTCTCAGAAGCCATCTCTCGTCGTTTCACAGAGTCACTCGCTACCCTAAATAACAGTCGAAACGCAATAGCAGTCGAATGTACGACCGAGACAGAGACAGAGACAGAGGAGCTGCTTATTCTTTCACGCTCTTTTGACGAGTAGACTCCGTAAAGAGGGATAAAATCAATGTTTTAAATACCATGTTGGCATCGATATTGGTATCGGTATCGGCCAAATCACTAAAACGAAATATTTTGATACTGGTATCATTTCATGTATCATTTTAGAATAATTTATACATAAATAAATTATATATATAAATACAATTAAAAATTATATTTTAAAATAATAGTCAGTATATAAATAAATTATATAGATAAATATATATATGTAATTAATTTAGTCTAAATTAAAGTTAAAATATAGTAAAAAATTTAAAAAAATTTTTAAAAAAAAAACCTCAAAGGCCGAAATGCGGTACGGCCGGTACCGGCCGTACCGGATATTTTTCGGCCGATTTCGACCGTACCGGTCGGTACGGCTGAAAAATCTGCCGAAACGAAATATTGGTTTTTTTGTACCGGCCGGTACGGAAAATTCCGGCCGTACCGACCGGTACGGCACGGTATTTAAAACTCTGATAAAAAGGCACCCGATACTAGGGGAGAAGAGGAAAATGTTAATAACAATATATATATTTTTTTTAAAAGCAATCACAAATTTCATTACACTTAAAAAAGTGATATGTGAATCGAAGGTGGTGTTTCCAAACAATTACATAAAATCTAGAAAAGGTGGAAAAAAGAAAAATACGAATTAATTTAAAAGCAAAAATTTGGATTCTATTCTTATCTTAAATATAAGAGGACGTCATCTTAAAATAAGATAAAAATAAAATATTTACAATAAAATGAATAATGAAACTATCATTAGAAATGATAAATCTTTCGTTGGAGGTAATGAAAATAACCGTATCACTGTCATTCATTGTCTTAAAATGATTTTTTGAGAGGTTTATGAACCCTCTCTCAAAATCATGACTTGTAAAAAGCAATAAAATAAAACAGCAGTCCAAGTCGAACCAAAATTTTTAATTATAAAAAATACCAACATATTTTGTGAGAAAAGTAAGTGTTGAGATGTGGCTTGAATGAAGCGCATCATTTTGCACTTGGAGTTTTCAACCCGTAAGTTCGCTCGACCCTCGCTCGACTCTCGCTCGAGCGAGACATCAAACGGAGAGTTTTGGATCCAGGCAGAGACTTCGCTCGACTCTCGCTCGACCTCCCGCTCGAGCGAGAATCAATCCTAGGGTTGCATCGCTTCCAGGAACTAGGGTTAGCGCCGTCTGGAATAGTGTTCCGCTCGAGCGAGAATATCTCGCTCGAGCGAGAATATCTCGCTCGAGCGAGATACAGCCTATATAAGGATCGAGGGCCATTTGCGCAAAGAGAGCGCGGAAGCAGAGAGCTGTGAGTGAAGGCGATTTCGCTCGAGCGAGAAGCGCTCGCTCGAGCGAGAAGCGCTCGCTCGAGCGAGATTACGAACACAGGCGTTCCGTCTCCCATTTTTCTCCTTGTTTGATTTTGTAGATCAGTGAGAACCTACTTGTAAAGGGTTTGAGAGCCTTGTGAGAGAGAGCTTTGTAACCTCCAAGAAGTGTACTCCATCTTTGTTTATTATAGTGATTTAGACCGACCCAACAGTGGATGTAGGCTCAATTTGAGCTGAACCACTTCATATCTGGTGTCCATTTCTGTTCTCCGTCTTTAGTTTTATTTCTGGGGAAATCCCGGCCGACAGACGAACAGCAAATACGGAGCCACGCAGCGGATTCAACCAAGAGTAAGAAATAAATATTATAATATTTATTAAAGTTATTGTACATTTACGTATTCTGTGACCGGTGAGTTTATGTAGTTAATGTCTAAATTTATATTTTTGTATTGTATTGTGCGTTAATTTTTTAGAATGATTGCACTAGCTTTTTATTCTATTAAAATTTGTATCTTGTAATCTGTTAATTTATCTAATATATTTTAATTTGCCTAAGAAAAATGTCTAAATTTATATAAAAATATCTAATTCAATGTAAAATATTTTAAATATCTTGTTAGTTAAAATTAACTTTCAATCAAGACCATAAAAGTGCTCTAACAAACGTTCCTCTCGTTGGGTTTTCTATACCCAGATTTCATTTTGATACGACGTGTTCATATTTTATATATTTTATAATAATAAAAAAGCAAAAAATCAATTAACAGTGAGTCTCTGTGTGCAGCATCGTTGAAAAGTTAAATGTTTCTCATTCTAAGAAGAAAGAAAGAAAGAAAGAAAGAAAGCAAGCAGGGCGAGCGTGTGCACTGTGCAGCAATAGGAACGGAAAGAGGAAGTGGCTCAGGCAAAGTGCCTTCCCTTCGTTCTTAAATCTGCCAGATTCTGTTCACAACTATTATTAATTTATTATTATACGAGGCGGAGGCACCAAACCAATCAGATGCCATGTTCAGGAATGTAGGTGAATTCTACAAGCTTTCTCTTGTGTATCTTTTTTTTTTTTAAGGAAAGACCACAATTCATTTCATAAATGAAGTTTACAACTGAGACTGATAAGTTCGGAAAAATCCGTATTACAAGCCTAACTAAACAGGAGGATCTGTAGTATCCCCGCACACATAGTGGCGGACTTTGTCTTAACTTCTGGTCTCTCAGACGATCAGGCCACATAAAAGTGGTTTGTCTGAGAGAAGTTCGGGTAGCCAAACTCTCACTGCATAAGCAGGGGAGGAGATTACCACCTCCCTTCTCCAAAGGAGAAGGAGGAGATCGCCAACCTCCATTCTCCAAAAGAGAAGGAGGAAAGTCAACCACATCTTCCAAAAAAAGAGTGGGAGCCAAACAAGGAATAAGCCTATTCCTATTTATTATAACAAAACATCAACAAAACAGAAGTAACTACAACAACCAAAATACTAAAGAAACCAAACGAAACTTAAACAACAAAAACTGGTTCGGGACAAAAGCAGGGCCGACGGCGGAGGTGGCGCGTGAGATGCAAGCGCCACCCTGGGAGAGTGTAGAACCGGCAACCCAGAAGCTTCCGATGGCTCTGGGTCTAGGGCCACTGCGCGTGAGGGCGGTGGGCCTCTGGAGTTGGTGGCGCGTGGAAGCACCGATCCAACTTAAACCCACGCGTGAATCTAACGCACCGCTATCTCGGCAAGGCCATCGACAGTTCTGAACATCGGCGGCTGGCAAGTCCCCTGGTGGCGCGCGTGCTAGTCAAAGACCGCCGAAGGGTGATGCGACTCTAAAGTGCATCTTCGTCCGAGACCCAAACCTGCAAAAACCACAAACACCACAAAAGCCACAAGAAAGAGGAGGGGGAGGGGAAGAAACAGCCACGGGAAGAGGAGAGACGGGGAGGAAGGCACAGTGGAAGACACAAGACGAAAAACTGGAAAAACAGGGTGGGAAGGAGAGAGGCGAAGCGGGGGGAGGAAATGAGGGGGAAGTAGGAGCTAAAAGGGAGGGGGTGGGGGAGGAGGGGAGGAGCGCGGCTCACACCCCCACCCCCAGCGACACCCAGAGTTAAAGGAACCCTAGGGTTTCCAAGCTGAGAGGGAGAGAGCGTCCAATCCCGTGGGTTGGTACTTGATAGTTTGCGAAAAGCTACCATTCTCTTGTGTATCTGACCAAATTAAATCTTTTTTCCCCACTTTTTAGTGAGTATACTAACCAAATAAATTAATGGAACTACAAATTATCAATCTCACAATTGGAATTTGGACTTTGGAGCCCTTCCTTTATTTCTATTCTCTTTTTCAATGATTCTGAATTCCATGGAAAAAAATTATATTCAGAAATGAGAAAAGTTATCGTTATTTAATAACTATAAGTCTATAACGTAAATTTTATCTAATATTAATTAAATAAAAGCCTTCTTTTCTTCCAAACAAGCACGTGAGAGAAATGGAACTACAACATTCACAATTTTGTTTCTCAAAATAGTAATGGGCCTTTTACTTTGAGGAGAAGTATTCGATGTATTAGGGGGTCCCCTGGTCTTATTAAAGAGAAACAAAAATCAATAAATAAACATAAAAGTTCTCATTTCGCACATCAATGTGGGCTCATGTAAACGGCAATGGACCAAATTCCCTTGACCCGACCCAACCCAACCCTACACGCATCCTTCATCGCTTTCTACTTTCCAGTAACTTTCTTCAGCAAGGAAGTCTGAAATCGACGGCTATGCCGCCTTGTTTTTTAGATTCAAAGTTCGGGAAGGCTGGCCTTTCGTTTCTCCAATTTCTCTTGCCAGTTAAAAAGGCAAGCATCAGATACTCCCCCAACTTCTTAGCCATTTCTCCAATTCCAATTTCCCATTACTTCTTCTATTATCCAGACCTGTATTTTCTGACCAAAAGAAAAATAAAAATAAACGATGGAGAATTATTTTTTGAACAGTTGCAGATTCTCTTCCTCCATTTTTATTTAAATAATCACCGTTGAAAGGTTTCTGGGTTGCCCATCTTGAAATCGTAAGAGCTCACGTGTTTTTCGTTTCGTTTGGCTTAGCTTGGCAGGGGAGAAGTATCTCAGACCTTGCCAAACTTTCATTTCCTTTTGAGAATTTAAAAAGGGGACAAATCCGTGGTGTGTTGTGTTGAAACTGTTTAACGGCTTGTTTTGTTTTCTTTAATAAGATAAAAATTATAAATTTATAAAATATTATTATAAAATATTTTGTAATATTAACTTTATTTTAAAATTAAAAAAATATTTTAAAATTAAAAAAAAATTAAATTATTTATTAAATTTTGTTTAAAAATTTTAAAAAATAATAATAATTAAATAAGATAAGATGAAATGAAAATATTTTAAAAAATAAAACCACATTTCGGACATTTTGACTGCGGCCTGAACTTTATTCATTTATTTACTGCTAAAAAATAAAAGGCCTTGTAAGCAATGACTTCATAATTAATCCATTTTCATCTTATCTTATTGGCGAGAATTTGTCAAGAACCTTAAAATGTTATTTGACTGTTTAACCTTATCAATTATGATTTGTTTTGTCGCATTATCGATAACTAATGTTTTAATTACAACTATATCTCTATTTTATACTCTCACGTGCTTCCATGAATCTAAAATTCTAAATGCCGATTGCATTATAAATACAAGGAACCCCACGTTTTATTACCAGACATTACCAGTTTTATATATATATATATACACACACATATATATAATAATAATTGATTTTAAATATACAAGTCTCTTTCAATTATTTTATAAAAAATATAGACTCTTTCATAAAAAATATTAAAATACTCCATTTTTAATAAGCTTTATTTTTTTATTTTTACAAAAAACATGCACACACTTTATATTTGTTCATTGAATAATCGAATTTCTCTCTCTATATATAACATTTATATATATATATATATTATATTTACATATATATATTGCTCGTAGCTAAAAATGATAACGGATTCGATCATTGTGCTTAATATTCGATCATTTGGTTGGACGTATCGTTTTAATTATTATTTTTTAAAAATCCCATTGCATATATATGAACAATCAATTGAATAAAAGTTATATATAAAGGGTTGACACAGTGATAAAAGAAAAAAAAAAAAAAAAAGACGAAGGGAATATAACAACTTGCCAATTAGTCGACTCATGACCCTTGTTAGTTGTTAACGATATCTCTTGAGCAACGTCAATTGTGCATATTCTTATCAATCTATGCCCGCCCTTTTCCATTGAGTCATATTTCATTGTGCATACAAATCAAAATGAAAATACTAATACAATTAGTAATACTTCAAAACCATATAATATAATCAATATTAAATTTGGGTTTTTTTTTTATAAAATAATTATAATTCCTATCGTTATTTCATCCTTCCAAAAAATCGGGACATGAAGTGGTATAAGTTTCTCATCTTTTTATTCAAAGAGTGGTGATACTCATACAATCATTTTTACAACATTTTTACCACTCATAATATATTTGAATTTGAAAAAATCTACACAACCTCTTACTATTCACCCAACCTCCACATACTACATTTTTTTTTAATTTTTTTTTATCAAATATTTGATATATAAATAATGAATAAAAAAATTAAATTAGTTTAAAAAGAACAAATTTAAAATAAAAATATTAAGCAATTAAAATAATTAAAATTAAATTAAAAAATGATAGTGTATAGAAGTTGAGAGGTTGTGTAAAAGTGTTCTTTGAATTTTTTTTTATTTTTTTTTATTTTTTTAATTTTTTAAATATTTTTTAAATATTTTTAATTATTAAAAAAAATTAAAAAAATAATATTATTAATATATATTCTTAATCATTAAATAAAATTATAAAATATAAAAATATAAAATAATTATAAAATAATAAAAAGTATATCATTTCTCTTACCCAAATGGATCAACTGATTTCTCGATAAGCAGAAGAACCGGTGGGGGCCAAAAGAAAAACAGAAAGCTTTGGTCGTAGGATGCACGTGTGATTACCTCGACATTACGAATGCTTCCTGTAAATTTCTAGAGAACACCAGCCAGAGAAGAAATCCATTTAGAAACTTGGTGTCAAAGGAAAGGGAGACGAAGCACAGAATAAAACAGAGGCGTTAATCCATCCAACCAGCCGCCTTTCTTGAAGCGTCAGATTAGAATCAAGACGACTGAGCTCCTAAAGGCCATCCAAGTCACTGCCACTTGTCATTTAATTATTCTCCCCCATCTTCTTTGATCTGAGCAGTGATGTCATCCTGTTTAGATCTGGTTTTGGACTTTCTGTCATTAATATGCTATATTTGGAGTTTCTTTTAGAAAATAATACAAATAACACTTTTCAGTGATTTCACGATACGCGTTTAAAAAAAAAAAAAAAAACATATTTTATAAAATGAGGTTAATTTTATGAGAGATTTTATAAAATAGATATATATTTTTAAATATAATTATGTAAAATATTATAAAAAATAATGTATTTATTATTTTTGTTATGAGTTTAATCCGCAGAGATAATAAATTAATTAATTAATCTTCATCGATGTGAACCCGAGAGAAACGCGGTTTTTGTCTCTTTGGAAAAATGCGGGTTTTGTCTTTTGGGGGATTTTTTTTTTATGAGTCTCTATTAATAACGTGAATAATATTCAGCAATGCAAAAGATATTTCGGTTTCTAGATATTTTGAATGACAAATGAAATGGAATTAGTTTTATAAATGAATCAACCTATTTGATAATTAATTTGATATTTGCCTGATTTAACTTGAGTTGAAATCCAACTATCTAAATGTTTCAATCAAACAATGAGAACATGCTTGTTATATGATATATTTTTAAGTGACTACAATAGGAAAGGTGAATTTAAAATGTATACTAATAAATGAAAATGGTATATAAGATTAAATAAACTATTAATCTTAGAAAAATCTTATTTATAAACTTGTGTAGGTAATATAAATAGTAAAATATTTACATTATAGAATTTAATTTGAAATATAAAATATAAAATTTATATCGTATAAATCAAATTTTACTATCTAAATTATGATTTAGGACTAGTTTGGATTCGTAGAGGATATGAGCTCGTTTCAATTTATCATTATATTGTTTTAAATTTTTATATAAAATGCAAACTTCAATACAGTTTTTTCAAATTTCAATACATTTTTTTTAAATTTTAATTTAACTTTTTCAAATTTCAAAATAATAATAATATTAAAAAATAAATTAAACTCATTTCAATTCAACTCATTTTTCAATTCAAACCGGGCTTTAAAATATAAAAAAATATAATACTGACTTAATAATAAAAGAATTCATAATCTTAAAATAAAGAAATCTTCTATCCAACAATATTACACACATATTTGTTAAGATAAAAATAAAATATAAAATTAGAAAGTATGTAAAGTTGCTGAATATAATTTTGGAAAACACTCTTAACAACAAAATGATTACACAAAATCAATTTCAAAAATTAATATATTTTAATATGATTCATCAAATTATAAAATTATTTGTATTATAATATAGATATAACGAAACAAATAAAATAACATCAATTTATAAAATTTATTTGTATAATCTCTTTATATATATATATATATAACAGTCCTCTATCATTTTTATAAACATTTTTATGAAATAGCCAAGGCAACCATCGACCTCGTAAATAACAGATTGTCCACCACGCCAAGAAAATCAGAAAATCAGAAAATCTACCACCCAGCAACCATATCGTTAGGCATCTAATCACCTAACTTGTAATGCGGTGCTCTAATACATTGCACCACTACCATCCAATGTACCAATTAATAAAACATTACTTGGGTTTGAAGGTCGCCAAAAACTGAAAAGTCGCTGTGCTGGACCGCTGGTGGCTACTTGGAAAGTTTAGACCGCGTTTTTTATGAGAAGAAAATGTCGTCATTTTATTATTGACTTTTGGTAAATGGAAGCAGTCCTCAGCCTTCAGTCTTTCACACTCCACAGTTTGGAGTACTCGTAATCCACTCGACTCTTCACTCGGTTGAAATGTCCCCGCACACTTTGTTTCCCTTTTATCTTTGACCGACTTCACTCCTCCTTAGCCACCAAGAAAACTCTTGCCCTAAACGTGCTCCACTCTAAAAATAAAATGCGCCACCAGTCTAATTTCCCACCACTTGTCACGCAACTTCCTCCTCTCTCTCTAGACTCTCTCTCTCTCTCTCTCTCTCGCCTTCCTTTATAAGCCCCGCACATCCTCCCCACTCTTTACTCATCAGCCATTCTTCATTTAAAAAAAAAAGGGTTCTCTCTTCTTAGTTCAGACTTCAGAGTTTGAGTTCTCCTCTAGTTCGTAGTGCTCAGTTCATTTGGTATCAATTTAGATCAGAAGCAAACGGTGAAAGAGATGGCTCTGGAAGCTCTTAACTCTCCGACCACAGCCACTCCTTCGTTCCTCTTCGAGGACGCCGCCAGCGTCCACAGCCTTGAGCCATGGACCAAGCGCAAGCGTTCGAAGCGTGGACGGTTTGATAACCCACCCACCGAGGAAGAGTACCTCGCTCTCTGTCTCATCATGCTCGCTCGTGGCGGTGGCGGCGGCGGCGGCGGCGCAACTTCCAGAAACATTAAATCCACCGCCACCGGACACGCACAGCTCCATCAATCTCCCAGTCCTGCAGTACCAGAGGTGGCGACGGTAACTGTACCGAAGCTTGTGTACAAGTGTTCTGTTTGCGACAAGGCTTTCTCCTCTTACCAGGCCCTCGGTGGACACAAGGCCAGCCACCGAAAACACTTCGCTGGAAGCGAAGAGCAATCCACCTCCTCCACCACATCTGCCACCGTCACCGCGAGCAACGTCACGGCCTCCAACAGCAGCAGTGGTAGGGCTCACGTGTGCACCATCTGCCACAAGTCCTTCGCCACAGGACAGGCCTTGGGTGGACACAAGCGTTGTCACTACGAAGGCGGCGCCGCCGCCGGAGGCGGCAGCGGAAGCAGCGCAGTCACAACTTCGGAAGGTGTAGGATCTACCCACAGCCATAGCCACAACAACCTTCACCAGCGTAACTTCGACCTCAACCTCCCCGCTTTGCCGGAGTTCTCACCTAATTTCTTCATGTCTGGGGAAGACGAGGTGGAAAGCCCTCATCCAGCGAAGAAGCTACGCATCTTGATGCCACCAAAGATTGAAGTTTCTCATTAGTTGGGATTTCTAGCAAAATTAGGATTTCAGGGATTTTTTAGTCAGACTAATTTTATTTTTTTCTTGGGATTTTAATCCGACTGATTACTTTTAGTTTTTATTTTTTATTTTTGTTTCTTAATTGTGAGTGAGATTTTTATATCTCTGTAGATAGAACTTGGAAGTCTCTCTTATGTTGCTCAGCCCAGTTTGTTATAGTGATAATTCCATTAATTCTTTCCCATTTCAAAGTTAAGACTATTTTATTTATTTATTTTCTACCTTCTCTCAACTGTCGAAATATCATGCTATCAGTCTACACTCTGTCCTCCGCACAGAACCATAATTATGAGACTGCAATCATAGCATCATCAGCAGGAATGGAGCCAGATCCTGTTTCAGTGGATGCCTCTTGCGCATGTTTACAGTTAGACAGATAGACTACGGGACGGTTTTGTACAGTAGGCAGTGTCCCCTGTCCAGCTCCATATCCATGTCCATGATGTTCACGCGCAAGAGCATGTTGGCCTAATAATTAGTGCATAAAGAAGGTGACGGTGAATGCTGACGATAACGAAAAGAAGATGTCTGTTGTGTATGGATAAGAAGGTGGCATTTTGGGTTTTTTTTTTTTTTTTTCAGAACGCTGTTTCCATCTGCAAACTGATTAGCATGACAGGTGGGCTTTGCTTGAGCTGGTGTCTCTCTTTAATTTTAAAATTCTCATTTTTTGAGATGTTGACTCTGCTTTTTCCCAATTCGGAGTGTCAAAATCCTCTTTTGCCACGACACTGTTTGCATGTCAAATTAAAGTTGGGCATGTTTTAATTGCAGTAAAATTTGATTTCCTTTGGCCCTGCGTGTGTTGTGTACACACTAATGTAGTTGTGGCTTTGTGGGGATCGAAATCGATGAAATGGACTCCGCTTTTTCTTTCAAATATTCCCAATCAGTGTCCAAATTGGCTTCCGTAATGTACAGGTGTGTGGCTTGAATCAGAACCACCGCCCAAGAAATTGCAGAGTCTAAAGTAATATTTTAAGCAAAGCCTACTCCACCAAACTTGGCTACATGTCCTCCCAAATGCGAATTTAATGCTCCTTCCAATAAGGGGATCTGGCGCACTCACCACCAAGATTTGGTTGGATCTACGCATACTGTTCTTTCAATGAAAACCCAGATTTAAGGCAGAGGCTGTATTAGGCATCTTGGTGGCTTAGATTTGAGCAAGAGAAGTTTCATTAGAGAGGCTTGAAATCACTGATTTCAAAAACTTGTCTTTTTCCTTTTTTTTTTCCCCCTCTCGAAGCGAGATTTCCTTTAATAAAAAGGAGATTAACTAATACAATTCTTAAAAGAGAAAGCAAAAAAAAAAAAAAAGTAAAAAAAGGGGTCCTGAGGCTAATCATTTGGCCTTTTGCATGACCATTTCAGCAACCGACTAAAACTGCCACTGATTAACCAAGCTTTTAATCATACTGCGCCTAATTAAGTGGTTAACCCTCTACATTCCCCCTAGCTTCCAAGTGAGGCTCTGGACAAAGTTATCGATAAGGATGAAACTAGGCGCTAGCCTTTGCGTGTCGAATAGAAATTTGAATGTTGACATCACTTTAATTAGGATATCACATAATGTTATAAACTATTACAAGTCATTAGAAGGTTAATGCGATATTTAGACAAGTGGTTGGGGTTGGGTTGGAGGCTCTATCTTGAGGCCGCATCATTTTTATCAGAGAAAACAAATCTTATCAAAGAAAACAACTTTCAGCAAATATCTTTTTCGTTTTCAGTCATCCAATTGATGTTCATGTGCATTCAAGTGGTTTAATCAGTATATTAATTTCTTCAACAAATATAATTCACTTAATTAGAAAAATACTACATGAAAAAGTTTTACACCACACACTTTCATTTAACCAACATACCATTTGTCATTTTTATTCTTCTATTTAAATAATACACTTAAGCATTAAGATAGAAGGATAAAAATGATAAAAAAATCACATATGTGGTGTAAGATTTTCGTGTAGAAACTTTCATCCACTTATATATTTGTGTCACACTCACGTTAGCACTCTATTCTATCTATCAACTAACTCAACCGGCTCCATCTTAAATAGCTCTAGTACTTATCGTTTGTCCTCTCCATCTACTGTTGGTTCATCTAAAATAACTAGATTATTGTTTATTGCACGTTTAATTAGCAGTCATGGTCTGCTCAGTACGGGAAGACTATTTCAATTAATTAAGTACTCCATGTGTATAATTTAATGGTTGGTCGGCTAACCAACTCGACGGGAAAAAAATAATAATAATAATAATAGGGGTTGCATTCGGATGGCCTACATCAACGTCGTGACTTCATGCTCTGGATAGACACTGAAAGAATACCCACATATACAATGAAACACAGTGACGAAATTAGAGATTTACTTTAGAAGGAGTTGAATAAAATAATTTAATAGTAAAATATATAATAAAAATAAAATATATTTAATACAACTTATATATTAAAAAATTTATGATTTGCCAAGAATATGTTATTATAATAAAAACATATTAAAAATACGTTAGAAATTATCCAACTTCTTTTTTATTTTTATTTTTATCTATAATAAAAATAATCTATAATAAAAATATGTCATTAGTTATTATATCATTTTATTTTATATGAAATGTATATTACTTTTAAATTAGGTTAAAGTTTGTGGAAGGAGCTAAAAATAATTTTTAGAGAAATAATTAATAAAAAATAAAATTAATATTATCTTATAAAATCATAAAAAAATCAATATATTATTATTATTATTATTTTTTTAGGAGAGGGGTGGGGCCAGTGTGAGGGAGGGCCAACCTCCGCCACTGAATGAAGACAACAACTATATTTGAAGAGCCTATATTTAAATTTTTATTAAATTAAAGGAAAAAAACTCTGCTTTTTTTTTTTTAGTATATATGATGTTTTAAAACTATAAACATTATAGGAAAACATGCATAATTCCTAGAGTACTACTATTTTAAGGTTTTTACACCACACACGGCTTACGTGGCATAATTTGATTTGACGAATAGATATAACATTACTTTGAAGAAAAGAATATCTCTAATTCTTAATATTCTTGCACTGTTTATCCGTAAGAAAGTGGATACACTACAAATAAATAAAAAAAGAATTATTTGTGATTAATTAATTGCGATAAAAAAATTATTTATGTTTAATTTTTAATATAAATAAATATTTTATTAAAATTAATTGAGTGTAAATAAATATATATATATATTTTTGGTAGTGATGAAAGTTTGTTAGCATTAAATTTCTTTATGAATCTGAAAGCGAGATTCTGCCCAACCTCATGGACACGAGTTCTAGACGCGTTAGAAGTATCAACGTATATTGTCAAAGCTTGTACTTCAAGTTCATCGAATTTTCTCTATTTCCCGAAGCTAATACTGCTTCGCACGTACAGTCTACAGCTTCAGCTGGATTCTTTCAAGAAGCTTCTCTTGTCCAAGTTCTTTGTACCATTTAACTGTACGGTTAAGACATTAGGTAGTTGGGGAGACGGCGTTCTTGTTTGGTAGGCATGCAGTTTGAAAATATCACAAAGGAAACTCAACACGAAAAGTAAAAGGGAGAATTAAATATTAATACAATTAACTTAAGGAAGAAGCCTGATTCAATTTCAAAGCATTAACCCTTTTTTTATGTTAAAGTTTATCCGTCGACCTTATTTTACGTTCGTTAAATTTATTTAAAAAAAAAAAAAAAAAAACCACACACACACAATACCTTAACTGTATATTTGTTTGATTTGTAAGTATATATTATATACATGAAACTCAATAACCATTAATAATTTGTGGTCCTCTTTGCCCTTACCCATTGTATCTTGCAATTTGAATTTTAGCAAAACCCAACAAATCAGCACAGCCGTACGTCTTGCCATTATCATAATATAGACAGTATATAGTGGCAAATCAAATGAATTCAAAGTGGGTTTTTTGGTCTGATGGCACAGACCCATCTCCAAAATGGAGGATCTGGGTTCGATCCCCCACCCCAATGAATCAAAATAAAAAAAAAAAAGGGGTTTTTGGGTCTGCATTAGCAAGTTCGAAGTAGATACAATAGGATTTACTTCATGCCATTCTCTTCGACCCATTGGTTGCTCTTTTTCTCAGTGCTACATCTTTTTGGTGCACACGATCGATGGGTAAAAACTACCTACAGAGTTACACACGGCTGCTTTTGCCGTAGATTGTTTTTCGAATTTTGTTATATACAGTCATGTTTTTATATTCTTTATTTATTCAACTGACGTAATTGATTAAAACAGCTATTTTATATTAAAAAAAAAAGTGAAAAAATCAATCAGATTAATAGAATTTGCAATGAATTCACCAAAATAACTGTACATAATTTTTTTTTTTTTTTTTTTTTTTTACGTGGATGGTCCACAGCCACTAGCCAATACTGGGAAATGATGAATCCAGCAGCGTTATGCGTAGATAGCCGATCGAGGACTTTTGTTTTGGCCATATTGGATGGGATGGGGTTGGTCGAGATGTAGACTCCACAATAATCACCGCCAAATCTGCCACACCACACGGGAATTAGAGTTCCAATGGTTTCATTCGACGTAAAAGGAGGGGTTGAGATCAGAACTAGACCGAGTTGGAAACAATTTAAACTTTAAACACATTAGTTTAAAGGAAATATTCTGTAGATCGAAAAAACTGATTTGATTCTGATCTAATTTCATCTAAACTAAATATGTATACGAAAGAGCTAAATCTAGAAATATTAATTTTCTGAGAGAGTTTATAATAGTTATTAAATTATTGTTGGATCTTGAACTGTCAATTCGTTTAAAATTAATTGGCAGGAAAGACGCACTCGAATTTTGTATGTAATTCAAGGAATAGACATCGAATATTGAGGGCCTGATTTTAGAGCAATAAACTGGTATTGTGGACATGCCTAAATAGTTATAATTCTAATTAAAAATAAAAATGGCAGAAGTGTATAATCAATGGGCAATAGACAACAGAAAAATCTTAATTTTATTCTATTAAAATATTCTTACTTTACAAATCAAAAATTTGAAAAATTTATTTTATTTATTCGTAAAATCAGAACATTTCACTCAAACTTGTAATACAATCCATAAATATAGACTGTAAGAAGAATGATTTATAATCAATTATCTAAAAATGATTAATATAATAGCTCAGTTGATATAAGTTAGTATTTCATAGTCTTGAGATCAGAAATTCAAACATAATATAAATTGAAACCATTTGTAAAAGTAAAAGTCAATGGACCATGTGATGGGCTTGGGACCAATTGATATTTTAGTGGTACGCGTGTGATACTGGGCTCACCCATTGCATCTGTGGTAATGGTCTCACCCATCGAGCAGTAGCTATGACTCATATTGTCATTCTGCAATAGGGAGAGGCTCTTATGGTCAAGCTTACATAGAACAGCTAAGCTGGTCGCCTCAACCCTTTTTATCATTTAAGGAAAAAAAAATTAAAACACAAAAAAAAAATCCCTTCCAAAAAACAAAGTTGTTGGTGGCCGGTCCAAGAATACGAAGCCCGTTATCCGAGTGGGCCCTCCCATCTATCAGGGGTGGGTACGAACTCCTATATAATATAGTTCGACTACTGGCCTTGTGGCCAGCCCAACTCCCCCCAATTGCTGCCCCATATTGTCAAACAAATACAAATCTAGTCCTCCAATAGGAACACCGCACTGAAAGATTTTTATTTTTATTTTGCTATCTTTCAAAGTACAAACTGCTCTGCAGAGTGCAGTCCATGTTAAGCTGCCACATAAGGCGAATAAAATAAAATAAAATAAAATATTCGTTTTTGACCCAATAAATAAATAAATATATAAAATTTAAATGGGTATCCACAGCGATCTCTTGTAGATTTTCATCGGATCATCCATAATGATAGCGATCAATCTCGTCGTCATGATGAGAGTTTTAAGTCTATCCTTTTATCTTTCAGTTTAAAGCTCTCTCGATTTTTCTTAATGGAAATTATGTCATCTTAAATCTTGAGAAATAATTGATGGAGTCGTAAATTTGTAAATAACATATAATCGTTTAAAAAAATTAAATATACATGAGATTTATATAAAAAAATTAATTTTTTGAATAATAAATCTTATTTTTTATAAAAATAATTATACAACACTTATAATTCTACGACTAGATCCATTATTCTAAATCTTATCCTAGAGTTACGTTCTTTCCTTTCTGTCATGTTTTTTTTTTTTCTTTTTTGGCATAAAAAAGAAAATTAAAAAATATAAGGTATTTTTGTATCGACGATTGACGAGTGACGAGTGACGAGCGACGAGCGTGGCTAGTGGTAACAACGAACCAAATTCACCCAAAGCAACACGTGTTGTTAGCCGTGAGAAACGAGGAAGATTTGTTGAAATTGTTGACTTAATTTGCAAGGACAGACGATTAAAACTAAATAAAAATAATAATTTGTACAAGTTGCGCAAGTCACGCATTTTTTTATTTTTATTTTTTTGTTGATGTTAAAATTTTAAACTTGTAATCATGTGCCAACCACGGGGTCATTGTTTGGTGTCCAGAGGGTTGCACATCAAGTGTTCGAAACAAGACGTTATAGTCCATGCACACCAAGTGTTTGGATAATGGCCAGTTCCTCATGATATAGGCAAAGAGTGCATGTGGCTACTTCGACGGCGCGCGCAGCAGTCACCGCGGCTGCAAGTAGTTCTAGCTGCGAGCCTGCGACCGGCTCCCATGGACAAAGAGTGGGTCCCGGTTCTCTATAAATTTTAGGAAATTTCGAGATTGTGCGGTGCACGGCGGTCATCTTATTTCCCGAGACAGTACGGTCCACGGACACAGCCCTCTTTCTGTGGACGTAGGTTCCACGGCATCTTCCACCAATTCTCTTCAAGTAAAAGGTCAAAGGAATAATAATAAAATATGAAATAAAATAAGTTAGCATGACGATTGGGGAGACAAAGGACTTGAAGCAAACAAAACCAGCACGGGGGTTACAATCCATTCGTTTCGGTTTCGCCGCATCTCTCACTTGTGCATCCGACAGCACCCTTCTCTTTCAATTGATAACAACAAAAAACTAGTATTTCTAAGAAATTTTTTTTTTTTTTTTTGTCGAATATTTTTATAATTTGTAATCACACTTAACTAAAACAACATTCTTTAACACTAAACAAATATTTTAGCCATATCAAAACACATCCAAAGATTCCTCTTTTTGGACAATAAACCCACTGTAGGAAGTACAGGTTCGATGGTCACCAACCACGTAAAAAAAGAAAAAGAAAAAATGATTCCGCTCTCGTTTTGTACTGAGATAAGGTGGGTGATCTCTCTTCGTAGTGGTAAAACTGCGCTACAAGTTAGAACCATGATGTTGGTTTCACCCCACAAAAAAAAAGGTTATGTTCTTTTCTTTTCTTCTTAAATCTTTTTGGTGGGCGGTGGAAAACAAGCAGTTCATAGTCCACTTTCAACGCACTTAGGAATCCCCACACTCTTGCTCCATATCCTGCATAATCCTGATCATCTAGATTTTAGATTCTTAAATCTGAATTTTTGATTTAGAATTTTTTTAAATTTCTTAAATAAAATTATTAAAATTAAAAAAAAATAAAATAAAATCGGATTGAATAAAATCCAACTCAATAAACAGACTTAATCCTGCGCACCAAGTACACAGATTACGAATTAATGGAGAGCATAGTAAATTAAGAACCAACATCACAGGGTGAGACACCGGAGTTGGTTTAAAAATCTGAATTAAATGAGAGAAAGAGAGATCCAACGATCGACGCACAATCATCAGAAAGAAATCTCTTGAACAGGGGGATTGCGGCAACACGGGGCCGCTCTTGCCCAGAGTTCGGAATTGGAAGATAATGTGTGTGAAATATGGATGTTATTCCAAAACTCAACCTCGACCTCGACAACCCCACCATCCGAGTGGGCCCCACAAACCACAACCCCCAAAAAAAACAAAAAGTCCATCCTCCAGCAACAACCTTTTAACTCGACCATAGTTATTTTTCAACCCGATCGTCCACAAAGCGTTGTGTAATTTCTTCTCTCTATTTTTTGCTTATTTATTTCATAGTGGCTTTAGTTCTTATACTCTCACTCTCTTCCCTTACGATAAAGCGATCCGTGGGAGAAAGGAAGAAAAAAATGAGCTGCAACGGTTGCCGAGTGCTGCGAAAGGGCTGCAGTGAGACATGCGTTTTGAGATCGTGCCTGCACTGGATTCAGTCTCCCACTGCCCAAGGTAACGCTGTTCTTTTGCTCGCCAAGTTCTTTGGCCGTAGCGACCTCCTTTCCTTCGTCTCCGCCGTCCCTGAATCGGACAGACCTGGTGCGTTTTCCGATTTACTAGTGTTCCACTTTCTCTCTCTCTTTTCTTTCTCTTCCTTGAAGATTTATTTGAAATGGTGTAATTAAGCTTGATATATTGTTTTCCTTTTATCTTGATCAGCTTTGTTCCAGTCCTTGCTGTACGAAGCATGCGGGCGGACAGTGAATCCGGTGGACGGTGCTGTTGGACTTCTATCGCGAGGCATGTGGCACGTGTGCCAGTTTGCCGTGGAGACGGCTCTTGCTGGTGGTACTCTTACGCCAATAACCGATATCACAAGCGCCGGAATTTCCTCGGACGCATTCGGCACCAACGAATCTTCAGTGCAAAGCCTGTTCCGTCCATCGGTGTCGCGCATGCAAGAAAATCAGCCGTCCAATCCTCTCACTCTCTCACTGCAACCTAGGTTCTCCAGAGAGATGAGTACCGTCCCGAGATTGCCCTCCACATGGAGAGTCAAGCAGTCGATGGACATGATGATTTCGTTTAAGTCCGAGGAGTCCGAGATGACGAGCCTTGCAAGTTCTGGCAATGATCGGAAGCTTCTAAACTTATTCGACTGAATGGGACAAAGAGAGATCTAGTACTTTTTAAAAAAAAATTAATCGTAGTGCGTAGAAGTCATGATTGTGCAGTGTAAGAGAGACAACGTTACTCATAATATATAAGAATCTTTTAGTTTCATTTGCCGGAGTTTTCTCCGGTGAGCATTTGGACAAAGTTTCCGAGAACCGTACATGAGATGAGATTATAAGCCGCTGGCTTCTGGCTAAGATTAATGCATAAGTGATTCGATTAATTTTAGCCGTGGGATCATTTCCCCGGACCTGCTTCGTTGACGTTCATAAATTGGGATTATGAAAAAGATAGAGAAGATATTATCTTCAAACACATACAAAAAAAAAAAAAAAAAAACAATGATCAGTACTATTCAAGTTGTCAATGAAATATTATATGAATTTGTTGGGAGACATTTGCCGTTTATTTGTTGATCAGAAAGAAATATATTAGTTAAGGGCAATATTGGTACGTACAATCTATTTTTATAGACTATTTTACACTTTAAATAATAGAGAAACCAAAAAAATATCAATTTTAGTATAAAATTAATTAAAATATCTTATTTATAAATTAAAAACTTCAAAAATAATCTAAAAAAATTCTTTTAATTTACACATGAAATTGAAGTATTTTAATTATGCATACAATGCAGTCTACAGATATATATTATTAAAAGAATTATTCTAAAGTTAAAAACCCAGATTTCAGAAATTAGAATTTAATATTGAGATGAGAAATTCTAATATAATTCGTTTGTAGCAAATTATAGCAAATATTTCGCAGGTGGTGTTGGTTGTAATCTTGTGCATGTTTGGTTAAGATATACAAATAAGACAAGTTTTATAGGAATTGTAAATGCAGCTTTATTATCTTTGGCAGGATTGTTGTCCACATTAGAGATTATTATATCTCTAAAACCATGCAGGAATCCTTTTTATCTTAACCAAATAGGGATGGCAATATCTGTAAAGATTGTGTGACAAGGCTGGGTAAATTGAAGAGGGAAATTTTAAGCATGTGTATGCTAATCCCACGAGCAATTCTGATTTTGAAATGGAATAAAATCAATAAACAGGTGGGTCCTAAATTACATACAGTACAAATTATTTGAATATTATAAATAATATTATAAATAAATTTTTATAAAATGTAGTTGAGTATAATAATTCTCGCACATTTTTAATTTGAAAAAAGAAAAGGAGAGAGAGAGAGAGAGAGAGAGAGAGAGAGAGAGAGAGAGAGAGAGAGAGAGAGAGAGAGAGAAATAGGTGCGTTGGAAAAGATGCAGTACGTACACTTCTCGTCCACTGGAAGTGGGTTCCACGGCATGCACCCACCCATTTATGTTTCTGACGAAGGCTATCATACGATGGATCGAAAACGACACCCATTAAATGCCGTCAAATTGTCTGTACATTTTATTCGAATTTCCAATCACTACCGAATCGCCGCGTATTCTTGGGTTAGAAGTACTCTTTTTTTTTTTAAATAAACAGTAAGCAAATAAACATACAGCACAACAAAGCAAATGAACAGTTTTTTCGGAACATCTTTGCCATTGTGAAATCTCAATAAGCACCACGGTAGGGAGATGAACAAAAAATAATCATAAATTTTGATGAAATTATCTATTATACAATTGAGTATACATTAATTAAAATCTTAATATATATTTTTTTAATTTCCAACTTTTAAAAGAATTTAGGAAAAGATTTATCCTTCATCCCTTAATTAATTAATTACCTTTAATCACTCACGATAGGCTGTAAACCTCCGGGGCTGTCAATAATCTTGGTCGATGGATTCTCAAATAGTGTCGGTAGTGTATTTTTTTTTCCAGCAAATACCGTATGATCTCAAATTTATCGAATTTAATTTTAACAATCCAACATTGGAAAGTGATAAAAGATGCACTGTTAGGTGAAACTACTTAAAAAATCTTATGCGTACCCGATGACTGATGAGATAAGTAAAGATAATCAAACTTCAGTCTTTAATTAGTTGCTAATATGCGTAATGTGGATATATACACGTTTTAAAAATATTAACTTTGAATTAATTTTTTGTAAAAATGTAGGTTTTATTAAAAAATAAAGCGAAGTTTGTGAGGGTGAAATATTTCAAGTAGGGCGCAGGCTAGCCATCTGTCATACTAGGGGACAAGAAATGAAGCATGATGGGACAAAGAAAAGAACTAGCAGAAGCAGGTGCATAGGGCAGTGTGCAAACAAGATGAAATGAATAGTAGAAGACATTCATCTAACACACAGTATCAAAATGATCTATAAAAAGGCAGCAGCCATCAGAAGATGGGGGGTTGATCTCTCTCTGGCTAGCTCTGGAATCTCTCTCGCTCTTGGGTCCTCTGACTCTTCTCTCAGGATCGTTTCCTTCAACCTTCTTAGAGGGATTCGAGCACCAATAAATTGATGTATATTTTTTATTGTATAGTAGGAGTCATGAGAGACTGTAAAAACATCTATTATAGTAGATTTCCTTCTCCAAACTCTCGTAGACATAGGCTTTATGTCGAATCACGTAAACATTGTCTCTCTCTATTTATTTATCTGTTATCCACGTTCGTACAGCCGTACTGGAATCTCGCCGGGAGTTCGAAACGACACCCAACGAAGTTCAACTCATTCTAGTGGGCTGTGAATGACTTTTTTTTCTGTCTTGACCTATTGGTCGATTTTCGTGGCATCAACAAAGTTTTCATATTTTTCCATAATAAGATCTATTTTTTATTTTTATAAAAACTGTGTATAAAATTTGTATATTTCCAGCTACTACTTATCTTTTTTTCCTTTTTAATACGAGTTGGGTGGGCTATGTAAGGAATTTATGGAACTACAGAATTCTCAAAAAAAACTTTAAAATTTATTCAGATCAAAAACTAATTTTTAGGCAAATGAAATTATACACTTGTCCGTCATCCGCCTATGTGGTACCAATCCCAGTATCTCAAGGTCACGGAATCGATTGCGACAACGCATGATTTTTATGAGCAAACTACTGCCCTTCGTAATGAAGTTTCAAGGACACCGTAAAATTAAGAAACTTATATTCATGCATGAGTTTACATTGGAAATTATTCTTTAATAGGAATACATTTATAATAGCTTTCAAAGCCCAAACAAGTAAATAAACAATGATCAATACATATTGCAAATTTGCAACGTCTATTTTATATGGAAAAGTTATCTATAACGTCTAAGAGCATTGGTAATGGCCTAGCCAAATGCCAATGCAAATCTATAATTTGACTATATTGATAAATAAATAAATAAATAAATAAAAACTCCCACATTGGACTAGTTAAAAGCATTCCATTTTAACTTTATACTACAGTAAATTACTCCTCTTGGCTCTTATTGGCGAGCTACTCTTGAAAGTCCAAACATTATTTTATTATTTTATTATTTTTCCTTCAACAACAGGCCTCTTTCTTTCCCTTGAATTTCCGTCTCTGTGCGCTATTATTCTTCTTTCCATGGCAGGTTTCATCCATTCCGTTGCAGGTTTATCTCATTTTCTTCATATGCAAAGCTTTTAAATAAATTTTCTTATTATTATTAATTATATTCTTATTTGCACATTATTATTTATTTATTTTTTTAGTGGCACTAAATTAATAAAAAGATTGATAATTTATCAAATATTATTAAAATATATTATTATATTATTATTATTAAATAATTTCATTGTTTACTAAAATTAATAATTAATATATAAGTGTATTTGTAAAATTTTTAAAAAAAAAATTATTAAAATATATAATATTAATATATTAGGTGTATTTACAAAAATAAAAAAATAATAATGTTTATATTAATTAATATTTAATATTTTAAGTATATTTGCAAAATAAAAAAAAATTGATATTAAAATATATAATATATATTATTATTTGGACTTTGATTTAACTAGACCAATGTAAATCCCTTAGCTGAACCATAAGGATTATAGCTAAAAGAGTAAAATTAGACTTCAAATTAGACTTAGTTTTGGCTAGGCCATTGCTAATGCTCTAAGAGATAATAAGGCTTGCACTTTTTATTTAAAAGAAATAGACAAATCTTAGACTCACATTTAAAAAATAATAATCATTTTTTAACAGTAGACCCATTTTTATAAAAAAAAATTAAAATTGAAATTAAAATAAATAGGCAAATCTTGAACCCAAGTACAAAATAAATAATTTTTAATAGCAGATTCTATTTTTTATTTTTATTTTTATTTTTAAATTTGAATTACTTATATCTAACATTATAGTGTCTTGTTCTTTTATCCTATCGTATTAGATATCATTGATAATCAACCAATCTGCGTAGCATTCCTAACACGGTAACACATACGACATTGGCTAACAAATTTGTCACCGAGAGTACATCAATATGTGGTGTAATGACTTAATTGCGTCAGAGTTTACCTGGAAATTAATCAACTTTACTTCTCCGAAGGCTAATAAATTCAGCTTCGTTTTCTACATGCTAGTGGACGAACAAGCAATTATACAGAATGCAAAGGACTACTACAAAAATTCAAATGACAAATTAATTAATTTTGGGACAGATGTCCATATTGGAGTGCAAAAGGAACATTTTCAGGTACATATGGTTCGTCTAAAATGACTTTTCATTGGCCACAGAAGGAGAGCCTTTTTCAACTTTATTATTCTCAAAGTCAAAGCCGTTATTCCAAGTTCGAGAGATTTAATGCATGTTCGTGAATAAACTATATACAAATTAATTACAAAGCTGACTCACAGCAATGTAAGAATAGAAGGGGAAACAAATTTAGCCAAAAACTATTGAATTAAAGAAAACTTAAACCCATCGTTACACATATTTACATATACATTCCTCAGGCCTATAAGAAAATAATACTTGTATACAATCTAATAAGAACTTCAATTTTCCTGCCATATATCATCTATTAATAGGAATACACAGCTAAATTTTACCCATCCCAATTGAAGACCAAAATGAGCACTCTTCTTATGACACAACCAAACATAACTCTCTTATTACCTTTGGTTTCGAAGATCCAAGAAAAATGGTGTAATGTGATGTTAGCTATTGGGGTAAGGCAGTCAACTGATATGGAGCTTTACACTTTCAATGTGTCAGATTTGAACGTTGGCGCTTTAGTTGTGTAGCATGTGTTCTCAGGCTACACTCAGTCACCTGCCCATAATTACCATTTTTGACAGATAAGTTGTTATTCAATGAAAAAAAAAGCAGAAGAAAAAGCACGGGATACCCACAGCTAATGGACTACTAATTAGAATTCTATTTCCACTTTCCGTTTGGATACATAGGTGAGATGAAACCATTTCATTTCATCTCATCTCACTTTGGCGCTTTAGTTGTGTAGCATGTGTTCTCAGGCTACACTCAGTCACCTGCCCATAATTACCATTTTTGACAGATAAGTTGTTATTCAATGAAAAAAATACAGAAGAAAAAGCACGGGATACCCACAGCTAATGGACTACTAATTAGAATTCTATTTCCACTTTCCGTTTGGATACATAGGTGAGATGAAACAATTTCATTTCATCTCATTTCATCTCATCTCAATTCATTCAATCAACAATCTCACTATTATTTATAAACCATCTCAACTAATCTCATCTCATCTCACTATCCAAATGGACCCGACCATAATGACTGTACGTGCCACTCTCTTGCATCCATAATGGTTGTGGGAATAGCCATCCTAGTCTCAAAACAAACTTGCTTGTAACACCCTTGCAATTTCTGGCAACTACCATGTAGATTTTTTTTTTTTTTATGAGTAACTACCCCTAGAAAAATTACCTGCATGGCTGCAATTGCTGACAGGAGATCATTGCACTGATGAAGCAAAGCACGCTCTTTTACACTTATCTTTGCAAGTTCAGCGACCAAAGAGTTCACATCCCCAACCTATTGATGACAAATTGCTTTTAGGCATTGTAAGGATAAACACACTGAGATTGGACCAAAAATTTTCAAACAACCAGATACAGACTTTGTTGTGCAGGGTTAATATATGTAGCGGGTATTAACACGAGAAAAAACCATACTGCACAGAATAGCCTCAGCCCAAAAGAAGGAAAAATCATTGATAGTGAATTAATTAAAATTACATATGGATTGATATGAAATGAAATCTGCTCCTAACAAATTAAAAGTGAACAAAGATGGGTTTTATAGAATGTTAGATTCTCATTGATTTAAGCTTCAGTTGAGCTGGTATTAAGCAGAATTATATTGCAAGAAAGGTTTTTTTGCAAATCGACATGCAAGATATACTGCACAAAAAAGAGTCTCCCATGAATGCAGGGAACCTAAATGCAGGATATATATGCAACAACCATAGAGAAACTCGGGGGGCTGAAAAAAGGAAATCACCTTTGATAACAGTATACAGATTGAGGATGCCATTGCCTGCATAACATCAACAGCTGAAGAAATAGCATCCTTCACATTTTGGACATCAGCCTGCAGCAACAAAAGAACCATATAAAATCTTGTTGAGGCACAGACAAGCCAATTTTGGGCAAAAGATATTTTGAGCTTACTTTTGCCCCACCAACAACTGGAAGGCGGAGAGTGCTAGCCTTCAAAGCTTCAGTAGCTCCAGACAAAGAACTGCAGTAATCCCAGTCCATAAGACCCCACTCTTCCAAATATGTCATCTGCACATGAAGAACAAAACGCAACATTCAGGCAAAATAGCTGTACCAATCAAGATGTCAAAAACCCTGAACTATCAGGTGTTACCAGTTTTCTTTTTTGATCGGCAGTTACCAGGTGTTACCAGTTTTAATTCCACAAAACTTATGAATTGGTATCCAAGCCAATGACCCAGGAGAAACTTAGGCCTGGTTTGTGATCTCATCTTATCTCATTTCAAACTCATCATTACACTTTTTCAATTTCCATACAAAATAAAATAAACAATTCAACCTTTTCAAATCCTAAAATAAAATTAATAATATAAAAGTATTTTACAATAATATTTTATTATTTTATTAACTTTTATCTCATCTCATCTTATTTCTGAAAACAAACCAAGCCTTAGTTGTATCATAGATGATGGTGTAATAAGTTGCTTCCCTTGCTCATCTAGCCATTATTCAAATCCAATCTAAGAGTTCAGTTCCCCTCATGGTCCTTTTTTGAGAAAACAGTTGAGAAAAAGGGGCGGAGAAGGGGGAGGGGGCATAGTCTTGGTATTAACAACATAAGTAAAATGGAGAAAAATAGCAGAATAATATTACATACAGTCGTAGAGTGTGCAAGCGCCGCACAATTGCTTTGGAAAAGAGTGAGGTTCAATGTTAAATAATGAGTAATGCCATATACAATAAAATCATGAAGTACATAAGTGCCGCGCAATTTTTTTGGAAAAAAAATGAAATTCACTATTAAAAATACTCACTCCACGACTACAAAATACTCTCTTAAAAAATTAGTTTTTTTTTATGTGGATCTCGTATTTACTCACTTTTTTCGAAGAGATTGCGCAACGCTTGCACCCTCCATGATTGCAAATATCATTTCTCAAAATAATAGTATTAAAAAATACAAATTTCAAGATCAGCTGAATATCCATTAACTGAATTATTCAACCATTCAACAACAAAGATGAAAAACATGAATAAAAGTAAAATTAAAAACTTGAATGGTTAGAATTCTCTCGAACAGTGAATGGCCTTTATTAAAAAAATGCAGAGTCCACCATAATAAGAAAAGAGTAATCCCAAATCTTACATGCCCTTTTAGGATGGAAGTCAGCTTCAAATTTTTCTTCAACAGTTGTAACTCAGTTCTCTTAGCTCTAACTGATTCACGTAGTTTTGAAGTAGTTATCCATGCATTATAAAGGCTTCTCTGATACCCAAAGAAAAAAAAAAAAAAAAAACAGCTTATATAAGAAAGTTACTCTTTGTGACATGGTAAGTTAAACTGAAGATAGCTGTAGAAGTTAAAAATCTGAAACACAAAAAGGTGGCAAGCAAAAGACAAAAATAATGATACTGCTGTGTGTGTGTGTGAATGCATGTGCATGCATATTTGCAATAATGTATTGACAAAGGAAGAGCACTCATGAAACCCAGATTTGAACTTCTCACCAACATAAAATAAACCCCCTCCCCCCCCCCCAAAAAAAAACCAGCCTGGAACATGACAAAGGAAGGACACTCATCAGGGAGCTCTCAGTCAAAAGGTGAGCATGAAAAGTCTTCCATGAGATCTAAAATTATACCTCAGAATGACAATCAAAGAGATCTCACACTTCTCAGAGGTGAGCATGAAAAGTCTTCCCATGAGATCTAAAATTATACCTCAGAATGACAATCAAAGAGATCTCACACTTCTCAGAGGTCCTGCCACACTAACAAATCCACCCTCTTTCTTAACTTTATGTTCAACTCAGAAACTATAAAACAGAGCTGCATGAAAAACCCAACTATAAAACATATCTGCATGAAAAACCCAGCTTCTGACAACCATAACAATTTCCATGAAAAAGATGCATTTAAAGCCTCTAAGCAACTAAGAAAATGTTCTTATAAAATGCAACAAAGCAGAAACTAACCACAGATCAGCAATTCAAGGCAATCAATTTTGAGTGAATCATCCACGAACTGAACTGGCCGTTAATATCTTCCCCTCTACATGTGCAGCCTATAATCTCTTCCCTTTTTAAGTGTGCGGCTTATAAGATTTTGAGGAGAGCTAAAAATATATGTTCAGGTCCTTCTTTAACTTGTACGTATACATATTACAAACACCCTAAAATATCTGACATACTTACCCTCCTCCTAAAAAGGTCTGAAATGGTAAGAGACAAGCACTACAAGATTAATATATCAACTATTTGCATTTCCATAGAAGTATGTCTCCTCTCAAAAAAGAACTCCTCCTCCATACACACAAAAATAAAAATACTTAGAAAAAACCACTCCTTTTATACAAGCTCTTAAAACTTCCTTTAAAAGTTTGCTATTCATATACCAATATCAACTTTTAACCTTTTACTTATTAAAAAATATATATATCAACTTTTAACAAAAATGCACAGTGATATCTTTATTCACCTTGACACTCTTTTTCTATAAGAATTTACCTTGGCGTCCTTTGTTAAAAGCTATAATTATCCAAACTGTAAGAAATTCCTCTCCTTTCTGTTATACATTTCAGCCATTTCCTCCAGAGCCATTTGATTTGGATATTATTCTTTTAAGTAATCACGAATATTAGATAATACTTGAGTAGGATATTACAGAATCATTCTCTAATTTCCATAAAATGATTATCCATACAATCTTCAATTATATTGAATAATTCCATTCTTACAGGTCATTCCCACATTTACCACCAAACTACCAATGTGATCAACCATTCAACAAACCATAGCAATCTTAGTGTCCAGAAATTTCCACTAACTGCATCAACTGAAATCACCTTTAAAATTCTTCTTCAGAGCATGTTATCCTCATAAATTGTATACACCCTCCTAAACGTTCAACCTTTTTGGACCTTTGGCCTTCCTACCTCTACTGAACTCTGTATTCCCTTTTCTTAGTTGGATAGATAAACCAACTTTATTGATAATACTGAACTCTTTATTCTACCATGCTTATTACACTAGTTCAACGAAAAATTATCCATGAGAACACATTCTTGTCTCTCGATCCATTTAATTCATCTACTTTCCTGTTACAATCTTTTTATGACATAAAATAGAATCCAAACATATGGTTAGCATTTGACCTCTTCAAGGAACATGCACACATGTACATGGGAAGAAAGGGTTTGTGATGTGACCAACGTCATACCATCATCTGTTCCATCCATCTTCCATAACATATATACTATCTCTTTCTTTCTTGCCTACATCACACTTAATGCTTTCTTCCCTTAATCAGGAGTTTTTGTTAAGTGAGACGGTACCGTGCATAAACACTGCATACTTTCGAGGGTGCCAGAACATGAAAACAATACCAAATTAATCATGAGTGAACTGTAACTTGAATCATCTAAAACAAATATTGCAAGAAAAAGAATTCCAATGATGGATCATATAAGAAATCAATTTGGATGAAAAGCATAACATTCGATAGAATAATTATAACATGAATCAACTGATGATGATCATTACAAGAATACCCTATTGCGTGAACAAAGTAGCAAGAAAATATTAATCAATATAATCAACACCCAGTCAGAATTAAGTACAGGACCTATACCTCTGCATTCAACCTCTGCACAGAGAGGGCAGCACCTGATCTAGCATTCACGAAACGCCATTGCAGGAACCGGTTATGCAAGAGCCTCAACAGATGCGCATCAACCATCCGGTTGTCCCCAATCTTCCCGCTTCTAATATCAGCGGCAAAACTCAAAATGGATGGCGTGTTTCTCAAATAACTATTCGGCGTACCAGCCATGGCACTCCTCATTCGACACGGACTTGTTCCTCTCACTGGGGAAGATGTCGCTGATGTCCCAAGCTTACTCGGTGACGCAGGCCGAACGGCACCTCGAACAGGAGACAACTGTCCCCGGCTATTCACAACTCCACGGGGGGACAATACTGAACAATCAATCGATAGCTTCTTTGGTGCAATAAGTTTAGGAGGGGCCATAGTTTTTGTCCCAACATTCTTAGCAGATGGTGAGCAGGGCTCTGGTTGCCGCCGCAACCGGTTATGAGCGTCTTGCAAAAACCTAGCCGGGACCATTATTCCACGAGCTCCACGCGTCCCTTGTCCTCCACCACCACCACCAGAAGTACTACCAGAAGACACGCTTTCAGTATCAGAAGCAACAACTGGATCAGACCACTGTGCCTCCGCCGATCCAATACCCGAGTCGCCCACAACAGCAAGCTCGACCGCCGTCTCCGATTCTGAACCCAATCTCCCGTCAAACGAAGAGACCCTAACATCTGCCATTGAATTTTGTAACGCCCTCACGACACTGCCGGATCCACCAACCTTTTTCCTTTCGTCTGTGCAATCCAAGCTCCTACTCATACAATTCGCTTGCCTTAACCGCGCAGGCCATCGCTGCTGATCCGTCACCAGCCTCGAGTTTTCAGTCTTTTCGACAGCCCTGACAGGCGTAGTCGCCTTCCTCCTCTCCGGAGTACCCTTCCTCACACTCGGCGATGGAGGCGGCGCAGGCTTCGCCTTGCTGACTTGAAGTGAGAACGATTCACCCTGAAACGACACCGATAAGCTCCTCGCCGAAGTGAACAATAACTTCTGAGCCGCGGACACTTCACCATTGCCGCTCCCAGCTCTCGAGTCCAGAGAACTAGGCCGAGGAGTGGCCGTCCTCCTCCTCTCCACTGACTGTGAACGTTTAGCCAAAGACGATACCGACGGCATCGGCGTCATCGTAGTCGTCCGAGAAACTAACGGCGATGGACATCGTCGGGAATTAGAAGCCGAAGAAGGCGTACTAGTAGAAGAAGAAGAGGAGGACATGTAGCGAGAGGTGACTTGTTTCGATTTCGGCCGGCGGTGAGGAGAAACGGCATTGTCGGGGTCGGAGGGTAGGAGGGGCGGCCTTGTAGGGTTTTGAGGAGGCCCACCTGGAGTCGTGGTTTTGGGGTTCAATGTCGTTGATACAGCAGCTACCATATTTTAATTTCCAGAATCAATTCGAGTCTCATTCTGGGAAGTTACCACCTGCAAGACCTAAACCTCCATTTGCGAGCACAGCCAAAACCCGTACGACCTTTAAGTCGGAGACTGGAGAACAAGAAAGACCGATAAAGAGTTACAGAGAGAGCAAGAGCTCTAGCCTCCAGCTTCCTTTAAGAGGGTGAGCAAAATCCGGATGAGATCTTGAGCCCTTTTTATTCTGTTGATGTTCTTCAGAGAGAGAAACTGGGCGGAGATATGACCGTTACGGATCTCCGGCCGGAAAGAGAGAGAGCGTGGGAAGTCTAATAGGCGAGATATGCTCTTTTGAGAGCATAACTGTCGTTCTACAAAAGGCTCCGCGTTTGGCTTGGAAATTCTAACGAAATTCTATTATTATTTAATTTTAGAAAAGCAAAATATGTATTATCTACTCGCAAGTCGCATGTTTAATAAGGATGGGAAAACTCGCGTGGTTAAAAGGCAACGTGTGCAGGTAAAGGGTGTATTGGTAAACTCGAAACTGGAGTGAGGTGCATTCTTGTAGTCGTAGCGAGAGGATTAAGCGTGGAAGCGAGTATGAGGGGCTTTGTTTGCACGCCACACGAGCAATCCCGCAGGAAAAGGTGTTGAGCTGAGGAGTGAATCTTCGAAGAGGCGTTGGGCAAAACGACATTCGGATTTTAAATAACAAGACTTTTAAGGATTGTTTGAAAATTATTTAAGAATACTAAAAAATAAATAAAAAACAAATCAAGCAAAAAAAAAAAAAAGAAAAAAAGAGAAGATTAGCCGTTTAAGAGAAAGATTAGCACGACTCTTGAGAAATATTTTTTATTTTATTTAGTGATTAAGAATGTATTAAATTATTTAATAATATTAGAAATATTAAAGAAATATTATAAAAACAAAGTAACTAATGGTGCGCACCTTGCACACCAACAAGGTGCACCACCATTTCCGATATTATATATAATAATATGATAAATATATAAAGATTATTTTTACAAGTCGAAGTGAATATATGTCAAATTCATAATTATTTTTAAGTCTTATTTGGGTTTAGAGACCTCAAATTCATTATTATATTTTTTTAAATTTAAAATATAATTTTTTTAAATTTTAATACAGTTTTTTTTTAATTTTAATTTAATTTTTTTATATTTTAAAATAATAATAATAATATTTTATTCAACTTTTAAAATTTATCTTATTTCAACTCTAAATTCAAACGGGACTAACACATCTAATAGACTAATACATCATTTTTATGAAACAACGTTCTACAAACCGATTTACAGGTCGAAGTCAAAATATATAAAGAATTTTGATTTATGTGTTAATATACAACTTATAATGGGATTTAATACTTATTATAATTTTAAAATAATAAATTATTGTTAGTACAACAGATGTGAAAAAGTCCACATCAATAATGTAATGGGTGCGTAAAAAAGAACTTCCAAGTAGATTCTCTTTATTTATTTACACGAGGTAACTCTAAAGACATGGTCGAGAAAATTTGGGAACAGTGTTGGCATTCCAATTACTTCCAATGCTATTGGCTAATGCTGTTTGTTTACGTACGTAAAACAAAAGTGTCAATGATTAAATCTCAAGATAATCCAATCCATCATTCTTGTCGTTAACAAACATGTGTGTGAAATAAATAAATTAATCGTAAAAATCAGAATTATTTGATTTGTTTTCGTCATTAAATCATTATTACTTAATAAAGCCATTAGCGTCACCGATAACCCATGGAGTTTGGATCTTCCAAAAGCAAAAAAAGATAATCATCCTCCCAACAAGTTCAGTTTCACTATCCGCAATATCTTTTAAGTTAATCCTAAGTCACACTAATTACTTTTTCTAACCGTTGGATATCGAACCCAACCCAACCCAAAACTCCTTCCAAACCCCCAATCCAATTCATCATCTCTAGTTTCATAAATAACTGGCTCAAGTTGGATAGAATTTGGGTGTGTCACCACTAGTAATTAAGTGAATGGTTATATCCATATTATTTAATAACATGGTGGCCAATTATATGCTCGACATATTAGCCTGTAAATAGCATGGCATTGTCTAGTTGAAGAAGGGTCTACAAAGCACAAATGCCTCCCAACTTTCCTTCACCAACTACATCCTTCAAAAGGTCATAGAAGTTGTACCTACAAACCCACTTTTTTCTTTTTTCTTTTTCCAGTCCGTCCATAAACAAGATTGTTCATGAAACTCTAAACTTTAATTTCATTTTTTTAATGGCATCAAGTGATTGATAAGTATGAAAAATAAAAAATAATAATTTATTAGTTGTTTGATCTTAATATTTTCCTCCATAATTCGGCATCCCCCCTTTGACTTCCAATCTATGATCCGATAGATTGTGCAGGAAATTATCACTAATTAATATCAAATTGCTCAACTCTTGAGTACTGATGTTGAGAGTACTTGAATGCACGGGTGAGTGGACAATAACACATGCATAAGTGCAGGTTTTAACGCGCAAAAGGACCACTCCCAAACCCAAAGTACTTTGCTTCTTTGGCACTCAATTTGTCAAAAAGTTGCTTCTTTTCCCTTATGCCTATCTGCAAAAAACGAACCCCATATTCCCCATCTAGAAAAAAAAGGCATGGTTTTCTCCTCTCCAGTTTTTTTTTTTTTTTTGGAACTTGTATTGTCAAACATTTACGCCTGCTTAGTTCCGATCAACTTTGATGCCGAATAATACTAATGAGATCGTGAAAGTTTTAGGGTCGGGGCCGGCCATGGCGCTATATATAGATATTGATTATGGTATATTAATGTAGATGGCTTTCCTCAAGTCGTCAGTCAGGGAGTTCATATAATGTGAAATTCGGAAGAAATTATTTGTATAGCTTTAAAGTGTGCAAGTTCCATGTATCTCTTCTGAGAAGGGTGGAAAGATTTGAATGCACATGTGAAAAATAAAAAATAAAAATAAAAAAACTCATTTTTAAAGGTGTAACCATTTTTTTCAAAAGGTATGCCCGGATATTATACATTGTATCTAATATTACTCAAACATTAGTATTTCTATATGTTGAAGTATGTGACTCGCATTTGATGTGTGTACAAAGACAAATAAACAGGTGTTGAAAGGAGTGGAGCATAAGCGTAGCGAGCAAGGACATTTGCTATGCGAGATTGATATTTTATTTGGGACGCTGATTAGATACATGGATATTTTTGTAAATTTTTTTAAATACGTCCATATATTTAGAGTTAGTATAAATACATATGATTTAACTTTAATTTTGATGATAGTGAAATTTTAGCTGCTCGCTCTTATGGATACAAGCACACTATTAAAATACGTAAATCTTTATGTAATTATTCTTTTACTTTCTCTTTTGATTATTCCGTATTATTAATCGTAATTATCACACAATAACAACACTATATAAAAGAAGAATATTATTAACGCGTAAATGTTTGAAGTATTCATTCAAGGATCCTAATATAAATATGTCAATTATATATGATAAAATCCAATAAGAAAATTTAAGCTTTAGCTAAGGGCGCATCTATAAGTGGGATAAGACCAAAACGAAAAACAAATGAGGGGGGAATGATTCATAATGATGAACAAATAGCTTTTTCCAACATTCACCAAAAATACTTATGACATGCCATCATATTTTTTCAATACGGATATAAATATATTTTTCAATAAGCAGGGTCCCCTTGAATTTTGGTCACTGAATACAGTACCCGATTAGTATTGTTTTATTGCAGAAGCCGCAAGCCTAATTGAGTACCTTAACACCCACCCTGAATTACTGTTCTATTGCAAATACATGAGCCTCCAAAGTCCAAAGCCCCACATAAAGGAGGGGGGGCTGGACAGCACTATAAGGTTATGATTTTGCAAGCTTAGCGAAAAGTAATGAAAGCTTTCTAGGATGCCCCGTTCCCTTACTGTTTATTTCTGTCTCAGCCTCTTCTTTCTATCCCCTTCCCCCTGCTTAGGAAATGGTTCTTGCTCTCACGTACGGGTCCTACATTCCTCTGTTTTCACGAGCACGGCAATACTCAGCAGATTCTTATTAAACTTTTGTATGGTCCAATTTAAGGGTTGTGAACAGAATATGGACTGTCATAGGTCCCTTATCAGGTCTTTCTCTATTTAGGCACTGTTTGTGATAAAATAAAATAAAAATAAAAAGGCAAAAAAGTTTATGCGACAGCTGGCTCAAGCAAAAATCAAATAGAGAGTTGGCTCTATTGAGAAATAATCAATCTCACATTACTTATAAATAACGTCTTACGCATGTTTATAAAGAATGTGTATTCCTCTCTTATTGAGTCAATTTTATTAAATGAGTTAGACGTATGAGTTTCTTCATAGTATCAGAGTCTATCATAGAGTGAATGAGAATCCACACTAATAAGGACTAAAAAAAATACTGACGTGCACGTGAAGGAGAGTGTTGAGGAATAACCATATTGTCTATAGATAAAGTTTTGAACCTGTTTATAATGAATGAGCAGTTATCTCTTGTTGAAACCGATTTTATGAGATGAGTTAGATCCATAAATTTCTTCAAACTCGATAGATAACTCAAACGAATATTAGATAAAGATCTCTCTCAAGACGCATTCGATATTCTACTTAAGCGAACTATTTAGAAAAATTAAAATTAAAATTTCTATCATGTGATATAATAAATATGTGCTTAAAGAACATTTTAGTACGTCTTGAGTGTGATATATCATCCTAAGGTGTATTTTGGAATTTTATATCATATGATTGATCCTTATATTTATTTGTATGTAACATTATTTTTTTTTTATTTTGCCAGTCATCATTTCTCGCAACAGGAATAACCTAGAGGGTATTAATCTAATGGTCAAGCAAATCTTACTGCGCCACGTCAATTAAAACCGAAGAATATCCTTGATTCTGGAACGTAGATTTCTTGCTTCAATAAAAGAGTCTATAATGCAAAAGTTGACCAAGACAGCACCTGGGCAGGAGTTAAGTTGTCATCTGCTATCAAATCAAAAGGCTAATTCGTCATCAGTTAGTTAAAGATGGCATTTAGTTGAACCAAACCTTAACTGAAAATAATGATTTTCAAAGAGTTCGATCGAGACTCGAGTGCATCATCCCTTGAGAAACACTTCACATAGTAATTAGTTAGTTACTTAAAAAGTAAAATATTCTCAAATGATGTGTTTTCTGAACTTAAAGCCAGGGTACCCACACGATGAAAATGACTACTGAGCTTAGGAGAAATTATTTCCTTGGTCCCCAATCGCTTTAGTGACCATTCACTTTTGGGAAGAGTTGTGAGGGTAGGTACTATTCCATCTAGCAATTCTTATCGTGGACCTCTTATGTACCATACAGGAATTGAATGCAAATGAATCGAGAAGAACACTGGGATGGGAAGTGGATTGATGAGGTTTTCGACCACAAAAAAGTCTTCATTTTTGGTGACGATATTTCCTTTTATTCTGGGTCTGTTCGGAGAGGTTGGTGCTGTGTTGTTGATTATTGAGCTTTCTCTGTTTTTCTATGCTTTTAGTTTGGGTTCTGGTCATCCTCTAGAAATATTATAACAGGAATAACTTTTCCCAGTTAGTATTTGTACATAGGTCCCCCACACATGACCAAGATGACAGAGACACCATAGTTATTATTCTCCCCATGTTTTTTATTTGTTTTCTCGTAATTGCCTCCTCGAAATAAGATTTAGAATGAGACACAATCAATATGAGTAGCCAACATTGTCACAATAGAAGCATTTTTATTATGCACACGTCACATCTATAAAGAATGGAGGTGGTGATTCCTTTCCCTCTTTAAAGGGTGGACTTAGTTCTACCTCCATTTTTCAGAGGGCCACTCTTAAACAAACCATAAGTCGAGATTGAAATCTCTGTTGATTTTGTCATTTGAAGGTTTTTAGAGTTAAGATAATGCTTGTCACAGTTGAATGCGGGACCACTACAGATTAATTGAGTAGTTTGACTCATATTATAAAGTCTCTCCTGAATTTATTGATCAAAGTTGTAAACTTCAATTATTATTGTAATGCAATGCAGTCTTTCCATAATAAAAAAAATGGAGCTGAGATGACCTGAGGAGAAGGTTTGGGAGTTTCACAAATGGTTACTGCTGAGTTCATTAGGTTGCATTACCAATTAGTACGTATTTATTAAGGAAAGACTCATTGATGACCGATGTCAAGTTTCTGGATGAAGGGAACAACCTTAACGCTTAAATCTACACTTTGGCTGGCAAGTTCTAAAACAATCTGCAAATAATTTAAGAACACTAGAAAGTATGTTCATTTTAAACGGCTATAAGTTAGAGAATTGATAATCTTCATTTTAGATTTTATCATCCAGTGACACTTTCATACATGACACATTTTAAGTAACTCCATATGTTTACCTCAAATAGACATCTACTTATAAAGTGCGTCCCAATGAAAAACTCTTGAATAAAGAACAGATAGCATTAAAAAAAAAAAAAAAAAAACAACAACAACAACAACTATGGTTCGGTCAGAAGGCAAGAAGTGAAGAGCCCCAACAGCCAAGATTGGACCGAGTACGTTTTTAAAAGTTGTAAACCCAACCTGATCCTTCAGTGTATAACGATAAGAAGATAGTCCCCTCTCAAGAATTAAAACAGTATCGAAGATAGTGATACAACAACAACGGTCCAAGAGAACAGATATACTCAAATGCAAACAGAACTACCAGCCATTCCGAAACTTTATAAGAAATAGATCATAATAAAAGTAAAAGGAAGGTAGCAGTCATATCTTGAGAGGATGACATTAATAAACATATAGAAACTAGCACACCACAAACACAAGTTGGCAGAAAAAGCATAATACAATTTACAAGCTGGTTTGAACAACAAGTACATATTAAGTTGCAAGTTTCTTCATTTTGCTAATACCTTTCCAGCATATTGATGAACAAATCTTGACTAGGCTAAGTAGAGCCTCCATTTGTGGGATGATCAGGAGGTGAAGGTCTTGGAATAAATGGGTTAAGTGGAGTCCCGTGTTGAATAGGTCCCGGTTTTATGGACGCCTTTGAACTTGGTACAGGATCAACGGGGTGGTAATCATCCAGATTTACATTGTCTGCATGGCGCTTCCTGTTTGAGTGCGAATCATAGCCATTTTCCTGCATTTGAAAATAACATATTCCCAAATTCAATGAAAAAAATTTAATATTTGTGTGAAATATTTTTTTGAGGTGAAATCTTTGTGCATAAATTGATTAAGTACATCCAAGTTAATAAATTGTTTAGTTGTGGCCTTTTAGATTGTTTAAGTTATGACAAGTTGCCAAATGGGTCAAAACTAATTTCTGAGCCCTAGAGCCCTTGAATTACAGAGAATGTACCTTCAACCTCCTGCTTGTTTTGATCATTATCATACCATCACCACCATGGTGAGTGAAGACCTTATCTGGAATAAAATCCAAGTATACAGTCGGTATCTAAAATAAATCTGGCTTATGCAGAAGAGGTAAATGGTATGAGGGGAGAAAAGGATAAGATATTCATGCCACGCCATAGATGCACTACATTCCCACTTTATAATTGTTTGAATTTTTCCGTTTTGCCCATAAGAATCGCCAAATCAGTGTGTGCCATTTTTGAATTCAGAAACCATCTCAACTCATCTAATTTAATTATTACAATTTTCTTAAATTTTCAAACAAATTAGTGAAACGCGATAAACAATTCAATTTTTTTAAATTTCAAAATAAAAATTATATTTTAACAATATTTAATTTAACTTTCATCTCATCTCATCATCACTAACTAAATTCATGAGCTTGGCTAACATTCAATGACATCAGTATCCTGTTAAAGATTCGAAGTACAACTCTAAATTTGTAACCATTAACCACATAGTTCGCATAACGACACAAATCTCAGAGGTTAATTGCACCCAACATAAGTAATGCAGAGAGTGCTCCATCCGACTCATTCATTGGAAAATACGAATCATGAAAGTCCATATATGGGTTTCGAAGATTAAAGACCAATTAGTATCCCCATCATGCAAAATCCGACATGCAATCATGCAGGGTGAAACAGGAGTCTTTCGTAGATCTAGTGAAACGCATCAGATTGGTAGGCTGTGAGATGGAAAAAAAAGACAATCACATCCGAGATAGTTTTTACCAGTTATAAGAAAATCGTTCGGCAATAGGTAATGGAATAAAACAAAGTGAGTACTGAAGAAATTAACAAGTAGAATACAACAGCATTGCATTAAATAGAGGGAACCAAAAAAACATAAAGAGGAGAAACAAAAGGCAAGCAATTCCAGAAGCATAAAACAAATGATAAATTTCACACCGAATCCAAATATTACAAACGAGAATCCTTCAATGAAAAAGAAACAGGACAATGCAGATGGTGGGTACCAGGAATAAAGGAGCCAGTTATGCTGCAGGAGAAGTTAATGAACAAGAAAACAGTTCCGATCACCAGGAATAAGACGCATGATCCAGAAGCTTTCATGATGTCTATATACCAGCAATCCCACCAAAGTAGAAACTCCCAAATGGGAATGAACTCCGAAAAGTGCGTGTTTTTTTGCTCCTACGCTTGGAAGGACAAGTAAAAGCACCCCCTTTTAAGCAACTCAACCCATCCAGAGAATAGACTATTCAGTATCAGAAACAAGGGCCTTTCGTCACCCCAAAGATTGAGAGAGAAAGCCAAAGTCCGCCAGAAAGTCCGTGAAGATGAGGAAAAGAACCGCCTAAAGGACTAAAAACCCATACTTTGAAAATGAAATGCGGTCCACTATATGATTGTTTTTAAAATAGGAGAAGAATGGGAGTGGAGGTAAGCGAGAAATAATGAAAGAGATCATGTGGGTTTCGTTGTCTTTCATTGCCGAGAAGATACGCAGAGGAGTTATTGCTTTTGTTTAGTGTTCGCAGAGCAGCAGTGGGGAAATGTAGCGACTTTAATTGCGCAGAGCTGTGGTGGAATGCGAGCCGTTAGGCGAGTGTCTGAGGCCTGAGGTGCTTTTGATGACATTAAAGTAGTGATTTATTTAAAAATACTTCCTTAACGATATCACGTCCAAGTCTTGGGGGTGTAGCTCATATGGTAGAGCGCTCGCTTCGCATGCGAGAGGCACGGGGTTCGATTCCCCGCACCTCCATCTGATATCACTTAGCTTGCGTTTTCTTGGCTCGAGGGGACAAAGGAGGACTTTCTAGTTTCTTCTTTTGGGCTGGCTGCAAGCGGTATACAATGATAGTTTATCTAAAATGCAAAATGCTAGCTGGGTTGAGCATGCCCGATCGCATTGATTAATGGGAAACTACCCTCGTTACTTCAGGCCTTTATTGTTTCTCCCCTTCAGAAGAGGCACTGAAGCATGGGTTCTCACCAAATATGGAAGTGTAGAAAATATGCGAGGATGAAGCCCATGTTCTCGTGCTCGTGTGAGAGAGAAACCGAGACAGATTTTAATGGGATTCGGCCATGTTTGGTAGATTTCTTGAATGAAATTTTGGGAGCTGTCATTTATTGTTCAATTATTTGAGCCAAATACCCATCTCTGGTGACTATTTGCCTATAGATGTCCTATTTTTCTTTTTCTTTTTTGAAAAATGCTAACATACCGCATGGTGAGTTTGTTTTCTTATTTTGAATGTTCATATATTTAATTTTTTAACTTAAGAAATTAAATACACGAGTGGTCAAATACTCAAAATGAGAGAACAAAATGAAGCAACTAGCATTTCCCATTTTTTAATACAACTCCGTCAAAACAATGCCATGAGCCATCACAAAACGTAGGAGAAAAGTTGGACTCGAACTTGAACGTCCTCTAATCATTTTTTTATTAGACCAAATCCATAAATATGGATACCACCAATATTTCAAATTTTCAAGCTAACATAAAGGCTTCCTCCTAACATAATTTTATTCATCAAGTTTGTGGCATCCCTTGTCATTTTAGGTTGAGGAATCAAAATATTCCAAAAAACAAACGATTGAGGAATCAAAGTTTTCAAGACATCATAGAAACATTAATCATATGGTTGTTAAGCAGGGAAAGGACCAACAACTCTCAGTTTGTTGGTGGCGGAGGTGCTGATACAAACGGCCAAACTACAACTGTGCATTGGCATTAGGTTCCAGTGCACACCCGGTCATCCTAACCAAGTTGTTGCAGATCCTGAGGGTTATGGTTGCTAAAGCTTAATAATAAGTCTAAATAGAATACCCCTCAAAGTTGAGAAATTTGGATTCAACACAATCGGTAATATCACCATTAAACAAGATTGGTAAGCGAACAAACTAAAGGAAAAACAAAACTACTAGTTCAAGCAAATAGAGTACAGTTTTTCATTTTAGAAGAAAAAAGGCAGAGAAGGTTTAGGGATAGAAGCAGATGTAGACAATCTTCTTCAGACATAAACTTTCTCAGCATAGCCAGCCTTCAGCGGTACTGTAAATCATAGAAAACAAACATGAATCTCCACTTGCCATTTCCATGGGGCACAGAAAGAGTTAAAGGTAATTTTAAAGTAATTACAAGGTAAGTTAGGAGTATAACACGGGGTCTCTCATCCTACTAGAGAATTTCATATCATTAAAAATCTGTATCTACATTATTTCAATGGCATGTCATTCTATAAATTATTTGAGTAACCCATCATTCATACTTCAAAATTATCTAATAAATTCCCATAATCTCAGATACGATAATGGTTAATGATAGTGAAGCCAAAAGGGTAAATTTCAAGATATCATGTCCAGAATAAATGCAATGCTAAAAATAGTTCTATCCATATAAGAGAAGGAGAAAAAAGATCGAATAACATAAAATTGCACCTTGATAAAGCCAATCTCCTTGGCATTGCTGCGGAAGCACTGCCGGCAGCACATCAGCCCATACTTCCGGATTATACCATGAGGATTACCACAGACTCGGCTGCCAAATTAACAAGAGCACCAACAAATCAATATCACCATTACAGGATCCAGCACACCATCCTAAACATATATAACTTCTAGATGTGCTCCATCAAAACATTTTTCAAACAGAATAGAAGCAATTCAAAATAAAGAACTAAATAGCTGCTGTAACATACATGGAGAGAAACAAAAATAAAAGACCGAGAGTGAGGCACGCTCAGCGCTCCACGTGTTATCAAAATGACAAGACAACACAATGGTTGCCCTGAAGGTTTTTTTCACAGTTCACGGGGTCTAAGATAGGGTGACCCGTTGTCTCCTTTGTTGTTTATCTTAATAATGGAGGCTCTGAGTAGGATGACATCGGCGTTGGTGGTTAACGGTTTGGTAAACGGTTTTGGGTTAGGCACTACTAACATTTCTCATTTGTTATTTGCAGATGATACTCTGTTGCTGTATGACGCGGATCTCAATCAGGTTCGTTAGTTGAAGGCTCTATTGCTGTGCTATGAAGCTGCCTCGGGGTTGAAAGTAAACTTTGATAAATCAGAGTTGGTGCCGATAGGTGAGGTCCATGATGTAAGACAACTTGCGAGCACTATGGGGCGTAAGATTGCTTCTTTGCCTATGACTTATTTGGGCCTTCCGCTGGGGAGTGCCTCGAGGACTGCTACCATGTGGGACACCGTGATTGAAAAAATAGAGAGGAGGTTGGCAGGATGGAAGAGGTTATAATTGTCTAAAGGTGGTAGGATTTCCTTGATAAAGAGTACCCTTTCTAATATGCCTGCTTATTTCCTTTCTCTTTTCCCCATCCCAGCTAGTGTGGCTTCTCGTATTAAAAAGCTCCAACACGACTTCTTATGTGTTGCGGGGGGGGGGGGAATTCAAGTATCACCTGGTGAATTGGGAGACTGTGTGTCAACCGATCTCTAATGGGGTTTTAGGGATTAGAAATCTGAAGTTGTTTAATTGGGCTCTCCTTGGTAAATGGTTGTTGAGGTATAATAAGAAACCAACAGCTCTTTGGAAGTTAGTTATTGACTACAAATATGGCAGTAATATGGGGGGTTGGTGTACTAGAGAAGTGCGAGAAACCACGGGTGTGGGTTTGTGGAAACATATTAGAAAAGGTTGGGGGTTTTCAACCGTCACACTAGGTTTCAGTTGGGTGCAGGTAGTCGAATTCGCTTTTGGAAAGATAGTTGGTGCGGGGACCGAACCTTACAAGACTTGTTCCCAGCACTCTTCCAAATTGCAAGCACTAAAGACGCAACGGTGGCAGAAGTTTTGGGATATGTGGGAGGGAACCTTTATGGGAATATCACCTTCAGTAGGGTGGCACATGATTGGGAGTTGAGTAGTTTCGCATAGTTGTTTAGCCTTCTATACTCCTTTCGACAGGATACCCAACAGGGGGATGACTTGTGGTGGATACCTACCAAGAAAGGTGTCTTCTCTGTTCGTTCTTACTATAGCATGCTCACCTTAGAGTCTGCTACCCAGTTCCTGTGGAAGTAAATACGGAAGCACAAGGCACCCCTTAAAATTTCCTTCTTTGTGTGGACTACTGATCTGGGCAAGATACTTACTACTGACAATTTAAGGAAAAGGCGGATTATCACTGCGGACCGGTGCTGTATGTGTAAAAGGAGTGGTGAGAATGCTGACCATCTTCTACTACACTACGAGATAGCTAGGGAGCTGTGGAGTGAGGTGTTCAGCAGATTAGGCTTGGTTATGTCGGGGACTATAGTAGCAACTCTGGCAAGCTAGACTTCTATTTGTAGCCATCCACAAATTAGGGCGATATGGAAGATGGTTCCTCTGTGTATTATGTGGTGTTTGTGGTAAGAACGCAACGACTAGACGTTCGAGGACAAGGAAAGATCAGTAGAGGAGCTTAAAGTTTTATTTTTAAGAACTCTATGTACATGGGCCATTGCTGTGGACTTTCACAGCATGGCCCTCAATGATTTTCTTGTTTCAAATGTCCCTACCTAGCTAGGGCATCTCTTGTGTAATTGGCATTTTTGCCCTTTTTGTTAATATAATTCATTATTACAGATCAAAAAAAAAAACCAATGGGAGTTCTGCATAGGATGATAAATTAACACTATTCTTAAAATAAAACTGTCTGCTATATAAACACGAAATCTACACAAAAAACTTGAACTTGAGGGACTTTGATAATTGAGAACAATATGATAAATTAACACTATTCTTAAAATCTCAACTTAAGTATGAATGAATGGGGATAAAGCGTGCTATCAGGTCAAGACCCATATATACCATTTAAATTACCGCTTGTACGGTGAATATAATCATCTTACACAAAAACAATCTCACAAACTGATGTTGCTTCATCTGATCTATTAAATCTACTTTATAATAAAAGTGAGTTTACAATCTGATTAGAGTATAATCAGATCTCATCGGTTTTTGGATTGTTTTTGTATAATCTCTTTGTGTAGAGTATTTTCCAATTTATATTCGTATTACCATAAACAAAGAATCACTAATCAGGAAACTGAACGAAGTAAAAAATAATGATCGGAGCGATAAACACTGTAAAGATCGGAAAAGACGAAAGATTCATAAAAGAGAGTTTGGAGATCGAATGTATACCAAGCACGAGAACCAGGACCGTAGTTTTTCGGATGCGAATTCCAGACGTTGGAATGACCCATTTCTCCGTACAAGCTCCTTAACAAAATACGCCGCTTCGCTAGCTTCCAATAGAATGAAGGGATCTGCAAAACCCTAACCCCGTTGGAATCAATTTATATTTTATAATGAAGTCTGGGGTCAAAGATTCGAAGTATCGTGATAAACTGCACCGTTTTGATTTTTGTCCGCTTAATAAACGCAACGTCGTAGGAAGACAAGTTTTGCAGGCCTGGGCTAGGCCTCACTCAAAAAGTTGGGCCTACTCTATAAGCTTGAATAAAGATAGAGTATTATCAAGCCCAAGTGAAAGAAAACACCTTAACGATATCCAAGGAGATCATATAAATTTGGTGGTGAAGTAAAGCATGAATGGATACACTAAATGATCCATGAAATATAAATTTGATAGATTTGTGCTAAAAAATTTCACATTAAACTCATCAAATCCCATAATATCTAATTTTGAATTACAGTAAAAAGTCTTAATCTTTCATATATAAACGAATTCATATGCTAAACACTTATTTTAATATATTTTATTGTCCCATTTTATTTTCCTTATTTTCTCTTTTTGATTTTTTTATTTGGTTGAAAAAAATTATTTGGTTGAAAATTTTGGTTGAAAAAAATTGATTTTTTAATAAGGAATTAAAAAATATTATTTCAAAATTTGGTTGAAAAATAATTATTTAAGTTCAGATTATATTATTAATATACATATAGTTAGTATAATTACAAAATATGAAAATATATTTAAATATATTTTTATTAAAAAAATATTATTATATTATTATTTTGATGGATCTAATGATGAATCCAATGTGGAGTTATAGACTTAGAGCATCCATATTGGTATCGTCAAAATAAATTATCAAATTTTGATAAAAAAAAAAAGTATAAATTTGCACATATATCAAAAAAATTCGTCATATTTGATCAAATATAACAAGAATCTGATGTTTTACTATTCAAAAATTAAATAAAAAACACTTTTATATATTCCACACTTTTTTTTTCGTCAAAATTGATTAAATATGACGAATTTTTTTTATATATGTGTAAATTTGTATTTTTTATCAAAATTTGATGATTTATTTAGATGATATAAATGGAGATGCTCTTAGAGCATTTCTATTGACCTCATCAAACATAAATTTAATGATTTATATTAAAAACTACTCCACATTAATCTTATCAAATTATATTTATTAAATTTTGAGTTACAGTAAAAATAGACAATTGCCACATACACATTAGTATTCTTTTTTAGTAGTTTAATTTATATAATTTATGAGATTTGCCACAAACGGAAGAATCCATGAATTCAATCGACAGCAAGATTTTGCCATCGTTCTCATGGTTGCCTCTCCCGATTAATCGTTCGTAACAAAGAAATGATTGATATGATATTTAATCTTTAAATGTTGACTTCTGAAGTCCTAGGAAATCAAATGATTGTCATTTTTAACTAAAAATTACTGCTGCTATTTAGAGCACCCATAATAAAATTTATCATTATTTTTTTTAAAAAATTATAATTAACTTTTATAATATATCATATATAATTTTTTTTTCTTCTTATCATTTAATTATTATACTAATTTTCTTTATTCACAAATGAGAGAATTAGGCACTGTTTGAATTCGAAAGTGAGTTGAGATCATCTTTCATACAGTTGAGTCATTTCTAATCCAAATGGTCGCGAAATGAGTCTAATTTTATACGTTTTTATTATTGTTAGTGCAAGTACTATTTACTTTCAAATATTTATTATTTTTATTTTTGTTTACTACTGTAGCTACATTGTTGACATCACCCGCATCAAATGACGCCAGCGACCAACTCCTGGCGATCCCAGCTCCAGCAATGGAGCATTAGTCCCCCACGCGCAGATCGAAGTTCGAGCATGAATTTTGAACTGTTTGAAACTTGTTTAACCCGCCGCCTTGAACTACACTGCCGAAATCAACTGTATCACTTCACGTCGGAGACCAACCCCTAAAGATCCCATATCTGGCAACTAAACTGTCATCTCTCTCAGTGTCGTTCAACGACCCCAATACCTGTTTTCAAAAAGTTGTAGAACTCACTTATATTAATTTTCCAAACACTTATTTATATCCATCTCATCTCATATTACTTTTAATCTAAATATACAAAAATTTATCTAAACTCACTCATTTTATTACTATTCATAACTCATCTCACCTTAATTTATCTCATTTCTAAATTCAAATAGGCCTTAATCTTTGACATGATATGGAAGAAAAATGTACAGACATATGAGAGAAAAATGATTAAAAAAGTATTGATAACCGTGAACAATTACCGTTACATGTAGCAATAATATCGTGGCCAACTGTAAATTACATGTAAGATAGAACATCCGTTGGATGCCACTTTAAGATTTCAGTTCTTCAAATTATAAAGAAAACACGAGTTGTAAATAACCCGTTGTGAGTGCTCTAAGTAATTTTATTTATGGTTAATCTTAATTGATTGTGTAAATTGAAAAATATAGGTAATTTGACCACTATGGAATAAATAATGTAAAACTGCCTAAACCGGGGGTATGGATGGTCCTCAGTTTTTAATGTCCGCCAAACTTTACGGTTTGCAGAAAGCCCCACTGACATGAAGAATTATGTGCAGATTGAATTTGAATAGATGTCAAATTTTTTATTGACAGCTCTAAATTCCCCTTTTCACTGGTCATGTGAAGTTTCTATGTTCTTCAAGCTTCAAAACCACTTGATTTTTTCAAGTTACAGTATTGCAATCAAGATTTTATTTAAATTCAATTGAAAATGAGATAAAGTTAAAATGAATTTAATTTATTTTTTAATATTATTATTATTTTAAAATTTTAAAAATATATATTAAAATTTTAAAAAAAGTATAGAAAAATTTATATTTTATATAAAAAATTATAAAAATATAATGATAAAATAAAGATGAATTTAAGTTTTAAGTTTTTAACCCATCAATCAATATATATTATAGAAAACGTTGGCATAATAATATGATTTCCAGCTCAATTATGAGATCCATAGGCATATAAAAGTAAGATTATGGGCAATAATAAGCATTATTTATTCTCTCATTCAAGTAGCTTCAAGGAAATTAATCCTTTACCTAATTGAAGCTTTGATGTAACCTTTTAGAGAGAAAATATCAAATATAAAACTTAAAAGTGAGGGACATCCTTAATATGCAGCAGGTATAGCATGAGGCATGGCAGATAAAATATGAAACATTCATTATTCAAAGAAGCAAAAGGCACATCCATAAGCATGCAGACATAACAACTAACAAGGTGGCATCACATAGAAAAATATGAATTCACCAGCTCATCTAAAAGCATGCCGAGTTGGTGGCCAGTTCATATCTACAGATGCCTGACTAAGGACTTGAGATTAGGAGAAGAGACTACGTCATACATGACTGCCTTTTATTTTTTTCATGGAGTAAAACTACAGATCCATACTTTTCAGACTGAGCACCGCAAGTGGATCGAGTTCGTGAGTTGAGAAGATCATTTCATAAACAAATGACAGTGACATGATTAAAAGCTGCGGCAAAGATATGGAGAACACCTAGCCCACTCAAGGAAGTTCCAAAATGCTCTCTTTTTGGTCTTTTCAGGGCACTGCTCTGTTTCATTTCTCTTCAGCATCTCCCACATCACACGCACATCCTCGTATTCACAAGTCCTCACATCATGCCGGAGCTTCAATAGTCCTGTTCAATTTCCAGACATGATCAGTGAAATTCAGTTTATATAAGTTTTAAAGCTAATTTTGGTGGGATAAAGTAAACAACTAGCTATTACTGTTCTGAAAATCTATGTTCAACACGCAGGGACCGGAACAAGAAAAAGTTTCCCAATAATTATGAAAGAACATTTTTCTCCATCTCTCACCGGAAGAGCTCTCTCACTACATGTGATAAATAATCCGATACTGCATATGTCTCCGGTGATCTCCGGCCGCACACGTAATAATCTAGCCAATCGATAAAAAAAGTAGGATGATCTGACTGCAGCCGTGACTTACCGCTTTTGCGAATACCGAGACGGACGGCGACGCCATCCCAGACAAGTCGTACGGGGAACGTCACTGTATCCCACCACTCCATTCTGCCAACAAAATTTTCCGACGCTTCTCAACCGGTGCCGGGGAGGTATCTCGGAAGGAGGACGGCGATATTAATCTGATCAAACCCAAAAATATCTCAAACCATTGGCATTCCCAAATTGCAGAGGAAAATGCGTACGGAATCTGAAACGGAATAAAGAGGCGAAAGAAGGAATATCAACAATAAGAAGAGGCCTGAGATTATCACAGACAGAGCATCTAACTAATAGACCACAGTTCGCGGCGCTCTCTCTCTCTCTCATCTCTGTGTCTTTAATAACGTTGGCCCGTGCTCGATGACGGAATCACATCGACCACAATTGCCACGTGTCGGTTCTACACACCGTGGCCACGTTCGGATCCAACGGTGATATCTGTAGAGGAAAGGAAGGGCTTTGTCGCCTCTGACGTGGGGCGTAGCAATTGGTGGGAACCTTCGGAAGCCGTACGTGCATCGGTGCATGTGAAGATATTTTGCGTAAGGGGCTACGTGTTAATGAAAGAGGTGGTTGATAGCGGGCGGAATAGGACAGTCGCGTGAAAGGCAGAAAAAGCAGGTAAAGTAGAAACTGCTAGGTGGGCCGAGTCAGTGACCGTTTGTGTCATTATAGCGGACACGCTTCAATCAAAGAGTGGCTGGTCGGGATTAAATATATAAACCGACGGTTGGATGAGACCACGCGTGGTCCTGTTGATAGCTATGTCTACGTTGTGGGCCATCCATTAAAGACGAAAGTCACTCACATGACCCATGTACAGGACCGTGTAATTCAAATTCAAAACTTTTTTTGAAATCCAAAATTCACACTTAGATTTAGGGGGTGAAACGTTCAGTCCGATCAGGATCGAAAAAAATGTGAATTGATTTTATTTGATCTAATTTTTTTATTTTTATCTTAGACTAGATTGAATTTCTGTTCGGTTTAATTTGATTTAAGAACAGTCCAATCTGATCTAATTTAGAAGTATTTGATATGATTTAATGAATTAAATTTGATTTAAAATTTTATAATGATTAAATATATTTTTTAGCTCAAATTTAATTATTTTTAACTTAATTTACATATTTATACATATTTAAGTTAAAAAATATTTAAAAAAACTTATTCTTAAAAAAAATTAAAAAAATTAATCTAAATAAAAAAGTAAAAAAAATAGTTTTTAAAAATTCAAATAAAATAAAAAATAAATTACCTCTTAAGAATTAAAAATCCTTGAGAATTAAGAGTCCAAATAAATAAATAAATAAATCAATCAATCCTTAAGAATCCTAACTATATTCTATAAGTTATACTATAAATTATAACTAATATTTTGTATTATATATAACCCATTAGTTAATTTAATTCTTACAAATCATATCAATTAATCAATTATATTAATGATTATACTTTATATATAGTTAAAAACAACATTAATATTTATAATTGCTATATGTAATTATAAGAAGAATAATTAGTAATTAATTAATAGTGATTTAGTGATACATTATAGATTGGTTAACTATAACTAATAACACTATTACATTAATATATTATAAATTTATATATTAGTAAATAGTAATAAATTAATAATATATTAAATAATAATAATATACTTAATATTTATAAGTTATTACTAATATTCAACATAGATATACTATAATTTATATTTTTATATTACGATTATTATAAGTTTTAATATGTTAATATTATATAAGTATATATTATATATTAATATGTTATACTACCACTCGTAATCTGTATTAATATTAATATTATAATATATATAATACTACTTATATATACATATATACATATATATATATATAAATTGTGCATTCGGTCCAGTTTAGTCCAAGGGAAGAATTATCTTAAACCGAGACCAAACAAAAAATATTCGGTTGATAAAATAATTGAACCAAACCGAACCATATTCGATTCGATTTTCTAGTCTAGACCAGACCGGATCATAAAATATTGGTTGATAAAATAATTGGTCTAATCCGATTCGATTTTCTTACACCCTACTTAGATCGAAACAATTGAATTGATTATCTCATTCTTTAAATTTTGATTAATATGTATTTTTTTTTATTTTTGATAACGTAATTACTTTATTTTTAGGTAATCACTTAAAATTTAAAGAGAATATCTTCAGTTTGATTTGGCTACACTCTCCAATATTACAATCCCCAATCATTATTTGTCATCTAGCGTTTCCACTACAATAATCATAGACTAAGGTTCGGTTTGGATTATAAATTCATCTCATCTCAATTTATCTTATCTCAAATTTATCAATATATTTTTTTTTATATTTTTATACAAAATATAAATTTTAATACAATTTTTTCAAGGGAAAACCTGGGTGTCGGTCGATCACAAAATCAACCCCCGGCGCACGCCACCAACTATCGATGGCGTCACTGCCCATGCTATCTGGACCGGCTCCCTCCGACGACTTCACTCCTGCGACGGTGACTCCCCGCGACTTTCCACCTTCCTCCAACAGCCTTAAACCCGAAATGAATCCAGCCAAAGAGAACCAATCCCGCTAGCATGGACAATATCGCTCACGATGGCCTGCAGAGACTCCGTTCAACTGAGGGCCAAATGCTCTATTAAAATCATCTTCATTTATTTTTTTATTATATTTTTTTTATTTTTTATTTTTTATTATATTTTTAAAAACTTTTTATTGTATATTTTGTAAGGAAGATTTTTAATGAACCAATCGATTCCCACAATCTTCTTTTTTTTCAAATCTCATTTTAACTTTTTTTAAATTTAAAATAATAATAATAATATCATATCTAACTTTCAAAATCAAAACTTATCAAACCATCGTATTCGATCCCATTTCTTTGTTATAGCAAGTTTGACTTCAGGAAGCTTGTGTGAAATCGTGGTGCAAAATCGTATGGGAGGAGGCGGTAGAACTTGCGGTGCGAAATTGTTGAAATGGCTTGCGAAATCGGCGGTAGGACTCACCGATGGTTGAAGACCCACTCGAACCCTCTAAGATCCCATCATCACAATCACAAATTTGCCATCTTTAAGAAAACAATCTTGAGCAAACCAATCAAAGTAAAGAGATCGGCAACAACCATTTCGGAGACAACAATTTATATAAATGGCTTCAATTTTATCAAGCTAAAAAGTAAATCGCTTCGTTTTTCTTCACCACGGATGATTTTTTATAATAAATGTATTGACTTGAGATGCTTGGCTTACAATGTGTTCTGATTTTCTTTGGAGGTTTTCACGGATAAATCCAAGGGGTCTTGGAGACTAATAATCCGAGCAAGTAATTCAGGTACATTGGGGGGGTTTTGCTGTAAGGGTGAAATATTCCACACACACAACTGACACACGCAAGAAATAATATCAAGATCTCAACTTATATATAAAGGCAACCATCAGAAGATCAGGACTCTCTCTCTCTCGATAGCTCAATATCTTTGGCTGCATAACAATTTCTCTTTTCTCTTAGATCGCTTAGTTCATCTTCTCAGACAAACCCGATGGTTTATACCAGTAGAACCATGTATTTTATTCATGTACAGTGAGAGCCCTGAGAAACTGTAAAAATTTTATTATAATGGATACCCTTCCCCAAAACCCCGTAAATGTAGGCCTTAAGCCGAACCACGTAAATACTGTGTTTCTATATTTATTTATATGCTATCCGCGCACGTATGGCCGCACCGGAGTCTCACCGGGGGCCTCAAACGACATCCATCGAAGCCCAACTCGCTCCAGTGGGCTAGGAATGATTTATTTTATTGCCTGGTCTTTTGAGATTTTCATGATGTTGCCCAGATGAATAACACAAGAGGGGGGGTGAATTGGGTTATATTAAAAAATTAATACTTATAAACTAAATATACAATATAAAATATAACCAAAATATAAAGCAGTAGGAAATATAAAGAGTAGGGTAAGAGAAAGCAAACTCAGTATTTTTACGAGGTTCAGCCTCACTGCCTACGTCCTCGCCTCAAGCTACCCCTTGAGGATTCCCAAATCCACTATTCAATCTCCTTTAGGTGGAGATAGAAACCTATTACACCTTTGAGCAGCACCGCTCCAAAGAATCCGTGTAGAACACCCTCTACACTTCCAATCACCTCACACTTGGTGATTCAACTATTCCCTGTGTAGAACACCTTCTACACACACAAGGGTTATATGCACCCTCTTACTTCCAATCACCTCACACTTGGTGATTTAACTATTCCCCGTGTAGAACACCTTCTACACACACAAGGGTTATACACACCCTCTTACTGATACAAGAATTGATAGTGGGTAGGCTATCAGAAAACACTCCTCAATGAGTGAAATAAGAACAATACAGCACAAACTATATCTCTCTCAACAAGAACAAGAATTAAGGCTCAAAACTTTAGAAAAGAGAGAATGAGAGCTTTGAAAGAATGATGCAAAATTTAGCAATAGGTGTGTAAGCTCTTGTTATAATTTTTGCAAAACTCAAGTGAGCTATTTATAGGTAAATGAGTCTTCAATTTCAAATTTGAAAAGATTCCCATGTTAAATAAGAGCACTATTCACTTTTAAAAAAATTCAAATAAAAACATTTCCTTTTTGCATTTGTCAAAGACAACTCCATTCATTTTTCAAAGAAATCAAACCTAATCTTTTGCTTTTCATACAAGACAAAATGAGCATGATTTATTTTTCAAACCAAATCATCTTCTTTTTGCATATGTCAAAAAAACACACAACCACCCTTTAAGATTTTCAAACAAATCATCTATCTTTTATATTTGTCAAAAAAAACACACAACCACCCTTTAAGATTCTCAAACAAAATCATCTACCTTTTGCATTAGTCAAAAAAACACACCACCTCCCTTCAAGACTTTCAAACAAAATATGCACATGTCAAATATGATAATCAATCATCTTATAAAATCAAGTTTTTATAAAAAAATATAATTTTCGAAATTATTTTGTTTGATGGTGTTATGCACATGTGAAAAACATAATTTTCAAAACTAAGACATTTAAAAATGTCTTGCATATGTGGAAAAAGTAATTTGATGTTTTATGAGAAAAAAAAAGTAATTTGGAGCCTTAATCCAATTTCTAATTTTATCAAGAGATGTACAAAAATAATCTATGAGCTTCATTTATAGACTTGATATCTTTCTTGCTCATGCTTGATTTATTGATGTGTTTAGCTCCCTTCATGCATAGACAACTTGAGCTTGAGTTTTCAATATTATTTGTTATCATCAAAATTTATACGTAAATACGAGACTTGAAACCTTGGGTTCAACACATGACGCCAACATTTGCAACCCATGATTTTAGAAGAAAATGATAGTATTGGAGGTGTGGAGGAACCGGACGAGGCTACTGCCAGTGTACAAAATCGAAATCCTCTTGAGCTTGAACCAAAATCCTCTATCCCTGGAGCTTGAACCGAATTTGAAAAAAAAAAATATCTCATCTCAGATTTCTTCTACAAGGACGGTCACAAACAAGTCTCCCCTCTCAGAATTTTTCCAAGGTTGATTTTCGGCATTCTCTGTTGCAGATTATGGTCAGTGTTGGTTTTAGTGCATAAATTTGTTTCTCCTCTGCTTCTTACGTGATTTTCTGTTTCGGTGCCATCTGTTTGAGTTTTCTGGGAATTTCGGCCATTTCTGTGTGATTCTCGTTGTCTGGATTTGGAGCTACCGACGGAAAGAGATCGATTGGGGCAACGGAAAGGGTCGAAATATGCAAAACTCGGGCTATCAAACGTGTGTTTAATATTCTATCACATGTAAAGAATTTATATTTAATTGAGAAATGATAGATGTAGTTATGGAATTACAAGCGGCGTACAGTCATTTTGTAAAAAAGTGAATAGATATGAGATCTACGTAAAAAAGTTAACTTTTTTTCTAAAGCGACTGCACGCTGTTTGTAACTTCACGATTGTTTGTAGCATTACCCTTCTTTATTTTGATAAAATAGGTGGCGTGTCTTCACTTTATTAGAAGGCTGCAAACCATCTATGTACCTGTTTGAATTTAGAGATTGAGATAAATTAATATTAGTTTAATTTATTTTTTAATATTATTATTATTTTAAAATTTGAAAAATATGTATTAAAATTTAAAAAAAATATATAAAAATTTATGTTTTATATAAAAAATTATAAAAATATAATACTAAAATAAAGATGAATTAAGATGGATTTTAAATACAAATGAAACCTAAATTTTACTCATCGAGGGACACAAATTTAAATCTATATTAGATTAGTTATTATGTTTTTTATAATAATAAAATATTATTATTTTTTATTTTTATATTTCTTTAATTATATTTGTTTTAATTTTTTTTTTCATAATCTTTAATAACCTTCAACACTCATATTTTTTTTCATTTTAACTGGCATAATGATACCCGAATGATTTATGATTAAATTTTTAATCAATCAAACCTTATTTTGCTTTAATACAACTATCAAAAGTGATGAATGTTATTTTTTAACTTCAAATTTTAATCTTTTTTTAAGCAAATGTTAATATTTTTTATAGGCAGCATTAATATTTCTCCAGCATAATTGCACGCGCATTAGGTGCTAATTAGGAATAAGCCTATTTGTCAACAAATAAATAAACTTAGGGGTAAAATGTAAATATACTTCTAATATATGTGAATTGACTAAAATCACACTTACCATCAACTCGTGCTTGTCGTCCTCCTAGTCTCAAATTCTCCCCAATTGGATACCACATATTAGGGTAAAAGAAAATCTTGCTTCTTGAGCGATTATTAGAAGACTTCCACTCGAGTCAATTTCTTATCGAGCATATTCTGGTAAATAATTTTTTATCATTTCTTCTAATTTTGGATTTTCAGATTTCACAATTGATTTGATTTTCGGGAAAGGATAAGGTTGCAATTCTTGCCCTCATGGACTGGTGGATCCTACAATAAACTTGAAGGAGGCCATGCATGTCATTAATAGCATGTTTCAAAAACTTATAGAGGCAGTTCCGCTAGTGATTGAGAGAAAAAGTACTATTTGAAGTGGAGAAGATGTCGAGAGACAACGAAAACCTCACTTGCAATGGAGAGAGGTTGGTGATGGAAAGTAGCTGGCGATGGGAACGACCTGAAAATGAAAAAGCACTGCTTAGAGGGAGAAAACATGTCTGGTTGCAGAAAAAAAAAATGTCTGGAGGTCTCGAGTTGGAAATAATAAAATATTCAGTATGAAGGAGTTCAATTCTTTTCATATGAAAGTGAGATTGAGTTATTCTATCTAATATTTCAAGTGTTTAGCTAATTCAATGTGGGCTCAACAAATGAGAGTACTCTTAGGACCTCATTAAATTCGTTATTACTTTATTTTATTTTGTTTTATTTTATTTAAATAAGAAAAATATTTCATCTATCTCACTTTACTATTATAACTTTTTCAACTTTTTATACAAAATATAATAAATAATTCAAAATTTTTAAATCTCACAATACTAATAATATGAAAAAATTACATTCTATCAATATTTTATTCAACGTTTAACTTTTATTTAAAATCATCATATCTCATCTCATCATCTAAATCCCACCTTAATCATTACATTTTTTTTAAAATTCTACATAAACTAAGGAGAAATATTTTAATCACAAATAAATTACATAAAAATAATTTGACAAACTGATGCATCTTTATATGATTCATCAAATTATAAGATTAATTTTATTATAAAGTAGATCAAACAAACCTCATAAAATCACATTAGCTTACAAAATTGCTTATATAATCTAGTTGTGACTATCAAAGTCTTCTAAAATAAAATAAATAATTTTAAATTTTAAATTTTAAAATAAAAATAATATTAAAAAAGATATTTTAATAATATTTTATTTAATTTTTATCTCAACTCATCTCATCTGTAAAAACAAACCACACTAAATTGAGGAGAAATTATATTTGTAAAGTCCACCGTATACTTAAAAAAAAATGTAATTTTATATAAAAAATTATTTTTTTAATAATAATTTGTGTATAACATTATTTTCAATTTAGATATAATTTAAGAGAATGCTGACAATTTCTTCCGATGATTTCTCCCGATATATATATATATTCTAACTTAATGATTAAAAAAATATTTTTTAATAGTAATGTGAACTTTTTCCTTTATAAAAAATATTCAAGAATATATATATATATAAAAAAATGAAAATACAAAAAACCAAAAAACATTATGTGCTGTTCGAGAGACATTTGGGCTACATCCTTCCGGGGATGTAGGCTTAGCACCACTCTAAATTTTATCTTTAAAAGTTACAAACGAACCTCACTTAGGACAATACGCTAGATCTATATTATAATAAATTTACAATTTCATAGATGAACAAGTTACACGTATCAAATGCGATTCTGGACATGTTTAGAATTAAGAGCGGTTGAAGATGAAAACACGGATGCAATGTTTGTAAATTTTAACCTGAATAGAGTGGCCAACAAGACTTCCCCTGTTTCCTTGGAAGCAGAGAATGGGTGCAACTCTTTGACATTTCAATACTAACTGGTGCCCACCCTTTTTAAGCTCGCCATGTATGTCAAATAAACGGTCCATACATATGAACAAGAACTACTCATCAGTGGCTACAACATACACAAAACAATTTTTAGTCAAATAGCTTTGAGGTAAGTCTAATCTAATGGCAAAGCTATTCATTTAAACACAATAAGGAAAGAACTGAGACATTATTCCCCCTTAGGACCCTAGAAAAAGGCCATTCCAACCCTTTGTCAAAACCCTGGGGGAAGAGAAATAGAGAAACAGGGGCGAATTCCGTACCTGTAAATGAACAGGTACAAATTTGAATGTAAAAAAGTCACAGATCGGCCAGAATAAAACACCACTTTTAAATGTTGGCAGTAAATCACGCTTCAATCTTGCAACAATCTCTTGACTGCTTTCACCTAAGTTTGGAATCAGGATCGTAAGTTGGTAACTCAGTATAACTCAGTATAAGAACAGAACTATTAACCAAAATATTTACCACTGCAAAACCAAAAAACTAGATATTTTGTGATATGCGGACACAAACACAGAGACCCGGCCATCATTTATGGTTGTTGCCACAAGGCAAGGCTAAAACCTGTGGGCTCCAATGTTGAGAGCTGATGTTTCAAAGGTGAGGCTCAATACATCCCATTCACTAGCAAGGCTTGCCAATACTCAAAGGTTGGGAGAAATATTAGGTACAAGTCTCAAATAGACAAGTCGAAGTTTTTTTTCTAAAAAGTTAAATTCACTAATAAAGAATAATTTTTTTTTCACACTTTTTTAGGTGGAATCCACTTTTTTACAAAGGCTTTTATGAGACTTATCAATTTGTGATTTGTACAAATAATTTCTCTTAAAGACATGATCCACTACCATCACATGGCCAAAGTTTCTAGGACAAGGGCGAGCCAAAATGGACTAAACCTATCAGGAGGGGGTTCATGCACTACTTACAATACAAGGTCCAAAAGCCACATGCAATTGATGAAAATATCTCATTACCTTGTAACCCAGCATTATAGGAGAAGAAAATAGTGGTGATAGTGGGTCCATAAATAGTCTGTCCCATAATGATTTTCTTCAGGGTTGTCAGCAGATCCCTCTTGGGTAAAATCTTTGACAAAAAGTTAAACCAAAAATGCTGTCCTGGCCCTAAAATTAGCAAGCCGTATGCTGCCATGCGCAATGTCCTTATAGTGTCGAAAGAACCTAAAGGCGGCAGTGTAATCATCTGAAAAATAAGTTTATAAGAATTGATAGACCATTTCAAGCTAAAGAAAACGATAGGCCACATAAACTCATAATAGCAGAAAGTGTAGTGACTCAAAGCCAAAATCAGAACCGAATATGTTAAAAGGCCAACGAGTTGAAACGAGGACTAAATAAATTGATCAGAGAAAGTTTGAAAAGGAACACTTGAACAAAATAATCAACTAGGTTTCCCCCTGCCATCTCTTATACTAACACCAGTGAAGCATCAATATTAGTAAATTAAAGGAACACAAAAGGGGAAGAAGGATTGTCCTGGTGATCCAATGCAATATGGTTGGCCAAATCTTCCTCAGTCACATTACCAAGAATGAAACTTGTGTATGACTAGGACTTGAAGCTTCAAGATTGCTAACTATTTGATCACAAAAGGTAGGAGACCTCCAAATAATTAACCCTGGAGACATTTCAAGTAAGAGGAGACAACAGTTAAGAATATCATTAAATAGTTAAACTTACTTCATCTCGCCAGTTTAAGCTTTTAGATCAAGTAGTGACTTAACATGATATCAAAGTATGGATCTGAATTAAATACTCTAGCTCTTCACAGTCCACCTCATTTAATCAAATATTCTACCTATCGAGTCACTTATTAGAAAGGAAGGAGTGTTAAATCACCAACGAAGTTCAAACCCTAAGTCAAACTGAAAAGACCGGCAACCAATATGAAAGGAAACTCAACAAAGCTTGGATTTTCAAAACCAAAATTAGAAAGAATTGAGTTTCAAAACCTAAATTGGAAAGTAGAGATTGATCCAGAAGCAATTTTAAATATGAGCAGCAGTGCTATATCTACGAGTGCTTTAAAGCCAATACGCATGGGGGAATCTATGTCAAGGGAGTAATGAGCATGTAACATTTCCCAGACTGAATTGGAACAAATTCCAAAGAAACATCTATAAAAGTGTTATTGCTGGTGCACCATAGTCGCTATCAAACATGAGTTATCACTCACCTCTTAAAACAATTATTATATACCACAATATGCGGATAATTTTAATAACAACGGAGAATGGGAAGGAAAACGAAGCCAATCTCAAACGTTATGCAGGAACAAGCATATCTTCCTTCAATTCCATGAATTGTGCCACCAGGAGCGAAACTAGGATTAAGTGTTTGAGGGGTGATCGATAAAGTGTATGATATATATATATTTTTTTATACATGACTATATATAAAGATAATAATTATATGTTATAAAATTATATTTACAATAATCTCGTAATTATATAAATTCGAGTGAGATTAAATAAATATAATCAATTAATTTTGACATTATAAAAATTTATAATCAATTCAAAATGACAAATGAGCAAGTTAATTATTACAAAATATCTCATAATTCATAAATGTCATGACCAACAAAAGAAGTGAAATTAGCTAATTTAAAATTCACAAATCCAATCATCTACATAAAACAATTAAATAAAACTTCAAAAATATAAAACATCAGAAAAAAAAATTGGGAATTTAGTCTATTTATTTAGTAACAATTTAGTAAAAATTATTGAGGGGACAATTTTATTTTATTTTATAATCTAATGGAGCAATTTTAATTATATAAATAAATAATTACATATATTTATATATATATATATATATATATTTTTTTTTGTGAAAAACTTTGGGGGGGGCGGTAGCCCCCCCTATGAATAACGTAGGTCCGTCCCTGTGTGCCACATTAGTAAATTCTTAACAAATTCTAGAGCTTTTTTTTCTTTTTCTTTTTTGCTTTTTATTTGGGATATACTTCAACCATGAATTCTATAATTAATTGTTTAGCTTGTCACGTTAATTTCAACTATAATTCGGTTTAAATTAAGGCTCCTTTTCATATTAGCTGTCACCCAGAACATAAGGCAGAACCTTGGTTGAGTAATATGCCAGGCCAGCCATAGTATCAGTTACCATTCCATGTTAGAGAGGACAATAGAGCAGCACTCGTAAAATATTTTTCATGGACTATAATAAGCAATTTGCTATACAACTTCTAAGATAGCTGTGTGTGAAAGTGCAGGTTTCTAGGGGTTATTTTACCTGGGAAGTCAAGTCTGCAGCTGTATAAATAAGACAAGATGATATACTTTTTGTGATAAGTGGGCGAGATTTGAGCTTGCTCAAATACCATCCCACAAAACCAGCTTTTGAATAAGAAGAAAGCGACGACGACGTTGACGACGAAAATGACCACGGATGAGATGATGAAGTTCTGGGACCTTTGATTTTGCTAAATTGACTCGGAAATCGAGCATAGGCTCGCCAGTGTTGGTGTTTCATAAGGGATTGAGGTTCCGCGGTGATTTGACCGACATAGGCAACGCAAAGTCTAGTCTCGTACCTGCAGACCTTTCTTATGAAGTTGCTGCCCATTTCTGCACTAAGAACTAGGAAGCGTTGCTAGCCGAAGTGATTGGGGTTTCTACGGTTCTTCTGTGTTTTTTCCTCCCCTGCAATTTGCAATCTCTGAAGAAATGGTCCAATGGACCAAATGGTATATCTTACGAATCTTATGCAGTTTTTTCATATTATTATAATATTATTTCTAAATTTTAATAATGGGCTTTATAATTTAAAAATAAAGAATGCTACACATAAGCTTATACACTAAACATTATATAACTTTTTTTTCTATAAATTAATTGAATTTTCTACTTATTATTTATATATCAAATATTTTATAAAATCAAATCAAATCAAATCAAAAAAATATATGATATGTAGTGTGTAGACTTATGTGTAGATTTTTTCTTTTAAAATAAAATGGGCCATATTAATTAAATTTATAGAACATAAATTACCTAAACTTGAAACAAAGTTATATATAAATTCTAAATCAGGTGTATTTATATTATTTAGAAAGAATGCTATTATGCCCATGAGCTTGCCTCTTACTTTGACTGCTCATAGTTTTTAATTTTTTAAAAATTTTATAGTTAAGAAAGTGATTTTAGCATATTGGTGTATTTTTAAAAAAATTTAAATATGTTAAAAAAATACAAATAAAAAAGAAAAAAGAAAAATTTTACTAACGGAAACGCCCAGCAATCAAAGCTGGGCGGCAGCACACTACCACCGACTTTTCTATTATATCTTACTTTGTCCAAATTTATTAATTAATTAAATATAGTTGATAGTTGATGACATATAATTCAATTCTTTAAATGAAAAACATAGTCTAAATTCTCCACCTCTTATATATATAAAAAAAAAAAGTGAGATTTCTAAATCTCATAAATGGTGAAAGAAAAATAATAATAGTAATAATAAATTACTAATTGAGATCAAGTACTAACCTGGACCTAAAGTTTGGTTCTATTCTCAGTAATGGGCCTAGCGAATGCTCGTTCAACTGGATCAGGAAAATAGATCGTGGAGCCCAAAAGCCGGATCCAGGATAAGACTCACCCTTAACTAGGATAACTAGGATTGGTTTGTTAGTTAAAAGAGAACTACTTTAGTTTATAAATAGATTATCTAAAAATAATTTTATTAATTAATATAATTTTATATGATTTATTAGATTATAAATATATTTTTATCATAAAATAGATTTAGCGGATGATATAAAATCACTTCAATTTATATGATTGCTGTTATATAAATTTTTTATGATTATAATAATCCTCTTAATTACGTTATTTACAGTTTGATGTTTTTTTATTTAGAAAATGAAAGATATGAAGCGTCAATACTCAGTGATTTTAGTATAAATCACATTTGTCTATTAAAAAAAAAAGAATTTATGAGAATTTAGTCTTTGTATCTCACCATATTTTTAAAATACATAAGTTTTCAAATATTTATAACACCCCAATTAACGTAATTTGTTATTTTCAAAATGATTATTGGATTATTCATCGTTTATTCAGTTTTTTTTTTTTTAAATAATGATAAATACAATATTAAAGTATACGAGTCTCACAAATTTCCTTTAAAAAAAAATTATAATCCATTATTAAAATAAGTAATTTTACTTATAATTCCTGCATCACACATATTTTTATTTATTTTTTAATAAATATGTAGTGAAGGATGATGAACTGACGAATTTAATTAATTTAGCAGGAATATATAAAAAAGTATAATAAGTGACGTGTGGTATAGGGTTCAGGATTCAAGATTAGGGTTTAGCATTTCTCTTTAAAAAATTATTTTAATGTAGATGACATGTTTATTCATATTTTTAGAGGGAAAATATTCTAGACATAAAAAAAATTATATAAAAAAATTATATTTATAAATTAATGTGATTTGATATAATTTATTAAATTATAAAATTGTTTTTATGATAAAGTAAATATAATAAATTAGATAAACACACATTAGCTCATGAGATTATAATATATATATATATATAATACATTTATGAATTAAGCAGTTTCTAATATAAAACGGTCATAAAAACCTAAATCAATATAAAATTGGTTAATAAATAAAATGAAAGTAAAAAGAACTGTGCGGGCTTATGAAACGAGATCGGGTGGTAGGATCCCTATTTATACACAAACGACGCTCATTTACCACGACAAAGCTCTTCTTCTTCTTCTTCTTCGTCTTTTGTTTTCCTTCTGTTGTTATTCTTCCCGCAGGCAGCCCAGAATGCCATTCATTTATTCCTTACAGAAAGTTATTAAGAAAATTGTTCTTTCTAATCTCCTTCAATTTATTGTGAATAAATATTAATTTATATTCCAGAAGACCCAAATTCGCCCGATCACCCGCCGGTGAGATTAAAATTCCCCAAGGCAGTGTGCGGATACACGATATCATGGACCCTTCCATAATGAAGCTTCTCGAGGAAGACGAGGTACTCTCTGTCTCCGTCTCTCCCTCTCTCTTTCTGTGCGTTCGTGGGGTTTTGGAAAATTGGGATTAGATTTTTATCTTTTGTTGAGTTTTGGTTACGCGCAGGACGAGAGTATGCATTCGGGGGCGGACGTGGAGGCGTTCCAGGCTGCCCTAAACAGAGATATTGGCGGAGATGCCTCCACTTCACAGAACTCTGATTCAGATAAAGGTGCGTCCATTTGCTTTCTAGTTTCTCCCCAATTTTATACGTTCTTTATAGTAGGGCAAATAATAGAATTTTCAGATTAGGATGCGCCATACACACGAATATCATCACACTTGTCTTAAAAAGTGATAAATTATTTAAAGTTGATCAAATTTTGCCAGCTATAATCTAAGGAATTAAAATATGTTGAATGTTTGCTTAGAATTATTCTCAATTAAATCCACACAATAAAGTAGTAGCCCAAAACACAAAAAGAAAACGCGGATTACAGAGATAAATTAAAGCTTGTAGTTGGCTTCGCGTAAGGTGGAGTAACAAATGAATCTCATGTTAATTTTGCAGCTGATTCCGATGACAGATGAAGTTTAGAATCTTTTGTGTTGTAGATGAAAGACATTCTAGCCATTGCTTTAGATTTCTGGTTTTGGTAGAAGTCATGTTCAAGAATCTTCTAGCCAAGAGTGCACCTTTTACTATTGTTTGTTGTGTGGGTCTTATGGATGGTTGTTCTATAGTTCCAAGTTCATTCCATTCAGCGTGAGCTTGGAACTTAATTATTGAGCTAATTGCTGTTATTGCACTTTATTTTGAACCCAATATATTGATTAGGATTGCAGTCAGCGAGCTTTTGGACTGGATTAATAAAGCATTTGCAAAGTGAAAGATCGTTTGCTTAATATATAATTGTTATATTGTTTTCTGCATAAGTAGATGACAGACTGTTCCAGGCTAGCTGGATGTTCAGTACTAACTTCTAATGTTAAGTTGGAAGTGTTGAAGTTTTTAATATCTATCCTCATTCCCTTATTCTAATTGTATGTCTCATGTTTTTTACTTTTCCCCCTTTATTATCACAAAAAGGGCTTCAAATTTTGTGAAAACTTGTTATTTGGAGGGGATTTTTTTTCTTTATTTTGGCAAGGGTTTGTGACTGGGCATCTGAGTGCTGTATTTCCTGTAATGTGATTTTCCTACAATCATGAGTTTATTTCTGCTAATTTATGATTGTGCTTTTGAAAAATCTTTTTGGCTTACCTATTAGCAAATAATCTATGGTATAGATTGAAGATATTGAGCTTAAGCATTCCAATTAAACGTCTTTGGCCTTCTTGAAGGTTGCGTTTGGATATCGAATTGAACTGAGTTGAGTTGAGTTCTTTATGAATAGTAGTGAGTTGAAATGATTGAGTGAGTTTTGTGGGACCCACTTAAACGAGTTTAAAATGTGTTTGGATGGTTAGATGAATTTAGATAAATGGAAAGATGTCAATTTGTGGGACCGGCCATTACTGTTAACTGTGACTTTTATCTCCCACACGCTGCTAAGCAGGGTAGCATTTATGCAAAAGAATCTGTCAGCCACTAGAGAGCGAAGTAAACAAAAGAAAAAGGCACAACCGGCCATTAATGCTACTTTGCGTGTGGGACCCCCTTGAATTTACATGTTAACCCTATTCAAATGAGTTTAAACTGGGCGTTTGGATGCCAAACCCAGTCTATAATGAAATCTATTGAGCTGGGTTTGGCATCCAAACTCAGCCTAATACTCAATTGATGGGTTTAAATTTTCTGCCCAACAATTTCTTAACCCTTTCAATGAATATTGTGGCAGTTTTATCTCAAGGAAGCAATCATACTCCCAGTCAGTTACCACAGTGGGAAACTGCTAACCAAGATCAAAATATTGAATGTCAAATTCAACCAGACCAAAAAGCTGCCCAGCAGCTAGAACAGCCTTTATCTGGAATGGACCTAAAGCAACATGCCTCTGTCATTGAAAATCAGCAACAACAGAGTGATGCCCCAGATGTTCTCAATAATGTCCAAATGCCAGAGAAAAGATCCCAAGATGATAGTCAACAGGGTCAGACACAAAATAATTCCCTACAGAATCCCCAAACAAGTGGGATGCAGATTTCTGAAAAACCTTCCATCTCAATGCATGAGTCAGATAGAAGACCTGGTCTAGAAGGTGAATCTCAATACGCAAAATTACAGAAAATGAGTAATCAACAGGCGACAGTCTCTGAACAGGCAAGCAACCCAATAAATCGTTCTAGACCTGGGCAAGTACCATTTGGGGTGTTGCTGCCTGTTTTACAAGCCCAACTTGATAAAGACAGAGCCATGCAACTTCAAACAATATTTGCTAAGCTCAAGGTGTACCCCTGATACCAGTTTCATTATTGATTAATATGAGTTGTACATTTTTCTCTGTGATTGAAATGTGTGTATCCTTAATTTTCCTGTTGAAACTAATTTATCAACTACCATTGCTTTTCCAGAAAAATGAGATCCCCAAAGAAGGGTTTGTCCGGCATATGAGAAGTATTGTAGGAGACCATATGCTCAAATTGGCAGTAATGAAAATACAATCACAGGTAAGAATTATCAATTACACTACGGTGTGATTATAAAGATCTTGGTATAGTTTTAGTCAGTTTTGTGGTGTTTTATTCTAATCAAGCTAAAACCAGCCTGATTTATGGTTGCAGCCAAGTTCCAACCAATTCCAGTTGCAATCTCAAGCTTCAGCACGGCAACACCCTCAGCGGATGCCATCTGTTAGTGCTAGTTCTACTTAATTCAATGATCTCCATTCATTAGCAAATCTTCATCAGAAGGGCTTAAACTCTTCTGCAGACCCTTTTCATATAACCTCTTCAGTTGTTAAAATGCAGGCTGATTCAAGCTATCCAGGTGTAGAAAACAATGCTCAGAAATCTCGAGAGGGGAATCGACAGTCAGATTCTCATGGAGGGCAAGGAAGTCAAGTGCCTTCTTCCAGTGTGAGCGGCATCAATCCGGAAAGAGAACGATCCTCAATTTCTACCCAAGGACTTAAGCAGCAGCAACAACATTTGCACTTTCCTTCAATTTACGGAAGTAACAGTGGTAATTATAACCCATATTCTGGGACAAATGTCAATACATTGACATCATCTGTCAAAACACACAATCATGAAGCACAAACAAGGCAAATCTCACAACATCAGAACATAAATTCAACTCAGTTAAGTGGGACAACACAGGCGATGAACACAATGGGCATTACTAAGTTTGAGAGGCTAAATTCTACCAATGATCCAAAGAGACTTCAGGGTGGATCTGTTTCTCACCTGGCAAACAATTCAACATCACAACAGATACCAGTTCCTTGGCAGTCATCAACAAATAAAGAACAAAGTTCTGCCCTTACCCCATCAATGGCTGGTGTGAAACAGGAAGCAATTGATCAGGTTAGAGAGCCGCATCACAAACCCCCTTTTCCTCATCCACATGGATTTTCTTCTCAATCTGCTGCACAGCTTGAGCAGGGAAATGCAACTTCTGGAACTGCTAACGATGAGGCTTTGGAGAAGCAGTCTTCGAGGATGGGCCTTTCAACATCAATGAGCATGATGCCTTCCAATTCAGTTTCGCCTTCCATGGCAGATCCTACCGTCCCGGTAATCTCTAGTTTCTTTTTTCTTTTTCTCTATGGTGCATTTAATTAATCTTACCAAGGAAAATATGTTTTTTCAATAGATTATCTAAGAAGGTAGGAACTTCTGTGATTTGTGTCATGTTGCATGAGGAAATTTTGGAGGAGAGTTAAAAAGTCACTGAGGATTACTTGCCATTTTCAAAGATGGTGCTCATACAAGGATACTGAAGATCTGTTTAGTGGCCATCATATAGTATAACCCTAAACAATCAGTGATTGCACATGATATGGATTTTGTCAGATATATAGCTGAGAAATAGCTGTTTAAGTTGGACTCAGGACTGAAGAAGATTGAGATTATTCTAATTTATTATATCTTGTCACTTCTGTTTTATGTTCTCCATAATTATACTGATAATACAGTAGTCTTGTTATTTTGTGCCTTCTATGCTGTGTACATTTGCGCAGATATCTAATCATGGGGAAATATTTTGTTTAAGAATATACCCATTGTCTCTCTAATTACTTCACGTTAAAGTTCATTGCATCTGGCCTTTTTTTTTTTGGTTAGATTCCCGTTCACCCTGGTTAACTTTGTGCTGCTAAATATATTTATGCAAAGTACATGCCTTCGCTGGTAAATCACTTTTCTTTTTTATGGATGACTAATTTGCTAATTTCCTTCTTGCTTCTACACTTTCTTAGTTGGGCCCTCGGATCCCATCTGCATCCTCTTCTGCTGGGACTAACTCAAGAACGCCTTCCAAAAAGACTTCTATTGGCCAGAAGAAACCACTTGAAGCACTTGGTTCATCACAACCTCTGCCAAGGTGAAAGCCTCTTTCCATTGAATTATGGCCTGGGGATGATATCTATGATTTCAAAGTAATTTCGTTCATCCGCCATGTTAACCTTTTATTGAGGCATAATTTGTCTGTCACCCCACAGTAAGAAGCAAAAAGTATCTGGGTCATTTTCGGATCAGAGCATTGAACAACTAAATGACGTTACTGCTGTCAGTGGAGTCAATCTGAGGGTATGCTATCATGCCATTTTGACCTCTGCCTGTTGTGAAGTATAAGCTAATTAGGTAAACAATTCCCATTAAAGTAGACAGGCTGAAAATCCTTCTGACACTCTGCTACTAAATAGGAAGAGGAAGAACAGCTATTTTCTGGGCCCAAGGAAGACAGTCGAGTTTCAGAAGCATCTCGAAGAGCTGTGCAAGAAGAGGAAGAAAAGCTGATTTTGCAGAAAACTCCACTTCAGAAAAAACTGGCAGAGATCAGTTAATGCTATAGTGAATATTTATTCGTAGTTCTGTACATGTTGCACTCAGTGCTATGATTGCTTGGCAACTAAAATCTGCAAGCTGATATTTTTCTGTGTTCTCTGTGTGGCAGTGGCCAAATGTGGCTTGAAGAGTACAAGCAATGATGTGGAGCGATGCTTGTCATTGGTGAGATGCTAGCTACTTGGTCCTTTTTCTTATTGAGGTTTACATGCGTTCTTATGGAAAACTAAATCTTCAGTGTGTGGAGGAAAGAATGCGTGGACTGATAAGTAATCTAATAAGGCTATCAAAACAGGCAAGTGCTTCCACTTTTCTTTCCTTCCTCTGACTCATATTATCTGTAATTAAATTGCTTTGAATATTGCATGTGTAGCGAGTTGATATTGAGAAACCAAGACACCGTACTCTTATCACCTCAGATGTTCAACATCAAATCATGACAATGAACAAGAAGGCTAGGGAGGAATGGGATAAAAAACAGGCTGAAGCAGAGAGGCTCCGGAGACTTAATGAAGTGAGTGCCCCTGCATTTTATGAGATGTGAACTAAAATCCTTGAGTACTACTTTATATAAACACGCATATTATCAAATACACAATATATCTACTTTATATCAATTTCTTTGTACCTATGATGATATTTACTGTATAACCTCCCATTACAGCCCGAGGGTAGTAATGGCATTGATGGGGAGAAAGATAAAGATGAAGGCCGTGCCAAGTCCATTAAGGTATCAAGGAGAATTCATTATGCAAACCACTATAAATTAACTCAAACCAATTTCTCAACTTTTTATGTTGCTATGTGCTTTGGTGTAGGTAAACAAAGAGGAGGATGACAAAATGAGGACAACAGCTGCCAATGTTGCTGCCCGTGCTGCTGTTGGAGGAGATGACATGCTGTCAAAATGGCAACTTATGGCTGAGCAAGCTCGGCAGAAACGTGAAGGAGTCACGGATGCATCTGGCTCTCAGCCAGGTAAAGATGCAAGTCGCAAGCCTCAATCGACATCTGGAAGAAAAGAGAATCAGGATGCAGAGAAAAGGGGAAACACAGCTTCTATTGCTGCTTTTGGTAAGGATGCTTTCAATTGATGAGAGTTTTTGATAGTTATGTAGCTGGCAATGATCTAGTTAATATTAGATATCACTGCAAAATCCGCTACAGGAAACACCATCGAATCATTGATGAGTAACTTTTTGACTTATTTGCTTTCCTTTTCAGTTTAGCCAAGCAGTTTTATTGACAAAATACCCTACATTCTCACTCTGTAAGATGTATTGCTTAATCTATTCCTTCTCCACTAAAAAACAGGGCCTCATAGAAAATCTGGAAGGAACCAAGTTATTGCGACTCAAAACCGGGTGGCTCGTAGCATCTCCGTTAAGGATGTTATTGCAGCCCTGGAAAGGGAACCCCAGATGTCTAGGTCTAATCTGATATATCGCCTGTATGAGAAAAATCGTTCTGATGGCACAGCTGAATGAGTGAAGCATGGAGAGCATGTTTTTCAGCTTGTATTGCCAAGATATTTAGTTTTTACTTTTTTTAATGCAAATTCTGCTGGTGTTGAAGTATTGTGCTCTCTTTTCTTAAGCTGTTGTGATATTCGCCAAATGGTATAGCCTTGTGATATTTATTCTTGGAGAAAGCAGAATGGCTTACCCTGGAAGTCATGTGAGTCATGACTTGTAAGCGACCCCGTTTGGCAACACAATTGTTTTCAGCATTTTCAGATATTTCTCATATAGTCATCATTCAGGCACATAATACTTTTCAATTTTAAGATTTTTAAGTTCTTTTATCTAATCAATATTTAATCATTATAATTTTTACAAATTCTCAAATAAAACATAACAAATAATACTACTTTTTCAAATTTACAAATAAAAATTATATCCAAATTATATTTAAATAATTTTCTATTATCTTTATTCAAATTTTCTCTCTTTTCTCAGAATCTAACAAAATATTTTAAATTAAATTATTTTACTACTATTTATACGTATCAAAATAGAGCATGACCGACGACTGGAATCAGGTTGGATGTGATCGTCTAAAATTAAGTAGAATTTTTTACGAGTCTTAATTTCTCCAGTTTTTTTAAAAGTGCCTAAACCTCTATCTGACATTATTCAATAAAAAATCACTACGATAAGTAATGCTAATTACCAAGACGGTTGGTTCGATGGGGTATTGCAAATTAATGGTGAAAATAATGGGGTAATATTTATTTGAATGTTAGAATCAGTCGTATCAAAACTTGCGAGACAAAGTACAAATGTTTAAACAAAATAAAATAATTCCGAACATGGCTCATCAGTCATCAGCGAAAAGATTAAGAGATTTTAAGTTTTTTTTTTTTTTTTTTATAAATCAAAATAACCGATTATAAAATTAAAATGGTTGAAAAACACAGAATATAAACTAACAAAACTAAGTAAATTTTATAATCAAAATTTTTTGTTTAATGCTCCGTTTAAATGGTGAAATAAAATGAGATATTTTTAAATAAAAATTAAAAGTTGAACATAATATTATTAAAATATTATTTTAATATTTTTATTATTTAAAAATTTAAAAATTTTGAATTGAGTTTAAAAAATTGAATTATTTATTATATTTTATATGAATATTTAAAACATATATAATAATGAAATGAGAGAAGTTGAGACAATTTCTTAATCTAACCGGGACCTACAAAAATAATATTAGATTTAGATCTCATTTGAGAACCAATCTTATTTCATTATCAAATAACATTCAAATACAAATATTTTTAATTTCAAAATCATAAATTTTTAATATAATTATTATAATTTTTTTAAACTTTAAAATAAAATATAAAAAATCAATTAACTTTTTTAAATCACAAAACAAAATTTATATTAAATATATATATTATAATATTATTTAACTTTATAATATTTGTATCTAATATTTGTTTTTTTAAAATTTTTAATAAAATATTTTAATTCAAACTATTTTATTATTTTTTATAAATTATTTTATTATCATATACAAAAATTTTATATCATCTCATTTTCCAGACGAAGCCTTAAAATGTTTATTTATTGTTGGCTACTTTATATATATATATATATAATTGAGCAATGCTATCCATCATCTCATTTTTTATCATCTTTTTATTATTTTATGATGTCATATTAAATGATTGAAAAATATTTATTATATTTTATTTATTAGTCTATTATCTAATGCATATAATGGGATGATAGGAGGATGACGAAAAAGAGAATGATAAATAGATTTATTCTATATATTTTTAACAAGATATAAGCTGATATTAGTAAGAGTGGAATTACAAAGTATCCAAGTCAAAATTTTGAATTTCGTTCTGGTGATTATCCTGGTTGAGGCACTGGAACGAAATATTTCGGTTTCGTTCCGTACCGGTGTGCCTTTTCGGGATAGATATTATATGAATAAATTATATATATAATAACTATAATCTAAAATAAACATATGTAAAAATATTAAAAGCATGCATCCTTGATAAAGTTAATAATATCTCTCAATAATTAATACAAGTCTTAAACACACATTTATAAAATCTAATACAATATCATAAGTTTTCAATCCAACATATATTCCTCGTCTTCAATAAGACGACAATGATCAATAAGTTGAACGTTATTCAAAACATTTTCTTCAATATCATCATTATTATTATCAAGATCGATATTATCACAATCTTCTAAATTTAGTGAGGCTAATGGCTCCTCAATACATTCCCAATCCAAGTCTTCTCCTTCAATAAGCTCTGGTTCTTCTCCAACTCATTCTTCCATCAAGTCAATATTCTCAAGGCTGATTGAATTAAAAGCATCTCTTCCCCTTTTTATATTTCTGCAAAAATAAAAGTCACAGATAAGTATAAATGTTACATATTTTTCAATAGTAAATAAATTATTATTTTGGAAAAAAATTTAGCTTTCACGTAGCTTCAAGTTATAACGAACAAATACTAAGTCATTCAAACGTTTATGCTCTAATCTATTCCTCTTCTTCGAATGAATAAATTCAAATGTACTCTAATTTCTTTCACAACCAATTGTACTACAACATTTACTTAGTACGCGAACTGCAAACCTTTGAAGAGTTGGAATCTCAATTCCATAATTAGTCTACCATGCAACTATAGCAAAAAAGAAATAATAAATTATTACTTAAAAAAAAAAAAGATTAATTCACACTAATTAACAAAGGGTATTGAGGTTATTTGAACAAACTTTTGTACGCTGGCGAATTGCTAAAGGTTTTCCAAAATCACCGTTTGCATTTTCATACAATTCAACTTCTTCCATGCTTTTATCTTACTTATCAATATCAAGTTCCAACTTTATAACACAACTCATAAACCATTTTAAAATATTATTTTTACTTTTAAAGCAATGAATGAAGTAAATTTCAAGATTAAGAAAACAACCTGTCGCATGTAATGGACTATGAAACTGCTTATCTCATCTAGCATCAATGATCCTAATGAATGGCATTAATGCAATAACTTTGTTCTTCAACCTTGCTTTTATATTATCTTTAGTTCTTTCCATCGCATCGTACAAATATTTCATTGTAGACTTCTTATCTCTGTCAACAAGTCGTAATACTCAAACTAAAGGTTCACTGACTTTTACAATAAACTGACATTGAATCTAGAACTCTTCATCTTCTAAAACAATTTTGGCTACTTCCTTCCTTACTCTACTTTTAGAATAACTTGATCCAACCCACTTATTACAAATAAACATTTTTCTAAACTCTTACTTAAACAAAAGTAAGCATTTGATACTTATAAAATTTGTAGCAAATCTTATGACTACAAGGCGACATAAATCACGATCATTAGTGAAGTCTTTTCTTATCAAAACCAAAACCCAAGCATGGTTGTAAATGAATTTTGTTATTTTCCTTGTCTTCTTTATACTTTAATCAATAATAGGAAAATGTTTGAGATCACAAAAATTATCTAACATCAAATCTATACAATGAGCAGCACATGGGGGCCAAAAGAAAGAACCATGTTTTTGCTGTAACTTTCTTCTTATAGCCATATAACTTGTATCATTGTCTTTTATGAACTGTACAATATTCTCAACCCCAACTTTTTGAACAACTTCATAAAAATTGTTAAATGGTATTTCAGAATCTTTTCTAAGGCCCGATGTATCAATAGACTTAAAAAACATTGTACATTTTGGACAATAAACTAAAAAATTTAATTATTAGTTGTTGCCTCTAGTTTGTCCAACCATCTGCCATTAGTGAACAACCACTTACCCCCCAAATTTTTTAATAAACGTGAGATATTTCTGAACCTCAATCACAAATTTTTTCAATAGATTTCCTCTCAACTCATACAAAAAATGACATTTGAATCCTAGCTCGATGGTAGCTGTAGCATCAATAGCTGATTGATAAAACTTAAATTGAAATGCATTGAAATGTAAATTAGCATCATACCACCAATTTGCTATATCCATATTTGCTTTATCAATCATTCCTTGTAGTTGAGACCCATAAGTAGTTTTTGGAGCGAAAATTTATTCATTTCCATTGTTGACTTTTCGTCTACTTTATCATTTTCCTTCCCTTTTGAACTATGAATGTGTCACTCATCATCATCAGTAACATCAACAACATCATATGTTAAATCTATAGGACTTCCAATCTATGAGTTTATTTTTCTTTTATTTTCTTTATTTTTTTTCATTTCATTGACTAACTCCTTCATTTGCCATCTTATATCAGCAAAGACCTTTTTATATGCTTCTACATAACCTGAAATCCCACCTAGATGGTACTTCAACCTCGTGACTCCGCCATCTCTAATTGTCTTGTTCATATAGATACATTGAGTACTACTTCTTACCCCTGGTACTGCACGTGCATGGGCTTGTGCTGGATCCTCTGATCTAGTAGGAACAAGTGTCATAGATGTAGCATTATTTGATTGACAACTAGACATTTATGTACTCACATATAATTATAAAAATTGGATCAATTCAAACACCAGTACTAACAAATTCACCAAATGAAGGAACCATCAAATGCATATCTTTATATGTTAATTATTCAAAAAATATTGAAAAAATGTATAAGTCAAGCTCCAACTTTACCAAATGCAGACTTTTAATTTTATATGCATATTTTTATAGAATAACCATCAGGTCAATCACTAACAAAAATGGAATAAGTCAACAAATGGTTGTGTTAAACAAGAAAAAAAAACTCCATATGAATATAAGAATCACGCAGTAGAGCCCTAGAAAATAATTAAAAAAATAAAAAATAAATCAAACTCACTCTTGAATCCTAATCTAGCAACTTAGAAAATGATTTTTTTTAATGATTGCAGTCAAGAACTTGTCAAGACTCAAACTTGTCAAAGTCTAAATCTAATGAAATATAAAAATTAAAAACTACGAAGTGAAAATCGGCCGGAACAAATGACAGTAAACCGTTCAACTTCAATCTCAAAATATCAAGCTTTTTTTTCTAACAACAATTTCAATTTCAAAATATAAAGTAAAAATATTGTAGATCTACATCTAAAAATTTAATAGAGACTAATAAGTAATAAATAATAGTGTAAATTGTAAAATAAAATAGGAGATTAAGAATCAGAGTTCAAACCAATACACAGAGATGCGTTGGCGTTGTTCACTTGTCGGAGGCGTGCAACTTATAAATGCACTTTGGCTGTGGAGGTGGCGTCATCGTCGACTCATTTGAGACTCGATGGGTGTGGCTCACCAATGGAGTGTGGCCGTGTGAAATTTTAGGCTTAGGGTTGCAGAGCAAACCGAAACAGGGGAGAAAGAAGGAAATCAAGAAATGAAGAAGACTAAGATGTAGTGATGTACTGTAGTATATCATAAAATTACAAAAATAGGATTTTGAATATTTACAAAATAACCATTTGCCGGAATTCAATTTCAGATTCCGAACTGGAATTATAGTTCCGACTGGAACACTCAGAATTTGGTCCAGCGTGGAATATAATAGTTTGCCATTTCGGTTGCTATTTTGGAACGACATAAAATTTAAAACTTTGATCCAAGTACCACATTTGCAAAATTATAAGTTACCATTAGGAGGGTCTTTTCTAGTATGAAGACGGAGAATACTAATAAGAATTTAGATAAGAGAGATATTACGGAGACTACTTTATATATACACAAAGAATGATATATTCTACATATCGACTAATGTAGATGCAACATAATTCACTCTGTATAAAACAATACATCATTCACTCTCTCTCCTCAATCTCATCGAATTCACCCTCTCATCTCATCAAATCCCTCACTCTCTCTCTCCCTCTTAAAATTTTTTATAAGTTTTTCTTCTATCCTCATCAAACCCTCTCATCATTTTTATTTATCATTTCACTCTTTCATTTTATCGTTCCTCCTTTTTATCACCAAGCTCTCTTATTCTGGTTGAATCATTCTCTCTTATTTTTGTCAAGCTTTTCTCATTTTTATTAATGGGAAATAATATATAAAAATTCAAAATGTACAAATCTCATATAATTTTTTTTTATAAAAAGTAAATCCTATCGTGAGAAATTGTGCAAAAAAAATTATTTTTTATGAGATCTACATTATTATAAAAGACTCGTATAAAGTTTATACATATAGAACTTGTATCTAATATCATCTTTGTTAATAAGAATAATATATAGAGAAAAAACAGAAGAGAGAGAGAATAGTGATAGACTAGAAGAACATTTGTAGGGAGAATAGGGGAAACAAAAACAAAAATAATAGGGGAAACAAAAACAAAAATAGAAGAGAAAAATAAGTATCCAATCATCTTGGCTCCACTACAGAAATTGAAGAAACTTGCGAAAAGGCTTTAAGGTGAATGAGTTCAGGGTGTTTTCATTTTTCCAGTTGCAATCAAAATCGGTTGCAACTGCTGTATATTCGTTGCCTTGAGTCGGGGCCCTCTTTATTATCGTCGACCCGAATAAAGCTTGCAAAACAAGGTGGAGGTCGTTTTCGTCGGAGTGTTTGGGGCAAGCCATGTCCAGGGCTCGGGTCTACGCCGACGTCAATGTTCATCGCCCGAGAGATTACTGGGACTACGAGTCTCTCACCGTTCAATGGGGGTACTGATATATACAATCTTGTCTTAGAAGTTTTCTTTCATATTCTTCTTCTTGCATTAGTCATCCTTGGATGGGATATAGGGCTATTTAATTTCAAAATTACGAGTATTATCTTTTGCGTTGCGTAATTATTTTTCTTTTCTCGTTTGTACTCAGTGACCAAGATGACTATGAGGTTGTTCGAGAAGTGGGAAGGGGAAAATACAGTGAGGTATTTGAAGGTATAAATGTTCCGAGAAATGAGAAATGCATTATCAATATCCTTAAACCCGTTAAGGAAAGGAAGGTGAGTGATCTTTTTGCATTTTAACGTTTCTTCTCTAGATATGCCTGTGGCTGGAGTGTGCACAATAATAAATATTTTTCCAATAGCTGCCATCCAAAGATTTATGAGCGCTCAACCAGTTTCGGGTGGAGTCCCCAATTAATGTCTTGTTTTTCCAATAAAAGAACCATGACAGGAAGCAGATCATACTAATTCAATCTTTTTTTTTTTTTCCATTAATAAAGAAGCTCAACTCTACTTATATTCCGAGTTAAGGGGTTTATAAATTATTTTTACGGAACGTGTAGCTGTTGCTGTTCCCCCAGATTAGTGTTTTGCTTAAAATCTTACCTTGCTAGTTCTTGGTGATTCTTTTTTATGCTCATTAATGTGATATAATATTCGTGCAGATAAAGAGAGAGATTAAAATACTACAGTATCTTTGTGGAGGCCCAAACGTTGTGAAGCTGCTTGATATTGTTAGAGATCAGCACTCAAAGACTCCTAGCTTGGTCTTTGAATATGTTAACAGTACAGATTTCAGAGTTTTGTACCCAACGCTGACTGATTATGACATACGCTACTATATATTCGAGCTTCTCAAGGTTTTCATCTGATCATGTTGCAAAGTAGTGGCCACCGAGAATGTGTTTAAACTCTTTGGATAACATTGCTTGATTGGTATCATGCATAGCGAACTATTTAATTGTAAATTAATTATTTGATTCACAACAGAAAAGAATGTATGGGATTAACTTCTAAAAGAAGTAGCAGACTTCTCTCTACCCGAACGGTTACATGCCTTTTCTTCACATGCACCTTTTGGGTATATAATTAATAACAAAAAAATTCTTCAACTGAATATTATGCTAGATGGCCAAATGATGTATTGTGGTCGAAACTTTAAGAAAATAAAGAAAAGAAAAATCATTTGCCTGTGTCACAGTGCTTCTCATTTTCATATATTGATATCAATTTTTTGGTTATTTTGTCAAAGACATTAAGTTCTCGTTTGGATAGTCAAATGTGATAAAAAAATATGCAAATAGTAGTAAAGTATTTTGGGAAATGAGAGAGAAAAAGTTGAATAAAAATATTGTTATAACATTAATTTTTAAATATTAGTTTGGTTATGGAATTTGAAAGGTTGATTTTTTTTTTTAATATGGAAGTTTGGAAAAGTTGAAATGATTAAATGAAAAAGTATAAAAGAGAAATTAAAAAGTATTTATGTTTGAGTAGTGTTTGGATGTTGAGATGAGATGAGACGAGACCAACTTCAAATCCGAACGGGCCTAAGTTCATGTGCGTACTTGATGTAGCAACTTAACTAATTCATGCCATTTATGAGAACAGGCGTTGGAATACTGCCATTCACAAGGCATTATGCATAGAGATGTCAAGCCTCCCAATGTTATAATTGACCATGAGATGCAGAAACTTCGCTTGATTGATTGGGGTCTAGCTGAGTTCTACCATCCTGGTAGAGAATATAATGTTTGTGTAGCTTCGAGGTGAGCCTACTTGGATTTATCTAACTCTTTAATTGAGCCATGTAATTTTCTATATCCTCATGCTATCATTCAATTATGGGTTCACAAGATGCTAATCTTCTGAACATTTGTCTTGATTAGCGTATATCTATATTATATATATATATATTTATAGCAATTGAAGATTTTATTAAAAAATGTTAAAGGCATAATCCAAGCATACAGGTAGTACACAAAAACAGCACCTAATTAGAAATAGCGTAAAGACAAGAAAATCATGGAAACTCAGCCCATTATAATATATAGAAGCTACTAGAGGAACAAAGTGATAGAAACTGCCGAACCTGTCATTGAGTAATGTTCATGTATATTGTTCCATTCATTGTTTAATGAGCATGTTACATGTGTAACAACTAATAGTCTACCTACATTTCCCTTTATAGTGACAAGATTGGAAAAATATGCTAGGCATAATAATTCTGTTAGTGGATCCCCTTAAATTCAATACAATTTGTGGAAGTTCTTAGTATCTTGGATTTTGTCAGCTTTTGCATATGTTGATAATTTTTTCGTAAAAAATTCACTGATTTATGATATATAAGCTAATTAGAGTTTCATTATTGTTCAGCAAGAAAATAGTTTGAGAGGTTGGCCCATAGTTTAGATTTTGTAAAGTCGTGATCTGTGAATCATCCAGGCTCTTTTTTTGGTAATTAATAAAAGATTTTATTACCAAGAATAGGCCTAGCCCAAGTACACAGGGAGTATACAAAGGAAATACCTATTTCACTCTAGAAAGAGGAAAAGACAAAAACAAATTCAGTACATTATCATCATGCACACTCTATATCTATTTTACAGAGATATATAATTTTATCCATTTTATTAAGGTATTTTAAGGGGCCTGAGCTACTTGTTGGCTTACAAGACTATGACTATTCATTGGACATGTGGAGCCTGGGCTGCATGTTTGCAGGAATGGTAAAATTTATGTTGAAACTGTGAATTTCTTTCATCATGTCAAAGTTGCTTGGAAGTACCATGGCATTTTTCTTGTTTTCCATGATGATTTTTCTAAATAGGGTGTTTTCCCCCCTGCAGATTTTCCGAATGGAGGCATTCTTTTGTGGGCATGACAATCATGACCAGCTTTTCAAAATTGCCCAGGTCATTTTGTTGTTCCTTAAATCTTTAGAATTATAGTCAATCCTTTGCTTATACGTGCTTTTAAAATGTTAAAATCTGCTGAAAGTTTTGTTTTGTCTGTCATTGTACTTCAAGAGGCGTCTGAAAACTTTTTAGTTTTACTCATAGTAATGATGAATACTTTGGGCTTTGGGTTGACCATGCAGTATGCTTGCCTTGCTGTTAAAGGGTCCTAGCTTTTCCTAGAGTTGCTGCTATCCAAGGTGCATATTTTGACTGCTGTGCTTATGTGATACCTAACCTCTGGCTTAACCCAAGCTGCTGCAATATGTGCAACCAAAAAGGATAACTGAAGTTGATGGTTGTGGCACTAAGTGAGCGGGAGTCCTTGTTGAGGATTGTGGTCCAACATGCCAAATGCTTTCAATTTGTAGGATCCTAGAAAGGAAAGGAAGTGCATGCACAACACGAAATTTCCATTGTAGTTGGTGCAACTAATGTAGCCCTTAAATACACCCGCAAGAAGTTAGTAGGTAAAACATGATGCTGTCCAAATGTCCACATCTTCGAGTGCTTGATTAGAAGCAAGCACTTATTGAAAAGAAGAATAATTTTATTTTACTACAAAGTGCAATGTTGAGGTTTCATAGACAGCTAAGAAACTGGCATTTATTCATTTAACAATTGTGCGTTCTCAATGCCCATATTTCTTAGTGATGGATTGTGATTGCTGGAAACCTTTTGTCATTTAAAATTGGTCATTTTACTTTAGGTTCTTGGGACAGATGAGTTAAATGCATATTTGAAAAAATATAATCTAGTGCTTGATCCTCAGCTTGATGCTCTCATTGGAAGGTACCTAACAACTCCCTTATGGTCATTTTGTCTCACATGCATGCCCAAGTAACATCTAACTTAAACGTTGATTGCAATTTAAGAACAACCATTCTCAATTTTGCCATGGTGGCGCAAAGAAAACGATGGGGTTATGATGGGTTTGGGGTTTAAATCTGACCACTTAAAAAAGCCAACTCTTCAGCCTCTCCATGGCATAAAGATGCCATCTTACTGCATCATTTCCTGTTTTAAGCAAAACTTCTCGAATGAACAAGATAATATTTCTTTGGCCTTGGTACTCATATATGGTATACCATCTTATTTTACCCTACTGCAGACACATCAGGAAGCCATGGTCCAGATTTATTAATGCAGACAATCAGCATCTAGTTTCCCCCGAGGTCATTTCCTAAAAATTTCGAAAACATAATATTGACCAAGTTTGTTTATCTTTCTCCACGTTGGTCTTGATTCTTGTCTTTATTTGTGACATGCAGGCCATTGATTTTCTAGATAAGCTCCTTCGATATGATCATTGGGATAGGCTTACAGCAAGAGAAGCAATGGTATACCTCTCTCTCTCTCTCTCTCTCTCTCTCTCTCTCTCTCTGTGGGGTGCTGTTTCCTCCCCACTTTTTTTTTTAGTTCAATTAATAACACCCTTATTCCTATGCTGGCTGCACTCTCTCTCTCTGTGGGGTGCTGTTTCCTCCCCACTTTTTTTTTAGTTCAATTAATAACATCCTTATTCCTATGCTGGTTGCACTAGTTTGGTCATCAGCAGGCTAATAGTTGTGACATTGTTCGGAGATTTTTTATCTATTTTTTTTCTCCAGCATTTTCTATTCAGCCTAAGTAGTAAATTTCTGCACCGAGGATAAGAAATCTTGATTTCTATCATTCCTTTGGAATACTGGTTTCGTATTAGGTATACCGTTTTTACTCAGTGTAGGGCTGGAGCATGTCTTCTCTGGGTTACCTTTTTTTGAGAAAGAACTTCAAAGCTGTACCCTCTCTTTTCCCTGCCTCCGCCTACTACCTCTTCTGAGCTTGCAAAAGCATAAACATATGCTTTGTAATTGTTTTTTCAGATTAAGACGTGCAGAGTTCACACCCTAGGGATGGGATCTCGTTTCAATTAATTCTCTTTGACATAATTTCATTCTTGGTTTATGCAGTATCTGCTAATTAAGATACTTGGATCTCGAGTCATTGTATCTCCTAGATTGTTACTGGATTTTAAACCCATTGAGCTTATAACTCGAGAATATAGTTTTCTTTCCTTTTTTTTTTTTTTTTTTTTTTAATTACAATTGTCCTAAAACTCAGTCTGATGGATGTTGGTTTCCTCAGTTGTACTTTTTTAAATCTTATTTTCTGATTCTTGATGAACCCAGCCTTCACTCTTCTTGATTACAGTTGTATAGCAGGCACTTTCTCGTGCTATAACATGGTTTTCTGCATTCTAATTCATTTTATTTGTACTTCAGGGTCATCCATATTTCCACCAGGTGAGAAATGCAGAGAAGAGAGAACTGCAGGACGCGGTAATCCTAGCCACATGAGAGTTCCTTTTTTAAGCAGGTTCATCTTCCATCCAGGCCATTTATACCCCGTTGTAGATTGTTTGATTACTACCTGACAAATAGATACATAGATTAGGAGATTTGGTAAAAAAAAAAAAGGAAAGAAAGAAAAAAAGATACATAGATTAGGTGGTTGGTCTGGCACAGATGTTCCGTTTGCTACTCTTTGTTTTTTTTAGCTTGCACTTCCACTGTGTGTTGTTTGGTTAGCTCCTAATTTTTACGTGAAGTTTCCCGGGCTCTGGATACTGCTGGTGTTCGTAATAGGAACTATTAAATGCTGGTTTTTTCTTCCTTTTCTTCCCTTCTGAGATTAAAAATGCTTTAATATGTAATATTTAAATAATCTTTTTTTTATTATTAAAATTTTTCAAGACTTTAATTTTATTTTTATTTTAAAACTCGTACCAAAACCACAAATAAACAACTGTGTGCAGAGTGAATGGACCATAAACCCAAATACTCTTTCCTATGAGTCCAAACTTAAACCAAATACCTACCAAATTAGATAAATTATTTATGCTAAATATCTTGTTAGAGTAGTGATAGAAATAGGACTGTAAATGAATCAAGCTATTTGAAAGATTGCTCGATATTCATTTGGTTAAACCAAAATTGAATTCGACTCTTGAAAAATAAGCTCGCTCGTGAAAATAAATTTCCACTCAATTTGAAAATGATACATACTCGGTTAAATCTGACTCGACTGGATTAAAAATCATTAAATCTCACTAGTTTATGGTTGTCTCGACTCGTTTGCTCGGGTCGATTAAAGTTTGTTCATACACATGTTTATGTGTATGTATATATATAAATTTTTATACTCAAATATATAATATGTAACTTAATTATTTATACCTAGTCACCTATATATGCAAATATATTGAATATACTATATATATATAGACATTCTTTACTTAAACACTTTAGATTTCTAAAGTCATTAAATTATAATTTGTACAATAATTAAATTGGTATGACTTAATAATTCCATATAGGATATGTTATTATATATTATTATTATATAACGTGTATAATATGAGACACATACCATGATGCTAACATATATATATATATATATATGTAACTAGTTAATATTTATTCGTACTAAATATAAATTATATGTTTACATAAATTAAAAATTAGTTATATGTTATAACTGTATCTTGTATAAAATGTTTATGACATAGTCTATAGCCCGTAGTTAAATATTATTAATTCTATATATATTATATATTTAATAAGTAGTTATATAAGTATTTTTCTCAAATTATTAACTCATAATATATTTAAAAAGTTTTATTATTTATTATATTTATAATTTACGTTCATTCATGCTTAATTGTTACAATAGGCAACTGAAATTGATTATTTAATATACTTAATATTTTTATAATATGCTTCCATTTATGCTTAATATTTTTATAATATACTTTCATTTAATAAGTCTCGCATTAGCTCATTTATTGATTCTTTAAATTGCAAATGGATACAATGAAAAAAAATTATCTTATATGCATTTTTTATTTCAATAATTTATTTTATTAATTTATATAAATAAAAATTTAAAAAATACACAATTTGAGTCAAGCTAAGTCGAGCCGGCTCGGCTTGAGTTTTAGCATGATTTGAAAGTTTGACTTATCAAGCCGAGCTCGAGCAGGAAAAATTAAAAATCTCGAGCTCGAGCTCGAATTTTTTTAGTCAAATTGAGTTCGGCAATTCAAAATTCGGCATGGTTCGGTTCGATTACAACCCTAGATGGAAACCACTAAAACTTTATATATCACTCTTTTTTAAATAGAGATAATTTTTGTAAATTTAAAATTAAGTTATAAAATAATTGTAAAAAAGTATTGTTTTTTTTTGTAAATTTTATTTTATCACTTCTTGCCCTATAAAATTACTCAAGACCAATCCATTTTTTTTTTTCCGGTGGGTTGCACCATGAATTCTCAAGGATAAAAATCCATTCTTTTAGCAAGGCAACATATCATACACAAAATTTTCCTCCAAACCAGCCCAATCCATTGAATTGACACCTAACATGAAAATGTGTTAGTGCATATATTTTTTTTCATAGGATTAACTATGCGAATAAAATGTTTACTTATTTTCTTTTTTAACAAGTAAAAACTATTAACTATGTTTATCTAACACTGATGATCTTAATAAAGAAAGTCTCTCGCAGAATCCAAATATACACGAAAATTTAATAGATTGGATTGAAGGAACTTAAAACTTTTGTCCATAGGAGTAAATGAGGAGTTAAAGAACTTTTAAATTGGCTAGTCTAACCCAGAGCAATAGTTAGAAGCTTTTCTAACTATTGGCCCTAGATAGAGTAATAAGGTAGGCTCATAAAGTCTTTTCTTTTAATGAACAAGCTCCCTAAACTGAGTATAAAAGGGATATTGATAATAGAAACTACCCGTCTATCTAACTGTTATAGACAACACGAGCAATGGAGAAATTCAGGTAATCTAGTGGAAATTATCCCTTCTCCATTTCTACAAAGCTAATTGGGTTGCTGTTGTAAATAAGGTCAATTGTAGGGTGGGAATTGAGGTGATTGTGAGGGATTGGGAAGGCAAATCAGTGACTGTTTTGAGGTCACGAAAGGAGACGTTTCCAGACCCCTATTTGGCAGAGGCCTGTGCTGCTCTAAAAACAGTTTTCCTTCTCCTACAACTTGGTTTTCCTCATGTAATGTTGGAAGGGGATGCCCAGAAAGTAGTGAACAATATTACAAGAGGATTGATAGTGCAAGACATCAGGAACTTGTTGTCCTCTTTCTAGAGCTGGTCTGCCTCTTTTATCCCCAGTCTTTCTAATTGTATTGCTCATACTTTAGCAAATGATACACTAAAACTCTCTGAGGAGAGCATTGTAATGGAGGGAGTCCCTCCTTGTATCCGCCACTTGCTATAATGTGGTTGAATGAATGTGAAATTCTTTCTTAAAAAAAAAAAGGATATTGAAAAGTACAATTTTTTGATAATGAGATTTATATCAAGTTATATTATTTTTGTAAGTTATTTTATAAAAATTTCATTCATTTAAATGTAATTATAAAAATGATTATAAAAAGGATTGTATGAGTTTCAAGCCTACTGGAAAGTTATGAATTGGCTTCTGGACAGACCCTTAATAAGCAAAAAACAACAGTGATGTTTAGCTCTAATACTAGAAGACTTTTGAAGTAAGAGGTGGTAAGGGAGATAAGAGCAATTGGCTATGACAATTATGATAAGTTCAAAACTAGAAGAATGTTTTCTTATCCAAAGCTGGGAAGAAAATAATGATAAAAGCAGTGCTTCAAGCTGTTCCAACTTATTCAATGAGGGTATTTCGTATGCCAAAGAAGTTATGACATGATATTGAAGCTCTCATGGCAAGATTTTGGTGGAAACAAGACATTAATGAATCAGGTATCCACTGGAGTAGATGGGAGGAACTGTGGGAGTCAAAAGCAGTTGGAGGCCTTGGTTTCAGGGATATGGAACAGTTTAATAAAACCACGTTGGCTAAGCAAGGATGGAGATTAATGAGAATGAAGGACTCCCTTGTAGCCAAAATTCACAGAGAGAAGTATTTCAAATTTGACCAGTTCACAGATGCGAATTGGGGGTGATTTCTCCTATATATAGAGGAGTTTATGCTCAATACAAGAGGTTATTAAAAAAGGAGAGAGGTGGAGGGTTGGAGATGGTAAGAATATAAATATTTTGGGGCAAAAGTGGTTGCCTATGCCAAATTCCTTTTAAGTTCAATCCCTTATTAAATTGCTCAATCCAAAGGCAAAGGTTTGTGAGTTGATTAATGAGGTTAAGAGAGAGTGGAAGGCAGACTTGATCGAGACTGTTTTTAGTAGGGAATAAGTAGCTACTATCTATACCATACCTCTTAGTCAACGGGGAGGAGGAGGAGATAAACAGCTTTGGGGTTTTACAAAGGATGGTAAATACGCAGTTAAGAGTGCTTATCGTGTAGAAGTTCAAAGATGTAGTGATATGAAGGGGCGGACTTCTAACCCTGAGGGAGATGAAGGGAGATGGAAGGAGATTTGAAAACTTTAAGTTCTAGGGGGATGGAAATACATGATGTGGCATGCTCTACATAATATACTCCCTACAATTTTGAATATATACAAAAAGAAAGTGGTAGAAGACCCCAGATGCCCAATCTGCCACTAGGTGGAGGAATTAGTGATCCATACATTGTGGACTTGTCTAGCTTTCTTAGATATTTGGTCAGAAAGGGAAATTCTACGCACAAATGGAATTCAGGTGAAGTTGATTTCGAGAAAGTGTGGAAAAAGATGGCTAGCAGACTGTCAAGATAAGACTTAGAGAAATGAATGGCCATAATGCATGCAATATGGTCTAGGAGGAATGTCTGAGTCTTTGAGAGTAAGTTTTCTAGTCATATGAGTGTTATGAAAATAACACTATTGAGTCTTGAAGAGCTCCAAGAGCTAAAAGGGATGACAGCTCAGTAAGGGTCAAGAAGGCATAGATAAGATAGAACATCTCATGGTAAAGCCCTACAAAACCTTTTGTGAAAGCCAATTTTGATGCGGCTCTTAAGACTTCAGAGCAAGTTATGGGACTGGGGTGGTAGTTAGAGACAATTGTGGAGAGGTTCTGGTATCTCTTAGTGCAAGGATGCAACATGTGAGATCTCCCTTTGTGGCAGAATGCAAAGCCTTGTGGAGGGCAGTGCAACTTTGCAAGGAATTGGGGTTTAGATATGTTTGCTTCGAATGTGGTGCAAAAAGAGTAATGGATGGAGTGAATAATTGTGAAGTGAATGAATCATGGGAATGACAAGTGATGGAAGACCTGCAGAAGGAATTCAGAGTCTGTCTTCATTGGAAGTTGTCTTTTACTTTTAGAGAATGTAATGAAGTTGCACATAACTTTGCAAAGTTAGGTATGAATTTAGACACAGAAATGGTGTGAATGGAATGTGTCCCACCTGATAGTATTCGGATAGTTGTAAATGACAAACACTGTAACTAGTTGATTATTTAATGAAAAGCATACACATAGATAGGGGTGTGCAAAAATTTCGATTTCTGAACTCCATCCGACTTCTGCTCCGATTTTGACTCCGATCAGAATCGGAAGTCAGAGTTCGGAGTCGGAATGACTCCAACTCTAAAACCGGAGTTCAGAATCAGAAATGGAGTCTAGATTAGTTTCGACTTCCGACTCCGAACTCTGAATATATACTTTATATATTATATATTGTAACTTAAACATGATAAACCCAAGTGGCCTAGTGGTTTAAACGCAACATTTTGATTATGAGAACTTGAGTTCGAGTCCTTGCCCGTCCATTTGAGTTTTTTTTTTAAGTAACCTGAAACGACGCCATTATGTCGTGACCTTCAAAACCCTAAGGTCTCGTTCGTTCAAACCCAGAACTCGATCCGTCTCCACACGTCATCTCTTTCTCCCTTCCCCTTTCTCTCTTTTCTTCCACCTAGCTGCGTCTTGACTCTCTGCAACCATGGCCCAACTCCATTCTTCCCTTTTCCATCACCTGTCGCACGGAGTTCTTCCCTTCTCCATCACTGCTGAGGAGTACCTGCCACTTGAGATTTCAATTTCTTCAAAGCCGAGACCATCACCGCACGGAGTTCTTCTCTTCTCCATCATCGCACAGAGTTCTTCCTTCTCTGCTTCTCCATCACCGTCGTTGATTCACAGTGATGGTAAGCTTTTGCTACGCAGGTTTCTGATTTCTAGAATTTTTGATTCTGTGGTTGGTTTAGATTACTAGGGTTTATATTTTGATTCTTAAACAACAAATTCCGACGAACCATTTTGGAGTCAGAGTCGGAGTCGGAAGTCGATTTCGACTCCGATGGCTGTTGGAGTAGGAGTCAGAAACTCTGAACTCCAACGCCGTCGGAGTCGGAGCCCAGCCCTACACACAGAGGTTGATTTCAAAAAAATAAAAAGGATTGTAAGAGGGTAAGCTCTTGAGATTTGCTACCATGGGTGTGGTTCAATATTTCCTACGTAAGAGCCGTAGTAGGAATGATTAAAAAGAAAGAGCATAAGTTGGACATTGCATTAATTATTGCTCCTAACATATATGAGTATCACTTGAGGCGGTTATCAAAGTAAAAGAAACAAACCCATAATGAATTGTGATTCGCAATGACTAAAAGTTGTTAGACTTTTCCTATACTACACACTACACACACATATATAGATATTTAAACATCAAAATGCTTCTTCTCATCTCATTCATCATATGAAAAATAAGTTATAAGACATCTCTTACTTTATAATATAATTGAGCTCAGTTGGGCCCTCTTCAATTTAGCAATTCTCTCCATCCACATGTAGTGCTCTTAGCTAGCTCATGAGCCCTCTTCCTCACTTATCCCATCCATGCATATATAACCTCTATCTTTATTTATTTTTATTAATTTTGCGCATCATCTGCAAATATGATTTTCTTAATATTTAACTCACTGCATAACACGATGGCCCTCCATAATATATAAGCTTTTGCTAAGTTATGCTCTCTAATAAACTGTAAAGCACAGAAATCAATTTGAATCTCTCCCTTATGTTCTCTTGTTATTATTCCTATATTATATGGGGTTGAAAATATTTATTCATTATCTCTATACATCACATACCATACTTTCTTTTCTTTTACTAATTATTTGATATGTGGATAAAAAGTAGAAGAATTCAATTTATTTAAGAAGAATAAACTCAAAGGTTTTTTTTTAAAAAATTAAAAAGTATAATGTGGTAGGTAGATAATGAATAATACAATTTTATCGAATTGCATTCGAATGGATGATTGGAACGTTTAGTCATTAAGAAAGGGAATACTAATTAAGGGAGGAAAAGTTTGATGTGTAGTAAAGTTCTATCGACTTCTTACCTTCGAAGGGGTGATTGGAACATTTAGTCATTAAGAGAGTGAATACTAAATAAGTGAGGGGAGGAAAAGTATTCCCTTCTTTATAACTTTTTCAAAGAAAGGAATAGTTTTTCAAAAAATTAAGTTAGCAATATATAAGAGAGAAAGCAAAGAGAATTATATAAGAGAATTATTGGTTTGACTTCACCCTGATTTGTTAAAACTTTCAGCTAATCTATTTAGATTGTGTCGGACTCCTTTTTATATAAAGCAGCATTACTTGCAATTCATGAAACTATATTTATTTGCAGCCCAAATTAGAGAAAGATAGAAAGACTATTATTTTAGAATAAATTTAACATTTCTTTACAAATTCAAGATTTTTAAATTCAAAAAACTCATTTCATTTACTCATAAAATAAAAACATTTTAATTAAGCCTGTAATATAGTCCAAAAATATGAATTATAAAAAGAATTATTTTTTGAGAACCACTTTAGACAAATGACACTTATAAACTATAGTTATCGGAAGCTAATAAAAAAGTGACACGTAAGGCATTTCACAACATTTAAATTGTGCACAACGCAGGAAATCCGAATTCCAAAATGGTAAACCAATCCGTCGCTCTTGAACTCTCTCTCTCCTTCTCCCTCCCTCTTTCTCTGAAATGACATCTCCTGGAACTTTTCTGTGCTTGTTATGCAACCAATTGATGGCTGAGCGATTATGCTAAGAGATACTTGATTCCTTGCAAATTTGAGCCCAGTTATTTTATCGAAATCTTTTGATAAAAACACTAAACCCTACACACTCAGTCCAATTCCAAGATTTTCATCTAAGATTCCTAGTTTTCATGGACGATGCACTATCAACACAAAATGGAAGCTACTTTTGCTCCCAAACGCTAATGCTTAATTGCAATTTATTCTCTTTGAATTCTACTTGGCAAAGCTTAAAACAGTCAATTTAATAGGTATATAGCCAAAGAATGTTTAGATTTCAAAGAATGCAGCACAGCACCCAAATGAAAGAAATGAATGTTCAAAACATCCAAAGAAAAAAAAAACTACAAAAACAAAAATAAGCACTCAAATTTTTCATCAATCTCAAATGCTTTTCCAATAGCAAAGGGGCTTATAATTAAGCCATTCTCATTAGACACTATTGAGGCAAATAATAAATCACTTTCGACCAATTTTGACGATTTTGAAGCTCTGTTCTTTTGCATTTGAGCTTCGATCTCAACAAAATTATTATTATTATTATTTTTTTTTTATGGAAAGAAACTAGGCCATTTGCTTCAATTGGCTGCACAATGTTCGTTTTTAAATAGAGGAGCCAATTGGTCTCGTTTTATGGAATTAGGGTTTCGACTTCATGGAAAAGGGATGGATATAACGATGAGAAAAAGAGAAATCATTTCGTGCAGAGAGAAGAATAAGGGAAGGGGATCTCGATATTGTAATCTACTACAATGCAATTCATTAGTTTGAAAGAGGCATACCTTACATGACAATTTTTTATTGGTCTTCGATAACTTGTCTTTATAGGTATTTCCAATTCTAAATTTTTTTCTTATTTTTTTTTTCTTTTATGTAAAAGTGGTCTCTCATATATATATATATATTCATCTTCTTACAAGCTATATATTATATTTAATTTTAATTTTTTAAACTAATTCTCTTTTTTTTTTTTATTATTCATATACCACATATTTAATAAAAAATAATAATAAATGAGGTATGAAAATAATGAATAAATTTTTTTCAAATAGATCAAACAAAAGCTAGAGAGAAATGTAGCACGGATTGAGTCAGAGAATGGTGCCCTTCGTAAAGACTAGTGGCTCTGCCACAAACAAAACGCAAAGGCTGCAGTCACAACAACCCCCACACTTCTTCTCACACCGACCGCAACAAAAATACAGAATTGAAAAGAAAGCAGATAAGACTATACGAGCGATAGCTTTGGCAGTCACCGCCGTCACAATATCACATTTACACCTCCATTTCCGAACAGGTGAGCAGAAAATCCAGATGCTGACGCGCGCGATCGTGACAGTTAGCTACACAAGATAAACGTAAGGGTAGTCTACTTCATATTTACTACTTATTTATTATTTGAAGGGGTTGTTTGGATTGGGAAGTGGGTTGAGCTCATCTCAACTCATTTTTATTTCATCATTATATTTTTATAATTTTTTATACAAAACACAAATTTCTATACACATTTTTCAAATCACAATACACCTTTTTCAAATTCCAACACACATTTTTCAAATCATAAAATAATAATAATATTAAAAAATAAACCAAACTCATTTCAACTCATCTCATCTCCGAATCCAAGCGAGGCCTAAGTATATTTATTTTTTATTATTATTTTAAATATTTTTTTAATATGCTTAATTATTAAAAAAATCAAGAAATATATAATTTTATTAATAATTGCCTTTTTAATTATTAAGTAATTTTTTTAAAAAAATAAAAAAAATAAAATTATAAATAGATAATAAGGATATCATTTCCTAAACGTAAACCGTCGCCATGTCTATTCCTAGTTGGAATCTATGCTTTCTTTGGCTCTTTATCCAACTACAAGTAACGACAGCCGGCAGGTTACAGTCACCAGCCGCCGACTATAAAATACTTTAAAAAAACATATATATATATATATATATAAACAAAATATAAAATCCAAAAAAAAAATCATAAAAGAGAGATTTGATTTTTAAATATATTTTCATTTATTTCATATTATTTTATTATTATATTTTTTAAAAATTTTATATAAAATACAATAAATAATTTAATTTTTTAAAATTTTAAAAATAAAATAATATTCTATTCAACTTTCAATTTTTATATCAATTTATCTCATTTTAACTCACGATTTAAATATAAAATTAAAAACTCAAAAAATTCAAGATAATAATAGAAAAAATTAAACTATTATAATTTAATACATTCTAAAACAATAAACTTACAAATTTACATTTACATCTACTCAAAAATAATAATTTTATACCCAAATGTTACATTGTTAATAAATAAATAAAACATTTCGCTCAATAATAATAAAAAATAATAATAATAATAAAACATTTATTTATAAAATTGACCTTCAAAATCAACGGTCTCGTGAATTGCGGGACCCACAACCGCCATTTATAGAAAAGCGAATATGCTTTGCTCTTCCCCTGCAAAAAGCCCAAATATCCCTTGCTCTTTCCGAGTCTCTTCCGCCTTGCTCTCTTTTTGGCCCTCTTACTCATCCTCGCCACATCATTTGCTTTCTTGTTCATAACTGTTAGTGCTGCTAGCTTTTGGTTCTTTGAATTTGAAAGCCAATATGGAGCTTGTGCAGGAGCTTTTTCTGACCGTCTCTCTTGCTCTTATCCTCTCTCTCCTCGTCGCTAAGCTGGTTTCCATGGCTATGGCTGCCGAGGCTGGCCTCCGCGACTCGCAGTTGAAATCGAGCCGCGATCAGGGTGAAGAGATTGTTATGGAGGAGATACGATTCGGAGAAGGATTGCAGGTTCCGGTTTCCGAAAGCGAGACGAAGGTCCATGAATTACTCGAAGAAGAAGCCCCGGCAAAGGTCTATGAATTCGAAGGAGAATCGGGTGAGGCCGAGGGTATCGTGAGAACCACGTATCGCGGGGGCTTGGCGGAAATGTTACCAGAGGGTGGTTCGCATGAAGAAACCGAGGTCGAGAAGTTCCTGGAGGAATTATCGGGGGAAAAGATTGAGGATTCTGAGACTCCAAAAGAGAATTTAGAGAACAGAGGAGGCTTGGCATCGGCAGCAGAGAATGAAGTTGTTGCAGACTCTGAGGAAATTAGAAGGGTTGTGCTTGCCCAGAGTGAAGACAAGGAGGTGAGTTTTGATAGTGATGAAGATGAATGGGAGGGGATTGAAAGGAGTGAAATGGAGAAGGCTTTCGCGGCGGCTGCCAAGTTCGTTCTTGAGTCGTCATCAGCGGGTAACGAGGACCGTTTGGCAATGGCAGGTGTTGGGAGTGATTTACAGATGAAGTTGTACGGGCTTCACAAGATCGCTACCGAAGGGCCTTGCCGCGACTCTCAGCCTATGGCTCTCAAGCTCTCTGCCCGCGCCAAGTGGTTCTAAACTTCCCTCTGCTTTCTGTTCTTTCTTTTCTTAATTGAATATGGTTGCTATGTTGTGGATTTGTATCTATGCTTGCCAAATCGTCTCAACCAATTGAAAATGCTTGACTGAGGTCTAGAATTAGTTGAATCTAGTGGGCATTGTATTATATCTATGGTCGTTAAAACAATAGACATTGATAGGAACGGAGAGAGATAAGACTTATCAACGGACTCTTTATCCGTTTTCTTTTTCTCATCCTATAAAAAAATAAAATAAAATAAAAAAAGAGGCGATTTTGAGAAACAACCAAAGAATGATATAAATTAGTCATTGTGTCAGGCAGCGTGTAGATCAATTTTGTTAGGGAGATGAACTGAGCGAGTCACCTATTGGAGGTTTTAAAACACTCGTATCAACTCGTAAAGGGAAAGACAAGGATAATCTGACACATTAGTACTTGTGAAATCTTTTACTAGAGAACTTTTTAAAACTTAAACACAAACCTGAATTTGGAAAACACACTAGAGATTGCCATAAACCAAATTGCACTGTATAGCTTGATTGCTAGTAATAATAACAGGGTTGAAAGCTGCTATCTGTGAGTGATCGGGGGCACTGGTTACGTTGTGCAAGGAACTCTTGGCAAAGGCTGGGGCAAATGAGTCCAGAGGTGGCAATGGAACAGTATATCAAACTTCTCTCAGATAGAGTTCCTGGCTGGATGGAAGGCAAATTTGCTGTAAGTCTTTTGCTGTTGGTCGCTTTGTCTTAATAAATTTCTCAAAAATTCTTCCATGGAGAATCTTTTGCTCAAGTTAATAGAATATCATTCTTTGTACAGGGGGACATTAAACCTAAATCCTCAGAAGCAGGAATAACCAGTTCTGTTGCTTTTGACTTGAGCACATCTTCACATCATCAACCTAATGATTTTGATGAAAGGTAGAGTGTAGACTGCTAGATTTGATGCCTCCATCTGTTTAAATGTCTCATCTTTGTTTATTGTATCCCAGTTTTCTGCACATTCTTTTCCCCCTTGCAGGAAACCAGAACAAAAGACCGGAACTGAGGGAGGTGATAGTGCTGCAGGCTCATACTCTGAGTACAAGGTATGATTTGAAAGTTCAGCCCATTTCATTTATTTATCCCCCATTTTAAGTATCTCAGGTACCAGTTTAGGAGCTAGCCATGTCAATATTGAATCGGAATGTACATGGGGATTTCTAAGCTGAACTTTAAAGAAAACAAAGCTGTATTGTAGGAATGTCTTAAAATAGGTAGTTGTGCCGTTTATTTGCATTTAATTAACTCAACAAGCCGTGACAAATATGGCTGAAATTTGATCAAGTTAAGGTCCATTTAAAAATTTGTCATGTTTTGAACTACTTGGTGATGCCATCTGGTCTTCAATAGTTTTTTGACATGAGTAGTAGAAGACATCTTTTTTTTTTTTTTTTAAATCTTAAATTGGCATTGTCTGGGTAAATAACTCCAATATCAGAGGCAACATGGCTTTTTGCCTTTCTTGTGCTTCTTAGCAACTTGGGCCCAATGTACATTCTTGGTTAGCACTTGATGAATCAATTGAAGGACAACCAACCATTTACTTGGTGAATCAATGTTTAATCAGAATGTTGATTTCAGCTTAATTGTTGCAAGTAGCTAGGATATGAAGGTTTTGCCCATACACTGAGTCTATAAGTCTTCTTCAACTCTGGTTTTTCTGGCCTTGCAGTTCTCAGTTCACAATTCATGCCTCCTACTTCTAAGTTTGCTTTGATTTGCCCCTATAGCTTGCCTTGAAGTGCTCCCACCTTATGTCCCTAACTAATCTCCCAGTTTCTGATCTTTATTGATGTGTAATGTTAGAGTTATTTAGATAAATAAATTGTACATAGAACACATATAACGTAGTCTAGCTGTGAACATTTCAGGCCAAAGAATAACAGAGTTGGTCTGTTTATTGCTCACCCCAACCAAAGGGGCCATTCTCCTGGATTTGCTTGACTAGGTACAGGACTGATTCTTATCTCCAAGTCTAAAATAAGCTCCAAGTCTGAGAGGCTCTTGTGATGTTTAGACTATCATATTTGTGTCCTCAGATCATCATGTTGTTAAAGTGTTATAAAAACTATTTATGTATGTATTGTGCATATGGGTGTGAATATATATAATCATCTGTGGATCCCCTAAATTCTAATTCATTATTTGGCTGGTCAAGTGATTTTTCGTAGAATTTATTGCTCCTTTGATCTTTCATGGAAGTTTTTCTCTGTTGATTTTCCCTGCAATGTTTGCCCGTTTCTTTTCTTTGTGATTGCTGCTCTTCAAAGTTTTAGTCCTTGACTCTGGCATTCATTAAATGGATGTTGGAACTTGAAATTACGCAAAATGCAATGTCAAAGAGAAGTTTGACAAAAATGTCTAAGAGAGTTGCACCCCTAGAGAGAATTGTATTTGTCGTAACTGATTGTTTAATATTCATTCCCATGCAATTAATTAAAGTTCCCCTCACGTTTTAGATTGTGGAAACAGTGAGCTAGTTGGTTAAGGGTTTCCTAATAAGTAATGAGCTGGTAAAGGGTAGCTTGTCGTGTTTCTCCTTCTCAAACCTCGCAGTTTTAGGACTAGGGCCATCCTTAGCGGAAAAAACTTGCACAGCTGGTTGGAAAATTTGACTGGCATTAAGTTTCTGACTTTTCCTGGAAAGGGAAGAAGGGGGGGGGGGGGGGGGGGGGGGGGGGGGGGGGGGGGGTGGGGGAGGGGAGAAAGGAAACAAAAAATTAGGATAAGGATAAAGGCACATGACATTAGGAAATTGGGCCACTCCCATTTATGCCATGTCCTCCTTTATAAGTAACGGCTGTAAGTCCTAGATGGCCGGCCTCCTCCCTAAAACTAGGGGTGTAAATGGTCCGGTCCGGTCCGGAAAATTTGTGGACCGATTCCATTCGGTCTAAGAATTCTCTCACCCTGGACCGGACCGAACAGGAGTTCGGTCCATACCGGTCCGGTCCAATTCGGTCCAGGGGCGGTCCGGTCCGGTCCAGGGGTGCCCCATATGATTTAATGGGCTAAATTTAATCTAAAATTCTACAATGATCAAATATTTTTTTGGCCCAAATTTAACTACTATAAATTATAATATGTTAATATTATAAAAGTATATATTATATATTAATATGTTAGTATATATTATATATTAATATGTTAGTATATATTATATATTAAGTATGTTAGTAAATTATAACTAACAGTCTAATAGTCTAATAACACTATTACATTAGTATATGTTAATAAACTATAACTAATAAATAATAACATTATTACAATTTACATTAGTATATTATATATTTATATGTTAGTAAATAGTGATAAATTAGTAATAATATATTAAATAATAATAATACACTTATTATTTATATGTTAATATTATTATAAGAGTATATATTATATATTAATATGTTAGTTAATATTAAATATTAAGTATGTTAGTAAACTATAACTAATAGTCTAATAATACTATTACACTAGTATATGTTAATAAACTATAACTAATAAGTAATAACACTATTACAATTTACATTAGTATATTATATATTTATATATTAGTAAATAGTGATAAATTAGTAATAATATATTAAATAATAATAATACACTTATTATTTATATGTTAATATTATAAGAGTATATATTATATATTAATATGTTAGTTAATATTAAATATTAAATATGTTAGTAAACTATAACTAATAGTCTAATAATCTAATAGTCTAATAATACTATTACATTAGTATATGTTAATAAATTATAACTAATTAGTAATAACACTATTACAATTTATATTAATATATTATATATTTATATGTTAGTAAATAGTAATAAATTAGTAATAATATAGTAAATAATAATAATATACTTATTATTTATAAGTTATTACTAATACTTTATCTAAATATACTATAATTTATATTTTTATACTATAACTAGTCAACTACTAGTCTACTATAAATCATAATATGTTAATATTATAAGAGTATATATTGTATATTAATATGTTAATATATATTAATATTAATATTAAAATTTATATATTATTATTTATATATACATATATTTAAAAATCAAAATAAAAAAAAAAAAAAAAAAAACACTATGGATTCGGTCCGGTCCGGTCCGGTCCAGGGGGATGAACTCCCTGGACCGGGACCGGACCGGAATTTTCCGGTCCATACATTTTTTGGACCGGACCGGACCGGACTCCAACCGGTCCGGTCCGGTCCCGGTCCGGGACAACCGGTCCGGTCCGGTCCGCCGGTCCGGTTCGGTCTTTTTACACCCCTACCTAAAACTACCGCGTAGCCCATTGCCCAAGCCATATGTCTCAGTACCGCTAGAAAGTCCCTTCTTTAGAAGCCTCAACCAGGGCATGGCTAAAGAATCCCACAACTAAGAAACTGAGGCTCCACGAAAACACATTACTTTTTCTTCCCATTGCTCCTCTTTCGAAACGTAACTGCAATCCTACAAACAACACGAGAATCTCTTAGGTAAAAGACATCAAAAGGTGTAGGAAATTAATTTTATTAGGCAGTCTCTGCAAGCGCTGTATAATCGCTTTAAAATACGAGATCTAAGTAAAGAAAATTAATGTTTTAATAGTAGGTCTTACTATTTTTTCAAAATGATTGTATAATACTCATGCACTTTACTGCGCCTATGTAGCATTACTCTCGGAGGATGGTGCTTACGGAAACAATGTTCCCCGCTGCTTTTAGCCTTCTACTTTGTGTGGCAAGGGACTGCTATAAAAGGAATATGTACATTACATATAATAAATACTAGTTGATGAATAAAGGATTGTGTTAGTAGGATCGGTTGCAGCAGACGAAATAGAGAGGTGGGCATGCCCATGAAAAGTGTGCGTGATGAGCCGAGGAGTGTGAGCTGGTTCTAGAGCGATTTACATGATTACCACTTTACCAGGGCGCACATTAAATTGGTGTACGAGCGTGCTAGATTTTGGGACCAAGTTTGTTTATTAACACACTAAATATTTCAGAAGTTGGCACATCCTCGAGCATAACAAAAATTAAACTTTATAATAGACTTCTTTATTATAGGGAATAAGATGATACCATTAAGTGTCGTTTGGATAGTAAGTTTCGATGAGGAGAGATGGGATGAGATAAATTAAATAAAATATTGTTATAATATTATTTTTTAGTATTATATTGTTTTGTGATTTAAAGATTTTGAATTGTTCATTATATTTGTGTTAAAAACTTGAGAAAATTATAATAATGAGATAAGATGAAATGAAACACTTTCATTATCTAAATGAGGCAAGGCCAAATGACTCAATTCAGTGAAGTCGACAACAGCCCTATTTGGATTGAGAAATCAAATGATCTCATCTTATTTAATCTCATTATTATAATTTTTTTATATTTTCATATAAAATATAATAAATAATTTAATTTTTTGAAATTCTAAAACAATAATAATATTAAAAAGTAATATTTTAATAATATTTTATTCAACTTTCAACTCTTATCTTAATTCACTATCCAATTTCAAACCATACCTAAGTAGAGTAGATGGCGAATTGCTGAGCTTAGCGCCTTCATAATGGGGCATTTCTTATAAGATCTAGATTCTAAAACAACTTAACATGGAATAGGAGTTTGCAAAGTTGACTTTTTGGAGCAGGCTTGGTTTGGATACCATTTTCAAGTTATCCCTTTTAAAAATTAAAAGTCAATTTAATATAAAAAATTTTAATTTTTAATTTTCATCTTTTTTATTTAATCATTACAACATTTTTAAACTTTCAAACAAAACATAAAAATATACAAAATTTTCAAATTTCAAAATAAAAATTATAATCTAACAATATTTTAATTTTATAATATTTTTATTCAAATTTATTGCTAATTTTTTGAAACTCAATAAAGCAACTTAACTCAAATAATTTCATTCTAACAAACAAATGATGCTTAATGGTTAAGGAAATAATTAGTGCATATTTAAAATTGTGATAGAAAATATGACTTATAACTTATAATTTAAATAATAAACTCTATATTTCAAAAGTTGTTTACTGTTTGATAAATATGTATTTAAAGTATTTTTAAAAATATATAATTATTTGTATAAGCTTTTTGATAAAAGTCTCAATTTAGTACTACTTGAAAAGGTAGACTTTTAAGTTTTTTAGGTGATTAAAACACTTTTTATAAATTTATCAAACATAATATTTTTTTTAAAAGAGTTTTTAAATAATTAAAAGTACTTTTTAAATTTCGAAACACAACTCCAAAGATAGCCTTATTCCATCAAGGAAAGTCACCAAGAAAAGCTATCGATGATATTTTTTTACTCATTGATTAATGAAATATTTTTTTAGTAAATTTATAATTTTTTTAAATATTTAAAGGAATTCAGAAATACTTGAAACAATAAAAAAGAACATATTTACACTTCTTGATGGAAAATCTCTTGACCCTCTCGGTGGATCTAGCTCTCCTTTCTTAATTTATTATTATTTTTTTATAATATTATCACAATTGGATTAAGCCCTTGATTTATTTTCATAAATAAAATAAGATACAAGTTAAAAATTAAATAAAATCTTGTTTTAGAATTTAAAATAGTTATTTTAGAATTAAAAAAAATAATTATTTATATTATTTTATATAAATATTTAAAATAATAATAAAAATAAAATAAAATAAAAATATTTATAAAAGTGAACCAAGCCTAAATTAATTTGAGCAGTCGACCGACACTTGGACGTCTGTTTGAGGAAAAGAATTGTGTATCGAATCCTTTGTATGGAACATGTTCTTGGACAGAGATACAAATGAACACCAGAAATGCTTTATGGTTTGAAAATATCCGAAGATTTTTTCGAAGTCAATTTCTTTTTTTAATTTTTTTTACTTGATGATTAAATAAGTGTTTTTTAATACTAATATAATTTTTTTAAAAATATATTTAAAAATACCAAATAAATAGATGAAAATAAATAATAATAATAATAATAAAGAATTTATTTTCTCCGTTCGGGAGAACTTTCGGACTACATCTCTCGGGATTTAACACCACTCAAATGAACACAGTTCTCTACTTGATAGGACACTTGAGATCCTTTTCCCATTGGTGTGAGCCCTGGTCCCCTACCACCTAAATTTTTATTAAAAAAATTATATTTTTATTTATTTATTTTTATGAGTGGTGCTATATTTCGAAAAGATGTAGTCCGAATATCTTTTAAAAAGATATTTTATTTTTATTTTTATTTATTTTTAATAATTTTTTGGATAGTTTTAAAGAATTTTTTTTTTAAAAAAAAATCATCTTATTATTAAAAAACTTTTTTTAATCATTTAATAAAAAAGAAAAATTAAAAAACAATTTGGGAGAAATCTAGATTAAAAAACAAATTAAATGAATTTAATTTGGGAGAAATCGGGTGAAATAGATTTTCTCAAAATCTATATCTAATGATCTATGGTACATTTTAAAAAAAAAAAAAAAAAAACGAAATTGTTCCAGCCAACTGATGGGACTACCTTAGGTTGACCGCCGACCAAAATGCTTGGTATTTTTAATAGCAACAAATTGTAATTAGTTGGCCACGTTTTGCTCCATATCTATAGACTATCATAAATAATGGCGACCACATTTGACAGTGATGAACCATGTTCTAGATAGAGATGTAAATGAAGAGTGTTTAAGATATGATTATATAAAATGATATTATTTTATAATAAAAATAATTTTATAATTTAACATAACACGTTAAATCATGAAACTTTATAAATTTATTTTATGTTATCTTCTTTATAATTATAGTATATCTGGACATAAATTAGTGCAAAAACCACTGCCTGCCCCTTTCGCTGTTATAATCAGGATCCAACTCCAAATTGCTTCTTCAATAATTGAATTTGAGGCAATGCCGCAATTAAAAGCTCATGCCTATTGGTTGTTGCAAGTTCAAGTCAGTCGAACTGTAAAGCAATTCACAAGATTCAGTTGGGCAATCAAACGAGAGTCGACTCAGATGAAATTATTTGCGACCATCTTCAGCCCTACGAACCATTTATTATTATTATTTTTCTTTCCAAATAATAGGAAAGGGAAAAGGATATATGAGCAACTCCCAATAATTCCATTCAGTTCTGTCGGATACCAAAAGTGATTTGTAACTGTAACCATCTTAAAAAGTCTCAAGAAAATGCTGACTTTTTTATTACTTTATTCCCTTATTTTGGCCCTTTTTATATTTTTATATTTAATAATTCAGTAAATAATTATTAAAAATTTATAATTTTTATAATATTTCAAAATATTTAAAAAAATTACATTAATGACCAAGAGTGGAACTAGTTATAAGGTTACTGCCCCCCATTTTTTTTAAAAAAAATTGATATAATATATAAATATATATTTTTTATAACCCCTTCTTCCCCCACCCCCCTCTCCAAAAAATTATCAATCAAAAAAGATAAATGCTTCCAAAATTCAGGCTACTAAAATTTTTACTGAAATTATCTTTCCACATTTTAATATTTACCTCCTGTCAATCTAACTTTTCATTCAGCTGACACTCAAATATTCAACTAATCTCAAAGAGAGACGTTATGGATCAACCGATCTCTATTAAAAAACAGTCCTTAATAAAAATATAATAAAAAATTTTAAAAAATACAATAAAAAATAGTCTGGTCAAATTCATGATCACAAAATAGAATATTTTGTAATTTCAATATTTATCACTACATTTAAAAATAATAATCAAATTATTATGTTTTATTGCTAAATATCATTTTTGTCAAAACACAAAAGAGATCCGATGTAGATAAATACTTAACTAACAAAGTATCTTATCAATCTAACTAACAACATGTTTCCTTGTTTGTGTGCTCCTGCTAACTTCTCTTCTCATTCGTTAATATCTTTGTGTCAGTAGATCAATAACTCTCTCTTGTTCTTGTTTATCGATTAGATAGACACTTGAGTACTTGGCATTACTTGAAAGATAGTTCAAGGTGGTTGATCACATCCTTTATGTCGTCTCTCTAGCAGATATAGGTCGCGTCGAGTGGTATACTGTGCAACGTCATCCTCTAAGTCCGTTTGAAAGACGGATTTCTCCCGGGCCGAGTCGAAAAGGTTAGCCAATATTGGTTTGGGCCTCCTGATCTTTACTTGCTCTTTTCTAAAATGGACCTCACCTCTTGGGCCCATGGGGGAGGGGGGAGAAGTTGAAAACCCCCCTCACATTATCCTAAACACCACTAAATGGGATATAATGTGTTGCACTAATTTGTTGATGTACGTCTATAAAAATGTATTTAGATATATTATATCAAATATTTATATCAATTTATAAACTAACTACGACTAATATTTCTCGTCTCATATGATTTTCATGTTTTAATTTGTTTGTTGTTAATAGGATGCCCAGTTGGTTTCGATATTATTTTATCATTAAAAAAAGAAGAAGACGCAATTTACTAAATCGAATCATGCATGTATATCTACAGATTATTTATATAATTATGATAATGGGGGATCGTGGCTCATTGTTTCAGGGAGGAAAAGTTTAGTCTGGTGGGAGCAAAAATCTTCCCAGAATTCCTATGAACAATAATAAGTGGCCATCCCACTAAAGTTTTAGGGATAGAGCAATATCAGACTATATGCAGGCATATTGCGTAAGTGGGTTTGTTGGCGAAAAGTAAAAGAGAAAATCAACTTCAACTTACCCACGAAGAAAACGCAACACCTTCCATTAATTACTCAACACTGAAGTTGTTGTATAATATCTTCAAGCTTTGTGGTTCCAATTGAGTCAGTCCTGACTTTCCTTCCTCTTCAAAATTCATTTCTTTCCTCCTTGTGCGCATGAAACGTGATGATGGGAAGAAAGGAAAGATTGTCTTAGAGTAAAGGAAGACACCTCCCAACTTTACAGCCTAGCTTGCAGGGACGAAGCCATGATTTATGTAGAGGGAGTCCTTAAGAAATCAATAGGAATATATATATATATATATGTAATAATATAATTTATGTAAAATAAAACATATTTGGAACTAAATAGTTTATATCTAATAATACTCTTTTCCTTTTATTTTTACATATATTTAGATTAAATTAATAAAATAATAAAAAATGTCCTCCTAACTTGGGTTCCTCAAGTACCCTGATCATAAAACAAAGTTATTGTTGGCCAGAAACTCCAAAGCAAGTGCTTTTTTCTGTCACAACAAACTAATAAGATAGTGTCGCTTCGTCAAAAATATTACATTTTTTTATTATTTAAATTTACATAATCGCCTTTTATTTAAAATAAAGTTGTAAAAAAAGATATTATAGATCATAAATATATCATTACCCGCCAGATAAATATATGAAGTAATCGAAATAAAGTATCAGTCTATTTTATTTAAAAAATTGTATGCATGATCATCTTCCATACCACATATTATATATGTTTTTATTTTATTTTATTTTTATCAAATATTGGATATATGAATAATAAGTAGAAGTATTCAATTAGTTTAAGAAAAATAAACTCATAATTTAAAATATATATATATATATATATAATGTATAGTATGGATGATGATGTTATATATAATTACTCTTTTATTCTCTTTTAAAAAAGGGTAGTGTATTTGGACAATTCACAATGTACTACTACTGTACTGCGCTGAATAACGTGGTTGGCTCATATTGTTTTCGTATCAGTAATTTTGACAGCACCATGTGGATGATTTGAAGTATCAATGAACACTAAATTCCAAACCATTATTAGGATTAGCAAATATGCAATAACAAGTGTGTAAATGTTATATAATTATTATTTTTTTAAAAAAATTAATTTTTAATAATAATAATTTTTTTTTAAGAAAAAGATAATTGTATGACAATATATAGTAACACTATTTTAATAAGAAGTGATTGAAATTTTTGATTGCACATTTATGGCATTCGAATTGAAAGTAACAGGCAAGCGACTAGACTCGATTTTTTTGTCCGAGCTTCCTAACCCAACCCAGTCCTTTCTCTTATAATTATTAGTCCATCCTTGTTTCAATTCACTGGTTTGAGAAATTGAGATACCCAGCTTTACTAATTACTATTTTCTTTTTCTTTTTTTCCTTTTTTTTTCTAAAGCAAGTAAGTTTTCATTCAGATAAGAGAAAAGAGCAATGATACGGTTACAACCCATTCACAATTTATCTACTACTACTTCCTCATCAAAATCAAAATTAAAAAATATATATATATATATATATATATGATTTTATTCTATAGTAGTTTAAGAATAGTAAATTAGTTAGTAGTCTATCATTTCTCAAGAGAAAATATGACAAATAAGGACGGCATGAGGTTCCTAACAAACATCTTAGTACAATAACTAAAGTAAATGTCATATTCATATTCAAGTGAAAATTAAGTTTGAACAAAACACCTCCAATAATGCCGCCCTCATATACATAATACAACTTCCATACTGCATTTCAGAAACAGAAATAGCCAAACACTTGATTATGGCTTTCAAGCTTCTACAGATGGTTCTAGTACTCATAATGTTCTTATGCTCATACGTTGTAGCAGGAGACCAAAACCAAAAACAAAACAGACTTTCATAGTTCGCATGGACAAGATGAGTATGCCGTCCATTTTCAATGATCACTCTGAGTGGTATTCAGCATCTTTGAAATCAATCTCGGACGCGGCGGGTATGCTTTACACTTACAACAATTTAATCCATGGTTTCTCCACAAGACTTACCGCCAAAGAAGCTGAATCACTCGGAAAGCAACCAGGAATAATCTCTCTCCTGCCTGAAGTGAGATATGAGCTTCACACAACTCGGACGCCGGCGTACCTCGGATTAGATAAAAACGAGGCTCTCCTCCCGACGCCCAGCCAAGTGAGCGACGTGATTGTCGGAGTATTAGACACCGGTGTATGGCCGGAGTTAAAGAGCTTTGACGACACGGGGTTTGGGCCTGCACCGAGTGGCTGGAAAGGTGAATGTCAAGTGGGTACCAATTTTAATTTATCAAACTGCAACAACAAACTTATTGGCGCAAGGTTTTTCTCTGATGGATATGAACAAGCGTACGGAAAGATTGACACAAGCACAGAATCAAAATCACCTAGGGACGATGATGGCCATGGAACTCACACCTCAACAACAGCGGCAGGATCACCTGTTGCGGGAGCTAACCTCTTTGGCTATGCTTCTGGGACTGCTCGTGGTATGGCCTCACATGCCCGAATCGCCGTGTACAAGGTTTGCTGGCTTGGTGGATGTTTCAGCTCAGATATTTTGGCTGCAATGGAGAAGGCCATTGAAGATGGGGTCCATGTTATCTCCATGTCAATTGGGGGAAGAATATCCGACTACTCCGAAGACGTTATTTCCACAGCAGCTTTCAATGCAGTATCCCAGGGTATCTTTGTATCGTGCTCGGCAGGGAATACTGGACCCAGTCCGGGGTCTTTAACCAACGTAGCGCCTTGGCTAACCACCGTCGGTGCTGGAACCTTGGACCGTGATTTTCCCACCGATGTTAGCCTCGGAAACGGAATGAGTTACACCGGTACATCACTCTATGCCGGGATACCACTGCCTAATTCTCAAGTTCCACTTGTTTACGCTCGAAATGTAAGCAACGAGCCGTATGGTCATATGTGCTTGATTGGCACCCTGATTCCTGCAAAAGTTGCTGGAAAAATTGTGGTATGTGATAGAGGTTCGGGTGCCCGTGTCGAAAAGGGTGTGGTGGTTAAAAAGGCCGGCGGCGTAGGGATGATATTAGCTAACACAGATTCTTATGGGGAGGAGCTGGTAGCCGATGCACATATTTTGCCTACAGCAGCTGTTGGGCAGAAAACAGGGGATGCCATAAAGAACTTTATTCTCTCAACTCCCAATCCCACGGCAATGATTGGAAACACAGTGACAAAATTAGGAGTTGAACCATCACCTGTGATTGCAGCATTCAGTTCTAGAGGTCCAAATCCGCTCACTCCAGAAATACTCAAGCCGGATGTTATAGCACCAGGAGTCAATATCTTAGCTGGGTGGACAGGTGCGCAAGCACCATCAGGGTTGGACAATGATGCCAGGCGTGTGAGTTTCAATATCATTTCTGGAACATCCATGTCCTGTCCCCATGTCAGCGGCTTAGCCGCACTCCTCAAGGCTGCTCACCCGGAATGGAGTCCTGCCGCCATAAAGTCCGCCCTCATGACAACCGCTTACGCTGCATACAAAAATCAGGAAACCATACTGGATGTTGCTTCTGGAACAGCATCAACACCTTTTGATTACGGTGCCGGACATGTGAATCCGGTGGTGGCTCTTGATCCCGGCCTTGTATACGATGCCGCCGTAGCCGACTACCTGGACTTCTTGTGCGCCTTGAACTATAGCTCAATTAAGATCAAGCAAGCCACAAACAGAGACTTCACCTGTGATTCCAGCAAGCAATACAGCAAAAGTGATTTGAATTACCCATCTTTTGTTGTTCCACTGGAGACAGCTTCAGGCAGAGGGGGCGGCATTGGGGTGTCAACCACCATTAAATGCACTAGATCTCTGACTAATGTGGGCGCTCCAGCAACATATAAGGTCATCGTGTCTTCACAAGATTCCTCTGTGAAAATCATGGTGGAGCCTGAATCTCTGGTTTTCGACAAACACTATGAGAAGAAGAGTTATACAGTGACATTCATTGCCACTTCCATGCCTTCTGGCTCAACCAGCTTTGCTCGTTTGGAATGGTCGGATGGGACTCATTTCGTTCGCAGCCCCGTCGCTTTCATCTGGACATAAATACGAACAGGCTCCAAGCTCTGAAGTGCCACCAAGGTTTAGCTGCTTCATTTATGTTTTTATAATGAATTTATTTGTCTTGTACATATTCCAGCAACCGAGCAATGGGGGCCGGTTGTGGGTCAAAGACTCAAATCCAAGGAAAATAATTGCAAAGCAAATCATGTAAAATTGAATTCCATAATTGTCTGTAATGGCTCATATAATTAAAGCAAATAAAAAGGGATTGGATTCGCAGCTTTTTCTTGATTTTACGTCTTCCAGTACAAATTTTGAACAAAGAAGCCGGAACTGCTATTTCGCTCAAGTCAACTATTCCTGAGACGCAACAAAACCAATACTGGCAGTAGGGTGCAATTGCATAGAGTCCGATTAAATAGGGGCAACGCAACTGAAATTTTTACGTCAGGTTTTTAAGGTTAAAGAAGTTGAGATTGGTAGTGGCTTGCTATTTAAATGACAAAACATATTCAAGACCAATGCACCAATTGCGGTACAATATAATTGTAACTGTAATTAAATTTTTGTTGGCCTAAGAGCACTAACAATAGATTCATCAAAATTTTCTTTTAAAAAGTACAAATTTAAACACATTAAAAAAATTTCATCATATTTGATCAAATGTGAAGAAAAGAATGAAGATAATGAAATAAAAGTACTTTTTATTTAACTTTTGAATAGTGATCAATCAAAAGTGTACTTTCCTCACATTTGATCAAATATGACAAATATTTTTTGATATGTGTACAAACTTATACTTTTTAAAGGAAAATTTTAATAAATCCATTGTCAGTGCTCTACTTGCAGTTGTCTATTTTATGCCCTTTAAAGAAACCAAGGAATTATATGGACTTCCCTTTCCTTTTCTTTTCTTGGAATTAAAATCATCCTATCAATTCATAAATTTAGATAAAAAAGAACTTCAGCAGAAACTTGCAGTTATCTAAGCAAATTGTCGGCATTCATCTCTATCAAAAATTTCTGCGATAGGTAAATTGCCCCATAAATTGATTAATAAGCGAAGATGATTAGCCATCTAATTAAATTTCACACGAAATTTGGAGCTAGTCTCCTGTTTCTAAACAACTTTGAGCAATTGCATGGTCACAAATAAATATCCAAATGAATGTACCAATCACATTTCCACTACACTTTCACGTCCCTAAACATTCTCGAACCCATGGTTTCAAGTCTCATTGCTCATATAGGATTAATTAAGTGAAAATATGATGCAACATATAATCCAAAATGAAGAACATTTTATAATGATTGCAATTATGGATCCTAACTCTACAAGCTCATAAACCATTGGATAATGCAAGAATTAGACTATACTGACTTTTGACATGTTAGAAGCACTTCCCAAACTATCTTTAAAAAACATCAATCATCATTCAGAATTCCCTATTGACTGATAAATAGGAAGGTAACAAGTATGAAGCTGCCAATTTAATGTTTCACACCTTCCCGAACTTATTCTCCTAAGCAATCTTTAATAAGGCAATGGTATTAGATGAGTGGAATAGCTCAATTTCTTAAGTTCCAGAGAAACTAAATGCAATATACAACATGTAATAATGCATTACCTCCAGAATGGTCATTGAAGAATGAGTAGATTCCCCCCCCTCCTCCCCCTTCCCTCCCCCCCCAAAAAAAGAAAAACACTCTCTCCCTCCCTCCCGACAATTTAACTGATGTTTTGAGGACCACTAAGTTGGTTGGGAAAGAAAAATGGAAGCTAGAGATATAGTTTTAAACTGGCTGTCAGGCTATAAGCAATACTACCATCCCCAATCTTTATGTAGATTTCACTTGTAGGAGCAACTAAAGTAAACATTCTAGTCATCACTCATATGATGCAATCATAGGTACTTTAAAACACAAACTAAGTAGACATACATATGAAAACAGACATAACTGTGTGTTTATGGGTGTACACTAGCTGCATAAAACATAAACATGATTATTTGTTCATAGGCAAAAGTGCAACTGAGATTCAAGAGTTACCATCATAAGATTCAAGTTGATAAAGAACATGATCTTGCCAGTGGCCATATATTATCTTCACATTATCCCGGTCACTGCAACCAGTGCGGAGCATTCATGCATGAACTTTCCGGGTGGGCTTCAACAATAGTGTGCGTGACAGGTAAACAATTCTGAATGGCAGCATCCACAAGACCTAACAGAAAGAAATAAAGGGAGCTCTGAATATTCATCATTATATTGATTTTCTCTGTTTACAGTGAGCAATGTATTGCCTTAATATAGGCACAGAAGCCGTGAGTATACAAGGAGAAAATAGTAAAAGATATTGAGAGTTTGTTACAACCATTTCTGCTGTAGAAAATAAAAGAATATTCTGAAGCTTCTAGTCATGCTGATCTGTTGGCTGAGGTGTCTCTGATGACTTGGAGTTTGCTGAGTGTGCATTTTCAGAGGTTATGTTAATACGCCCCCTCGAGTCTAATGGGGTATCCATCACATTTAGGCTCGTCCTGAAGAAAGAGAAGCGATCAGCTACCAAGGGCTTGGTGAATACGTATGCAATTTGATCTTGGCTGCTACAAAATTGAACTTGGAGTGTTTTGGCAGCAACTCTATCTCTGACAAAGTGAAAGTCAACATCCATATGCTTGGTTCAAGAATGATAAACCGGATTTGAGATGAGGTAAATAGCTCCAAGATTGTCACACCACAAGATAGGAGGCTGGGAGATGGAAAACCCGAGATCTTTGATAAGGGTTTGCAGCCATATGAGTTCAGCAGTGGCATTTGCCAAGGATTTATATTCGACCTCAGTGCTTGATCTAGCAACAGTGTGTTGTTTCCTTGAACTCCAAGAGATTAAGTGTTTACCCAAGAAAATACAAAAACCTCCTGTTGATCGTCTATCATCAGGGCAGCCTGCCCAGTCGGCATCGGAGTAGGCATGGAGTTTAAAATCCGAAAACTTTGAAAAAAAGAGTCCATAATTGATTGTGAGTTTGAGATAGCGCAGTATTCTTTTGACTGCTGTCCAGTGGGTAGTTTTTGGATCATGCATAAATTGACAAACTTTATTGACTGCAAAGGATACATCTGGCCGAGACAAAGAGAGGTACTGAAGACTACCTACTATGCTACGAAACAAGGTGGTGTCATCAAAGGAGGGGGAGTCAAATTTGGAGAGCTTTGTAGAAGCAGACATAGGGGATGAAATGGATTTGGAACCAAGCATGTTTGCCTTTTTTAAAAGATCAAGAATATACTTCCTTTGTGAGATGAGAAGACCATCAGAGAGGTAAGTAAGTTCAAGGCCGAGAAAGAAGGACAATGGCCCTAAATCTTTTACAGGAAAAACCTGCCTTAAAAACCTAAATAGGTGTTCAATGGCAGAGGAGGATGAGGAAGTGATGATCATATCGTCAACATACACTAAGATGAAGATGCAGAGATCAACAATATGCATGACAAATAGAGAAGAATCTCCTTTGGAAGCAGTAAAACCATACTGAATAAGCCATGAGCTTAACTCTGAGAACCAGGCTCGGGGAGCTTGTTTCAAGCCATAAATGGCTTTATGCAATTTACAGACATAGTCAAGTCGCAGAGGATCTACAAATCCTTGCGGTTGTTGCATAAATACAGTTTCAGACAATTTTCCATGGAGAAAAGCATTTTGAATGTCTATTTGTCTTAGAGACCAGCCTCGAGCAACAGCAAGTAAAAGAACTAGTCTAATGGTTGATGGTTTTACCACAGGGCTGAACGTCTCCGTGTAGTCGATGCCTGGCTGTTGGTGAAAGCCTTTGGCCACGAGTCTAGCCTTCCGTCTCTCAATAGAGCCATCCGGTTTCAATTTAGTGCGGAACACCCACCTGCAACCAACAACATTAAAAACAGAGGAAGAGGGAACTAGGGACCAGGTATTGGTTTTCACAAGGGCTTCATATTCAGAGGTCATGGCTTGTTTCCATTTGGGATATTTTGAGGCAATAGAGAATGAAGAAGGCTCATCTGGAACAGTAAGTGAAGTAGTGAAGCAATGGCGAGTTGGATAAGGAATGGTGCCGTCTGTAGAGATTCGTGGGGTGGAAGAACCGGTTTTAGATCGGGTGATAATGGGTGATCTTGGCGGGATTAAAGGAGAGGAATTAGAGGTAGAGCCATCGGGAGAACAAATCAGAGAGATAGGATTACAAGGGTTAGGGTTAGCAAGGGAGGGAATTGGGGAAAAGGATGAAGACGGAGGGGAAGTAGGATCGGGATGAGTTGGAGAAGTGGGTGAAGGAAATGAGAATGTGGGCTGAGAAAACGAGGGAGAAGTGGGCCGAGAGATAGGAAGAGGAGACGGAAGTGATGGAGGCCCAGTGAGGATGTTAGGTGCAGGACCAGGTATTGAGGGGGGAAAGCAAGGAAGAGCAACAGTGGAAGGATTGGGTTTGGACACAAGAGTGGGCTTTTGATATGGAAAAAGATTTTCATTAAAGATAACGTCCCTGGATATATATATTCTGTTTTGGGCTTGATCTAGACATTTATAGCCCTTGTAAGATGGGCTATATCCAAGAAAAATACATGGAGTGGAGTGAAAATGGAGTTTATGGCGGTTATATGGACGAAGGTTGGGCCAACATTGACAACCGAATATTTTGAGAAAAGAATAATCGGGAGGTTTGTGGTAGACCATGAAATAGGGAGAACGATTTTGTAGGATTGGTGTGGGAAGCAAGTTGATAAGATAAGTGGCGGTCTCAAAAGCATCATCCCAAAACGTGAGAGGGAGAGATGCTTGAGACAAGATAGTAAGACCAGTTTCAACAATATGACGATGTTATCTTTCAACAATGCCGTTTTGTTGATGAGTATGAGGACACGAAAATCAATGAGTAATACCAAGATTTTTGCAAAAATTGGTAAGGGGTCGAAATTCACCTCCCGGCATCAGTTTGGATATTTATTATTTTAGTGTTGAAGAATCGTTCAGCGAATTTTATGAAATTAGCGAAGGTAGAAATAACATCAGATTTAAGTTTGAGAGGAAATAGCCAAGTGAAGCGAGTAAAATGATCAACAATAGAAAGGTAATATTTATATCCATTCCTTGAAACAAAAGGGGCCGGACCCCATACATCAGCCCATAACAACTCTAGGGGCTTAACAGAAACAGTGGAGCCCGATTTGAAAGGGAGTTGATGGGCCTTAGCTAATGGGCAATGTGAACAGGCATACGAGGGATTTGGGAAATAAGGCAAACGAGTAGAACGGAGAATTTGTGACACAGTCTGGAGAGAAGCATGCCCGAGTCGTTGATGCCAATGATCGAAGGAAGCCTTTTCGCCAAGATGAGCAGATGGGGAAGAAGATAAGGAAGGCGACGGAAAGCAGTAAAGACCATTATGAGCTGGGCCGCTGATGAGGGGCTGCTTGGTCAGATTGTCCTTCACCACAAAATGAGAAGAATGAAATTCAAAGAAACATGAGTTGTCAAGACAAAATTGAAGAACAGAGACCAAATTTTTCGTGATAGTTGGTACATGAAGAAGATTGTGTAGTGTGAAGGGAGAAGAATTAAAGGAGAGAGAAGAATCACCGATGTTATGTATAGGAAGTCCCGTTCCATTTCCAACTCGCATTTGTTCTCCGCCATTATAGGGTTCAGATGAGAGGTTAAGGTGATTGAGGTCATTGGTTATATGGTGAGTGGCAGCACTATCTGGGTACCAGGTGGAGTCGGAAATAGGAGAGGGAGAAGTGTAGTGAGTAGAGAAGGAGCGGGGAGGGTCATATTGGTAGGCATGGTCGAATCGGTAGTAGCATTGAAGGGCAATGTGGCCTGGTTTATTGCAAACCTAACATGTGGGTCGATTGGTGGAGGGTGGAGATGGAGAAGAGTGGTTTTGGGTATTGGGGGAGAATCTTCCTCTGTTAGAGAAGTGCCTGCCTCGTCCGCGGCCTTGACGACCACCACGATAGGCACCCCTTCCTCGTTGATCACGTGGGATGTTTGAACTAAAGTGAGCCAAGGGTTCAAAAGGAGATTGGGAATTTCTTGAGTTGTGGCTCAGACGATTTTCATGCACCAAAAGAAGATGGTACAATTGATGAGAAGTAATAGGATCAGTCCTGCTAGTGATTGCAGTAACAAAGCTCTCATAGGTTGGACCCAAGCCGTTTAAGAGGTAAGTAACGAAATCTTTGTCTGCTATAGGTGACCCTGTTGTAGCCAGAGTGTCAACTAGCATTTTGGTTTTGCTATAGTATTCAGAGATTGTTTGTTCACCACGGGAGAGATTAGCTAGCTGGAAACGAATTTGGAAGTCTTTGGCCTGAGAGTGAGAGTTAAACATTGATTCAAGGGAAACCCATAAGGCCCGAGAGGTGTTTGATGAAATGACATGGGTAATAACCGACTCAGATATAGAGGAAAAGAGGATACTCAGGATAAATTGATCTGTCTTTTGCCAAGAGAGAAAGGCAAGGTTGATTTTAGGAGCTGAGTTGCCTTCATCAGTGAAAATTCTAGGGGGAACAGATTGAGTACCATCGACATATGAGAAGAGATCTTGACCTCTCAAGTAGGTTGATATTTGAACTTTCCAGAGGGTATAATTTTCAGAGGTAAGTTTGAGAGTGTTTAAATGAGAAAAGGAAGAAGGAGTAGGGATTGAAGATGAGATTCCGGATGCCATGATGAAGAAGAATAATCAGGAGACTGCTAGTCTTAGCAGCTCTGATACCATAACAGAAAGAAATAAAGGGAGCTCTAAATATTCATCATTGTATTGATTTTCTCTGTTTACAGTGAGCAATGTATTGCCTTAATATAAGCACAGAAGCCATGAGTATACAAGGAGAAAATAGTAAAAGATATTGAGAGTTTGTTACAACCATTTCTGCTGTAGAAAATAAAAGAATATTCTGAAGCTTCTAGTCATGCTGATCTGTTGGCTGAGGTGTCTCTGATGACTTGGAGTTTGCTAAGTGTGCATTTTCAGAGGTTATGTTAATAAGACCCATTCCAAATCCAATGTTCAGAATGTGACCACCGCCTGAGCAAACAGCTTTGGCATGAGCCTCCACCAAAGGTTTCTCCCAAGCCATCATGACAGCCTTGTTGTTAGCATCCATCAGCTTATCCTCACTAAAAGTTTAGCCGGACAGAATTTAAATTAATTCTGATGGTTAGTTTGAACAAGTAATCAATATAGAGAATACAATAGATTCAGCCAAAACACAGAGAAAATAACTCTGAAAATTATTGATTAATAGTAAAATTCGAGATTCTTTTATGAAGCCCACAAGCCGAAATTAAATAGCTGCGAAATTTGAAACTATGAGAATTTTTTCAAAAATAGAAAATTCTAAATTATTGTACGAGAATTTAATACATAAATAAACAAGAATCCTACCCAAAATTTAGTCAGAATAAAATCAGAACCAATTCCAAACTTGAAATCAAATATTTATTAACAAGGCAAGAATGAGAATAAATATATGATTTGAGGAAAAATAACTAATATTGCTAGTTCGAGGAAGATATTAACATTTTTTTCCATATATGCAGATTCATCTTCTTAAGGTAGTACTTCAATGCAATTTCTAGAACTAGATACCCCATATCAATTTGGGTTTGCACAAAAAATAACCATGTATTCCAAGTAATCATCCAGATTTCCATTCAAATGCAAGAGCTCATTAGCTCCATAAACAAATCCAATTAAAGAGACTGAACCCATTTTAAGATAAACAGAGGATATCCATTGTCCAAAGAAGTAAGATTATTAACTCCATGACGAGTTATTATCAACCAAATCAAATGTATTTCAATAATGACGTAATCCATGTTTGCATAATAATAATAAGTAATACATCTTATAAAATGCATTTATTTCATAAAAATGTTCATGATCATTGGTTGGTAGTGGTTAACTGAGGGTCTCAACCCCAAAAAATTCTAATGCATCATTTATCGACTCCTTGAGAAAACAGCAATTAGTACTGGGATACATGTATCCATCTATGGCATATGTGTTTTGTCTTTACATCATACATTGTTTGGTTAATTGAAATTGATTAGTGCACAAGAGAGAGGAATGGGGAGGGGCAGTTTTCGGTGAAGCAAAATACAAAGCTAAAAAAGCGTGTTACCGGCGTTGAGGATGGTATCAGAAGCGCCCAGGTAGCCAGCTTCCACAGCCAGGTCACCGGAGAGAGTGTTCCCACGGAGCGCCAGATGTGAGAAGGGTCTTGACCACAAGGGCATGGCCATGCTTGGCCGCGTGCATGAGCGGAGTGAGGCCTTGCCTGTCGAAATAGGACAAGTTCACTCTGGACTCTTTCAGAATTTTCAGTTTTTCCGAGTGGCCACTCCTTGCGGCCACGCATAGTAGCTCGTCTTCGTCGTCCATGTCTGAGCCGTGCGAAAGAGAGAATGGAATGATGAAATTGAAACCCTTGCTCGCGCACCCCCGAGGTTTCGATTAGTTTACCTCGTTCTCGTTGGATTGATTAAATTATTCTTTTAAAAATATAAATTTATATATTTATTAAAAAAAATTAACCATATTTCAAAAATAAAAATAAAAATGTAATTTTTGTTAAACAAAATTTTAAATTTATTATTCATAAATATTTTTTTTTTCTTATTTTTATCTTTCATTTTTTTATCAAATATGATTAATTTTTTTAATAAATATATAAATTTATATTTTTTAAAAGATAATTTTAAATAATCTAATAAAAATACTCATAGTCAGCCTGCTAGTAAAACTAATTCCTATTAATCACGTGCTATTATAGATCGCATCTTAAATTGTAGCTATTGTCTATGGATCATACTACCAATTTTGGATTGGAAATCATACACACATAATAACATATACAATATCTTATCTAGTACCCTATAAACAAAAGAATATTTATATCAAATAATATTAATTTTATAAAATAACTTATAAAAATCTCCTTATATTTTTAAGGAATTGTATAAAACATTGTGTAAGGTATTGTGTTTTTCATTTTTCTTTTGGATTTAGTACGTTTTTGCTCCTATTGTTAGTTGCATTCTCTGCCTCTCAAAAACTATAATCAAATTCGAGTTTATGGAAAGGCTAGAAGATAAAGACGGGAGTAATCATCATGGGGTGCTTGAATCTATTCCATTTTTTATTTTATTTTTTAGTTCTTGTGATTTTTCATGGGATTGAGAGGCTATTGAAGTACCATACACTGGCCCACGGTATAGGTTAAAAATCTTACCGGGGAGAGCTTATAATAGTGTTGTAGACACATAAGAAAGTCCCGACCAATTATGACGAGGATACACAGTACATAAGTTCTTTGATAAAGATTTTTATGCAAGAGCATGTTGTGTAATTTAATAAGACTTTCTCTTAATTCGCCTATAAAATTTATTCACATCAAAAGTACCTTTAATTTGGAGAGAGCATACCATCAATATTAACATCTTTACCACTTAAGCCACAATTTCTAAGAGTTGATAGATAGATACAATGATGAGTCTCGTACATCATTTGTGATTAAATTCGAATAATCACTCTTAAAAATCCTAATCGGTACAACATGAGAGAGTGCCTATTCGTCTAGTTGAACAATAGCATTCTTCTACCTCTTCGCATATATTGTGGGCTATCCGCCCCCACTTGGTTTGGGCTGGCCGGAGAAAAGACGTGGGATATATCATATATTGTAGCATTATTTGAATGGTGATCCATATTTTTTTTTTCAAGACAGCATAAAATTTAAACACATATTCATTTTGTTGATGCGAGAGAAATTGCTCAATAGGTTGGATGGAGAGAAAAGTCTTTCTTGGCTCATTGTGATGACTTGAACTTTGATGATGTTGTTTGGAGTTCCTGGTGATATTCTAATGTGGCTATGCAGTGGCTATGCATATGTCCATAGCAGATAAATATAAAAAAATAGAGAGATATAGACCCACCGATTTACATGATTTGTTGTGTACCTACATCCACGAGCGTTTAGAAAGAAAAAATTACTATAATATATTGTTTATAGTCTCTCATGACATCTCATATCTCATTATACATGAATAGCTAATAGTTTGCTTATTCAAAAAGTTCTACTTCAAACTCGAAGTTCCAGAAGTAGTGAAGAAGAAGAATTTTCTTTAATGTCATCTCGTACCTCTCTTTTATTTGAACTCCTTAACATGACATGAGGTAACTTGACTCTTAAAGTGTCTGACTTGACAATTTTAGCCTTTGACCCTTTCAAATACTTGCATGCCACTTTGTTTTTTCTTGTCCCCTCTTGTCCTTAATAGTGTCTTGGTGGGCTGGGCCCAATCATGGGCTATGATATTTCACCCCACACACATTCATTACATGCTGCTTACATATATAAATGACGCACGGTTCTCCGCTTCATGTAGAGCAGCAGGATGGATGGTGAAATAGGAAAATACATTATATAGTTCCGATGGAAAATAATATGTAGTACCATATGAGGTAAAGAGCTCCATGTTGTGGGTTAAGTTATCGCATTTATTGGTTTTTCTTTTGCATTTTTTGGTCAAACGAATCTGTGTCATCTTGCTCAAGGTTGATCAATCCTTAAACCGGTCCAAACTCATCTTCAGGCAAAACTTAATGCTAACTCTGGCTTGCTAACATGTCTGCCGAAGTTTTAACGGAATCTATTTCGTGGCAAATCTTGGACAGACTTGCCATGCACGAAATACTATTATAACAGTCATTATAATAGTATTATAATTAGTTTGAGGTTTTTTCTTTTTTTATGAATCATTACTCATTAGGATATTTATTTTAGATATTTTGGTGGCAATTCGCCTTTGTTTTATTTTTAAAGGTGGACTGCTCGTCATTTTTCAGCTTTTTAAGCTGCCAGCGTAGTAAAGTGATTTCTCGTTCGGGACATGGCCGAGACTGCCTGCAAAAACGATCACGTCGCACTGAATTATTAGCCCAAGTGTCGAAACAGGACAAGGCCAAGGCCAACAATTTCGGTCTTCACTGAAAAAAGCATGTTGACCACTATCTATAAGTTTCTATTTATTTATTTTTTTCCTCTCTGCAAAGTGCAAAGTGCAAAGTGCAAATAACCCACCATGACATCTTCTTTTCCAAAATTATTTTGTCCTCTTTCTTTGTGGGAAGCAGGACAACATTTCAAGCTTCAACTGTGGATTAATCACTTAAATTGCAAATTATTTAAAGGATAATGCATAAACTATTGTAATTGAAGATAATGAAATTTAAAACCAAAATTAATAATATATCCATGAAAAAAAGAGCTGCTATTTTATTGTTGTTGGTGCATATCTCTCCCACCGTATTGTGGTTCAAGAGGCCCCATTTGCCTAATTTTTACCCTGTTAATAAGGTCTTCCACCCATTGAAATTAGGAAAAAGACAGTCTAGCCTCCAACCTTCCAATCCTTATCAATCAGTAAAATGTAAATCAACCGGCCAAAGTAGAATAAATATTACATCAATATACCATTCAAATTCAAAACATTACATCCGAACCTTATTTTCTTCGTTCATCGCACTAAATTTATTATATTTTATTCGGAGCATGTTTAGCTTAAGAAAAATTATATCTTGTGATGAGTTTTATATTCGATGCTTCCGAGGTTAAAATATAATAAGTTTTTAATAGAAAGTTTATTTAAAATGTAAGGACTCACTTTATTAAAACAAAAATCACAAAAACTATCTTATTTTTTTCATTGCTTTAACATTTTAAAATAAATAGTAATTTTATATAGTATTAAAATAAAGGATTTAAGGCATGATTTATTTTTAAAAATGAGATAAGATAAGATAAAAATTAAAAAAGAATAAAATATTATTGTACAATAATTTTTTATTATATTTTATATTAAAATTAATATTGAGTTTGATAATAGTTTAAAATTTTTAATTTTGTTTTTCAAAACAAACCAAGTCTAAATGCAAACACTAATTTTATATTTTATTTAATTAAATATTTTAAGTATTAGACCTGATTATTAAAGATGGGTTTGATTCACATCTAAATAAGAGTTTTAAGATTTAAAAATAAATAATAAAATATAACTATTTCTATCAATTAAAACTTTAAAGAGAAGTGATTTTACCATCCATTAACAATTTTTTTTCCGCACGCAGGGAAAACAAGATGGTCGAATTAGATATGATTTCGCCTATTAGCGGTGTCCCACATGATTATTCTTTAAAATCTACCTCTTTTTTTCTTTTTTTTTTCCTTTTATTTTATTGTACAAAAGGCGTGATAGAATCTCGTGTGGTGTAGATGACATCCACTTGTCGAGTAATGTGGCCAGCTTACAAAAAAAATAAGAAAAACAAAAGAGTGGTGGCCCACGCAACTTGCTTTGACTGGAATAGTATCTTTGAGAATCTTTTACTTTCTTAACGTTCTTTTGATTATAATCAATGTCCTTAACTTTTTATTTGTTACTACAAACCGGAAATTATTTTTTTTATTAATATATTTGAATGTTTTTATTTTTTTTATTATTTTTAAAGAATTTTTTTAACATTTTTAATCATTAAAAAATAAAAAATTATACAATTTTACTAATATTTACTTTTTAAATAATTAAGTAAAATTAAAATTAAAATTAAATACAAAAATAATTGTAAATAAATAATAAAATAATAGTAATGCTATTATTAATAGAAATAGACAAAGTCCAGCTATACAAATAGTATATATATGATAAATACTTATATAGATTTATAATCAAAAAAAAGAAAATAATAGACACTAAATTGTATGAAGGAAACATACAAGATCATGATCTACAAGTCCTACTCATGAAAGCTAGAACTACAAATAGGGAAACGTACAAGATCATGATCTACAAATCTTTTAGTAAGTATTTGATTTGGTTTTGAAACAGATGAGATAAGTTTCATATAAATTTTTATAAAAAAAAATGAATTTCACCTTAAAAATAATTAAAAAAAACTATTAATTTTTATTTAGGTATACTTCATTTTAAAAATTAGTACGAAATTTATCGATTTAAAATTTATAAAATAATATTTAACAAGTTTGATTGGTGGGGATAAGATATAATATTTTAATTTATGTTGACTTGGTCAAAAGAGTGAAAGACACGATCATCGGAGAGAGAGAGAGGGAGAGATATTGACTACCGACTCTTTCTAGCCTTTTGCAGCTTTTTCTATAGTTTGGCTTCCAAAGAAGGGGAAAGCAGGACAACTGGACAAGAACGCTGTAGCTAGTGCCAGCCCCACTCCCGGACCCAGTTGGAATTTTGGGATAATGATTCGCATCGGACAGTAAATGCAATTTGACCAGATCTTAACCAGTCCAAGCGCAACCTAATTACTGCACTGTTGTATGGAAGTAGCTAACAACATTAATTACATAATTAAAATGCCTTAAAAACTGGCAATGAATCTTGGTAGGTGGATTTTGTGGCCTCCTAGTGAAGCAAAGCATCTTGGGTGGTACTGTTAGGCTCGTTTAAATTATCTGGTTTGGTTTTCTCAGTCACTAACTGTTTGACATAATGCGCACATGAACACGAACGTTATATAACTAATATGAGAAGGCACTGTTACTATCAAATTATCAATGGAATTTGTTATTCATTTTGTATTGTGCTCACAAGATCCGTTGAATCTGCGTGCACACAAACACAAAGTCATGCATATGATTCAAATATAATAGTGGGTCCGATATAAAAAGAGATACTCAATGATTAAAAAGAAAAAATTTCGGTTCTGAGCTTTGACCAACGACACAGAAATGACTCGCTCGTTTAATTTTGGAACTTCGGCCCGTAAGCCTCTACGCAAACTATACACTTGACGCAACCTAATGATGGCATTCTTAATGGTTTTCGGATGTAAATATTTTTCTTACAATTAAGAGATGTATAGAGATAGTATGCTAGTATGTAAGACACATATTCCTTTCTTTTCTTTTCTTTTTTTAGAAGAGACGGAGTCACGTGTTTAGCTTTAGAATGATTTCGGTTCAATTTTATTGATAAAGCATTCTCTTATGATGGAAAGAAGTCGTAATTACAAAACAAGCACCTAAACTAGCCAAAACATCAAAAATAAAACAAGACCCATAGGCCAAATAAGTTCTTAACCCAAGAGAAGACACATATTTTTCTTATATTCAGCAATTTTAGTTCAAATAAAATCCAGAATGAAGCCAAAATCCGAGATCCATAAAGTGAGCCAATAATAAGGCATATTTGAATCGAGCAATTATTGAAAATGGTAAATTCTCGTAGAAGACTAAAGAGAGTGAAGACACAACATTAAGATTCGAGAACAAGATAGAATTAGAGAGCAGTCTTACGCCGCGAAAAATGCGTGCCTTCTTTTACGGGTCATGTCCCTTCTCTTCTTTTAAGCCTCAAAGCACAATGAGAGAGAGAGAGAGAGAGAGAGAGGGACATATTCCTTCTTTGATTAACATCTTTTTATCTGTCTCTCCTTCTCTGAAGACATGCAGATAAAGTCTCGGATCATATCTCCTTTAACCCCAATATAAATTTTACAACAGGGTCCTCTCTGTCCCTACTCGCAGATTGCCATAAGAAGAACATTATCATTATCCCCCACCACATACACACAAATCGCCCGCAAACACAGAGGCATAAGCTGCTACACACAGTGATTCATACATATTTTGATCTTAGAGAGATAGAGAGAGAGAGAGAGAGAGAGAGAGAAGAGAGGATCAGGGTGTTTCTGTGTAGTGGTCTGATGGATAAAAGCTGTCAATCATCTGCAGACTCTAGCGCCACTACCACTACTGCTTCTGCTGTTACAACTACTAGCAGCAGCAATACCGCTACCAGTATTAATGCCAACAGAGACCAATACCTCAGACACCTCAACAAGCTCTCCCACAAGATCTCTAAGCCAATCATAAAAAAACCCCCTTTTGATCCCCCCAATCATACTCAAAATCTTAATCATAATCACCCACCACCGCAACCACAATCGCAACCAGCATCTCAGCCGTTGGTTCAGCAGCAGGCGCAGCAACAGCAGCAGCAACATCAGCCGCCGGTGTACAATATCAACAAGAACGACTTCCGGGACGTGGTCCAGAAGCTCACCGGCTCACCGGCCCACGAACGTTTCTTGACGCCGCCACCGATTCACCAACCCAAGCCTTCCAGCTCCCGACTCCATCGTATTCGCCCTCCACCGCTGGCACACGTTTACAATCGCCCCCCTCCCCTACTAAACAGCGCCGTCCATCCTCCACAACAAGCCACTATAAACCCTAATATTCCTATTACCGCCCCACTTTCCAACTTCGGCTCATTCGGACGGCCTATAGCGCCGTTATCGCCTTTGCCGCCGTTCCCAACCGTTCACGCGGCAGCCGAGTCGCCCGTCTCGGCCTACATGCGGTACCTCCAGAACTCAGCATCCTCCGTCGATCCGAACCTTAAACATTTCTCCGGATTCTCACCGTTAGCCCCTCTAGTCTCGCCCCGTTGGAACAATTCAACTCCGCCGCAGCCGCATCAGCATCAACATCAGCTTCCACCGCCGCAGCAGGGAATATTTCCACCGCCGACATCATCTACTACTCAGCCACAACCACAGTTCCCGATGCCGAACTCACCGCTTCCATTCGGATGTTTGAACTCACCGAGGTCACCGTACCCTTTGCTCTCTCCAGGCCTGCTATTTTCGCCTTCTTCCGGTCAATTAGGATTTCCGCAGCTCCCGCTTTCTCCCACAGTTCCGATGCACAGCCCTAGATGGAGAGCTCTCTGAGTTTCTTCTTCAGGTAATCCTTTTTCTGAAGACGATGTGGTATCAGGTTTAGTGTTTTGGTTTTTATGGCTTTGTAAATGATTGGAGGGTTAGGGTTATTCAATCACTGGTGGTTGGATTGGAAACATTATCCACCACTGGTTAATAGAGTTTCTTGTGTAAATTTCATAAGAAAGATATGTGAAAAAGGAAACCCTAGATTTGTTATTTGCTTTTTGTTGGATATTGGGGTGGGAAACTTAGAAAAAGTTATAGAATTATGGTTGAACGTTGTTCTTTTCAGTTACTTGGTTTACTTGTGAAGTCTATGCACCTCATTTTTTCCTTCTTTGCTGATTCAGTTTTACGTATGTGCAGATCATTATTTAAATATGCTGATTATCATTCCTATTATGTGGCAGTTTGGCTAACTTTTGCCACATCATTCATACATCATACTTCATATATGTATGAGATTTCTATGGTATCAAGATTTGCTTCCGGAGTTGGGTGCCAATCTAAATTTAGCTACTTTTTTCAGCTCCTTGTATTGCTATATATATGACTTTTCATGGCTGCTTGTTTTTTAACCGTGGTTGAATCCTAATAGATACAATTTGACTTTTGTTGTTTGAGGCCCCGAGGGATACACTTTTTCATCACTTAACACGCATTAGAGATTGCCCATGTTAGGTGGCTTCTTGCTCTGATATAGTGATATGATGATTTTGCCTTTTGACTTGGATGCTTACACGACTGTTGGGAAGCTATGGTTTTATATGATGGAGTTACCAACATTTTTGAAAGGTCCAGAAATCCATGACATGACTGGACTAAGGCTTAGCTTTATGAATGATAGATATAAGTTTTGTGGGTCTTCTTTCACAATAAGGCATTTACTAATGTTGATAGTTTTTATGTGTGCTGATTTATTGATTAACAGTTTCTGGGCTTGATAATCGGGTTTATTGTAACTGATGCTCAGATTTGGTTATTCTTAAAGTTGGGTGAGAACTAGACATTAAACTGACTAGCAATAATGTAACTGATTCTCAATTTTGGTCTGGCTTAGAGCTAGACATTAATCTAACCAGCAATAATGTTAGCGATTGTCTGGGAGAGAAAACATATGTTTTTTTAAAGTTCTCTGTTTCCGGCTATTTGTCATGCAAGTGTGTGTGTGGATATATACTACATTTATGGAAACTTTTAGCATACTACAAATATTCATTCATTCTAGATAGGGGTGTCAAATCGTGTCAACGGATCATATTCGTATCATATTAAGGCATATATTATATTATATGGGTCAAGCATAACTCGACCCATTAAACTTATCGTATCAAAATTTCAAATCCTAACATGACCAATTAACATAACGTGTCGTGTCGTGTCAATTCGTTTTGACCCATTAGTGAATATTAAGAAATAAGTTAATATGATACAATATAACCTGTTTCAACTTATTTATTTAGATATATTGAATTATTGAATATGCCCGAAATTAACCTGTTTAACCTAATTAAATTTAGCATAAGTTTATATAAATGTTAACTACAAGTCCAAAATTACAATCAAAATTACAATCTGAAATTACAATCGTGTTGTTTGTGTTAGGTTAATGAGTCGAGTAACATATTGCTACTCCTACGTCTAGATGAGTATATTTTTCCATCTCTGTAGGTTTAAATGCATGCTAGGTTCAATGGGATGGCACTCATTGTAGGTCTTGTGACCAATTCTCAGGTATAGTTAAGACGTGGTACAAGTAGGGGAGGAGCTCAAATTAATTGTAGTTATGTTGATGATTGTTTTGAGGGATTCAAATTTAGTTTTGAAGTTTTAGGTCCTTTTAGAATACATTTTATAATTAAGTTCAGTGGAGAGGAGCTTTAGCGAAGCCTATAGTTCTAGCGAAGCTTATTGTTTTGGGCAAGGGTTTGCTTTGGGAGAGACGCTGGGGTGTGGCGAGGGAGGGCTAAGTCAACTTGAACCTAGTTATGGAGCAAGACCTGCCATTGACTTTACCTGTGGACTGGCAGGCATTTTCTTGGTCCTGTTGAGTATCATATCTATTTAATGGAATATCATTTTTTTCTATATTTCGTTTTTCTTAAACCGATTTTCAATTAGCACCGGTCAAAGTCTACGCTGACAATATACAAGCCTGTGAAATCTCTTATGAATTTCTTAATGGATGCGTTCAAGGTTCTCTTAATATTATAATTTGCACTATATTTGTTATTCCCCACTATCTTCTTACTGTGGGGTTGTTGGGAGTCCCTAATACATTAATTTTTATTTATTTATTTAATGTTGATCCTTTACTGCAATTTTCAGCCCGGGAGGATTGATATAAAATCTTAATCTTTATAAACATGTTCATCATAGTCGATGGTCGTATTCTTCATTACCTACTGTTTTTGTGATGTGGTGTTCCACAATCTAGTACTTGTGGGAATTAACGCAATTGATGAGTCTATATATATATATATGTATATATGTTGAGCTCTTCTCTTTTGGCTTGTCCATGGTTAAATCGGGGAGCTAAAAGCAGGAATCGAAAACCATTTCTTTCGTTTTCCACCGTGAGTCCATTTGGCTGTTGAAAACGGAGGATATCCGTCAGAGCAAAAGCATAATTAGCCAAGTAAACAAGATGAGCAGCAGCGGTTCCTGTGGGTGCCGGGAATCGAAGTAGCCTGTTGGCCGGTCTTTCTTAACTTCCGGGTCAATTCATCTTTAGGATCTAACTGATATCATGATATGTAACTAATAGAAGACAGAAAAATGAAATAGGCTTTATATCAACAACAGAGAAAAATATTACAACTTCCTTTTTTCAATATATACATATATATATTATAATATCATGCTTTTAGAAAGCTTTGAGGACCAATTTTCTTTAGAAAACCTCAATTTGTATAAGATTTTGGATTAGACTTTCGATTTTCAGTGTATTTCTTTTCTTCTTTTTAAGAAATATAGGGTAGTTAGGTGGTTATTTTAATTTAGCTTCAAGATTTCTTTTATTATAATTTCTGAGAGGGGCCAATGGAGAAGGGGGGAGAGGGGGATCCGCCTGTCTTGAGGGAAACAAAATAGTTGGGTTTCCCAACCATTGCAAATCTTTGGGTAACGGCGCAAAAAAGAATGATCAACCCACGCGATCAATTCACGCCTCGATAGGTACTCAATTCCCATCCTCTAGGTCGAACAGTTGGTGGACGGGGTTTCAAACTCTTTCTAGGGAGCTTTACCTTTTAAAAGGGGTGAGACAATGTAATTCTCTCTCCCCCCCCCCCCCCCCCCCCCCCCCCCCCCCATCCAAAAGACGTTCACGAGGACCGAGTCTTGGCCAAGTGAAAGATATAGTTCTATTTTACTTATATAAATTATATGAAAATTATATAAAATATTATTAATATATAATTTTTTTAATATATTTTTATTTTAAGCTTTTAGAATTTTGACTTATTTATCATATTTTATGTGAAAATTTGAAAAAATTTATAATAATTAAATGAGAAAAGATATAATTTGTATAGCCAAACAAGGCTTTAAGTTACAAAGGTATTTCACAAAAGCAAATTTGGATGGTTTAATCTTGAATGTCTAAATTAAGTTATATTTAATGTAAATTAGATTTAATTTAATACATGAAATTATGTCAATTTAAATTTAATTTTATAAAACTTCTTTATAGTTGTAACACTTATTATCTAATAATTACAATTTGTTTTTCACGTACAATCCTATTTCAAGATGATTTTTTTTTTTTACGAACATAAGGTATTAAGTGGGCACCACAAAAGGCCTATTTCTCCAAGAGAGTGGTCCCATTAAATACGAGATGTTGAAAGAACGCTCCTTTACGAATTGCATTCAACCCAGATAACGTGACTGGTTGATTGGACAAACATAATGTGACAATGAAAAGAAATTTCAGAATGTTGTTATATTATAACGTTGACCGTCCCATCCCTTTCTAGACGCTCTATCGTACCGCAGACTGATTAGTCCACAAACAAGATGGAGAGGGAACATCGCCTGCACACCACACCCACAATACAATGGAAGAAAAGAAAACTCCCTAGCGAGCACTAGCTGACTTCTTTAGATATATTGGGCTTTCTTGCATTGATTTATGTATCCTACACAAACTTCAATCCCAATCTCAACATTTTTTGTACTCATAACCTAGAAGTCTTGCCAAGAAAGAAAACCCTAAAAGTCTAAAATGGAAGAGGTATTTGGAATCTCGTGTAGAGTGTATTTGAATAGATAACTAACAAAATGGAATAGAGAAAAAAGTGGACAATTGAATGGTGGGAACATTGAATGGATGTAGATCATATAAACGTTTAAAGGATCAAAAAGCATTTTCCATGTTTAAAAGATACCGAACAATTATGAGCTGTAGCAACTAGCAATCACTTTATATGACTATTACCGGGCTACATATGTCAATCTGTTGGAGACTAGTAGGTCCAGACACATATTCCAACTGTCCGCAATAAAAATTAAAAAAAGAAGTCATACAGCAATGCTGCAACCTCGTGTGCCCCCTTCAGAAAAAGTAATTGACCACATGTCAATGATGGTTTATGTTATGCCTCATCACACGCAGACAACTCATAATGAGTCAACAAAATTGACAAGCTTCAGCTTTCGACCATAATTTCACAAGGTTCATCGCCAACACCAACGAATATTTAATCGGATGCCAATCACAGTTCAAACAGGCTATGGTAATACTTTCGATTCAAACGCAAATCAAAGCCTACACAACGTAAACTGAACCGGTCTAAAGCCGAACTTAAGGAAAGTCAGAGTGGACTGCAGTAGTGTGAAGAAATCCATCAAAGGAAAATCGGTTACAGCATTGGTTGCGAGAGCAAAAATGAGCTCCTGCTCATGCCCTGCGAACCAATTAACTATGCTCATGGTGGGTATTCTGAAAGCATTCATCAAACATCCAACAAACGTTTCAATGCACCTTCTGATCTGATAAGAGTAGGATTCCAATCAAACTAAGGCAAGACATACCCATTTTGATGGGTCAATCAACTTCCACAAATAGAAAACAAAAAAAATAAAAATAAAATTCTGAAGCTAATGATAGAAAATATACTTTCAAAATGAAGGGACATCCAGAAACACAATAACATGATAGGACAGGCTAAAAGGACTTGGTACGCCCATCAATTTAGTAACAATAAACAAAAATGCCTAAAACTTGGTAGCAGTGAAATTAGTAACAAGCACCTTCTCACCTTCTCCAGTTAAAAGGCATAGAGGAGAAGTTGAAGTCTAACACATAGTTCACTGAGCTGCCTGCTGTTCATCATCACGCTTGGGTGCTGCTTCTTTGATCTCGTCTGCCCCATCATCCTACGTGGAATCCAGAAAGAAATCAGAATCAAAAGAAATGTAATAAATGAAACAACAGTGCAGCAGGAGAGGGGAAAACAAGGCTTAACCAAGAAGGATCTAGTACAAAACCTGCATGTCAGAGCTCCAAAGAGTGAGGTTGTCACGGAGAAGTTGCATGATCAAAGTGCTATCCTTGTATGACTCCTCACCCAGGGTATCCAACTCGGCAATTGCTTCATCAAAAGCCTGATTGGCACATTCATAGGTGACACAAATTAAAAGAACTCATATGAAACTAAAGTCGAAATCCAAATAGGGTAAAGTCAAATCAGTTATATATTTTTTTGCTTGACCCAGTTCTACTTTTAGGCCCTGAGAAGGCAGAACAGTCCAACAGATTGTGGTCAAAACAACACAACCGGAAAACCAAGAAACAATTAGGTAAATTTATTTTTCATTTCCATAAAAAATAACACTTGCTTGCTTGTGTGGCTAGAGATGATCCATCTATAAAAATAAGTGCAAGACATCTACGCAAATATATATATATATATACTTATATTAATATGAAGATAATGATGTTTAGGTTCCCCAACCTGTTTGGCAAGATTGCAAGCACGATCAGGGGAATTCAGAATCTCGTAGTGAAACACAGAGAAGTTCAGAGCAAGCCCAAGCCGGATTGGATGTGTAGGAGCCAGCTCAGAGTTGGCAATGTCCTGCAGACAGAAACCTATATTCGTTAAGTTTATAACACAGAGAAGCAGCGAATGAAACCTGAATTATGATCATAACGGAACCTATAATTAAGCATATAATCGAAGTTACAAATAAAAAAACACAAAAGAAATATATCAGCAACGTTCTCTGCACAAAATAAATAAGTAGTAGTAATTTAAAGCAGAAACTAAGTTTTGCATAAAAACTGAGATAAACAAATACATTCGCGTAATCTACGCTCCAACGGTCAGTTGCAAACGAAAAGGAAAGTTTTTTTTTTTTTTTTTAATAAAGAAAAGGAAAGATTTATCAAAACAGTAAACACCTAAAATCTAGTATTTCTTTTGCATGCATATCTAAATAGTTATTCAAAATCGAGAATTTCAAATGCAGCGTCAATGTCGATCTAATCCTGAGCATGATAACACATCCACAAAATATTATTAATATAAGCCGAAGCGCCAGCCTATACATAAATAGAAATTCTAGTTACGGTATATAGGAGCATTTAAAAAAAATTGGAAGCCTACAAGCAAAAGGCAGGATAACGATGAGGAATTAGAGTGACCTGAGCGGATTTGTAGGCCGTGAGGGTGCTCTCGGCGGCTTCCTTGCGGTCGGCTCCGGTCTTGAACTCTGCCAAGTACCTGTGGTAATCGCCTTTCATCTTCAGGTAGAAGACCTTGGAGTCACCGGAGGAGGCGGAGGGAATGAGGCGCGAGTCGAGGAGCTTGAGAATGCCGTCGCAGATGGAGGAGAGTTCCGACTCGATCTTGGATCGGTAGTCGCGGATCGTGGCCACGTGGTCCTCGTTGCCACGGCTCTCCTCCTTCTGCTCGATGGAGGAAATTATGCGCCAGGAAGCTCGACGCGCCCCGATCACGTTCTTGTAGGCCACCGAGAGAAGGTTACGCTCCTCCACGGACAGCTCTTCGTTCTCCACCGCGGCCGTGACCTTCTCCATGAACTCCACCATTTCCTCGTAGCGCTCGGCCTGCTCAGCCAGCTTCGCCATGTACACGTTCTCTTCGCGAGCTGTCGCCATTTTTTTGATTCAATAACACAGAAGAAAGAAAGAGAGGGGAATTACAAATTAGACGGTTAGATCTAGGTTGTGAAATGTTGGGGACTTTCAAAACCAAAATAGTAAACTGGGGGAAGAGGTGGCCTTTTTTTGTGCTCCTCGGAACGGTAATCGCGTTGGGAGTTTTATTTTATGAACTAAACGTGGGCCGTTTGATCTATGGCATTGGGTTAATTCCAGATCGGATTGTTCGCAATATTATAACACAAATCTTGTAGAGATTTTTTTTTTTTTTTTAATGTGAATCTTGTACAGATTTTAGAATACTGAACTTTGTATAGAAATCCACCGGTCAATTTGATGATGAGTAATTTTATAATGAGTCAACTTTATTATTATTATTTTTAAATCCTCATTTTTAACTTTATTTTCATAAATTTAATGAATTTTATTAATTTGTTTTCAGTATAATAATTAAAAACGAGATTGAAGATAATAAGAATTTTTTTAAAATAATGCTATACAAAAGCCTGTATATCCTACATAATAAAATATGTTGAATATAAAATAAAATAAGATAAAATAAAATAAAATCATATTTTATAGTAGGTGTATAGTGGGTGTGCAGAATGTGAGGCTTCTCTAAATTTTTTTAAAAAAAAATTAAAATCGACTCCTTAAAACTAAGTCTTTATAGAATTTTTTTGTTTTAATTGAAGTGATTTTGAAGTCTTACACGTCAACCATTAATTTAGTATAATTAAAACTGATGACATTCAAAAAAATTTTAAAAATACGGAAAATGTTAAAATGTATTAAGAAAATTTTATAATAATTTTAATTTTTCATAAAATTTATGAAATTTAAAATTTAAATTAAAAAAAAACTAATAAAATGAGTATATAAAATGAGTGTCGTAAATAAAAATAAAAATATACGTAATATTACTCAAAAAATATATATGATTTTTAAAACAGATAAAAGAAAGATAAAGAGAGTGGGAACAGGCAATAGTCCGAAGAGATTCAGGCCTTTAATGCCCTTCGGCCCAGCTAGCCATGGACGTCCGCCATCTTTTGCAACCAATCCTTGCCCAGTGACTGGGCTGCACTTAAAAACGTATGGTTTAGAAAAGGTCCAGCTGCTTGACAGGTATTGATGATTCTGCCACCATTTAAAAGCAAATATTGTTAAAAAAAAATTCAGCTATAGACACTGATAAATAAAATGAGGCTATTTTTGGTTACCCAATTGAGATAAAATAAAATAATATATTTATTAAAAATTAAATTATTTATTATATTTTGTATGAAAGTTTGATAAAATTAGAATGATTATATTAAATGAAATGAGATGAGATAGTTTGATTTTGTATAATCAAACTAGCGCTGAATTTATCTTGTAATATTATGAGAAATAATATTTATAATCGTAGATCGTAGAGTGTACACTCTTTTTAAAACATAAATAATATGGGATTTATATAAAAATTAATTTCTTAATAATAGACGTAACTCTTTGTCAAAAGTAATAAGCAGCGCTTGTACAACACTGAATGTATCTAAGAATACTCATATTTCTTTCGTTTTTCTCATTCGAGAGGTAAGGTATCTGATTAAAGTAGCTCATTTATAAAGTTTTGGCAAGTGTTAATAAAGTGCATTCGATATTGCTCTTATAGGCTATAGCACCTTTGTAAATGGTATCTATGAAAAAATAACTAAGATGGATTGTTTTCTGTGGTTAAGGAAAGAAACAAATTAATCCAATTTCTCATACAGTACTCCATATTATATAGCACTTCTGGTAATTGCCAATGTACCTCATGAACAACCACAAGGAATCTCACTTTTTTTATAATAAAACCACCCGCGCGTGATTGAACTCTAATAAAATAAAATAAAAATTAAAGTCGTTTTACCCGTTTCGATCGTGGTCAGCATATAGAAATATGTATATCTTACGGCGCCACAATGACGAAGCAAGCCGTAATCCAGTTTTGCTTTCGAAGCTGCGGTTGGAAAACGGCACTCTCATGACATGATTTCCACGCTCCACAGCCCGCTATAATTACTTTGAAACAAAGGGCAGATGGGGCAGATATTGTGTGTACAAATTACCGATTGATTTAATAAGGCATTAAGGCTACGGCCAGTAACTATAGCCTACAGAAATAATCATTCCAAAACAGACCAAAGAAAGCCCACTGTAAGGTGGAAGTCAATACAGCCCCAAGGTTTATAAGTTTCTCGGTCATGATCCTTTACCATTTATACAGTCATCATATATTGGAAGGGATGCAAATCTTATCACACCATTTTAATTAATTTTCCGATGCTCAAAAAGAAAGAAAAAATCATGGACAGGATGAGCAAAATACAATTGATATATGATGCCTGTAATGCTGTATTTTCTCAGAAGGAGCTTCCAAATTTCCAACAAATTCAATGGCTGAGGAATCTCCTAGGTATTGCATTTTACCCTTAATTTATCGATCATATGTTTGCATGATGATCATTGTGATAGGTTTTAGGCCATCAGCTAGATCTTCTTGATCTGTAATTTTTTCTTCTTTTGAATCGTGAACGCAGACATAACCACAGCCATAGATCTTGGAATCGATGAATTTGGCCTCTCACGTGGATCATCTCCCTCAACAAGCCCAAAAAGTGTCGAGGGATTGATTTGTGGGCAAAGCGTCCGTAACATCACTTACATTCATATTCATGAATGTGACAATTTCTCTGTAAGTAGAAAGTACATGATGTATATGTTTATTCCTAACTAGCTAGCTAGCTATCTATGTTTTCCGGTGGCCAAAGCCAATACGAGGTTTTTATAAGGTTATCGGGATTTATGAGCAGATGGGCGTGTTTTGCTTCCCAGCGGGCGGGGCGTTTCCTCTTCATGATCACCCTGGGATGACTGTCTTGTCCAAACTCCTCTATGGATCTGTTTATATCAAAGCTTACGATTGGGTGAAAGTGATGAATTCTGGCTGCCAAACGTGTAAGAAACCAATTAAGAATCATACGTTCTGCAATATTAACATTAGTACTTTTCTTTATGTTCTGTCGACATGATCTGCCTGCTGCCAAAATGTATGAGTTAATTTCATGTTTAACTTGAGTGAATTAAAGCTGGTATCTAATGAGAAACATTGACATGATCATGTTAAAATGGTGGGTGCAGTTGGATTGGCATCCAGAGCAGTAGAAGGCATTTTCAAGGCGCCATGTGAAGCTTCTGTCCTCTTTCCAAGAAGTGGTGGAAACATTCATTCATTCACAGCGCTGACTCCTTGTGCCATTTTGGATGTGTTATCTCCACCATATTCTGAAGAGCTTGGAAGGCCTTCCACTTATTTCGCAGACTTCCACATCCCATCACTGCCAGGTAATTACATAATAACCCTAATCATGATGATCGGTTGGGAAAAAAAAAACCTTGAAGCTCCAAATTTGAGAAGATCGAGTGGTAGACTCTTCATTCATACAGTTCATATTAAATTATAATTCGTTTTGTTTTCATTGTGGCACATGGTACAGGCTATGCTATGCTGGAGGAAAAGGATATGCCAGAGGATCTAGTCGTTACCGGAGCACCTTACGTTGGACCTCGAATTAATGTCACCTAAAAAGGTCCTTAATTATTGAGTTTTTATTTTTTGGTTGTCAGTTGGCAAAATGCCTAAAATGTATGTGGTGTGTATATGTGTGTACGTACGTATGTATGTAATACATGTTAGGCCGGCCAGCTTAGATAATATGCGGTCATGGCGCATGTGTAAGCAGATCGCGCCGAAGATTTGGCAACGAGCAGGATCGATGTTTGTTAACCGAACGCAGGGTAGGGACGAGGGATCTTGGAAGTAAATGCCGTTGGCATAAGGAGATTATAATATTATGACAACGACTGCGTCTGAGATTTGGAAGGACTCTAGGGGAACATGTGCATCACACATCATTAAAATATTCCACGCGTTTTGGTCCGAAATGATATCATGTGGGCTAACCCCTAATTTTAACATGAAAATAACCTATCAAAAATCTGAAGAATGAGAGAGTTATCAAAGGCCCAGTTACTGCTTTTTTTCTGTACGTGCATGATCTATATTATTATTATATATGTTTTCCAATTAGATGATCTCAGGCTCTAAGGAGGTACGTAAGCAGTTGGAGTTTGTCTAATTATTGCCCCACTTCATTCAAATAATAAAAAAAAAAGAGCTATTGCCCCCACGCTAACGACCGGATAGCCATAAAGAAATTAGAGATGTTTTATGGACAAAAAGATATTTTATGATCGTGTGGTTACATATACAGCTGCTTGTATACTTCAAATGCATATACGAGACGAAATCGTACTAAAAATTTATCTCATGATTTTGCCCGCAACAAGTTTTATAAACTCGGCTGAGTGCATGGATGGGTCAAATGTCTCCTGTACTGCTTCTTTCTTTTCGTGTAAGATTTTGCGTACGTTATTTACGGTGTGAAATGAGTTAACGACTTATCTCTTCCCTCTCCCCCCAAAAATAAATAAATAAATAAATAAGGAAAATGAGGAGTGGACGAAAGTATAAGATTATCTTCGACGTAGAATACTTCTCCTAGCTTTGCTTTCCAAAAATACAAAATAATACCCAATTAGCCTCTCCAAAATCTAAAATCTCACTTCAATAACTAAAAAACCTCAAGGCCCCCCCAAAGATCCTAAACTATGAGTTTTTTTGTTCTTTTTTTTTTTACCAAAACTTTAACTTAAGGCTTTGGATGTGTTTTTATGGCACAAAAATCTCAGTTTTCCACTCTATTTGCCTCTTTCTCATTTGTTTGTCCTCCTAGGTTGTGATCGCAACTGTCTCAACAACTTTTTTAAAGATGAATAATGAGAGGTATACATGTCATTTATTATTAATTTACCACTTTTTTTTAAAATTTTAATTTTTCACTTAATAATTAAGAAAATGAAGATTACCTTCAAGACGAATAATGACAGAAGCTACTGACCAATCCACTAATTATAGTCAACCACGTGTATTTCTCAACAACTTTTCAATAAATTTAGGTGCATGAAAAAAAAATCCTGTGACTTTTCTCCCTCGCCAGTCGAGACTCTCTCACTCCTTTCTATTGATGAATAAATTTCAAGTTATTTGTTAATAAGATTTTGAGCAGGTTTATAAAAAATAAATAATATTTTTTTGTAGAATCAATTTTATGATATAAATTAAGTTTATATATTTTTTTATAATATCATAATGAATTGGATCTATACTATTTATCTCGTGATATAGATAAAAAAAAAATATATTAAATTATATGTGATAGAGCGTATGGAAAAATAAATCTTTTTTCACCCATGGATAAAGTTTTAAATATATTTATAAGAAATAAATAATTATTTATTATAAAACTGATTTTATAATATGAATTAAGTTCATAAATTTCTTTACCATTTGCTAGAGACCAAACTACTTCAGTTTTGCTCAGTCCCTTGACTCAGAATTTCATTAAATCAAAATATTTCTCCTCTCTTAACATGAACATAGCTTTTGGAATTTAGTGCAGGGTTCTAAAACTTATTTGGTTTTTTTCCCATGAAAATTACTGCAAGATCCAATCTCTCAAACTAAGTTTATCAAAAATTTAATACCCAGCCACTCTTGGTATTTTTCCAAAGATTTTGATCCAAACCTATTGGGATTTCAAGAAGAGGGAGAAGAAAGAAAAGCAGAGAGGGAGAATCAAGGAGAAGAAAGGGAGAGGGGGGAGAGAGAGAATGAGAAAGCCTTCTGTAAAAAGAGAAGGGAAGGGATTCACTAGACCATGCCCATGAATTCTTTTCCTAAATCACATATGTGGCATGTTAATGATTAGAGTCATGTCTCCCACGCGTGCTACTTCAGTTAAATTCTAAATAAAAAAGGTTTTCTCAGAGAAAAGAAAACCTGCTACCGGATTTCATGCCATTCAAAGAACTTAAAAAGGCGGAAAAATATAGTCCATGCCATCGAAATTTGGTTTGTAGTAATCGTGTTCGGTCGTCGTTTTCATTGTCTGTGGGCCTGTGGCCAATTTCTTTAGCCTATACGCCGCACGACATTTCCCTACTACCCTTCTTCCATACTTCAACGTGTTTATTGCCAAACATTTCTCTCTAACTCTTTGTCCAAAAAAAAAAAAAAAAACTTTCTCCCTCTCCGTTTTTTCAAGAGTTCTGCCTTATATAAGACTCAAATGATGAGAACAAATGAGCTGGAGCAACACCCATACTGGGCCTAAACCTCTTCAACACAAGCATTGATTTTCCTTTTGTTTTGTTGTCCTCTGGTTTTCCTAGCCGTCAGTAAACGGGTAAGCGTGGGGAAAGATAGAGATTGCTTTGTCTAGTCTTCGTTTTTGGTGTTTTTAAAACTATGGAACGGTATGAGATTCTGAAAGAAATTGGGTCTGGGAATTTTGGGGTAGCCAAGTTGGTTAAAGATATGTGGACCGGGGAACTCTTAGCTGTTAAGTTTATTGAGAGAGGCCAGAAGGTTTGCTTCTTCTCTTCTCCTCGAACTTTTCATGTTTTTATTCGTCTATTTCTCAATTTTAATACGGGTTTTTGCTTTCTGGTTGATTGAGGGCTTTCGAAAATGTTGCAGATTGATGAACATGTGCAAAGGGAAATCATGAACCACAGATCATTGAAGCATCCAAATATTGTTAGATTCAAAGAGGTATGCGATCTATTATGCCGATACCATTCCCTCAACATAGAAATAGGGGATATTCTTTGTAGTTCTGGGCGTTGCTTTTCAAACAAAAGAACAAAACTCGGTATCTATCTGAAAAATGATACCCGTTCTTGCCCCCCCAAGACTTGTCTCGGTTAATCTTTGTTATTTAGCGGACAGATAGTCTTTACCAATTGCTCTTGGACAGGTCTCCTCAATCGATTACAAAGCCTATTGCAATTTGCTAGAAACGTGGCTTGTATGTATAAGAACAATGAAGCTAGTAATCTAGCTGACGATGAAATATAAAATAAAATGGGATGATAAATAGAGATAATAGAAGCCGCTTTTGTCTCCCTTCTCACTCGCTAACTCATTCTTCCTGGACCGAGATGTGGTAGATCTACCTCTTGAATAGTGGTGAATGATAGACCTGGAACTTAGCCAAAGTTTCATCCTCTATTTTATTTGAGTTCAATGGGAAGGTGATAAATTATTCCATATGAAACATTAATGCCTTTTTAGTAGGATATTTTTTTGATTGTTGCCAATTTCCCATGGTTAAGTTTTTAACGTTTACATATTTTATGACTGAATGTAGTATTACTCTTTCTGACTTTTTTTTTTTGTGGGGGTTGGGGGTGTTACTGTCTTTTGTATGCCCATTTCTGGATAAGGGGTTTATTTGAAGAGCTTATAGGATGATTGTTGCAGGTTGTGCTAACACCAACACATTTAGCTATAGTAATGGAGTATGCTGCTGGAGGCGAACTCTTTGGGAGGATATGCAATGCTGGTAGATTTAGTGAGGATGAGGTATTTGGTGGCAAAATATTGGTTTTTGGATGTCCCATGAGATTCTAATCATTCCATAATAAATCGTAATAGAATGTTCGAATTTCATTCCATATGTATTATTTGCTTTTTGTCCATTCGTATCAGGCAAGGTTTTTCTTTCAGCAACTGATATCAGGGGTCAGCTACTGTCATTCAATGGTAAGAACTGTGACCCTTCTTTGTGAGTGTATAAATGTGTATTCTGACTTATAATGCAAATGGTTATTTATGTAACTATGATCTATGATAGTGTGTGATGTTAAGAAATTCATGCAATGCAGCAAATCTGTCATAGAGATCTTAAACTAGAAAATACACTCTTGGATGGCAGCACAGCACCACGTGTTAAAATATGCGATTTTGGGTACTCAAAGGTAAACAGTCCAACCAAACCACATCAACCGCTGGTGTTTACTAGCCTTTGATTACTAATCAGTTTACTTCATGTTCTAGTCATCTGTCTTCCATTCACAACCAAAGTCTACCGTAGGGACGCCAGCTTATATTGCACCTGAGGTCCTGTCTAATAAAGAATATGATGGAAAGGTGATATTCAGTTCTTTATCGCCCCGCCCCAATTCACTGCATTATTATTTATTGCTTATCTTCGTGGACTATAGATTGCAGATGTTTGGTCCTGTGGTGTCACCTTATATGTGATGCTAGTTGGGGCTTATCCATTTGAAGATCTTGATGACCCAAAAAATTTCAGAAAAACAATTGTGGTAATATTTCAATCTTTTCCCCCTGCCCTTGCCATCTTTTCTAACCCCCCTCTGATAAACGTAGCACCATTATGCAGGTTTGCTTTTCAATTTTGGTGTTCTAATTTGAATGTTATGGCTTATGGCAGCGGATACTTAGTGTCCACTACTCAATTCCCGATTATGTTCGAGTTTCAATGGAGTGTAGACATCTTCTATCTAGGATATTCGTAGCTAACCCCGAAAAGGTAAAAAATGAGGTTCAATTCCATGTCGAATGTTGGTTTCTTGAATGCTACTAACTGGTTTGGCTTGTAGAATAAGGGTCTTGTAGCATTCCTCAGACCAACTATTATTGTAGAAAGTCAGGTATAATGATTTATTATACATGTTTTTAAGTTCAGGAGTTTCTTCTTTTTGGTCAGTGAACATGCTCATGTTTCAATAGCTAAGACTCCCCTTATGGTCCTTAATGAATGTTGAGGTTTTGAATATTACCATTCCAATAAATTTATGGTGCAACTGTCAGGTCGTAGCTTAACTAGTTTTTATAGTTGATATATGTTTAGTTTTCTATTCATAGCACTTTTCCTTTTGCAGAGAATAACAATCCCAGAAATTACAAACCACCCATGGTTCTTGAAGAACTTGCCTATAGAAGTGATGGAAGGTGGGAGTTGGCGGAGCAATGATGTAAATAAGCCATCACAGAGCATCGAGGAAGTATTGTCCATTATTCAAGAAGCAAGGAAACCTCTCGAGATCCCCAAGGTTGGTGCGCATATTCTTGGAGGCAGCATGGATCTCGATGACTTGGATGATGATGCAGATCTTGAAGATACTGAAATAAGTGGTGATTTCGTGTGCCCACTATGAGTGCATGTGTACAAATAAAAATATGTGTAAAGATCCCGTATAAAGAGTGCTTGTTTTAGTTGAGATATTCCACTATTCCTCGTGTAATTTGTCCTGCAGTTGGACAGGACAGAGAAAAGGCCCTGCTTGTGTCAATTGTGGATCTTACTTTTCATAGTTTTCTCATAAAAAAAATCTTTCTATTATATATGTTTTGCTACTTGGTTGCATTGGACTTTGAAAGATTTATATACAATAGTAAACGTGTCCCTTACGTATTTGACGTGTGTGCCACCTTGCGGGCGTGATTCAGACGACTCCGTAAATGGATTTCAAATCTGCTTTCATTTGTTTATCCGGTCGTACAAGATTTGCACGAACGAGATTTGCAAGAAATCTGAAATTAGGATTTTTCTACCTTATCACTGCATAAACATGTTGTAAAAGGCCTTGTGATCTTGAAAAATACATGAGTGTTTCAAAGTGTATTTTATAATTTATCAAGTAATAAAAATTCTTTGCAGTTCTATGAATGTAAGCAAATAGTCAAATTATGTAAATTTTGTATTGTGTAATTGTTAATTACTTTCTTATTATATATTAAGTACTCCTTAATAATTGATATTTTCTAATGATAGAGTTTTGTTATCAAGATGTTGAGAATGACTTCCAAATGCAAGGGACAGGCTTTTTTTTGTACTCGCTCTCTTTGTTTTGAGACGACCAGCTGAGAAGCCAGAAGGGAAATAAAACGCTTAAATATTAGGAGGAGAGGTTTGTCACAATTCATGTTGGCTTTGGCAATAGCTATGATGCTCCTGGTTGTATGTAGGAGTGTAAAAAAAAACTGAAAAATGGGTAAATCGGTCCAAACCGGATCGATTAGATTGGATTTGAACTAGTTCGGTCTGAAACCTGTTTTTAAAAACACAAAACTTGTAAGATCCGGTCCGGTTCTAGTTCTTTTCATTTTAAAATCGAACCGGACCAATCTTAATAATTATATTTTTAAATTTTTTTTAATATTATATATAATATGTTTTTACATTTTATATATTTTTTATATAATATAAAATAACATAATCTTATACAAATAATACTATAATATTTATAAAATAAAAGTTTGACTTTAAATATGAAATTAAAGCAGTTTTTTATATAATATTTTTATTTTATAACAATTTTTATATTACATATTTTTTTTATATAACAGATTTTTTTTTTGTTAGTTTAACAAATTTTTGTAATAAAAAAACAAATTTTAAAATAGTTTTCTAATTTAAAAATATAGATTTAAATTTTTAAAAAAACCTGTATTATCGATTTTGGAATATAATCAAGGTGTAATCGGTTTTACATTATGTAAAACTAGTTGTACCGATTCGGTTCTATATTTTGACAAAAGCTGGATCGAGCTGGACCAATTGACCCTTAATTGCAAGGGACTTCGAAAAAAGGGCCCCTTTAATGGGAAGATGTTCCTTTTCCATTTAATCAAACACATAAGTGAGTATACATACAAAGTCCTCACTCAAAAATTGCAAATAGAATTTTTCTTTAAGAAAGTATAATTATTCGGTGCATTGATGCATTGCATTTTATCATTTAATTACTTTTGTTATATAGTATAAATTACTACACCGGGGTAGGGTACAAAGGAGAAAAATGCGAGCAACTAGACGGGAGAAGATAAAATATAATATAAAAGAAGATGAAGTGGAAATAAAGAAAAATAAACCTTGAGGATTACATATTTACTTTTTCAACTGTTATTGAATACAACATATGCATCCATATTTATAGAGAAATTACACTAAGATAAGATAATGTAAATATCTTAACCATGATGAAATCAAATCAAAGTGATTTAATAATTATAAAAATCAAATTAAGATAATTATTGATTTGATATTATTTTCAATACTAAATTACTATTCTATTATCATATCACTGGGCCTGAGAACTCATTGTATGGACCGAGCTCACCATTGTTCAAAGTGATTTAATAATTATGAAAATCAATTTAAGATAATTATTGATCTGATTATCTTCAACACTAAACTGCTATTCTATTATCGTATCACTGGGCCTTAGAACTCGTTATATGGGCCGAGCTCACCATCGTTCTCTGATCTCTATAGTTGTGGACTACATTTGTTATTATTGGATTGCGGCTTGGCCCAACAAATAATCTAATCATTCTTAGAAATAATACAAATAAATAAAGAGTGGCTCCGAGGCCGCATGTACAAAACCCTAAAATCAGATCGAAGAAGGCAGTCTTGAGTCTTCCTCTTTCTCGCCTTCGTTTGCAGCCGCCTCTGCTGCCTCTACTCGTTCCCAGCTCAGTACTCCGGAGTTTCTCTCTTCGAAGATGAAGGTTTCCTCTCTCTCTCTCTCTCTCTCTCTCTCTCTCTCTCTCTCTCTCACACAGACACACACACACACACACACACGCACAGACGTTGCTAACGGTGGCGATGTTTATATTTTCAGTTCAACATTGCGAACCCTACTACGGGATGCCAAAAGAAACTGGAAATCGACGATGACCAGAAACTGTTAGTTCTCTCTTCCCTCTATCTAATAGACTAGATTTAACATTTTTGTTTTTTGTGTAGCATCAGTTACTGTTCCTTTAAAGTTCTCGTGCCAAACAGAATCGTTTTTCTTCCTTTATTCGAACCCTATATATCAATGGATTTTGGTCGAGCTGAATCAAACATGTTGTCTCCTTTGGGGTTTTTTTTTTTAATATATGCCAAGGCGATATGCCCGATGGATAAGTATGGCTGTCCTAGCTATTAGTTGTTTCTCTTTTTTCATATGCTTTGTCTTTGAGGGGGAAAATAGATGAAATTACATGTTTAATTAGAAAATAAATTAAATGGGATTGAAAAATGGATTTACCAGATGAACTTGATGCTTTATTCGTTGCTGCAAAGCCAAAGTTATGTTGAACAATGTGGAATCAAGACCGCTCCCTATTATCCCCATGGGACATCCTTACATCAGTATAGTCAAAAGGAATATGCAAATCTGCTTAACTTTACAGTTTCACGCCATTTCACTAACGTCCCATTTATAGAAAAGTAAAATTTGGTATCTGGAGTATACAGTTACATTTCACTGTTACTCCTTAGCTGTACAAATATTTGAAAGATGAAGATTTTAAATTATTGTGGACGAGGAGTGTTCCTTAGAGGAGCTTTTAAGGTTTTTCTTGTCAGCTTGTTATTTCTTTAGACAATGGGCCCAGTTTGCATGATTTCCTTGTATTTATTTCTTCTTCTTCATCATCTTAACTAGGTGTTTTCTTTTGCATATGTCTTGCATGCTTGGGCTTTCCCTCGATTGCTATCAATAAATTCCTTACTCATGAAAAAAATGAAAATTATTATTATTTATACATAAACAAGATTTTATTGAAGATAGTAATAGGCATAGCCCAAGGAAGACAAAATTAAACTATCAGTATGTTTTTTGTTTTATAACTATTAGTATGTATTATATTGTTCTGAAAAAAAAGGTGCTGAAAACATATAATCATGGACATTTCTTATTTACTGGCCCTTTTTGTTGTTTTATAAGTAATTATTAGTATGTATTATATTGCTCTGGAAAAAAAATGTGCTGAAAACATATAATCATGAACATTTTTCATTTACTAGCCTTTTCAGGGTTGGTATTTCTACACTTCCTGTGTGCTTCCAATTTAATAAAAGAAAAAAAATTATATATAATTTTATTAGACGAAGAGATATCTAGGCTTTGGTTGGAAGTCTCTGTTGTAATCTGCTCAACTTTTATTCACGACATATATTTGGCTTACTTACTCGTCAATGGAAAATAGAAAAATTATATTAATTATATTTTTTCCTTGGGCTAAATTCTCATGTTCTACTATTTTTCTTGACCTTGTAGGCGAGCATTTTTTGACAAGAGGATTTCACAGGAAGTCAGTGGAGATTCTCTTGGAGAGGTATGCATCCTCTATTTCACTTGCCAAAATTAGACACTGATTCCAAATCTCTGAAAGAGTTTGTGTGACAGGAATTTAAGGGCTATGTTTTCAAAATTATGGGAGGCTGTGACAAGCAAGGGTTCCCAATGAAGCAGGGAGTGTTAACTCCGGGTCGTGTTCGTCTCTTGCTTCAGAGAGGTTGGCCAAACTTTTTGTTATAACTCCGTGCTGTGATTCATCAAATACCTTAAAGATCTTGTTTCATCATGGTCTTTAATGCGTTTTGCTAGGAGATTTTTTTTTTTGATCAGTAAATAAGAATTGATTTTTAGGTTCTTTTAGAGGGAAATTTTAAGGTATAATTCCTGTAAAAAAAAAGTTTTAAGGTATAATTAGATTTGACTGGCCAGGCACTCCTTGCTTCCGTGGGTATGGTAGGCGCAATGGAGAGCGGAGAAGGAAGTCTGTGCGTGGATGCATTGTGAGCCAAGACCTTTCTGTTCTGAACTTGGTTATTGTGAAGAAGGGTGAGAATGATCTTCCTGGTCTGACTGACACTGAGAAACCGAGAATGCGAGGTCCAAAGAGGGCATCAAAGATCCGTAAACTTTTCAATCTCTCGAAGGAGGATGATGTTCGAAAGTATGTCAACACCTATCGCAGGACATTTACTACGAAAGCTGGTAAGTTTTCTAGGTTTATTATTGAATTTGTGGGGGACAGAAGAGCCTGTGAATATTTTGTTTCCTTGTAAGGCCTTTAAAAACTTATAATGGGAAGGCTCAATTTGTAATGAGGTTACTGTAAAATAGTTTGGCTCCGTGTTTTTTTTTAATTGTTAAGTTTAATGCTGCTTCTTGTGATTGGCAGGGAAGAAAGTAAGTAAAGCTCCCAAAATTCAGAGGTTGGTCACTCCATTAACTTTGCAGAGGAAGCGAGGAAGGATTGCAGAGAAGAAGAAGAGAATCGCCAAGGCCAAGTCAGAGGCTGCCGAGTACCAGAAGCTTCTTGCAACAAGATTGAAGGAGCAAAGAGAGCGTCGAAGTGAGAGCTTAGCCAAGAAAAGATCCAGGCTCTCTGCCGCATCTAAGCCATCAATTGCAGCATAGGCTCGTGTATCTCTTTGAGCGCGGGTCCATGCTTTCCAGTCTTAAATTTTGGTTAGAAGTCGAATATAAATGAAATTTCGGTTCTGTTTTTTCCATTTCTTAAGTACTTTATTATGATTGCCGTGTTTGTTGGAGTCGTTTTTGTTTCTGCTTGGCTCGGTTGGATGTTTTCATCATGTGACAAAATGGAGGTTTTCGATTGTTGCATCGTGATTTTCTTCTTTTATTTGTCTTTTTTATATGCTGGCTGATCGTAGATGCATCCTTGTTCGTTTACATTGTTTTACCGAATAATTAGGAATGCACATAATCTTGTTACTCATCCAAAAGAGTCGTGGGCCTCTTCAAAAGAGGTGCCACAAATGAAGCACTAGGCCATTGATGAGATGGTCAAATCATTTCATGGTAAAGGGAATCCTAATATTTTTTAACTGAATAATCCAAATTTGAGACCGCTAGCCTTTGCTTGGCTACTGAAGTGTCCCAAACATGATTGTGACTTGCATGCTGTTAGATAGGATTACCTCAAGGCTGTATCAGATGAATCCATCAGGCTACTACTCGTATCAGATTCATGTCCCTGAGTACTTTTTTAAAGACAGTCCTAGACTCCAGAGTATACAATTAGCTCGGGTATATTCCTAGCATTACAAATGTTTTTATTGTCTAATTTCTCGTTTTAAAATAAGTTACCAAGTAAATTAAAGAATGAGGCGAAGAGACCCATCAATCATCATACGATAAATTACAACATTGTCTGAAAAGGAACGATTATTGTGACTGAATTTTCTATTTGTATTATAGAGAGGACTGACTGACTTGACGATCATGGAATTAGATATAGATACAGAAAGCGATCAGGGAAAGCCGTTGTAAATATTTAACTCTCCCCATACTGCCAGCTCAACTTCCTCCCATGACTTAGCAGTTCTGAGCTCTTTCCACATACCAAAGATGGCTCCCAAAATATTCTCCTCATGCAAAATACAATAGCACCTATATATGCAAGGAAACATCCAAATGAATCCCACCACTATAAATATGAGGTTATTTAATTACGCAGAAAATATTTACTTACATGGCAAGGTATGATAGTCGTCCGAGTTTATCGCCACCCTCCACCGATTCATGCAGTGGCATTCTTCTGAAAGGAAGTTTGTAGCTATTCAAAAATTGCTTAAGGAGACTCTGATCACCTCTAAATATATCTAAATATATGGGGATCAAGTCCAAAATGGGATCACCTGCAAATAAATTAGAGAATCAGATTTGAGATTTAATAAACACCATCTTTTTTATTTTTATGTTTTCAATTCACAAAGGTAGACCATATTGAAGTTTCATAGCCACATGACCCTGCACGACTGTAAAGACTTCCATAATACCATCGGAGAATAATTAAGTCTAGTACATTCTTTTCCCCCCAATAATAACAGGGATCTCATGCTATCAGGACCATACGTGGCTCCATGCTAATGAAGGTAGAGAAGCCAAGACAAGTGACTAGGACTAACGAACAGCAGTAAATGATTAACTATAAATGAATAAGAGAAAGCTCTAACCTAAAGAAAGATCACTGAAATCAAGAATGTGGCTAGGACTCCATGAGTCTCCTGTGCGACCATCACCATAGCCATTCATAGAGCCATCATCCACCCTGCCAGCATCTTTGGCACTTTCACCCGAGCATAAAGGAACCGACCTCAACTCCATGTGAATATTATCATCCATAATATCCGAATGTATCCAAGAGCAAGGGTTACCAACTTTATTTACACCATTTTTGCCCTGAAGTAGAATAAAGTAAGACTTAGAAGGACTAAGTATATGTCTGTGATAACATGTCAAAGGACATTTTGATTAAAAAAAAGTCTTTTAACAATCGATTGGTGGGATGGGCAAGAGACCTCATTTATATCAAGCAACTTGGAAAAATCATCCAGGATGTATTCATCAACTTTCTCTATCAATGAGTTTGGAATTGGATCTCCCCTACAAAGGGCAACAAAATAATATCAGAGGTTTCTCAGAATCAGCTGTATAATGCCATAAGACAAAATGCATAAATGTAGCTTAATTTCCATATTGATACATAAATCCATTATCTTAAGGACACAGATTCAATAAGCAGAGATCAGTTGTAATTAAAAACTAATCCTTAAGTACAGGATAAATAGCTTGCAAATCACAGCACAATATGCATGCATTGTTACTGCAAAAACCATGCCTTAAAAAAACCAAGCGCTTGCCCAGCATATCAGCAAAAGAAAAAAAAAACATAGGTCCACCTGTACAGATCGCAGCTGATGAATTTTATTAAGACGTAAATATCTCAATATATAATTAACAGCACGAGATTATTCAGTCGACTAACCTTTCCTAGAGAATCCACTAAAAGACTTACAACCCTCAATATACAGAATAATGATCGAATCGGAAAACCCTTCTTGGTCAACTAGAGCATAACTTCTTTAAAATCATGTTTTGAAGCATGATCTCAGAGTTAGTAACACAATTAATATTGAATTTTGAACTCACAAGTATAACCAAAAGGTTTTTATTACAGCTAGAGTTGGGAGTTCAAAACATAATTTTGAACTCACAAGGTGAACCAAAACGTCTTTACTGAATAGTTCTGGAACCATAGCCTTTTTTCAAACGAACCAATTAGCCATTTTTTCACAAAAGCCCCTGGACAATGTTGAATCATTACTAAATACGGGAGTTTGAACATCTAGTAATGAGTTATGAGGGCATAGGATTGTCCAACATGACAACCTCCAAAAACCGAACACACTCTTGGTCTCAACATCCAACATAGGATCTAGGTGTCTGATACAATAGTCATTGCCTCTCAATTTTGGTACTTCTTCATTATTTGTTAATAACAGTTGTAGATATATGTTCTTCTGTGAAAACCATAGGCATACCATTTAGACAAGCGGCTTGTTACATCCTTCTTCTTCCTGATTAAAGTTCTGATAAAAATTTCCCATTCTGCTGGAGCATTTGACTTACTAGGCACAACCTCCATACAGCTGTTAGAATAGGTCAATTCCAAGTCCTTTCTGATATCAGAAAATATTAAATCATTAAAAGGTGGAAGGGGCAAGAGATGGAGGTGACGGAGCTGCTCTCCCAGAAAAGAAGCTAAGCTTAGTGTATCCTCCCATGACAATCTCTCTCTCCTGCAAAGATAACAGAATGAAATCAAGTCCAATCAGTTGGAACTATGCTGCTTTTCACACATCTTAAAATCCAAAATTTCTTTTTTTACAAAAAATTAAAAATATATTGTTCGTGGTAACTTACAATTGAGCAAAAATCTTGCCTTTGCATCGTTTTGTAATAATATATGGCCATATCTTCGTGCATCCTGCTGAACTAATTGATTCGTGAATTGAAGTTGCCGCTTTTCTATATTCAAATTGTTTCTTGCTCCATAAACCAAAAGCATATCCATCTAATTCACACTTTTCTGGAATAAGATTGCTCTGAGCAATCACATCTGGAACTCCTTTGCCATCCCAAGGAACAACTGTATAAGACCCATTTTCAAGGTAAAGAATCCCACTAGCCAGAACATCAGGAATGTGCTTCTTCAGATGGGAGTTGACTTTAATTACTAGATTGTAAAACTCAAGCTGTTAAATGCGGTAAAATCATTAGCTGCATGGAAAAAAAAAATCAACTTCAAAAGAAAATATAAGACCATACCTCGGAGCCCAAACCATACATTGAAGCTTCCAGCCCTCCTTCAACAAAAATTTTGACTACAGAGTCTCCTATGAGATAAACCTGGTGAGAAAATTCAGGACATTACCAGAGTTAGGTTGAAGTTTAAATTATAAATATCATATGCATTTGTCATTTTATTTTCCCTTATTTTTTTATTTTAGTGTTGGAGGAGACCTTTTAATAATCACCTAGTTAGAAAAAGCTAAATATAACAATTAAGAAGCTTGAAAATGCACCCAAGTAATGTCCGTCACATGCATTATTAATATTAAGAGCTAGCTCATTCTGGCTTACAGATAATAACGACCAAACTACTTGTCACTGGAGCATCAACTTTATTTGAGGTTAACATGCTATGATTTCAGAGGCTTTCTTGGTAGTAACAGGTTAGATTTTCTCAAGAAAAGTCAAGTGGGAAATGTATCTTACCATCATCCATGCAGAAATAATTTTAATTTTAAGTACCTGCTTCTCTCCCTGGAGAAGACAGGCAAATTGTAGCTTACACACCTCATGCTTTGATTATATTCTAATCAAAGACCTCCATTAACTAGCTACAGACATTTTTCTTTCCAATTATACCCTCTGAATTTCCCTCTTGCTCATGACCACTTTTCTTCTCTCCCTTCTCAACCTCTCCTCCCTACTCTCTCAACCAACCCCTACCATCTGCCACAGCCATTATTAAAAACTAAAATCAGGCCAAAACACTAGGAGTTCAGGTACAACATCCCAAGAAGATGAGATGAGTATCATTTATCTGAAATACTAAAATGGTCATAAAACCCACAAAATACCACTATATAAGAAGTCACTTGCTCGGTAGGAATTTGATGCCAAGTAAAAACTATATATTGTTAGTTTTCAAAAAAACTACATATTGTTAAATCGCTCATTGCTTTAATTATTTCAAGTACCAAATTTATCAACCATCTGAATCCCACACGTCAGAAGATATCTGATTCTCAACCTGATTCTAAACATTATGTGATTATCATGAGCCACATACTGCTCCCTCAGTCCAATTTTATATTGACGTCTATGCACAACCCAGTTGATCCAACAAACATATCACGAGATCTTCATAATTTATAAGATAAAAAATGTATACCATAAGATATGAAATACAGATAATTGAAGCAGTACAGTACTGAAAGAACACATGGATCTTTAGAGAATAATGACTAACCATGAAATTGATAACTAACTTACAGGATTGCTACCCGTGCCAACAGGAAGCCTCTCATCATCTGTGGGAGAAGGTAAATTGTGGAAGGTGCAAATTTCTGCCAGGCATTCTAACCATTTGTCTGCATTTAATGCAAGGCATGCTCCCTAAGACATTTCAGAGAGAATATTTAACAAGGGAATTGAGAAGACAAATATATCACGCACTTCACATTCAGCAACAAGGAAAGTACAGAAATATCTAGTGGACAACATTGTAGATCAAGCAGGTGGATTACAAAATGTGAAAAATGAATTGGCAAAAAACTTACCTTCCATATAAGTTCTCTCTTTCCTGGATTTCCAACCCAAAGCTTGGATAACCATTCTCTCATTTCTCGTTGTCCCATGCAATTGCCTGAGCTCCAAGGAGAATTGTAGTGGTCTCTATCTTTATCCAAAAACATGGATAAGAAATTTATATCATAGGAAAAACCTTGTTTCCACAAATAATATCTTTTAGAGGCACCATTAGTTGTTCTTTCTTTACTAGGATCGTCTCCAGGTTTCAGAACTCTGACCCTCTTTTCTTTCCTAGTCAGGTCGGAGCAACTGAAATCATCATCATTGTAGCATATGTTCTTATCTGCATCCTCAAAATTGCCTTCATCAAGAGCAAGCAATCCAGCACGGCAAACTCCTTTATGTCGATAACCAGGGGCCATATCCAAACAAGAAAATTCAAAGTTTGTGGAATTCACAAAATTCTGTGTGACAGCAATGGTAGTTTCCAGATTCAGGACACAATGCCACCATCCACTTGGAACAAAAATTGTCTCCCCCGGTAATTGGGTACACTCAAATGGCTTGTCTTCATCAGCAAGTAGTGGATAAATATCAAGCCACCACTATACAAACAAAAGAAAAGAAAAAAAGGCTATTCATTGTAAGTTATATAGATATAATAGAATATCAGAATAGTTCACAAAGTAAACCACATTCTGTTTTGAATACCTGCAGTGATGATGGAGTCTCAACATTGACATCACCATCTTCTTCATTTACGTGCACCGTTACTCCCAAGGGTACTCTTCCTGGTGGATACAATGCCCACCTATTCAACATGTAGACATATTGCTTCAAGCCGGGTATTCCAATCATAGCAAAGCAATACAAAATGTGAAAGGCATCATGCAGCAAATTGGATGAGATACACATGACCCATGGCAGAGAAATCATAAAGGTGGAACTCCAATTAAGCATTGAATGGATTAAGGAAAATACTAGATAATTTTGTTGGGTGATATTCCAGAAATTAAGCACATAAAGAATAGCAACCTCTTGCTTATGTGGTATTTTCCTTACAGCCTGATTATGACTTCGGATCCATCAACTTCCACATGGAGGAGGACATCGAGCATGAATTAAATTCAACATGCTTCTATTTTCCCCAATGTGGGATCCAGTTCTTACATTTTCCCATGAATTTCCATTTCTGTTTTACCAAAAAAGGGGAGGGGGGGGGGGGTTGTTGACAATCTATCCTACAGCTGTCTTATAGTAATTACAAACCTGAAGTGCCAAGAAAAAAAAAACAGTAAAATAGTTTCATCAAGTGAACATGCTCATCAACTACCAAGTACACATGCATAAGCTGCGACAGGTAATATTTCACTGGCAACCATGAATTAAATTGGGTACAACCACTGCACAAATACACACTGTTAACAAGCAGTTAATTGTGAGATTTACCGTTTGCGACCACACAAAAGGGTATTCCAGGCACTGGTAAGAGCTGGATCAATATGCCAAGAGGCACCAGACCTCTCTGGCCCAACAATAAGCCATCTAAATGGAGGTCGTTGATCTCTATCTAAGACATCAAAAAAGTCTTCCTGAAATAGATGTGGAACACTGTAGTCCGTCAACAAACCAGGTGCAACTTCCCCAAACTGCAAAAACAATAAAAATATTTTTAAAAATTGAAAAAAAATAGAAACATCATAATAGAGTATTGGTAATTTAGCAATTATATAGGGGCACCTTGTCATCAAAAATATATATGGGATCCTCATCGCGCTGAAGTTTCATGTATGAGACATAATCTTTAAATTTTATCGAGATTTTCTGTGAACTCTTCTGAGAAATCCTGAATGCCTTATCTCCATAGTTCAGTAAAAACTGGTCAGTTGTCCATGTACGCCTTGCAGGCCAAGAATCTGCCAGTCCAGTGAGCAAAACCTGGTAGAATTTTCAACAAAACTCCATGTGAATAAAATAAACGACACACTAGGATCACATGGAATGATTCCCAATTTGCCAACTGAAATAATACAGGAGTGTATTACAGAAAAGAAACCAACACATCTTGGTAAAGTTCTATCATTTCCTCTACTGTTTACCTAAGTTTATCATTGAAAAGAAGATGGAAGGGAAATTTGGTCCCGGAATTTAAATAAGACTAGCATAATAGGTAAGTGCAAGCAACAAATTTGTGAAGTCACAGATACTGGAATTTGTTACACATGTATTCATGGTTGTAAAACCAGTGGAATGGCAGAGGTAGGCCAGAGAGTAACGGTCATTCAATTCGCACAGGTGTTGGGAGTGATGGCCATGCTAGCAAATGTGGTTGCCTGGTGGTGATGTTGTGTGCCAAGTAAAGGTGGCACAGATGCAGTTTTGATGATTGTTGGCACAATAAATTAGTGGTAAGATGTAAATGATAATGGAGGCATTGTTAGTGACAGACATCACTTGTGCCAGCAGTGGTAGCAGTGAGGCAATGGCTCTAGCGGCAGCAACAACTATCTTGGAGGTCAGTATGGCGCTGGTGGCAAAAGTGACAGTTTATTTCAGGGAAAGTTTCACTATAGCAACATAGAAACTTATAAATAAAGCCCACAATCATAGATATACATAAAGTACGAGAAGAAACGACTACAATCAGGGTCCATATATGTGACATTGTAAAAAAAAATGGAATAAAGGAATGAAGAGCAAAATGGGCCAGAGGATGCCATGATAAATCTAAATGAGAAATGTGTGTACATAATGATTGGGAAGACAATGGTCCCAGAAAAATCTAATTAGTCAAATGTCAACCATTATCACATTACCGGTTTTTTCCCATCATACTGGTCATAAAATTCTTCTACAGAGAGATCCTTCTTTCTTTCCACAGTACCATTGTCAAAAGAAAACCCACACAATGAAGTATGGCTCCTGTATAATCTTCTGTACAAGAACAAAGAGTTGAATCCTGCAGAAAGGTATATTATGAACAATGACTTCAACACTTCAGAGACAATTAATAAAAGATACTTCAGACAATAGTCACATACTGGCTTCAGAAACATTTCCTCCATGTCAGTTTACTAATATCATTACCAAAAAATAAAAAAATGAATCTGGGAATAGTTATTGAACAATTCCCCTCCATCGCATATTGTTACTCCTCTGTACCATTTTGGGATCTCCTAAAATATCAAGTATACCCTTTTAAAAAAATAATAATGATGATGATGGATTAAATGATGTTTCTTGAACTTGAGTTTTTTTTTAAAAGATCAACACTATGAGTGGATAAAGCACTGAAAAGATACTATGATAAGGAAACAGTTACCATCAAAATGTAGTGGTTTTCTGCAAGGTTCTTCACATTCACTGGGCAGACTCTCCCTACATAGAAAAAAAATCAACAGTCATTTACAGAACATGTACTATAAACTTGGACTAGAACTTTTATAGCTCACTAAAATCACAAGAAATTAGTCAAAAGAATAAACCTAGTTTCACTTATAAAATAAATAAATAACTAAACCTAGTTTCAAATCCAAAGAAGTAACCCTAATATCAGAAACACTCAAGCAAGAATTGTGAGGCATACAAATGCAGAGCTGTTTTCTTCCATGAGCCTCTGTACTGGAGCGAGCCATTTGGTCTTTTAAGGCATAGAATCATCCATAGTGGTTCTTCATTACAAAGTATGTACATCACACTGCATATCGGAAAGGGAAAAAAAATTATACCAGGGAGAACATTAATCTGCCACCTAAACTAACTTCAACAATTTTTTTAAGCTAGCAAGTGACATACAAATAGGTGAACACAAACCAAAAAAAAATCATTGATCAAAATGAAAATTATGATGATAATGAGGTCTCCATAATTATTCTGAATTGCAGAGAGTGAAGATATTACATTTACAATACTTGCATTCCCCAGACAAAAACTTGATTCAAAAGAGCCTAGGAGTTAAATTTTCCTTGTATGTATTCAAAACATATTCAACACTTCTTTGCATATTGTATATGGACGAAGATTCCATATGCAAAGGAACTTGGTTTGCAACTGTACCTAATACATTGCATATTTTATAAACGCATGGTCATCAGTGCAGAACGTTAACCCAACAATCTCTAATGACTGTCATAAGGCTTAACTTTGGCCTTTAAATCTTGCCGATATGCCAATTCTAGTCTCATTGGATCGAATTCATCTTCCATAACCAGACGACTATATTATGGTGCAAACAAGTCATCGATACAATGTCTCACTCATTTGACATCCTCTATAAACCACCAATTCTAACATCTCCTAAATTACATGTCCTATTAATCACATTCTGAGAACTCCTGGTAACTGGCTCTCGATTAATCAAAATAGTCTAGTTCCTCGTTCTTGGCAACAAAACTCAAATTTAGGATACGGATTTAGCAATCAATATGATGTTAAGCAACAAAAGAAATGTGATGTGCAAAATCCGGAATACTTGTGAGTTGAAACAACTACGCATAATCTAACGTATAAGCCCTAGAGATATCGATTGCAGAGCAGGTTAATTGGAATTAAAAACGCAAAGAACCTGCTGACGCATGCGAGGCGAGCGATATCTCGAGGAGTAAGGTATTCCAATATAGAGCAGATGGTTTCATCAGGAAGGACCCGAAGGTTTCCGAGGGCGTCTGGTCTGCGATCTCTGGGCCCGAAAGCCTGGGCCTGAGAATTGTCCATCGGTGGCCTTTGCGAAGTGAAGAAATTGGATGCGATTTGAATTACAAGGTGGCATCTCCGGGCATTGTTCGGTCTTTTGTTTTTCAAGTTTGCTTTCTTGCTTGAAAACAACGCGGCAGCTTGGCAGTGGGAAAGCTAGCAACTTCGCACGCGTCGAACGTGTTCCTTGCGCGGTTCAACCGCGTGCCGGTGCAGCTGCATCGTGATTTCACGCCACCTCATTGGCCAGCTGGTTTTGAAGACACGGACCGGGACTGCGGTGTTTTTACGCCATATGGGCATAGATTTTTTTTTTTTTTTAACAAAAACGGCCATCATTCATTTATTAAAAAAAAAAAATTACATCCATAATCATATATATTTTAAGATGTTTTTATAATTTTATCAATATACTATTTTCTTTTGTTATTAATCTAATTTTCATTATTATTGAAATTTTTTATAAATAAACGTCTAAAAAATAACACTATTTAAATAGAAACTCACCCTCCCTCTTCGTATTAAGACAGTACTTTTTTTTTTTCTAAGCGTATTAAGACAGTACTTATAATCATAGATTGACACCAAAAAGATTTTTTATCGTTCAAATAATTTGAACTTATTTTTAATTATTTATTAATATTTAAAGAGTAAGAAAATAAAAAAATGTCTCCATCCTGGTGGAGAGCGGGGCGGCCACAAAAACAAACACTCCAAGAGGCAAGAGGACAAGGTGGTTCTCTCGCATCTCCGCATGTAATGGCCGGTTGCACCCAAAAATAGAGGGCCAAATCGCACCTAAAAGGAAGTCAGTCACTTTTATTTTCGATTTAGATTTATGTATTTATTTTTAGTGAATGCAATTAAGAGTCTTTGGTAAATTTAGGTCTCATCTGCTCTCTCCTATTTTGTTTGCTATCTAGCATCCACTCTATCCAAGGGGATGGAACGTCAGCTCCTTCCTCCATTCGTCCACCCAATCCTAATTGACTTTTTCTCTATGTATTTTTCCATTTTTTTTCTTAATTTTTTGCCCATAATGCCAACATGTTCTAATATATTGCTTGTCGAATTTCAAAGACCACCACGCACCGTACTATTGAACTCTCCAGTCGTTGATCTGTTGGAGGAAAGAAAAAAACTGCTCAAATGTGTAGTGCATGAGGCTCACGCACGGATAACAATGCATGTGTGTCTTGCGCTCTCGTACCAAGGTGAGTCCTCTACTGCCACGTGTGACACCAACAAGGATAGCAGGCTTGGATCCTTCGATCTCGACTACCTATTTTCTTTATAATATGGCGTGTATGCCTCACGCACCACTACCAATGTAGCATCTTCTAGTTGTTATTTTTCTATTTGCCTTACCAATGATCAAGATAAAGTGGATATTAGAATCTCCTTCAGTCGGACCAATTTAACAAATTGCAACATCCCTCTGTTTATTACGAATTTTAGTCGTAATTCAATAATCTATTCATCAAACTATTTTAAAACTGTTTCATGCTGCTTCTCCTTAATGGAAAAAGTATGAAAACCATACTTTTGTCTTTGAAACTTTCTGGTATTGCTTTTGTTTGTTTTGGGATGATTGTGAGGAACTTTTACCCCACTTAATCTTGTATCTTGTAACTACATAGTTTTGTTTATGAAATTATTTGCTTGCCCTTAAAAAAAAACGTAAATCTCATTTGATGATGTACTTTAGATGAAATGAGATGAGATGTTTTTATTAAAAGTTGAATATAATATTTATATAATTTCTTAATATAATTTTTATTTTTGAATTGTTTATTATATTTTATGTGAAAAATTATAATAAATATAAAAGATAGATAATTTGATTTTATATACCCAAACTAGCACTTAAATCTATTAAAAAAAGTCTTTTAGAAATGAGATTTTTCGTACTCAACCAAGCTGACCTATACTCCTTTACGGCCCACAATACGATTGGGGAGAAGCCTAATCGAATCCAAGGGCCCACAAAGGGATACCAAACTAGCCCTTAAATTCAAGAGACATGTTAGGGAGAAGCCACATCCAATAGCACTCACTCACATGAACAGTGACATGAACAGTACATATCACTGTTCATGTGAGTGAGTGCTCTTGGATGTAGCTTCTCCCCATCATTTTTATAAATTCAATGAGATTTTTTATACTCAACTAAGTTGACCTAGACTCCTTGCATTAAGGCCCACGACACGAATGGGAGAAGCCTGATCGAACCCAAGGGCCCAAAAAGGGATAAGCTAGTTGGTGGCTGCTCTAGTCACCAAGCATTAATTTGAAAGAGACAGGTTGAAATATGTCCCCTACAAGATCGGCCGCATTGAATGCCACATTGGAGGAGCCAACCCCAGGGTCGGACCTCTATTGCTGACGGGAGCGATTGCATTAAATGCAGCACAACCAGAGTACAATAACGGAAGAATCCACAAGAAATCAATTAAGGCCCATTTGAATTTTCATCTCAATTTATTTTTATTTTATTATTATATTTTTATAATTTTTTATATAAAATATAAATTTTTATATATATATTTTTAAATCTCAATATATAATTTTTAAATTTTAATACATTTTTTTTAAATTTTAAAATAATAATAATATTAAAAAATAAATTAAATTCATCTCAATTTATCTCATCTCTAAATTTAAACTAACCTAAGTTAGAGATCGATAGATGAACGAAGAATGTTATTAATTCAGTACAGATGTTATTTTTATTTTTTTAATCATTTTATATATTTTTTAAAAAATATAAAAATATATTAATACATTAATAATTAATTTTTTAATCATTAAATAAAAAATATAATAAATCACTTTTATCAATCAAATTTATAAGTCTAAATAATATTTTCTCAATTAAAAATAGAAAAGGCTGACAATTTTGGAGGTGACACAACCACCCCTGCACCCCTTTTTCCGCCCTCGGGGCCTCGCATATTCAGGTGACTCACATTGCTTGGCGGCGACAAAACCTTAGTGATAGACACGTGATTATCTTCCATTAAGATATAAAGAAGGAAAATAATACTTTATCAATCTATTTTGACACCTTAATTTAATATTTTATATATAATTTTTTTAATTAATTATTAATATATTGATAATTTTTTCTATTTTTTAAAAATATTTTTAAAAATATTTTTAAAAAATAAAAACGAAAAAATGAAAAAAAAAAAAAAAAAAAAAAACACACAAACTTTGCCTAACGGTCACCTAGCGCATACCCATCAGGCATGCTAGCAGCTCACATAAAGAAAACTCATCATTTGTATTTGTATTGTTTGATAGTCATCCAACGAACCTTTAACCCATTCCTCAGCTCGTCCAAGTGGCTAACAGCACTAGGATTGTATTCATTAAAAAAAAATTATTAAAATTTAATAAAAAATATAAATTTAATAAAAAGTTAACATCAAAATAATTTTATATTAAACTCGTCAAAATTAAAAATTTTGATAAATTACTATTTAAAAATCAAATCAAAAATATTTTTATTTTATTCTTCTCACTTTTTTTTTTTAATCAAATATGATGAAAATATTTTTTATGAGTCTAATATAAAATTATTTTAGTATTAATTTTTTATCAAATTTATACCTTTTGTTTTTATCAAATTTTGATTTTTTTTTATGAGTCAAATACTAGTAGTCTAAAAAGCAGACCCCATTATGCACAATGCTATCTTCATTAGAATAATCGCAGTCTCGCATACCGTATACAAGACACATACCAACCAAACATAACAAAATAAAGTATAAAATGCGGTCACATCTTTTGCATTTATTCCGATTCCCTTTAATAGTCTCATACCGTCGATTTCTTTCAGTATACACATACAATACACAACATAAAATAAAATAACTAAAAAGAAAAAGATTCAAAAGAGATGGTGCTAGTACAACTACTATTGACTTAGAGAACAAACATGTTGGAGAGAGCACTTAAAAGCCCCTCTAGAGCCCCAAGGAGCCAACAGATTGCTGAGATCTGATCCTCCTCTTTCTGAGGCGCTCGGCGATGATGAAAGCAAGCTCAAGAGATTGGGATGCATTGAGCCTGGGATCACAGTGGGTGTGGTAACGCGAACCTAGGTCATCGAATGTCACAGTTCGAGATCCACCAATGCACTCTGTCACGTTCTGGCCAGTCATTTCTAGATGAACTCCTCCTGGGTGGCTTCCTTCTTGCTCATGGACATCAAAGAATGCTCTCACTTCAGCCTGTTCAGACCAAATACAGGATTAATTGTATTATACTTTAATTGTGGTGTTGAACAATAAAATTTTCAGAGTTTCAGTTGTTAACAAATCGAAAAATACTATTTAGGAAGTGTTTGGATATAAGAAATATTTCATCTCATCTCATCACATCATCATAATTTTTACAAATGTTAGCCTAAAATATAATAAACAATTTAACTTTATCAAATTTCAAAACAATAATAATATTTAGAAATAATCTTCTAAAAATATTTTGTTTAACTTTCATATTTTATTTCATCCCATTTTATTTCAACTTACCATCCAAATCATTTCTAAGAACAAAAGGGTCTTAAATCATTGCAGCAGAGCCCAACTTCATTTGGGTCCAATAAGAATTGGGTGGCATACATACAACAATAGGAAGAAGGCAAATTTGAACTTGACTCGAGCAATTTTTTTTTTTTTTTACAGCAAAATTGAGGATTTTATATACGGCAAGATGTTTTTCAAGGTCCAAGACAAACTCACAGATGGGAAAATACGATCACCTACCTACCAAAAGCATTTCTTACATAACATTATATGAAAACCGACTTGACTGTTCCTCACACAAGTTGTCCCTTTCCCCACCTACCACACCTAATTTTATTGCTTCAAATAAGTCTCAAGTCAAATTATCTTTTCTTAAGTTACTGGAAGCTCGCTAAGCAGGACCGTTGACTCTTTGCCCAATGAAATGATTATCGTTTAGCTAAATCCTCTAGCTATTCAAAAGCTATCCTGCGGGACAGATCATACATTATGCTGCTACGTTAAGGGTTTTTTTATTTACTAATGAGCCGGCAACCTTATTAAGAACAAACACTGATCGGTGACAATATCTATACGCGTTAAGGAAATCCAAAATCAACTTGTGACAGAAGTGGCATGGATAACAACCATTATAGCAAATGTCAGATGCTAGAATACTGGGTTTAAAATATTGGTAACTCCATCATTATCATAAAACCATAGCCAGAAGAACGAACTGTACATTCAGTGTTGTGTAACAAACAAAAGACAGATATTTAACCATAAATTAATTTCAATTTGAAGAGCATCTAGAGTTATTAAAGTTGTTATAGCCATAGAAGAATAAATGAACGTGTTGCATTTACATTAAGGAAATTAATTTTAAATCATATCAGTTATGAGAATTATTCCTCTCTTTTTTTATTTCTCCCTTTCTTATATTGAACTTCGAGGTAAAGGATGATGCCTCTGAATATGTGCCATGGAAACAAAAATGGTTTCATTTCTATTCAACATACGAGACCACTTTGCAGCAGGCAAATAATTCCTAATAATTTTGAGCTATTTAAAAAGAAGTAAACAATGAGAAACTTACCCTGATGGAATCGAAGGGGCGAGTTTTGAGACCACAAGGAGCCTTTATTGTGTTTCCATGCATAGGATCACTAACCCATGTGACAACTTGACCTGCTCTGCGAACTGCCCTAATTAGATGGGGAAGTTTCACTCTCATGTTTTCAGCTCCCATTCTTGTGATTATTGTTATCCTCCCAGGTTTGTTCTGAGGGTTCAAAATTTCAATGAGCCTGACAAGCTCATTTGGATCCATCTTATCACTAACCTGCAGAGGCAAGTGCCATACATTGTTAGTAACCTCAGAAACTCATCCCCAAAATAATATCAGAAACTTGCACACATATGTAAAAAGTATCGAATACAAATCCTATTGAACTTAAGAGTAGGGACTGGACAATCATCCACAGGATTTCGAGTTTATTACTAGTTCAATATTGGAACAGAACTATGTGAAAAATTAAGATATGCTTGGGCCAAGATATAAATCAAGTTTGCTGGGGTGTTACATCCAACCTGAAGTTTTCAAAATACATGGACTCATTCACTTGTTCAAGTTGATGTTGTTAGCAATCCAATTATCAGTTAAATGTTTACTGCTGAAAAAGAAGAATAAAAGGCATAGTAACCTTAATGCCAAGGGGATTAGCAATCCCTCTTAGAAACTCGACATGGGCACCATCCAGCTGCCTGGTACGTTCCCCGGCCCAAAGAAAATGTGCAGAGCAGTCATAGTAAAGGCCTGAAGTTGAATCCATCCTAGTAAGCGACTGCTCATATGGCAAAAGCAAGCACTCATGGGATGTCCAAAACTCAGTTGTTGTCATAATAGGATGGTCAACAGTGAGTCCAGCTGCAGACATGAATCCAAGGGCCTCATCGACCCGATTGGCTAGTTCCCGGTACCTGCCGTGTCAAAACAATGATTATCCAATAAAGACCTAAATTTATCTGTAGTACAAGAAGGAAAACCAAGCTTGACATAATTGAGTTTTGAATCTCAGAACCCAATTCAATTGAACTCCCGACACTTCTAAGCATCTAGTTATTCATTTTTTGGAGAAACAGACCTATCTAAAAATATTTGAAAAAAAAAAACAAGGGATTTTTGAAAAGTTAACAGATTTTTAATTGCGAAACATAACTCCGAACAAATTAACTACATACAGTTACGATGGGATGGTAAATGGACTTAAATAATTTGTCCATACGCCAACCACATAAAAGGCCAAATGTTAAACAACAAGCGAAACAGTCCATTATTCTATATGAGAGATTTTTAAAATATGACCAATCATAGAATAGTAATTAATAAGGTTTTTTATAAACAGGAAAACAAACAGGTACAAAAGTGTGGCTAAACTCGAAGGATATTCTGGATAGATAACCCAAAACAACAACGAAACAACATAAGTAGTTATAAAGATGGATGTTTTTGCAGTAAGAACCAAATCATCCAATCAAAAAAAAAAAGTAGGAAACGTGATAAAAACAAGTGAATGACCAGAACCTCTCCTCTGTAAAACTATACCAACTTTTTCTGCACATGATATGTCTAAGAAAGCAATACCAAACTTCAAAATGAATCTGAGCTCTGAGATGGCACATACCTATCTCCCTGCTCGCTGTGCTCCGTGAAATCCAAGTTCCACTGGGTGACCCTTTGCATGGCAGCATAACCTCCGGTAGCGAAGGCCCTCAGAAGATTCAGAGTGGCTGCAGATTGACAGTAGGCCCTAATCAATCTCTGAGGATCCGGAATCCTCGACTTCTCGTCGAAAGCATCTCCGTTCACGTTGTCTCCTCTATAACTAGGCAACTTCACACCGTTCTTCTCCTCAAACGGGTCCGATCTCGGCTTCGCAAACTGACCCGCCATTCTCCCCACCTATACAAAAATAACCACCCCAAAAAATTCACAAATCCAATCCAATGACAACAATAATTGCAAAAATAATAAATACCCACAAATTTTAAATTAATTTACGAAGAATTTCACAAACAAAATTCGACCTTGACAACGGGCATTTGACCTCCGAACATCAAAACAGCACCCATTTGGAGGAGGATTCTGAACGTGTCACGGATGTTATTGGCATTGAATTCCTTGAAGCTCTCGGCGCAATCCCCGCCTTGAAGAAGAAAAGCGTTGCCCATGGCGGCCTCGGCAAGCCGTTCCTCAAGGCTCCTTGCCTCTCCAGCGAACACGATCGGAGGGAACGCATCGAGGGTCCGAAGCACCGAGTCGAGCTCCTGCTGATCTGGGTACTCGGGCAGCTGGAGAGCCTTCTTAGTCTTCCAGCTGTCCACGCTCCACGTCCCAGGAACCGCATTGCGGGTCGTTGTCGGGGATGGAGCTGGGGTTGGTGCTATTTGCTGCTTCGGCGGCTTATCGGAGACAATGGGGTTCTTGGCGGGTTCGGCAGCATGGACAGCAGAGATAGAAGGAAGTGATCTGGGCTTGACGGAGATGGATGGTTGGTGGGGTTTGGGAGAGGACAGAAGAGAAGATTGAGTTTGAATAAAATATTTGGTGGGAATCGCGGAGCTGCTGCTTGTGAGAGCCATTATTGTGCTTCTCTCTCAATATCTCACTGCAAAAATATGAGAGACAGAGAAGATGCAATCTGCAGAGGTACCTGAAGAGATAGAGAGATGAATGTTGGGTTTTATAAATGAAGGATTTCCCTAACGTGGGTCGAAGGAGGAGGACAAAGGGGTTGGGGTGGTTGGTGGGTAGAAAGAGGGGGGCGGGGGTAGTTGAGACGCGGGGATATTATAGTAAATTCGTTTACACGAAAGGATATTTTTTTAGGATTAATAATGCCGTTCCATCCTAATTCTCCTTCGTCCAAATAAATGTTCACTCCAAAAGACTTTACGAAAGTTGTGAGTTTTCTTAATTATTATTATTATTATTATTATCATTTTTCATGTGTATTCTGCAATAGACAGCACTCAAATCTTCTTTTTTTTTTAAATCATTTTTATTTCCTTTTTCCAAAATTTTTAAGGATAAAAATATCATAAAATTAACAATCTGGCGTTAGTGGTCACACATGAATAAAAGTAAATAATTATTATTTAGATAAGTGAACCCATTCTTTTTTATGTTCATTGTATTTTTAAATAATTATTTAAAAATAATTATTTAAAAATACATGAATAATTATTTATTCATGAATAATTATTCATGTATTTGTGGTCACACATGTATAATTATTTATTGGATGACTTTTTATCGTTGATTCATATCAACTACTTTTGAATTTAAATTAAAATGGTGTTGGGATTTAGATAAGAACTCATTTAGTAGTGTTCCTATTATTCCGAAGAGATGGATGGTAACACGTATGTGTTTTTGAAAAACGCTATTATGTCTTATGAGTTTGTTTTCTCATTTCATCGCTCATATGTTTTAATTTTTTTAATTTATTTCTTTATTTAATAATTAAAAAAGTAATTTTTTAGTGTATTAGTATATTTTTTATTTTTAAAAAATATTTAATGTCTTGTGAAAATTAGGGGTGTTCATCCGAGTTCCAGATTTGGGAATTCGAAACCCTGATTCAAAATTTTTTTAAACTTTTTAAAAAAAAAATTTTAAAATATTAATAAATATATAAAATTTTAAACCAGGCCAGGTACAACCCGACTCAAATGAACAGACCTGATGAGAATGTAGTAGATGCTAATCACCAAAGTGAGAGAGAATAAAACCAAGTGGAGAATATCAAGTATGGCATTGAGTAATATACGAAATCATGGTTAACGAGTACTCAAAAGTATGATAAGGGATTTTTTCCTTGATTTTTATAAGTGATGTTTATAATTATGAAATACGTAAATGTTATATAATTATTTTTAAAAAATGAGTAGATATGGATCTCAAATTAAAAAAGAAAAAATAAACTTTTTTTATTATAAATCCTACTTTTTTATTTTTAAAGATTTGTACGACGTTTATGCGTTCCACCATTTTATATAACGCTTTCACTTTACACTTTACACTTTCGCTTTTTAGTAGAGGCAGCAGTAGCTCTATCATTTTATTTTTTCATGACTTGGAATATTTTAGAGATATTATTTTAAAAGGGGATTTTTGGCAAGTAATTCAGGGGCTTAAAAGTTCTGAAGATACTGGAATTAGTATTGGTATGATATTGGCAGATTCAAGATTTTAATTAACTAATCTTGATAGTTGGGCAGTGCAATATACAATACTAATAAGAATAATAACAAAAATGCTCATGTTTTTGAAAAAGATATTTAAAGAGTATTTTTATTAGATTAACTAAAAATCAGATTTAATGAGAATTTGAACATTAAAATTTATTTTTAAGCCTATATTAAATTGTTTAAAAGTTAAATAATTTGATTTTGTGAACAGTAAATCCAAACTAAATATCAAATATAGCCAATCAAATATAATGATCAAGTTTTTATTTTATTTCTCTTTCTTATTTGATTGTCTCTTTCTATAGTTATTGGATAGAGAAAACTAAGTTGGTCAAAAAATATAGTTGAATGAGAAATAAGTAGAAATTTTTTTTTTTTTAAATATCATTAGTAATTTAATTTAAATATAATATGTTTACTAATTATTTTTTAAACTCATAATTTAATTAAAATATGATTATTATTTAACATATAATAGATAGAATAGTCAAATATAATAAAATTTAATACTTTAATAATTGTAAAAAATTAAAAACATTTAATTATTAATTACTCATTATTATATATTTTTATAAATAGTTAATTTAATATCGACATTTGATATGAATAGTCCAAAAAAAAATTAGTTATATTATTTTATTATTATATTTTTTAAAAAAATAATTATTTTAATATAAAAATATATGTAAATAAAATAGCTAAAAACCAAAATAAAAATTACATTAACTAAAATTATATTTTAATAATAATTAATCCAATAAGAGTGATCTAACTTTACCTAATTCTCATGTTCCTCTTCCATAGAGAGTTCAGGATTATTAAAAAAAAACTTGAAGATCACGACTTTTATCTCTTTTTGTTTTTTCTGGAAATTGACAAAAGCACCCTCCGCACGCTGGAAAATTAGGAAGGAGTCCATCTCAGTTACCCAGCCATCCCAACTCGCACACACCTACCCACTCTCATTTCATGCACAACTCTCACTCTCTCCTACCCCCGCTTGTTTATAAAGTAGGATTCAACTTATCAATTTTTACCTCACATAGCAATATATAATTTATCATTTTTATCTTTTTATTTATATATATAATAATATATAAATATGTATATTTAAATATATAAAAAAATTACTCATCTTTATACTACACACCACATATAATTTTTTAATTTTTATTAAATATACAATATATGAAGAAAGAGTAAAAGAACTCAATTAATTAAAAAAAAATAATATAAATATAGTGTGTGATTGTCCGGTTTAAATTTAAAATTGAGGTTGGAAAGTTGAATAAAATATTATTAAAATATTATATTTTAATATTATTATTTTAAAATTTGAAAAACAAATTATTTTTTATTATATTTTTATATATATTTAATAAAATACAATAATAAATCTAAATCGGACTTAACAGCTTTTCTCATCTATAAATAAATAAACAAACTCTTCCATTTTATGTACACGTGTTGTAGATTCCAGTAGCATATTCTCTCTCTCTCTTACACGATGTTACATCACTCTCTGCCAGGGTGCATGTATCATTCGACACGAGAGGTGCTGATTATTAGATGTGTCGACAACTTGAAGAGGTTTCAAATCATTTTTACCTGCTGGCTTAGCTTACTAACCTAATTCAAAAATAAAAAGGACAAAAATATTTTCCCTTTTTATTTTGTTTTTAGGTTGTTTTGGTCAAGATAGGTAGGTAGATGTTGGTTTCAATTTCTTTATAAAGCTTTGAAGAAACAAATATCTCATATATCTAACATGAGTAGTGATAGGGGTATAATTTTTTTATTATTTATTTACAATTTTTAGTATAATTACTTCTTTTTTTTCATCATTTTTTAAGATATTTTTTTTTATCATTTTTAACAATTTTTAACTTTATTAATATTCGTATTCTTAATTACTAAATAAAATTATAAATTAAAAAAATACAATAAAATATATATAAAATAATTATATATCTATCATTTCTCAACATTGTGATGACACGAAGCAATATTTTTTTCACTTCCTTTTGCCTCTTTTACCGATCGTCAGTACAAATCGAGCAAGTACTTGCCAAGGGATATTTTTATAACAGGAGTCACGGACTCATGACACATGGGCACTAAAGACACACGTGACGTGAGTATGCGATCGAGGACATAAGCAACGTTTTCAATTGGCCGAAAAATAAAACATATATAGATAAAATTATATACATCACACTAATATTTTATTTTATTCTATTATATATAAAAGTATTATTATATACAGTTATAAATTACATAAATGTCACATAACTATTTAAAAATATATATATAATTATTAAAAAAATTAATTTTATATCATGTACATCTTATATTTAATTAATTTTTTAATTATACAATTCTTATACATTTTGGTTATAAATATAATTGTTTTTATATAAAATATAACACTTATTTTTCTTAAGTAATAAAAAAGATGGTGTATAATATTATTTTATTAAAGCATTCTCATTAAATTGATTATATGTCAAATTTAATATATTTTTAACTATTAATAGCTTAAATAAGCCTACATTGAAATATCTAAATGTTAAAAATCTGGATTTATTGCTGTAGTAAAGTTTAATAAAATTTTAAATTTGGATGCTCCAAGTCAATAGCTAAACTCTTATTTTATTAATTTATCTCTCTTTTCTTTCTCATCACGTAGATTATGATTACTAATTGATTTTTTTAACTCATAATTTAATTAAAATATAATAGGTAGAATGATAAAATAAAACAAATTAATAACCACAAATAATGAATATTTTTTAATTATTAATTACTCATTATTATAAATCTTCATAAATAGATAATCTAATAAAAAAATTTGATGTGAATAGTCAAAGTCAAATTATTATTATTATATAATAAAAAAATAATTATTCTAATGTGGGAACTTATGTAAATGGAATGATCAAAAATTAAAATTTAAGTTATATTGGCTAAAACTGTCTTTTAATAATAAAAAATCTATTATAAAACTAAAAGAAAATTACTGTTGTAAAATAATTTATAAAAAAAAATATTTAGAATTTTTAATAACTGAAAGTTTCTTTTTTCTATGTATAATTTGTGCGTATATAACAGATCGATCAATACTCATATTTATATGTCTTGATTATTGTGCAAATACACAAAAATTGTTGGTAAGGGGACAATGGCATGTGGGTGCGTGAAGGAGGGGGGTTATTCATTTTTCCCCCCTCTATAATTGCAACACTCACCCTTGAATGACCACCCATAAAGAATATGCATTGTTAAACTTTGTCAAGGAAAAATTCAATGGAAAAAAAAATCAATAACGAAAGAAAAAGAGTACAGTATTCTTATGTACCACCAAGTATTTTTAAGATTACCTCATTAAAACCTTACAAAAGAAAACCTAATGGGGCAAAATTTTAAAAAGAGTATAATCAGTACAAGTTTTCAAAACATTTACTTCTCCTGAAAAGTGCATAATAATAGATTTTTAAGTTTTCGTATTTCAATATTCTGCACAATTGTCTTGAATGTCGCAGTTGGTAATGCTTTTATGAATAAATCTGTCAAATTATCATTTGATCATATCTGTTTGACATCAATTTCATTTTTCTCTTGAAGTTCGTGAGTATAAAAGAATTTAGCTGAAATATGTTTGATTATATCACTTTTAATATATCATCATCTGATTTAAGTGATATAAGCAGTATTATTTTTGTATAAAATTATTGGGCTATCATTAATCATAAAAAGACCACATTTTTTTTTAATATGTTGAATCACTGATCTCAACCAAATACACGCTCGACTTGTTTTATGAATTGCAATAATCTCTAAATGATTTTAAAATGTGGCAGATAGTGTTTGCCTAACAGATCTCCATGATGTGACAGTATCTCCATAAGTAAATACATATCCGGTTTGAGATCTACCTCTGTGTAGATCTGAAAGATAATTTGCGTCTGCGTACCCAATCAACTATGGACTTGATTCACATTGATAAAATAATCTCATATTAACTGTGCTTTGAAGGTAACGATAGACATATTTAATACCATTTCAATGCCTTCGAGTTGGCGCTAACAATATCTTGCAAGCAAATTAACTGAGAATGTAATATCAGGTCGAATGCAATTTGCAAGATACATCAAAATTCTAATTACACTGAGATATGGTACTTCAGGACCAAGAATTTATTTATCATCTTCACAATGACAAAATGGATCATTTCTCACATCAAGTGATCGAACAATCATTGGAGTACTCAGGGATGAGTTTTGTTCATATAAAAGTGCTTCAAGACTTTATATGTATACATGGACTGATGAATAAAAATTTTATTTGGCAAGTGTTCGAGTTGCAGGCCGAGACAAAGTTTTGTTTTGTCAAAATCTTTCATTTCAAATTTATTCTTTAAATATATAGTGGTTATTATGATCTCTTCGTAAATTTTCATAATATTTAAATCATTAACGTAAACCACAATAATGGTAAATTCAAATTCTGATTTCTTAATAAAAACATATGGACATATAGGATTATTCTCAAATCCTTCTTTCAATAGATATTCGCTTTGGTGATTATATCACATGCGTCCAGATTATTTTAACTCATATAAAGATCTTTGAAATTTGATAGGGTATATACTAAAATTTTGAATACCGTACCGGTGCCGATACCGGTCAAGGCACTAAAACAAAATATTTCGGTACCAATACCGTTTCGTGTACCGTTTCAGAATTGTCTATATATAAAAAAAAATTATACATATAAATATTTATAAATTATATTTCAAAAAAATAGTCAATATATGAATAGATTATATATATAAACACATATATGTAAATAATCTAATCTAAATTGAAGTAAAAAAAAAAGAGTAAGAAATGAAAAAAAAAAAATTTCGGTACGGCTGGTATTTGGGCTGATACGGTACATGCAGTGTACCTGTACCGCCCAAGTAATTGGTACGGTGTGTGCCGGCTGGTACAGTACAGTACCAAAAACATTGGTACATACTTTTATATGTACTAGGATTAGATGCTCCAGGCATTTTATATCCTTCAGTGATTTTCATCTATATGTCATGATTTAATGATCCATATAAATATGCAGTGACCACATCCATCAATCGCATATTCAATCATTTTGTAGCTACCAAACTAATTAAAAATCTGAATGTGATTGCATCCATAGCAGGAGAATATGTTTCTTCATAATTAATTTGGGGTTTCTGTAGGAAATCTTGTACAACAAGTCGTGATTTGTACCGCACAATTTTATTGTTCTCATTACGTTTTAGTACAAATACCCACTTATATCCAACAGGTCTTACATTCTCTGGTGTTTGGACAACATGTCCAAATACCTCTCGCCTTGCTAACGAGTTTAATTCAGCGTCAATAATTACTTTTCATTATGGCCAATCATTTATACGTCGACATTTTTCGACGATTTTTGGCACACGTTCTTCATTATTTCTAGTAATGTTAAGAACCATTTTATAAAAAAATATGTTGTCAATAACAATTTTATTTCTTTCCAAAATTTATCTAGTACTCATGAAATGTATTGAGATCTTATTATTTTTAGGTACTTGTTCATTTTCAGAAGAAAATATTTCATGAAGCACATTTTCAATAGGTCTCTTTTCGGAAGATTTTGGAATAGCAGATTTGATCTATTCAGGAGTATCAACTATGCTTATAACATGTATTATAGGTATGAGTTATTCGAGAACCTCAAATTCATTTTGTATCTTTTTCCTTCAGGCATCTATTACTTTTTTGACAACTTATTATTCAGATATTACAATCCTTGCTGGAGTATTAACGGCAGGAATATATCATTTTACAACATTTTTAGTGTTAGTAAATACATATAGTAATTGATTTGCAACACTTTACAAATGGATAGTCCTTTAAACTTATAGTTTACATTCATTTATAGGAGAATCAAATTGAGACAGTTTTATTATCCCAAGTAATTTTTTGTCGTGCTTCATACATTAATATTTCTTTATTTCAAAATGTGGTAAAATATTTATTATAATATATAAAAGTTTAGTATAAGTGAATCAAGTGTTTGACTGTACAACAGGTACGTGGCCAATGTTTAGTCATACCACATTTATGGCAAACATCTTCATTTTTTTATTAAGAATTATTCTGAGGGTCTTTATCCTTCTTTGAGTTAAATCACTTATGATGATACGGTGTATTTATATTATTATCATCTTTAGTATTGTCGTTTCCGGAACCAACACTTTTATAATTTTTCCTATCACGTCCACGCCATTGGTTTCTTCGAAAAAGATAATACTGTTCACTTCTGAGAATGATGTATATCCAGTACCATTCATTTCAGAAAATGATGTGAAAGCAGTAAAATGTGACCGATGATTTATTAACGACAACTCATTATTTAGTCAAACTACTAGAAGATGAGATAAAAGTTCAGAATATTTGTTGAACTTTCACTCTCGATATTGCTGCTGCAGGAACACATTCGAGATATGAAAAATAATATATGTCTTAACTTACATGTTATCATCAGTGACTTTCTCGTTACATAATTTTAGTATTGAGCTGATTTTAAAAAGTGTAGAGTTATAGTCACTGCCACTTTTAAAACCTTACAACTTCAGGTACAATAAGTCATAATGAGCTTTTGGGATGATTATATATTATTGTGCTTATATTTCTCCTTTAAATCATTTTACAAAATAAGAGAATTTTTCAACGTGAGATACATGACACGGTCCTGTAGGGACATGCGATTTTAGTTTTTGGTTATATCTCCTAAGTTTATCATATCCAAATAGATCTCATCAAGAGTTTAGGATAAATCACTTTTTTCATAAATGTCAATAGTAATAAATTTCAATTTTGTAAGATTTGACATTTTCCACATATATGAATCACGAAAATAAATATGTAGATTTAATAACTATATTCACATGATTATGAGAATAAAAACAGATTTTTTCAAATAATATTTAGTATTTCTAACTTTGTCAATATTGAATGATGTATTCATGTAATTATTAATTTGCAAGTGATTGATTGATCATGTATTTATCACTAAAATTTGTATGACTAATTAGAATATTTCACGTGTGATACTTCACTAGGTATCCACTGCAATTGGATTTATTCATGTAATTATTGGATTAAGGCGGATGCTATATTTCTATTCTAAGATTCATTCATCAAGATGAACCTTATCATCAATAATTCATAACAAGTATAAAAAAAATAAATATAAGTATGTAAACTAGGTGAATAAATATTAGCCAAAGATATAACTAAAATGTAAATTATGAAAATTTTAATTCACCACAAATAAAATTGAAATGTAAACTATGGGAATAAACGTAGAACTTATCAAGTAATAATTAACAATATAATATTTAATATTTATCTCAAACACTGTAAATAATATATTAAAAAACTTACTTGAAGTAGAAGACCATTAGTTTCAGAATTGGTAGAATTTCAGGTTGATAACGTGTTATAAAATTAAAAGAACATCACTATTACAAGAAAATTTATATAAAAAAATATTTAGAATTCTTAATAATTGATTTTATATATATAATTTATGTATACATAATAGATTGATCGATACTTATATTTATAGGCTTTGATTATTATGTAAATTTTTATGCAAATATACAAAAATTATCGATGAGAGAACAGTAACATATAGGTGCGTGAGAGTGCTCTAATAGAAATCACCCATAATTGCAACACAATCCAATGATAATTCAATAGAGTGCTCTAATAGAAATCACTCAATGAGCTAATAGACAATCAAAGGAAAATCTCGGTTAATACGCTAATAGAGATCACAGTGAAAAGAAAGGAATGCTGTTCATTTTTTTCAATGCAATAAACCATGTCAGGAAAAGGCACTCTGTCGATTGGAAAGTTTGCCATAGCGGTACGCCGGTACCCACCCCGGGGTTGGTGAAGCCGGCTGCCTTTCCCGAAAGGCCGACACATTGTTGGTCACTTCATTTACTGGGCCCTCTTGAGGCCCGAGTTATCCCAATCGGTAGCCATTCTTGGGCCCTTCTGTTCCAAACCAGCATTTAGCCACTAAGGCCTTCCATTTGCTTGATGGAAAACGATGTCTTCTTTGTAGGAAAATTATCAGTATATACTATATAGATGCGTCACTTTCATTTTATTAGAAAACGAATTAAAAATTATGATAATATTAAATTTTAAGGACATAATATAGCATAATAACATGGAATTACCGGATATTCGTATTCCCATGTGCAGCACATGGGAATGCAGGATCAGAAAAGATGGATTCGGAAGTTAAATCATGATAAAGTTGAAAAAATCCACACGTTATTCCTTTTTTTTTTTTTTTTCTTTTCTTTAGGATAATCATACGTCTCCTCATTCGCAGAAACTGAAAGCATAGTCTACAAAATTTATTCGGAAAAGATTATAAAAACAAAGTGATTTTTTATTGGTAAGACACGAGAAAGAATTCCGAAGCTGCTTGCTTCAGTCACCAGTAGGATGGTGCAAGTCATTTTCAGTTGGTAGTTGTTGACAAGAAATTTAGCAACCACGCCCATCCAAAGATGTACGAAATGGGGCCCGCGAAATTATTAAGTGAAAAGGGAAGGGTGGAGGGGTAGGCCCTTTTAGTTTTATGATTGAGGGAAGGGTGCACGAATCTCATCTTATGCCTCGTGTCACAAACCGCCTAGTTTAGTTTTCATTTCAATTGTTGTTTTGAATTTGAACCCTTACCGTCGATTTTACCCTTTTGAGAAGGTTTTTACATTTATTATTGTCACTCTTGGTTTATGGGATTTAAGGGTATAGAAATATAATCTTACGATATTTATTGAATATTTATTATAATCAGAGAAATTTAGTCGGACAATTATAAAATTTATGAGATCTATTTTATATGTCTAAGTGTGCGTATGGTTGGGTCACGCTTGTAACGTCTCAATATAGTGGCAGAACAATTAAAAATATAACAAAATATTTTTATCTTTTTTATATAAGTTTTATTGTAGTATAGAACAATTTAATATTAAATCTAAATTTAAATGATTAATTATTTTTCTTTCAATATAAAAAATTAAATTATTTGCTAAAAATTTATCTTCAATTTTGTTACGAAGTCTTGTTTTTACAATTCTCAATGTTATCATATTATTAGATTATTTTATTTTAGGTGAGTTGTATTTTATTTATTTTATTTTTAAATTAGATTAATTTTTTTAAAATTAGACTTGTAAATAACTAATTTATAAAATTAAAATAATTTTGTAGAAAAAGGGCTAAAATAAGATGATATTAATATCATCTTATTAAATCATAAAAAAATAATATATATATTTTTTTCAAAACTAATATATATATATTTTTTTCAAAACTATTATATATATATATTTTAAAACTAATATATATATATATATATATTCAAAATTATAGGGCTAGGGGGGGAGGGGCGGCATAGCCCCCCTGCCCCTATGTAGTTCTGTTAGTGTCTCAATAGAAGGTTAAATTATATAGCTTATATTTTAAAATAATTATTTAATAATATAATTAATATTTTATTACAATTTTATAAAATATAAAAATTTTTCATTCTTAAATAATGTGAGATTTTATATCTCATTTACCTTATCTTCTTATCATAAGAGATATCATGATCTATCATTCTTATGCCATATGCTTGTGAGTTTTGTGATACAATGAGAGAGAGAACAAGAAATAAATACATGGCATTACGTAGATGCGAATTCTAAAAAGAAAGATAGGATAAATTATGTTATCTGAACTCCATTAAAGAATGGTTTATTCAAGACTGGAACGGAGGGTCAATTTTGGAAATCACATTATTTGACTTGTTTGGTGTTGACGATATTAACATATCATAAAGTTTGTATCTTTTTCTTCTTAAAGGTTGTTAAAATAGCATCTTTCTTTTGTGAACGTCACTAAAGAAATTAAGATGGAGAGTATTGTTTGGTCCAAAGTGATGATAATTGTCTCAATAATTCACCGCGACCAGCGGAGTCTATCAGCATGACTTGATCCCCCCCCATATTCATTGGGTAAAGAAAATGAAAAACACTCTCCAACCTCATACCTTGCACTCTTAACTGAAGTCGAACTAATATTATTTTATTTTAATTTGATTCAGAATTAAATTACTAGAAAATTATTTACTAATTTTATCCGCTTGATATATCAGATGATGATGAAAGGATGATTGTCAAGAGAATAACAAATAACATTTTCTTTTTAAATTGATATTGTTCTTAGGAATTGAAAATGAACAAAGAAATAAAAGTCTATAGAAAGTCCATATTTTCCATATTAAAATGAATTGATCCAAAAACAGAGCATGGGTTGGACCGTTGGTATTCCTAATATAGAGACAAAAAAATGGGAAGTACCAAAAATAAAAGAGCTAGTTGTTTGATATAATATGGTAGGATAAAAACCCTAATAGCCAATAGGATTCCAATATTGGGATGAAGGGTGATATCAAAGTCTGTGCAGCACTTTAGTGTGAGGAAAAAATTGAAAAGCCCTCCAAGACAAATGCCAAACTCATTCACTTACATCTCAAATGGGGTTTTGAAGTTGTCGGGGTGCAACATCCAAAGGAAAATCACATGTAATCATGTGATCATTAAATCTTAAATCTCAATCTCATATGTTTTTATAATTTTTTTAACTCATTTCATCTTTATTATAATTTTTTAAATTTTTATATCAAATAAGATAATAATCTAATTTTTTCAAATTTTAAAATAAAAATAATATTAATAAAATATATTTTAATAAAATTTTATTTAATTTTTATTTTAATATTAAATTATCAATCCAATTCAATTCTTCCCATTTCATTTAGAAAAAAAGGAGGCGGACTATTTCGAGCTGCAATTCATCCATCTTTCGATTTTGGGGCCCTTCCAATGTCATCGATTCTATAGAATTATCAATTATTTCAGAAATTTCAATAAGTTTCCAAAAAAAAAAAAATTATAAAAAATAAGAGAGGGAGCAAAGATGGAGCACCAAAGGATGTGGCCCCGAACATTTCTCGAAAAGGTTAAGGTTTTTTTTTTTTTGATTTTTTTCATCCATTTTTTAATATTTTCAAATATATATTTGTTTTAAATTTACATTATTATTAAAAAAATATATCTTTAATCACTAATAAAAATCATAATTTTTTTTTTTAATTTCAGAAAATATATTCGGGACACTCGGATGAAAGTGTTTCACATATTTAGACTTTAGAATGACAAATCATATCCTTACAATTCTATTATTATTTATTTATTATTTATAGGATTTTATTTATTTATTATTTTTAAGTTTTTTTTTAATATCTATTAATTTTAAGAAAATAATTTTAAAATATATATAATTTTATTAATAGTTATTTGTTTAATTATTAAATAAAAAAATAAAATGAATAGTAAAAAAATTATAGAGCAGGAAGGAGCAATGTTTTAAATTTCGTACTGTTCCGGCCGATACAGAAATGGGATATGTTTTGTACCGGCCAGTATCGGATTTGAGATTTTTTTTTTCATTTTTTCTTATTTTTTTAATCTTAATTTAGACTAAATTATTTATATATATATTAATATATATAATTGATTCATATATTGACTATTATTTTAAAATATAATTTATATATATTTTTATATATATAACTTTTTTTATGTATAATTATTTTAAAATAGTATACGAAACGATATTGATATTAAAATATTTTATTCTAATGTTTTGATTGATACGTTAAACGATACAATATTTAAAACAGGAGGTTATCCTGTAATCATATTCCTTTTAGTCTAGCTTAGCTCTGTTTGCCGACTTGACGTATGAGTCAATATATGTACTAACATTTACCATTTGGAAAGAAGACCTCGCTAACAGGACAGCCATCTGTCACTAATTAAACAGAAATGTTATAGCCACAGGTCGCTCTGAATCACGTGAATTTTAAAACTGAAGAAGATAACATGTTCTGAAGGTATAGGACCCACGGTTAGATTCCCTAAATAACGTGGCAAGAGTGGATGCAACAGGTTTTTGTTTCTCTTATTTGAATTATGCGATCAGAATCGGAAGAGATTTTGTTGCCTATTGGACCATTGGTCCTACTCCTGGACTCCATTCAAAATACATGCGCCTACCCCTCTATTTCTGAATTTATTTGCACGCCACAGAATTTTTCAAAATTAATGATTATTTCAAAAACAAATGTTTTGTTTCCAACAATATTGTTCCTAATTCATAACTCCCCCAGATTTAAAAAAAAAATGTCCAGTAACATGTTCCATAATCAAGATTAGAAGATGGTGTTACGTACTATTATTTTCGTGCACTTATTACACACTCTACTTATATAATTGATTAAAATATTTATTTTTATATTAAAAAAAGTGATACAATCAATTATATTAATAGAATTTATATATATAAATAATTGCACATAAAATTTTTGTTAAAAAAACAGTAGAATCTTAGTTTATTTATTTCAAAATAATATTAATATTCAAACTATTGTCAAAGAATTTATTTATTTAATTTGTATTATATTATGTAAATGAAATCCTTTATAACTCCTCTTGAGGTACGGGGTGCGTGACAAAGAAAGAAGGAAATAAGATGCACGTAAAGTGTCTGGCACTCATGACCTGACACGACCCAATCTTCAAAATATCAAAGCGGGGCCACTTCGAGACTTATTTCATTTCAAAATACATATCGACAACTTTCGGCTACAAAGGGATGTTTTCGAGTATTAAATAACCCTTTGTGGCTAGCGTATGGTCTGGTCTCTCTCCTCTGCAAATTTTATGTTTCAGTTATTTTCTGAAGTAGATGTAGGATAATAATACTAGAAAACGTGGATTAATGTTTATAAAGATCCGTTTCTTAATCTGCAAGTTTGATTTCTGAAAAATGGATTTCTCATAGTGAAAAGGTAGATAGATACAAGTCGCATAGATTGAAGTCTCGTTTGTATTTGAAAATGAGTTCAACTCATCTCAATTCATTTTTATTTTATCATTATATTTTTATAATTTTTTATATAAAACATAAATTCCTATACACATTTTTCAAATATCAAAATAATAATAATAATATTAAAAAATAAACTATATTCATCTTAACTCATCTCATCTTCGAATCCAAACAGAATTTAAGATAAATTTATATGAATTTTAAAAATTAAATAAAATATTATTTTTTAATATTATTATTATTTTAAAAATTAAAAAAATTAAATTAAGATTTAAATTAAAAAATTGAATTATTTATTATATTTTATATAAGAATTTTAATAAATTAAATAATATATTTGATTTGATATGAGATAAAATAATAATAAATTTGATTTGATATGAGATAAAATAGGTAAGATAAATTCCGAATCCAAAATGGGCATAGACTTCACTACTAATGGAAGAACAACAAACCATGCTCTTCATTCCCATTGAAACATATACATCAATATAGGAGGACATAGAAGTTTTGAGTTCCAAACGAGAATCATAAGTTCCCAGATATTAGTAAAAAGGAAGAAGGAAAAAAAAAAACAGAGAATTCACAAGAAAGAGAACATAACTTATGGAGAAGGAGGCCAACCATAAAGCCCTGCATAATCGATTCCTTCATAAAACCTCAGCTCAAGCTCCTCCAACCTTCCCTCATCATCCCACATCCCATAGTAACTACTGTCATCATCATCTTCGTCAAAATCCCCCATGTCGCCGGCAACAAATTCCCAGGCTAAATACTCAAAAGTATCGGAGGAATCCGAGCAATCATCCCATTCGTTCCTTTCGTAACAATCGACGACTAGGGGACCCAAAACCTTCAATTTTGGCAACTTCTCCTTGAGGAACTTGTCATCAAGTTTCACATCCCAACACCCTCTCAAATCCAAAAATTCAAGCTTAGGACATCTTGATAGTATCTCAAGAACGCTTCGAGTGCCAATGAGATGGTAAGCCATCTCAAGATGCTTGAGCTTAGGCATTGTGGATGCAATGGCATATGCCTCATCATCCTGCATGGGCTTGCCTGCAGTATCTAATGGGTGCAAGTTGCGGCACAGCCCCACAAGCAATTTGCAGTTCTTTCCAATGGCCTCCAATGCTCGAGCACCGATTTTACCACAGTAGCTCACATCCAAAAATGTGATCATAGAGATCTTACCAGCAATCTTTTCCACTATCGGATCGCTCATTTCGCTTCTTGGCAGCCGCAGTGTCTGAAGGGAGCCAGCACTTGCAAAACCAAGAGATTGATACCCAGTTACATAATGTAAATTGGAAAATAGTCCCAATTTCCAAACACCATTATAATTTCAGTACTGGATTTATTTGAACAAAAGCAAAATGAAAGAGCATTAAACTGGCCAATCAAGTCTGTTCCTAATTTTACCAAGGAAGTATACCTAAAGGCATCACCATAAACTATGGATTTATACATATTTTTTTCCAGAACAAATGAATTGTAAGGAGCATTTATTGGAAATCAAAGAATGAAAACTCTGGAATTCTAATTTAAACTGTGCAATTCTGCTTACTTCTCTGCAATGAAAGTGAAAATCATATCACTGTGGAGACCAGACACACACAACTTTCGTAGCGATCCACAGCTTCTAGTGATTAGCATCTGAAGCATCGGATCAAGATGGTCCGACCGGCATCGGTTACTCCATTCCTCAATGTCTATCTCTTGCCAGCAATAAGGTCCTAACACTACTTTGCGCCATGATTTGCAAACCCTGGGAATCACCGTCAGTGTCTCCTGGAGACACAGATTGCTGAAGATTAGCCCCAGTGCATCGGGTATTAATTCGTCCCACCGTTGATGATTACTTCCCTCTTCCATCTATATTCCACCTTCAGAAAATGGAAGAGAATAAACTGGGGAAAAAGCAACAACACATTTAGTCCCTTCCGTTAAGAATGGAAACCGCAATATGAATCTGTCTTGGGGTATCTCTAATGCAAAATAGGTCCCAATCCTAACATTTGGGCAAAACACCTAACAAAGAGTATTATAGCATAAAAGTTACGAGCAGAAGTTCAAAAAAAGTTCAAATCTATAACCATTGCTGGTAATAAAACTTAAGAGTACGATACTCGGGGCTGTAAAATCCACGGAAGGAAACCCAGAGAACCAACAGGAAAGATCACCGGTAAAGCACCCAGAACCAGAAGAACAGTGCAAAGAAAAATGGGGAAAGACAAGAAACGATGCAAATTTGCAGATCCGTCAACGCTCATCTGAGTTTATCTGCCAGAAATTAATGTCATATTTGAAAATATATAACCTGAAGATATAAAAATATAACGTAATTTACAAAATCAGCACCTCTCAACAGGAAAATAGAAGAAACTAGAACTCTGCTGAGTTACAGGGGAAAAACAAAAACTTGACAGAAGAAGGGAAAATTAACTTTAATTTCCTAGATTTACCATCATTTCTGAAGGAAGGAACACAATCCCCCATCCAACTGGTACAGATAACGACTATTTCACTCAGAAGTACAGAACCTTGTTATTTTGGAAACACAGACAACATCAAGCACGCAAGTCACAGATTCAACTTCAAGTTCTTGGTTACAAAAGGAGGAAAGGGGGAAAAAAAAAACTCTTATAAAATACACATACACCCAAAAGAAAGAAGACATTCCTTAAAAAGTCCCTGCCTATGGGGATTTGGATCATGCAAAGACTCACCGGTTTGTCCGCCTGAAACGCAGGGGGGGAGGGGGGAAGGAGAGGAAAGAGGGGGAAGGGGGAGGCAAAAGGAAGAGAGAAATGAAAGCTATGGATGGTCCTATCCACCCCACCTACCCACAGCTTGAATGCAACCACCAGCACCAACAGTAGAAAGAACAAGAGTAAAAACAAAGAATACAAGCAAACGTATACGTATGCTGAGATCAAAATACCAGAAAAAAAGGCCGGAGAGAGAGAGAGAGAGGCAATAATGGTAGTGTTACTGTGACACTCAAAAGACTGTAAAACTTGATGCGTGTGATTGTGTGCGTGACGAGAGCGAGAGCGAGAGCGACACCGACACGGGTAAGTAGTTTAGAGGAATTGAATGGAGGTGGTGAAAGAGTGAAAACTCACGAGCTAAATCATAAATGCCCGTACGGGAGAGTCAGATGAGAGGTGCCGGGTTTCTCCTTTCAACAGAATTACAGACAATAGAAGTTGGAAACTTGGAACTTTGGAAGTGCAAGTTTGGGCCAATGTTTTATGAAAGAGTACTTCACTCTTACAAACGGGAATGGGATTCCCGACTGTAAGAGTAAATTTTTAATTTTTAATTTTTTTATATATAATAATTAAAAATATATATTTTTTTAATATTAAGAATTTTTTTAAATTTTTTAAAATTGTTTAACAGTGATAAAGAAAATATATAAAGAAAAAAAAAACACTTACAACTAGGTGGGATCCCAGTTAGAATATGCCGTATGTAAGAATAGAATTATTCTTTATAAACGGGTAATGATAAGCTTACAGTTTTAAATTTTAATATTATCTATTTATTATTTATATTTTATTTAATTTTTTAAAATCACTTTTAAGTATTTTTTAATATCCTTAATCATTAAAAAAAATTAAAAAATATATATATATAATCTTACTAATAGTCACTTCTTTAATTATTAAATAAAATTAAAAATTAAATACAAAATTAAATACAAAATAAGTAGTAAATGAGTAATAAATAAATTGTAACTCTATCATTTTCTTTTATAAAAAGTGATAAACACAATACTATATATAATATTTTATATAATATCTTATAAAAGTAACAGTGTTCTTATAAAGTATTTTATAAAATTAACATTATTTTATAAAAATACCATTACTTTTATAAAGTATTATGTAAAGTATAGTGTATAATATTGTGTATATATCATTTTTTATGTTTTATATATCGTATTGAGAGACGTAATGATCAAGATATTAGAATAAATTATTTTAATATTAGTATTATTTTATATATTATTTTGAAATAGTCTATACATAAATAAATGATATATAAATACATATATAAATTATATTTCAAAATAATAGTCAATATATGAATATTATATATATATATATAAATATATATGTATATAATTAGTCTAGCTTGAATTGAGATAAAAAAAAAAACAAAAAATGAAAAAAAAAAGTGAAAGACCGAAATCCAGTACGGTCGAAACACAAGCCGGTATTTCTGTCGGTACAACTGAAATATTGGCCAGTACGTAACAATTCATTTTTTGTACCGGACAATCAGTTAGTACGGCATATTCTGACCGTATCAACCAGTACAATACAAGATTTAAAACACTGGTTGGGGCTCTTGACCACCATTGATCCATTACAAGAAAACTTTTTTTTTTTTCTAAACATATATTAGATAAAGTCACAATTTATAAGATACAAGTTTAAATTAGATAGATATCTCTATAATTTTTCTAAAGAGTTATAACTTTTCTAAATAATTAACACATAATGCGACATAAAAATAAAGGAAGTCAAATAAATGGCTTTATAAAAAAGAGGGAGATCAGAGCCAAATAAATGGCTCCTGCCTAATTTCCAATAAAGAGAGGAACCGCTTGATAATAGTTTTAAGCTGTAGTTGAAAGCCGCAAAGGTAAAGTGTGTGATACACTGTGTTAGTCTAGGCTGACTATGAGGAACTTCTACATTCACTTTTACTTGATCCTCGATTATGAAAATCAGGAAGATAGAAGAGTAGCAGCTAGAGTCGAGTTGTTGACGGTGGTCCCTCGAAGGCCCGTGTGGCGGTGCGTGGCGCCGCCTGATATAATTAAAAATAGTCCATTCTGAAATAGCAAAGGCCTCTGAAGCCATCGAAATTGCACATGACTCCTAAAACACCCACGTTTTGTGGCTACGTGTGACCAACGTGCACGACTTGAGTCGCGTATGCGCTAAACAAAATCACAGTCTCTCTTTGCAAATTTGTAGATCGGTGATTGTAGAGGTTGTTGGAGCCAAGCGTGGTGGTTTGAGGTTGTCAATTTTCAGTAAATTGGTTGTTGATGCTATTGGACGAAAAAAAAAAAGAACGAAAACATACCAAAATACAAATGAAAATAAATAGAAAGCGATCGAAAATTGAGGGGAGGGGATGGTCGGAGCTTTGACCCACCTTTGCCCATGGGAGAGGAAACAATCGGAGAGGGAGTCGAGTATCGGCCTGGATTGAAAGAAATGATACAGAAGAGAGATAAGGCTTCTGATGATTTGGATTCTTTTTGTAATAAAAGTTTCTTTTGTTTATCTTACATTTTATTTTTGAAAAATGATATTTGTAGGAAATTTTGTGCAAGAATTATTATAGAACAAAAGAAAGTTTTGTATAGAACATTTCAACCTTCTTAATTTTTAGTCCTATTTATATTGGGAAAATGGTTATTTTTATTTTTATTTTTTCTTAATTTCTTTAATTTTAGTTTATGCGAAATTTCAAACTTGTTCATGCGTAATTCTTAAACGAAATTTCTTTTAGGTAGCAAAATCCTATAATCAAACATGTTAAGATTGGCATAACTATTTTTATGACATAAGCGAGAAATATAACTTGAAAGATCCGATCTATACGTATAAATCAAATTATGTGACGTTAATAGCATACCGTTTAGATATATTAGAATAATATTTATTAGGAGGGAGGGGGAATAGTCGATCTTTCTAGCGGGTCAAGGTTTAAGTATCTCCAAAATAGTATTTCCAAAGTTCAAGATTAAGGTTGTGGTTGACGATCAAGAATATTTTAAATATTTTAAGAATATTTTACAATTATTTATTATTTTATTATTATTTGTATTTATTTGTATTACTATTTTTTTTTATTACTATTTAATATTCTATTATTATTTTTTCATTAATTTTTTATTATTATTTACAACTATTTTTAACACTTCTTAACATCCAAACCTATCATAGATGCCACCACCATCAGATGAATTGAATTTGATTGATTTAAAAGCTTCTTTTTCCTCAAATGGTAATTCATAAGAATTGATAGGGCTATAATCATTGGGACGGTGCTACAGCCGCCGATGTATAGCACCGTCCTATTGCATCGTTAGTACAAAGAGTAAGTGATACATTTATCATTAGTTTACTATTTGTTTATTATTATTAGTGCATTCATTTTTTTTTTTATTTTTAATTTTTTTTAACATCCTTAATTATTAAGAAAAAATTTAAAAATATTATAATTTCACTAATAATCATTTTCTTAACTATTAAGTAAAAATAAAATTTAAAAAAAAATAAAAGAATAAAAAAGTAGTAGATAAGTGATAGATAAGTAGTTAAGTGTATCATTATTTTAGTACAAATAGTTTTCTTTTATTTTTTCATTTTTTCATGTCATTTTTCAAATATTCTTAAACATTTAAAAAAATCAAAATATTATTAAATAATATTTACTTAACCATTAAATTTCAAAAAAAGTGGAACGATGCACCAACGATGCATTTAGAATTTTGCTAATCATCAGTCTGGCTAGAGTACTAACAATAGTTTTGCTAATTTCTTTTTAAAAAAAATACAACTTTACACACTTTTTTAAAAAAATTAGTCATATTTGATTAATAGTAGAGAAAAAAAAAATTAGAGAGAAAGAAATAAATGTACTTTTTTTTACTTATAAATAGTAATTCCCTAAAATTCTCTAAATTTACAAAATTATACTTTTTAAAAAGAAAATTTTAATAAAATTATTATTAGGGCTCTTAAGAGTTTTTGATTATCGGACCCAAAATTTCGGTCCATTATTTTCCAGATTGAGACTGAACCGATTACTCTTACCGTACCGAACCGTTAGCTATCCATATAATCGGTCCATTCGGTACGTGCCAGTATAAAATGGATCAAACATGTATAAAAAGTCTAAAATCACTTCCAATGTATATTTTCATCCAATCAATACAAAAAGACCACAATATTGATATTTTGAATATCAACCATTTGTCTTTATTTGCACATATCGTACTTGAAAATAGCTTTATAAAGTGTTGAAATAATTATCGAGATTAATTTCCATCAGCGAGAATTAGCAAAAAATAATAAAATAAAAAGAAGAAATTAAAAAAATGCAATATCATGTTAGATGAAAATTATACAGTTCTTTATATAACTACAATCTAAAATAATATATATATAATATTTTAATATATTATATATATATACTGCGATCGTTTGATTAAATAAAAAATACATTCCAGAATCAAATTGAAGATCGAAATTGTAAGACCATATGGACTAGACGAGAATGAATCGATATACTTATCGGTCTGATCCGATCCGATATATTTATTGGTTCAATCCCATGTGATATACTTACAGGTCTGATCTAGTCCAATATACTTACTGGTCCCATCAGTTCGGATTTTTGGGTCCAAACCAGTATACTGTAAACTCACTCCCCTAGGAATTGAACCCCGAGGTTGCTTTCTTAATATGGCTTTGTCTTTTTTTTCGAAAAGAAAACCTCAAAAATTCATTAAACTAAATCAAAGAGTTGATACAAGGTGGAAATGATTATAAGCGAATACATTCATCATCAAGATTTAACGCAGTTTTGGCCAAAACATGGGCCGCCGTGTTTGCCAATATCGGAGTGTGGACAATAGAGTATGTTCCAAATCTCCTAGCTAGGTGTCTAGCATCTCGGATAATAAGACTAGCTGTGCTCCAGCTGTCATCTGTGCTCTTTAAACCATCAACGACAAGTTGGGAATCTCCTTCCAAAATCACCTCTGATCTCAGGCCTATATCCAAACAAATGTGATAGCTCGCGTTACCGCTACAGCTTCCCTTATAAGGGGATCAGGATAAAGGGGCCAGGAGACTTGGAGGGTGCCTAGTACCATTCCATCGGAATCTTGAACTATCACGCCTATACCAATCTTGCAGTTTGTTTTGTCTATCGCTGCATCCCAATTAGTCTTGACATGGTCCGGTGGGGGTTTTGTCCATAGTGGATGCGTCTTTGCCTGCTGTCTCTTGGCCTTGAAGGTGTTGGTGCCTACCAAGTAGATTTCCAAGTCTGCTAAGCTTGCTTACACTTGTTGAACCAGCTACTTTGGGGAGAGGAAGAGAGACTCAAAGACTGACTTGTTCCTCCTTTGCCAAAGATGTTTGAAGACGTACACCGCTTCCGCCATAATGGATTCATTACCTGTGGAAAGAAAGAAAGAAATTAAGTCAGTAAATGCTCCTTCTTGTATGGAGAGTTTTTGGAGTTTTCTGGAATAGATACTCCACACATCTTGGGCCGCTGGGCAGGACCAAAAGATGTGAAGAGGAGTTTCATCCTGTTGGTAGCAAATTGGACACTCAGGTGACTTAATAATTTTTCTTTTGACCAAATTGACTTTGGTGGGTAATAAATCTTTCACCGCACGCCATAGGAAGGTGTGGGTTTCGTGGGGTAATTTTAACTTCCAGATATTTGCCCAGATTCCAAGGTCCTTTGGAGGCTCGGATGATTGGCCTGTTTGGTTGCTGTTGATGTCACCCTGAAGGTGGTATGCCAATTTTACTGAGAATTTGCCGTTTGATGTGCATCTCCAAGCAAGCTGATCAGCACTGTCATATGGGCTAATTGCGCACTGTAGGATTATAACTGATTCCTCCGTGCTAAAAAATTCTTGGACAAGCTTAATATTCCACGATTTGGAGTCTAGGTCGATGAGGGAAGCCACTTTGGCTTCCAGAGGTAGGATTGAAGAGGGGGATTGAATCTTGTAAGTGGAATGGACTGGAACCCATTTGTCCTGCCATATACCAACTGATTTCCCATTCTCTATTTTCCATAGACGCTTTTCACGGAGTAGAGGTTTTGCCGCTATGATGCTCTGCCAAACATAAGAGTCCCATTTTTTTTTATTTGCACCCATAAAGTCTTTTCCTTTGTAGGACTTTGCTTGTAACACTCGGGCTGCGAGGGAAGATGGTCTAGATTGTTTAGCTAATAGGGCTAGATTGAAAGTCTTAAGATCTCTGAACCCCAACCCTCCATATTGTTTTGCTACCCCCATACATTTCCTGCTAAGCCAGTGTATTTTGGATTTGTTATCCTTCTACCTCCTCCAGAAATCTTGCATTAGTTTGTTGATACTCCTAAGGATGCCTTTTGGAATTTTGAAAATTTCCATACTGTTTGTGGAAATAGCTTGAATGACGACTTTGAGGAGAATCTCTTTCCCGGCATGGGGCAAGAAGTTGGTTTTCCAGTTACTTATCTAGGCTTTGATCCTAGCCAAGATGGGGTTGAAAGCCCTTGCTCGATGACGACCAATAAAGGGGGGCGAGACCCAGATATTTTTCAAAGGGGTCGATGGCTCTAATCCCTGCTATGGCCAAAATGGTTTGTTGTCTTTCCACTTTTGTATTTTTGCTGAACATGATGGATGTTTTTTCCATGTTGAGTCGTTGCCCAAATGCCTGTTCATACTCGCTCAATATACCATGAAGCCTGTTCCGTTCAACTGGGTGTGCCTTGCAAAAGACCAAACTATCATCAGCAAAAAATAAATGATTAATAGATAAAGAATTTTTTGAAACAGGAAAACCAGAAATCAATCCTTCATCCTCTGCTTTGCGTAGAGTTTGACTGAGGAATTTAGAACAATAAAGAGATAAGGGGAGAACGAATCTCCCTGTCTGATGCCTCTGGATGGTTGAAAGGGAGCTTGGGGTTTCCCGTTGATAAGGATGGAATATGGGACAGTCTCCACGCAATTCATGATAAGTTGGACCACTCTTGTATCAAAACCCAATTTTGTCATTGCTGCTCTAAGGAAGCTCCATTCTACTCTATCATAGACCTTGCTCATATCCAGCTTCAAAGCCATGTAACCTTCCTTTTTACTTTTGAGTTTGTTTTGCATTAAGTGGAGGAGTTCGTATACCACCAAAATATTGTCTGATATGAGTTTGCCTAGTACAAAAGCGTTTTGTGTGGGGGCTGTTAATTGGGGAAGGATTTTTTTGAGCCTGTTGGAGATCACTTTGGCTACAATCTTGTATAACACATTGCAAAGACTAATGGGTCTATAGTCTGACACCAAGAGAGAGGCGTTCTTCTTTGGGATCAAGGAGATGAAGGTTTGGTTGATACCTTTGAACTCTGATTTAGCACTAAGGACCTCTAAGACCGTTGCAGAAACCTGTTTGCCTACGGTGTCCCAGTGGTCTTGGTAGAATATGGCGGGCAACTCGTCAGGACCCAGGGAGCCAAGTGGATTTATGCTATTGATTGCGACTTCTACTTCCTCTCTGGAATACTCCTTGGTTAGATCTCTATTTATCTCTGAGGTAACAATAGGGGATATACCTGCCAGGTAGTGGTCAATACTCGTGGAGTGGGTGGTCCTGAACAACTGGTTGTAGAAATTTTGGAATATATGACCGATGTCTTTAGGTGAAATGCAGACGTGTCCCCTTTCATCACTGATTTTACTGATAGTATTCCGTTGCTTTCATTGTGTGGCACATTTACGAAAATAGGTGGTGTTCTGGTCTCCATCCTGTAACCATCTCTGATTTGCTCTTTGTTTCCACACTGTTTCTTCTTCCTCCAGAATTGCATCTAGTTCCCTCTGTAATGAATGTATAGTTCTCGAGTTTTGATATGATTCACCAGCTTGGAGGATCCATAACTCTTCCATTTTTGCTTGAAGGCGGTGTTTTTTGGCTTTCCTTTCCTGTTGATACCACTCTTTTAATTGATACCCGCATCTCTCAATGCCTCTCTTGGTAATCTCAGTATGTGGTCCAGTTTGATGTGTCCCGTTCTAGGCTTTCTTGATCATTTCGATGCACTTAGGATACTTGGAATAGGCAGCCTCAAATATGAAGATATTCCTCAAATACTGGGGTCTCGGCTGAGAAGGATTGTTGCCAGTAAAGAGAGGGCAGTGATCCGATCGCTGTACTGGCAACACATGAACCAGGTTCATCGGGAAGAGATTATTCCAGGCATTGTTTAACAAAACTCTGTCCAGTCTTTCTTTTATAAATTCTGAACCGGACCTGTTGTTGCACCATGTGAACTTACTTCCCTCAAATCCAAGGTCTCCGAGGTCGCAGTCCACCAGGGTATCTTGGAAATCTTTCATATGTCTCGGGGGCCTGGGACAAACGCTAGTAGTTTCGTCTTGCGTGATAATCTCATTGAAATCGCCCATACATAGCCAGGGGGTGTTGGAGTCAGGCTTGATCATTCTGAGTAAACTCCAGCCTTCCTTTCTTTTAGTAGTCACCGCATGACCATAGAAACTAGTTACTTGACCATGATCGTTAGCAACACCAATGTGAAATTTAATTGAAATATGTCTAAGAGAGAACGATAATAACTCAAAATTAGAACTAATGGATGAGAGGGCTGCAAGCCCACCACTCTTGCCGATACAATCAACTATAAAACTACAATTAAAACCAAGTTTATTCCAAATAACTTCCATTTTTTCTCTTTTACATTTTGTTTCTATTAGAAAAACAAGGTCTGGAGATTTTTCTCTCACCAAAAAGTGGAGTTCACGAACTGTCTTAGGATTCCCCAATCCTCGACAGTTCCAGCTAAGGGTTTTCATAGGGTATGGCAGGACTGTGACACAGCCTCTGCCAGATCATTTTGCTTGAATTTTTTGGAGTTTTTGATAGTATTTTCATTTGGACTATTAGGACGTTTCTTGTTGGGTTTTTTAAGACCCAATTTTGAAGGGGATTGCATAAGGGGTTTGGGAAAACCTGTGACTTTTCCCCTGGCCCTGCACTTCCATGAGGCAGCAATAGGTTTATTATTAGCAATGGAAATATTTTTAGCAGATGGCTGGGGACTTACCTGGAGGAGAGCGTCGGCATAAAGCATCTCCTGATCATGATGATCCCCTTCCACCTTCTCAGGGGATGACCCAAAAACCAGGGGACGTGCAGCATGTTCTGTTTCCTCCAAGGAGTGTTCTGAGCCTTTCCCCGACAACTGTGTACTTTTATTAGAAAATAGGGTTCTTTTGCTATTCGGGTTAGAGGAGATGTGAGTGATGGGCGATGCGATGTAGTCTGCGCCAGCGTGTCTCCAACGGCCCTATCAGAAAGGTCCCTTCCAGCCTCTGTTTCGGACCGGGTAGAGGGATGGTCCATCGGTTCTTGGTCTCCTGTTGGTCCCGAGTGGGATCCTTCCCCTTCGGCTGAGTGTTTTTCGGTGGAAGCTTGTTTTCCGGTGGGGGGATCTGGTGCTGTGCTACGGCTACTCGACGGAACCTGCGTTGTTGCTGCTTTGCTTGGTACTGAGGATTTTTGCATTGAGGTAACTACCCCATGCTCTGTCGTTTGAGTCCACATCCATAAATACGGCTTCACCAATTGAATCCCCAAGCTTTTTTCTTATTTTCTTATTTAAACCTGCGAATGGGATGTCATGGAATTGTATCCAGAATGGTTCAAGGGCAAAGCGTAGTTCCTTAGGCGCCACATGATCTTCACAGTCTTGAATGCACACTAGGTGCTTGTCAAAAGACCAAGGTCGGCCTTGTTTCACCCGGTTCTTCACTTTGGTTGTCTGAAATTCCACTAGGAATTTGTTTTTGCCGATATCCTTAATAGTGACCCTGTTATCGAGCTTCCAGGCTTTTGCCATTGTGTTTTTGAAAGCCCATTTGTTTACCTCTTTCTCGGCTATCACCATTGCCGCTAGACAAAGTCTGTTGGCTGTCGAGTAATGCTGTGTTTCTTCTTCAGACAGAGATATTTCATCTCTTTCGGACTCGATAAGTTTTAAGCCTTCACAAAGATTGATCAGATCTTCCTCCATTTTGTGGTTTCGATGGGAGCTGGTTAGGAACTAGGTACAAAGGGTGTGGGGAGGAGGGTTCTCTTAGAAGGTAAGAGGAGGTTATAAGCATTCCAAGGGAAGTTTAGGGGAAGCTCTCACGTAGAGAGACAATAGCGCATCACTCATCTCTTGTATATCGTAATTTTTGCTGTTGCTAATTAAATTTGGTGTCGTTGCATGGTATTATAGACTACATTAGGATATAGCAAATCAGCAGACAGCAACGAGTACCTCTAGTACTCCGGTAACACCCACCATCCTTTTTGTCTTTTATATATGTATGTGTGTGTGTGTGTGTATATATATATATATATATATTTATATATATATAGTTAGACAAAGCCAAGTGAAGAAGAAAAATATAATAATTTTAATTATCTCCGTTAAATCAAAAAACTATTTTGATTTTTGATTTTTGATTTTTGATTTTTTTAAAAATATATGAAATACATATAATGAATAAAGAACTTAATTAATTTAGTAAGAATAAAAATAAAAGAATAAAAATAGATGTAATGTGTGGCGTAAGCAATAGCATAGCATTTCTATAAAAAAAATGCTAGTTAGTTTCTCATATTTACTGCTCAAAATTATTGTTATTGTAATGCTCTAACCACAAAGTGATTATTAAAAATAAATTTATAAATTGATGTGACTTGATATAGATTAATTATAAAATTATTTTTATTATAAAATAGATGTGATGGATGACATGAAATAACATCAACTTATGAGATTATTTTTGTGTAATTTTGTTTTTATAGCAGTAGCACTCTTATTTTTTAAATGGTTAAAAATATTATCACTATGCATTTGTATATTTTTTAGATATTTAAAAAATAAAAAATACAAAAAATAAATTTGAACAGGTGGTAACTTCGAAAGTGCGAGGCTGAGTAGCAGCACCTGAAGAATAAAAATAATTTGGTCTTTGTTATGAATTATTGGGGGCGGTCCCCGCCCCCCTTAATTATTTTTGTGAATGACCCCACCACCATTATTTTAAGTCTTGTACAATAACTTGCATAGTAATTTTAATGCCTATAAATATGAGTTTCATTCGTTCTGAAATTCATAAAAAAATTTAGAAAAAGAAGAAAGTTTCAGTTTTTAAGAATTTTTTTTATATTTCTCTTGTAATAATAGTAGTTTTTTTTTTTTTTTAGTTTTATAACACATTATCAGCACGATGTTCTACTGATACTGAAACTAGTGGTCTTCTACTTTAAGTAATTTTTTCAATATATTATTTGCAGTCATCGAGATAAATATTAAATGTAATATTGCTGAATATTACTTGATAAAATTATACTTTTATTTTCATGATTATGTGAATATATTTTTTAAATCCACATTTTTATTTTTGTGATTTTTATATATATATATAATATCAAATATTGAGATTTATTACTATTGACATTTTTGAAAAAGATTATTTATCCAGGATCCTTGATGAGATCTATTTGGATATGGTGAAATTGAGAGATACAATCAAAAAAGAAAATCACGTGTCCCTATAGGACCGTGCTGTGCATCTCATGGTGAAAAATCCTCTTACTGTGTGAAATGATTTAAGAGAGAGATATGAGTACCAGAAAATGTAATCCTCCCAAAAGTTTATTATGACTTATTGCATCTGAAATTGCAAGATTTTAAGAGTGGTATTGAATATTCTGCATTCTTTAAAATCAACTCAATATTAAAATTATGCAGTGAGAATATCACTGATGATGATATGTTAAAGAAAATATATACTATTTTTTATACCTCGAATATACTCATGCAGTAACAATATCGAGAGTGAAAGTTCAATAAATATTCTGAACTTTTATTTTGTCTTCCAGTGATTGAGCTAAATAATGAGTTTTTATTAATAAATCACTAGTTATATCCTATTAATGATATTGAATATACACTATTCTCAGAAGTGAACGGTGCATCATTTCAAAAGAACCAAGGGCGTACACGTGGTAGAAAAAACTATAGAAGTGTTGGTCCCAAAAGTGATAACACTAAAGATGATAAAAATATATCGTATCACTAGAAGTGATCCAACTCAGAGAAGGGTAAAATCTCTCAGAATAATTCTTTATAGAAAGATGAAGATTTGTTATAGATGTGGTACGACTAAACAGTGGTCACGTACCTGTTGTATGGCTAAACACTTGATTTACTTATACTAAACTTTTATACATTATAGTAAAGTTTTATCATGTTTTGAAATAACAAAAAATGGGTACCTGAAGCACGACAAGAAATTACTTGGGATGATAAAACCCCATCTAAATTTGATCCTCTTACAAATGAATGTGAACCAGAAGTTCAGAGGATTATCTATTTGCAAAGTGTTGCAAATCAATTACTGGATGTATTTATTGACACTAAAGGTGTTGTAAAATCATATATTACTGCCGTTAATGCTTAAGAAAAAATTGAAGTCCCTGAATGACAAGTTGTTAAAACAGCAAAAAATGAGTTTAAGATATGCCTGAAGCGTTGAAGACCTATTGGTGCAAAAGAGAAAAGAAATCGATGCTCCTAAAAAGACCGTACTTTCTGTATAAAATATAATCATCCTGAATATGAAACCTCTTGAAGAGGTAACTCCTGAAGAGCACAAACCTCTAGAAGAGGTAACTCCTGAAGAGAAAACTCCTGAAGAGGTGTTTTATGAAATGTTTTCCCCTGGAGAGGAACAATGAGATCTCAATACATTTCATAAATACTGAAAAAATTATGGATAGAAATGAAACTGTTGTCGATAACTTCTTTTCATATATGATGGCCCTTGACATTACCAGAAGTAATGAAAAAAGTGAGTCAAGGATCGTCGAAGAATGACGACGTAGAAATGATTGGCCAAAATGAAAAGTAGTTATTAAAACTGAATTAAAATCGCTAGCAAAACAAGAGGTATTTGGATCTGTTATCCAAATAGTAAAGGGTGTAATGCCTATGAGATATAAGTAAGTATTTATACGAAAGCGTAATGAGAAATGAAATTGTGTAATACAACTTGTCGCACAATATTTATTGCAGAAACCCTAGAGTAGTTATGAGAAAACATATTTCCTTGTTATGAATGCAATCACATTCATATTTTTAATCGGTTTGGTTATTACAAAAGGATTAGATATGCAGTTGATAAATGTAGTCACTGCATATTTATAAAGATCATTAGATCATGACATACAATACTTGAAGCATCTAATTTAAGTACATTTAGGAGTATGTATTTTATGAAGTTTCAAAGATCTTTATATGGATTAAAGTAATCCGGACGCATGTGGTATAATTGAATTAGCGAGTATCTATTGAAAGAAATATTTGAGAATAATCTTATATGCCCATGTGTTTTATCAGAACCTGGATTTGCCATTATTGCAGTTTACGTTGATGATTTACCTTATTAGAACTCTTGAAGAGATCACAAGAGCTGCTATAAATTCAAATAATGCATTTGAAAATGAAAGATCTTATTATTCAAATGCTAGATGAATTACAAAAAATTGAGACTTTTAACCTCATCTCTCAAATGCATTTGCTCTTCATAAATCAACATGTCATCCTTATCTAAATGATTAGGCAGTCGAAATGAAGTGGCAAGCAATGATTTTAAATCTTTATTCTCTAACTTTAAGTTTACAATTTTTCTGTCAGACTTTTGAACGAGTCGTTGAAGTACGGAAACTTTCTCGTTAAGCTCCTTAATCTCACGATTTTTGGATTGTAACCGGTTAGAAAATCCAACAATATAGGAGGAGTATCAAGTGCCGAGAATCACCATCTCATAAACGGCTTCACGATCTGACCTATTAACCAGATCATTCGCTTGCTGCAACATGGCACCTGCGGAAGATGCAGAAACAACTTGTAACTGAGGTGAAAGATACCTCATATGTTGATCATGAGAAATATTGAAAGGAAATTGATGAGCCAATGAAAACTTGTAAAATAAGAATGTAAATACAGATGAATTATAGATATGAGAAGAAGATTTGATGCGTACTAAATGAAGTTAAAGATAATTCTTATAGAAATAGAAATAAGAACAAGACAAACTATTATCTTTTCAAATCTCACTTAGTTAAGATTACAAAATATGTTGGATGTATAATTTCAAAAGCCAACGAGATTAATTGCAGCTATCTCGATTTTCTTGAAAACGCTGAACCTCTGCCGTTAGCTGCTATTGTTGACTTTGTATTTGAGCTCTCTCTCGTTCTAACTATTCTATTCGTGTTTTCAGGTCACGAGAATACCAATCTACAAATTTCTTCAGCTCCTTGCTTTCTTGTCTTAAATTTTTATTTTTTCTATCTTTAGTTGCAAGCGTTTGATGCAACTTAGATATTTGATTTTTAAGAAGATCAACCTCACTCGTTTTTGTCAGTAGCCTTTGAGACATGGTTGTAAGAGAAGCAGCATATTGAGCATTGAACTTTCTTGATGCTGCAATAATTTCAGGATCAGTTTTACTAGAAATATATATCTCTGCTCTTATTATGGTGTTTACAGCCTCAGGAGAAAATATGAGTGGTTGAGGTATAAAAGGTTCATGGTTCAAATCTGGGATATTAACAAAAGAATTTCTATCAGACATATTATCGTTCTGGATGAATAACAACTGAATCTACGAAAAATGTTAGACTTTTTACTGGAGTAAACCAATAGTAAAATTGGTTATATTTAAACAGCAATCTAAAATCTTTAAATCTCTTTAAGATCGCGTTTGTCAACAATGTCAAGCGGATTTAATTTTCCGCCGAATCGATGTATGGATGGTTTCTAATGTCATTTCTGCCGTACATAAACAAATTTTTCCTAATAACGCCGAATGAGGGGGAGAAAATTTTAGATGAAAATATTATCATATTCTCTCTGATACATTATTTAGATAGAAATCATGCTTGAATTCTTAACCTGTTATAGTGTTATATATGCTGAAATCATATTTGATTATTACTTGAAACACTAACGCATATTATCAAGGGGATTTTAAGTATTACTGCAGGCATCAGATTTCTACTAAATCTGTCAACCAGATATTATCTTCCACATTTTCAAATCACTCAGAGATTATTGTAATTCATGAAGCAAGTAGAGAGTGTATTTGGCTGAGATCAATGACTCAACATATCAAGAAAAAATGTGATATTTCATGATCAATGATAACCCAATAATTTTATATAAAGATAATACTGCTTATATCAGAGAAGGATATATCAAAGATACGATCAAGTGATAATTTGGCAGATTTATTCACAAAGGCATTACCAACTGCGACATTCAAGAAGATTGTGCAGAACATTGGAATGCGAAGACTTAAAAATCTATCGTCATTCACTTTTCAGAGGGAGTAAATGTCCTGAAAACTTTTGCTGATTGTACTTTTTTTCCTTCGTTAATGTTTTGTCCCATTGGGTTTTCTTTTGTAAGGTTTTAATGAGGCAATCTTAAAGCACTTGGCAATACATAAGAATATTGTACTCTTTTTCCTTCGCCATTAGTTTTTTTTCCCACTGGATTTTTCCTTGGCAAGGTTTTAATGAGACAGATTTTTTATGAATGGTCATTCAAGGGGGAGTGTTATGAATTATTGGGGGTAGCCCCCGCCCCCCTTAGTTATTTTTGTGAATGACCCTACCACTATTATTTTAAGTCTTGCACAGTAACTTGCATAGTAATTTCAACGCTTATAAATATAAGTTTTATTTGTTTTGAAATTCATAAAAAAAAATTATAGAAAGAAGAAAGTTTCAGTTCTTAAGAATTTCTTTTATATTTCTCTTATAATAGTAATAATATATTTTTTTTAAATTTTATAACATTCTTTGATTTATTAAGTGTAACAGCATGAATTATTAAGTGTACTTGCCCATTTGGGCTCGCAGCATGAATTATTAAGTGTTAAACTATCATTTGGTCTTCGATTTTGTACGCACCACAACAAATTATATATTGACGCATAAAACTTGTAAATATGAAAATCTTTTAAGAATGTCACTTTTGGACACGTGGATTTTAATGTTTGGCTGTCTATATGTCATTCATAGGACCCTCAACAGTGTGACATATAAACACCAATAAAGACTGAACATTTTATGATGGGTTGGACTAAATGCATGTAGATGTGCAATTTTGGACTAGAGCCGTAAGGTTGCAAACCGCACCCCTTGGTTTGGCGAGGAATTACCAGAGACCCACACTAATTATAGTCTAGGTCTCAAATGTGATCCCCAACCCCTTGGGTGAAAACTAATTCTTGTTTAGAATAATTTCAGTCCCGTTTGGATGTTAAGGTAAGGTAAATTAAGATGAACTAACTTTTTTATTTTTTCGAATAGAAATGAGTTGAATTTTATAACACTCATCTAAGTCAAGTTTAAATATGCCTAAATATTAAGATGAATTTAATTATACTTTTGAAAAGTTGAAAAATATTGTAAATTTAGCATATAGATTTCATTGAGATGGATTTAACTTTTTTAAGTTACAATGAATTTAACTATTTAGATTAAAATATATGAACTGGATTGAGAAGAGTTTAATTTTTTTTATAAGAATTTGACAAAAATAGCCAATCTCTTTGATGATTGATTTGAGATAATTGAGATCACTTAATTTAATTCAACCGCCAAACACAACCTTAAATGTAGCCGCACAAAGTTTCCAACCACATCAATCTAATACCGATATATTTAATATAAGAAAATTATAACTTAACTTCCACATTACCGTCGTGCAGAAAATAAAAGAACAGTTATCACATTAACCATTCAATACACATGAACGTGAAGGAGCATTCCATTTTGCAGCTATTTTATTATTTATAAAATAACTTCTTCTTTTTAAATTCATTTGAATTCTGTTTGACTTTGTTTTGTTTGGATAAAAGAATCAATTTTATAAAGAAATTGTGCAAGAATTGTCGCTAATTGTATCTGTATGATTTCCTCAATCAACACCGCTAAACTCCCATTTACCGAAATATTAAAAACAGAGGAAAGATACCATTAAAAGGAAAAAAAAAAACAACACAAAACCCTCAACGGATAAGTGTTACCAAAAGTATAAGTTTAACAACTTTCTTGGTTCCAGAGCAACTCGCCTAACAACTCGCTACTCCCTGAAACGTCGATGGAGATTAAAAAGAAAGAAATTAGTTCAATATTAATCAAATTATAAAAAAGAAAAACAACAATCACCTTAATCATCACAATTTAAAATAAAGAAAGCTTTACTAACTAATAAAAAACCAGCTTGAGTAGAATGAATCAAAAGCAAAAATTAAACACCGTGTAATAATTTCCGAGGGGAATTATTCACTTCGTGGTTCGTAATAACTCGAACGTACATAGCATGAATCAAAGTAGTTTCCATGCCATTAATTAGGCTTTGCCACTAAATAATAAAATTCACTGTTTGAGAACTTAACCATGGTAAGAATTCTAGTTTGGCTTACATCCTGTTAAAATTTCACTGAATACCGTTAAAAAAAAAATGGGCAAGATTACTTTAACCGAAAAAATAAGCAGGCATTTTCATTAAGCCTGTCCATTCATTTTTCATCCCAAACCAACCATGCTGTTCTTGTTCAACCGAAAATAAACAAAATGACACAATCATCCGACCAGCATCCAAGGGCGAGGTGATACCACATATGGAGAGCTTAAAAAGCTACCAGATTAATAACAGAGACTTCTCAAACTGTCACAACCTTATCCCACATACTTCAATCATTAAGTTGTGGGTCTCAACATTATGATCCCGGTTGTAAGAAATTTTTTTTTTTTTACTCGAATTGGGTGTCCGAGAACAGAGTCCCAACTAATCCCTGGTGCACAGACCCTCATCAAAATTTTTTTCCTACAAGTACACCTTGAATAATTCAAAGGGAAAATCCCCTAATCAAATGGCCCCTAGAACTGTTATCACTCAAGAATATTACCTGAAGGGAGCATCTCACCAATACACCTTTACTATTTGAGCCAATCCCTAAGAGTTATCCTGGCTGAAAGATGATCTCCTATCGTGTTGTTTTTAATCATGTTACACAATTCTGAACCATTGAGAGGGACAACTTAGTCAAGAGCATCCAGAATGCTGATAAATTCTTGGCTAATTGGTGCAGGTCCGTCGACAGCGACAAAAACAAGACCAAAAGATTACATTTGCATTTTTTTTTTTTTATCTACTCCTATTAGTTAAAAATTCAAATAGATACTAACTCACACAACTCAAGACAAGAGCTTTAGTATGCCTACGATGACACCTTTACTATGACTATTACTTCAATTATCAAAAAAAAAAAAAATATCTATTAGCTTCTATCTTAGGCCAAGAGCCACTTATGTAAAGGAGACGGACATAAAGCTTCACTTTCCATGAACTTCTTCTAAAGTGCATTAATTGTGAAGTATCAATGATGTAAAGTATATAATAAGCTACTTTCAAATGAAGGCGACATCCTTTTAGAAAGTGGTCAATGCATGGGCAGTGACCAACAAATGATTTAACAAGGTCTGAAATTCTTGACAAAATGGAACATCAGATCAGATGCTGTTCTCAATGGGACAGGCCATCGGCATACATCATTCAGGCCACAAAAGTTGTCTCTACAATAAGTCAAACACACCTTTGATGGCCTCATGCAAGAGAAGAAAAATTAGTAGAGCCAACTAACTAGAATAGGCTTCTTCTGACAAAGACGTTAGAATTTTAGAAAGGAAGATTAGAAGCTCATCACGCATGATTTCAAGTAACTCCTCTTAACAACTTCTAGTACCCTGGTTTGTGTAGTGTGAGGGCATTTTCCAAACATAATCTGAATAACTGTCACAGTGTATTTATTGTGACTGGTCCTTACAGTCTATAGACCAATGCATCTGAGTCCTTCATTGGGTCCATTATGTCAATCTAAATTTACACGCAATTAGGGGGCATTACAACCATGAATTAATCATTTATGGATACCACATCCCTAGGTCACAACGATTTGTATCAGAGCTAACCTGATAACACCATGTTGCTCTGGGGCATTATAGCGCAATGCATGTTCTAGTGAAGATTAAATGTGGTATATATAAGTCAACATAATAAAAATGATGTAAAATAAATTCCCTGGGCGGGAAAACCATCGTTCTAGCTATCAAAGGTGCCAAACTTTATATGGAATCTTCTAGCCCACTGCTCAGTTCTCACGGAGAATATTTTCTTTTTACTATTCTTTCCAATACCGTAGATGCAGTAGATCACGATCATTTATATAACTCAATAATAATAAAAAAAAATGTTTGGAATCGTGTGTTTATCAATGTATGCCTACAAATCAATGACTACTGCGGAAACAAACATATGTGTAGCACAAGAGGAGGGAAAAGCAAAAACACAGAAAAATCAAAAGCACACAATTCCTTATGCACATAAACGCTGTTCTGATCGTTCATAGAACGGAGTAAAGGTCGTACCATTTGATAAGCGATCCAAATAGAAAATGCTGCATGATAGGGACCTTCTCCAAGACCTCCACCTTATACATCTTCAGTAACCCGCTATTGACCTTGTTCCAAGTAGGCACTCCGCTTATATCATCCAACAACGGCGAGTGCTCCGCGAATAAACCCTTCTTCACCTTCTTAACAAACGCAATGCACGCAAGGTAAAGATACTCATTCGAAAAATTATCCAGTATGTCCTGATTATGAATCGACTTGGGCTTCATGTACTTGTGATCGATCAGCTGTGACGACCCGAAGATAAACGGCAGGAAATGATAGTCGTCGAGGCCCCAAACCCCGTGCGAACCCGCAGGCTCCAGGCAATAAACCAATTGCAACTTCCTCATTAATTCAAGATACTTAACGAAAACCCTAGCCACCACTGCTTGGTAATCCTCCTCCATGATAAGCCCCAACCGAGTTAAGCAGTACAACCAAGCGGCGAAGTTGGTCTCGTGGCCGGTGCCATAGTCAATGCGACTCGAGTTCCCAAAACTGTCGGTGAAATACGGGACGATCTCGATCGTGGCGGAACTGAGATCATCGGGGATAAAATTTAGCATCAAGGACTCGCTGCTATCGGTGAGGCGGTCATGCCACGCTCGGTAAGAGAGGTTACCGTAGCGAGCTGCTTGCTGGAGCGGAGGGATTTCATCGATCCAGCGAATTAGGGTTTCGAGGGTGGAGACGATGGAGCTGATTGTGGGGGACACGTGGCATGGGTTTGAGATTTTGCGGGAGCGGATGGACTCGGAGAGAGCGACGATGAAGCCGAGGAAGTTCTTGCCGGAATCAGAGTCTTGGAAGTGGCGGATATCGTTGGGGGATTGGATTCTTTTGGTGGGGACTTGGAAGTGGTAGGGAGGAGAGACGAGTGGGACTCTTTGGGACTGGGGAACGGGGGCGAGGATTATGGCCTGCTTTGAATGGTTGTCTGGGGGCAGGTTAATCGCCGGAGCGCGGATAGGGCGATAAATTGGCGGAGGGCTGATTTCGGAGAACGGCGGCGGTGGTGCGAAGGTGGTAGGACCGCCGCATTTGCAGCAGGTAGACGTGGCGGTGGATGGTGGGGATGGGTTTTGCGGGGATTTGGGGGAGTGATCGTGGTCGTGGCACTCCATTGGTTGTGGGTATCGAGACAGGAGCAGCAATCGAGTATTTTATTCGGAGCTTTCTGCGATTATAAATATACTAGTTGAGACTGCAATAACGTGATAACGTAACATAAACGTTTATCTAATTATAAGTAAATATTATGTAATACTTATATATTATTATTTTTTATTTTTATTTTTTTATTTTAATATATCTTTTAAACTAATCTTGTCATTTAATTCTAAGTTTTGTGTATTTTTTTTTTTAATTTTACACAATGTAAAACACTTAATTATTTATTATTTTAATATGCCTTTTAAAATCATTTTGATTTATTTTATTTTAATTTAGTTTAATTTAATTTAATTTATTTTTTATTTTATTTTAAAATCATTAAAATACACAAAACTCTAACTTGTGTATTATTTTATTTTTTCTTATTTTATTATAAATAATCTTGTCATTTAATACTAAGTTTTGTTTTTTTAATTTTAGTTTATTTTATATTTATATTTTATTTTATTTTAATATGACTTTATTATAAATAACTAATGTAAATAAATAATTAATGAAAGGGATATAAATAAACAATCAATGAAAGGACAGAAATGGAAAAAAAAAATCACCTAAAATGCACTATTCACCTGCTAATTTTATTATTTTATTATTGTTTATTTTAATAATTTTAATTTAATTTATTTTATTCTTTTATTTTAATTTCTAACTTGTGTAATATTATTTATTTTATTTTATTTTAATATGATTTTATTTTATTATTTTATTATATTTTCTGATTTTATTATAATTAACTAATGTAAATAAACAATTAATAAAAGGGATGTAAATAAATAATCAATGAAAGGACAGAAATCAAAAAAAAAAAAAACTAAAACGCACTATTCACCCACTATCCACACTTATATAATAGTAGTGTATATATATATATAACATAATATGGGTCGAGTTCAGGCCTTGAGGCCAGATTTGTCCAGCCCATGCTCTGGTTATTACGATACCAATGATCAAAGATTAAAAATATTTCAATAGGAATGGCTATTCAAAGATTTTGTGTGATAAACGTGACATCTTCGTTTCATTTTAATTTAAGAAATATAATTTGTATAAGTTTTATATAGGTAAATTTTATATAATTTCTTGTTAAAAAAGTAGACTTCACCTAAAAAATATATAAAATAAAATATTATTTATTAGTAGGATTCTTTTTTACAAAATATTGTATGAAGTTTATCTATTTAAGACTTTTATATTACTTTTTAATTAAAAATAATCAATTTAAATTTATTTTTATTTATTTTTGGTATTGAATAGATGCCAATATTAGTTGATTGTTCTTCAAAAAAAAAAAAAGATTGTTCTACTGTCTAATTACTTTTTTTTCTTTTTTCTTTGAAAGGGAAATACCCAACTTTCATTAGAAAATAGATGATAAAGGAAGATTACACATATGGTTGAAGAACCAAAACATTCTCACCTCCAGCTTGGAAGCATGCCAACTTAACTAGATAATGGGCTTCATGATTCACTTCTCCTAACACATGAAGGTTTCCTAAAAATAGAAGATAACAACATCTAAGTATCATGAAGAATAAGACCTATACAATCATTCTTGACTATTTTACTATTTAGAGCATTTACAATTTGAACATTATCCCCTTCGATGATTACTCCAGTCAGGTTCATCTAGCCAACAAGAATAGTAGCCTCTTTAGCTCACATTGCCTCAGCCAACATCAGATCCATGGGAAAGCATTTGGAGATTTTCTTGCCTCACCCCTTCTGAGTTCCTTGCAATAAGGCCAATTCCAATCCTACTTTGGTCTCTGAGCAATGCAGCATCCCAATTTATTTTAATCATGCCAACTGGTGGAGTGGACCAACTGGAGCTCTGGTCTTGCTTTTGCACAGGTTTTTGACTTGCGGTTTACTGCACTAATTTATACTCCTCCAGGGCTTGACAAGCATAATTAAGCACTTGGTTTGGATGTATGAAAGTCTTTCAAAAAATCAACTTGTTTCTTTTAATCCATATGCCCCGGGCTATGGCAGAGAATTGTTTAATAATTTCATTGCTACAAGTGTTGCTTATATTGTCAAAGAGTACTTGAAAATTACCTCTTATGGTTGACTTCTTCTGTAATTTAATGTGGCTTTAGCTCCAAACTTCCTTAGCTGAATTGCAATTCTAAAGAGCATGGATAGCGGTCTCTTCCTCCAATCTTCATATGGGACATAAAGGATTATCAATAATTCTTCTCTTATAGAGATTGAGCTTGGTGGGAATGACTTCATGACAAGTTTTTTTAAAAAAAACTTTGTTTACAAGCGGTATGAGCATTTTCCAAATTTTGTTCCACTCAAAACCTATTTCAGCATTAGAAGAAGATTGACTCCTTTCATTTTCTAAGAGCTCTTTATGCAAATGGTAAACACTCTTGACTGTATAATTGCTATCTTTGTTGCCTACCCAGATCAATTTATCTCTTATGTCCTGAATGCTAATCGAAATTTTAGATATGATGTTTCTATCCTCCTCTTGAAACAGTTTAGCCAACATATCAATCTACCACTGTCTAGTTTCCTAGTTAATGAGTTCATAGGCTTTAAGGTCTTCATCTCTCAACTGCCTGGGAGTTTGAACTTTATAAGTAGTGTGTTTGGGAATCCACCTGCTCTCCCAAACTTTGATATCACTTCTATTATCTAACCTCCACATTGATCCTTTTGCAATAATCTTCCTGGCAGCACATAGGCTTCTCCATATCATGGAAGGCCTAGTCCCTATATTGGCTTTAAGAAATTCTATTTGTGGCAAACATTTATTCTTCAGGATCTGGGCTACAAATGATTCTAGTTGTTGAATTATTCTCCATCCCTGTTTGGCTAATAAAGTCAAATTAAAGTTGTCGAAATCCCTAAAGACAAGGTCTCATCTTTTCTTAGCCTTACCTATCTGATTCCATGCTACCCAATGAGCTTTCTTTTCATTATTCATGAAAATCCACCAAAAGTTCCTTATAAGTCTATTTATATCATCAATCAGAGATTTGGACAATTTAAAGACTCCTATAGTGTAAGTTGGAATGGCTTGCAACTTAGCCTTTAGGAGTATTTCTTTGCTAGCTTGGGTTAGAAATTTGATTTTTCAATTACTTATTCTGCCCCTGATTCTGTCTAGAATATTCTTGAAAGCCTTATGTTTAGATTTTCCCACAAAAGCTAGTAATCCCAGGTAATTTTCATAAGAGTAGGTAGATTTGGTTCCTAGTAAGCTTAGAATATGCCCCTGGTTGCTTTCTTGGTATTGCCATTAAAAAAAATGGATGTTTTGACTGTATTTACCTATTGTCCAAAGGCTGTTTCATAGTCATTTAATAGCTTATAAATGTTGGCATGTTCTCTCTCATTAGCTCTACAGAAAAGCAAACTATCGTCTGCAAAAAAAGGTGGCTAACACTTACCCCCTCTCTATTAATGTGCTAACCATAGAGAAGTTGGGCAGATTCGGTTGTTAATCATAGAACTAAGGACTTCAACCACAAATAAAAATAAGTAAGGGGATAATGGATCTCCTTGTCAAATCCCCCTAGAAGAAACCATATAATTTTGAGGGCATCCATTTATGATCAATGAGTAAGTGGCAGATGTAACACAACACATTACCAGATTTATCTAAGAGGAGTGGAAACGCAATTTTGATAAAAACTTTCTTCAAGAATCTCCACTCCACTCTATCGTAGATTTTACTCATGTCTAACTTAATAGTCATATGCCTATGTTTACCTCTCCTTTTAACAGTCATAGAGTGTAATGCTTCGAAAGCAATGATGACATTATCTTGTATCATCCTACTCGAGATAAAAACACTCTGAGATGGAGAAATAATTTGGGGGATGATGTGCTTTATTCTGTTAGCAATAGCTTTTGAAATTATCTTATAAAGCACATTGCAAAGTGAAATTGGCCTATAATCCGAGACATTTTTGGGTAGTTTGACTTTTGGGATAAGAACAATATAGGTTTCATTCAAAGAGTTTAAACTACCACCATGATTTAGTACTTCAGAGGAAGCTCTGATGATATCTCTATCTACAATGTCCCAACGGGGTTTGATAAAACATAGGAGAAAAGTCATCTGGTCTTGGGACTCCCAAGGGATTCATTTGAAACAATGCCTCCTTAACCTCTTCTTCAGTATATGGGCTAATAAATTTTCTATTCATCTCAGTCGATACTTTAGGAAATAAAATACTAAGACAATCATCTATATTGGCAGGATGCTGAGAATAAAAGAGATTATGGTAATAGTTAATAAATACCTAAGCAATTTCCTTACTATTTCTGGTTTCAGTCTCATTCTCTTTGGTAATCATCTTAATCTCATTGTTTTTCTTTCTTTGGTTGGCATAGTTATGGTAATAGTTGGAGTTCCTAGCCCCATCTTTCAACCATTTTGGTTTAGCCTTTTGCTGCCACTTGACATCTCTAGTTAGAGCAGTATTGATCTCCTTTTTGAGTTGCCTTATTTCTACATTGCTATTACTAGAATTAGCCTTCTGTAATTCAGTTAGCCTGTGGAGGTTGGATTTGTATTCTTTGGCCTCTTTTCCAGTACATTTTGACTCCAAGTTTCCAGGTTCTGTTTACACTTCCTCAATTTATTTTGAACTGCCAACATTGTTGTATTATGGGGTGCATAATACCTGCTCCAGCTATCATTTATAATTATTTTGCATGTTTCAGTTAGCTTCGAATCTGAATAACTTGGTTCCGCTCCTCTCTTCTAAGTTTAGATGCCCCATATAGCTTATCCTTTGCCACTTTATAAGAATGGGGCTGTGGTCTGAAGCCAAGGCTAGCATGTTTGCAAAACTATAATTTCTCATTGCCTTTAGCCATTCCTCATTTTTTAAGACCCTGTCAAGTCTTTCTTTAATAAATTGGGACTCATCTCGATTATTACACCAAGTGAATTTAGAGCTTTCATACTCCAAGTCACTAAAATCACAATAATCAAGGCATTGTTTGATTATTTCCGTTTGTTGGTATGGCCTTGAGGTTGCTCCATGCTTCTCATGTTAAAAAAGTATCTTGTTAAAATCTCCAAAACATAACCATGACTTTTTATCTTGGGTTTATGTTGCCCAAATGATTAATACAAGATGAGGATAAATTGGATTATATTATAAAATTAACAATTATAAACTAAATACACAATATAAAAGATGAACTAGATATGAACTAGCAAGAAATATAAAGTGTAAGGATAAAAAGAAGCAAACTCAGTATTTTAACGAGATTCAGCTCTACTGTCTACGTTCTCGTCTCAAGCTACTATTGATAATTGCCGAATTCACTATTCAATCTCTTTTAGGTGGAGATAGAAACCTATTACACATTTGAGTAACACTGATACAAAGAATCTGTGTAGAACACCTTCTATAATTGCAATCACCTCACATTTTGTAATTCAACTATTTCCTATGTAAAATACCTTCTACACACACAAGGGTTATACGTACCCTCTTACTGATATAATAGCTGATAGTGGGTAGATTATCAGAGTACACTCCTCAATGAGTGAAATAAGAACAATACAGCGCAACCTATATCTTTCTCAAAATGAATAAGGATTAAGACTCAATACTTTGAAAAGAGAAAGTGAAGGTTTTAAAAGAATGATGCAAAAATTTAACAATTGATGTGTAAGCTCTTGTTGTAGCTTTGTAAAACTCAAGTGAGTTATTTATAGACAAATGAGTCTTCATTTTCAAATTCGAAAATATTCACATGTCAAAAAAAGTACTATTCACTTTTCAATATTTTAAAATAAAAAACATCTCATTTTTGCATTTATCAAAGACAACTTCATTCATTTTTCAAAATATTCAAGTCTAATCTTTTACTTTTCGCATATGACAAAATAAGTATGATTTATTTTTTTAAACCAAATCATTTTCTTTATGCATATGTCAAAAGAGCATAATCACCTTTCAAGATTTTTAAACAAAATCATTTACCTTTTGCATTTGTCAAAAAAGCATAACCATCTTGTGAGTGTTCTACTAAAATTTGTTCTATTGGATGATCTTTCACATGTATTTTACTATTTAGTTGCATCTTGTACTAAGTCTTGATGATCTTTCCTGATGTCTCCATGTTGGACTTCTTCCATTGTATTCTCTTTGTTGAGATTGAGACTATTTGTGTTATTTGTATCTTCTGTTTCTTCATCAATAGATTTTTTGGAGAGTAAATGGTTAGATTCATCAAATACTACATGCATAGATTTTTGTACAGTCAAAATCTTTTTATTGAATATTCTATAAGTTTTACTATTTGTAAAATATCCAAGAAAGATACATTTATTAGATTTTGTTTCAAACTTTTCTAAATTATCCTTATAATTAAGAATAAAACATTTGCATCCAAATACATGAAAGTAACCAATGTTGAGTTTTTTCTTATTCCAAAGCTCATTAGAGATTTTATGTAATTTAGATTTTAACATAATTCTATTTATAACATAACATGCAGTACTTACCGCTTTGACCCAAAAATAACTATATAAATTATTTTTATTAAGCATTATTTTTGTAATTTTTTGAAGAGATCTATTATTCCTCTCTACTACCCCATTTTGTTGAGGAAATTGAGGAGCAGAGAAATTATGCACAAAATCATTTTCATCACAAAAAATTTCAATATCTTTAGTGATAAACTCTTTCTTCCTGTCACTTCGAATGTTTGAAATAGTATAACCATTTTCATTTTGAATTTTCTTACATAGCTGGGTAAATGCATTATGTACCTCATCTTTATGAGCGATAAAGATGACCTAAGTATATCTAGAAAATTATCAACAATAACAAATGCATAATATTTTCCTTCCAGACTCCAAACTCTGTTTGGTCCAAAAAGGTTCATGTGTATTAATTGCAATGGTCTAGTAGTGGAAATATGTTTCTTGATTTTGAAAGAAGTTTTTATTTGTTTACCAAACTGGCATGCATTACAGATTTTATCCTTAAAAAAATTCACTTTTGGCATGCTCTGATACCAATTATTGCCCAGATAACTAACACAAGAGGATGGTTAATTGTGTTATATTATAAAATTAATAATTAAAATCAAATACACAATATAAAATATGAACAAACTATGAAACAGCAGGAAATATAAAGTGTAAGGGTAAAAAGAAGCAAACTTAGTATTTTAATGAGGTTCAGCCCCACTGCTTACGTCCTCGCCTCAAGCTATCCTCTAAGGATTCTCAAATTCACTATTCAATTTTTTTTAGGTGGAGATAGAAACTTATTATGCCTTTCAATAACACCGCTACAAAGAATCCGTGTAGAACACCCTCTACACTTGCAATCACTTCACACTTGGTAATTCAACTATTTCCTGTGTAGAATATATTTTACACACACAAGGATTATACTTACCCTCTTACTGATACAATAGTTGATAATGGGTAGATTATCAGAGTATACTCCTCAATGAGTGAAATAAAAACAATACAACATGACCTATATCTCTCTCAAAATTAATAAGGATTAATGCTTAATACTTTAAAAAAAAAAAAGAGTGAAGGTTTTGAATGAATGATGCAAAATTTTAACAATTGATGTGTAAGCTCTTATTGTGATTTTACAAAACTCAAGTAAGCTATTTATAGGCAAATGCGTTTTTATTTTTAAATTTGAAAAGATTCGTATGTCAAAAAGAGTACTATTCATTTTTCAATATTTTCAAATAAAAACATCTCATTTTTGCATTTGTCAAAAATAGTCTCATTCATTTTTCAAAAAATTCAGACCTAATCTTTTACTTTTCGCATATAACAAAATGAACATAATTTATTTTTTCAAATTAATCATTTTCTTTATGCATATCTCAAAAGAATATAATCACCATTCAAGATTTTCAAATAAAATCATCCACTTTTTGCATTTATCAAAAGTGCATTAATCAAAATTTCAAACAAAGCATGCCATGTCAAAGATGACAATCAATCATTTTACAAATTTTTAAAATACAAATTTTAATGATGTCATGCATATATGAAAAAATCAATTTTCAAAATTAAAGTTTTTAATGATGTCATGTATATGTAAATAATGCAAATTTTGAAATTAAAGCTGTTAATGATATTATGCACATGTAAAAAATGTAATTCTTGAAATTAAAGCTTTTAATGATGTCATGCATATGTGAAAAATGTAATTTGATATTTTATGAAAAAATATTAATTTTGAATCTTGATCTAATTTCGAATTTTATCAAGACATGTACAAAATTACTCTATGAGTTTCATTTGTAAACTTGTTTTATTTCTTGTTCATGTTTGATGTGTTTGGCTCCATTGCATAGACAATTTGAGTTTGAGACTTGAATTCATTTGTTATCATCAAAATCTATATGTAAATATGAAACTCGAAATCTTGAGTTCAACAGTTTCAATCTCCTCAAAAGACTCTACCCTAATGGCCTGCTTCTAGTGTTAGCATACCAATAGAATCCAATAAATAAAACTCTCAAGTTATCCTCTTTATCATGGTAATTCATGGAGATATGATGTTGAGAGTAAGATTCTAGGGTAAGGTCAAATCTACTCTTCCACAAAAAGGCTATCCCCCCACTTAAGCCAATGTTATCCACCACAAAGTTGGAATCAAAACCAAGTTTATTTCTGATTTTCTCCACCGTGTGCCTCCCGCATTTCGTCTCAATCAAAAAGAAAAAATTGGGACACTTGGATTTAACCATCATATTAAGTTCTCTAACTATTAAGAGGTTCCCAAATCTACTACAGTTCCAAGATAGGCTCATTTCATTCTCATCTTTGAGCCTCAACTTTTCTTCCTCTTCTTTAACTTTCTTCCTCATTTCTATCCTCCTCATGATGCACAGCCACCCTTTTTTTGGAGTCTAATTCATTAACTTCTAGGTTCATAACATCCTGGAAAGTCACTTATCTAGCTTTTCTTTTTCATGTGGACATTTTCTTTGTAATGGCTTCAACTTCCTCTATTGTGTCCATTTCCAGAGGAATAAATCTGTACTAGTCAGCTTTATCATCTTCCTCAATCATCACAACTTTATTCTTACTTTCAATCTTTCTGTCTTGTTTCCTTTCCTCTACTATTGCCTTTCTATCATCTTCAACCTTTTATGGTTTTATATTGATGCATTGCTGCCTCTGAAGCCCTAATCCTTCTTTCTTGACTGGGGTAGTGACATTAATCACTTGCTCGTCTTTTTTCCTCACCCTCATTTTGTTTTTTCGTTCTTAGTTCTTCCTTTCCTCCATACTTCTTAGTATCATAAATTATAGTATCTCTTGGTTGGCCTCGCAGCCAAGCCCTAAACTGATTTCCCCTTGATTCATCCTCATATTCTTCCCTTCTCAGATCTTGACATGATTTTGAATCATGGGCTAAAGTCCCGCATTTGAAACAAAATGCATGCAGTCTCTCATATTTGATTGACGTCCAATACTTATTATTGTCTAATTACACCCATTTGCCCCTCAACAAGGGTTTACTCATGTCCACAACCACCCTAACCCTTAAAAAACTACCCCAGTCCATTTCATCCGTATCTGCCTCAACCCTAATTACATGGCCTATAGAGGCGACTATTTCCTTTCCTATCTTCTCATTCATGAAAGCCAACAGAAGCCCATATAGCTGCACCCAAAATGGTTCATAATGGAATTTTATATATTTTAGAGGAATAGATTCATTCACTTCTTGGAAGGATATTAAGTTACAATAAAAAAAAACTATGGATGTCCCCTAAGGACTCTATCTTTATCACCAACAAATTAAAATTCAATCAAGAATTTGTACTCCCCAAGCTCTTTAAATTTAACCTAACCTGAGAGTTGCCATACCTTTGTCATCGTTGATGGGAAGGCTTCACTATTAATTCATTTGCCGAACATGACTCCTCAGATGATGCAGAAACCCCTATGCAGGCCTTTGTTCTTCAAGCTTTCTTTATGAATAACGAACACTTCGCTCTCCTTGAGGACAATTTTAGCTTTGCCTACCTTTGCGCTAGGTCATCTTCCCTTTTTCCCTTGAAATCAACCGCTTTCTAACACACTCAACGCACTAGGGTTCCCTGTTTGATGGAGAAACTAAATCCTACCTCTGTTTTCGATAGAAACCAAAAGAGGGACTATTGTTCGTAGTTACCTTTTTATTTTTCGATTACTCATTAGATTGCCTCCCCCAAATTCACATCAACTCTACTCGTAGCAACACAATATTTTTTTCACGGCTATTCATTATAGACAACCATCATCAACAACCCACATTTTGACTAAAGATAAGTATTTCTAATGGAGTAGTTAAATTACATTTTCTTTTAAAATATAGTTAAAAGTGTCCAAAAATTCACTCTATCGGACACTTCAAAATAAAAGAATTTTGAAGGCATGAACACTGATTTCACTACATGTAGCGAAACACTGTTTACCTTCAAAACATATTTTATTATTTTTTTCATCTTCATTTAGGAGATCACGTTCGACAAGTCCTCGTAGGTTTCACTACCGGCCACCACCAGCCATACTACCCCTTCACCGACATCCCCTCATGTTGCAATCAACTCCCGATGATCCCAGCTCCGACAAGTTATTTGTCATCTCTCACGCGCAGCTCCAAGTTCGACAATGGGTTTTGTTTGATCCACCGCCGACCACTACTAACCACACCGCCCCTTCATCGGCATCCTCACCCCGGCAACCAACCCCCGATAATCCCATCTCTGACAAGTCCTCCGTTGTCTCCCACGCGTAGTTTCAAGTTCGGCAATTACGAGTTTTGTCATTTCCAGTATCTTACTCGCAAGGTAGTTTTAGACTTTTATTTTTAATTTGTGAAATAAATATAATTAGAATAAAATATAAATATTTTAAAGGATATAGAGAAAAAATAGAAAGATTAATGGATAGTAAAATGTAAAATTGAATAAATAAAATATAAAAAGTGAGGTTTTAATAATCTATTTTAAAGAAAAAATACGTAGTTCCAAAGGATGGAAATGTAGGATTTCATGGGGAAGGTCATCACAGCTTAGAGAACTTAGAACAAAAGCAGAATTTGGAATTGTTTAGAACAAGTGACCACCATCAATATAGCTTTCTCTAAAGAAACGGAAGAACAAAATCTTAAAAAGGGTTCGTTCGATTATAACCCTCCATGGAAGGAAGATAGAGGAGAGAGAGACCGCTTGGATTCAGAGATGAGATGAATTATGAATAGTAATTAAATAAGTGATTAAGATGAATTGAAATTTGAAATGAGTGGTTGAGATGAATTGAAAGTACGAAATGAGTTGTGAATAGTAAAACTTAATTTGTAAAACAAACCGGGTCTCAATCGAGTCAGGTAGAGGAGTGAAGTGGATCTGTCACCGTTTGACTTAAAGGGCTGTCAATGAGACACAGTTTTGTGTCTTGAACGTTTTGCAATTTATGAGGGATGGTTAGAGAGGAAGATCATTCTGGAATTTTCTGTTGAACCTTTTTGTAGTTTTCATCTGGATACACCCCATTATCATCTTCCAGCATAGTGATGAATATATGATGTTTCTTACCCAGAGTTACCCAGTTCTGTATATATATGAATATCCATTGTCTGAGTTCCTTCTATCCATATTTCCATTTGATTATGCCATTTTTACTAGAGTTATCCAGCAGGTCCATAACACGTTCCCACAACGAATTATCACGAATAGATAATGGTAAGAAGAAGATGGTTTGAACAGCTTATGCAAAATTTGTTGGGGTCTGATTAAATTAAAAAGCAAACCAAAGCAATTTGCTCTTCTATTATTAGTCCGGAAACCAAAACAATATAACAAATAAACGAATCACAGTATCTGGCACTCTCTGTATACATTCCACTAATCTGCTGCCCCTAACATACTACTCCACCAATCCCTTTCTCAGACCAAAGTCGAACAAGATGATGTAGATGGATCGTACAAAGCAGGAAGCAAGTACTTTCTCCCATTGCCTCCATTTGCATTGTAGCTAGCACCAGTTGTAGGATCCACCAAAAGGTCTCCTGCATAACCAGGGTAAGCCCCTTTGCCGTATTTCCCAGGACAAGCAGATGCAGCCTCTAGAGGAGCATCGGCCGGGCCCTGGAAGTAGCCGTTTCCGAATGGGTTCGTAGCAGTCCCGGCCAAGAGGCTAGCCAAGTTGATGACCATGCCGTCCAGACCCACATCATTGTTGGGTGCCACCAGGGGTGCGCTCTGGGGTCCGTAGATGGGTTGGTGGAATGGCCAGGCGCATTGCCCTGGGCACTGTGTCTCTGAGTTTCCCACCCAGATGTAAGCAAACCTGTTATTCTTGCCCTTAACTTGGCCACTCTTTGAGCCCGAGGCAGATCCATGAGTGCCGCATCTACTTACACAGAATTTTTCGACGGCCACATCTGAGGAAGTGAGAACGACATTAATGGCGTTCTTCTGTTCACCTTTAGATGCAAGTTCCACAATCTGTTTGGTTGTGAGTGATTTTCCTAATGAGTAGCTCTCGTCTAGGATTTGGCTTCCCAAAATAAGGGATAAAGAAGAATGCTTCCAGGAGGTGAGATGGTAGTATTTCTCAGTGGTTTTCCACCAGGTGGAAACAGATGGCTGGGCATTTTGGGATGCAGAAGATGAAAGGGAGGTGATGAAATCTGAGATGATGGATTTTTGGGAAGGCTTGAACTTGCCGTACCAAATGAGGTTAATGGAGATCTTACCCGAAAGAAGAGGGCCATTATGGTATTGCAAGAGCTGAGGCTGATCTTGCACAAGCTCTTTGAGCTTTCTCGTAGACAAAGAGATTTGAAACAGAGAGATGACGAGGAATAATTTGAAGAAAGTTTTAGAGACGAAAGAGGCCATTTTGTTGAGAAAATAAAACACTAATCCGTGAAATGAGGAATGAGGAGGAGAAGAATAAAAGCCGGGATTGCTATGGGATTGTGTGATTTGAGAGTGAAGAGGGAGGAGTGCTTTATATATAGGTGGGAGATAGGGGATGATTAATAATTTGAATTAAAGAAAGTGAGGGTTTTGGTTGAACCGACTACCGAGGAACTTGCTCAGAAAGAAAGAAAGAAAGAAAGAAAGAGAGTAGAAACAGTGAGTGGATCGATGTGAGATGGCTTGCCCTTTACGAGTTGCGTCTTTTTCATTAAGAAAACAGATTTCCCAACGGTACTGATCTGCTCTCAAACGCGTTCTGATCTTTAACCCATCACGGACTAATTGCTCATTGCTCGCTCATTTCTCTAAAGGTTGGTATAGTTTAATCTAAGTTAAGATTTAAATGAGATTTGGGTGGTAAATTGAGTTAAGTGCATTGGCAAAAGTTTCATCAATTTTTTTTAAAAAAATTTAATAAAAAGTTTAAATTTGATAAAAAGTTAATACCTCTATTTTCATAATTTCATATTAAATTCATCAAAATAATAATATAATATATAATTTATAGAATCAACAAATATATCTATAATTTATTCATTCAATAAATATATTAAAAAAATAAAAAAAATATTTTAATAGATGAATAATAGGCGTTCATATTTAAAAGATGAAATAAAATTATTGTAACTCAAGATTTCTCATAATTTTATTTGATAAATCTAATACAAAATTTTCTTAAATAAATATATTTAATTTACATTTATATTGATTTTTGATAGAGTAAATGCTTGCTTTAAGATGATTTGAATTGATATAAAAATTTTAATTTAAATAAAATTAAAAAAATTATAATAATTAGATGAAAATAAGATTAGATTTATTAAAAATAATTTTAAATTCAATTATATAATGTAGTAAGTGAATTCATTTTTATAATATCTCTTTTACGGTTAAAGTTTTATTTTCTCTGTCGTTCAATTGTGTGAACTCTATTATAATCATAAATAAAACATTAGAATATAAATGTGTTTCCCACCTTAATAATTAGAGAGAACTTGGGTCAGATCGACACCCTAATTAAACAGCTTTTGTTATAACTGCCTATTGGCGGTGATATCGTCCATCCATCGGGACCGCTTCTCTCTGACGATTTCATTCTTGCGACGGCGATCCTTGATGACCTTCCACCTTCTCTCAACAGCCTTAAACTCGAAATGAGTCTATTTATTCTAATAGCATGAGTGGTATTGTTATCGGTGACCAGCGACGACTCTGTTGGATTGAGGGTCGAACCCTCTTAAGAAATCATTTTTATTTTATTATTTTATTGTATTTTTTATTATATTTTTTATTGTGTTTTTTTTATTATATTATTTTATTGTATTTTTTTCATTTTATTATTATTTTATTATATTTTATAAAAAAACTGTTTTTGTAGGAGGTTGGATTCGACCGATCCAACGTCTCCTTAATAAATCAAGAAATGTAAATATCATATCCAAAAAAAAAAAAATGTAAATAGAATTTATTTTTGAATTATTATTATGGGAGCGTCAGAAACTGATTATAAAGGCATCACTCTTTTCCCAAGCAGGTGTACTTTTTTTTCCTAGCTACAAAACTAAAGGCATTACAGGCTATTTACAGCTTAGCTACAGATAGCAGAAGCCAGAAGTTATTAATTGACCAAATTATCCTGATTCCCAACGCTGCACATACGAAGATGATCTATGGCAGGTGAAAGAAGACCCTAGGAGGACAGGCTGGACGCAACCTTGAATGAGTGTATTTTATTGGGAAACGTGGTCTGATCCAACTGGTGGTCACATATCGGCCTAGTACCACTGGGTATCCGAAGCGTGCGCGTGATAAGACGCGCACTGTCAGAATACCGTGGGAGGTGCAAGTCAGCGGCTGGCACTTGGCCGTGGCCATCCCAGATAGGGTCGTGAGATGACGCGCCACGTTGCAGTAATATGGTAGGCATACGAAAGTGGTGAGCTGGGAAAGCGAGATGCTTGGTAGTACGCGCCAGTCCAGTTGGATCCACCCAACACGTAAAAGCCATGGTGGCAAATTGCAGTGCCAGGCAGTCAGCCTTTATCACCTGCTCTGAAAGTGAAATATACAGGTTAAAAAATTAAATTTTTTATAGTTTAAATATAAATAAAAATAAAAATAAAAAATTTAATTAAAAAAATCAATTTATAAAATAAAATTTTAAAAAAATAAATATTAATTTTTTATATAATTTATTTTATAAAAATTCTTTCCAAAATTTAATTTTTATCAAATTTTAAAAATTTTAAAAAGTTAAAATCTTTCAAATCAAAAAGTAAATTCATTTTTGAGTCCAAATAATAAATAAATAAATAATTTTTATTTTAAAATAAAATTAATTAAAATAAATTTATTTACAAATAAAAAATTTAAAAATCTAAAAAATTTATTTTATTTAATAATAAAATTAAAACGTTTTTATGTCAACTGTAAAAAGAATTATTTAATATTAAATTAGTATTCATTTCATTTCATTAAAATTTCTTTTAAATTAATAAAATGTATAAGTTTGATGAGAAGTTAATATTTTATTTTATAAATTTATATTAGATAAATTAAAATAATAATATAATACATTATTTATAACATTTAATAAACACATATATATCTTATTTATTTAATAAATATATTAAAAAGTAATATAAAATAATTTTAATAGGTGAACAGTAAATGTTTTATATTTAAGAGAAGAATATAAAATTATTGTAGCTTAATATTTTTTTAAAATTTTATTTAATAGATTTAATACATAAATATTTTAAATAAATATATTATATTTATATTCATATTAACTTTTGATGAAACTAATGCTAAATATTACAACAAATTGCCGGTTGGTTCAATTTAGATATTTCTCAAACTGTGCTGCCCAATGTTAAGTTTTGGATGTGCTTTCAAATGATAGTAGTTAATACGTGTGTAATAGTCATTCTTTCGTCCCTTCTCGCGTCTTTGAGCTCGAACTCAACTTTTCGTCGTCAACCCAGGGAGTCTCTTCTCGCAAGATTGTCTCCACTCGAAATCATCCCCCTCTCCGCTCGAGATCAAAGGTAACGCGATCTTACCTTTGTTGATTTTTCAATTTTTTGAGTAATGAGTGCCACAATCGAGACCGTTAGCTAGAAGGAATTGAAAATTTTGGTTGAGAAAATAATTATTTAAGTAATTATTCGATTGAAAAATATAATTTTTTAACAAGAAATTGAAAATTATTTTTTTAAATTTTGGTTAAAAAATAATTATTTAAGTATCAAATTTAATTATTAATATATATAGTTAGTATAATTATATAATATAAAAAGATATTTAAATATATTTTTATTAAAAAATATTATCATATTATTATTTTGATGCATCTAATAATAATATAATATAGAGTCACAGACTCAGAGATTTGATGGAGTATTTAAATTATATATATGTTTTTTATATTTAAAAAAAAAAATGATAATCCAGTACTACTCTAGCGAAACAGATTCAGTGATCCGAAAAGAAACAAATGGTCACAGGCAGCTAAATGGAAATGCTGTTGTCATCCTATCAACGACTAAAATTCACGAGCTTTGGAGTAAATATAATACGAATTTAACATTAATTAGAATACACAACAGCATTCACGAGGCATGGACTAATAATTTAATTAAGAGATTCTTGCTTCTTCTTGTTATTATATGTTCAAATTAAGGCTGTCCAGTTACAATGCCCTGAATTCCCGATAGACGCAAAAACAGGTCTGCAGCGTGTTTGATGTGGGGGGGGAAAGAAAATTCAATAAACAGTTGTAACATGGTTTTGTATCCGCGCGAGAACGAGGTCCCACGAATCCAACCCACATTACCTATAATTATTATGCATCCACAGCTTTGACTCCATTTTATATCCCTTTTGGAATCTTTTTGTCTGTAATATGGAGGAAATTCTAGCTGTCCCTGTCTTCATCTTCAGTTCTCAGCCATCTGCACTATACTTTCACTGAATAAAGGATGTCTTTAATAATAGGTTTATTCATTCTCAATTGAATGCATGTCTTGTATTTTGCAATGTTAATGCCTCAAATAATGTATTTTCTATATATATATATATATATATATATTTCTAAGCATTCGGAACTTGGAGGCCACATGACGGACGACAACATTTCAGAAATTGGCTTGCATGATTGATATTATTGTTGGAACGTACAATTATACCTCTAAAGCTATGAGGACGCCGCCAATCTAGATAAAAGAATGCGAAAAATAATGTTGTATAAACGCTTTTATAAATGAAATATTGGAGTAATCACAAATGATATAATTAAATAGTGGAGTAATCTTTGAAAAACAGTAAATTTAAAGATTATTCTTAAAAAAAAATTACTTATTTCCAATAAAATGACTATTTTCAACCAAAATAAATTTGTTTTCAACATTAATAATTGGTCACAAATGTCTATTTTTCTTACGGTAATTATTGCTTATATTTAATTACATAAATTGTGATATTAAATTATGTGAATTTATTAAATGTGGCTTATTTATTATTTCCTTGCAATTGATCCATCAATTAATTTATATTATTCATTGTAAATTCAAAATATTTTTTAATTAGGAATATATATCTACCTTACTTTTTCAGTTCTATACTTGAATTTTCAATGCTTCAACAATTCTCTTTTGGTAACTTGATTGATCTAAATAAGTCGTAAAGACGATTAGAAAGTATATTTAAAATGTGCCCTCTACATATTACTTCATTTTCTTCGTGTTTATTGTATTCCTCCTTGATTTGATTATTATCATTAGATTCATGTTCTGGAAATACTATAAGTTTGAATTGAAAATATATACAATCTTCAATATAATAAGAATGAACATGTATTTATCTTTTCAACGAGTATAATCTGTTTCATCAAAAACAGCTAATTTGACAAAATCTTGATTCATCATCTTAAAAGTTGTCATACTAGACTCTAATCTTATTGCTATTATCACTTTAAAATTGTGGAAGATTTTTATTTTAATTTTTATAACAAGATATTCATTCAAATAAAATAAGTACCTGAGATTACAATTGAGAAATGTCTAGCCAAGCAAATTGGGCAATAAAATCAGGAATGGTTTGTATCCACATTTCCACATCTTGAACTCTCCAAGCATGCCTTGCTAGAAAGTGAGCCACTTGATTTCCTATACGCGACACAAACTTAACTCGATGCTCATTGAACCTTCTAAGCAGTACCTTTACTTCTATTATAAGGTTACCAAGTAGAGCTTCAGGATCCTCATCATATCGTAGCATATCCACAAGTATCGAACTACCACTTTCTAATACGAACTTAGCGATGCCAATTTGAGAAGCAAACTGCAAACCTATGAACATTGTCATGATTTCCACAGAATCCACTTCCATCAACTGTTCTTCTTGCTTACTTATTGCCATAATAACTTGACCCAAATTATCCCTAACAACACCACCTACACTCAAGTGCGAAATTAGAATTTAGTATTTAAGAGATAATTGACAAATGTATGGTATATGTTAGTATAAGTCATATATTTTTTGCACATGAATATATAAACTATAATAATCATACGACATAAAATTATATATAAAAATTACATGTGTATAAATTATCTTATAAGTTTTGTTTTTTTAAGATTTTTGTGATTTGCTAGAGACAATTACAAAAAGAAAAGAAAATGAAAATGAACTTAGAATTTCACCTTCAAATTAAGCTTAACAATGATTTTTTCTAGAATAAAATTCATCTATTTTATTTTTGAAGTAAAATTCTTAATCATTTCTTTGGTATTACATGTTCTGTTTGAAGCTTTGAGCCTCGTTTCCAGCACTACAGGCAGCAGCAACAGATTTTTCAAACTCAGTTTTCAAGGTTTATTGATTAATTGAAAATTTGGATTTCAGTGAAGTAAAAAAAAATTAAAATAGGACTAAGAGAGTATTGAAATTTGGAAGGATAATTTTAGTAAAAATTTTAGAGATCTGAATATTAAGAGACAAATTCTTTTTTTGGATAATTTGGAGGGGAGAATTTGAATTATATAAAATAGGACTTATATATATTTATATATTAAATTAATTATTTGAAAATATTTGGGGGTACCCCCCTACCTTCAATGTGGTTCCACCCTTACTTATACCAACTTTGTTACAATAAAAAAATAAGGCTTAATCCATATTCAGCTAAAAAGAGGCAGTGGGAGGAAAACTCCAGCTTGTAGTTGGTCTGGAGATTACTTACTTAACAGCAGGAATCATTGATTTATGTAGCTGGAAGAATAGAATGAATAAAATTCATAAATCTCATCCTTTATTTATAAATAATAAAGTGGCACATGTGAAAAATTACTATTCATTGTATCTCGTAAAACTAAGCATAAAAACTATTCGACTCAAACATTGTGCCTTAATTTTATATCAAAAGTTCATGGGCTGATTGTTACAAAAAAAAAAAAAAAAATTCATGGGCTGCGAACCTCCTCTGTTTTTGGATCCTTGTAATAACCATATATATTATATACCCATATCATTAACATATTCGATAAATGATGAGAAACATGTGCGCATGTGCTATACTTCAAAACTACTGGGAACTTAAAAAAAAAAAAAGAGAGACACTCATAATTTCCAGGTGGAAAATGTTGTCTATTATTATTATTATTATTATTATTAGTATTATTATTCACTTCAATCATATTGTTTTGATTTGTATTGACCATCAACTTTTGAATATGTTATTTTTAAGAATATAGCCTATTCTAATATTAATGAGTATCATCGCCCTAACATAATGGTGTAATATGTATAAGAGTTACATTTGTTAATAAGAGAACAATTGAGCTTGAGAACAGAGGAAAATGAATTAAAACTGAAATGTATTCAATGATAAAGTGAAGTACAAAGTCTGCTAATTACATCATATTTATACTGAAATATAAACTACCTAACTAAGTTGAATTCTCTAATTTAACCTTGGCCTTCTCCTCTTTAGACTTTAACTCCATATTGTCTATATGTGATGCAATACTCCAACACCCCCCCTAAAGATGAACATGAATGTTGATAATGTTCATCTTACAGAGTGTATGGTGGAAAGGTAATGACCCAAGGGATTTTGTGAGTATATCTACTATCTGAAGTCGAGAAGGTATGTAAAATAATTTGATAAGTTTTTCTTGTAGCTTTTCTCTGATTAGATGACAATCAATTTGTATATGCTTGGTTCTCTCATGTTGAACTGGATTTGTGGCAATAGACATGACAGATTTGTTGTCTGTATAAACTAATGTCAACTGAGAATGATTAATCTGTAAATCCTTTAGTGCATAGATTAACCACCGAATTTCACATATTGTGGCTACTAATGCTCTGTACCCTGCCAATTTGTATATGCTTGGTCCTCTCATGTTGAATTGGATTTGTGGCAATAGACATGACAAATTTGTTGTCTGTATAAACTAATGTCGGTTGAGAATGATTAATCTGTAAATTCTTTAGTGCATAGATTAACCACTGAATTTCACATGTTGTGGCTACTAATGCTCCGTACTCTACTTTAGCAGAGGATCTACTAATTGTAGTTTGCTTTTTAGATTTTCATGAGATCAAAGAGTTGCCCAAAAACACAGCAAAACTTGTTATGCTTCTTGTGGTATCTAAGCAACCTACCTAGTCACTGTCAGAAAAAGCTTTCAACTACAAATTTGAGGATGATGGAAAGATAGGCCTTGTCCAAGTGTGACCTTCAAATATCTAAGTACTCTTACTACTGCTTTGCATTGGTTTATGGTTGGTTTTGCCAAAAATTGACTCAAAACTTGAATGGAGTAGGTGAGATCTGGTCTGGTAATTGTTAAATATAACAATATGCCAACCAGTGTTCTATATGCTCAAGGATCTTCATATGGTTCTGAATCATCAACAGCTAGTTTATGATTTGATTCCATAAGGAATGTTGCAGGCTTTGAACCGATGGTGCTTCTGCCTTGTAGAATGTCTAGCGTATATTTTCTTTGACAAACAGAAATCCCAACCTTTGATCTTGCTATCTTCAGCCTAAGAAAATACTTCAATGTCCCTAAATCTTTAATAGTAAATTGATCATGCAGAAACTTCTTTAGTAATTAAATTTCTTGTAAGTTATCACTTGCTATCAAAACATCATCTACATACACTAATAACGCCATGAAAGAAGTTTATCTGAGCAATCAGAACTACCTTGAGAAAAACCATAATTGATGAGAGAATTAGATAATTTTTCAAACCATTATTTAGAGGTTTGTTTAAGACCATAAAGACTTTTTAAAAGTCTACAAACTTTTTTATTCTGTTGTTGCGTTCCAAGAGGCAAATCCATATAAACTTCCTCATGTAAGTTACCATGCAAAAAAACATTATTTACATTTAGCTGATGAATATACCAGTTTTTAATAGCAACAATAGCAAGCAAAAGTCTAATAGATGTAATCTTAGCAACTGGTGAAAAAATGTCAAAGAAATCTAATCCTTCCTCTTAATTATAACATTTTGCTACTAATTGTGCTTTATATCTCTCTATTGTTCCATCAGCTGTGTTTAATCTTAAACACTCATTTACAACCAATAGTCTATTTATCTTTTGGTAAGGTAAAAAGCTCACATGTCTTATTTAATTCTAAATCATGAAGTTTAGTTTTCATTGCCTATTGTCATTCTAGAAATTTAGCAACCTGTTTATAAGCTTTTGGTTCTAAAGAATTTGTTATAGATGCAAGAAAAACCTTATGAGAAGATGACAACCTATTTGTAGAAAGAAAAGGAGAAATAGGATATAAATTATCTATTGAAAGAGCATTATCAGATAAAGCATTTGAAGAAACTTAATTGCATTAGTAATCTTGCAGTAAAATTGGTGGTTGTCTAACTCGAGTAGACCTTCTGAGTGAAGATTCTGTGGAGACAATAGTGTTCTGTGGTGCAGGATCATGTTCTTCATCTTGTGATGTTGGTGATATCGATTGATTAGGAACAACAGAGTGTCTATGTCTAATAGTATGATTACTGTGAAAATCATCATTGGTGTATGAATTTTGTGATGGAGGAAATAGAAAAGTGTGATTCTATGGATTAGTAGATATAACTGCAAAGGGAAGAATGTTTTCATGGAATATCACATTTCTAGAAATACAACTTTGTTAGAATTAAGGTCCATTACCTTGTAACCTTTTTCATCAGATGGATACCGAAGAAAATTGCATTTGACAGCTCTAAAATCAAATTTGTGCCTATGATTTTGAATTGTGGAAGTAAAACAAAGACAACCAAATACCTTTAAATGACTAAGTTTTGGTATTTTATTAAAAAGCATTTCATAGGGAGTTTTATTTTTAAAAAGAGGGGTAGGAATTCTATTAATAATATGTGTTGCTGTGAGAACACAATCACTCCAAAAAGATAATGGAACATTAGCTTGGAACATCAAAGCCCTAGCCATACAAAGTAAATGCTGATGCTTTCTTTCTACAGTTTCATTTTGTTGTGGTGTTTCTACACAATTTCATTGGTGTAAAATATCATTTTTATGATAGAAATCTATGAGAACAAACTCAGGTCCATTGTTTGATCTCACAGTTTTGACAGTAATGTCAAACTATGTTTTAACCATTTTACAAATTTTTGTAAGTAGAAATGGAACTTCAAATTTTGTTATAAGCATGTAGACCCAAGTGAAATGAGTAAAATCATCTACTATTGTCAAGAAATATCTATAACTTGAATATAAATTGGTTCCAAATGGACTGTATATGTCACAATGAATCAAATCAAAACTTTTATTTGAATTGCTTTGTGATACAGGAAAGGGTAATTTTCCTTGAATTGCTTTTACATTTTGAGCATCCATAGAAATGAAAGAATCTAAATTAAGAGAAGAAAGTCTAGAAAAGGATATGTATCCTAATCTGTAATGCCATAGATTTAATAATTTTTTAGATGTAACAGAATTAAGAATATGGGTGGTAATATGTGCCATGATACATTAACAAGAAACGAACACGACACAATAAAAACGGGTTAGTGTTTAACCTTAATGGTTTTTGAGTCAAATCATGTCAACTTGTTAAGACACGATTTGATAACGGGTCAAAGCCGTTATGACCCGTTAAGACACATTAAGAATTTTGAATTTACTTATATACCCTTGACCTAAATTTCAAAAAATCTCAATTTAAAATTCGTTTCATACTCTTAGAGTACTTACAATGGAGTAGCTAAATACACTTTTATTGTAAATTTAGCTCAAAAATACAAAAAAAGGGCTCCAATGGACTCTTTAAAAATTTTTTTAAAAAAAAATTGAAGATGAACAGTGTTTGCGCTACATGAACAGTGTTCGCGGACTGCTCGATGCTTCGTTCGGCAGTGGGCTTCAGACATCATCAGCGTCAACTCCGGCCACCACCAGAGACACCGCCGGCTTCACGGGCATCGCCTCACACCGGCGATCATTCCCCAGCAATTCCAGCTCTGGTGATGGATCATTCATCCCCCACGCATTGATCGAATGTCGAAAATGGGTTTCGGCATCACCGGCATCGTTGGACCCACCTCTGACCACTACGTGCTACACTGCCGGCATCAACGGCATCGTCTCACTCTGGCAACCATTCCCTAAAAATTTCATTTCTGGCGAGCCAGCCGCTGTCTGGCGTGCGACTCTTTTAGCTCCGGTGACCATATTTTTAAAGTAAAATATAAATATTTTAAAAGATGTAGAGAAAAATAAAGATGCTGATGGATGGTAAAATGTAAAAATGAATAGTTAAAATGAAAAAAATAAATTTTTGACTCTTTAAAATGGATGAAAACTAGCTACTCCATTGAGAGTGCTCTTAGACACTTAGAGCACTCTCAATGGAGTAGCTAAATCTTTATATTTTGTAAAATTTAATTCAAATTTAACTAAATGGTCAAAAATTATATTCCAATGGAATAGCTAAAAATAGCTAAAATGATTTTTTTTAAAAGATTAATAGTGTTTGCGCTACATGTTGTTATTTTATTTTTTCTCTGCTGCAAGATGTCTGAATTGCCGTGGCGATCCCAGTCGTTAACGACCCACCGCTGGCCAAAGTTCGACACACCGCCGACTACCAAACCTCCGGCGATCCTAGCTCTGACTGACCTCCGATAGTCTCCCACGCGCAGATCAAAGTCCAAAATGGGTTTTGGAGTATTTGAAACCCATTTGACCCACCGTCGACCGTCGGCCGTTAACGGCTATACCGCCGACATTGCCGAACTCGCTTCACGCCGACGACCAACTCTATAAAATTTCATGGACACCTCACACGTCCTCCGGCAACCAGTGTTTTTTATTTTTAAATTTGTAAAATAAATTTTATTAAAATAAAATATGAATATTTTAAAAGATATAAAAAAAATATAAAGATGCTGATGGATGGAGTATTGTAAAAGTGAATAGCTAAAATAGAAAAAGTAGGTTTTCGATAGTCAAGTTTAAAAGAAATCTAGCTACTCCATTAGGAGTGCTCTTAGCTATCCCATTTAAGTACTTATTAAAAAGTCATTAACGAGTTAACCCATTATTATTTAATATGTTTGGGTTATAATTTTAATATTTTATAATGTGTGGATCATATTTGTGTGTTTATCATATTTTATAGTGTACTATTTATTGAATTGTAATTTTAAAATTGTAATTTGTAATTAATTTTTTATATTTTATAATTATTATTTAACTTTTAATATTTGTATAATTAATTAGGTTAAACTCAAACGAGTTACTAACAGGTTTGCGGATTGAAACAGATCAGATCGGATTGTGTTGTGTCATGTCGTGTCATATAGTGTCAAATGTCTTAACGGGTCGGATTGTGTATCAATCCGTTATTTTAACAGGTCGTGTTCGTGTTGACACGTTTTAATACCCCTAATTAAGAACATCACAATGAGGGACATCAAAATACTGAGCTGAATTAGCCTTAGGATTGCCAACAGGATTGAAGTAGTATAAATCTTATTTTTCAAGCACAATCCCAATCATCCTCTCCGTTGATTGGTCTTGTAAAATGCATTTAGTTTGATAGAAAGACAAACAAATATTAGAATCTCTGGTTAGCTTCGAAACAAATAAAAGATTAAAATGAAAAGAGGGTACACAAAGGACTTTTGCCATAAACAAATTGTTAGAGATGCAAATTGTCCCTATGTGTGTGGCTGATATAATCTGGCCATTAGGCAGATTAATAGATGCATTAATTTGTTTAGGTGGAAAACAATAAAAGATTGCTGAATAGATTATATGATCTATTGCACCAGTATCTAATATCCAAGAACAAGTTAATTTTGAATTAGTAGATACTGAGTTACAAGAAAATTACCAGAAAATTGTGATGAAGTAACTAGATTTACAAGCTAAAATGTTTTGAGTATTTTGAGTGTTCTAAGATGACTGAGCAGAGTTGGCAATAGCAAGAAGTTTATTTAACTCTTCAGATGTTAAAGAAACCATGTGAGACTCATTATTTTGATTACAAACTTCATCTGAGGCAATGACAACATGAGCAACAGAGTAGATTCTTTTTCCTTTCGGTCCAGTCCAACTAGGAGGGGTACCCATGTAGCTGAAAACACTTATCAACCGTGTGTCCATTTGTATCATTGAAGATAAGACTTTTTTGACTTGTCTTTTGTAAATTTGTATTGATTTGTCGTAGGATTTGACTGCTTAACCAACAAAGCATGAGTTTCACTACCAACTGAATTAGTCAACTGTCTCTAGCTTTCTTCTTAAAATAACAAAGAAAAGATCTTAGCCATATTAGGTAATGGGACTGAAAGGAGCAATTGACTTCTAAAAGGAGCAAAAGAATCATTTAAACCAATCAAGAACTTTAGAAGATAATCAGATTGTTGCCTTTTTACCAGAAAAGAGAAAAGATCACAAGTGCAACTAGCCATTTTTCTACAGGTGCATGTAGGAAATGGACGATAACTGATAAATTCATCCCATAAAGTCTTGAAGTTACTGAAATATTCAGTGATAGAAGAAGAATCCTGGTTGATGCAACTCAAAGATTTTTCTAAATGAAAAATCCTTGGGCCATCGCTTCTTAAGTAGCGAGACTTCAATTCGTTCCAAAGTTCAAGAGATAAATTGACATATAGAAAACTATTTCGAATATCTTTGGAAATAGAGTTTATGAGCCAAGAAAGTACCAAGTTATTTGCTCGCATCCATGCTGTATAAAGAACAGACTGAGAAATTGGGGGAGGATGAATCGTACCGTCAATGAACGCCACTTTATTTTTGACAGAGAAAGCAATGGTGATCGATCTGCTCCAAGCCACATAATTTTTCCCTTTAAAAACTTCCGAAACAAGTAGGGCACCAAGATTATCGCTTGGATGTAGGAAATATGGGCTTGACGAATCATCTAATGGGTTTCGAACATCAGAATCGGAAGAACTATTGGAAGACATTTCAAGAAATTGCAAGATTTTGAAAGAAACTGTAAGAAATTTTAAAGAATCAGAGAGTTGTAGAGAGATCACTACAAGATCTGTAAGAACTTGTAGTGCAGAGAAATCGTAGAAGAGGAAAATAGGTTTCCAGAATAGAAAATCGAGATGCGGAATTTTCTACACTGATACCATGTTAATAAGAGAACAATTAAAGCCGAGAGCTTGAGAGCAGGGAAAAATGAATTAAAACTGAATGTATTCAACGATAAAATGAAGTACAAACTCTGCTAATTACATCATATTTATACTGAAATATAGACTACCTAACTAAATTGAATTCTCTAATTTAACCTTAGCCTTAGCCTTCTCCTCTTTAGACTTTTAACTCCATATTGTCTTATATATGTGATGCAATACTCCAAACAACATTTGCCTGAAGGAAAAGCAAAGCAGGATATATATTATGAGATGATGAGCACTTTTAAAATCAAAATTATATTGCTGAGGGAATTTCCCCCGAGTTGTTCGTACATTTTGGGAAAGATGTTAAGCTCTTATCCTCGAAGAATAAATACTTTGAATAAAAATCAGATAAAAAAAAAATTAAAATATTTTTGGGGAAAATATCTGCAGAAGGCAGTGGTCGATATCTATATGGGTTCATCTCTTCCTGCCGGCCGATCCAGAAGAACAAAGGCAGTCTCTCGAATTAGCATTAGTACTGATGCAACAGATTCAAGCCAAAGATTGATGTGAATCGTTGAAAAGTTGAGACTTAAGAAGCGAGATGATCATAGGCATAAAGATTTGAGAATTGTACATGAGCTAGCTGAGACTTGTAGCCAACCAACATGCATATATTGACAGGTTCGGCCTTTTAGTTGTTGGGACTTTCTGAAGTGACGACTCCGGCTTCTGTTTCTGTCGAGACAGTTCGCTGTACCGTTTGTGAATCTGAAACAAACCATATCCCCAGTTAAAAGCAAATTAATGTAGCTAGCATATGCATTTAATTAAATTGGATTAAGTGAGTAGAGTTAAAAGTTAAATAAAATATTTTTAAAATATATTTTTTTTAAAGTATTTTTATTTTTAGATTTGAAAAAATTAAACTATTTGTTTTATTTTATTTAAAAAGTAAAAAAAAATTATAATTATTAAAATATATGAAATGAATTGAGAATAGTTGTAAATATTAGTAAAAAAATAGAATATAGAATATATATTAATAAAAAATAAGTGAAAAGTAATAATAAAATGATAAATAATAATAATAAAATAATAAATAATAATAAAGTATTGTTAGACTACTGTGCCAAAAGTAAGTCTAGAGAGAGAGCCATTGGTTACAATGTTTATTTTCAACTTTGCAAATTTATAGGTTTTCATCGGATATGCTAGGCAAATGATTTGTATAAATTTTAAATAGACTAGTTCTATGCAAGTTTTGATAAAAATAATGAACTCTACTTTAAAAAATATAAAAAAAATATATTAATATTTCTTATTAAAATTCAATTTGTTACAAATAACTTAACATATCTATTTGAAAGTCATATTAATATATCTATATATATATATATATATGACATCACTCTTTAATGTATGAAGACGTGTTTTTAACGAAGTACAAAGCTTGAAGACTCCGAAATGATTTAAGGGCAGTGCTAGGCTGGCCCAGCATTTATCGCTAGGCGTGCCGCCTAGTACAATTTTTTGTTTTAAATTTTGTTGTAAATTTATTTAAGATATTTATTTATATTAATTTAATATATTTAAATATTTTTTAAAAATAAAAATTTTATTAATATATTAAAAATTATTCTTTTAATTATTAAATAAATAACAATTTTAAAAAAATTAAATTACACAATAATTAAATTATTGCCAACGCCATGTCATTTATAAAAATAAATGCCTATAATTAGAAACCACGTGGAGTCAGTCAGTAGTGTTGGTTTACACTACGTACGTTCTCCTGTCATTACTCTCGATTGACCCATCACAATTCACAAAGGTCATGGCATAAAACCGAGACAGCTCATTCACATGGGTGAAACCAACCCCATGTGCCCCACCATAGGGCGCATCTCATACACAACCCTATTCCTATGTTTTATCATATCATATCATGTGGGTGTCAATGAGTGCGCCATAGGCTACGCAAGTCATGACATCCAATTAACTGACCAACGTCAACTATGCCTCATTTGAATTTAGACATAAGATAAATTGAAATAAATTTATTTTTTAATATTATTATTATTAAAAATTTTAAAATTTAAAAAAATTATCTTAAAAATTAAAAAAATTATATTAAGATTTTTATTTTATATAAAAATATAAAATATAAAAAAGTGTAATAATGAGTTGAGATGAGTTAAACTCACTCACAAATACAAACGGAACCTATATCTTGCCCAAGAAAAAAATAAATACACTACACTCTAATCATAAATGAATTATATAAAATAATTTTATACATTGATATAATTAGATTAATTTAATAGATTAAAATTATTTTCATTATAATATAATTAGTTCTAATAGATCAAAATTACAACAGTTTGTAAAATTATTTCAGTATGATTGTTTATAGTATCGTGTGGGTGTAAACTATAACAAAACAAACGGAGAAAAATAAATGTTACCGGTAGAAGAGGGCGGGAAAGAATGCCTGATGGGTTGAAGAGTTGGAGGAGGATAGGCGGAGACTAGACCGGACGATGCATCCATCTGGACATGAGGATGGTAAATGTATGAAGATCCCGGGAGGCGTTGCCCTTGCCCTAGGGGTGTAGAATAAGTGCCCCTCGGTGGTTGGAAAGAGTAACCAAAGTAATAGGGAGAGGATGATGTTGCGTACAACTGCTGGTAGTATTGTTGCTGTTGAACTTGTGGGTTATACAGTGCCTACAGCGTACAAATTTAATAAGAAAATCGTCACACATGAACTGTCGAATCCTACTATCCTATATTCAAGTGAGGGAGACAGAAAGAGAGACTAACTTGGTGGTAGCCATAATCAGGAGTGTAGGTTGAATACCTGCAAGAGCGGTGGCATTGATGATCAATATGACCATTAATCAGAGAAAACTACGTACGTACATATGACAGTACCGAAAGCAATTTGTAAAGGCATGAATTAACATTGATTATACTGACTGCATGCATGCATGGGTACTGAATTGGAAATACAAAGGCATGATGCGCGCAGCTAGGCATTAATAATTATGAAAAATTTTAAATACAAGTAATATTGGCCGGTATTTACTGCACATAAAAAGATAAACTAATAAAATATTTAAATTTAAAATAAAAAATACAAAAGCAACTAATCAGAATGTATATATACATAATGAGTCTGTAATATTATTTATATATAATATTACTCTAATATTATATATATCTGATACTACAAAAAAAAATATTTATAATATTTTAATTGTAATTAGAAAAATTATTTATGATGAAAATATATTGTAAATAATTATTCTAATTATAATTAAAATGTCATAACACTACAAAAAATTTTAGCTTTTATGACTAATTAATAATAAAGAAAATACTATTTATGATTAATTTTAATTATAAATAATATTTTATTAAAATTAATTGGTTATAAAAGATTATTTTTATAATGTAAATATAAATATATATATATATATATATATATATTTTGTAATGATGGAAAACTACGTGGCAAATGTGGATGTGCCAGTGCTTTACAGATCATGATAGTATTTTCACGCTTTACATATAAAAAACATGCATTCTCAATAAAAAGAAAGTTTCCAAGGTCAGATAAAAAGAATTTCAAAGGTCAGATAAAAACATGGGTAGACATGTTCGTGTGCATGCCTACGACTAATTAATTGTATACATCTGGAAGACGTGCAGAGTACTTTTTTTTTTTTTTTTCTATTTTTAACGTCAAAACTTTAAAAAAGTCATTTTTTTTCTAGGATGGAGAGATGAACTTTTGCTATATATGATCAATTTATCTTGAACGTATAGTTTTTCCCAACACCAGCTTAAATCCATTATCTTGAATTACATTGTTCATGATATATAACAAGGGATCATTTATAACATATTTATAGCTAGTCTCGTCAGTCATTATAAAAAAATTATTTATTAGTGATCAATTATTTTTTTATTAAAATAACTATTTTTTATTAAAATGAATATATTATTTTAATAAATAATCATTTTAATTGTAAATAATCAATCACAAATATATATATATATTTTTTTAATACTAGTCATCACAACTACTTAATAAGGCCAGCGGACATAAGTGCACTTCTTAATAGTTAAGATCAATCAACGAGAAAATTGATAAAATATGATTTCTTCATTAACTTGATATTTTGTTTTTGACAAGTATTGAACAACTTGCCAGCATAATCAACAGCTGATATATGATTATAAATATATTTGACGTAAATAAGGTAATGCATACATTAAAACTTTGTGGGATCCACCGTCCATTGCGACTGCCCCTTTGCACATGTTAGGTAATTTATGCAAATCTACATAGCAATATTGGACGATATATAGGCTGTTTGAAGAAGTTGTATGGGACCATTAATTAAATATATAAATATGTATTGTGGAACGTGGAACGTGGATAATCAGTCATTGGCAATTGGCACAAGTAAATAGAAAGCATTAGCAACTCACCCATAAGATGGGTAAATGACAGGAGGAGGAGGTGGAGGTGCCGCTACTGCAGGTAAGGCTGCCGGGACTCCACTATAGGATGGGGCACCTCCTTGGTAATTAGAAGAACTGCCACCTTGATTTCTTCCTGTATTAACAACACATTTCCACCTCCAAACTGTTATCTATATTGCAGTTTTAATAATATATGGAAAACAATATTTTAAAAACAATAAAAAAAAATAACTTTAAAAGCAAAATATAATAATTAATCATTTAAACGTAAATTAATTAATTAATTAATTCATGAACCTCGGGGCGGCGAAGGTCGGGGTCGTCCAAACGAAGCGATATTACAGTTGGCTCTCCGCCCATCAATCACAGGGTTTGGTTGGGCACAAGCCCTAGTTGCCGATTCAGGGTCACGAAAAGTCACCTAATTATATGAAAAATTCAACACCAATATTTCATATATTCGTAGAATTATTATGAGTCGACCAAGAGAATACAGATTGGGAAAGTACTTACAAATCCGTATCCTTTGGATTTTCCTGTATTCTTATCGGTGATAATTACAGCTTCAAGAATCTCTCCAAACTGCTCGAAATATCTCCGCATTTCTTCGGTGGGGGTTTCCCAAGCTAGGCCTCCAACAAACACTTTGGTAAACGTGGTATCTCCGAACTGTGATCGGTAATGTGGGAAAGCCATCGCATCTAAATCATCAAAATCAACAACATGAAATGGGTATTCTAAATTATATGATCATTTGTGGGATTGGCATGAGCAGAGCTGGAGGAGTTGTCTAAATCTTTGTTCCCACCGAATTTTCTTTGATTTGAGCCGTATATCATGAGGTCCCTGATGATCAAGCTCCATTGCCTTGTTTTAGAGCGGAAGGATCATTGAAGAGGTTCAGAGAGACAGATGAAGAGGTGGATATAGTTTATGATGATATCGTTGGTGTTGGTGCTGCTGTTATTATTTGATGAGTTGTTTCAAACAGTGGGTTGGTCGAGTACATGAGAGAGAGAGAGAGAGAGAGAGAGACCCCGACAGCTGCAAACGCTCATTTGCTGTATACAAGCGGGAAGGGAGAGGGGTTGGCTTTGTAGAACCGAATGACAGCTGCGTGACTAATCCACTTTGGAAGCCTGCCTCCCTGTCTCTCCATTAATATACCCTACCACCCTCCAATCAATAATCCCCTCCCTGTCAAAATAATAATAATAAAAATCATCCCCCTTCTTTTATCTACTCCATTCTCTTTCTCGGTCTCCTATTTTTATAAGAAGATTATTATAGGTATACAGAAATTATATAAAAAAATTAATAAATAAATATGATTTTATAATATCTATTATTATATCTATTTTATAAAAAAAATAATTTTATAATTCAAAATATTACATCAAATTACATTAATTTATAAATTTACTTTTATATAATCTATTTGTAGCTAAAACACTTTCTTCTTCATAGAATTAATTTCAATATATATATATATACAATTGTAAAAAATATTATAGATCTAAAAAATTATATAAAAATAAAATTTATATGTTTTAATATAATATGTTTGATTATATAATTTTATTTTTATTATAAAATATATCTAACCAACCTTATATATGTTTTGTATAAGTTGTTTATATATGTAATACTTGTCACAAATATTGTAGTTATTTATATTTTAATTGGGACAGCTGATTTGTCGCATCTCTTTATTGTTGACAACATTTTCCTATACTAAAATAAGGTTTATGAATGTGCCCCCCACAATAGTGAATAGTGGCCATGATGGGGTCAGGGACACGATAAAAAATGGACCCTCTTTTGATTTTCTGAGCAAAAGATGGACCTCAATATCATTATGAGATTGCCACTTCTATTAAAATAACAATAATAATTTAATATTCAATGGATTTCATTGGTCGGGTAGGTTTTGTTAGTGTGATAATTTGTACCAATTTCGTGTATATTTTTATGTGCTATTAATTGGTTTTAAATTAAAATCAGAAGATTTCATTATCGACAAATAGGCTTAAGGATGTACAAGATATACACATGAAAAGCTATAAATAGCACTTTAATTGCCTGATTGATTTGGTCCAACACTTTATTGCGATAAAAGTTCCAAATTTGACAATATTTCAGGAGTTCTTAGGATGAGAAAAATATAGATAATAATTATTTGAATGAGATTTTTGGCGCTATATATAGACCACTTCATATCATGTCTGACTTTAAAACTAAAAAGAAAAAGAACTCAAAGGCATCCTTCGTTTTTAAAGATGCATGAGATATGATGAAAATAGATAAGATAAAAATAAAAAATTATTAAAATATATTTTTTAATATTATTTTTATTTTAAATTAAAAAAAAATTGGATTATTTATTTTAATTTGTATCCAAATTTTATAAAAATTATAATAATTAAATGAAATGAGAAAATTTGAGAAAGCAAATAGAGATCTCTATTCAAATTTCAAACCTGGCACGGTAACTATAGAGTATTGATTACTTAATAAAATGTCAATAAATCTTTATATAATGAGTCCATTGAATCAATGGAACGCAATTTTTCGTTTTCTTTTAGGAAAAGGCAATTATTTGGGTCACTTTAAATGGGTAATCATCCTCTAGTTATTTGTTTTGCTACTCGATCGTGTTGTTTGATTCTTTAAAAAAAAAAACAAATAATATGCACTATAAAATAAAAAATTATTTATGATAAATTATTTATTATCAAAATAATTATTTTTTATTAAAATAATTTTGTTTTTACTGTAAATAATTATTTTTATCATAATTAATTCGTCAAAAATATTCATTTTTTTTTATAATAATAATAATCTTCTACAGAAAAAGAACAGCTAATTTAGTCCATAAAACTACAAAATATCCATTAATTTTTCTATTATAATTTGTGTATTCGAAGTGGGAAAACAGCTAATTTAGATCCAAATCCTCTGGTAATCCCTGCATGTTCCTAACCCTCTCACGACGAGAATACTTTGACAAACTAATTTCCAAACAGCAACAAAAGAAACGAATAAAACAGTTAAGATCTAGACCACTACTCCATCAAATCAATCATGTATATTTAAAACTCAATCGATGCAGATGAAATCATGTGCAACAACAGGGCACGGACGGCGAAACAAAATCCAATCCCATCGAATCGAACCATAATCAATCAATTTTAAAATTTTGAATAAATATAAATAGAAGAGAGATAATAAATCCAATGTTAATGGAAGACCATTATCTTGTCTGTAAGAGTACCCCTTTGACGACTAGAACCACGGAGTCTCCAGGCCAATGAGACTAGCATTTCTCCTTTTTTTTTTTTTTTCCTTTCTCCCTCCAGAAGCATTCCTTGAAAGGGAAAGGGAAAGAGACAATAATTGAAAAGAAAAACAACTCAAAAATAACTTAGAGAAATTTCAAAAAACATCAATAACGTAAATGATAATTTTCAAAATAAAAATTTTATTTATAATTTTTAGTGAGAGACGATATGTGTAGTCTCATTAACATATGAGGTTAAAGGAAAGAAAGAATTATTTTGAAAATAATATTATTATAATTTTAAATTTTTTTTAAACATAACTATATGAACTTGTATAAATAATCTTGAATTGTATGTAGAATAATTTTTTTGAAAACATGATTATAAATATATTTAGAATCCATAGTGATGTAGTAAAGCTTGATTTGGATATAATGAAAATTTCAGTTCCATCTTATATCATTTCAATATTCAAACGAAATAGTTTTTAACTATAAATTTTTAATTTTTAATCTAATTATTAAAACTTTTTCAAACAAGACACAAATAATAATAATAATAATAATTTAAAAAAAATACTAAAATAACAATTATATTTTAATAATTTTCTATTCAATTTTTTTCTCTCATTTTTTAAAATTCCATAAACATCTTAACTCAAATCATTTTACTACTATTTATAAATTATTTTACTATTATTTACAGATCATTTTATCTCATCTCACTATTCAAACTAGGTCTAAACACATTAAAAATGAGAGTTTTAATTTTTCAATATGAAGATATAGCCAAAAAAGCAAAAATGTAATTATTAAATAATACGAGATTTTAAGTCACTACCCGAATTATATAAGATATATGAAGATATATTCTTGAAAATACAGGTCGGTCCATGTTGCATCGTGTAACGACTTTTAACAACAAAGATATAACTAAAATAAATATAATAAATACTATTTCAAAAGTTCATCATATACATCTTTCATGAAAATATTACTAAGGATGCTCTAGTCCATCATATTTTGTTATCTTCTTATATGCCTTGACAATCAAAATTAGAAGACATTAATACGAAATACAAAAGTTTTTTTGAATTGTTTAAAAAAAGCAGTATATGTATTTTTTTTAAGAGTAACGTTATAATTACAATTATTTTACAATTCATTTTAAATAATTATAATATTTTTTTACAAAATAATTTCAATTTTACTTAACTATTATTCATTTTGAACCTTTATTAGTCATCATCTTCAGATATCTGAACACACTACACTTATTTTATTTTTTAATTTTATTCTTTTTAAATTAATTAATTTTTTCAACTCGACATCCATATGCTATATATTTAATAAAATTAAATATCAAAATATATAATGTGATATGTAGCGTGAAAATGATGAATAAATATATATATATTTTGTTTTAAATGAAGTTGGAAATTAATTGTAAAGTAGTAATTAGTATATTATTTTCTTTATTACTTTTTATTTTTTCGAAAAGTATTATTCTTACCATAGTTGGTATTTGATTGGATTTCGATAAAATTCTCTTATTTAATAATTAAAAGAGTACGTAAAACCTTTTTTAAAAAATATTAAAGCATATAAAATTGCCCTTGACCCGCCCCGTGCATCAGTGCTCTTTTCAGCACTTTTTTTCCATTGAGGCCCATTATGCACACGCACGCAGCCCGCAGGCACGCACGAAAAGTTGGAGAGAGAGAGAGAGAGAGAGGGAAGGAACAGAAGGCGGTCATTATTATATAGATATAGATTGTTGCCAGCGTTAGGGACGAGGAGACAGCTATATGGACGTCCAGTTTTATGAATAAAACTGTACAATTACCTGATCTGGCAGTCTTTCCCACGTGCGGTCCTATCACTCTTCCAGCACTATTAGCTGGATTTCCATCTACTCTCTCTCTCCCTCTCTCTCTCTCTCTCTCTCTCTCTCTCTCTCATTTTATTATTTAAAGGTGACCCACTTGCAGGCTTCGATCCTAAATCTTTAAAGTACCGAATTAGGGTGACAGTACGTGACTTACACAAATTTGTATTTCATATAAAGGAATTTGAATTAAAATATATTAGTATGCTTAACGGGTCAATATCGAGATTAATAAATAGGTCAATTAGCTTAGTCCGAACTCAATCCGCAACAATCAATTTAAGTTTTATTATAAAATTACCATATACCATATTATTATTATTGAGTATTATAGTAATATTTTTAATATGTTTATATTTTTTATTATTAGAATTGTAATCATATACGTATTCTCATATTTATCAATATTAAAATCTAAAAAATGTTGATATTTTTCATTAGTAGATAGTCTTAAGCCGGTTTGAATATCTATAATATCTGATCAATGCAAATAGTTTGAATTCAAATTCTTTATTGGATCTTTAAAACATATAAAGAAGTTTGAATAAAAATATTCAAATATAGTTAAAATATTATTTTTGTTTTAAAATTAGAAAAACAGCATTATTTTTTGTATTTTGTTTGTAAATTTAAAAAATTATAATGATTCAATAAAAAAATAAATATTTTAAATTAAGAAATATAATGTATTCATATGATGTTTGGAAATAAAATATTTGGGAATTTTTCATAACAAAAGTATTGTCAAATGAACCATAATAATTGAATCTCAAAATTTCTCAAAATTTACTTCTCAAATGTCAAATGAGTCATGTAGTGTTGAATTTTTTTAAGCAAGTAGCAAATGAATGTGTTCGAGACATATTCCGCAGTCCAGCTCTCCGGGATCCCAGTCGACTTCTTCCTGTAAAATGAAAAAAAGAATGATCGGAATTCAAGACCGCTCATATGATAAAATTAGTTTCAGACAAATAGTCTCTAAGATCGTGTTAAGAAAAATGTCAAGGGATGTATATCCTACATTGATTCTAGATTGACCGGGTCTTATTTATAGATGTTTGTATGTTCTTTCTGAGAATGAAATCTGGAGAGCAGGTAACTCACAGTGACACTATTTGGTCGTCACTCAGCGAATTATGCTCTAGTTCTTTCCGTCCCATCTTTGGTAACTTAATTCTTTTGATTGATGCTCGGCCACGCTGAATAGTGGGCTATGATTAATGCAACACCCTCCTTATCCAATTTTACCGTCAATGCAGCACATTTGAATTGGCTTTGCATTTAAAGAGGTGCTCTTTTAGATCGACAGAGGTCTTATTGTCATTAATACAGAGTCGATCGTGGTGTGGGGGGAAGATGCACAGTTTTCCCAACCTGATACTATTTGGCTCGACGGACGATCATGATCGCTTGGGCTCACCTTCCCAACAATTTAAACATTTGAGATTAGTCTTTCCTTCTTTTTTTGGATCTCTGACTGGGCCTAGACTTAAGTGGGTTTCATGCTCCCATTCGGACTTTAGCCCCTTCGAGCTTAGTTTACCGAAAATTTTCTTCATAAAATGATTCAAGCTCAATCCGTTATTAAATGGATGGTGTTAAGGTTTAAAGGTCTGTCTCGATCGATTAACTTAGTAGCTAATGTTCTAATTGATTCATATAATTAAAAAATATTCAAAACTTAAGAGATCCAGCAAGTCGTTTCCCAAGTACCAACTTTCTCGGAGCATATAAAACTTTCAAATCAACACTCTATACCTAATAACCCCATGAAGAGGAGGGCTACTCACTACATAATTGGCCTTGCAACATAAATCATATCTTTGTACCAGAGAAGAACTTCCAGATGAGATTCCTTTCATTATATGATTCCAGGCTGGAATTCGTTGCCTTTACACGCGATCTATATATTATATATTCCTCCATTTTCCTCGTGATTTCATCTCTTAATTAACTATTCTCCTTTTTTTCAGAGATGATGACCTCCTAATCATGATCTACACCGTCAAATTTGTATCTTTCGGACTCGGATATTAATTCATTAGTAGTCTACCATGCATGCTTTGCTTTTTAAGTCTCGTTTAGATTAAGATATGAGATAAAATAAAATAAATTAAGATAAATTTATAATTAAATAAAATATTATTAGAATATTATTTTTTTAATAATATTATTATTAATTTAAAATTAAAAAAATTAAATTATTTATTATATTTTATGTAAAAATTTTAAAAAAATATAATAATAAATTTAAAATTAAATAAGATGAGATGAATCCTAAATACAAACAAGACTTTAATTAGCTTGGTAGTTCTCGAAAGTACTGTGGGTTACGTAATTTCTAATTTTTTAACAAAGTATGTTAAAGCGATGAGTTATCCTAAGAAGTTACGTTGTACATTTCTAATCATCATATCATGTTGGCGGTAAATTTTGCCATTATCCATTGGTAATTAAAAGTACTTGAAATATTTATAAACAAATATCTCAATTCAATAAAGTGTTCCCTAGTTTTAAATCTTTAGTTGTATTACACAGCTAAGTATTAATAAAAAAGAAGTGCAATTATATCAAATACTTGATAGGTAAGTAAAATATAATATATTATTTATTTAATAATTTGGTGTGATGTCTCGATGAAATGACGATAATTAAGCAATTTTCTTTGCCATTTTGTATTTTTTATGATTTTTATCTTATAATTATTTTTGCATGTTGGGCGAACTTTCTCGAGCAAAGATATATCATATATGTCTGCGTCAACCTTGGGCCTATGGGCTCTAAAGCAGCTGTCTTGTCTATTAGCTTAAGGTATGCAATTAAACTTCATAACTAGTGAATGGGCCTAAGGCCTTATATATGGTCAGAACATTCGGACCGACATTTTTTAGGCTGAGGAATGTTGCATTCCGTAATCTTAGTAATATTTCTAATCCGTGGTGGAGAATACCGTAATTTAAAAACTGAATATATATATATATATATAGAGATATATACTAGTGGTGGAGTAACGTGTAAAACATGTTCTCCAAATTTAAAAAAATATTAAAAAAAAATATATTTTTTTATCAATAAGCAAAATGTGATTAAAAATTTACATTGGAATGTAAATATAATTTTAATTAAGAATAACACATAACATGCAAATGTTTTGCAAGATCCTGAAAGCTAGTGATGCCAAACTGTACATTTTTTAGCCAAAATCCAATTTACAGCCACCAATAAGTCGCATTCAATGTCAACCGTTAAGCAATCCATCTGCTGGCATAATATTAACTCCTCTATCAATGCTCTCAATTCAACTTCATTATAGGAACAATAACCAAATGATTACTAAAATATATAACTCTCTGTATTTTAAAGAATAATAAACTAATTACAACGTATCATCGATAAGCCAGATTTATTCAATCGCAAAATGCCTTCGATCTCCCTTGATAGATTCTGAAAGTCGTGAAACTCTTCATTACTTCCGTCAGCCGCTAGCCTGTTTGGCCCAATAATCTGCCTTGGTTAATTCTCATCTATTGATGTATAAGTACCAGGCCCAAGACTTCATGGGTTCTTAACAAATGGCCCATTTAAAATATTTAATTTCTTCTAAAGTGTCTATAGCTAAAAGCCTAGAGCCTAAACCTTGCCCCTCTTTTTAAATATATACCTCTCTTTTCCATTCATATTTTTGCATGTGGTTGGTGAAATATTTAATGAGCTCCTTGCTTTTAATGACCTATAAGCCTTTAGAAAATAAACGCTTATTCTTTTGTTATGGTTGCCATAAATATACTGGCTAAAGAGGCTATAAATAATGAACCTGATAAAAAAAACATGTAGTTGGCATGTGGCAACTCATGGGTTGCGTCCATACTTCACATGAAAGACATTAATTATATAATTTGTAGCCTTTTTCTCAATGGCTTGATACCATTGAGAAATCGGATAAGAACAGCTTGCAGCAATGATTAAGCGCTTGGGAATTTACCAGTGGAAGATCTTCATAGGCTCTTCTTAAAACTGATCGGAAGAGAATGATCAGAATTAAGACGTAGTTGCATGTCAAATTCATGTACTAGCTTGGAACAAATTAGGGTTCCCAATGACTCTGCTAATTTCATTGATAACTTTTCTCTGGATATTATAAGGTTATGGGGGCTGATCTCTAGTCCTCTCCACAAACGTAACTACCACCGGCCCACCTGCCTTATCATGAGCATCATAACACCGGAGTTTGGAAGGCAATGATTGATAGCTTAGTCATTGGAAGAAAGAATTAATGCATACTTCTACTCGAATATTGGAAAACAAGGTGTCCCCCAATATAACACCTCACATGCAAATGCTGGGGCCCCGAGATTCTTGTGCGGGTGAACGTGGCAGCTTACAGTTACGTGCTGAGGTTGCCATTTCTGCATGAATTATTATTGCATTGAAAGCGAGGCTTTTGCCACTTCGTTTGGTACTGAACTTGTTAGTTTTTTAATCCTACGTGATGATGATGATGATGCGTTTACTGCATGCCAACAAAAAACACAAAACATCATCGCAATCATGGACATCGGCCCAAGTATATAAGGTTAGTTTTCCACCAGATTTTGATTCATTTTACTGTCTAATCATCGGGAGTAAATATATATTTTCTATAGAAAATGATGGGATATAAGTCTCATGAGGCCATTTGATGTAGAAAGACAGCGCCTCTACATGGACACACAAGGTTGTCTTTGTTGTTCGCATTCCATGGTCATCCCAATGGCTCTCTGTGCTTGAGTTGGATTTTCATACAGCTTACCTGGATATGGGATAATGAAGTCTTTTACTAGAGTGGGATGGATATGTGACAATTAATACAAACCATGGAAATTGCAGAGAATTTTGTTCCCTGTATATCTCGAAACAAATTTATAAAGCTTATTTATCTTATTTAGCATAAAAAGAACGTGAGGGAGGAGAGAGCATGGGGCAGTTTTTCAGACTCTATCGAGGGGGCACATCATGTTCTCTCTCCATTTTTCAAGTATGGTCAGTCTCATAAAATCATCAGTATTGTGCATCCGAGAATGATAAGTTGATATGAGATGAGTTAAAATAAAAATAAAAATAAAATAAAATTATAATATTTTTTTGATATTATTACTATTTAATTTTTAATTTAAAAAATTAAGTTATTTATTATATTTTATATAAAATTAATTAATTTTTTTTAATAAATTGAGATCTAACTAGGGGCCTAAATGACATATCCCTTCAGAAGCAAGCTTCGGCTCTGTGCATTCTCGTTGGCAAAGCCACAATGACATCAGAAGGAGTACTTTTTATTATTATATATTTGGTTATTCCCTTTCTTTCCTGGTTTAAACTTTAAATACCTCGTCCACGTACACTTTACTGCTTCACTTGTGTCGGTAATATTTTCTTTTTCCATTTTTGGAGAAAACTGTGTCGGTGATAGACTTATACGGCGGTATACCAAATAATTCAGTTTTGTCAAGTGATAATAAAGTGATACAGCTAATAAAAGATTCCCATGTACTTAAAAGATTTGTACAAATAAAATTATTACCTTTTAGTGAAGCTTTGTTTTTTCCTGATTGAAGAAAGAGGATTGAAAGTTGAAACCTCATATTATTTGTAAAGTTCATAAAAATTGATGATAAAACATGAGAAATCAGCCCCCAAGTAGTTTTTTAGACAACTTGCTAGAAATCCAAAATTTTGATTCTCTCGTAGCAGTTTTATTAGATTGATTAAAAATTATTATTCAAAAATTATATTTTTATATAAATATCAAAAAATAAGTATCATATTTAATTAAATATGATAATAAAATGTATAGAAAAAAGTTTAAAAAGTATTTTTTTGTAAATAGTAAAATTAAAATTTTAAAACTAAAATGTCAAATTTGACAATTATTTTAACTTTTTGACAATTATTTTATTTTTACTATTCACAAAAAATATTTTTTGAATATTTTTTCACACATTTTATGATCATATTTGATCAAATATGATACTTATTTTTTGATATTTGTGTAAAAATATATTTTTTAAATAATAACTTTTAACCAATGAATACTCTCACATGAAAAGCCACACTCCCATTTTTTTAATGGAATAAAGAACTAAGCATATATAATAAATAATAAATAAAAGAGAAATACTTATTCTACAAATAAAAGCCATTAATTGTGGCCATCTATTTTTTACTTAGTAATTAAGAAATTATTTTTAGATGATATTATAATTTATTTAAAAGAAAAATAATTAAATATATGAAAAATATATATGAAAAAAGAATAAAAAAATGATTAGTCTATTCAGTGGCCATCGTCAAATACACTACTCTCAAATTACTAAATGCCACTCAACTTAACACTTTTTTATACATGAAATTTACAATTTTTTTAAACTTAATACTTCTTTACATGTAATATTTACACCATTTTTCAGCTTCATATAAATATATTTAAATTCATCTTAACATTCAAACACATAAATTTATCTTAAATAAATTTCACAAAAATCACTCTACCATCTTACTTAGTACTATTCATAAAGACTTGGAAAACCTGTAGAGCCGGAGACACTATTTTTCTCTTATGATATAAATTCTATAGATCAATTCAATAAAATCTAAAGTGGAAGAAAATTAAATCTACGATAATATTTAATACGGTAATAATATTGTATAATTCATTAATCAAAAATAGCTCTGTTTTTTTTGCATTGGTTGCAGTACTAGTAAAAGATAAAAATTCTATAAAAATAAAATACTTTAATCACAAATAAATTTTATATAATTAAATCTTCAAATTGATATTACGTACTTAATGTTTTACATTAATAAAAAAATCATATTTATTATAAAATAAATCTAACATATTATATAAATAACATCAATTTATAAATTTATTTTTATAAATATTATTTGTAGCTGTCTGAAATCTTATTATGTCATACCCTCCTCACTTGTACGTATTATATCTTCCTTCGTTGGTGGTCCTGGTTTAGGTTACCATTTTGTCGACTCTCACTTTGCCATTTAGACGTAAATCATGCACATTATACGTGGCCAGTGGAACATTGTTCGATATATACTTTATAAAGTCGAACAAGCGCGCTTCCTTGATAAGTTCATAATCATCGTCCATGAAGTTCATTTCCCACCACTTGTTTTTGATTTTTGTGAAGTGAATGAAAATATTGGAGTCAAAATATGGGATCCAGATCCACACTACAAGAAAATAAGGTCTTATTTAAATTTAAAAATAAGATGAGTTAAGATGAATTTAGTTTATTTTTTAATTTTATTATTATTTTGAATAAAAAAAAATTAATAAGAATTTATGTTTTATATAAAAAATTATAAAAATATAATTATAAAATAAAGATGAATTGAGATAAGTTGATATAAGTTTTTAATACGAACGAAGCCTAAGTCTTTTATGATATCAAATTTTATCGTAAAAAGTAAAAAATAATATCACAAAAAATTATTTTTAATAAAAACAGTTATTTTGATTTCATTAAATTAATTATTCCTGTCTATTTTTCTTATAATGTCACCCGTGATCGGTATTGTGGGATCCGGTGAATACTCATCTAAAACGTATAAAATATTTACACCCTGTTTTTAATCAACTCACGTACGTTTTCGCGTTCCATTAAAATATAAAGCTTTTATTTTAATATTGCAACGCTACGTGAGTTTAACGTCGATTAAATATTTGACTGTTCCAAACTAAGCTGTCTTAATTAGCTTCGTCTCGAGTTAATGACATTATTATTATAAGAATGCAGAGCTGGTGAGTCAACTTATATATATATATATATATATACGTTGGGATCGGCTTTAAATCCAGAAAGATATTAACAAATACAATGTCGTAACAAATTTTAATAATAATAATATTAATAATAATAATAAAAGAGAGATTAGAAATGGCAGAAAAGAAACCCCACCGAAGCAGCTTTTGTGAGTTTGCTATGGATACACAAACTGGGTTTCAAGCACTTGAATTTTAGGTACGGAAGTAACATTGCTGGCTAATCATGGGTAATGAATCGAGAATGTGGTCCATCTCGTGATATATTCCAGGGTGGGGTCCTGGTATGAATTGTAAATACAGGCATAGATATATGGCAGATGGCCATAGATCTTAATATCCGGGCATCGTTCCAACGTTGAAATAAGACGGAAATCTGTAAATTTTTAATAAAATAATTTATAAATAATAGTAAACTTCACTTAAACGAGAGATTTATACAGCATGCTGTTAAGAAGTTTCAAAAAGGCTTTTAAATAAATTTATTTTGGTTATTACAAGGAAGTTATCTTTTTCCTCTTATTAAAATTTTTTAAAAAGAAAAATAATTGCTTATTTATGATTTCATTAATTTAATGAAATCAACTTATAAGGGCACCATAAAAAACTGACAAGAAGTATCCATCTAGCTAAAATTCCGTTAGTTATTTTATTTTTCACATTGGCATTTTTATTTAAAACTAAAATATAGAGACTAATACATCTAAAGATCAAATTATAATTAGAATAATTTTAAAAAGCCTTGTGAACTCGAGGAGCTCCTATTGTCTCTGGTCGTCTTACATCACGAGATTTAGCTCCTTTGATTTTTAAGATTCAGGACAACTTAACAAGGTCACGGGATGGAAATTAAAGCTACTTTCTCAGGGACGATGGCTTATTTTGATTAAACATGTTCTCTCTTGTATTCCAACTCATCTCTTGGCTGTGTTGAATGTGCCGAAGGTAGTACTCATCAAACTGAACTGGAGTTTATCTTCTTTTTTATTTGAGAGAATCTCATAATAAAACTCGCATGAAATGGTGCAGATGGGATAATATATGCCTACCAATTTCAGAAAAGGTTCTAGGGCTCAGAAAATTCTTTAAAGTTATCTTGTTTATGGATAATTTATGGACTAAGTTCTTCAAAGCAAAATATGTGGGGATCATATCTTCATTGTTGAACTGCCTACGTTTGCTTCTAGATTGTGAAAACTTATTTGCATTGTGCTTCTGGAGGTCTTAGAGAATACTTTGGTCCGTGCGAGAGGGGGAAACTCTTCCTTCTAGTTTGATAAATGGTTAGCGGGTTGCCCTCTTAGTGCATTATTAGATACTTTTATGATGCCCAACCTACGTATCAATAAGGTATGAGTGGATGGTAAATGAGATAGTGACCTTTTGGTGGAGTTGGTTGGAGAAATCCAAGCGGGTTTTATTTAGAGCCAAATTATTGCAAGGAAGACGGGTAGTGATTTGCATATATGGATGTCGTCCCATGATTGAGAATTCTCAATAGCTTCAGCCTGGAATCTGATACGTACTAAACGACTAAATATTGAATGGACGGATTGGATTTGGCATCAGATTATTTCAAAAAAAAATTGTTTTGTGCATGTGGAAGACAAAGTTTAACAGTCTAGCAGTGGATGATCGAGTTAGAAGGTTAGGCATGCCGATGGTTTCGCGATGCGATTGTTGTAGACATGGTGATTTCGAAACCAAGGATCATGTTCTCAACTCGGGTGAAATTCTTGCTTTAGTCTGAAACCTTGCGAAAATGCTTTGGGTATTCCCATCAGTTCACATTTATCTTGGTGGGCGAGGGTGTAGTCTTGGTTTTCTTATGCTAAGAAATCCTCGCAAAGAGGTATACTCATTGGTATCCTTCCTTGCATCCTTTCTTGGCGCCTTTGGCAGCGTCATTTTAAAGTAGGCGTGGCAATATGTCATACGACCCGTTAACCCAATACGAACACGACACGATAATAGCAGGTTAGGGTTTAATTTTAAAGGATTTCGGGTCAAAATGGGTTGACCCGTTATGACACGATTACTTAATGAGTTGATAGCGGGTCAACCTGTTTTAACCCACTATGACATGTTAAGAAAATCAGAATTACAAGTATATCCTTAAATTTAAAGGTAAAATTGTCAGAATTTTAATTTTAATATTTTAATTATTTGTATTATAATTTATACTTGTAGTTAGTATTATAATTTTTATAGATATTGTGATTTTAATATTTGTATAAAATTATGCAATTTATGCTAAGTTTAATTAAGTCAAACGGATTAATTTTAAACATATTCAACACATTTACATAAACAGGTTGAAACGTATTATATTTTGTCGTATTAATTTATTTCGTAATATTCACTAATGGGTCATAACGGGTTGACACGACACGACACATTATGTTAACGGGTCGTATTAGGGTTTGAGATTTTGACACAATAAGTTTAACGGGTCGGGTTAGAGTTGACTTATATAGTATAATATATATGTCTTGACACAACACGAACACGATCCGTTGACACGATTTGACATCCCTATTATAAAGTGATTATGGAGGGCAGGTATGAATGGCAAAGAGTGTTTGGCTGGCTGTAAAATATTGGTTAAGCAAGCTATCTACCGTGCTTGTTAAAAGCAAATCTATGTCGTCTTTTGATTAAAACAAATATATCCTCTTTTGATAAACAAGTCCTAGAAGCATTGGATATTCCTTTTGTCCATTGCATCAGTAGAAGGCCAAGGTTGATTTAGTGGACTAAACCAGCGGATGGGTGGATCAAGCTCAATGTTGATGGAAGTCGCAGGGCAACCCAAGTAACTAAGAGTGTAAAAAAAATTGGAAAATCGATAAACCGGCCCGAACCGGTCCAAACCAGACTAGCTAGACCGAGTTTGAATCGGTTCGGTCTAAAACCGGTTTTTAGAAACACAAAACCAATAAAATCCGATTCGGTTCTGATTCCTTTCATTTTAAAATCGGACCGGTCATAGTAATTATATATTTTAAATTATTTTTTAAATATTATATATAATATGCTTTTACATTATATATATATATTTATATATAATACATAATAACATAATCATATATAAATAATACTATAATATTTATAAAATAAAAATTTAATTTTAAACATGATATTAAAACATTTTTTAATTTTATATAACATTTTTTTTATATAACATTTTTTTAATTTTATAATAGTTTTATATTACAGATTTTTTTATATAACAGTTTTTTGTAATAAAAAAATATTTTAAACCAGTTTTTTTTTTAAATATAGATTTATTTTTTAAAATTTACAATTTATTAGAATCGAAAAACCGAACCGAAATCGGTAAAACCAGTACTACCAGTTTTGAAGGATAATCGAGGTGTAATCGATTTTGTAAAATGTAAAACCGGTAGTACTAGTTTGATTATATATTTTGGCCAAAATCGGACCGAACTGGACCCGTTACACCCCTACAAATAACTGTGGGGGAGAAGGGGTGATTCGTGATAACTTGAGAAATTTTCTCGACTCCTTCACTAATCCCTTCGACTATGGGATGAACAATATGACTGAGTTGAGAGCTTTAATATTTGGAGTTCATATGTGCAAAGAAATGAGATTTACGTCAATTGCTTTGGAGTCAGATTCTATGCTGGTGGTTAAGTGGCTAGAGGAAAAAATGTTCTTATTTATATTTGTGGAATTTTTTGGGAGGATTTGCTTTTGGCTTTGAGATAAATTACATAATTGCACATCAATATTACAAGAGTAATGCGGCAGCAGATTTCCTTGCTTGTTTGAGAGAGGGCAGGGTAACTCGTACCTTTAATAATCTAGACGATCTCCCAAAAGAGGTGAGGGGTATCCTTCGGCTGGATTGCCTTCAAATTCCACATATCAAATGGTGACTTTCGTCATTTGATTTTAATTTTCTTACGTCGATTTTTCTGGTCCTTAGGCATGCTTATACTTGTTTTATGGTTTGATTCGGTGTTTTATTGGATTGTGTCTGGGAGTAGCTTTGACTTTTTGATTTGTTTTGTTGTAAAGTCTCAAATACTTTCTTTGTTTTGTTATTTTTATTTGTCCGTTGGTTTGCATTGGGAGGTTTTTTTTTTGTTTTTGTAATCTCGCATATGTTTTATTTGTAATTATGATATTCCTTCGTTATAATTGAGAGTTTTTTAATAAATTTGAGATGGAACTTGTTATGAGTTGGCTATATGCTCTTTGTCAAATAAAATAAAATAAATAAATAAACCTTTATGATGTCGTCCGCTCATTCATGGAATACAATACCGCGTTTGCATCACTGATGAGTAGCGTGAGTGCGAAAGTAACAAACGGACAGTGGAGAGGGTGGTGACTGAAAAGAAAGAAAAATTCCATTTATGGGACACGAACTAACAGTTATGGGACACGCATATATCCCGCCGGTCGCAGTATGGCCTACACGTAAACCTTTCACGTTTCGCTCCCCGACACATCGACGCGCCAGGGTGGGGCCCTCCCCTCCCTTTACTCCTCCTTCACGTTTTTGTTCTATGACGCCACTTTGACTCTCATCGTCGTCACGCACACACACACACTCCCATTTGTTTCGTAAAAAGGACTAAACGAGTCGTTCCATCAAGTATTTCTTTCTTTAATGATAGATAAAAATTAAAAACTAAAAAATAAAATCATTTGTTTTATTTTATCCATTCATTTTAATTATCTATATTTTTAAATTTTTATTTAATAATTAATAAAATAATTATTAATGTATTAATATTTTTTCTATTTTTTAAAAATATTTAAAATATAAAGTATAAATTATACTAAAAAATAAATCAAATAAATAAATTGAGAAAGTATCGTAGATTAGTGTTTCGTGAAACCAAGTTGCAGTTGCTCCCCCCACCCGAAACGCTCCGGGTTCACGAGATTATTCCTTTTCTGATCCAGTCTGCAAATATAAATATAAAGTACGTTTAAATATTATAAGTTAAATCTTATTATTATTTTGTGTTTTGTGTATCGATTTAAAACTAAAATATAAGTGTGAAATTTTCAATTTTTGTTTTATGGATCTTTCATTTTTACAAAAGACTTATATATTTAAAGTTTCTATTTACAAAAGACTTATATTTAAACTTATAAGAAGAATAATGCTAAATAGAAATTCTAAATATACAAATATTTTATAAAAATATGGACCTCATAAAAAAATAGTGGACAAAAAAAGTGAGGTCCACAATTTTTTTTATAAAGTACTTACGTGAAATTTGTGTATTTAAAGTTTATATATACTATTTCTCTCTTTTATAGATTTTTTTTTTATGTTTATATCAATTTTTTTATTTAATAATTAAATAATGTCATATTTAAAAAGTTTAACAGCCAATACGAGGAATTTATAATGAAAGCAAAATTTCAAATTAGTTTGAAGATGAATTAAAACTTTTATAACAAAAATTTAATGTACAATTACTTTTACATATTCTTTATATATTCCACTAATGTCACACTATTTAATTAATATATAGTCCACAAATATTTAACTACAAAAAAATTTATTCACCCCAAAAGCTAATCATTTCGTCTCCACAATCCTACAGGCAACACCGACGAACTGGGATAATATGGTGAAAAAACCGTGTTGCTTTATAATTGGCAAGATGGATTACAGGTACTGTAAAAGAAATTGTTTTTTTATGGTTAAATTTTGGAGCAACGAGAAAATTGGAGTTATTATTATGAGTGTGCGAGTGCGTGGAAATATTAAAGAAGTGGAGCCAGCGAGAGCAATAGCTCATGCAAGTGCGAGGGAGGTGTATGAACTATGAAATTGTGAATTGAGTAAAGACGCAAAAAAAAAAAAAAAAAAAAAATGGCGATAAAGGAGGAGTCTTTGGAGTCCGACAAATACGACGCAAGTCAAATGTAATCCATATCCATATCTTTCATATAATTTTTAAAGGCATTCTTCTTTTGTCTTCCTCTCTCTGTGTAATGTGTATCAGATCTACCATACACCCGCAACTACGTGACAGCAAGTAAAAGGCTAGTGCATTGAAATGTTCTAAGATGGGAAGGTGATTCACCAAGATCTGCAGTATATTCGGGAAGAGTTAATTCCGTGGGGGAGCTTCCTCTTTCTTTCTTTTTGGTCTTTCCAGATAAACTATGCTGAGAATCGGGTAATTAATGGGAGACTTGAAGACTGTACATTAATTATAACACGAATAGTAATAATAATAATTATAGTTTATTGAAAAAAAGGATAATAATTATAGTTAGTAACTTAGTATGCAGGGGTCGGAGTTAATTATCTTTTTCTTACATTTATTATGGTGATGCCCATTTTTGTTACTGTATTTTGGATGGTTTTCCTGATTTAATTTTTGTTACTGTATTTTGGATGGTTTTCCTGATTTAAAAAGGAAAAAAAATAATTATAAAGCAAATAACTTGTTTTCACGAGCTGTGTTCGTGTTGGATCGGTACAAAGTAAGTCAGCTCACAGCTGTTCTCGCACTCTTTGTGTCCTCTCTCTTCCACTTCTTTGAAGCGTTCGTCACGGCGGAAGAGAGTGAGAAAAAGAGCCGAAGAAAGACAATAGTGGGTGTTTGTGGCTTAACCAAACAAGCCACCCATGAACTCCCGCTGATTTTCAGGGTCTCTCTCTCTCTCTCTGTCTCCCTCTCCAGCTCTACCACCCATAGAGCAAGGTAGTTTGTTTTTCGACTACTTTCTCTCACATTTGATTGATACGTTTTCTATTTTGATCTGATTTTTAAATAATGTCTAGTGTTTTTATTATCGATTGAATTGATATAAATGGGATTTGTGGTCGTGTTTTCCAGGTCCGGTTCAGATTTTAGTAGGTTATAGTGAACCAAGGTGAAACTTTTAAAGGAAATGTTGTGCCGTTTTGTTACTTTGGGGCTATGGAATTATCTGAAGGTGTTTTTTTTTTTTACTTATGTTATGGGGAAATGTTTCTGATTTAGTTTCCCTTCGTTTTCTCTGAATCTCAATTTCCGTTTTTTCCTTTTCTAGGTGACGAAAGTTTCTCCTTGTTGATTCGATTTGTGGATCTCGGATCGTAAATTCTGAACTGTATGCAATAATACAATTACCTTATACTTCATTTTTTAGCTCGTTTGAGTAAAAAACTATTTTGTGTTTGCATGCTTCTTAAGATTTTTTTTTTTTTTGGTGTAACGGTTCTCGGCATCTCTGATTCATGGGTTATAACTCGTTTTTTGAGGGGGGGAATTTCTTCGTTTCTTTTTACTGTGATTGAAAGTATTTCCTGGGTTTCTCAGTTTAATTATGAATTGTCTTTTTTTCTTTTCCCTATTGCAAATTTTTCATGTGGTTGGGTTTCCAGGTCAGAGGATGTCCAGGCCTCTGCATAGAGGTGCATCTGGGCCACGGATCTCTGGTAGCAGCAATGATTTGTGCGACTCTCAAATGAAAGATAAAACAGAAAAGGAAGAGTTGGATAGAAGAGGTTCTGATCTTAGTTGTTTATTCCTGAAGTTTCCTTTCCGGTTACTTCTCCCAGATAATTATACTCCCAAATATGGTATGGCGGAGAATGACTTTGCATCTGATTCCTTGGTCGTTGGAAGTCAGCGAAGTAGGCACAGATTGACAATGCTACTTTTAAAGCTCAGTCTGCTATTGATTGTAGTTCTTGCACTCACTGGATCCTTTTGGTGGGCGATTTCTATCTCTACAACTTCGAGAGGTCACATATTCCATGGCTATAGGCGACTCCAAGAGCAACTTGTTTTAGACTTGTGGGATATTGGGGAGCTTTCTCTGGGTTCCTCAAGGTTAAAAGAGTTGGAATTCTGTCCTCAGGAGTTTGAAAATCATGTTCCTTGCTTCAATGTTTCGGCCAATCTTGCTTTGAGCCGTTCTGATAGCAATGAATTCGACAGGTTCTGTGGGCATGAGCCAAGGCAAAATTGTTTGGTTGTTCCACCACTAAATTACAAGATTCCTCTTAGGTGGCCTACTGGAAGAGATGTCATATGGTTTTCAAATGTCCAAATTACCGCACAGGAGGTAATGTCCTCCGGAAGCTTGACCAAGAGGTGAGCAGAGCCTCTTATTAACTCATTCTCTTATATGAACTTGCATTCTCCTTGAATTTTCTTTTATTCCTTCATTTCACATGGTCGTAGGATGATGATGTTGGACGAAGAGCAGATTTCCTTCCGTTCTGCTTCTTTCATGTTTGATGGCATTGAAGATTACTCGCATCAAATTGCAGAAATGATTGGGCTGCGAAATGAATCCAACTTCATTCATGCTGGGGTAAGTGGTTATTTACTTTATGTTCAAATCCGCATATCAAACATGATTTTTGTTTTTTTCTTTTGGTTTTCCTTCACTGTCATCCATTTTGTAGTTATATTCCTTTGTTCATAACTCTCTGGCCTCGTGGTGACTTATTGGCATGCACCTATTTTTATAAACTGTTGTGGTCCATGTTAAATCACCACCCAGGATGTAGGGTATGCCTTTTGAAAAATAAGAAATAACCTTTGGTGTTATTGATCTTTTCATCCAGGTTGGTGTGTACTGCTTGGTTTGTCAAACACGGCAGATTGTTTTATGGTTTACGTTGCAATCATTTTGACATGATGGTTAGCATCATAATTTAGCATATCTTTCTCCATTCTATTTATTAAAGCCCTAAATTTGGCTATTGTGCTGTATATACATGTGTTGATGCAGTATGCTTACTAAGATCCTTGTAGTCTATGGACAAATTGAACCAGTTCACAAATACTGGGACACTGTCTTCCCTTATCTGAAATCATGATTCAATGGGATTACCTCCTAAAATTTTCAGGTTAGAACCATCCTGGATATAGGATGTGGTTATGGTAGCTTTGGAGCACATCTCTTTTCCAATGAACTCTTAACCATGTGCATTGCAAACTATGAGGCTTTGGGCAGTCAAGTTCAACTCACTCTTGAAAGGGGTCTTCCTGCAATGATCGGTTCCTTTATTTCAAAACAGTTACCATATCCATCTCTCTCTTTTGATATGTTGCATTGCGCACGATGCGGCATTGATTGGGACCAAAAAGGTAACAATTTGAGGTTAAATGTCAAAAAGATATTAAATCAAGGACATGGTTTATTTTTTATAGGTAAATCAAGTGCATAATTGAATAAAGATTCATGAAGTCATTGGCTATATATGGGAATGTTTATCCACAAAGGCAAAGAGGCTGCTTCTACAAATTGGCCGCCTTTTACATTTTTTTCCCCAATAAGATACTAGATTTCTGGTGTCCAAGTTTCTAATGAAAATTTTAAAAAATTTAGAATTGTTAAATCATGGAGGCTTCATTTTTTTTTTAATGCAGAACATATTGGAGAGTGTTTTTTTAATCAGAGACATTTGCTGGCTTTTGAGTTGGTTTATTAACCTATATTCATATTATGTGGTACAGATGGTATTTACCTGATTGAAGTTGATAGAGTATTAAAACCGGGTGGATACTTCGTCTGGACATCACCAGATACCAATTTCCAAGGAGTAATCCGTACCAAAGAGCATAAAAAAATGGGGAAGTTCGTTCATGATTTTGCAGAAAACCTTTGCTGGGAGATGTTGTCACAACAAGATGAAACTATTGTATGGAAAAAGACCAGTAAAAGGGATTGTTATGGTTCAAGGTAAGACTGCTAGCATTACCTCTATATATATATATATATATATATATATAAAGAAAGAAAGACTTCTAGTATAGGATACACGTGAACACCCACACACCCATTATGTGTGCATGTAGATCTCTATGTTGGTGGACATGGATATTGTAGAAAATGGGTGGTCTAGTTTGTAAGTATTAAAAGCTGGTCCTGATAGTAGCATGACCTGCTTGTGTACAGGAAACCTGGTTCGGGACTTTCTATATGCAGCAAAAGTAATGATGTCGAGTCTCCATATTATCGACCACTACAAGCTTGCATAGGTGGAACTCGGAGCCGCCGTTGGATTCCAATTGAAGAGAGGACAGCCTGGCCATCGAGAGCTAACTTGAATAAGAGGGAACTTGCTCTTTATGGTAATTCTTACATTTGATCAAAACTTCAAAGCAGCAAACTAACAATAATAAATTAAAATATACATTGCAGAGAAGGAAAATCTTTACCCATGTCCCTTTGCCTCATTATATTCCATGTTTAAATGTTTTGTCAGGTCTACACCTGGAAGAATATGCTGATGATACTGATCACTGGAAAGCAGCAGTCCGTAACTATTGGTCTCTTCTGTCACCATTAATATTCTCAGATCATCCAAAGAGACCTGGTGATGAGGATCCCTCACCACCTTATAACATGCTTAGAAATGTGCTAGACATGAATGCTAACTTTGGCGGTTTCAATTCTGCATTATTGGAAGCTAAAAAGTCTGTGTGGGTCATGAACGTGGTCCCTACAAATGGACCAAACTATCTTCCCTTGATCATGGATAGGGGTTTTGCAGGTGTATTGCACGATTGGTAATGCCTCCTACCGTTTATTTTTATCAGTATCTAATATACATGTTGGTATTGGACTCAACCAAATATTATTTAATTGCTCCATGGCCTCATCTATATGCAAGGATATTATATCGGTGAATTAGTTTAGTTAGTGAGGTCATGTATTGATCAAGTTACATATTGTATGTCTGCTTTCTAACTGGAGAAATAAAACATTCATGAGCAAGTGCATCAATTTGAGTTTTATAGCATTCCTATAAATTGGAGCTTATGATTTAGTTTGGAATAGTGATGAACAAGTTTCTGAAAATCGTGTTGCATGCAAATAAATATACCAGAGTGCAGTTCAAGGAACCTATGAAAAAGTGAGTGAGTTTTTTTTTATGAATAGTAAAACTAGACGGTATACACATGTAGAGTATCTGAATGCATGAGCCTAAGTAGGAAAAGAGGCAAATGCTATGAAACAATTAGTGTTATTGAAGAATGATACTTTCAAGTGGTAAATATGATTATAGGGAATTAATTTAGTATCATTTGCTTCATGAAAAAGTCGGTCACCATATTGTGCTTCTATCTAGCAATATTTATTTTTTAATCGGTAGTAAAAGGACTAACAAAATTATAAATAATCTATGCTATATTTGTTGTTTTATCTTGTATAATTGTATTTATGATATAATTCCGTTTCCCTTCAGGTGTGAATCTTTTCCGACATATCCCAGAACTTATGACTTGGTCCATGCAGCAGGACTTCTATCCCTTGAAATTGGTCAGCAGCGCAGGTGTACCATGCTTGATCTGTTCTCTGAGCTTGATAGATTACTTCGTCCAGAGGTACCAAAATATTGACTTTTTTTGTAATTCTTTCTATATTTTGATCAAGAGCAGCTTCGAAATCAATTGCCATAGGATTTTCTATTGATCCTCAAATGCTCATCCCCAAGGCTTCTTTAAGCACTACTACTTGAACTTGTCATATTTTAAAAACTATTTTTTTATTGGTTACAACCGACAGTAAAAGGTCATGGACATTTAGGGCATGTTTGGAAATCATTTCATTTGATCCTATCTCATTTTATCTCAAACACACTTTCAAACTAATCATTACAACTTTCCAAAATATTTAAACAAATAAAAAAATAATAATTCAACTTTTTCAAAATTTAAAAATAAGTGAAATAATATTTGCAATCGTAACGTGTGCAAGTGCCACATAATTGTTTTGAAAAAAGTGAGTGAAACACGGGACCTAAATAAAAAGAGCTAATTTTTTAATAGAGGATCCCACTTTTTTTCAAAGCAATTATGCGGCGCTTATCCATTTTACGACTGTATGTAGTATTACTCTAAAAATAATATTATAACAATATTTTAATTTTATAATTTTTTTATTCAATTTTTTCTCTCATATTTTCCAAAATTAAAAAAAACACCTGACTCAAACTATCTCACTACTATTTACAAATCATCTTAAAACTATTTACAAAATTCTTATCTCATCTCATTTCCTAAGCATCCCCTTAGTCCATTACAAACAATAGCTCCCACCTGTAAGAACAATGTTTTAAAGAAGAAAACTTTAGCTCCCCCATTGTTCTCTAGCAGTTTTTCGAAGCTTCTATCATTTCGCTCCCACCAAATATACCAACACATAAATAAAAACCATTTTTTCAGATTGTTGCAACTTGTGGATTACTTCGTAACCCCCGCTCTAGTTTTCTAGAAAATCCACCAATCTAAGAGGCATGACCCAGGATAATCCAATTCCTGCAAAAAAGTCATCCCACATAATCTTGGCCCCTTCACAATGTAGAAATGGATTATCTACTAATTCATCATTCTTCTTACACATGCAACATTAGTTCAACACCACTACCTGGCATTTCCTTATGATGCTGTCCAAAAAAAAAAAATCTGCTTTTGAATGAACTTTTGTGTGCCAAATACTGTTCGATGAGAATGTGGGCATCCCTGGGCTCATTAAGATATTTTTTAAACAATTTAAAAAATAGAACAAAAGGAATGTGCTGCTTGTTCAATAAAACCATGGAAAAAGGCATGCAAGTTGCATTATGTTAAAACGTTTGACGAGTGAGGATCTATTGTCTAAATTGATAGCATTGGCTCTTATTACATCTTCTGCAACTTTACATGTCGTTTATTTATTAGTTAAATAATAGGAAGGGAAAATGCAGTTGATCAATACTCTAATAAGAAAGTAAACATTGTACTGAGTGATGTAAAAGATCATGCTGCTTGAACCAACGTTACTAGTTCATATTCTGTTGACAAATTCCTATATGTTTATGATGAGTCACACGTGTTTTATGGGATTTATAAAAAGTCAGAATCATTTCCGGGTGTAGCAGGAAAAAAATTGGAACCATAAAACAAGGTTTGGGGATCCCATATGAGTTTCATGTGGCGGTTTCATTTGGAAAACTTGTGAAAATTGATTAAATTCAATTTGTTTCCAATGTCATTTGACTGTGAGAAAACCCAACTCAAGAATAGTGCAGCTAGAGAAATCCAACGTTCAGTACGTATCTTAATAAAAGATTGTCGATATTAAAAGAAATCTTTGATTGTTATATGTTGGAAAAATTGCTGTCTTTGGGTTTGCTCCATCTGGTTAAATATGCTGGCATTAATGGTTGCTCTGCAGGGTTGGGTGATATTCCGCGATACAGCTGCCCTTATTGAATCAGCGAGAGCTCTAACGACAAGGCTAAAGTGGGAAGCGCGGGTTGTAGAAGTGGAAAATAACAGTGATGAGAGACTTCTTATTTGCCAGAAACCTTTCTTCAAGAGACAAGCAAACTAATTATGGGTTTTCAAAGGGTGCCCGAGAAGCAACATCGTAGTATCGGTATTTATTTTCTGGATGTTAATTCATCTTCATAAAGCTCCTCCATGAAAGAAGGATTGAGAATTTTTTGAACAGAAGAATCGAGAAAACAGAGAGATAGAGAGACAGAAAAGAATCTTTTGTGGAATTGACCACAACTACTATGTAGCCGCAAGGCTTACATAGGGCCATGTAAGTAGGCAATTTAGGCAAAGAGCAAGTGAGAAGTACAGGATTGGGATTTAATTTTCCATGTGATGTCACATTATATAACTATACAACCACATGATTAAGATTGTGAAGATAATTACAGAATAATCAACGGCTGTTTGCTGTAGTGTATAAAATGCTTGGCAGTGCATTCTTTGTTGAAAGAATTTGTTCCTTATGTCTTCTTCTTTTCTTTCTTTTTTTTTTTCTCATCAGCAAGGTGATTTATGTTCGACTGTGTTAAGCTCCATTGTTATAGGTCACTTTACTTCATGTTTGTAATAAAAGAAGTTGTACACAACATGTTCGATGAAAAATCTGACTCATCGTGAGAGTCTATTGAGAGCCCTTTTTTTGAATATATCAGTTATGGATTTAATTACAAGGGATGATAACGTTACTCAGAAAGAGTTTTTCTCATACAACTACAGAAAGAAAATAAAATAATTTCCATGTTGATTGTGATAGAGCCGTTGGGCAGAGTGCCAGAGTCTGAGTCCATGGCTTCGGTGGTGAAGTTTCCATATATGTTTTTACCAGCCGTTGGGTTTGTCGAGCTGCCATAGAGAATTGCCAGCCATTTGGTTTTTTTCCTTGTTCAGCTTCAATAGAGCCGTTTGACGTGTTTCCTTCTTTAGTCTCAATATGTAACATTCACATTAAATTATCTTTAAAAGCTAGCAGTATGGTCTTTCTTACGAAGGAGACTGTTTTCTGTACTTTCCATGGCTTGAGGACAGTTTCCCGCTTTTATGAGGCGTTTGGTTCGGAGACTTGCATTCTTTTTGGTGTCTACATTTTCAGAAGTATGATCTCTGGGTTCCATCCTAAGCACTTCAGAATTAAAGTCAACGAATAAAAACATTTGTTCCATCTTGTTGGAGTTTACTTTTTATCTCGGGACTTCTCTGTCTATTTAATCTTTCTTGAAGTTAAATTTCTTCATCTTCATTGGAGTTTCTCTCCTCTGATTGACTAACAAAAATGGAGTGCTCGCGAACTTCTTTCTGATTAATTTTCTTTACAAAAACGGAAAAATCCATGATCATGTTCTCATGGGCATGAATGATATATACTGAAGGGGAAAAAAGAAGATTGAAGTAGTAGATCATCTAACTTGATTATAGATTGTCTGATGCCATCTAGTCCAAAACCTGTCTCAAATCTTGCTAGTTAATTCCATAACAATCCAATATGATTATAAAGAAGAAAACATAATATTTTGTACAAAATTGATACTCTCAGTAAATCAAAGCAAAAATTTAAATACCTCGACACTGCATTACATTACATTTCTACAACACTCGGATTGAACCACCAAACCCACATTTACCACAACGCATCACTAAAAAAAAAAAAAACTGAAACATAGAATAGATTCCAGGAGAACGTGAAAGCAGCTAATGGGATGAAGAAGCCTGTGCAGATGGAGCAATCCTTAGGGATAAGTTCTGATGAGTTCGGTTCTTTGACCTGTTCTTGCTTTTTGGAGCAAGTTTTGAACTACTCTTTTGTCCAATGGCAGAAAGTGACCTGCCTTGGCTGACTCTCTTCCCTACTTTTCTAGAAGAGCTCGAACTGCTGCTCCCGCCGAGTGCAGCTTTGGCGACACTGTCCGTCAGCACCTCTCTTGCCCTCTGTGGTTTAATTGGCTGCTTGTTCAGGTACACTAGTTTTGGAAGGAGATCACAAACTGCTTTGCGCAGCTGGTCATCACTGATGTTGTTCTGGATTGAATTCCCCAGAAGATTGAGTGCCTGCAGAGTGTGATAGTTGGCTACAAGCAGGCCCAGTGCTTTTGTTGTCGTTATTTTGTTGAAACTGAGGTCCAGAACTGTTAACTTCAATAGCCTATGTAGCCCCTCAACATCACCAATCTTGTTCCCAGCAAGATAGAGCTCCTTGATTAATGTACAGTTTGACAACCCTGATCAAGTGAGTGAAAATCTCATGAGTTCATATTTAAACTACTGTCTGATGTTTATACAAGCTCATAGGACAAGCACAAACACAGTACATATACCATGTCCAATTCTAGATATGCGGTTGTAACTGAGATCAAGCACCCGCAGTCGAGTCAGTTCTCTGAGTCCTTCAATGGTACTGATCTTGTTTCTCGACAAATTGAGTGTGTGAATGCCCTTTGGAAGAGAACCAGGAGTAATTTGGACTACAATTTGAGAAAAAAATAAAACCAATTAGCTCAATTATGACTTCAGAGTGGGTAACCTATATATATTTTCTTTTTGTGTTGGGAGGGACGTTACCTATGCAGTTATTTGATAAGTTGACGGATCGAAGACTGGAGAAGCTTGAAATAGTGGGGATAGCTTTCAAGCCAATACCAGAAATGTGAGCCACGGTAGATAATGAATTCAGAGACTGGATGATACTATTGGCATGCAAAATCTCTGCCGCCAGATTGGTGCCATGCCTCCCACGGATCAATTGGGTTGTGTTTCTTGCTGGTGATCTACCATTCTCCGGAGAGGGGGGGAAGAGAATTCCGTCATCATTTCCATGGTTATCATTTCCTGACAATGGATATTCGGTTTCGAGATCTTTCACCCACTCTTCCACTCTTGCAATGGGGGATGATTCTGAAGGGAAAGCGACCCATTGGTTTGCTTGCCACAAACCAGAAACTCCATTATGAAATCTAGTAAATGATCCTGGTGATGCCAACTTGCTCGATTCTATAACTCGGCTTGGTTCAAGTGTATCTGAAGAGTACCCACCTTGGGGTTTCAAAGCAGCACAAGTAGGAAATGAGCGGGATGATTTCAGGGTCTGGGCATTGTGCAAGTTTCTATGGCTCCAGAGGAACAATTTCCACCACAATCTTCTACTCCTAGAGGGGAGAACTTGGCTTGAAGAATGCTTCTTCAACATCACCCTGTCGGCACTGAAGTGGGTCGTTTCAGATCTGGGGCTACCTGTGTCAACATTCTCCCTCACCTTTTCAGATAAGTCCTGCAACTCTTCAAAAGACTGCGACTTAGACAGAGGCAACCGATCAGCCATCTCCCTAAAAATAGTCCTTGTTTCAACATTGGAGCAGGAGCGCTGAAGTCTTGGGAAAGGCCCAAACTCTGCTTTTGTAATGCCAGGATCACTAACATGTCCGTTTTGATTCACACCATTACCCTTCTCACACTCTTTCTCAATCTTGTCATCAAAATGGTCTTTCACCTGAGTATCAGGATCAAGTGAATAGGATACATCCAAGTTTTTGTTTCTGGAATATGAATCTTTGTCCCCAGAAATATCTTCATGAGCCGAGAGATCAATGTCAGAGAAATCCCTCTTGATGGAGGACTTCTCTTCATGCTCGTCCTCCCCTTCATAAGCTATCTCCGCTGCCTCAACCCCAACAGGACTTTCATGGCTCATAACCTTGACGCTGCACTGAGAGTTGTTGGGATACGGTACCGCAACGCTGAAAGTCGTCAATTTCAACTCTTCATGTTCAGAAGATTTCACCTGTTCGATCTTGACTTGCAGAGTTTGCAGACCCTTGCGTTCACCATTTTTCAGGGATTCCTCATCCCCCTGAAGCGAACAAATGAAAGATGATAAAGTAAAAAAATCGTAAGATAGATGAATTCCAGATCTTTCAAAAAATTAACATATTAACTCAGAATACGACTGATTCTCACCTTATCTTTCTTCTTCCTTCCAACACGTAAAATGAAGCAGCCAAAGTTTGCCATTTAGCAGACAGGCTTGTTTAAATCCTCGAGAGAATGGAAGCTCTAATTTTCTCTTTCCTCTTGGTTCTTGTTAGTCTACACTACGACTGCTCACATCTCTTATGGCGGATACTTTAACTATGGCAGAGAGATTCTCTATAAACAAAGATTACGTCGGAGTTTTTTTTTTCTCTTTTTGAATCAAAAGTTAGCCGTAATCAATGGGGAGGCGTGAAACTAATGACAGAGTCCGACTCGAACATGATCGTAGACTAGGAAAGAAAGGACCAGCGCATGCCTTGGATGGAAAAAATTTCTCTATCGTGTCGGCCAGAGTTGTATTCGCAGCAGCTTCTCTCCAGAAGCTTCACCAAACAACGTTTCTTCAAAAGCTTTCCTGGTTGATTGCCAAAAAAACGAAATCACAAAGAAACCCAAGCAGACTCCATATAAGAAAGCTCCAGAACGGGACAACCCCATTAAACAAAACGTGCCCCGTTTCAAGCTTTGTGATTACAAACATATGAACTCATGTCAAGAAAACTTCAACGAAACAACCCAAAACCATATCCTCCGATACACAATAAAACCATATGGGCTACGTAGAGAAATTCAAAACCCACTCTATACAAAACGACCTTTATCGATTTGGAAACAAGAAAGCGCCTCACCAACCTAATTACCCAGAGGCTATTGAAAGAGAAAATAAATCAAGTACAGAAAGCTAAAGAAAAACCATGGAGCTAAGGTCTGAAAATGGTACCTTATGAAGCCGAGCTCCGCCAGCTTGTCAATGGGACCATAAACTGCAACTGTAGAACTCAGATAAGGGATCACGGCCAACAAGAACAACGCGAGAGAAATAGAGAGATCTGGGTGATGGCGGTAGCTGGGTCTTCATTTGTTTTGCGTTTCCTTTTATATTCACGTTTGTTGGGTACGAGTTGGGAGTTGGAAGAAGGGACAGAAGTTAAAGGCTGGAAAGGGGTAGGAGACTCCGTAGAGGTAAATTTGTAAAATAAAAAGAGCGAGTCCAAAACATATTCTCCTGAAACGCGGAGTCTAGAACGCCGGCATACATTCTGTATAGGGTGCCTATTGATATATATAGAAGGAAATACAGCAACGGTAATTCTTTTTTTTTTTTAGGATGCCTATTTATATAATATATAAGGAAATACAGCAACGATAATTACAGCGTGAACATCGCCACCCCTCTTGAATTTCTCAGCAGGAAAAATGCTGGAGAGAAACGCCACATGCAAAAGGCGTATGAGCAGCTGCTGATGTGGAAAAAAAATCCAAACGCACCGTTTTAAGCCAAAAAGCCAATATCCCTCCTCCCCTCCTCAGTTTCTTCTCTCGATTCTTCCCCTCCTTCCACCGTTTTAATTTTTAGTGTTTGAGTTTCAAAGTTTAAAAAATATTTTATTAGCTTAAAATTTCTTCTTAAAAATAATCTTTTTAAAATAAGTTTATAAAATTTGCTTCGAACACCGAAAAAGTAAAAACATACTTTTTTTTTAACATTTGTTGAAAATTTCCTGCAAATATTGTTAATTTTTATTTAGAAGATCATTATAATTAACTTTAAAAATACTTTAAATTAACACAATAAATAACTCTTTAAATAATAGATCTTTTAGTAAATCTCTACCGTTAGTAAAGCGCTGGATGAGAATTTTAGTGGCCTGCTTCGATTGAACTGAACTTATTCTATTGAGATATTACATATCACCTTGCTTCAATTGGTGAAACGCTTTCTATTTGATTGCGACTTCGACTGGAATTCCCTTTCTGAATGTAAGCACTCACAATAGGTTAATTATTATTTGGCTAAATTTTGGTTAAAATTTCATTTTAATAAAATTTAGCTAATTACTTTTTATTATACTAGATCATTATAAATTTAACAAATCAATAATTATTCTATTAAAATATTTATTTTTACTTTTTTTATTTATTTTAATTCTAATTGTGATTTAAATATTTATTTGTTATTAAAAAATACACATTAATTTTATAATATTCACATTATTCTCAACAATTGATTGTTATAAAAATGAAGACATTTTTAAAAAAAATTAAGTAAAATTATTAATTTTTACACTAAATATTTATGAAGATAGGACTTTAGAGGTTTACGAAGATGAAAATTGAAAAAAATCCTTATTTTTTTTTATGTGCGGTAGAATAAATTAGTAGGAGGAGTGAATATTTTAATTTTAAAAAATTATTTAACTAGTCCAAAAGATTAATTATATTTGTTGAGATAAACCATTCAAATTTGAAATGAGTGATTGAGATGAATTGAAAGTACAAAATGAATTGTAAATAATAAAATCCAATTTGTAAAACAAATCATACCTAAATCTATAAATAGTGGGTCTAAAAAGCCGTAAAAATATGTTAAAAGTAAGCATAAAGTTTTGAAGAGAAGGGCCAGGGAACAAGACAAAGAAAAATGTCAAACCATTGAAATGGACTTCTGGGCTTTATCTAAGTGGGGTTTCCTCACATCAAATTTCAAAAAGATATAGAATCATATTGTTGACCACATTCCAACACTCATACTTACAAATTTAATCTCTTTTCTATGTATTATTGTTTAATTTCATCTCTAATTATTACTTTCGTTTAGCTTTAAAAGAGTAACTATATTTGTTGAGAGAAACCATTGGAAACTATTCTAATTATTCATTAGTGTGACTAACCATATGACAGTGAATACACATGGGTTTCTCAAGAGTTGGATTGGCCTTAAAAATATTTTTTCAAGGTATGGCCAAAGATCTTACAGTGACTACAAAAAGTTTTGTCACGCCTTGGAAAATTAGATGATTTGGAATTGTCTCGAGTAGAATATGTTCTTGCTGCTAAGGCAAGAGTGTCTTATAGATTTGGAGGATTAGAAATTTGCTTTCATTTTTCTTCTCGTTGAACCAGGGCATAGACTTCACTTAAGCTAGGAATAGGTTTATTCAAAATTATTTGAGCTTTGATGTTAGTGAATGAGTCATGAAGGCTTATGAGGAACTTCATGGTCCAATCACGTTGTTAGTTGTCAACAACATTTTTTATAGCATCACAGGTGCAGGATGGTATAACCTCAAAGTTAAGAAATTTATTGAGAAGCCATTTCAATTGGAGAAATAGAGACTTACAGAATCATCACCTTGGACAAGAAAATGTATGGTCTGCTTAAGTTCATAAATGCAAGGACCGTTGTTTTGTGCAAAACGTTGTTCCAACTCAAGCCATAAGTCATAAGCGGTATCAACATACACGACACTATTCTTAATTTCTAATAACATTGGATCTTGAAGCCAAGTTATCACCATATTATTGCATTCAAGCCATAGTTTTAACAAAGGATCAGTTGGATTTGTGGGTTCCCGTAAGGTACCATCAATAAATCCCAATTTCTTTTTGATTTGGAGAGAACGTCGAACAGTTCGTGCTCATGAATGATAATTGTCGGCAGTGAGAAGATGGGTAGCCAATAGAGTTGCCGGTCCATCATTTGAATTAAGAAAGAAGGGGCTAGAGGGATCTTTAGGATTTTATTCATTTAGGAGGTGGAGGAGGAGGAGATGGAGGTGGGCTATTGTCGTCAGAAGCCATTATGGCTCTAGTACCATGTTGGTTGAAGGTTTGTTAGAAGAGAAACAGAGAAGAAATGGAAATGCTCTTTTTGTATTCATATTCATCAACTTACAATAGAGAGACTTGCTCTATATATAACAATTACAGAAAAGGAAAATACAAAAGAAATAATGAAAGTATGCGTAACAAACTTTGCAGAAAATTCTAACCGAATTGTATAGTCATTTGCTTCTGGAATGATCTTGCACTTTCACGTGTTACTGATTATTGGGATGAGTCGTGGCATCTTGCAGAAATGAGGTGGCTGGCATGGTGGAATGCTACGGTAGAAAGATGACCTGGTCTAATAAAATAACATTTAAAAAATTATGGATGAGAGTCTTAAATTATCTATATATAAATACTTGTAATTCTCAATCAATCATATTCATTAGTCTATATCTAGATTAGTTGAAATAATCAATTTTTGCTAATACTTGATCAATGATGGCCATGTATTAGTATCCTAATGGTTATTTTATTATTAATTTTTCTTCCAAACCTATTTACTACTCTAACATTTGACAAATTTAACCTTGAAATGCTGGATCTTATGGTATATTCTTTTTGTTTTCCGGTCATTATGTAGTATCATGAAAATGAGATAAATGCATTAAGAATTTGTTATAACTCCGTGATCTAAATATTTCTTTTTTATAATCTTAAAAATAGAAAATCACGAAGCAGCAATTAAATTCACGTTTGAATACAAAAAATATTTCATTTCACCTCATTATTAATTTTTTAAAATTATTTTAAAAAATATAATAAATAATTTAATTTTTGTAAACTTCAAAATAATAATAATTTTAACAATATAAAATACTGAATTTCCGAATACATTATATCCTTGCTTGGTCGGTCGAATTCAGTGGAACCAAGTGCGGATACCACCACATTATTTTATTTTTCACGCTAACCATGTAGATACCAGGATGCCTCCACGTGCCATTCATGTTGACGTCGTAGCTATAGAAAAACAGATCAACTATCAAAAGAATATACACTTTCTATCCCGTATTATTATGGGACGGTTTGTTTTCAAACTTAGGGGCTGTTTGGATTCGGAAGTGGGTTGAGCTCATCTCAACTCACTTTCATTTCATCATTATATTTTTATAATTTTTTATATAAAACACAAATTCCTATACACATTTTTCAAATCCCAATACACATTTTTCAAATTCCAACACACATTTTTCAAATTCTAAAATAATAATAATATTAAAAAATAAACCAAACTCATCTCAACTCATCTCATCTCCAAATTCAAGCGGGGCAATTTTATTATTTATAATATATTTTAACTAATTTTAATTTTATTATTTATAATTTATCTCATTTTATTTTTAAATTCAAACGGGCTCTATATCTTGTCAATGGCAAAACTAGCAATCTTTTTTAGTCTATCACATGAAATATTTATATAAAATATAAAAATATTACAAAATTATAAAATATATATAAAAATTTGATAATTTGTCAAATTATGTAAAAACATATTTAATATTTATTTAGAGAATAATATTTATCCATTATTATTTTTGTAAATATGAAATATTTAAAAATTGTTATCTTCATAGAAATTATCAAACGATCTTATAAAATATCATTTTTTATTTTAATATCTAAGTTAGTTGATCAAATCTAATATAAAATTTATTTATTTTAGTATCACATTAAACATAGAAACTACAAATGAGATATAAAATAAGTTTTTCCTAACTTGATAAAATTTAGAGGATAAATTATCTTTATTATTTTTTATACAAATTATCAATCTTAAATAATTTTTTAAATATATTTATTTTAGATTTTATATTAAAAAATTCAATAGTATATAAGATAAAACTAGAGTAAATGTTAACAATTTATTGTTTAATTTAATTTTAGTGTGGCTATATCCTAAAAAATAGATAATATTTGAAAACTATACACAATCTAAGAGTTATAGAGAAAAAAAAATAGAAAAAGACATTTTTATATATATTAAAATTTTATAAAATTTTAGAAAGTATGTAGAAATAAAGAAATTATCAATTTTTCTAGGGGGGCAATTTTTATATATATAAAATTATGAATAAGATTTAGCGACTATTTAAATTTTTTAAAAAAAAATTAGGATGCTATTTAAAATCTTGAAAAAAATTTGGGGAGGGGCCCCTACCTAATTCCGCCACTGTAATAATATTGTTTATATTAATTAAAATCAGCTTAAGTTAGTGACAATAGATATGCTTTATTGCTTTAAAAAAAAAAGATATGCTTTATTATATATCTTAATTCAATAACGGATATTTTGAATAAAAAATCTTATTTGTAAACACTTTGTCTATTTTTTTAAAGTACACTTCATATATAAATGTAATTTTTATGCATTTTTTAATTTAATTATTCATATTTTTATTTTTATTTATCTTTCATTATGTTTTATTTTTTAATATATTTTTTTAATATTTTAACTGATATAAAATTATTATCTCATCACCAATTTTATAAAAAATATGCAGATAGTATAATCCTAACATTATGGATATTTGTAATTATTTATCGTAAAGGTTAGACTTAGAAACAAGATATTTTTAAACACTCGTAAATATTTTCTATTATTATTTGTTATTTTATTATTATTATTTATTTATTAAATTTTTTAATATTTATTTTTTATTTTTATTCATAAACACTTTCAAATTCTCTCAAGATTCCAAAGTAACGTAAATCTCGACTCACCAAATTGGAAATGACGTGCACTAAGCAGGCTGCGTTGGATATCCCATAACTTGTTGGGTTTGAGTTCTTTTCGCAAATCACATGCATGCTCTTCCATACAGTGAAGACTATAATGCGTGTCTTGTCGGTCTCACGCACAATCGCTGCAACTTGACTCCTTTTTTAAAATTTTTTTATTTACCTCGCTCAATGAAGTCACCCCTTGCGTCTTCAATCACTTCGAAGTGCAAAAACCTTCGTCCATATTTCTCATAAATTCACAATACCTTGTATAACATTTTATATTATATATAATATAAAATAAAGATATTTTGTAAATTAATATTAATTTTATAACAGTTTACAGAAATATTTATATTTTATACTATGTATTGTATAAATGTTGTAAAATATGTTATATATATATTTCTTTTCTATATTAGAAAATAAAAACTTTGCCATTCTATTACTACTCATTTTCTATTCTTTTTAATTTTTTTACTTAATATTTATTCTGAGAATGTTATAATGCTTCTAAATTGTTTTATCTTATAAATTTTGATTTAATTAAAAATTTTCAAAAATTTAAAGTGAATAATATATTTTGAAGTATTATACTGCAACTTGCCGATAAAATAACCCAACAACATTCCTCGTCTGCTGCCGGTCCCAGCGGGCCAGTCCAGGTCCAGGTGGTTCTTGTTTGTTTGGTGGTAACTTTTAGGATGGTAAACGAATAGAGTTATTTGTAAATAATTTGAGTTAAATTGGTATAAAATCGATTTAAATTCGATTTATTTAATAAATAAATTTATTAATATTATTGATCATTAATATTAATTCAAATATTAAATAGGTTAAACACTTATAATTTCGACTTGACTCGATTTAAATTCGTATAAATTCGATTTGATTCGTTTTGAGTTGGTAAAAATACTCGTAATATTTTCTCTCTCTATATATATTTACTGTTACATATATTCTTACGTATATTAATTTATTATATATATAATTTGTGTTATATATATAATTTTTAATATTTTAAATAAGCAATACATTTTGTTACTTTATATATAAGTAACATATATATTACTTTACAATAATAATGTATTTAGTTCACAAAAAAATATTGAGTTAAATGTTTATAAAGAATAAGCAACTCAAATAATTACTCGACTCAGTTCGCGCAGCTCATTAAAGATTAAAAATAAATATCAATAAATAATTTGATTCGATTTGAACTCGTCTTTAATTAACTCGAACTCAATTCGACTCGATAAACTCTCAACTCAACTTAATGATCAAAAACTCAATTAAATTGGTATCATTTGCAGCCTTAAGAGCATTAGCATTACATTGACTATTTTTTTTTTAAATATAAATTTGTACACATATTAAAAAAATATTATTATATTTAATTAAAAGTTATGAGAAGAAAGTGAAAAAAAAAGAATAAAAGTACATTTACTCTTCAAAAATAAATAATAAATTCAAAATTTTCTTCAAATTACAATTTTTTTTAGGGTAATGCTACATACAGTCGTGGAGTTGCAAACGGCATGCAGTCGCTTTAGAAAAAAAAGTTAACTTTTTCACGTGAGTCCCATATATATTCATTTTTTTTCAAAACGACTGCATGCCGCTTGCACATCTATCATTTTTCTAACTTTAGATAGCACGTGAAACATCACCCAAGTTCAATCATGCATTAACTCATTATTGGGTGTCTCACACCTTGTCGAGCAAACGGGGTAAAAGTAAAAAACTTTATTATTTGTTTGTCACATTCCAAACTTTCTATCCCATCAAATGCTCGTTTTCGACCAACATCTTTCATAGTCTCCTTTCCTTTTCACATCACCGGTAAAGACGAGGAAACAAGTCCACCCTCTTGCCTTTTCATTTTGTACCGCATAGTTCGGGAAAGTTATTTTTCCCTATCCTTCATGCGTGTTTTTACACCATGGAAGAGCTGCATATATAAAATTTTTTAAAAATATATAAAGTAAATTCATTTTATATAATTTGTTATATCTATTCTATAATAAAAATATTTTTATAATTTAACACACCACATTAAAATATATTATTTCATAATTTTATTTTTGGGTTCATATAATTCTTTTTGCATAAATCTAATAAAAAAATATTTAAGTCACAAATAAATTATATAAATGTAATTTTACAAATTGATATATTTTCATATAGTTCATCAGATTATAAAATTATTTTTGTTGTAAAGTACATCTAACGAATCATATAAAACTATATCAATTTATAAAATTATTTTTGTGTAATCTCTTAACGACTATAACGTCCTTAATCCAATATGATTGAATGCTTGGAGCTAATTGGAGCTAAGTGTAACAATCCGAGAAGTGGTCTCTCAACTATAATGCATATCAAGTAGTGTTTTTAATTTTGTACTGTACTAGCGGCTAGTATATGCTATATTGAAACAGTGGCCAATACAAAAATTGACCTATTTTATACCGCCCCAAATACTGGCCATACGGGCCTATACCAACAAGTATTTCAATTGTATTGGATTTTAGTATTTTTTTTTCATTTCTTATTATTTTTTTATATTAATTTAGATTAAACTATTTACATATATATATAATTTATTCATATATTAATTATTATTTTGAAATATAATTCATATATATATTTATATATATAATTTTTTTTATATATAGACTATTTTAAAATAGTATATAAAATAATATTAATATTAAAATATTTTATTTTAATATCTTGATTGGTATACACATTGATACAATATTCAAAATATTAATATCAAGGCCCAAGATTTGTCCACCCTTAATTGTTACAGGCCCGGCGACATGGACAATAGACATGTACATAAATGTAGAGAAAACGTACACAGGTTTCACATGGACGACATTACTCAGCGACTGGCGATATGCTACGAAAATTAAGGGTGTCGACGTACCTAAATTTTAAGCCATGAAGTTGTAGGTCGACAATGACATCATAAAGATCTTGGATATGTGAATTATGGTTAGACAACCAGTGATTGGGAATGTAACTTCTGTCACCATTGTGCTCCTCCATATGTTTCTTGTTGACATTTGTGGCAATTTCCTAATAATTGCGAAACAACTTCTCTTAAGAACCATGACTTGTTTTAATTTTTATAATGTCCGAGTGTGACCCTTATACGTTTGGTTTAAATAATTGATTTTTTTATGACTTTAAAAGTTAAATCATCAAATGTATCAGTAGACTAATCGATAGAAGAAAAGTTAATTAATTATTTTAATTAAGTAATGTTTACAATCTTGGGATGTACAGTCATCGCATACTCCATAAAATTAGATTAGACTCAATTATTAATCAGTGGCTTAGCACATAAAATATTGTTTTTAAAAAAAATGAAATTTGGTTTTCTATGATCAGATATGAAGTACATTAATTCGGTTATTAATTCGGTTGAACATAACCATAATAACGGAGGTATTATAAAGTAGAAAATAAGTTGCAATTTGATTTAAAAAGAAAAATTGAGAAAAGGACAAAGGAATTTTATTCGTGTATGGGCTGGGTTGAGAGCTAGCAATCGGGCTATAGCTGAAAATACCCACCACATTCGAGCCCAGTGGGCTGAGAATCCGAATCAAACTGGTGGCCTACGTTATAATCCGCACAATCCCTATAGATTGAAGTCCAAGACTCCAAACTCCACGTCCACGTGCCGCCTAATCTCATGAATAAATACATGCCTCGTAGGGTGGCTGAATTACGCCTTCGCATATCGTTCCCTCAACTGAACTCGCCCCCTGCCTGGCTCCATTTACATCACTAGTCCGGAGACAGTTGCGCCCAAGCAAATGTCATGGCTTCCGCGTCCGTTGTGGAAAATCTCCGTCTCGAAGCCCTCCGTCTCGTCGACCTCCGTCTCCTCTCTCAACCGGAGCTCTACTCCCTCTCCCTCTGCTCTTCTTCCTCCTCTTACACCTCCTTCTCTAACGACAACGACGACGTTTTGATCCCCAAAATTGACCGCTCTGTCTTCAACGAATCCGCTGGTAGCCGGAAGCAGACTTACTCCCGTCTCCGCCTCGCCCCTCGTAAGCCCCATTCCTCCTCTACCTCTGCCCCGAACCGTTCCTCCTCGTCCTCCTTTTCCATTCCCCGCCAAATCCCCGAACCCATTGACGAAGAAAATTCCCAAATCATTTCCATTCTTAAACAACTGTTCGCTGCAGAAACTCCCTCCGCCGCCGACGAGGATAACCTTGTTTCTGTCCCCGTAGAATCTGAAGAGTTCTTGCCTGATTTATCGTGTGCGGGCTTGCAAAATGTCCCGGTTCAGGTTCTTTCTGGCAACAGTGGACAGGAGAAGCGGAAGCGGGGGCGGCCGCGGAAGGATGAGAATCGGATGATTGAGCGAAAGGTGGCTCTGGAATGCAAAGCGGAGCTGAATTTTCCAGTCGATGCGGCTGCCACTGTAGGGGAAAATAAGCGTAAGCGAGGGCGACCGCGTAAGAATTTGAATCCAAAGATCGAGAGCGATCAGTCCGAGAGAAATATGGCTCTGCTGTGTGAGAATGTCGAAGAGAAGGAGGACGAGATGGTGATGGCGAGCAAGAAAGTGGATGCGACTGACGTGGCTGCGTTAGGTAATGTGGAGGACCCGTATGGCGAGGAGCTGAAGAGGAGGACGGAGGGTTTGCAGACCGAGGCGGAGTTGTTAGGGTTTTTGAGTGGGTTGAGTGGTGAGTGGTGGAGAAAGAGCAGGAAAAAGAGGATTGTGCTGGCTAGCGATTTCGGCCACGCGTTGCCCAAGGAGTGGAGGCTTATGCTTTCTATCAAGAAGAGGGCCAGCCGTGTATGGTTGCATTGCCGCCGATACATAAGGTTTTCATAATCTCCTTGCTTTTCATTTTAGTTATAGTACTGCGGATTATGAAATATTTCAGTATAAGAATATTTATTTAAGTACGGTGACAAGTTAATTTGAATTGTACTAATATGGATTCGATGTTTATGACTGCATCTATGTTCTATACACCTTTATGGGATTCTTGTGCTACATTTCGTGATATTCATACTTCATCCATTTTACTGCCTCCGCATATATTCTTCTTTCCCTTCAATTCATTTATATTTGTATTGAATGTGAAAGCAAACATTTCGAAGAACACTTTACACGAGGCCAATCTCAGCCTTCAAACAAAATGTGGTTTTAACGAAATATCCCTGCATTTATTTATTTTTTCATATATACGAAAACGTGCACATCATATTATTACAGAAACGTGCAAAGCTTATATTATGCAGGATGAAGGACGGGAAAATCTGAATGAAATTTAAGCTAGTTTCTTTGAAATAGAAGAATGGTTGCAGTATTTTATAGAAAATCCAAAATAACAGTGTAATTTAAAGCAACACTCAATGGACCTCCTGACAATTGCGTAGATACATCTCATTTTTTTTATTAATAAGTAAAAAATTTATTAATACCAATAGGCGTAGTCAAGTACACTGGAGGTATGCAAGAGAAAACACCTAGTTGGGGTGCAAAAAAGATGCAAGGAACATCTGATTTTTTTTTTAAATGGACTTTGGGGTCTGTCGCAATTTTCGACAGTGGAATTATTGGCTTTGGATGGCATAATTGGAATAGGAAGAAATTCATTTGGCGAACGCAGGAAAATGGGATAGAAGAAGTCTATTGTTCTTTTGCTTGTCTTTTTTCTCTCTGATTACCCTAGGGTGTCCTAGGAAAGACTGAAAGCCAACGGCTTCTCAATAGAACCAGGCTTGAACACAGTACAATATCATATTCTTGGTTTATGCAAGTTGTAAATAATTTAATCCATGAACAATTCTATTAATTAGAAATTTCAGATTTTTACTTATTAATATAATCTGTGTACTTGGACTATGCCTATTCTTATTAGAGTTTATAATATTTTCAAGCTAGTGTGTAGAGCTCACGGTGCACACCATTCACATCACTTGATTTGTAAGATCCAAATTTGCTAGGTGTAAATTTGTGCCATGTGAGCACTTTACTAGGTGTACTTTACACACCGGTATGAGAATATAATCTTTTTTCTTATTAATATAATCTTTTACTTATTAAAAAAATAGAAATTTCAGATTTTTTCCCACTACAGCACAAACAATTCTATGTAATAAACGCAACTCAGCACCTCATAAATTCAAAAATCCACTCAATCACTTACATGTATACATGGTCTTCATTAGTTTTGGGCCATTGAAAATTTTTTCTTGCTCCACCATGGTATAAGTACAACATTAATTTTATTCTAGTTCCAGAACTTATGATGCACATAAAATAATGAAGCTAACGGATATTTGAAAAGCTGTACCATCAATCTTGCCTTCAAATGTTAATTTTGTTGTTGTTTTATACAATAGGCTGGATTCAAATGTTAATTTTGATTGTGGTGCTTATTCTTGCATTCTTAGTTTTAATGGCTGTGTTCTTCTTACACAATTTTGCCTAATTCGGAACCATCCAGCCCTAATGGACGACAGTTTGTGTCGTGCAAGGAAATCTCTTCATACTTTCTCTCATCTTCTGGACTCCAAGATGCAAGCCAACCGAGATCTGGTCATTTTGATGACAATTACCTGGTGGCCCGGGAAGCTAATCATGCAGACGTAAGTCAGTCTCTGGGATCATCATCTTACTGACTTTGTATTTTATTTATATTTTTATTTACTAGGTTTGCAACAGGATGTTGATCTTAACCTTGAAGATGGAAAGAATGCTGATGACCTCATTAGGTCACCACCACCCATGACTTCTATATTAACTGATAATGAGGAGCACAACACCATAAAGATGGGGGAGCCAAGGACTCAAACAGGAGAACTTTTCAAATGCCACAAATGCACTATGACATTTGATGAGAAAAATGATTTGGTGCACCATCTGGTATCATCTCACAGCGATACTGCAAATAGGTGTAAATCCATTGCATCTATAAGTGAGAATTTAATAATTATAGGTGAAAAATATGAATGCCAGTTCTGTCATAAAAGATTTGGTGAGAGGCATCTTTACAATGGCCATATTGGTGTCCATATGGGGAACTATGAGAAGAGTGTCGAGGTTTCGGGAAATATCATGCAGAAGAGCACTGATCCTACTCCAACTGGAGTTCTGCCATCAACCTCAATGCCGCATGAATCAAGGGGAATTGACCGGGCGGAAACTTTTATTATCAAATCTGGTTTTGGTTGTAAGGCTATAAAAGCAGATACTGCCATTGAAGCTTGCAGTGACAGAGATGACCAAGCTTTAATTGAGGAACACAGTGAAAATCCGGATAAAGCTTTCAGTATGAATAATGATAAATTGGGAAGTGTAGATGTGGATAGCATTGTTGCTAATAGATGTAATGCTAGTTTGGAAAATGAAACAGTTTTTACTAACGAGAATAAAAGTGTTTGTGCATCTTCTGATGAAACAAATATCTTCAATTGCATTCCCTGTGGAATTAATTACTGTGTTGCAGACATTAAAGGTTCTCAAAGCTGGTCGCTTGCTTCTCCCGTAAATGAGAGAACTGTTGTTGTTGAAAGCAATGTTGTTAAGGTATCTTTCCCATCAGTGGAGGAGCAAAAGCTGGAGATAGGCTCTGAAAGTGGTTTGAAGCATAAGAATAAAACATGTAGTGGTGAAGATATGGAGTTTAAATGTTTTGCAAGTGCGGTGGAATGTATGAAAGTTGTTGATGGTTGTAATACTGAGAATAGTGAGTTAGTTTCTAGTTTTGGCAATCAAGACATTGGACTCGAGGATGTTTGTGCTACTGTTGATATCTCTGGGAATACTATAATTACAGTTGGTTTTGAAAGCAATCATGCTTTACAAAATGAAAAGGCTGTGACCAGCACTAAGCAAGAAGGGAGTTCAGGAAGCTGTTTAGTTACTTCCTCTTGGAATCGCCAATATATCGATGAAAATTATACAAATAAGAGTTCCTGCTCCACAGTGGAGGCAGAGGCACCCTTTCAGGGAAAATCGTTTCATAACCTTGAATTTGCCCCATCTCTTCACGAGCATGGATCTCATTTTAACAATAGGATGACTGAGGTTTGTACTGGTGCAGTGGAGGGGCTTAAGCCTGATGAAGTCGGAAACTGTAAGATTGGTGAGTTAAATTTTGCTTTTGACTGTAATGAAACTGAAGTTGATGTAGACACTACTGCATGCAGCGGGCAGGAAAGATGTTTTAAAGGCTCCTTACTTGTTTCATCTGCAGATGAGCATAGATATGTTTTTAAAAATAATATCTACAGTAGCACAATGGAGGAGCTCAAACAGGACATGGGTTCGTCTGAAAGTGGCTTACATGGCCAGTTTGGCTATAAACAGAGCCATGATAAAATAAATAATGTGAAGAAGGTTTCATGTAGCTCAATAGAGGAGGCCGGGCATAAGAAAGTTAAGAGCTCTTGGAATACCAAGGCATTCCTTGCTTTCGGCACCGGGGCAGGAATGGATGCAGATGTGAGAAGCACCGTGCAGGGACAAAGTTCTGATGGCTCTTCCCTTGTTCTTTCTGGGGACAAACAAACATATGCCTCTGATCATAAGGTGACTAATGTTTGTAGAAGCACAGTGGGGGAGCATGAAAGATGTGCTGAAAATTTTAGGGATGGTGGGTCAATGATTGATCTTGGAAATCAGGCTCAATCAAGTGAGGATATCATGGCAGAACTTTTGTGGAGAACTGCAGAGCAAAATGTCGGGCAGAATGGTTTAGCCGATATTTCATCTTCACTTGTGCAATCATCAGGATGTTTTCCAAATTTAATGTCAAGGAAGGTATGAAAAAGTAACTTCTTTTGTAGCAAGAGTTGGTTGTTGTGGATGAATATGGAACTGTTTGGATGGATGTGAGAGTAAACTACTTAATTTTTTGCTTCAGTGAGGTCCTTTTTAGCTATTCTTTGTCCAAGATTATTATGAACATGCCATAGTATTACTCATTTGCTATCAGTTTAAATTTGTGTATATATGTATAGATTAAAATGATATGTATATATTAAACTGAAATGACTGTGATGTACCCTTTAGATTCACCAACTACCACCACCATCACAGAATAACCGACCATGTCTAATGCTACCAATATGACACACAAATCTGAATCAACTCCCTTCTTTTGGGAGAGAATCAGGACACGAGGATTTTCCATTCTCAATTTTCCCTATGTCATCAGGTTTTACTGATTTTAGCTCGTATTCTTGCTGTCAAGCATGCCAGTAGTTATATTTTCTTTAAAGTACTACAATTGTATAATTTCTTTGATTCTCGCTTTTGAGCTTTTAGTAAATCCTTGTCTTTGTGCTAAGAAGATGTGAATTGAGAGAAGACATTATCAAAGGTGGAAATGAGAGGGAGTAATGTGGTGTTGCTGAGAATTGAAGTCAAGATTGCTCTCTTGTCCTGACAAATCTGGCCATTTGACATGCGAGCAATCTCATGACCAGTTCCAGAGTAAGCAATTCGGTGAAGCAAATGTATGTGGCATTTGCCACGTGACATTTGACACTGTGGGTGTAGATGCCACATCATTGTCATGTTCTATTCCATATCATCATGTTTATCACCTTGTGAGCAATTTCTGTTTGTTGATCCCATGTCTGTCTGGTCACAGATAAATTGAATTTTTTAAGAAATTAAATTATTCAATTGATAGGGTTTGAATTATAGGTAGGCAATTTCGTGTCAGAACCATTGAGGACCAGAAGCACGATTTTAACCTTCTAAATTTTGGTGGTCCTACGGCATGAATATGATGGTCTTTTTAAAATTTTTCTTGTTGCATATCACAAAATTGTCAAAGCAAAACTTGGGTTTTCTTTAGCAGTCTTCTAATAGAATTTGTTTTGTAATATTATCTTGCATTTGAATTAAATTTGTAATTATTTAGATAGGATAAAGTCAAGTTGTTTGTTGGAGATTCAAATTGAATCTCAATCTTATCTTTGTAATTTTAAAATTATTGTTGATTTAATGAGAAGAAAATACCTCAAAGGTAGGGCTGCCCGCCCGGCCCGATCTGATCTGATAACAGGATTTCTAACTCGAACCTCTTAGAAGACCTTCCGTTTTGTTTAACCGCTTACCAACTCGATGAGGTGCTTCAGCTAACGAGGAGGAGGAGAAGTCATGGATCTGATCTTCTCCGCGATGAGAATGGTTTAAGTCACCACGAAGACGAGCGTATTGATTGCTTCAGATGACCACCACGACGACGAGAATGGGTTAAGTCATGCATCCAACCCTCAAAGCTTGGGACTTTTTTCTCTGAGAAGTACGACAACGACGACGTTTGCAAAAGGGAAAAAATGGGTCTCCAGCAACCCTCCTCTTCAAATGGCTTGCTCAAGCCAAACTTTATTCCTCTGATAGAGTGCAAAACTGTTCCTGGTATTTTGGGAAGAAGAAATGGTTCGGTAAGCCGGTACTGATCAAACAAATAACGGTTCGGAATTTTCATGTCAGGTCGGGTCAGCAAAGCAGACGAGTAGGGTAATCGGCCTTTTTGAATACCCCTACTTAAAGGGGGTACTTCGGCCAAAATCTGGCATGGTATCAAGAGCAGATTACTAGATTATTGCCCATTACGATTTTTTTTCTCTCTTTTGATGGCTTCCTCATGGGTTTTTTCTTCCCGGCAAAGCTTGTGTTTGGGCTCCCGTGTGTTCATCGGCATTGTCTAAGTGCTTTTGGGGTGGCATATTTCGGTTCTGTGGGGTCGATCGATGCCTTCAGTGGGGTGCCTGGAGTCAGTCCACGTCCTTTGTCCACTTTCCCGGTGATTCTCGGCACTTTTATGCCTTCGTTTGGTGGTTCAGCTTCGTCTGGTGGGATTTTCGGCCTTGTCTAGGTTCTATTCAGAGCCCCTTTCGTGGAGCTATTTCGGCACTTGGGTTTCAGGCTCTCGAGCTTCTCTCAGTTTTGGTATTTGGCACTTGGTTGGTGGTATTCGACCATCTCTCAGTTTATGGCTCTCAAGACATTGTTTGCTGGTCCGAGTCTGGACAAAAATTGGCTCTCGGTATCGAATGTTTTTCTCTATTTCGGTTATTTTCATTTGGTTTGCTTGGGTCTTTGTGCGACGCTTTGTTTATTTTTGGGTCTAGATCAATTTTTTATTGTCAGTATTTTGTTCTTCTCGGTTCCTTAGCAATTTGATAGGTTTGTCCTCGTGGAATCTGAAAAATCTGATTCCTTGTACATTCGTTTCAATGATAAAAATTATTCTGCTTGGACATTTCATTTTCAACTTTTTGTCAAAGGTAAAGAACTCTTGGGTCATGTTGGTGACACTATTTGAGCCCCTGAAAGTGCAAACGAACTATCTACGTGGGAAAGTAAGGATGCCAAGATCACGTCTTTGATCCTTGGCTTTATGGAACCCCACATCATTCTTAATCTACGACCCTACAAAACCTCCAATGCTATATGGGAGTATTTGAAGAGAATTTACACAGAATAATTCTACTCCAAGGTTTCAGCTAGAATTTGTGATGGCTAATTTTTCTCAAAGTGACTTATCAGTGGAGGCATTTTATTCTGGGTTTTCAAATATGTGGGTTGAATACACTAACTTTGTGTATTCCTGTCTCTGCCGCTGGTTTCCCTTTATGTATAAAGTGTGCACGAAACTAGTTGGAGGGATCAGTTTCTTATGAAACTACGTCTAGATTTCGAATTTGTTTGTTCTCAGTTAATGAATAGAAATTCAGTTTATTCTCTTGATGATTGTTTGGGCGATTTGCTTCGGGAGGGACAAAGATTACGTACTCAGAGTACAATAGAACAACAACTTGCATCTCTTGCTCAAGTGGCATTTATAGCACAAGGGAAATTCAAGGGCCGAGACTATAGCACTACACAATGCTATAGTTGCAAGGGTTTCAGTCACATTCCCACTCATTGTCCAAAGAAATTTGTAATTATTGCAAAAAATATAGACATATCATCAAGGATTGCCCAATTTGACCTTCTTGAAAGCAAGAGTGAGCCTATTCCACCTCAGTCAAAGTCTCGGGTGCATCATCTTCTATAGCTCCTGCTTCCACCAATGCTTTCTTACTTGCCGATTGCAATCCTACCACTTTTACTTTTGATATGGTACAACAAATTTTTATTTCTGCCTTTTTCACTTTTGGCATCTCTTGTAAACCAAATCATTTCCTAATTCTTGGCTAATAGATTTTGGTGTCTCTAATTATATGATTAATAATTTCACGTTGTTACATAATCTTCAGTCCTATGATGGTCCTATCAAAATATATACGACAAATGGTAGTTCACTACCAATTTTTGCCGTGGGTGATGTGTCCTCTATTATTTGAAATATTTGGGTTTCTCCTAACTTTTCATCCAATCTACTTTCTGTTGGACAGCTTGTTGAAAATAATTGTAATGTCTCTTTTTCATCTTTTGGTTATGTTGCATGGGATCGAGTGTCTAGGAGGATGATCATGAGGGGTCCTAAGGAGGGTCGGCTTTTTCCGCTGAATCCTAGATCAACTTTTCTTGAGTCTAGTTCTTTTATTTTTTGTAATGCTGTCAAAATAAGTACTAAGGATTGGCATTGCCGTTTAGGCCATCCGAATCTTAAATGTACTCCAAATTTTCTTTAAGGTTACGTTTGGATGTCAAGAAGTTTTGAGAAATTCTGAGAATACTTGTGAATAGTTCGAGTAGAGAGTGAAAAAGTTTTGTGGGTCGCACTGAGAGTGTTTTAAGTTGTTTGGATGTGTAAAATATTTTGAGAGTATTTTGAAATAGATGATATTGATAAATGATATTTTAAAATATTAATATTTTATTCCAAAGAAATTTTAAAAAAAAAAGAAAAGAAAAAAAGGTTCAAAATGGCAAATGCTGGAACCCATAAATGCCAGAGCTGAGCAGGTGTGCATGGGAGCTGGTGCCGGCCTTTTTGGAGTTGAGATTTTAGGGGGTTGGTCACCGACGGGAGTGGAGTCCGGTGAAGGGGCGGTGTGGCTAGTAGTGGGTTCGAACGAAACCCATCAATGCCGAAACCCATTTTTGGCGTGGAGTCATGCGTGGGAGGTGACGGCAGTGGTTGCCGACGGTGGGATCGTCTGCAGTGGTTTGCTGGTGCGAGAGGATGCCGGTGGTGGGTCCTTAACTGCTGTGCAACGTGGGGTCTACGATCATTGTAGCAGAAAAAAATAATAAAATTTTATTTAAAAAATTTTATTTTCTCTACAAAGAAAAAATCTTTTTATTTTAAATAAGGGAGAAAGTAGGAGCAAAATGGATTTGGGCCTTACGAGATACTTCAAATGTGTTTGGGAGCAAAATGTGTTGGGCCGTACGAAAATACTTGAGAAATCTTGAGGCATCTTTGACATCCAAACATGGGCTAAATCTAGTGCTACTGACAATAAAAATTTGATTTTAATGAAACCGAGTTCTTTTGATTGTACTTCTTGCAAACTTGACAAAGTAAAGTGTTACTGTTACCACAATATGGTTCTCATGCCTTTTGGGTGTTGGATATATTTCATAGAGATGTTTGGGTATATGTCCTGTTATATCCCATGCTCACTACAAGTATTTTGTTACTTTTATTGACGATTGCAACAGATTCATTTGGATCTATTTTCTTCGTACTAAAAGTGCAGCATTTTCTGTTTTCAAGGCCTTTCCTCGCACTCATTTAGACATAATTTGTTTCTTCTATCTAAGTCTTACGATTTAATTCTGGGAATGAATATATGTCTCATGAATTTCAGAATTTTCTTCAAGAAAAAGGTGTTCTTTCTCAATGTTCTTGCGCATCTACACAACAAAATAGGATAGCTAAGCGTAAGAATAAACATTTATTTGATATGGTTCGGACTCTTTTTATTGATTCATCAGTTCCTTCTACTTTTTTGCCTAACTATTCTGATTTGCATATCTTTGGTTGTGTTTTGTTCATCTTCCACCACATGAAAGACATAAATTGACTGCTCAATTTGTTAAGTGTGCTTTTCTTGTAGGGGTGCTACCTGCATCATACGGTGCAGGGTAGCCCCCTCCCCGCACCCCACCTCATGTCTACTTAAAAATTAACTATATTTCACTAGATTTAAAAATTAACCCCAAGTCTAAAAGTGCTCAAATATATATTTTTAAATTGAAATGGTAAATTTAAATTTTGTAAATATGATTAGAATTTAAAAATTATGTAGTTTTTAAATTTACTAGTGCATATTTTGTGTAAGCTGTAGTGTATTAATTTTTAAATTGGCTGGTGCATATTTTGTGAACAAGTCTAACAAATTGTAATATATATTTATATATACACAATTTGTAAAATATAAATATACATTTATGTTTATATATATAAATAATATATATATATATATATAATATGGGGGCAGGGCGGGGGAAATCCGTTGCGGGGTTGGGCCCTTTCCGCCCCTCGCCCCTGCTAGGGGGGCTAGATGCGGGGTGGGGTGCGGGGCCCTACTATCCACCCCTATTTTCTTGTATATAGTTCAACTAAAAAAAGATTGCTTTGTTATGATCCTAATATACGAAGAATTCGTATTTTCAGAAATGTTTTGCTTTTTGAAAATCAACCATTTTTTCTCTTATTTTTTCTCCCAACTTTTCAATTCTTCATGATGACCCTGAGCCTTATTTATGCCGAATCCGGATACCTCTTCTGCTCTAGTGGCTCGGTTTAAACATGTTTTGTTTACACTCGACGTCATAGCACCTTTTTGGCAGTCTTTTATGGTTTCTCAAGATTCTCCTCCTTCGGCATCTGATTTGGCATCCACCATAGCTCCTGTTGCTCATGTTCCTAGGAAATCTACTCGTGTCTTAATTGGAAGTTAGGTATTAGCCATATGGTTTATTTCTCAATCAATTGAAGTATATTTATGACTTAATTCAGTTAGGAAGATTGGAAGATATTACTCCAGTTGATACTCCTCAGGAGGTGAATGTTAAATATAGGAAAGATGAAGGTGAATTCTTGGATCCTACCTTATATAGTAAGTTGGTTGGCAGTTTGACTTATCTCACCATCACGCAATTTGATATTTCCTATGTTGTCTACAGTGTTAGTAAGTTCATGGATTTCTCTCGACATCTCCATTTTGTAATTGTTCGTCAGGTTATTCGCTATCTATTTGGGACTCCTAATCGTGGACTATTTTTTCTTAAGGGTTCTTCTCTTCACTTGATTGCCTAAGTGATGTAGATTGGGTTGGTTGTTTGGATTCTTGACGTTCTACTACTGGATGGCATATCTTCTTTGGGAATTCTCTTATCTCTTGGAAGTGTAAGAAGCAAGATTGTGTATTTAAGTCATCTATAAAGGCTGAGTAGCTAGTAATGTCTACTATATGTTCAGAAATTATGTGGTTGCGTGGTATTCTTTTAGAACTCAGGTTTGCACAAACACATCTCACGCCTTTTCATGGTGATGATACAAGTGCCATTCAAATTGTAGCCAACCCAATTTTTCATGAACGTACGAAACATATCAAGGTTGATTATCACTATATTTAAGATGCATATGAGTTTAAAGCTATCATTCTCCCTTATGTGCCCACTAAACACCAAGTAGTTGATATCTTCACCAAAGTTTTGATTCGACAACGACATTAATACATAGTTAGCAAATTGCTGCTAGTTGACTTACTAGCATCAATTTGAGCGAGGATATCAAAGGAAAATTAGGGTTTTCTTTAGCAATCTCCTAATAGAATCTGTTTTTTAATATTATCTTGTATTTGAATTAAGTTTTTAATTATTTAGATAGGATAAAGTCTAGTAGTTTGTGGGAGATTCAAATTGAATCTCAATCTTATCTTTGTAATCCTAGAACTATTGTTTATTTAATGAGAAGAAAATACCTCAAATGGGGTACTTCGGTCAAAATGTGACAAAAATTTATGTTTTTAGATATATTATTATTTTACCTTTTCATGAAATCCCTGATCCATAGAATTAATTCTTAGCATTCTTCTCCTTGGTGGTAAAGATTTTATTGTTCATTTATAAACTTTTTCCATACTATTCTAAATGCTGATACATGCATGCCAATCATGTTTCTGACAATGCAGGCAAGCTCTCATCCAGAGGAAGCGAGGGTTTTGTCATACGATGCAGTGATGGATCAAGGGTTTAATTCCTGTTATTGGCTTAAAAAGGAATCTTTGGCTTCATTGCCAAAAGTAGCAAATGGGCATCCGGTTAGGACTATGTGTGTCTGGTGTTCGGAAGAGTTTTATCTCGAATCTGTCAACTCTAGGATGCAATCAGGTTCGGTGGGTTTTATGTGTGCAGCCTGCAATGCTAAATTCTCTGGGCAATTCAATGTACTGTAGTTGTCAACATTTTCTCTGTCCCCAGTAATTTGCTTCTCGCATAGCCACCTTCCTATCTTGAACTAGCTATGAGGTAATTGCTACATCTAATTTTATGGATGCATTTGCTGTGTGTTGTCAAAGGATAGGTTGATCCTTTTAAAGGTCTTTTATTTTCTTAAGATACCTGTGTGCTAGGCTATTGCATTCTAATTGCTTTTTACATACTAACCGGATCAATGCAAATGCTACAATCAAAGATGTTGACAATGGAAAGTTTCAATCACATAATAAAGATATATATATATATATATATATATATATATGTAACATTTTCTTCAGGGCTTGCGAGTTTGTATGTCCGGAGCTTCTTTTAGTAGATGATATTGATAAGGATGTTAATGCTAAATTACATTGACAGCTATTTTTCAGGTAATGTTGGAGAATGGTTGGAAGACAATGATGGTTTGTTGATGGGTTGTCAGTTTACGCACGTAGGTCCTATCCAAGAGCCTGATTTTTACAACTCTGGTCTGGTGCTCATTTGTTTCTTGCTGGCGATCGCTTAGCTGGGAGTTCATTTTCAATGTTTTCGTTGTGTCAAAATGATTTATTAGAATGCTGACAACAGATTTATGTGGTTCCTTTATTTCGAGGACCCACCATCTTTACACCCTCACAAGATAAAATTAGATTGCCAACCACTGTATGTAAGTTGTATTGTAGACCGATCTGAGGAAAAGTTCTTGCATACAATTTTGTTCTTAACTTGACCTCTCCAATTCATCTACGTACATGACCCTTTTCCCTACTTTCAGTTTGCCTTTTTGCTTTGACCGAAAGACTGCGACCTTATTAAAAAATGGTAAATCTTCAAGATCGTATATGATCTTTATAGCCTAAAAAGCAAGGGTTATTATATTCTCAAGTTGGTGTAGAGAGCACATAATTTATAAGATTTAAATTTTAAAAATTCTCCTCCAATTCAAATTACTTCATGTTAGCACTTTATTACGTGTGTGACCTACACCAGCTTATATATCCCAGAAAATTTGGCCCGGATGATTTTCTTTTAGAAATGCGCTAGACTATATGCCAAGATCTTAAAAATGTGTTTCTAGGGAAAATGGAGTTGTTTTCTGGCCTTGGCATAAGTGCAACTTTGGGGTAAGAAGAACTTGAAATATAAGGCATTAATTACTTTGATTTAGGTATCAAGCTTTAGCATCGTGCATATCAAATATAGTGGCTTTAAACCCTGCAATATTTTCACGAGTTTTCAGAGGTGAGAGGTGAGGGTATGCCAGGAAAGTTTGTCTCATATTTTCAGTCCAAAGGAAAATGATATACATACAACATAATGTACAATACATTTCATAATAAATTTTAAATAAAGAATAATTTTGTAAAATATTTGTCTACAAATTGTTAGAATATTGATATTGGTCTAATCAAAATTTATTATCAAGAATTAAAGAAAAGTACAAGTTTGCATATGCATCAAAATTTTTTTATCATATTTAATCAAAAATGAGAAAAAGAAAGTAGGGATAGTAGCATAAAAGTATTTTTTACTGAACTTTTGAATAGTAATTCATCAAATTTGATATCTCACTTTTTTTTTTCTCATTTTTGATCAAATATGATGTAAATTTTTTAATATGTGTACAAATTTAGACTTTTTATTAATTTCTGATAATAAATTTTAATGAAATTAATATTAATACTCTTAAAAATAGAGCATATTTAAAGATGAGAGGACAGTTAGATTTTTTGAATCAATTCGAGCAGCTACTAGAAATTTCATGACCTTTATAGTCAGAGTAGTACCATACTACTCTTCAGTTTTCCAGTTTCCCCAAATTCATTATTCGAATTTCAGATGTCCTCCCTCCAATATCTAGCCTTCCACCACTCCTACCCCGCCCGCTCGCTTGTCTGTTGCACCTCATCAGCCGTCTGCCAAGGCCTTTTAGCGTCGAGAAATAAGGTTCCCAGAAGAAGAAATAATCATCACTAAAAAGGAAGGTTCCCAAAAAAGCGACGCTTACGAAACGGTTGGGCTGCGCCTTTTGTTTTAACAACCCTCAAATCACAATATACCACATCAGCAATTCTATTTAAAGTACAATGATCTTATCACACAACATATGTTTTATTAAATAATAATAAATAAGAACGAGCCCTTCTTCCTTCACCTTTGTTTGCTGACATATGTTGTGTTCGGGGGAAAGGACCGGCTTAGGCATAGAATTATTGTCAAAACCTTGTCTCTTTCCACGACCTCAACATATTTTGCACTTCTCAAGAAATTCGTTAAAAGTATTTCACTTCAATTCCCTAGAGTAGTCGATCTTAAGTTCTTCAAAACGTAGCTAGCAAGAGGAATCTCGCAACTGAGAAAACACCTTTTCAATTGTCCCGAGTGTTCAAAATTATGAGATGGAAAGTTGTTCAATTATTAGCTTCTAGTTGTTTTGGTTTAGGGCCTGCCTCGTATTGTGCTTTTAACTCCTTTTTGTCCCCCCTTTTTTGAGCTCTCTATTGAAGTAATTATTTTCAGTTGAATCACATAAACAAAATTATGGGTTTTATTTTTCATGCTCTTAGCAACGCATTTTTCTTTACATCCGCGATCTATGCGAAAAACCGTAAATTCATTCCTTGGAATGACATTTTTACAAAACGTGTAAGTGCACATGCAAATTCCCGGTTTAGAGAAGTTTTTCAGTAAGCATTCGTACTTAGATACAATACAAACCAGCACATTTTTAGTTCTTTTGTGGTTTTGTTTTTCATCTTGAATTCTATCTACTCTAATTATATCAATTAATAATATTTCATATTTTTAAGTAATTAATTTATAGAATCCTTTATAAATTATACATATTATATTAATTGCATTAATCGTATAAATTGATTCTGTTATAAAGATAACAATTCAGGAATAGTAAACTCAAAATTAGAAATTGTACACGTATTTTTTTCGTTCTTTATTTTTCTTCGGCTTTTCAAAATAAAAATCAAACAGCTAAAAAAAAAATTAAAAAAAAAATTGGCCAATAGGAAGGAAGCTTACTGCTTTACCCACCCATCCGCCATTCCGCCCACCCACTCTCGATCACACATACGGATCTGACAAAGCTACCAGCGCATCGTGTCCTCTCTTCGTTCTCCCACAAGCCAGCCAAAACCAGACGATCTTCCCTCCGATTCGGATTCCCCAAATAAATCGATCGGCATAAATAATTTCTAATTACATCCTTTTTGAACAAATTATAAAGCTGTTTTTCAAAGCTTGAAATATCAATTTTTTGTTTTTTTTTTCTACAACATTTTTTTTTTTTTAGCAAATAAATAAATACCCGCGAATGAGCGAATTGTGACTCTCCTTTTCCTTGTCCTCAGTCCCAACCCCACCCCCTTGCTAAGATGCGCCGGTTTCGCTCTCCACACCCTTCATTTTCCTCTTGTTCCAGACCTTGACTTTTTCCCTTTTCCTTTTTTTCCCCTTTTAATTTAATTTTGGAGAATAAATTTTGCTGATTCCTAGGGTTATTGTTGTTCATGGGGATGGGGGGTTTGGGAAGGGGGATCGTCGTGGCGTTGCTGCTTTGGGTAAGGTTTACTTGCGCTGCCGAACCGGCGAGGGCTTCGTCTTCGAGCACCCTTTGTCCCTTGGAGTCCGCTTCCGATTCGATCTTAGGGTTTCGGCTTTGGAATTGTCCTTTACACGGTGATTCTGGATCCCCTGGTGTTGTTGCAGTTACCGTGGTACGTGTCTTCCTCTCCTTTTAATATATTTTTTAGAAAATTATCTGGCGTGGTGTTTTTAGGCGAAGTTTGCTCTGTGCTTTGTTTGTGCTAATTGGGGATTTATACTGGGAATTGTTTGAGGCTGCTGGAAGTTGAAGGGTTGCGAGATTATGAAGCATTGCAACCATTTTGATTTGCATTTTCGAAATATTGCTGTTGCTTACTGCTCAAGATACTAAGATAAAATGTTCCTAGTGCTAATTGAGCTGTATCTGAGCCAGAAAAACGCCTTGGGTGTTGCTCAAGATACCTTTTGTGTGGAATCCCTCCCTAGCTCCCGTTTCTCTCATCCAAATTGTTTGTGAGTTTCTTGGGCCGAAAATTATGGTAATTTAAACAATTCAGGATGAAATTGAGTTGATGTCGATTTGTGATTCAAAGCAACTTTATTTTGGGTAATAAGAAGGCTAACAATCACCATTAGGATAAAAATCAAGAAGTTGATTTACTTTTATTTGGATCGCCACTGAAATGGTGAAATTGTGGAATATAATCCTAAAGGGAACTCACACTTTTTTACTGGAAAGGGAGATGAGGTTTCACTTCAAAGGGCATTAAATATGGTTCACACAAAGGGTCATCAATACGTGGCTGTGCTCTTCTATGCATCTTGGTGCCCGTTCTCCAGGACTTTCTGGCCAAGCTTTTCCATCCTGTCTTCTTTGTATCCCTCCATCCCTCATTTTGCAATTGAAGAATCCACTGTCAGGCCTAGGTTTGTATATCACCTGTTTTCTTTTTGGCTTGCATTTAGCAATTATATCCTGTTAGACAGTTGAAAGTAACGCTGGTTGAGTACATGCAGCATACTTTCAAAGTACGGAGTTCATGGGTTTCCTACCCTATTCCTTTTGAACTCCACAATGCGAGTCCGCTATCTTGGATCCCGGACCCTCAGTTCTCTTGCTGCTTTCTACGGCGATGTGACTGGTAAGCGATTTCATTTGGAACTTTTTTACTATAGGCTTCTGTTTTTAATGCTCAATTAACCTGTGCCTATGATAATTGATATAGCTAGTTGTAGTGGAGAATGGGCTAAAATAATTAGAGGCTGCTGCTTTTGTGGATGTTGAAGAGAGAATTTTATTTTTGCAAGCCATATGTCCTTGCTTATGTGATCGATAGATTATTAATTTATTGCCATTGACATTTTTTATTCTTTTGGGTATGTAAGAAAAATTTATTAATCTAGATAATTAGGCATGGTCTAAGTACAGAAGAAGTATACAAGAGAAGAACACCTAATTACAAATTAGGAGATGTAAAAAAGAGCATTGAAAGTTATTAAAATTAGTCCTACCGATACAATGGTTGAAGCCCAAAATAACAACATATGAAAGAAAAAATCTCTAAACCCTCCCATTGGACATTCTCTATTGTCAAAACAGTGACCATTCCTCTCATTCCAAGTAACCTCATAAGACATAATGGGACAATAACTGTATAACAGCCTCAATTTGATGATTGCCTTGAATTCCTATCCAACAAGCCAAAAGATTCACCAGCCTCCTGGGTCAAGTGGTAAAGGCCTTGGTCTTGGTGATGAACTCCCTCCAGGTCTAAGATTCAAATCCTCTTGGGTGGCAAACAATTCTTAGGGCCATCAGATTAGGGGGATTTTCTCCTTGAATTATCCGAAGTACACTTGCAAGAAACTCCTTGCAGAGAGCCCTCAGGATTAGTTGGGCCACTGTTCCTTGAACACCTGGTGCCAATTAAAAAGAAAAAGATTCACCACCCTCCTAGATATGATTCATGCAATGGTAAGCCTAACAAAAATTTCATCCCATAAAACCTTATACCACATCACAGTGAAGAAAAAGATGGTCCACTGATTCTTTATTTCTTTTGCACATCAAACAGCAATACATTCTAATAATACTGCACTTTCACAACCTGTCCATAGCTAGAATTTTCCCATGAGAAGCCAAGCCAAAGAAAGCGACCTTGAGAGGCACTTTGCTTCTCCAAATGCTCTTCCAAAATAAATCAGTAGAAGGATGGGTCGACATGACCTTATACAAAGATCTGACCGAAAAATTCATATACTTTTTCGTTGACAGTTGCTTGACTTTTTATATTGTACTATGATTTGAATTTTTTTGAATTGATATTGGGGTCTTTTTCTGTCTTGGTTAATGGAAGTTTTGGTTATGCCTATGTATAGGCAAATTAGATTTGACATTTCTCCTTATTTATTCCTCACCCCGTTGGAAAAAGTATATTAACACGTGCATGGGAAAGTATTTTTTTATTATTAGCACCGGGTGTCTGGGAATAGCGTCCCGACTAATCCTGGCGGTCAAGAGTAGTTTGGTATTAGCCTGTAATGCAAAAATGTTTGTTCTTTTTCTCATTATTGATGAATAAAATCCTTCATTACTTCATCAGAAAAAAGAAAATTGCATCTGCAGAATAATGCATCCTTAACTTGATTTCCTCTGCTGTTCTTTATTGAGTTGCACATCTGTCTTCATTACATGCATTTGATTGCATGGTCTTACTGAACTTTCTTCTGTGCAATATTTAGGCATTAAGACTGCATCCTTGGATCAAATATCCATAGATAATGTTGGATGTCTGTCAAATCATGAGAAGCATGATAACACCGAGCAGGAAAGCTGTCCATTCCCGTGGGCAAGATCACCAGAGAAATTGCTTCGACAGGAGACATATTTGGCTTTGGCCGCCACATTTGTGCTTTTGAGATTGCTATATTTCTGTTTTCCAACTGTACTTGTTTGTGCCGGGTATGCTTGGAGAAGGCACATACGAAATGTAAGATTAGGGGGTTTGTGGGAGCATCCTTTGGCGTATCTGAGGCGAGCAATACAGTTATTCAATTCTCTAAACGAGCCTTGTAAGAGAAGCAATTTACAGGAAGGGGCGATGAATGCCAGGGCCTGGGCTTCCAAGTCCCTAGCCACAGTCTCTATTGGGGATGCAGGTAACAGCCGGGGTTTGCCTGGAGGTGAATGTCACTGACCTCTTCTATATTTACTGTGGATTAGAGAGGAAAATTCACACCCCCCCCCCCCCACCAAACAACACCAAATTATACCGTTTTGGCTTCAGAATATATTTGCCAGAAGCTCGCACCTTTTGCTTTGGATAATCCTCAATGATACCGATGATTAGAGTTCGGCTGGATTGAATGTATTGTGGAGAAGTTGTACTGTTTTTACCGTATTTTGATGTTGTAGCTGTCCATTTCTCGTTAGCCACGATTTTATTTACTTGTGAAAAAGCATATTCTTAGACTGCTATTTGTGAATAGTTCTATTTTAATAGACTCAACTTCTAATTTTGTATTCTTCAATTGTTCGAAAGCCATGTCGTTATAACTTATGTTTGTTCAACTTCTAAAAATTATTATTATTATTATTTAAAAAAAAAATTGATGAGTAGAAAAAAAAAAATTTAATTAAATATTTACACAATAAAACCTGGGATATTATTTTATTCTATATATAATTATTTGTGTATTTTTTTTATTCATTTCATGGATGTGATTGATTGCAAAATATGCAAAGGATGTACAAAAGTACAAAACTGATTGTTGCAAGTAACTCTCTTTTTTGAATAATGTTTCTATGTTCTTTTAGTTTGCCTTTTCATTTTAATTGTTTATGTATTTAATTTTTTTGAATAATTAGAAAAATAATTATTATTGTATTGATATTGTTTTATTTTTAAATATGTTTAAATATATTTAAAGTAAAAAAGTACAATTTAATATTAAGCGAACAATTGAAGAACCGACCCGATCCGATCAAGCTCATTTTTGACTTGATCCGTTTTGATGTATTTTTCGTTTATCCGTTAACCGACTTAGAAATTAGTAATAATTTAGAGAGTTTTGGAAGATTATTATTTATAAATGAAAAAATATTTCTTTTTTTCTATATTTTTTTCTCTATTAATAATTAAATATGATCAATTTCTTTTAAAAAATGTGTAAAATTTTATTTTTTAAAAAGAAAATTTTAACGAGGTTATTGCTAATGCTAACGTAGGCAAAAGAGTCCAGAATAAGGAAAATTGGAACCTGTAGTGCGTGGGTGAGGGCGGCCCCAACAATTGCGTCGAAGTTTGCCACTAGTATTCCCTCTTCGTGCTGACGGAGTTGGGTCTCTGCTGTGGGTTGCAAAAAGTGGACCCCACCGCATTCGCTATTTCGTATTTAGTACAACTCTCTGTCAATCTACAGCCGTCAATGTTCGTCCCAGTCAACCACACTCCTCCCTCATTGACACCTAGTTCCCTTCAACGGCTGAGATCTCATCTTCCGAGGATCCAAGGGATTCTCAATATTCAAGCCCCATTTCCCACCGTTATTCCCACTTCCACCCCTCCTAAAATCGCATCCAACGGTCCGATCCCCCTGGCACGGCATATTAGAAAGCGGCTAGCAAATTCATAAGGCTCCCAGGAGAGAGAGAGAGAGCGCACGAGGAAGAGGCGATGGAGAAGGAGAGAGAGCAACAAGTTTACTTGGCGAGACTAGCGGAGCAGGCCGAGAGATACGATGGTATAGCTTTTATGGATCTCAGCTCCCCCCCCCCCCCCCCCCCCCCCTCCCTCTACCTTTTTTATGAAAGGATTTTGGTATTTTGACGGTTAATCGTTTGGTTGGCATATTTTATCATGAAAGTATACTGACAGTATTTCATCAAGTGTTTCCCTACTGAGTTTTGACGAGTGAATCGAGCATAAGCTAACATTTAAGAGCAAGTAAGCTGTTACAAGTTGATGAATTCTTATAAGCAAAGTTCAGAGTAAGGAAGCAGTTTAGTGCTGAGAGGAAAACGTTTCGTTGTGATCGTAAGTTATTTCACGGTAGATGATGAGAAAGAACAATTCAGAAAAGTGAGCCGGATAATTTCATTTCCGTTTAAAATAGGTCAAGTAATAGGTTCGGAGAATACTAATACAGATGTTTGTCAAGAAAGCTTCGAGAAATATATCTCTCTCTCAGTATTTCTCCTTCCCTTATATATTTCCAGAACTAAAAGAGGCCTTGATGATGAGCCGCGGTTTCGTTAACATATGACATGAATTGATGCGGATGTTTGCTAGACGTGTGCAGTAAAAATGAATCTGTCCATCATATGTCATCTCCTTAGAAAATTTCTCGAGTGGTTTATATGAAATATTTCCTCTTCTTCTTTTGATTTTCTGGTGTTATTTCAAAAAGAGATTTGGATCTTTATGTTATACGGCACATCCTAAGATTTATATTTGTATCCCGTCGTCACTGAAGCGAGCGATAGCAAATTTGAAGTAATTTTGGTCCTCTAATACAGACTTCTCGTAAATTTGTAACCATTTATTTCATAGCATGTTAGATGTAATGGTGTATCTTTTCGTGTTTTTTTGTTGCAGAGATGGTTGAAGCAATGAAGAAAGTCGCTAAATTAGATGTGGAATTGACAGTCGATGAAAGGAACCTGGTGTCTGTTGGGTATAAGAATGTTATTGGAGCAAGGAGGGCGTCATGGCGGATATTATCTTCCATTGAACAGAAGGAGGAGGCCAAAGGGAACGAACACAATGTGAAGAGGATAAAAGAGTACAGGCAGAGGGTTGAAGATGAGCTTGCAAAGATCTGCAACGACATATTAGCAGTCATTGATTACCACCTTCTACCATCTTCCTCAACAGGGGAATCAGCTGTTTTTTACTACAAGATGTGAGGATTCTTTTACGTTTTTGCTATAAGATTTTAGGTAGCCTAGTACTTTGAACAATTGACCTCTTCATTATGGACCTAATAGCAGTTTTGACTGGAGATTTCATAGTTCGTACCATTTAACATGAACGCCAAAACTTAAGGCAAGCATTTTTTAGGGTGAACATTTACTTGCCTTTTCTTCTATATAAGCAAGACTCTTATAGTAGTGAAAAAAAAAAAATGTACCATATTGGTTTTGGAAGTGCTTTATCTTGATAGCTTATATTCCTTTCTTGCACAGATTCTGTGGTTATGCACTTTGGATTGGATATGGAATTTGTGAGTATGTGTGCTTGTATTGGAGAATACATCTGCATTGTGATCCTGATTTCCCCGTTTCAGGAAAGGAGACTACTATCGATATTTAGCTGAGTTTAAAGCGGGTGAGGGACGTAAGGAAGCTGCAGATCAGGCACTGAAAGCTTATGAGGTGTATTCAACTTGGCTTCTCTGCTGAAGATCCTTACCTCTCGGTTTTTCAGCTATTTCTTCATTTTCTGTTTCCTTTATAACTGCTATGATATATTGTCATCTGGCCCCCTCTTATGCTGTAGGCTGCTACTAGTACTGCTGCTTCTGATTTGCCTCCAACTAATACAATCCGACTTGGCCTGGCCCTGAACTTCTCTGTTTTCCACTACGAGATCTCGAACTCCCCTGAGAGGTTGGCATGCATGTGGGGGGAGGGGGGGGGGGGGGGGGTTATAGTAGTAGTACCACTTTTGAGTTTATTTAACTGTGGCTGGATTGTTCAGGGCCTGCCACATTGCAAAGCAAGCTTTCGATGAGGCTATTGCTGAACTTGATAGTCTTAACGAAGAATCCTACAAGGACAGTACCCTTATTATGCAGCTACTTAGGGACAACCTTACGTTATGGACCTCAGATCTGCCAGATGAGGGAGGTATAATTTCTAATCTCTCTCTTTATCTCTCTGTCTCTCTCGAAATTTTGGGCCCCACGTTAAGCTATGTATCATTTTGAATTGTTTGATTCTGTTGATCATGGACCCATGGTTTGGGCTGTTGAGAAACTTAAGGTTGGGATTAAGGACAGGTAAGGTCCATTAAAAACAAACTTCCTGCCCTTAATTTGGAAATAGGAGTCCTAGCATTATTTATGCTGTTTGCACTCTAATTTTTTTTTTCTTTTTTTGTATGTCTGCCCATATATATAGATAATTAGCTAATTCTTTGCGTTGCTTGGCAGCCATAAAAATAGGTCTTCGTTTCGTTTGGCTCTGCGAGCCAAGTTTCTTCCTGAGGGAATTTGAGACAGATTTATTGGGTGCCAAAAAATGGGCCATTTTGTTCTGACGGTGTCTTACCACTTTGTATATAATTCCTAGAGTGTCATGGCCAAAGTTGCGACTTTCACATTCAATAGTTTCTGATTCCTTCTATTTTGATTTGGTAAACTTGCAGGCGAAAAACCCAAAGTTGATGAAACTCCAGCAGAGGTGATTGTTTATTTATTTATTTTTACATTTATGCATTGTGAAAAGGGAACAACAAAAATGAAAAATAATGGTTTAATCTTCAGTGAATGTGGATTTTGGCATGTCTAAAATGTCTGAGCTCTCTTTAATTCCTTCTCCAGATTTATTTGGTTTCCATTTATTTTCAGTACATCTTATTTCCTTGGTCGATCACTCACGAACATTGACTTTGCAGAGTTAATCCAGCAAGAGATTCTTTGATCCATTAAGAGTGGAAAATGATAGGGTGTGTTCAGGACTTCTATTTGCAGTAGTAGGACCAGGATTTGTGACTATGGCTTGTATTCCTATCTTATGCCATGTCTTCTACATTTGTGAGTGTGATGGAAAGTTCTTACCGCATTGCCTCTGATGAACTTCATATACTGGCTGTTAGTTGTTACGCTACTTAGTGTTCCGTTTATTCATAAGGTTTTCCTCCAATCAAGTTTATGAAATGAGTTTTGCCATTCATCATTTCCACACACTACACAATATGAGAAGCACCTAATTTTTTAGCAACATTAATTTAATCTAATTAAGAAAGTGTGTGCTTCTCAAATGATCTATTGATTCTATTAGAAGAGTGTAATTCTCTACATGCTAAAAATTGCCATGTGTTCCCTGAACATACGAGAAGCACCTACTCTTTTGGCAATATTAATTTAATCCAATTAAAAAAGTATGTACTTCTCAAATGATCTATTGATTCTATTAAAAAGTTATGTAATTCTCAACATGCTAAAAATTGCAATGTATTCCTTAAACATACGAGAAGCACCTACTTTCTGAGCAAGATTAATTTAATCCAATTAGAAAAGTATGTGCTTCTCAAATGATCTATTGATTCTATTAAAAACGTAGGTAATTCTCAACATGCTAAAAGGACACAATAGATAGACTGGTTGGGAAAATTTTCTTCAAGGTTCAACCCCTCATTTGTGCAAATAATCCTTTGGGAACACGCTTTCTCGAAAAAATTTTGGGAGTGCAGTTCACGGGACCGTAGTTTACTCTACAGGAATAGGTCCAAAGGGCCATGTCTTAGAGAGGTTTTCTGATATCAAGTTAAAAAATATATATATATATATATATATATATAATTTCTTCTACTCGGTTCACTTACAAGCTTTGCGCTTTCCATAATCCCTTCAGTTGCAACTGATCGTTTTCCTTCAAACATTGGATGCCGGGCATGTGGACTAATGGCATTTATTATTTTCTGTTCTTTGAAACTGCCTTTTAATACAGTTGATTTGTTGATAAGCTGAACCACTTTAGTATAAATCAGAACAAGTTCATATGAGCTGCTGCAGCATGCACATTGATTAAGTTCGCAGCTGGCTTGGCCATCCATGCAAGGCTGCATTTCCAATCAAGATACAAAAAGTTTCTCATGTTCATGGTGTGCAGGTGGAAGACGTAGATTTTATTATTTATTTTGTATCTTAACAACAGCTTATGACGACCCCAAAATGGAAAACTGAAATTTATGATAACAATGTTGCTAAAAATGGGGTTGGGTTACCAAGCCCATGCTTTATTGAATCACAAATTCAATTTCTGGGTTCAAGACGTGTTTTAAGAGAGAAATCTTACATGTTAGCTCAGAAGGGAAAAATTAAAATAAACTTACATGTTAGCCTTCGTGAAGGGAACGAATTTCCAAGAGGATAACATATATCTTTCTTTGTGCTCCTTTATATATATATATATATGTATATATATATATATATATATATATATGTTCAAGTAGTAGTGGGATTGATCTGCTTGGGAGGTAGATTCGATGGAGGAGGCTGCGAATCTACCAGAAAAGATTTCAAGTGCTTGTAATACTCCTTGGGTTTCTCCACATTGAAGGCATGCCCTGCATTCTTGATTACTTCTAGCTGAGCATTATCCCCCAGGTGCCTGCATTCCCAATAGTACCAACCTTTTAGAAAAATAAATAAAGCTAAAACAACATCAATGGATCGAATCGGGGGACCAAAGCATGGACAACCTTTTCAATCTGTAAGCAAGTTCGAGTCGAAATACTTGATCATGGTCTCCCCAGATTATCAACGTGGGCTGCGTCAGAAGTGAGAAAAGATCATCTTACGTTTTGCATCAGATTAACAATATTGGGGGAGAAATGAGAAGAAAAAAAGAACCTGAGAAATCTTGGGAAGATCTGAAAGTTTCCGGCCTTTGGGAATAGCTCGAATCAGCTCTCTCTTCTCCTCCGCATATTCCGTGCACATTGCCTGCCCATATTACCCAAAATCTTAAGAGCAACTAAATTCTATATAGAGATACGTTTGTTTCTTTTTTAGCCTTTTTTAACCCCCGATTGAATATCATTGATTGTAATATTAAAAAAAAAAAAAAAGGAAAAATGCTGCTAGTCTACTATATGATAAATTATCAACAATATATTATATAATAAAGGGTAGACATGATTTCTTGTGTTTTCAAGTGACATTTTGTCTTAAATATATATTTTTATAAAAAATTTTAAGTTTCTTAAATAAATTCAATAGGTGAAATAACATTTTAAAAAAAACAAACACAACCACCATTTAAAGTTTTCAACATCAATATAAGAATAATTTTATTTTATAATATGATATCTAGTGATGTACAATAATGTCATTGGTGGGATGATAAGATAAAATAAACAAAAATAAAAGATATTTTTGTATTTTTATGCGCAGAAGTTGCTGGCAGGGTGAGTGGATGGATGGGTTCGGAGGAACAGACAGATCAGACAGCGAGGTAACATTATTCATTTTACTGATTTAACTAAACTCTAAAGAGAGGAAAGCAACGAATGATAAGAGTCCCTTACGTCAATGAAATCGGTGAGCAGGCAAGAAGGCAGCAATCCCACCGGCGGAGGCCTAAAAAACGTGTAGTACACCAATTCCCTAAGCCTTTCCGGCGTCTGCGGCACCAAAATCCTGGCCGCCTCCTCCAAATCCGAGATGCTAAAAACCCCTTCCATCAGGTCCTTCTCCTCCATGCACACCCCGGCGGAGCACAGGACCACTCTCTCCACCACTTCCTTGAACTGCGCCGCCATACTGTATCCGACGAACCCGCCGTAGCTCAGGCCCACCAGGCTCAGCCTTCGCACCGAATTGGCCTCCATCACCCGCATCACACACTGCGCCTGGAACGACTCCGTCCGGTCCGGCCTGTTCGTGACCGATTCGCCGAAGAAGACGAGGTCAGGGACGTAGATGTTGTAGTAAGCGATGACGTGGGGGATGACGTCGGCCCACTGCCACAATGAGTTGGCTCCGAGGCCGTGGATCAGGAGAAGGTTGGGCTTACTCTCTTTCCGGATGTTGGGGACCCAACAGTGCATGATGGTGCCATCTTCGAGGTCCGTCACGGTGGATCGGAGCCCCCATTTGACGAAAGTGGATCGGTAGCACCAGTTCCTGTATTCGGTCAAGCTGAAACACCTAGACATCTGGAAACTCCTTGCGAAGAAAACTAGAAGGTCATAATTGGGAGTTTGGCTGGGAATTGGGACATTGGATTTAGTCCCTTTTTTTTCTCGTGGTGTACTTCTAACAAGCTGATGTGGTGAAAATTTGGAATGAGAGAGAGAGAGAGAGAGAGAGAGAGAAAATATCCTATTCTAGAGAGTAGAGGGGGTTGGAAAAAGAGCTCAGTGAAATTGTGAATCAGTGATGAAGTGGCTGCTAAGAAAATTGAGAGAAGAGCAGAGCTCGACAGGATGAAATGAATTAGGTAAAGGAAATTTTGGCTACTCTGATGGAACCAGACGGTCAGCTTCATAGGCCATATTATAATTAGGATCACATGTTTGTTTTTCTGACTCACTTAAAAATCCACATTTTATTTAAAGATCGTTTGGTTTATATAATCAGAAATGTTAAAATCACACGTGTATATACTATATTCCCCCCTGGGGATCCGACTGGAATTTTTTTAATCCAGTGCTGCTACAATGCTGTCAGCGGTATTGACCGCTCCAGCTATTTTTTTTTTTAAATTTTTTTATTATTTTAAAATATTTTTAAAAAAGAAAAAAAAATTAATACATTAATAATCACTTTCTTAATTATTAAATTAAAAATTAAAAATAAAATAAAATACATAAAGTGTAAAAAATATGTATTAAATAAAGTGGATATAATAGTATTATTTTAATCATTAATAAAGTATTTTTTTAATAATGTTACAAATATTTTTTAAAAAAATAATAATACATTATCGTGATCCCAATTCAATATGTAGATCCATACATGTTCCACGGATTTAAGTTTCGCTGGTACTTTATTAAAAAAAAAAAAAACTCAAAAATTGACCCAACTTTTTACAGAATCCATCCACTTAAAAAATAATAAAAATAAAATAAAAAGTAGACAAAATTTATACCCCTAAAACTGGCAATACTTCTATCATATAAGATGGGCTTGTGGCGCACATGTCCAAAGCTCAGGTCAATTTTTGGGCTCCAAGCAGAAATAATTCTACCCCCATAACCTTACCGGGTGGACCACTTTAATCTTGGCACTTGGCGGTCTTGCATTCGGTCCCGGCCTGCCACGAGGAATCCTCTAACACTTTCAAAAATCTATGATGAGTTTCTAGTTGTCTACGTTCTTATCCGGTTCTCCCTAGTTATGATTGACAATGGTATCAGTTATATAGAAACTAGACGTCAGGATGGATGGATGGATCCAAAAGGTAAGCAATGGTGCAACACTTGGAATGGTCTCACATATAGGTAATAGGTTCGTAAAGGATATATATTCCTGTTAAAATGTCCCTTACAATAATCTTTGGATTTTTTTTTCCTTTCTTGCACATTCGCTACTGCTTTTGCGAGTATGGTTTGGTTTGGTTACTGTGGTAGATAGGGGAGAGATTTGGTCGGGTTGGATCGAAAAAATCGATCAGATCAACCACTTTGGATCGGACTAGACTAAGATTAGATTTGGTCGATTTCCATCCAAATATTATAGGACCGAAAGAAATTCGATCCGGTCCTAGTTTAAAATTTTTTTAAACCGAACCGAATAAATAATACAATATATATTTTTATTATTTAAAAAATTATTTAATATCAAAGTATTATTAGATTCTTTAATATATAAATATTAACTATAATATATAATATTAATATCTATTAATATATTAACATATTATAAGAGTTATAATATAAAGATAAAATTTCTATAAAAAGTTATAGTAAAAGATCGAGTGGACCAACATGATTGAAAGTGATTGATTTGATCCGATTCTATAGAGTATTCGGTCCAATCTAGGTTAGATAAATTCTAGATCGAATAGATTCAATCTAGTCCATAAATCTTTTTTAAGATCAACTAGCCCATACTGAACTCCTTCCTAATAGTAGATTTTAACCAAACAAAGGGAAGCATCTAAATTTGTTAATTTGAGCTTTGCCGTAGCTCTTAGGCCTGAGTACCAAGGTCTAAGCAATGAAATAAGGACAATTATCGGATATATAAAGACAATTTTTTTTAAAACAAAGCCTAGTATATTAGGATCTAGAGAATTCATTATTATTACCATTATTATTTTATTGGAATATCCAAAACATCATTTCACTAATTTCAAAGTCGCACATATCCTCAATAAGAAATTTCCCGTAATGCAACTCGATTAATTCAAAGAAAAACAAAATCCCGCGAGTCCAATTTAAGAAGCTTGTGTTTCATGCATATTTAAGAACACATTGTAAAAAATTCTTTACTGATTCTAGCAGCTTACCCTCCTTGACTGATTCTCAAGTAAAAAGTTATTCTTTCCTCAAAAACATGTGAGTATATGCCTAAAAGCTAAACTTGTTACCTTTTTTTTTTTTTTTAAAAAAAATTTGTCTAATAAAATTTCCATGCTCAAGATTAACCCATTCGCCATGCTCCAATTCCACCAACAGTGGCTCGCGCGCTGTGCAAATAAAATCTGAATGCCAATCTAGATGTGCAAGTTATATAAATTTTTTTTTTTTTTTGTCTTTGGGTGAAATCAAAGATTCACAATATCAAAATTCAAAGAAATGCAGCACAGAAAAATACCCTAGAAGTCAGTTTACATAGAATTATTAGCATGTATCAAAGAAAGGGGGCCCAGATAAGCAAGCAAAAAACCCATCCGGAGCAAGCAAAATCAGCCCCCCCTTCACTTTGAACGAAATTCAGTGTATGCCTCATGAACAAAGCCATCAAGAAATCGATCGTCAGATCTTACACCTTGTAGCCGAAAGGAGAGGCAAAAACATACGCCCAATACTCTCTAGTCTCTATACCATTATATATTTAATCACTACACCACCTCCATAGGACCATTAAGAAAGACAGTTCAGTTCAACTCACGAGCGTATTAGAGGTGTATAATATCTTAGAAATTTTGATCAGCCAAACAGAGCATAAATCAAACTAAAATCTTGAAATTTTAATGTATCCAAGGTATGGGGAGCCCAGAGAAGTATGCAGCTACTAGTCCGGACAAAAAGAACCCCAATACCTTCGGACGTGAAATTCATATATGCCTCCAGAACAAAGCCATCAAGAAATCGATCCTCAGATCTCAGCCCTTGTAGCTGAAAGAAGAGGCAATCACACACTCACTAGTCACTACGCTACCACCCCCTTCTTCATTTCATACATACACATTCAAAATCGAGAGAGAGAGAGAGAGAGAGAGAGAGAGATTGTGAGATGGGTCTACGACCTGTGGCGGCCATATATACACACAGAAAGCAGGCTCTTATTAAAAGGTAAACCCTAGATCGTGAACTGATTTTATTGACCGTTCACTTCACACGCACACGCGCTTGAACGACAGTTAAGAGCACTGCAATAAATTCATTAATTTTTATTAAAAAAAATACAAGGAATACATTTTTGATAGATCATTATCTAAAGATAAAAGTTGGGATTCGGTCGGACCGAACCTCATATGTTTTGCAATCCCCACTGCTATCGGTGGCGATGGGCGACATTGCCCACCCTATTGAGACCAACAGGCTCCGGCAACTCCACCACTGCGACGGCGACCCCCGGTGTGCCCGCCGCAGCCTTAAACTCGTTTCGGACCCGCCGATGGGGTGGGCGGTGTTGCCCACCGCCACCGGCGGCGGCGGAGGTTGGGTGAGGCCGAAAACTCCCATTAAATCATCTTCATCTTATTTTTTTTATTGTGTTCTTTATTATATTATTTTATTGTATTTTTTATTGTGTTTTTTAATTTTTATTTTTTTATTGTGTTTTTTATTGTAATTTTTATTAAAATTAGAAGAGATTTAGAAGTGGGCTGCAAAGACGCTGGGGTGCAGCCCAACCGCACCCCAGCGTCACCCTCATTTAAAAGCTAAACAAAAAGTATTTTTACTTTATTCTCTTTATTTTTTTACATTTGATTAAATATGACAAAAAAATTTTGATATGTGTGCAAACTTATACATTTTGAAAAAAACTTTTGATGGATTCATTGCTAATGCTCTATCAAACATAAATTTAATAATTTTTACTAAAAATCTCTACATTAGATCTATCAAAATCTTTTAATGTGTAACTTTAAGTTATAGTAAATTTTCACAATCTTTCGTATTTAAAAGACTACTTATTTACACTCTAAACATATACTTTAATATATTTTATTCTCTTACTTTATTTTCCTCATTTTCTCTTTTTTATTTTCTTATTTGGTTGAAAAATAATTACTTAAGTAATTATTTGGTTGACAAATAATTACAGGTTTTGGTTGAAAAAAATTAATTTTTTAACAAGGAATTAAAAAATATTTTTTCAAAATTTGGTTGAAAAATAATTATTTAAGTATCAGATTATATTATTAATACACATATGGTTAGTATAATTACAAAATAAAAATGTATATATATTTTTTTAAAAAAATATTGTTATATTATTATTTTGATAGATCTAATAATGAATCCAATGTGGAATTATAGACTTAGAGGTTTGATGAATCCATCAAAATTATACTTTCCTTCAAATTTTGAAGAATTATTTAATGTATCTAATACTAGTGCTCTAAGTAGGGATGATGCTACATTACTACGTGACATAATCCAATCAGAATGAGTTAATTTGTTAAGATATAATTTATAAACGGATCAATAACAATTCAATCTACTTATTATGAAATCAATTCATTTTGATTAGTTTAGAATTTATTTTAAAAATAAAACTTTATTATTATTAAATTATAATATTAATATTTCTCAGTATGCCAATGTTTTTGTTATTTTTATTATTGAGGTTATAATTTTAAACCTATTCTTGTTATGGTATGATTTGTAATATTAATTTTATTATATGTTAAAATTTAAAAATAATGATATATATTTATTTGAAATATTGTGATTATTAATGAATATAACTTTTAATTTTTATGTAAAATTATATTAATCAAATCAAATAATTATATGTTTTAGTTCAATATATTTAATGAAATAAACGGATTTAAATATGTCGTATTAACATATTTTTAATTAATTATTAAAATAATCAAAATAGATGACACAACATAATCCATTATCTAAACTAGTTGGCTTAAAATTTGCAAATTTGACTCATTTAGTTGAATGGATTGGATTCAAATTAATCTATATAATTAAATATTCATGACTTAACGTGAAATGAACACAATTTGAAAACACAATTTACGAGTTAGAGGATGAGTTTCCACAACATTGGAGGACCATAATATTATGCAACAGTTTTAAATATCTCATCAACGATGAGTAAAATAAATAGAACTGTTTTTTTTTTTTTTTTTTTTATAACTTTTAGTTGTTCCATCTGAAAAATAATCAAAATAAATAATTCAAAAATCTCAGTACAATAGAAATATTGAAGGTGAGCACCTAAAATATCAATATTCCAAAAAGGTTGTGAATTAAGAAACTCGAGAAGGTAAAGTTTTCCACAACTTAATTAGGAGAATGTTGATCAGCAAAAAATAAGAATAGAAGAAAAAAAGAGACTGATAATAGAGAATGCACAGTAGATAGCCTATTCCTGAACATGTTTAATAATCAGGTAATAACGATGGGTTGGAACACCCAGAGTCTTAACACAAAAAGCAATCCACCAATCACAACTAAAGCAAATTCTTCATCTACACAGCCCCAAGAAAACAGTTTCCTTGAGGGAAATAAACTAAGTCATATCACGCTCCTTTAATTCACTTTAAAAAATAAATCAAACAATATAAACACTGATAAGAGAAAAATAAATAAATTTTGCAGTAGTGGGAAATTGCCCTTCTTTTTTTTTTGTGTGTGTGTGCTTAGACAAATTCCACATTTCTGAAAATTAAGAATGCGTTGCCCCAACCTGGAATCTATTTGTCAGCGATCTGACCATAAACTGGCATCCTGTGTGAACTGACTCTTATTATAGCAAATATATAATGCACCTGGAAAGCAAGGTGATTTTAAGGGCCTCACCCTCTAAATCTAACAACAACACAAGAAATATCATCTTTACTTTCTCTTTTCAATGCTTCAGTTGTTAATTGTTTAGCTGCCTTCTGTGGATCCTTGATCTTTCTTGCAATGTCAACTGCTTCTTGATTGGCCATTACCTGATTATACCATGCAAAAAGGCATAAACATAAAAAGATCTTTCAAAGGCTTTCTCTAATGGAAGCACCATGCACAGAATCATGAATCACGTGCCATTTTCGTGTGAATGTGTAACAGTGTTTACTGCCAATGCAGCAGAGGAAACAGATATCGATATTTACCTTCCAAAGACCGTCACTAGCAAGGATTAGAATCTCAGTATTTTCTGTGGTGGCATTTTGTACATCAGGGTCGGACCGCAAATGTGATTTAAGGCTCTTGTCTCCAAAAGCACGAGAAACTGCCAGCTGTCCATTGACTCTAGGGACATCTCCTGAGAAGGTGTAGCGGAGATCAGATTAACATTGTAAACATTACGCGGCTTCCAAACTCACAAAATCAAACCTCCACTAAAAGCATACTACACCCAAAAGTTTAAAGTGAAAGAACACCAGAGTTAATTGTTTCTTCGATAAAAGCTGCTACATTGCATGTCATGACATATGCAAGTCCCACATGCATACCCCTCTTAACTTTGGCTTGCTCTGTTGTTATATTGTTGGCAATTAGAATTGAAGTTACTCAGGACCTCAAATAAATATGTCTCATATAGCTGGAAACAAAAAATAAGGAGGTAAAATGTGAATTTCTTAAAATCCGAAAGAGGGCCAACTCTTCAAACATAGATATAGGAGGCCACCATGTTTGTAAAGTTCTTCTCGTTCAGATTATGGTACATGAATATCGTTCAAGTTTCGGAATGTATCCAACATGCGTTAGAGACAAGAATGAAGTGGTCAAGAATAACCTAGTATGGTAAAGGCACATAAATCAAAATAAGTATACACTTATTTAAATTTATTGGCACAGTTAAAGCAGATTGAAAAAATATATCACCATCTGAACTTCTTCTTAAGATTGGATCTACTTTAAGATACAATCAACATAATATCAGGAAGTTTGCTGATCAACAAAAACTTGTCAACCAAATCAAGAGACACTTAGGCCCCATTTGGATAATGAAATGAGATGAGATGAGATGGTTTTAGATGAAAGTTGAATAAAATATTGTTAAAATATTATTTTTTAATATTATTATTGTTTTGGGTTTGAAAAGGTCGAATTAGGATTTGAAAAAATTATCTTGTTTATTGTATTTTGTGTGGAAATTTTATAAAGTTGTAATAATGAGATGAGTTCAGATGATTCAGATAATATACATGGAGAAGCATTTTAACAGAAGATGGATGTAGCAGGGATCAACCCGCTTCTTTACCCAGGATTAGAAATCCTACTTCAGAAGGAAATCCTTCTGCATCCTGTTTTTTCAGGAGATGAATGTACTAGCATATGGTGATTAGAGCTGTCACCTTTTACATGGATGCTGAGAATTTTCTTGTTTTTTCCTTCTCAATAGAGGATATCCACTATGTCTGTGTTACCCATCCAAGAGACTTAGTTATAAGAATATATGCGTCACTCTTCCAAATCAACCTAGCCAAACTACAGAGCAAAACCCACATTAAATTTTTTACATCTTAAGATGAGGATCTGAAAAATAGGCTACAATGCATTCCTTTTGATCCTTGCTGACTAGAAATATTGTAATGCCTTATAAGTTTTTGGACAACAAGCATCCAACTGTCAACACCCTACACTTTTAAAAATGCCCTGGTGGTCCTAGAAATAATAAGTTGTTCCTTGTTCAGTAGAACAGTTACATTTGTGACTAACAGATAGTGTAGGCTAACAAATTTTTCTGGGTTGGCTAGTACCCAGAGCAGGGGGAGCACTAAATCCCGTCTAACTTCTCGACATGAGAGATATCTAGATGCCTTAATGATTCATCATTGTAGCCCTACAAAAAGTGACATGACAATTCCATGAACTAATCATGGATAGTCTAAATCAAACAATAACAAAAATTATTTATGCTTTTGTATGTAAAAAGTTATTAGTTTACAGGAAAGAAATATGATTTGATGTTAAAATCAAGGCTGACATATAATCCTTGCAATGACGATCAACAGAGTGATTCTCCATGACAGAGAACTGATCGGTCACAAAAAATTATCTCAAGAATAAGCACGGAGGTTCACTGGTTGATCAAGCGGAAACAATTACATGATTCACTCTTTTACTTTTAAGATTACTTTGGTGTATATCGAAGTAAATAGCCAGCCAACTAACCATAAAATCTCATCAATGCCACAGCAAATTATGCTTAAAAAAGTTTCATGCAGTTGATTATGTGTAGATTAAAAACATATAGAATTATTTTCCCCGAGGAACTCTAGCTATACATTAAATGCTGCAATAACCCAAAAATTACAAATTCATCCCAGAAATTTGAAGCTGAAAACCCAATTACAAGATGACTTATAGATTTTGATGAATTGTTTCAGAGAAAACATAGTTATGCTATATTAATTTTAGATAAGTCGACAGTAACTCTCTAAACATGGGTGTTTTGTGGGAAACCTGGCATGTTTGAGACAAAACCGCCTTTGTTCTCGATGCTGCCCCTCGCTCAGTGTTGGGCTCGTGATCTATAGTCATCTGTATTGCCTGGCCCCCTCTCGAGAGAACTGCTCGGGAATCTCCAACATTGGCTGTCCATAATTTTTGTCCGTTTATCAAAATTGCAGTTACAGCTGTGGACCCACCCCGCCCCAAGTCAGAGCTGTGTGAGAGAATTTCCTGGTCTGTCTTCTCATAGGCCTTTATGATAGACCTCTGGGGGTCAACCCAAAACTCTTCCTAGGATGATAAAATTAGAAAGAGTAAGAACGCACCCCAAAAAATTAATATGGAACTTAGTGAGACTGAAAGTTGCAAATGAAACTCTTCATCTTTCAAAATAACACCGCACCTCCTTTAGGATGTTGGAAAATAAATGTTTCTGTAGGTAGGCAGGAACAGTATCTCCCAAATGGCCATCATATATGGCAAACAGCCCTAATTCATGTCTCTTAATCTGCATAAATTTAGCAACATGATAATCCTCCATCGGATGATTAGCCTTCCCTTTTACAAGGCTGAAACCATACTTTATTACCCCGCCATGGCTTCTTCCTTTACCAGAGCTAGAGGAGGAACGCACTCCTACAAGCTACATAACAAAATTATGAATAACAAAGACTACAATATAAATCTAGCATGGCTTAGATGCAATTATAAGGCACAGAAGCAAACAAATGGTAGTTTGCAATATTCAAACCATTTTATACAGCAGCAGGAAGAAAATTAAACAAAGAAATCACCTATCATGCTTGATTAACTACATCATCGCAAACAAATAAAGCACTGAAATTTATCGACATGAGGACCTTTCCTCTGACCTAACAAGAAGGGAAATTGCTTCCTTGTTTTTCCTCCAATTCCATCTTCTTTTTTTGTACTTCTTTTTTTACCCCCCCTTCTTTTTTGGTCTTCAAGGCTCTGTGTTGTGTGCTGTTCGAGGGATGGGGAGGGACGAAAGAGGGGCACGAGAAGTATAAGATCCTCCACCTCCTCCAACCCACCTTGCTACATCGGAAACAACATGGAAGGCCTTGCTACTCTGAAAACATGCAGTTGGTTCAATTCAGCTCATCAGGCTGTCCTAAAAGACGTGGCTTAATGGTGCAACATGTTCAACATCTCTTACACAATTTCAGCAACCCAGCCAAAATGAGTCTTAACTCTGGCCTAAAAATCCCCATCGAATTCAATACAGAAGGCAAGTAGATACTTTGACACCCTTAAACATAACAGACGTGCCCGTGGTTATGTAAGTGATTACACGACAAAGGATGATCAATAATCCCTCCATAACCTGCGAAAGTCTATCACTTCAACTCTATAAAATAACGCACTTATGATATTCACCCATCGTGTATAACCCTGAAAAGAAAACTTAGGCATCTAAAACAAAGTCCTCAAATCAATCACACAAATAGCCCCCCCACAAACAACTGAAAATCATGCCTTTTTCAGCCTTTTGGTTGAGCTTTCACACAACAGAACATTACAGTTAGTATAGAAAGATCATTATATGGACATGAAGTATTGGAAACATCCTTACATGAGCGCTGAAACAACATAACCTATCCATAAAAAGAACTCAACAGTTTCTGCAACTTTTTCAACTAAATTCTGAACATCCAACTCCTATAGGCGTGTCCAGTCCAAGTTCCAAACCGACCCACCACTCCAAATCAGAACCTTCCTCAAATTCGTAAACTGCACCATAAAACACTAATGGATCGTTATGCAAAGGAAGAAACAAAAACCCTTAAAATACAGCCTTTAAAACTCCATAAAGCCACAAAATCAGAAAAACTGGGTAATCGAGAACTTCCTCTCACCGGTCCAATTGAACTCCAAACATAGCCAAGCTTCTTGTTTTAGTTGTTTATGGTGTTGCTGCTGCTTCTTCCTCTTCTTCTTATTAGTTCGCACAAGTAATTGAATAAAAGAATGCTAATAATAATAATAATTTAAAAAAAAAAATCCAACAGAAATTAAAAAAAGAAGAGAAAGGGAGAGAGGATATTTGAAACCTTTTTTATAAAGAGAAAAGAAAAGAAAAATATCTGTATATAAAGTTTGTGTGAGAGGAAGATGCCCCGGAGGAGGCCTATGTTTCTCCGTGATGATTTGCAACCGTCTCGGAAGTCTTGGCAATGGGAAAAGTTATAATAATGGCGGAAAAAGAAAGGCAGCCACTTAGCAGGCTTCCTTCTGTTGACTTCACTGTATCTGCTTTTTTTTTTTTTTTTCTTTTCTCTTTTTTTTCCGAAAGGATTGGCTCTTGCTTCTAGTTAACCTTATAAACTTTCTCCTACGCCAAACGGTAAAAGTAGAAAATATTCAAACTGAAATGCTTCTATACCTTTACTTTATAGTTTATATTACTTTACTATGCTTTTTTAATACGACCATGATTTTTTTAATAGAAGACTGCTACATAAATAAATAAATTATATAAACATAATTTTATAAATTGATTTAATTTTATCTGATCTATTAAATTTATTTTATAATAAAAATAATTATATAATCTAATATATTATATCAAATTACGTTAATTTATAAAATTATTTTTATATAATTAATTTATTATTAAAGTATTTTTTAATATGATATCACTTAACTTATTAAATAGATTTAAATTAATTAAAATATAAACATAAAATAGTAGAAAAAATCTAAGATTTTAATTTATTTTTTTTTGTGTGTTTTTTTGAAAGCCATTTTATTTTTTTAATAACACAATGTAGTACCACATTAAAAAAATAAAGTGAGCGATATAAATTAGAGGCATAGTATAATTACCAATTGTTAAAGCTTGTGCGTCAGTGTTGAAACTCTTCAGTCTTTACCTGTTTGATCATTTTCAGTAAATAGTAGCTGAAGAAAAAGTGGAAGAGCGGTGATTGCATGACACTTCTTCGGTACCCATCCAAGCTCGAAGAAGAAAGAAACATATATATATTGACTTTTGAGTACAATGGAAAATCCTATAATTATTTGGGAAAGTTAAAGTTAAGGTAATAGTGTGTGGGATTTTATTATATAAAAATGTTATTTGTATATGATTTGTGTATTTTTTTTTTTATGTATACATCATTTATAAATATTATTTCTACTATTTTTTAATTTAATTATTCGTATTTTTTATTTTTTTATCATATTTTTATTTTTTTAATATATATTTTTTAATATTTTGACTAACGTCACATTATTATCACATTATCGATTTCGTAAAAAATATACGAAGTGGTGTAAATGTAGCATTATTCTATTTTATTATTAAATAAAAGATTTAAGAATGAAACAAAATATTAAAAAATGAGACACGACCATTTAAGTTTGACGCAATTAGTTTCATGACTAGCATTCATGTTTAGCAAACTTGGTCTTCCCCTACATGATTGACCTAAAGAGAGCTCGAACTCAGAAGTTGAATCAAGCTCCACTTTTTTAATTTATGCTCTTAAAAATAAAATAAGCGACAAAATAAGCCATTGTTCTTCGCACCCACGTACATATATCATTTTATAATATAGATTAACAATAATAAATCAATAATTATTAACTCTTGGATTTTTTGGAACTTCTTTTTAACTTATTATATGATAATCTCACTTAATTCCACTCTATCACGAGATGCATATTCACAAAAACATTATTTTAATAGTATAACGAGCTTATAACTCTCGTAATGAGCGAACCGTCATTTATGTTGACTTCTATAATTTTATATAATTCATTATACATAATTATTACTATAATTATTAAAAAATATTAAATATATATAAACAAAGGGAGATAATAATTAGGCTTTTATGTTGACTTTCCACTATTAATAAAGAAAGATAAATTTAGAAATAATATTAAAAAATAATTCATTAGGCTTCTGATAATAATAAATTCATGAATAATATTAAAAAATAATTATATGCGAAAAAAGAACAGAATATATGAATTGATATCTTGGGCGGATTAAGAAACCTCTTAATATATATTAAAAACCTCTTAATATAAATTATGATAATCAAATCATTTGCAAATAAGTTTTTGATAATTTTATTGTCAAGCATAATTTTAAAGCCTAAGCGATAATTTATTAATTATATTAAAAAAATAAGCTTCTGATAACAATAAATTCATGAATAATATTAAAAAAAATAATTATATACATAAATAATATAATATATGAACTAATCAAAAATAAAAAAAGAAAAAAAGAAAAAAAGAAAAAAAGTATTTTTTATTAATAATAAAGTTAAAATTTTGTCTAATATTGACCAAATTTAATAAAACTTTTAATTTTACTATTTATTTTTGAAAACAAAAAATATTTTTATTCTCTTTCTCTACAAATTTCTTCTCTAAAAACTAAACTTTAAAAAGTATAATTTTACATATATATTAAAAAAAATTAGTCATATTTGATTAAAAATGAAAAAAAATTTGTAGAAAAAGAGAATAAAAATATTTTTTATCTTTAAAAGTGAATAGTAAAATTAAAAATTTTGTCAAATTTGATTAATATTAGATAAAGTTTTAATTTTATTATTTATAAAAAGTGTTTTTATTCTTTTATTCTCATTTTTATTTTTTTATTAATTAAATATGATTAAATTTTTTTGATAAATATATAACTTTATATTTTTTGAATAATAACTTTAAATAATCTAATAAAAGTACTTTAAAAGATGAAAAAGAAAAAGAAAAGGGAACCAACTCGTGACCCTCCGATGGGTAAAATATCATGTCGCAGGTGCTCCTATGTTGGAGCAGCTCTATCAGCATGCCTGATTTGTTTTTTGAAATAATTTTATTTTATCTTATTATTATTATTATTATTTTAAATTTTTATATAAAATAAAATAAATAATTTAATTTTTTTAAATATAATTTAATTTTTTTAAAAATTTAAAATAAAATTAATATTAAAAAATATTTTATAATAATATTTTTTTTTAATTTTTAATTTTTAATTTTTATTTTATCTTATTTATAAAAATAAATCGGCCCTAATTTCTCACTTCAAATATTATTATTTTTTTTCTTGTGGTGAGAGAATTCTGAGGGAGAGAATATCCCACTTTTTTAGGAACAAGAAACAGTACAACATATGTTGCTTAAATAGCAGTTCTTCTTTAACAGATGGTAATTTGCAAAAGTTCATCAAATTCATTAGGGCTTCAAAATGGATTAGATTGTTGTGATAAGATCAGTTTAGATGTTGGGTCAAACTTCATTTCTTTGTGTGTGAAAATTACAGCACACCAGATTTTTTATTTTTTATTTTTTACTTTAGTTTTCTTTTTATATTTCCCTCTTTTGTTGACTGTATACCAAAATCAGACTCCATTTAGAGAAATACAGTATCTGAACAAAATCTTGTCCCGCCGACCATCACAAGAAGCCTTCTTTGGTGTTTGATACACCATGCTTTTGCTGACCACGACCCAACGATTCAACGAACTTTATTGAGTTGTGAGATAAACAATGCTCTATGCCTTGTTTGGCTCGAATACAATCTCTAATCTATTTAAATTTTATTAACTGTTAGTAATATAATATAAATAAATAAATAAATAAATAAATAAATAAATAAATATATTTATATTAATTTAATCTTTTCAAATAACTAATTATTTTACATAATATTATAGCAGGAGCTTGATATCCATTCTGCACTCTTTTCATTTAATTAAATATTTTATACAAGTTATATTAAATTGCAATAGCTTTAATAATGGTTTTTTAAAATAAACATCTGTATGAGTATGTGCCTATATATATATATATAATATACAGGTATATAGATGTTTATTGACTTGGAGATTGAATTGAAATAGTCCAAAGTTTTATAAAGAGGAATGATCCTTGCCTTTTTCTTAATCAACTAGTCCTTAGTCCTTCCCATGAGCGAATTCAACAAAAACATGTGAATTGTGATACAAGAAAGCTTGAGTAGTAGCGTCTAAGGTGTGACAAGTTATAAAAGCTGGTCCAAATACATCAATTTAAATAAGCTACTTAATTAAGATGAATTTCAACGAATCAAGAAATAATATTGGGATGAAGTGAAAAACAAAAACTCCATCATTGATCGACCTGTCAAATTAAAGCAATTTTTAAACTACATAGCAATTAAAGTTAAAGATGTATATCTATCATATATAAATTGTGAAATTATTACTTATTTTAAAATTTTAAGATAATAAATATAGATAAATTTTATTATTTATTTTATATTTTAATATTTACTCATATATAAGTTAGATTCTTTGTCAATAAATAAATTAAAATATTTAATTAAATAGTATAAAATATAAAATCAGGAATCAAACAATTTTGATTGATCACAATTACGTAAGTGAATTAAAAACTGCAGGACATAAAAAAAGAAAGAGAAAAGTTAAGGAACCACGGCATTTACAAGAGGAGAGACGTAAATGCGTTGGGAATCTGGGATTCTTTTTCTTAACTTTTTATTTTTTTGATCTAAACGTTGGGAATCTGGGATTCGTTGATGAGAAGTGATTGGCAGCTATAACAGTAAAATTACTGTTTATATGAGTGAGATATTTCAACCGTCTCAAACGGTAAGAGCTATCAAATATTATTGTTCATCATAAATAGGAAATAATATACTGACAAAGGACAATCAGTTGCAACTTTAGACTGAACTGCTGACGTTAGTGCTAACAATGATACATGAACGCGTATTCTCTGATAAGGATTCGTCCATGATACATATTATCCTCATTCTTTAGGCCTGTTTGGATTGATGGATGATTTGAATTTATCTTAATTTATTTTTATTTTATTATTATATTTTTAAAATTTTTTATATAAAATATAAATATAGATTGAACTTTTTAAAATTTTAAAATAATAATAATATTAAAAAATAAATTAAATTCAACTCATCTCATAATCCAAACGAATTATTCTTTTTAAAAATGATTTGTGGTTAGATTCATTTTTTTTAAGTGATTGTGTTTTATTTATGTATTCTATAATTATATATAGGCTTTGTTTGAATTCGAAGTTGAGATGAGATGAATTTTTAAAATTGAATAAAATATTATTATTATTATTATTTTAAAATTTGAAAAAGTTAAATTGAGATTTGAAAAAACTGTATTGAAACTGTAAAAAACTGTATTGAAATTTAAATTTTGTATGAAAATTTAAAAATATGTAACGATGAATTTAAAATGAGTTAAAATGAGTTCAACTTATCTCTAAATTCAATCCGGAGCATAATATGATTAAAAGTGAAGGCATATTAATAAAATTGAAATATTATCCTCTTTTTAATTTGAAAAAAAAAAATCTTAAAGAATTATTCATTCACAATCGTCCCTATTTGTTAGAAAAACTATAAATCAATTCATTTTGCGGATTCATTGTGGACGAATCACAACCTGGTAGAATACGTCAAAAATGAAATGGAGGGTTTCATTGAAGAGAAACTTGCACAGTTTTTGGAGCGAGAGAGTAAACCATGCGAGCCTTTGTGAGATTATTATCTTTGTACACCCTGTACTACTGTAAAGGTTGTGCTTGAGAGAAAAGTAATGCACATGGTTCCCTTACTATCCCTACCTTTACCAGAAAATCATTGAAGGTCATCTCTCTGAAAGTGGGCTGGCGCATGGTGGACTCGGGATTATGAACATTACCACCACCAACATTAATTATCACCAGAGATAGGTAATGTACATTGTTTCTTGCCGCCCTTCATGGATTTTAGACCAAGCTTTTTCCAAGATTTTCTTACAAAGCGGTGGGATAGACCCAAATGGGCATTGTTGGTGGTCTGTAGTGGTTATGGCAATGGAGTTGATAGCTTGGTTCTCTTTTGCCGTCCAAATGCTGGCAGGAACTCATGCATGTTTATAGACCCAAAATTCTTGCTGCTCTCGCATAGGCGTGTTTAGAATAGTAAATGAAACAACATTTGATAGCTTGCTCGACACACATCAATTAAACTTGAAAAGAACTCGATTTGTAAAAAAAAACTTATCCATGAAAGCAAATATTCGCTCAATTAGTAAATGATATATTTCTAACAAAATCGGCTTGACTCGACTAATGCTCATTAATATTCACTAATTTATGTATATGTATACATAGTTATATATTGGGCTGTTCACCCGACCGGATATGTTCTGACTCGACCCAGAACGACATCCATACCGATTAACCGTTCAGATGTTTGACCAATTATCCAGCCTGATAAGGTAGAATTGGGTATTCCATTTTTTTTTATTAACTCAACTCAAACCCACCTCCTTAAATGTGATACCCTATATGAGAAAAAAATTAGTATGTGGTATATGAGATTTCACATTATTTAGAAAGAAGAAGTTATTGCTCTTTATAAGATTTTAATGGAGCTCCAATTATATCATTGACTAGTCTTTTTAGAGTATAGACTATGTCGTTATGGTATTAGACCCTATCCTAACAAAAAATGTGGGATTTAAGTCGTGCCACTTACAATGGATAAACTCGACGAAGATGTCAGGCATGTAAAGAGGCCGGTAGATTGTGATACCTCATATGAGAATGAAAATACCAAGTGGTATATGAAATCCCACATTGCTTGAAAAAGAGAAATTTTTACTCTTTATAACGTTTCAATGAGGTTCTAATTGTATAACTGATCAGTTCTTTTAAAGTATGAGCTATGTGGTTTGAGCCTTCCATTAAAACGTTACATTAAAAACTAATGTAATTTTGACATTACAATGTCTCACAATTTGAGGGCACATTAATCATCTCAACTTGCTTTTTACGCCTAAATGGTCTAAATATTTCGGTCTTGGAATCGGAGAAATAAAGATTTATAAGGAAAATCTGTTTGAAGGAGAATTATTTGGTGTCGGCAAACAACAATGCATTATAACGTGGTAGCTCCATACATGAAGTTCTCCATAATACTAAAGGTTAGTCATTGCCGATTCGTCGGAGTAAATAATATCATATAGATCATCAAAATGAGCGACAAGAGACAACAATCTCTTCATACCTTAAGAAGAGATTTGTTTATCATCCTTTTAACAATTAAAACCACAAGCTAGGAAAATCGAAAGTGAATTGTGGGAAACTGCATCAACAATATTCTCAAACCAGTCAATTGCTACTGCGATCTTATTGCATGCCCATTGTTCATGCATTATAAAGCCAATTAGTAGTGTCAAATACTGGGCTAGAAAAGGACTATAATTTTCTTATGAGGAGGGGACCAACAGTAATTCTATGGGGCCCCACAATTGGGGCTCCTTTGCGCCCCTACAACCTTTTTCAATTAAAAAAAATAAAAAAAAACTAAATATGTTATGAATTTTAATGAACGAACGAAACGGCAGCCGCCCCCTGTCCCACTACTAAAATTATGTGAATGACCCCACCACTATTATTTTAAAATCTGCATAGTGACTTGCATAGTGACTTGCATAGTGACTTGCATAGTAACTTGCATAGTAATTTCAACGCCTATAAATATGGGCTTCAGTTGTAATGAAATTCATAAGAAAATATAGAGAGAGAAAGAAAGTTTCAGTTCTTAAGAGTTTCTTTTATATTTCTATTGCAATAGTAGTAGTTTTCTTTTTTAGTTTTATAACACGTTATCAGCACGAGGTTCTACCGATACTGAAGCTAGTGGTCTTCTACTTCAAGTAAGTTTTTCAATATATTATTTGCAGTCCTTGAGATAAATATTAAAGGTAATATTGCTGAATATTACTTGATAAAATTTTATTTTTATTCTCATGATAATGTGAATATATTTCTTAAATTCACAGATTTATTTTTGTAATATAATGTCAAATATTGAGATTTATTACTATTGACATTTCTGAAAAATGTTATTTATCCAGGATCCTTGATGAGATCTATTTGGATATGATGATGAACTTGAAAGATACAATCATAGAAGAAAACCATGTGTCCCTGAAGGACCGTGCTGTGTATCTCATGATGAAAAATCATCTTACTATGTGAAATGAATTAAGAGAGTGATATAAGCACCAGAAGATGTAATCCTCTCAAAAGATCATTATGACTTATTGCACTTGAAGTTGTAAAATTTTAAGAGTGGTATTGAATATTCTGCACTCTTTAAAATCAGCTCAATATTAAAATTTTACAGTGAAAATGTCACTGATGATGATATATAAAAGAAGACATTATTTTTCATACCTCGAATGTGCTCCTGCAGTAGCAATATCGAGAGTGAAAGTTCAACAAATATTCTGAACTTTTGTTTTGTCTTCCAGTGATTGAGCTAAATAATGAGTTTTTGTTACACCAGTTATGTCCTATTAATAATATCGAATTTATACTATTCCTAGAAGTGAACAGAGCATCCTTTCAAAGGAATTAAGGGCGTAGACATGGTAGAAAAACTATAGAAGTGTTAGTCCCAAAAGCGACAACACTAAAAATGATAAAAATATATCGTATCACCAGAAGTGATCCAACTCAGAGAAGGGTAAAGGCCCTCAGAATAATTTTTCATAAAAAGATGAAGATGTTTGTCATAGATGTAATATGACTTAACAGTAGTCACGTACCTGTTGTACGGCCAAGCACTTGATTTACTTATACTAAGTTTTTATATATAAGCTTATTAATATTTCATCATGTTTTGAAATAATGAAATATCGGTGCCTGAAGCACGACAAGAAATTACTTGGGATAATAAAGCCCTGTTTAAATTTGACCCTCTTACAAATAAATGTGAACCAGAAGTTCAGAGGATTATCTATCTGCAAAGTGTTGCGAATCAATTACATGATGTATTTACTGACACTAAAAGTGTTGTAAAATCATATATTACTCTGTTAATGCTTAAGCAAGAATTGAAGTCCCTGAAGGACGAGTTGTTAAAACAGCAATAAATGAGTCTAAGATACACCTGAAGCGTTGAAGACCTATTGGTGCGCAAGAAAAATAAAAATCGGTGCTCATGAAGAGACCGTATTTTCTGTATAAAATATAATCCTTCTGAAGAGAAAACCTCCTGAAGAGTATAACTCCTGAAGAGTATAACTCCTGAAGAGAAAACTCCTGAAGAGTATAAACCTCCTGAAGAGGAATCTCCTATAGAGGTGTTTCATGAAATGTTTTCCCCTGAAGAGGAACAATGAGATCTCAATACATTTCATGAGTACTGGAAAATTTATGAATAGAAATAAAACTGTTGTCGACAACATATATGATAACACTTGATATTACCAGAAGTAATGAAGAAAGTGAGCCAAAAATCGTCGAAGAATGTTGACGTAGAAATGATTGGCCAAAATGGAAAGCAGTTATTAAAACTGAATTAAACTCGCTAGTGAAGCGAGATGCATTTGGACCTGTTGTCCAAACACCAAAGGGTGTAATATTTGTCAGATATAAATGAGTATTTATACGAAAGCGTAATGCGAAATGAAATTGTGCGGTATAATTTGTGGCACAAGGTTTCCTGTAGAAACCCGAGAGCAGTTATGAGGAAACATATTTCCTTGTTATGAATGCAATCACATTCATATTTAAAATCGATTTGGTTATTACAAAAGGATTAGATATGCAGTTAATGAATGTGGTCCCTGCATATTTATAAGGATCATTAGATCATTACATATATAAAGATATACGATACTTGAAGCATCTAAGCCAAGTACATTTAGGAGTATGTACTTTATAAAGCTTCAAACATCTTTATATGGGTTAAAGCAATCCGAACGCATGTGGTATAATTGAATCAACGAGTATTTATTGAAAGAAGGATTTAAGAATAATCCTATATGTCCATGTGTTTTATCAAAATTCGGATTTGCCATTATTGCAGTTTACGTTGATGATTTACCTTGTTAAAACTCTTGAAAAGATTACAAGGGTTGCTATAAATTCAAGGAATGCATTTGAAAAGGAAAGATCTTATTATTCAATTCATAGATGAGTTACAAGAATTTGAGACTTCTAGCCTGATCTCTCAAATGCATTTGCTCTTCATAAAGCAACATACCATCCTTATCTAAAGGATTAGGCAGTCGAAATGAAGAGGCAAGTAAGGATTTTAAATCCTTATTCTCTTGCTTTAAGTCTGCAATTTTTCTGTCAGACTCTTGAACGAGTCGTTGAAGTACAGAAACCTTCTCGTTAAGCTCTTCAATCTCACGATTTTTGGATTGTAATCGGCTAGAAAATCCAACAATAGAGGAGGAGTATCGGGTGCCGAGAGTCACCAGCTCATAAACAGCTTCACGATCTGACTTATTAGCCAAATCATTTGCTTGCTGCAACATGGCACCTGCGGAAGATGCAGGAACAACTTGTAATTGAGGTGAAGGACACCTCATATGTTGATCGTGAGAAATAGTAAAAGGAAATTGATGAGCCATTGGAAATTTGTAGAATAAGAATACAAATACAGATGAATTATAGATATGAGAAGAAGATTTGATGCGTACTAAATGAAACTAAAGACGGTTCTTATAGAAATGGAAATAAGAACAATACAAACCATCATCTCTTCAAATCTCACTTTACAAGATATGCTGGATGCATAATTTCAAAAGCCAGCGAGATTAATTACAGCTATCCCTATTTTCTTGTAAACGCTGAACCTCTGCCGTTAGCTGCTGTTGTTGACTTTGTATCTGTGCTCTTTCTCGTTCCAACTCTTCTACTCGTGTTTTCAGGTCACGAGAATACCAATCTACAAGTTTCTTCAGCTCCTTGTTTTCTTGTCTTAAATCTTTATTTTTACTATCTTTAGTTGCAAGCGTTTGATGCAACTCAGATATTTGAGTTTTAAGATGATCAACCTCACTCGTTCTCGCCAATAGCCTCTGAGACATGGTTGTAAGAGAGGCAGCATATTGAGCACTGAGGGTTCTTGATGCTGCAACAATTTCAGGATCAGATTTACTAGATAGATATATCTCTGCTCCTATCATGGTGTTTACAGCCTCAGGAGAAAATATAAGTGGTTGAGGTATAAAAGGTTCATGGTTTAAATCTGGGACATTAGAATTTCTATCAGACATAATATCGTTCTGAATGAACAACAACTGAATCTATGAGGAATGCGAGATCTTTTTGCTTGAGTAAACCAATGGTAAAATTGGTTATATTTAAACAACAACCCGAAGCCTTCAAATCTCTTCAAGATCTCGTTTGTCCACAATGTCAAGCGGATTTGATTTTCCGCCGAACTGATAATATTAGACCTCAAAGCTTTTACAGCTTTTATCATACATAGATGGTTTCCAATGTTATTTCTGCCGTATATAAACAAGTCCTCCCTAATAACGCCGAATGAGGGGGAGAAAATTTTAGATGAAAATATTATCACTCTCTCTCTAATGCATTATTTAGTTGGAGATCGTGTTTGAATTCTTAGCTTGTTATATATACCGAAATCATATTTGCTTATTACTTGAAACACTAACGCATATTATCAGGGGGAGTTTAAGTATTACTGCAGGTATCAGATTTCTATTAAGTCTGTCAACCAGATATTATTTTTCATCTTCAAATCACTCAGAGATTATTGCAATTCATGAAACAAGTCGAGAGTATATTTGGCTGAGATCAATGACTCAACATATCCAAGAAAAGTGTGGTATTTTGATAGCTCAACAATTTTATACGAAGATAATGCTGCTTGTATCACTCAAATCAAATGAGAATATATCAAAGATACGATCAAGTGATAATCTGGCAGATTTATTCACGAAGGCATCACCAACTGCGACATTCAAGAAAATTGTGCAGAATATTAAAATGTGAAGACTCAAAAATCTATCGTTATGCTTCAGGGGGAGTAAAAGTCCTGAAGACTTGTGTTGATTGTACTCTTTTTCCTTCGCTAAGGTTTTATCCCACTGGGTTTTCCTTTGCAAGGTTTTAATGAGACAATCTTAAAGCACTTGTGGATACATAAGAAGACTGTACTCTTTTTCCTTCGCCATTGGTTTTTCTTCCCACTGGGTTTTTCCTTGGCAAGGTTTTAACGAGGCAGATTCTTTATGGGTGGTCATTCAAGGGGGAGTGTTATGAATTTTAATGAACGAACGAAACAGCAGCCGCCCCCTGTCCCACCACTAAAATTATGTGAATGACCCCACCACTATTATTTTAAAATCTGCATAGTGACCTGCATAGTGACTTGCATAGTAACTTGCATAGTAATTTCAACGCCTATAAATATGGGCTTCAGTTGTTATGAAATTCATAAGAAAATATAGAGAGAGAAAGAAAGTTTCAGTTCTTAAGAGTTTCTTTTATATTTCTATTGCAATAGTAGTAGATTTCTTTTTTAGTTTTATAACAAAATATACTTTGTCTGCACACCTTTGTTATCATTTTTAGAAAAAAAAAATGAACGTGAAAAGGTACAAAATAAATTATGTTTATAGAATTGCAAAGGGACCCCAATTGCAGGGCCTCATATCATTGCTTGGGGATCAAATATATATATATATATATATATATATATATATATATATATTTACGAACGCTCGGGGACTAACTATTTGACATATCATGAGTGGGTTAAACCAGGGTTTGCAACGATTTATAGAAACCATGCATATATAGACACACATATACCACGTATTTGTATAGGTATTAATGTTGAAATTAAAAGCTCATTACCAATTGGCCGGTCAAAACATTATCCTTTCTAATTTCCAACATTATTATTCGTTCCCAATTCACAGCACACTTTCTATCCTCATGTATTTGCACAAAACCCCCTCATATGCTTTTAATACATAAACAACAATATGTTTATATAACACTGAGTATTTACAAGTAAATCTTCTCATCACCAGTGTCATTTTGGATGTAGCAAATAATGCTTTGATGAAGAAGCTACCGGACTATTCCTAGAAAAGCAAAGGACCAGTGGGAAATGGAGCTGTCTGACCATTCCTAAACACCCTAGTATTCCAATGTTAGAGCATATACCGAGACTGGGCGAGCATAAACCATGAAGAGCAGACAAGTAAGAAAATGTTGCCTATTCAACCACTAGGATAGTGAACACCCATGAAAAACTCTGATTGTGGTATTTTATCAAACACATGCTTTACTTTCCAACTTCTTCTTCAATAAACAAGAACTTTAAAGAAACGCCCAGAAAATAAATCAACAAAAAACAAGACTACCAACAGAGGCGGACCTATGTTATAAGTTGGGGGGCTACCACCCCCCCCAAAGTTTTTCAAAAAAAAAAAAAATATAATATATAAATATGTGTAATTATTTATATATATAATTAAAATTGCTCCATCTAATTATAAAAAAAAATAAAATTATGACCTCAACAATTTTCACTAAATTTTTACTAAACAAATAGACTAAGCTCCCAATTTTTTTTTTCTGATGTTTTATTTTTTTGAAGTTTTATTTAATTGTTTTGTGTTGATGTTTGGGTTAATTTCACTTCTTTTATTGGTCATGACGTTTATGAATTATGAGATATTTTTTAATAATTAACTTGCTCATTTGTTACTTTGAATTGATTATCAATTTTTATAATTGTCAAAATTAATTGATTATATTTATTTAATCTCACTCTAATTTATATAATTATGAAATTATTGTAAATATGATTTTATAATATATGATTATTATCTTTATATATAGTCACGTATAAAAAATACATATTATTTATATTTACACATACCGTACATTTTATCGATCGCCCCCCCCAAATACTAAATTCTAGTTCCGCCCCTGACTACCAACTCTTTACCTTCTGTGACGACGATAATGAATTGCGAGGGAGAGATTGAGAGATGCGAGAGCGAGCGACAAGAGAGAGAGTGAGATGCAATTGCGAGAGTGAGAATAGAAGAGAAACCTACGAATCTATGAGGAGCAATCAGTAAGAGAAAGAGATGAGAACAAAATTGAGCAATCGAGCAAGCTGAGAGAGGAGTAAACGACGAGAGGGGAACAATCGGTAAGAGAGAGGAGTAATCGAGCGAAAGAGAGCGACAACATAAATGAGAGACGTGTTTTAGTGTTTGCCTAAATTTATTTATCGGGTATTACCCGTTTGAAAGGCAATCGGGCCGGTTTTTGGGTTCGGAATAACGAGCGGAGGCAGGGAAAGCGGTTTTTTTTTGCATCGCTACCTATATATAATGCATTAACTAATAATATAAGAATAGAATTTTTATAATGTAACGTAATTACTCATGTCTATAATCTATATATTGAATATGCTTCATATCTATATTTTATAATTCATTAAATAATTACTTAATCAGATTTAATAATTTTATATACGAGAATATGAGAACCACATATGAAATAGATATATGTTATTACATTATGAATAAGTAGTTATAATATATGTATGCATATAATATTTTGTTATGATAGATAAATATCAATTAGTTAGGTATTAATTATTTATAAGTTTGTAAAATCTAATAATTCAATAAAGGTTATTGTTTTTAGTTGTATAAATTCAATATTAAATTTTTTATTTATCTAATTTATTAATTATTAAATCTTATTCAAAAAATAAAAAATAAACAATTCGAACTCGTGATCGAACTTGTCCCACAAATAATAAAGAATAAAAACATTCGAGCTTGAATTGAGAGTTTAATTTATTAAGTTGAACTCAAATAAAGAATAAATAAAAATTTTGACCTTGGACTCGAGCTTAAATTCGAGTATATTGAGTTGAACCGATTTTGGCAAACTAAAAATCGGCTCGGCTCAATTACAACTCTACATATACTGTAACTTGTCAAGAGTGATGGAGTAGACGGAGGATTGTTTTCCAAGCATTGAGAAGGGGTTGCTTCCCTGAAGAGAGAGAGAGGGAGCCACAAAATAGGATGCAAAAATGGGGAGACAATGAACAGGAAGATAGATGGGATTTCATTGTCATCTTGCACTTTCTGCTTTCTTTTATTCTTTTATTTTTAATATAATACAACCACGTCAGCAGAGTATAAATTCTTTTGTCTGTACCTAGAAGAACTGCATTTCTTAATCCCTTGAATTTGTATTTGTAATAATATTTTTCTTCATCTAAAATTTTATTATTGTCAATTAAATATCCTGATGTAAGATATTTCAACTTTTTCTTTTTAAAGTGATTGGAATAGTATTGTTCAATATTCCTCACATCCATAAAAAAAATGTGAGTAATGTTGCATGCTCGTAGGTGCTTCATCCTACCCCGTGTTCATGGTAATCATTAAATCATTTGCATCAAGTGATTGAACTAATCAATGATATATATATTTATTGAGTACATCGAGCTTGAACTTAAAAATGTTAAATAATTGTGTGACAAAATCCATATCATTAAATGTCAAAATACCATGCATTATAAAAGAAAATTCAGAAAATCTTGATCTGATTTGTTGTTTTTAATCGGACAAATGATTGATACCTCTCTTTTGAGATGTCTCTATACTTGTTGACTAAGGTGGCGGTCCAGAGCAGAATCCAATGCTTTGCTCTCAGAAAATGCAAGCCTTTGATGCTTCGCCCAAGTAAGCAATTGGAATTTAGAAAGGAGAAAAGAAAGATAAAATTGGCCAATTGTCAATTTAGATTGCATTAGGAATAATAGCCCATTATACTTGATTAGTTATTACCATTAGGTTGCATCCAGGATTCTCATTTTCTTGCTTCTTAGTACGACAACAAAGGAGACCAATAAAAGTTGTTTTAAGTATCATAAAAAATGAAATAAAGCAATGTCCTTCATTCGACCATTATTAGACGAATAAAGCAGTATCCTAAAAAGTTGTTTTAAGTACCCTACCTCCCGGATTAAAAAAAGAAAAGAAAAAAGAAATTAAATATGGTCAGAAGAACATTATCATAGAGGAATATTTCCAACTATAAGTCTGAAATTCGACCATTATTAGTTGAATCTGAATCTGATATAGTGAATTAGCGATATACAATATCTAGTAGCATTAGAAAAACCAAAACTGGAAAGAGATTAGAGAGATAAATCAAGGCACTGCACTATCCAGTATCCCACAAAAGGAAAATGCTCCTCTTCCCATTGAAAATTTTTCTTTTTATTTTTTATTTAGTGAATAAGAAATTCTTTTTTAATAATGTTAAGTTTTTATTTTTATTTTTATTTTTTAAAAGTATTTAAAAGTATTAAAAAATGCATATAGAAAATAAAAAAAATAATTGGAAACGCTATGACCCGATTGGGCTTGAAAAGTTAAAAAAATGTCTTCCAATAGTAAGTAGACACGTCACCTATCATAGCAAACACAACTTAGGCTTGGCGACACCAAATCCTTAATTCCTTCAAAACCCTCATTCAGTCTATTGACAACGTCGAACAACAACCCTCCAAATTTTTACAATTATACATTTCTCTTCCACCACCACCAGCTTAGCTCAATGTTGCTGACCATTTATAAACCAAAGTCTTCCAATGGTAAGCAGCCACATCACCTATTACAACAAACACAACTTAGACTTGGTCACACCAAATCCTTCATTTCTTCAAAACCCTCATTCAGTCCATCAACAACGTCGAACAACCGCCCTCCAAATTTCCACAACTCTACCCCTCTTCCACTACCACCAGCTCAGGTTGATGTTGTCGACCATTTATAAACCATCTTAGTGGTTTTCTGCTTATCACTATGTTTTCTTCTCATCTTTCAAATTAAAAAATAATTCTACAAACGTATAATTACAAATAGTCCATCTATAAATGAAAATAACAAACATATAGTTACAAACAAATATCACAAAAAATTAAAAAAGTCAAACTAGAAGGAACTCTGAAAATCAACCCAGAACAAATCGGTTGAACAAACCCATGCCATTGACCTGAAATTTATTCACAACAACAATAATGAAAAAAGTGCTTTCTTAAAATCAAATACTCAGTCTGCACCTTCATCCTCTTCATCTCTACCCCACCATCGATGCCTCAAATCAACTTATTTTCCTTTTTTTTTGGCAATGGGATTTCGAGTGGGTTTTTACACAAAGCAAATGAAATCACAGATTCAAACATCAAAGCATCAAATCGATAACAATGGTGAGGAAGATGATGCAAACAATGCCGTATTCGTCAAGCTAGTGCTAGTCTCCATCAAGTTGAGAAAAGAAGAATGGACTGGTGGATGGGCTTTGGTTTTCAGGAGGGCACGGGGAGAAGAGGCTCGGTGATTTCTTTCGTCACAACGTCGACGTCCATCCATCGCAAATCTTGGAAGATGGAAAGAGAGATTACCGAGAGAGAAAGATGAGAATATCGAAAAGCTCCGTGCATTGTTGTGGGTTGAGCTTCGTCTGTGCGTTTTTGTGGTCTGAGCTTCGTCTGTGCTACCATGTGGGTCGAGTGCTGTCAATGTCACCGTTTGGGTCCACTGCCGGTGATGAGTGTGGAAGAGGAGAGGGAGGGGTTCATGGTGAGCTCGATGTTGAAGAGCAGAAGGAGGGGTGTGGGATGAAATCGTTAATGTGGGTGAGGGAGAGAATCGGGTGGAATGCAGATTCAAGTGAGCCCATGGAATTGCTGACTTATCGCCGTGTGATTTGAGGGTTGTATTTTAAAAATTTTTCAACTAGACCGGATCCAAGTTATTCTAAAATATAAAATACACTAACATGAGTCTCCAACGAGAGTTTTCAGAGGTAGCTATGTGGAGGTTCACCACGCAAGCATCGTACAATCGTTTTGAAAAAGAATGAGATCTACTATTAAAAAATTAATTTTTTTTATATGAGTCTTCTATTTATTCACTTTTTTAGAAAGATTGTATAACACTTGTGCATTCTATGACAGCAAATATGCAAATATGAATTGTCTAATATACATAACATCCTAGAAATGCTAAATGAATTGATAGCGTACATTGATGGTGCATTTTATGTTTTTTGAAAAAGATAAAAAATAAATAAATAAAATATACAATCAGTCCCGTATAAGAACCCTACAAGATTTGATACTACAAAAATTATTTATCTAAATAAAAACTTTTAATAATATATTTTATTATTTTGTAATCATTTAGGTAAGTATCATGTGTGAGAATTCGATAATATCTAATATGTGACCAATTGCGAGTCATCCATGTTCTAGGCAGAAAGTGTGCTCTAGCCCGAATAACACCCTCTAATGGTGTTATGATAGGTAGACAACCGTTGAACTAATCGTGGGCACGCGATGTACACTGCGTGCAACCCCTTCTACTCAGAATCTCTCCCATCGTAGCCGAACGAAACTCCAAGTTTCTCGAAAAAGCTCAGCCCCTTCTCCTCTTTTCCTCACCTTCTCCTCTTCTCCAATGCCAAAATCGAAGGAACACCTATTGTTTGAAAGTTTGTCGTTGTTCGAAAACACGAATCCAGTCGTCGAACTGAAGAAACTCCTGTCCTTGGAAATCTATGGGGTAAGACTCTCTGGGTTTGGTCCTTAAGAATTGTGGGTATTTAGCTTATGGGTATTGTATAACTCATTGCTTGCTCGGACTACATTGCTTGCTTTCTCAAACTTTTTTTTCTTTCTCCCTTTTACTCTTCGTTTTTCTTCTTTGCGTTTGTAACGCAATCTTTATTTATATATTTTTCTAAAAATACGTCCTTTTCTTGATATTTTTTCTCCTTTTTTCTTCTTCCTAAAAACAGCTCCAAAATTTGATGATTAGCACATTTAGAAATCCCAATTAAAAAATTAGGACCAAAAAGAAATTCAACGCGTCAAGTTAAGAAGTGCTGAAAAAATTTCACTACATTGCATAAGTTGGTTTCAGAAGTCTCCAACAAACATCCCCAAAGCTCCCATGGGAAAGAGGCAAAATTAATTTTCTCAATAAACCTGCTTTTATAAATTCGAAATTAATAACTAAACTAATTTGGCGACGAAGCAAAACCCAGAATCTAGTGGAGGAATCCGATGTTGATTTGGCGACAAGTGATAGTCAAAATAGTGAATAAAAAAAAAAAGATATCTCGTGAACATCTCTACCTTGGGTGTCGATTTCGGCGTCCGGCAGCAGTGCGACAACGGATGGCATGGATCTCAACGTTTGGTAGGGGCTGGCGACCAGAATTTCATATGGATTGGCCGGTAAGTACCGTATTAGAGCAGTTACCAGTATAAAAATTGGGTCTATTTCGTACCGACCTAGATTTCGGTCATACTGGCTGATATTTCGGCCGTACAGGTCATGTGTACTGGCCTGTACCAGATTTCAGAATTTTTTTTTTAATCTTAATTTAGATTAGATTATTTACATATATATTTTTATATATAATTGATTTATATATTGACTATTATTTTGAAATATAATTTTTATTTATTTATATATATATAATTTATTTTTATGTATAGATTATTCTAAAACGATATACGAAACGATACCAGTATTGAAATATTTCATTTTAATATTTTGATCGATATGCTCAACAATACGATATTTAAAACATTACTAACCACAACCACGTAAAAGTGGGCAATGAGTCAAGGTAAAAACTGAAGATGAAATGCAATGGAGGCTAGTTCCGTGCGTTACTCCTCTTTTTTCAGTGATAATCAAGTGCAATCAGTCCTATTTTTTTACCATTTAATTCGCTACATTAACATTTGTGGGTGTTAAACACCCTACAATTCTTGCCTACCCAAAGTAGAACTGTTTTCATCAATGTAGACGTTTTCCACACCAAGAGTTTCATATATAATTATTTGAATGGGGAATTGTTAATTAAGTCCAATTTTCAATTCAAGCATCAAAATGTTGAAAATTGCACTTTTTAAGTTATGGGGACAAGAGATTTTCTTCATACACATCCTACTCACTGATATTTGATTAATTATTACCTGTATTTTGTTTTTAATCTTATTATTATGACTAACCCTATTCAATCAACACTACTTTCAAACCTCTTTAATACTGTTGACATTGTCATGGTCCCTGTTTGGCATGATAACCAATTTCTCCAACTCGTTGAAAGCACGTTAACTGTGGGGGTTGATGCTCCATGTAACAACTATTATCATCAATGTATTACATCCTCCACTATCAATGCCGTGACCTTCTAATTAATTATATTCCCTCAAATAAAATCTTAAAAAACTTAAAAATTACATAATGAGTAATACGTTCCTCCGTCCTATTAAGAAACATTTATATTATGTTTGAACGGTACGAAAATTTTTAAATCTTCTTATATTTTCATTTTCCAATATTACTAAAAAAAGCTTTTTAAATTTAATTTTTTAAATTATTATTTAATTGTTATTTAATCATTGTAACAATTTAATCATTGTTCAAAGATAAAAATCAATACAACTTTTACAAAATTATTAACACTTTTTAGTATTTTTATTATATTTCTTCTCTCTTATTTCCTAATTTATTTTTAAAAAAATATTCATTTAAATTATTTTAATACTATTTACAAAATTATGAAATACTCAAAGTATCCAAATATGCTCATATTACTCTTTGCACTGAATACTATCAAAAGTGACTTTTGATATTTTAGGTATAATATTTTATGTATTAGTATAAATTAATGAATACTAATTACAATTGGAAGTGGCATGAAAAAATACACTAAAACGTAATGATAATAGAATACTGGGATAGGAATAATGTTATATAATATATACAATCGTGGAATATATAAGCGCTATATAATCGTTTTGAAAAAATATAGAATCAATTATTAAAAAGTTAATTTTTTTTAATGTAGATTTCATATTTATTTATTTTTAAAAAAATGATTGTAACTATCATTTTTTTTAATTTTATAATAAAAAAAAATAATACAATCAATCACACTAATAAAATATACAAAAAATATATAAAAATGAATATACATAAATTTTTTGTATAATTAGTATTTCATTGGTACAACAGGCTAAGCCACCGGCCCGCCCTGGTAAATTCCTTACAGTCCATTTAAATGAGACAGATAAAAGAACCAAAAATTTGGACTAGCTACATCTCATAAAAACCGTTGTCGAAACCTTCTCGACAACTGACAGCCGTCTGAAGAATGTACTAGTTCTGTTTCAATGCCGTTTTATATCAGTGAATAGAATCAATGATAGATTACAAACAAAAGAAAAATCAAATAAAAAATGATGGAGAGCAACCACACTCAAGTGCACACTCATATGAATAGTAGCATGTTACTGTTTATACTACTGTTCACTTGAGTGTGTGCACTTGAGTGTGGTTATTCTCTAGCAGACTAGCATTACTCAAACCAAATTCTTGTCTTTCAGTAACATACATTTTCCCTGACAACAAATTACATTGCGGATTAAGTTAGATGGACCCCCCTTTGATACCATCAAACTCATACTTACAACATCCAAATCTGTACAATTAGTCCAGCTTCCAATATATTATTCTAGGTTGTCAAATTATATATAAAATTCACGACAATTTTCTGAAACAGAAATACAGTTCTTGTGTTGAATTTTGTCAAAAACTGATCAAACCAACCAACGTGTCATATCTTAAGTGACTTTTAAAGTCTTAAAATTGAATAATGAAAAGTAACACTTTTTTTTGTTTTTTTTTTTAAATTGATTAAAAGTTTAAAATTTACCCCTATAAAAATAGTTGGAAGAGGTAGCCACTTTCCATTGTGGTATAGTTAACGAGTGTAACCATCCATGTCTGATTCATTTTCGATTACAGTTGAGCCCTCCTCCAAAGTTGGGCTGCCGGTTTGGCAATCTCCCATTGAAGAAGCAAAAGGCAGTCGCTTGCGAGAACCTGCCATTAAGGCTGACACCTCTCCATCTGTGTTCCAAAAGGTAGCCATTAGATAGAAATGAATTTGGAGAACTGGTAGACACAAAGATTATACAAAATGAAATTCATAAATTGATATTACTACATGAGATCCATTAAATCATTTATGTTACAGTAAAAATAATTTTACAATCTAATGTATCACATCAAATCATATTAAATTGTGGTTTACTTTTATACAATCATTTTGGAGTTAAAAGTATTTTTCTTGATCAAGGCGCAAAATAACAATCTGGTATTAACCAAGATTTTCTCTTTTCAATTCCATGCTTGCGTGGCCAGATAGATGCAAAGATCTTGGGTACGTTCATTCTCATATTTGCAGGCTGCGGGGCTTCTCTTATCAATAAAATACACACTCTCACGATTGTGGGTATAGCAGCTGTGTGGGGTTTAACTCTAATGGCGTTGATACATGCACTTGCACACGTCTCTGGTGCTCATTTTAATCCTGCAGTTACCATTGCCTTTGCTGCTGTCTCTAAATGTCCATGGAAACATGTGAGACTCCTTTCGATACTCCTTTAAACCTGTTGAGGACGTATTCTGCAGTCTTCTTTACCGAATCCCGTACGATAGTAACCTGCAAAACAAGAACAAGGGGGGTCGGGGTCCGGGACCGCTCCGACGATCAAGTTAGAGTAAGGGAGAGAATATATGATAGAGGGAGTAAGAGAATACGTGAGCGTACCGTCTTTCCGTCATTGGTTAGGTGTTATTTATAGGTGCCCCCCCTGGGAGGAGGGTCTGTGTGACGAGAGTGCCGGAAATCGGGACATCACTCGTCCGTCATCCTCGATAAGGAAACCTGGTCTGATTCGGTCGGTCTCATCGCATTAATTGAGTATCCCTCCAATTAATGCTCAATTAGACCCTTTTGGACAGGGGCATTAAATGCTGCTGTATTTTTTGTCAATTTAGCAATTAATGGTGTATGTTTGTAGCGTCTCCGCATTAAAAAGGGGGGGCTGTAGACCGGCGGCTGTCTGTCGTTCATAAATGCGGGAGTGGTCTTGATGGGAGACGGGTCCAGGAGATATATCAGTACGTGAGCCGTCGTTCTGTCCTTAGCGTGTTCTCGAAGCCGGTTTAACCATCTCCTGCCCAGATCGGGATAACCATGGACTTGGCTCGTACCCGATTTCGGTCTCCCTAGTTGAATTTGGACGCTGCGTCGAGGTGGGTGTGGATAACGGGCCTTGAGCCTGATAACCTTGTGGGCTCGGGTTCCGGGCAAGTTGGACCCCCTTTCAGTACCCCGCGAGTTTTCATCGAAGGCACTTCGATGGAAATTCTGAACGTTTTAGAGCTAGGGTCTTCCTTTCCTTTGATTGTACCGTGCTTCGATACTGGGCAGTGTTCCTTTTCGATGGAAATTCCGAACGTTTTATAGCTAGGGTCTTCCTTTCCTTTGATTGTACCGTGCTTCGATACTGGGCAATGTTCCTTTATTTCCCCTTCCGAGCGGGAACACGAGGTTGGATGTATTCGGGTGATCCCTGCTGACATGTCGTTTCGTTTACCGACCGGACTTCAGAGGGACGATTTGAATTCTGATCAATTAATGCCGAATCGTGACTCGTCACATTCCGTGTCAGGCATTTAATGCAGTTTGAAATTTAATTGTGCCGTCGTTCCGATTCCCGAACCGTCAGTGATCCGTTATTAAATGGTGAGGCGCACGCGCGCGACCATCATTAACTGACTTGTCATTTCGGCACACGCTTCTCACCTTTGATTGGTCAGTTCAGGGCGTGCTTTCTGTTCCCAAGAGCCACGTCTGAGGTGACGGTTTCAGCGTAGCCTCGTTTCCCGCTCGCATTAAATTTTTGCTTCTAGGTATAAATTACCCAGCGGTCTTGTCACTGTCCTTGCTTCGTTGTTTGCTTTCTTGCCATTCCGCTGTCCTTCTTTCTTGCCTTTGCTCTTCGCTGTCTTCCCCGTTCTTTCTCTGTTGCTTTCTTGCCATTCCTTGCTTTTGCCCCCATGGCTTCTTCTGACCCATGCCCTTTCTTCGCCGGCAACGGCTGGATGTCCACAATGCAATCCTCTGATGTGGACACGCTTAGGAAGAAGCACCGCGTTTCCTGGCTACACACCTTGGAGGCCCCGGGGGATGGAGTTAGGGCCTGTGAGCGCGATGGGAGGGCTCAGAAGGTCGTGCTCTTCTCCCTCATGCTTTCGAAGGGACTACGCCTTCCCTTCATTCGGCTCGTTCGGGAAGTCCTACACTTCTTGGGTTTGGCCCCTGCCCAACTCATGCTGAACGGGTGGCGTATCCTGTTGGCCACCTGCGTGGCGTTTAGGATCGTTCTGTCCGGGAAGAACGATCCCTACCCCGACCTGACCGCTCGAGAATTCTTTTCACTGTACCGGCTCCTCCGTTGGGACGGGAATGTTGCCGGCTTCCAGATAAAGCCGAAATGTAGGCTGATCATAATGGAGGAGAGGCATTCGAGTGCCCGGGACTACCACAAGAGGTTCTTCTTTGTCTCGGGCAGGGAGTGGGAGTTCCCGGAGGGAGAGGGGAGTGATTTCCCCGTTCAGAAAGACTGGGGCTTCCTCCCCTCCCAGACACATATGGAGGTTACCCTCTCGGCCCAAGAGGCGGAGAGGGTGAAGGCGGTCCTCTCCTGGGGGGCGGAGGATCCCGACCGGTTATGGTCCGACAATCTCCTCACCGAGGAGAACATCGAGGAGTTTTTGACCCGACCGAACCGGTCCTACGCCGAGGGTCAAAACTTCTTCACTGTCCCGGAAGAGCCTCCTACCTTCTCTCGCAAGCGGGCCTCTGATCGGGAGGTAGAACAAGAGAGGAGCACTAAGAGTCGGGCCGGTGAAGCTACTCCGAGCCGTGGTGCCCGTCCCAAGAAGCAGAAGAAGGGGAAGGGTCCACGGACCGAGGATCCGGATGGTCGTGCTGCTCCCGCAGACACTTCCGTTCGCCGCCCCGAACCGGCTTCTTCTTCATCGTCATCCTCGGACGAGCTTCGGTTACTGCAGATCGAGGGAGTAAGTGCTGAGGCCGGGAGGATGGTCATGGAGGCCCAGATTGAAGCGACCAATCTGGCCGAAGTTGATTCCTCAGACGGAGAGAAGATAGACCGTGCCTTCCAGGAGGCTTTGGATCGTGCCGCCGACCTGACTTCGGGGGCCATGCCTTTTGCGCAAGTCTTCCGACAGGAGTCGGAGGAGCAAGTTGCCAGGGCAAACCAGTTGCCCACTCCCCCTCCTTCCTTTTCCGAGCGTCGCTCGGATGCTTCCGAGGGGGGAGATGAGATTTTTGGCGCGGAGGCCGACTCCGAGAGCGTCCGCGAGGGACCCGGTCAGCCAGGGGCTTCGGGCGAAGAGCACCTGGACGAGGCCGTTCCTGAAGAGAACGGGTCCGGCACTCCCGTGGAAGGGAGCCATGCGGAGGCCTCGGAGGAGGGGGGTCGTTCTGCTGTTGAGCCCGAAGAATCTCCCGAACGCCCACCCCCGACTTTCGAGAGGGGGTCGACTTTGGGGGTTCACTTCGAGGACGTGCGTCCGTCTTCGGACTCGGAGGTCCGTCCTCGACCCCCGTCTCCCTTCCGATTTCGAAGTGGGGTCGCGGTGCTCGGTCGGCTTTTCGAGTCGGATTCGGAAGGAGGGCACCAAGCCGATGAAGCTGGTTCAGAGCGGCCCTCTCGCTTTGAACAAGCCAAGGTAGACGCTTCCAACCGAGTGGCCTTGATGCTGGAGCCTCTGCTGACTCAGGTTTGGCCGGTAGCCTTTGTCGGGTTTTGCTTAGTCTTTCCTTTTCGAGTTGCTAAGTTCTTTTTTTGGTGTTCAGGTTGCCAAGGAGATATCTCGGGCCGTGGGTTCCGAGTTGGCCGAGCTTGCCGAGTTCAACAGTGAGCTCGGAACTGTCTGCAAGTTCGGGCTTTATAAGTTGCAGCAGGCGCGAGACCAGCTCGAGCTGTCGCAGGAAACCGGTGAGGGGCTAGTCAAGACGGTCGAGGAGTTGGGGGCGGACAAGAGCAGGCTGGAGAGAGCCAACTCTTCTCTTCGGGCCGAATTGGAGGCGGCCCGGGAATCGCTGGCGGTGGCCCATCGGAGGAATGCCCGCCTTGTGGACGCGAGATCGGCCACCGAGCAGGACAAGATCCTCCTTCAGTCTGAGCTAACCGCTCGGACAGCAGAGCTAGCTGCTTCTTCCCAGATTCTATCACTGAGGGAAGATGAGTTAGCCATGTCCGAGCAGACTCGGATTGCTCGGAAGGAGGAACTGGCCGGTTCGAGGCGCGCCCGAGAGATTCTGGAAGCGGAGTTGGCGCTGTCTGAGGAAATCCGGGCCGCTCGGGAGTCCGAGCTCGTGGGGGCTCGGAGTGCTCTAGAAGAGGCTCACTCGAGGATTGCTGATCTTGAGCAGCAGATATCCCGAGTGGTGGCGATTCGTAATTCCGCCTGGGGGCATGGTTATGCCGAGGGCCTTCGCCGAATAGGATCCCAGCTTCTGTTGGACCCTCAGCTCGATCCTCGGAAGATAAGTGTGAGGTCTCTTCGTCCAGACCGGGCTGCGAAGAAGTTCGTCAAGAAGATTGGGAAGCGTGGCTACCCTCCTTTTGACGAACTGAATCCTCCTTCTCCCCCTCCTGAGGCTTGACCTGGTTGATGTACAAGTGTTTTTTTTTTTTTTGTAATTTGAACACGACGTTCGAGTTTGATTCGAGCGAGCTTGTATGACCGACCATATATGATATTTGAATTTAATCTTTCTTTAGACGATGTGTTCATTCTGTCTTTATCCTTCGGATGCTTTGTTCGTTTTGTCTTTACCCCGCGAAATTTTTTGGTTAAGTGTAAACTTAAAAAAAAAATTTCCGAGTTGTGTTTAAGATCGGGGTTTAGGAGTTGTGAATCACTGAATAGCTTCGCGCGAGTGTTTGTGGATGCGTCGCGTGGGTGGGCTGACCGACCCCGCGGGACTCCGAGGCGGATGCATCGCGTGGGTGGATTGACCTGACCCCGCGGGACTCCGAGGCGGATGCATCGCGTGGGTGGATTGACCGACCCCGCGGGACTCCGAGGCGGATGCATCGCGTTGGTGGATTGACCTGACCTCGCGGGACTCCGAGGCGGATGCATCGCGTGGGTGGATTGACCGACCCCGCGGGACTCCGAGGCGGATGCATCGCGTGGGTGGATTGACCTGACCCCGCGGGACTCCGAGGCGGATACATCGCGTGGGTGGATTGACCGACCCCGCGGGACTCCGAGGCGGATGCATCGCGTGGGTGGATTGACCGACCCCGCGGGACTCCGAGGCGGATGCATCGCGTGGGTGGATTGACCTGACCCCGCGGGACTCCGAGGCGGATGCATCGCGTGGGTGGATTGACCTGACCCCGCGGGACTCCGAGGCGGATGAATCGCGTGGGTGGATTGACCTGACCCCGCGGGACTCCGAGGCGGATGCATCGCGTGGGTGGATTGACCGACCCCGCGGGACTCCGAGGCGGATGAATCGCGTGGGTGGATTGACCTGACCCCGCGGGACTCCGAGGCGGATGCATCGCGTGGGTGGATTGACCGACCCCGCGGGACTCCGAGGCGGATGCATCGCCTGGGTGGATTGACCGACCACGCGGGACTCCGAGGCGGATGCATCGCGTGGGTGGATTGACCTGACCCCGCGGGACTCCGAGGCGGATGCATCGCATGGGTGGATTGACCGACCACGCGGGACTCCGAGGCGGATGCATCGCATGGGTGGATTGACCGACCACGCGGGACTCCGAGGCGGATGCATCGCGTGGGTGGATTGACCTGACCCCGCGGGACTCCGAGGCGGATGCATCGCGTGGGTGGATTGACCTGACCCCGCGGGACTCCGAGGCGGATGCATCGCGTGGGTGGATTGACCGACCCCGCGGGACTCCGAGGCGGATCCATCGCGTGGGTGGATTGACCTGACCCCGCGGGACTCCGAGGCGGATGCATCGCGTGGGTGGATTGACCTGACCCCGCGGGACTCCGAGGCGGATGCATCGCGTGGGTGGATTGACCTGACCCCGCGGGACTCCGAGGCGGATGCATCGCGTGGGTGGATTGACCTGACCCCGCGGGACTCCGAGGCGGATGAATCGCGTGGGTGGATTGACCTGACCCCGCGGGACTCCGAGGCGGATGCATCGCGTGGGTGGATTGACCGACCCCGCGGGACTCCGAGGCGGATGAATCGCGTGGGTGGATTGACCTGACCCCGCGGGACTCCGAGGCGGATGCATCGCGTGGGTGGATTGACCGACCCCGCGGGACTCCGAGGCGGATGCATCGCCTGGGTGGATTGACCGACCACGCGGGACTCCGAGGCGGATGCATCGCGTGGGTGGATTGACCTGACCCCGCGGGACTCCGAGGCGGATGCATCGCATGGGTGGATTGACCGACCACGCGGGACTCCGAGGCGGATGCATCGCATGGGTGGATTGACCGACCACGCGGGACTCCGAGGCGGATGCATCGCGTGGGTGGATTGACCTGACCCCGCGGGACTCCGAGGCGGATGCATCGCGTGGGTGGATTGACCTGACCCCGCGGGACTCCGAGGCGGATGCATCGCGTGGGTGGATTGACCGACCCCGCGGGACTCCGAGGCGGATCCATCGCGTGGGTGGATTGACCTGACCCCGCGGGACTCCGAGGCGGATGCATCGCGTGGGTGGATTGACCTGACCCCGCGGGACTCCGAGGCGGATGCATCGCGTGGGTGGATTGACCGACCCCGCGGGACTCCGAGGCGGATGCATCGCGTTGGTGGATTGACCTGACCCCGCGGGACTCCGAGGCGGATGCATCGCGTGGGTGGATTGACCTGACCCCGCGGGACTCCGAGGCGGATGCATCGCGTGGGTGGATTGACCGACCCCGCGGGACTCCGAGGCGGATGCATCGCGTTGGTGGATTGACCTGACCCCGCGGGACTCCGAGGCGGATGCATCGCGTTGGTGGATTGACCTGACCCCGCGGGACTCCGAGGCGGATGCATCGCGTGGGTGGATTGACCGACCCCGCGGGACTCCGAGGCGGATGCATCGCGTGGGTGGATTGACCTGACCCCGCGGGACTCCGAGGCGGATCCATCGCGTGGGTGGATTGACCGACCCCGCGGGACTCCGAGGCGGATACATCGCGTGGGTGGATTGACCGACCCCGCGGGACTCCGAGGCGGATGCATCGCGTGGGTGGATTGACCGACCCCGCGGGACTCCGAGGCGGATGCATCGCGTGGGTGGATTGACCTGACCCCGCGGGACTCCGAGGCGGATGCATCGCGTGGGTGGATTGACCGACCCCGCGGGACTCCGAGGCGGATGCATCGCATGGGTGGATTGACCGACCACGCGGGACTCCGAGGCGGATGCATCGCGTGGGTGGATTGACCTGACCCCACGGGACTCCGAGGCGGATGCATCGCATGGGTGGATTGACCGACCACGCGGGACTCCGAGGCGGATGCATCGCGTGGGTGGATTGACCTGACCCCGCGGGACTCCGAGGCGGATGCATCGCGTGGGTGGATTGACCTGACCCCGCGGGACTCCGAGGCGGATGCATCGCGTGGGTGGATTGACCGACCCCGCGGGACTCCGAGGCGGATCCATCGCGTGGGTGGATTGACCCGACCCCGCGGGACTCCGAGGCGGATGCATCGCGTGGGTGGATTGACCGACCCCGCGGGACTCCGAGGCGGATGCATCGCGTGGGTGGATTGACCTGACCCCGCGGGACTCCGAGGCGGATGCATCGCGTGGGTGGATTGACCGACCCCGCGGGACTCCGAGGCGGATGCATCGCGTGGGTGGATTGACCTGACCCCGCGGGACTCCGAGGCGGATGCATCGCGTGGGTGGATTGACCTGACCCCGCGGGACTCCGAGGCGGATGCATCGCGTGGGTGGATTGACCGACCACGCGGGACTCCGAGGCGGATGCATCGCGTGGGTGGATTGACCTGACCCCGCGGGACTCCGAGGCGGATGCATTGCGTGGGTGGATTGACCTGACCCCGCGGGACTCCGAGGCGGATGCATCGCTTGGGTGGATTGACCGACCCCGCGGGACTCCGAGGCGGATCCATCGCGTGGGTGGATTGACCGACCCCGCGGGACTCCGAGGCGGATCCATCGCGTGGGTGGATTGACCTGACCCCGCGGGACTCCGAGGCGGATACATCGCGTGGGTGGATTGACCGACCCCGCGGGACTCCGAGGCGGATACATCGCGTGGGTGGATTGACCGACCCCGCGGGACTCCGAGGCGGATACATCGCGTGGGTGGATTGACCTGATCCCGCGGGACTCCGAGGCGGATGCATCGCGTGGGTGGATTGAACGACCCCGCGGGACTCCGAAGCGGATGCATCGCGTGGGTAGATTGACCGACCCCGCGGGACTCCGAGGCGGATGCATCGCGTGGGTGGATTGACCGACCCCGCGGGACTCCGAGGGCGTTTGAGAACTTTATAATGCATTGGATATGAATAACATCGGGCTTTTTATAATTTCAAGGAGCAAATTACACCAGCGGAAGTAAATTACATTAGTAAATGTTACGCATAGTACCTCTTAAGCCTCTCACTGTTCCAGGGGTGGGGTAGGTCGGCTCCAGAGCTGTCTTTGAGTCGGTAAGACCCAAGTCTGTTTGTTGCCGTCACTACGTAAGGCCCTTCCCATTTTGGTCCCAGTTTGCCTTGTGCTGGGGTTGTGACGCCCGTTTGTCTTAGCACTAAGTCCCCGACTTTGAAGCCGCGCGGCTTTACTCTTTTGTTGAAGTATTGTTCTGCTTTGCGTTTGTTGTTGGCAAGTCGGATGCCGGCCTCCTCCCTGTGTTCCTCTAAGGAGTCTAAGCGTTCCATCATCTTGGCATCATTGGAAGCAGTGTCATAGTGCTGGATTCGTAGGGTAGGCATCCCGACCTCGACTGGAATTACCGCCTCGCAGCCATAGGTCAGGGCAAACGGTGTTTCACCCGTGGGGGTTCGGACCGTTGTGCGATATGCCCACAGGACCCCCGGAAATTCATCGGCCCAAGCCCCTTTATGCATTCCGAGTCTTTTCTTTAGCGCATTGAGGATGGTTTTGTTGGTCGCCTCGGCTTGCCCGTTAGCCTGCGGGTGGCCGGGGGAAGAGTACTTCACCTTGATCTTCAACTCGGAGCACCATTCTCGGTAATGACCGCAATCGAACTGCTTTCCGTTGTCTGATATGAAGCTCTGAGGTATCCCGAACCGGCAAACAATTGACTTCCATAAGAACTTTGTGATGGCTTGAGAAGTGATACTGACAAGGGCTTCGGCCTCTACCCACTTCGTAAAATAATCCACTGCCACTATTATGAATTTAGTCCCACCCCTCCCTACTGGGAATGGTCCTATAAGGTCTAGTCCCCATTGATCAAAGGGCCAGGGGGATGTTATCGAAGTGAGTTCTTCCGATGGGGAGTGCAACACTGGGCTGTACTCTTGGCACTTCGGGCACCTTTTAACGAAATCTTTTGCTTCCTGGAACAAACACGGCCAGTAGTACCTTGCACGGGTGGTGCGGGCGGCTAGCGTTTTAGACCCCGTGTGTGCCCCGCAGATTCCTTCATGGATCTCGGCCAGTATGTATTGCCTTTCTTCTTTCGTTACACACCTGAGCAATGGTTCAGAGAAGCCCTTTCTGTACAGCGATCCGTCAATCAGTGTGAATCTGGACGATCTATTCTTTATCTTGCAGGCCTGGCCCGGGTCGGGAGGTAATGTGCCTGTACGGAGGTATGCTGTGATATCAGTTGCCCAGTCGGGATCTGCGACAGCCACTACTCCGACTTCGCTGCCCGTGGAGGGAGTATCTATCGTTCTGATCTCAGTGTTCTCTGGGGGAGGATGTTCATCTTTTCCCGATGCAACTTTTGCCAGCCGATCCGCTATATGATTTTCTTCCCTTGGGATCTGCAGTAAACGGAAGTAACTGAATCGATGTCTCTCGATGCATACGAGCTCCAGATATTTTTTCAATTTTTCGCTCTTGGTGATGCACTGGCCGAGTACTTGATGAAAAACTATTTGAGAATCAGTTCGGGCCTCCAGCTCAGTCGCCCCGATGACCCTAGCAATTGTCATTCCGGCTATGAGGGCCTCGTATTCTGCCTCATTGTTGGTTACCTTGAAGGTTAGGCCTATACCGTAGTTGTGTTGGACGCCCTGGTCGGTGACGATGTGCACACCTGCTCCACCCCCGGCTCGGCATGAGGACCCGTCAACGTACAGTTGTCATGCCTGCCCCCGAGGTTCACTGGGGATCTCTTTCTGAAACCCAGTGTACTCTGCAACAAAATCCGCCAGTGTTTGCGCTTTCATCGCTGTTCGGGGCTGGAACGTTAGATCAAATTCGCTCAGCTCGATTGCCCATTTGGCTAATCGACCGGACGTATTGGGCTTCTGGAGAATGGTTCCGAGGGGCTGATCGGTCATTACTCTTATGGTGTGGGCTTGGAAGTATGGACGCAGCCGACGCGCAGCTGTTAGTAAGGCGAATACCATCATCTCTGTACGGGAGTACCTGGCCTCTGCTCCTTGAAGTGCCCTGCTGACATAGTACACAGGCTTCTGACCCTGATCGGTTTCTCTCACTAGAACTGCAGATGTTGCATGAGGCGAGACTGCCAAATAAGCCACAAGGGTTTCTCCGGGAGCTGTCTGGCTAAGTAACGGGGGACACGTCAGGTAATCTTTGAGTTGTTCGAATGCCTGCCCGCACGATGTGTCCCACTCGCGTGCTTTTCGGAGGACTTGGAAAAAGGGAAGGCATCGATCGGTCGACCTTGCTATGAACCGGCTGAGTGCAGCAATTCGACCAGCCAATCGCTGGACTTCATTCAGGTTCCTCGGGGGTGCCATTCCGAGGATAGCCTGTATCTTCTCGGGGTTGGCCTCGATTCCTCGTTCAGAGACCATGTACCCTAAGAACTTGCTGGACTCGACCCCGAAGGTGCACTTGGCAGGGTTGAGCTTCATCTGATAATGTCGCAGGATAGAGAAGGCCTCTCTCAGGTCCATTACATGATCGTTAGGGGAGCGGCTCTTGACCAGGAGGTCGTCGACGTAAACTTCCATGTTTCTCCCGATTTGCTTTTTAAACATACGGTTAACCAACCGTTGATAAGTAGCCCCCGCGTTCTTGAGCCCAAAAGGCATGGCAGTGTAACAATAGAGTCCGCGATCTATAATGAACGCCGTTTTTTCCTCGTCGTCCGTGCTCATTTTGATCTGATTGTAACCCGAATAGGCGTCCATGAAGCTGAGGAGAGAGTGCCCAGCAGTTGAATCCACAATGAGGTCGATGCGCGGTAGAGGGAAACTATCTTTGGGGCAGGCCTTGTTCAAATCGGTGAAGTCCACGCACATGCGCCATTTCCCGCTGGTCTTCTTTACCAGTACTACGTTAGACAGCCATTCCGGGTAGTGAGCCTCTCGGATGAGCCCAACGGTCAGGAGTCTGTCCACCTCTTCTGCAATGGCGGCATACTTCTCAGCACAGAAGCTTCTTCTTTTTTGCCTAACTGCCCGGGCAGTCGGGTTGACACATAGCCAGTGTTCTATTACAGACCTATCGATTCCGGGCATGTCTGCAGGTGTCCAGGCGAATACGTCTTTGTGCTCGATGAGGAGGGCCTTGAGTTCCGTATGTACTCCCGGATCCATTCTGGTTCCGACTCGCACTGTCTAATCCGAGTTGTCGCCATCGACCGGAATCAATTCCAGAGGCTCGTTGGGTTCCGCTTCGCGCAATGTCGCTTCGTCCCTGATCTCATCGTCCCACACTGCTCGGGGAGGTGCAGGCGGAAACTCAACATGCTCGTTCTCCAAGGAGATCGTAGCCACGGAACTGTCCTTGTGCTTCAATTCCCGGGCGTAGCATTCCCTGGAGGTGACCTGCTCTCCTCTGACTTCGCCCACTCCTCTGTCGGTCGGAAACTTCATCTTGAGGTAGTAGGTAGAAGTGACTGCCCTCAAGTTGTTTAGGGTCGGCCTCCCTAGGATGGCGTTGTAGGAGGAGGGAGCTTTCACGACCAGGAATTCAGTCATGATGGACGCGGTCCTGGGCGCGGAGCCCATCAAAACCGGGAGAGTTATTAGGCCCTCGGGGTGTACTGCTTCACCCGTAAATCCTTTAAGGGGGGCTCGGATAGGCTGAAGTTGGCGGGGGTCGATCCCCATCTGCACAAAGGCCTCCCAGAATAAGATATCGGCTGAACTCCCGTTGTCAACCAGCATCCTCTTAACTGTGAAATTGGCCACCAATGCTGATATCACCAAAGCGTCATCGTGCGGAAAGGCGATGCCCTTCCCATCCTGCTCGTTGAAAACTATTGATTCTCCTCTGGGACCCGGGTTGCCCTGCCTCGGTGCCTGCCCCAGTGAGTAGACTTCCCCATATCTGGCTCTCCGGGCGTGTGCCCTTTGAGAGGAGGACGTAGTCCCTCCTCGGGATGGTCCCCCGACAATGGTTCTGATTTCTCCTGCTGGGTGGCCGGATGCAGGTTCGCCTCGGCGTCTGCTTGACTCTTGCTCCCGACGAGGGGTCCTCGACCGGGTTCTGTCTCTTTAGTCGTTCATTCGTTCATCCCTCTGACTGTTTTTCAAGGCCTGGCAGTCTTCGGTGTTGTGGCCCTTGGACTTGTGATATTCGTAATACATATCCCCCCTTCTTCTTCTGATAGACTCTCGCCTAGACTCTGCTCGGCTCTGATCTTCCACCGCCAAGCTGGATTGAGGCCATGACGACAGTTTGTGTTCCCGTGGGGGGTCCCTTCTCCTCGTCTCATCTGGGAACTTCCTACCCCCCCGATGCCTGCTGGAACCTTCCCCGGCACTGGTTGTTTTTCGATCGTGCTGTCGGAGCTCCCCGCGCCGCGGGGCTACTAGGGCTTCGAGCGTATCTTCGGCGTTGATGAATCCGTCAGCCTAATCCATGAACCCGTTCAAAGTGGTGGGAGTTTTGCGGGCTATCTCCGCCATGAAGGGGCTCCTGGGCCATATGCCGCCCAGGAGGGCCGCTAGGGTGATCTTTTCGTCCTGGTTGTCGGTGGTCATTCTTTCTTCGTTGAACCTGGTCAGGTACCCTTTCAGGCTTTCCTTCTCTCCTTGCTTGACGGTCAATAGGTACGCCGCGGGGCGCCTTCGTTTCCTACTAGCCATGAACTGGGTGATGAAGAGTCGGGCTAACCATCCCCGTCAATAGCTACTGACGGATCCCGGAGGAATGGTCCCGAACCATGTCCTAGCCATCCCCTTCAGTGTGAGAGGGAATGCTCGGCACGCTACCTCGCCGGGATAGCCATGTAGGCTGATATGGGCTTTAAAAGCTTCTATGTGCTCCACAGGATCCTGAGACCCATCATACAGTTCCACTTGTGGGACCTTGAATTTGGGCAGGAGAGGGACGGCCAGGACGTCTGCGCTGTAGGGTGTTCCTATGCTTCCCTGCGAGGAGAGATGCCCTGCTGCCGGGTTGATCAGTTTTGCCATTTCAGCGTACTTGTCTCCCAACTCCTTTAGCTCGGTGTGCATCCGGCGTCGTTCTCCTTCTGAGGCTTCGCTCTCCTCAGGGAGTCGGGAGCTCGCATTCTCTCCCAGATTGGTTTCGCCGCTGGCCGATGCCTCTTCGCGTGGTTGCCGGAGGGCTGCATTCTCCTCCTTCAACTTCCTCACCATTTCTTCCAACGCTTCCAGTCTTTCTTCCATCGACGGATCTGTCTGCTGGTCGTGTTTGGTCGTTTGGGACAGCGGTAGAGTAGACATGCAGAAAGTACGTTGATCAGAAACAATCGGATCTCACAGACGGCGCCACTGTTGAAGACGTATTCTGCAGTCTTCTTTACCGAATCCCGTACGATGGTAACCTACAAAACAAGAACAAGGGGGGTCGGGGTCCGGGACCGCTCCGACGATCAAGTTAGAGTAAGGGAGAGAATATATGATAGAGGGAGTAAGAGAATACGTGAGCGTACCGTCTTTCCGTCATTGGTTAGGTGTTATTTATAGGTGCCCCCCCTGGGAGGAGGGTCTGTGTGACGAGAGTGCTGGAAATCGGGACATCACTCGTCCGTCATCCTCGATAAGGAAACCTAGTCTGATTCGGTCGGTCTCATCGCATTAATTGAGTATCCCTCCAATTAATGCTCAATTAGACCATTTTGGACAGGGGCATTAAATGCTGCTGTATCTTTTGTCAATTTAGCAATTAATGGTGTATGTTTGTAGCGTCTCCGCATTAAAAAGGGGGGGGCTGTAGACCGGCGGCTGTCTGTCGTTCATAAATGCGGGAGTGGTCTTGATGGGAGACGGGTCCAGGAGATATATCAGTACGTGAGCCGTCGTTCTGTCCTTAGCGTGTTCTTGAAGCCAGTTTAACCATCTCCTGCCCAGATCAGAATAACCAGGGACTTGGCTCGTCCCCGATTTCGGTCTCCCTAGTTGAATTCGGACGCTGCGTCGAGGTGGGTGCGGATAACGGGCCTTGGGCCTGATAACCTTGTGGGCTCGGGTTCCGGGCAAGTTGGACCCCCTTTCAAAACCTAATATTTTTCCATGTTTGATGTCTACTAAAAATTTGCCTGCTACTTTAATATAACGTAGGTGCCAATGTATGTCTTGTGTCAAGTGTTGACAATTGCAAGCCTAACCCTTAGAGTATTGTTTCACGGCCAAGACAATGCTCGTGCAGCAACGACTCAGTACTCGGATTCAACTACGGACTTAGAAGCCATCGCATGGGAATTCATAATTACATTTATTCTGATGGTCAACATCAGTGGCGTTGCTTCTGATCACGTAGCAGTACGATTATCTTCTCTGCATCAATTACTTGAATATTCATCTGTTCACGGACAGATTTGCTCCATTCCGGGATAGTTTTAACTCTTTTAACCGACTCAAATCTTCACTGATAAAAACAGCGCAAAAGCCTCGCCGGAGTTGCAATAGGCGTTACACTTATATTTAACATCATAATTGCTGGGTAAACGAATTCCCTTTTCTAAACTATTTCATCGTCCTTTTCTTTTTTACTGCCATTGTATGTATTTTCCCAATCACAAAACTAACTTTTTAAGATTGGATTGGCAGGCCAATCACTGGAGCTTCCATGAACCCTGCAAGAAGTATCGGCCCTGCCATTGGCACGGTGTTTATGAAAATATTTGGGTCTATATTGCAGCCCCTGTTCTTGGAGCCCTGGCTGCTACTTTGGTGTACAGCCTTCTTCTTGTTCCTGAACCAGAAAAATCTGAGAGCTTTAAAGGCACATGCAATCATCTTTATGTACATACTGATCCATAGATGCCTGCCACTTTCAACCGACGTGAAGTTTGACACGACTTGAGTTACAACCCTTCCGCACAAAAACAATTGTAACTCCCAGGTGTCCGGTTGTTACAACAGTATTCCTCTACCACAAGTGAATGATTATCTATAAAATTGGAGTACCATCCTCATCTTAAAAAAGAAAAAAAAAAATCTTAGCGCACAATGAAAAATTCCCTCTTGTATGCTGAATTGCAATTCCTGCTAGAATTGAGAAATGAAGACAAGGCTTAATCTATTCCCTTGGTTTCTTTTGCTAAATGGCCACCTTTTGTTGTATTAACTGGTAAAATGAGATTGTACAAACCTTGGTTTATTGGAAACTACACATCCCTATTATGACTCACTCTATTCTGCCCTTGCAATATTTACAATACAGCATAGCTACATATATAATACAAGAAGAATGGAGAGTGGCTAGCAGATGAGCTTTCCGCATCAACTTCAAATCTCAGGAATTATAAATTCAGTCAAGTGAAAAGAAAAAGCCGGTGCATGATATATATGGGGATGCTCCTTCAATATCTGAATATCCCATTGGCTAACAGGCTGTGCATGATACTCATCTCCACCTCCGAACTGCTACACCTTGTGTGTGTGTGTGCGCGTTCGTTCTACCTGTTGAGACAAGAATCATTTAGAGAAATTTGAGAAACTTCTTTAGGCAATATTGAGAAAATATAAAAGGAAAAGAAACACGATTTCGATCTCATTAACACTTTTTTCTTTCTTTCTTTCTTTCTTTTTTTTTTGCATGGTGACCTTACAGAAACTTCAGTATATGAGAGTAGCTGAACCATTTACATTTTTGTATCCACTTTCTCAAACTGATTAGCCAAAAGGAAGAATTGTTCAAACAAGAAAACCCAAAGCGCAATCTGTTTGTCGCTACCATGTTCAAAATGAAAATGAAAATTGCATATGATAATACAAACGCTTCAAAAGTTCTTACCCAGTTTGAGGGTTTAGCCGTGTCCAATTAACTATTTGGTGAGACTGAGGATGCCTCTGCAAGTATGATGAACCATTTCCCATGCCATTTTCATCACCCACAAACTGCTCTGAGTGGCTAGAAGTTGAAGGAGACCAAACTGGAACTACACCTCCATCCCTTTCTTGCCCACTACTAGAAGATTCTGCTGTGGAAGCTTCAGAAGCACTCTGGAACACTATTGAAGGATCAATTTGGGCCAGATTGTCCCTTAGAACGGTCTGAACAACCCCTTGGTTTAACGAGTTCCTCATTGCTTCTTGATTTACATTTACATTTACATTTGTTGGCATTTGACCTCTGATATCTACGGCCGCTCGAAGATCCGAAGAAGGTTCTTCCTCTTCCACTCTCACCAAAGAAGAAGTCATGCTTGGAACCATCTGATCCTCATAGCGGTGAACTGTAGCATGGGGGTTGCTTCTCACTGGCTCATGATTTTCCTCCATAAGTATATCTTGAGGAAAGGCAATTGGGGCAGAATCAGTGGAGTCACCAAGCCCTTCCTCGGTTCCATTTTCAATTGAAGCCCTTGAGGCTGCTTCTTGCTGCCACATCTCCAATAGTGCTTCTTGCAATCTGGCTTTTGCTGCATCTATCTCTACAATGGGAAGAGGGTAATTTGAACCCAGCTCAATTCCAGCAGCTTCGAGGACGGACTCTGGTGCATTCCATGGGTGGTGTATCCATTCAGTTGGTAGCCTGGCTAGTTCAGGAAGCCAACGTCTTACATATTCTCCATTAGTATCAAACTTGCAGCCCTGAAACTGTAAGAAAATCATAACTTAGTCCAAACATTTCCTTAAGTCTATCATCCACAAGCAACTCTGCTGCTAATGGTAATGCAGAAGTCAATGTCAAAGTTGAATGACTGTATCCTCAGAGTTTGATATTCCTTATACTTTCAAAAAGGAGATCATTTTGAAAAGTAGACTAGAGGTCACAGAGAAATCAAAGTTGTTGGAACCTGGTGTAATAAGAAATATTTGAGAATAGATGAATAAATGACAAATTGCTTGGATTTAAGTATACTTTTGAACAAAAACTAAGATGGCCACAACTGTTAACTACATCAGTCCGTACCTGTGGATTATCTATCCGGTCAAATTCACGGCCATCGGGGAGAGTACCAGATATATACTGCCATCCAAGAGCATCACTCTCAAGATCTGCATCTAAGAGTGTATCCCAGAAATACTTCATTCCCCATCCCCAAGGAAGTTGAAGAACCTTCACAAAGAAACTAGAAACCACCACTCGTATCCGATCATGCAACCATCCAGTGGCCCATAACTCTCTCATCCCAGCATCCACCAATGGATAGCCGGTTCTACCTTGTCTCCATGCCTTAAAGTAACCTTCATTCACAACCCAAGGGAAGTACTTGAGGTGCCCAAGAAGTGGCCTTTCATGACTGTACGGATGGTTAAAACTCAAGTATCTTGAATATTCTCTAAGTCCAATAGACTTGAGAAATAAGTTGACACTCTCGTCACCAGCCTTGTCTCCTTCATTGGCCCATAGAACCTGCTTGATCCGGACAAGATGAAACACTTTCCGTACACTAACCTCCCCAAAATGCAAGTGGGGAGAGAGAAATGAGGTTGTGACGCTATCAGCTTTCCTGCGATTTTTAGAATACTCTATTAATGGTCCATTGATGAATGTAGTTAAAGTCTTATCAGCATTGCTCCACCCTGGTGACCATGCTCGAGCAAGAAGTGCATTGCTGCCCTTCTCTGATTCGTCTTCAAATGCTAATGCATCTGATGGGCACCTTGATACGTCACCTGGGAAGGTGCATATTAACATAGTCATGTTAGCCAGTATGGGTGGGTTGCTAAATTTTGAGATTTTCTCCATTGACATTATGTAGGCTAAGCTGCTTTTGTAATTAAAAGATATCAACGTGATAAAGTATTGATCTTAGGGAGGACACTCTAATAAAATTCTTTTGCTTTATTTTCCTATACTTTATGTGGAGTTTCAATCATCCTTAAGCTCTGTCACATAAGCTACTTAGCATTGTGGCAATAACATAGAAAGGACGTAATTGCAAACATTTGAATGATATAGAGATTTGATGTTGAAAAATAAAAAATTAGGGGACCCCATTTGTACATGATATAAACTTCAAAGGAAACCATATATCAGTTTGCCCTAAAGCCTTTTGGGAGCTTTAAAACTAATTAGTTAAGAGTCTTACCGATGTATGTAATACTCTCTCAATAGCTTTTTAGTTAGAATTAAGAGCCGGCCTTAATATTTTGAATAAACACAATATACAATCCATTGTTAACCTATAGAGGATCCCATCCTCATAAACAGCGTATAGAGGAAAGTTCAAGGAAAAGATTTGAAAGAACAATATTGACCTGAAATTATCTTCTTAGGTGGGAGAAGTGGTGCCTCCGGATCATAAGGCATGCTAAGGCATCTTTCCCAAAAGGAGGCGAAAGTTGTGAAGGGGCGGCCATGGGCATCATTAACATCCCACGGTTCATACAGCAAATCCGAATTGAAGGAGTGTACAGCTATCCCTTTTGCACTTAAAACCTCCTTTGCCCGTTGATCTCTAACAAGTGACAAAGGATCTGAATGTTGAAAAGCAGAAAGTAGCCATTAATTAATCAGATACTCAGAAGATCATGAGTAAGAATACCTTTTGACAGAATAAAGAAACCTTTTTTCTCTTTTCAATTAATCATACTCTAGTTACGAAAGACGAATGGATATAAAAACTGATTAATTTATCAAACGTATAAACAAAAAGATCATGTTTCCATATAGAAAGAAAAATAAATAAATATAAACTAAAGAAAAGAACAATATAGAGTAACATTAGGGGAGACGAAAGAGAATAGAAAAGAGTTGAAAACAGACCATATAAGTGGTTGAAGAAGAGTTGAGTAGCACCAGTGGAGTTGACAACCTCGAGAAGAGAAGAAATGGAGTCGGTGGATTTCTTGGTGATTAGAAAAGTGCCAAGGCTTCTCAAAGAGGAATCAAGGTGAGCTAAACTGTGCTTAAGCCACCACCTGGAGACCCTTCCTGGGTAGAAGTGACCTTCCTCCTCAGGTGCCCATATAAACACTGCAACCACAGCACCTGCTCTCACTCCAGCACTCAGTGCTGGGTTATCCTCGATTCTCAGATCTCTTCTGAACCAGACTATGCTACACCCACCACCTGACATCTTCCCCTTCTCCCCCCTAACCCTGAAAAGATTATTTTTTTATTGGGATTATATCAAATCCCTCCCCCCTCTCTCTCTCTCACTCGGTTGAGCTCACCAGGGTATTGGAATTAAATCTTTTGCTTTTTCCCTATAGTTTTTGGTATTATGAAGAGGGAATTTTAGGCCATAAGCAAGAATAAACTCGGTTCATTTTAGGGTGAATTTGTGCACTTTGCTTTTGCTCGTATTTCTGATATGATCATATTACTCTGTTACGGTATAATTTCTGTGTATTCATTTTCCCACTTTGTTGGGTGAGTGCCCTTTTTATGCATTTGGATTTAGTCCTTTTTAGACCAGTTGCAACCAAAAGGCTCTTTGCGAGAGAGATTTCATTGGAGAACGAGTGCAGATGAGATTGGGGTAGCGGGGATACGAGTTGACTGCCAAATTGCGGCCAGCCACAACTTTTGGTTTCTAGATTTAAAAAAAAAAATATTTATGTTTTTTTGCCACTCGAGGACTTTTATTTATAATAATTACGTGATTTTAAACTTGGGTTTGTGGTGGAGGGTCCGATATTGGAAGGGGACAGGATCCATGGAAGAGATAAGTATGCTGACTACTTGGATTTGGCCTTTTTGGCATTGAGGTGGGCTCTGCTCCTTTTGTTTGGGGGCTCTTCATGTTGCCAAGATTCCTTTTATAAGTGACTGTTAGGCTGATTTATGACGTGGCTCTTGTCCCTCCCCTGCTCTGACGAGCCGTATTGCTTGTAGCTCAAGTTTTCTGACATCAACTATTATAATTTTTAAATAATTAATCAAATTAAAACTACGTTTGAGTGTTAAAAAATATTATAAATATTTATAAATAATAATAATAAATATTAACAATATTAAAATATTAAAAAATAATAAATAAAATTAAAATTAAGTGAAAAATAATTATAAAATAATAAAAAATATTAAAAAATATTAAAAAAATTTAATTTATTAAGTCTAGGCTCATTTTAAATTCGTAGAGGATACAAATTCTTCTCAATTCATTATAAATTTATTATTATATATTTTTAAAATTTTTATACAAAACAAAAATTTTAATACAATTTTTTTAAATTTTAATATATATTTTTTAAATTTCAATTCAATTTTTTTAATTATCAAAATATTAAAAAATAACTAAAACCATCTCAATTCAACTTATTTCATCTCCTAATTCAATTATATAATTATTTTTATTATAGAATAAATTCAGTAAATTATGAAACATGAGTGCTGCCTTTTTATTTTAAAAAAAAACTTTGTATCAAAATTGAGAACGAAGATGCGTAAAACATAATGTGATTACGTGATATTTCTAAAAAGGAAATGGTACAAGATTCTAACTTTGCAATTATATCCTTGGTCAATTGACAAATTTTTAGTAGTTGCCATCAGAAGTCTGGATCGTTCACGGGAATCAATTATCTTAACATCATGTACGACATAGACAATCGCCATCTAATGATATTCTAGGTCCTTCATTGAGTAAAGTAGAAATGTAAACATGAACCATTAATACTGGTAGCGCAAGGTGGCTCACATCTAAAAAATTTGTGGTAAGAAATCCCATACATATTGTGAATAGAAACTTGCAGATTAATTATTTCTTATGAAATTAATTATTTTTTGTTGAAAAATCCATTTTTATCACAAATAATCATTATTATTATAAATAATTTTTCACAAATATTTGATTTTCTTATATTACGAAATAGTACTGCATGCTATATTTAGGAGGCCGGCGGAGGACAAGGACTCGCAGCAGCATAAGGGAATGAAGTGGACAACTGAAACCCTAGAGTTTGAAGACATGAAGTGAAAACCGAGATGTATAAGAGAGATGAAGTACACGAACTAAACTGAAGGGAACTCGGCACTTGAACCAGATAGAAGCTTCGATGAAGTTGAAACGCATCATTTGGATTAATGATAAATGTTTAGGCCATGCTGATGTGGGCTTGAAGACCCCTTCAACAAGCCATGACTTGGAGCCTTAAACTCGCTGATGCGCGTTTCATGTTATAATGAAACGCATTGTTTAGTTGAGGACACAGGGGTATGTCTCTAGGGCATCTTTAGTAATTTCTCTGCTTTTTTTTTAGACCTAGTAGTAGTTTAAGATAGCATAGATGCAATCATTTTGGATCATCTGAAGAACTTGGACCTTAGAGTATTTTGGAGGTGGATTGCCTCGAACAATCCGTGGTTTTCTTATGCAAATGGTGTGATTCAGCTTCTCTCATTACCGTGTGTTGTTTCCATGCTTATTATTACATTCCTTCTCCAATTACTGCATTTTTTTCATTCCCATCCGAACACTAAAACCCCAACAAAAATCCTTTCAACCCCTTACAAAACCCCAAACTGTTCCAACTCCTAACATACTATTAAGGAAAAGTCTATAATGAGATCAGATATCCAAACAATCCTTATAACTAGCACGCTTAAGTAGTGTGTAAGTTTTACTCACTAGTCGGATGGTTGCAAAAATAGTAACTACCTAATGGCCTGTATTTTCCTAATCAAGTAGATAAAATAAATAAATATTATCAGTTCTGTGTAAGTACTTTACCGGACGAGTCTGGTGAATTCAAAACTACCCATTAGCATGAATTATCAACATGCCATACAGCATATTGTAGGAACTGAAAATTGATTTGGATCTGATCAGATGATATGAGAATTAAAATTTACATCAAATATTATTAAGATATTATTTTTTAATATTATTTTTATTTTGATATTTTTAATTATTTATTATATTTTATTTAAAAATTCGAAAAAAAAATTATAATGATTAGGTGGAATTCCAAATTTCCAGCTCAAGTTAAATATTCCAAGGAAGCTCACTTCTACACCTAACACAGTATTTTTATACAATTTTTTTGTGTTATAAAATGATAAAACATATGAAATGGACATAACAAACATCATCTATTACTAATGTTTTCCAAATTCATTTACTTAAAGAAAATGACTACGGACCAAGCATGTCAACAGGACTAGGATAAGGCATTCTGGAAATTATCTGTACAAAATGACTCTAGATAGCGTGCACGTGTATTATTTTTGAGATGGTGATGGAAGGGAAGCCGTACTTTAGAGTTAGGGGCCGCATGCCGAAACTGGAGGATCTTAAATTAAAGGAAAATGTTAGTTTGTTTAATTATTTGGACACTTCATTTTGATACTTTCTACATTTTATTTTATTTTTAATTTTTAATTATTTAATGATTAAGAAAGTACTTATTATTGTATTGATCTTTTAAAAAAAAAAATATTTTAAAATATTAAAAAATTAAAAATTAAAAAGAAAATTAAATTAAATTTTGAATTAGCGTAATGTTGGACGGTACTACTCATTAGCACCGGCCTAAATTAAATGACTGCTAAAATAATCCCCGACCCCTCACAGGCCGCAAGTACTTCTGCTCGACAAGGGAGGGCCTATTTTCCCGCAATTTTAGTCCGTACGGATCTGGAACTGATTTTCGTAATGTCAAATTTAGTAAGTATCGATTCGATTTCAATTTTAAAAAACTTAGAATTGGATCGAGTCAGATCGATTCAATACGATTTAATATAATATATATTTTAAATAAATATTTTAAATATTATATGTAAGATAAAATAATATTTTTTATATTATATAAAATATTTGATAAATTAGAATATAATATAAATTAGTTACAATTTATAGATAATTTATGATCTAATACTAATAGTCTAATATTATATTATTATTAGTAATATATTTTAAGTTGATATATAAATTATTATATTAAATAATCACATATAAAATAATGATGTAATAATATTAATACTATTAGTATCAATATATTAATACTATCACTATCAATAATATAGTTATAAAAAATTAAATTTATTATAACAAATATCTAATAATTTAATAGACTAATTTAAAACTAAAAAATTAGAACGAACCGAAATCAATAAACCGGTAGTACTAATTTTGGGAAATAATCGGTACATAATCTATATTAAAAAATATAAAATTGATAATATCAATTTAATTTTAAATTTTATCTAAAACTGAGCCGAATTAGACCAGTTATTATACCATTCTTGATTAAAGCAAATGATATAGATATATGCATGTCGGTAATTAATGTCATCAAATTTATTGAGTTTGAGATTTCGGGATCTTCTATTGGTCTAGAAGTGGACATCGATCATCGAATCTGGTTTTAAAGTATCAATATATGCACGGTTGTGAAGTTGAGATCATCGCGTTAAAGCAGCAAACTTCAATCATAGATGACCACGAAAATCATTGATCGTTTGCCATCCTTTTCCAAAAGCCACTGTGTTCCAAGGGTTTAAGTGGTGGAGGAAATTGAATCCCTTCTTTCATTTGCTGATGGTTTTTGAATTTTCTTATAAAGACCATTATAAAAATATTCATTGATTTGAGTACGATGTGTGTTTGCACCTCTAAAACTATTTTTTTTTAAGTATTACAGTCATAAATTTAATTTAAATTTATAAATTGATATAATTTTATATAATACGTTAGATTTATTTTAAAATAAAATTAATTTTATAATTTAATATACCATATCATAAAGCTATATTAATTTATAAATTTTTTTAAAAAAAATTTATTTCTACCTAAAATATTTCCTGATTTTTGAAGTTTAAGTTGTAGACAACATAAAAGAAAAATAAAATCAGAAGGTAAAGAAAAAAGAAAAAATTAAAGCCTTGAGATCAAAAAAGGATGGAGGATATGTAGTAAGAGGGAAAATGTTAGTTTGTCTATCTATTTTGATATCTTTTAGATATTTCATGCATTTTAATTTTTTTTATTTAGTAGTTAAATAAGTAATTATTATTAGTGTATCGATATATAAATTTTTTTATATTTTTTTAAAATATTTAAAAATGAAAAAAAATAAGAAAAAAATGAAAAGAAGAATTTAATCTTGCGATAAGCTACCACGAGCATTGTAGCCCCGCCCATAGTCATAATTGTGGAAAAAGGACACGTACTCTTGGTGAAAAGAGGACAAATTTCTCATGAAAAAAACTCTCTTTTATCTTGATCAATGTAGCCCTAGAGAGATTGGAGCTTTGGCTCCACTCATATCTCTCCTTAGCGCCTGACTACTAATTGTATTTAGTCATGTATTTTTTGGTTTTATATTTCCAATTTTCATCCCATAACATCAAAATATGTTGATCTATAACTTACTTGTGATATTGGACTGATACGCGCCCCACTAACAGTCTCTCCAGACAATATATCATAAGGAAGAAGAAATCCACTTAAAAGTGCAATGCGTACACCTCACATGTAGCTTATGCCGCGTGTGAGATTCACGCAGTGCTTTCGATAGCCCCTGCCATCGTGTGCGACATATTCGAGAATAGCGACATCGAATCTTCTAGATCTGATTTTTATTTTCACTCTAAATATAGCGCAAGGGCTGCACGGGCCACCATTGTCAATGACAATTCATCATTGGTGATTCGACATAATTTTTTATTATTATTCTATATTTCCACTTTTTCTAACCAAGAATAAGTAAAAGGAGGTGTGAAAATTTTTTCCAATCGTTCGAGACTAACAAGTTGCAATACAATCCTTTGTCGTGGCTAGAAGCCACAATTCTATAATCTATTTATCAAATTATATAAAAATTACTTCAAGCGATTTCCGTTGATAAAAAATAGGTAGGGCCAAACTTTTGACTCTAAATTCATTTTCTTTTTGTGATGTAATCGCCACAGGATAGTCTAGCCAGGCTCAAGGGAGGCAGGAAGATATCACGAAGGAAGGAGGAGAAAAAGAATGCATTCCCTGCCTGGAGCTCTATCAATTCCGTCCAGAGAGAGACCACGCCGTGCTCATACGTTATGTCCCAACGAAAATGACGCTGAAAAGACGGTTGAGAACTCCTACGGTCCTACGCCTACCCCATTAAGACTTGTGTCGTATAGTTTATTTATAAGTAGTTAACTATGCTGAGAAAATAAAAAGGTTCATGTAACTTGGCTTTTAAAAAACTTTAGGGTTCCGAAATCGACATACCAACAGATAGAGTAGCAACCAGCAAGATTCGTCCTCGTTATTTCTACGTACCGTGCGGTCCAGAAACTCGTTGACATTTTTAACGAAAGAGAGAGACATGGCTGGTTCTGGGTTGGGAAAAAGACGAAGCCTGAGAGTTTGTGGCAAGAAAAAATTTAATTATTATTTCTATACTATATATTTTTTTTAAAAAAATAATTCTTATCAAACATGTAAGGTAAAAATGATGAGTAGATTTTTTTTTAGCAAGAATAAAATGAAAAAATAAAATAAAAATAAAACACAAAAATAAAAATCAGAAAAAAAGCACAAAATATGTACCAGTGTAACGCTTGAGGAGTACATTTGAGAAGACTTAGCAGCTCATGAGGCACCAAAAATAAATGTAGGCACATCACACATGTTATCATGTGGGCGTGGTCCGTCTGCTTGTGTTTGTAAGCAGGCAAAGGATAATGCAGCTGCTACTGCATTAATAATTTGTCATGGGACTCGAGGTCCCCTCTTATTCTATATAAACGTACAAAACACACTTTCAATTTGTGTTCAACTAAGCAACCATCCCCCCATAAACCACTCGTTAAAAAAACCAAAGAAAAAGATTCTGTCATCTCCATGAACAACTTCCCAAGCTAGAGTTAGGTCTATTCATTTGGGTTTTAAATTTGTGAATTCAGATTCGAATTATTAGTAATTTTTTAAATTTCTTAAATAAAAGTATCAAAATTACTAAAAAAATAAAGAAATTTTAGGCCCGGATGAACCGGAATAGCTATGGGTGATACATTTAATTTTTTATTTTATTTTATATCTAATCACACCTATAAATAATACGTTTTATGTTATTATAATTATTTAATTAATTGATAGATGAAATCCTTAAAATGTATCATATAAATAAATATAATGAAGAAGGGCAACATATGAATGAAGATAAACATTGGTTTTTTATTTAAAAAAATTGTTTTTTCCTTCAGCTAATTCAACAAGCTGCAGTTAATGGAGAAAGGGAAAAAATGGGTGAGTTCTAGCAATGGTATTATGGTGCGGTCATTAGGCTAATCCGGCTCCGTTTGGCAAATCTAGGCTTCAAGGGCCTAATTTACAGGCCCAAATACTTGGACCGGGCTCGGACCAAAAACCCAATTTGCTACATAGTCGAATTTATCTGGGTCAGTCCAAATATGCTATCTCCACCTCAGAGTAATAACTCAAAGTTCAGAGCTGTTGTCTGTGTGGATCACCAACTAATATTCAACCGTAGGCCTTTTGTAAGGGCTATTCCAACCGATTAAGCCCAATAATGATGGGGATTCTTTTTTTTTTTGAAAGAAAAGCCAAGTGTAAAAGGTATTTGCACAAAACTTCCCTCTTTCACGTAGAAAAAATGATCCTTACAGTCATAGTCGTAGACTGCACAAATACGACACAAATATTTTGAAAATATATAAATAAATATAAAATCTATATAAAAAGATTTAATTTTTTAATCATTTTTTTTATAAAGTCTGACTTTTATATATATATATATAAGTGTTATAGGCATAAGACGTATCACATTAAATTACGACAGTTTATGAATTTATTTTTACAAAATCTTTTGTGTATTGTTGTGATATGGATCAATTAGTTAAAAAATTTAAAAAGAAAAGAAAATGACAATTCATGATTCTCATTATAAATTAATACATATCTTTATACATTAATCAATACATAAATTTGTTAAAAATATTGGTTCATAACTATCTTTGTCATATTTATTCATATATTAATAAAAAATGGCAAGTTTGATTCTTATACGATCACTCAATCAAAACATCCCTTTCTCGGAGCCATCTTTTCCATGTCGTTTGCCACCAACTCTATACTATATATTTAATGATATATCTCCTGATGGAGTCCCAATTCATACATCAACATGTGTTATACATACAATATTACATGAAAATCTTATAATATATTGACATGATCATTATTAATTGCCATGACATCATGATGGGAAACTTTGGGTAGCATATGTTTTTCATTTTTAATTGTTTTCATGTAATATTGATCACGTCATGGAAGGAGAGACTTAGGATTAGGTGATGAATATTTTCTTCTGTTTTAAATAGGGAAATGAATACACACACACACACACGGAAGGAGAGACTTGAAACCTAACCATGTCCTGTTTTTCTATGCTGCTTTGACAACAATGACCACTTGACCTAATTAATTATTCAATTTTTATATAATTACCCTTAACGCAGCTAACAGCTCACAAAAAGATATAAATAACCCTTTGAGTCCATTGATGAGATATCGACGTGCGCGAGAAATTAACTTCATTAGGAAGACTTTACTATACAAGGGCTGAGTTAATTGAGCTGTCAATTTCTTGGAAGAAAAGAATGAAGTACTCTTAACTGCTCACAAAGGAAATAAGATCAGCCTTGTTTAATTTACACAAATTTTCTTCAATCCTAAGAATGCAACACATGACAAGTTTTGAGTACTTTCTCTCCGTAATTCTTGCAACAGTTATATTATATATATATATATATATATATATATATATATTATATGATGCGGGCGCCTGGCCTTTGTGCATCGAGTGTTGTCCAAGAAATTAACTAACCTTAAGTCGGGGATATTTTGGTTAATCTAGCTCTCTCTCTAAGGATCAGTATTCAGTAATACTAGAAGCGAGGATGATCACTAGGACACGTGGTACAAAATTAATTAATGCCCGTTGGAAACACGTACACCATGTTCCAAGCTGTTGCCAGTTGACCTTTGTTTGTCTAATTCCCACCATGATTTGCCACTTATAGTATAGGTCATATGCGATTAATTATACTTCTATCAACATCTAGATTGTAGCTTGTAATTATTACTCACAAAGTTCAGTACCATAAATGGAAGTTCAACCAGATTCGGGCTGCGATATAAGGCCATAATCTATGTAGTTCTCTGCTCATATACTATGTATATATATATATATATATCTAATGATAATCATTAAACATTTTCCATATTTATTCATCAAGTTGGTGAAATAACTCCTTCAAGATCAATTAAATCACAAATCACTGCGCAAACAAAATATAGCAATACAATCATACATAAAAGAAGGAGGGGGGAGGTTGACGTGCATAGAGTAGAGTTAGATCGTATGAAACAAGCAAAACTCAAAAGTGAAGCTAATACAATCAGAAATATACAAAAACTATATATATAGGGATCATGATCACAGGTAAATATCAATATGTGTCGTATACATGCATAGATCGATGCACTGATCGTGTAATGAGCTAGGTTTCTGTGCCTATATTTATATACATGCAATAAGCGTCTATAATTTATTGCGGAAATAGACAATACGTACGTAACCACAACAATACATGCTGATGCAACTCCAAACCTCCCAAACTCATGAAATAATTAACTAAGCAATCTCATGCAGAGTAGGATCTTCAAAATATAGTTCAGACCAGTATGAAGAAACTCCTCCTCCATAGCTAGAAGTACTACTACTTGCATCTCCAGGAATATTGCTTCTTGACGTCTCATCGGTCATAGTTGAAAGAACAGAAGAGGGAAATGGGAAAACCAATGAGGAGTGATCATCAGGTGGGTTATGATCTCCTTGGCTGATCATTGCGAAGTCGGAACCTTGGCCCATCTCATTACTATTGAAAGATGTTTGAAAATTCAAAGGGACTTGTGGGTCTGACAGGTGAGATAATAAGCTTGGGTGGTGGAGTGGTTGAGGGGTAACATTTCCAAATGAAAATGAGGCCTGAACGTTTTCATTTTGTGATGAATTGAGAAGTGGACTTTCTTTGATAATGGGAACTGAATTCAACAAATTGACTGCCTCCATGTCTGTGATGCCATTTTGGCCATACGAGTTAATGGTGGTCATCGAGGTGGCGGATTGAAGAAGATGCTGTAAGCATTGGATCTTCACCAACTGGACAGCATCTGCTTGTATTCTCAGAGCATGTTCATCTAAGGAGTGATGCTCCATCAGATCTCTGAGGTTGGCAAGAGCTAAAAGATGGGGGAGGCTAGAAAACAGGTCAGTTCTTGGTTGGTGGGTCATTGGATCAAAACCCATCTGAATCAGCTTCTTCTTCAAATGCGTGTTCCAGAAATTCTTGATTTCATTGTCAGTCCGGCCAGGTAGGTGCGTCGCAATAGCCGACCATCTTGTAAAGCATCAATGCATGCAGATAATTAGTATAAGTTTGTGATAACAGAATAGCTAGGCAGAGTTGATAATGTTGATACTTATTATATCTATTAGCTGAGAGAGAATTACTTGTTCCCAAGGATGGAATGGAGATGTAGAATAGTCTGCTCCTCGTCTTGAGAAAATTTCCCTCTCTTGATATCCGGCCTCAAGTAATTCGTCCATCTTAACCTACAGCTCTTGCCGCATCTGTTTAAACCTGCGAAGAGAAAAAATTGCAGGTATGAACAAAGCTCTTGGAGAGAGAGAGAGAGAGTTGGGTCTGTAATTAAAAATTAAAAATATTAAACCTGCGAGCTTGGGAAGCGCCCTCCAACTTCCATGGCCATGTTTGTGGATGTAGTGGACAAGCTGTTCATCTTCTTCAGGAGTCCAGGGTCCTTTCTTGAGGCCATTCTCATCACAACAAGGAGACCTCCCCATTCTGCTCTCCTCTGCCTAGATTTGTTTTCGTTTTGCTGCTTCCCTCAGTTGCAACATAAACTAAGGTTTGCTATATATAGATATATATAAAAGAAATTCTGGTGGTTGATCATCTTATTTAAATAATCTCTGATCTCCTTTTCATTTGGTTGATCCAGATTGAGACACTCTCCCACCTGACACGAGAAGCCGCCCCCTCTTAATTCCATGAAATGACAAGTATATCCTTTCACGTATTTCCATGAATTTCTTCAACCGACACGAACCGGTTCCTGGTCTGAGGTCCGTGGAGAAAGCAGGCCTGCTGGAGGGGGCATTGTTCTTTTGACAACGGAAACGTATAGATCGAACCTGGGTCCTGGCAAGTTTTAAGAAATTGTTTGTTTTCATAAAAGTTAAAAAAATATATATATTATTACAAAATATTTTTTTAATATTAATTTTGTTTTAAGATTTAAAAAATTATTTTAAAATTTTAAAAATGTAATTAATTATTTTATTTTATATAAAAATTTAAAAATATATAATAATAAATTTAAAATAAAATAAAATGAGATGGAATTATTTATAAAAATAAACAAATATTTTTCTCAAACTGACAGATCGTTATTGGAGAACAGGAAGTTTCAAGTCAAACTCAGGCCGGTTTGTTTTGGAATGAATCATGAAATCAACATCTTTAAATTTATTTTAAATTCGTTATTGTATATTTTTTAATTTTTATATAAAATTTAATAAAAAATTTAATATTTTTTAATTCTAAAATTAAAATTTCAAATTCTCATATAAAATTAAAAAATATTATAAAAATAATTTTTTGATTTTTTAATTTTTTAATTTTTTAATTTTTTAATTTTTTAATTTTTTAATTTTTTAATTTTTTAATTTTTTAATTTTTTAATTTTTTAATTTTTTAATTTTTTAATTTTTTAATTCTCATCTCATCTCATGAATAACTCCTCAAAATCAAAGAAAATGTCCAATTTATTCGCGGTTTTGCCATGAATACATTTTCATGATATAATTAGTCCCGGATCACAGTACTATTCATGGTACGTAAAAATATAAGAAAGGAGAAGACAACAGCTTGTTACAGTGTTTCATTTATAATTCCTGCGTTAAATCATCCTCAATTAATGCTGGAACTTTCAAATCGGATTGCGTGTACACGTGGTTCGTCCCTACTTGACAGAGGAACCCAATATTCCATGCACGCAATAAACAGCTATTTCGTCGACATTGTTCATTTGTTTGCATGGCTTCAAACGACGAATATCGACTACATCTTACATTTTGGATTTAATTACGAGGCCCAGGGGATCGAATTTACTTAATATATACTTGTTTATTATGTCTCGAATAGTCATGTCTTTTACATCTACGTGATCGTGAGTTTTAGTAAATGCTATGCATATATCGTTTTCATCAAAAAGGAAGTGTCTAATATATAATATATATTAGAAATGTTTGGTTTATAATTTTTTTTTAATTTATAAACGTATAAAATTTAAGTACATGAAGTATACGACGTTACATTGTTTAAATCCTTTTAATGTAAAATAAATTTAACATATTATATCAAACATGACAATTTATAAGATTAATTTCGTAAAATAATGATTTTGTAGACCTAGCATTTATATACATATATAGTTAATAAATTGCTAAAGTGTTTAATAATTCAACTTTGACTGGTAAATATTTTCTCTCGAATATTTGCCCTGATTAGCTCGCGATCAACTTCCATATCCCATTATAGGGCTACAACTTTTCTTCTGATCATAATTAAGAGTAACTACCCGATGTGGAATTTCATAAAACAAGGTCGATGAAAGTTAAAACCACGTTTAGATGATCATGATTTGAAGCGATTTAATTAGCGAAACCCGCACTAGATGTTTGTCAACGCTACATGCTGGAATGAATGCATATATGGTTCTTAAACATCTTGCCTTAAACGCTAAATCAAAGCAGGTGGATATGAAAAAATATGTAAAAAATGAAAAGAAAGAAAAGGAAATAAATGACGCTAGCAGGGATATTTTTTCTTTACGACAGATCAAGACTAGGATGTGATGTTCCATTAATTATTCGACGGAGAGGGTAGGGCAGTTAGGGGAATTAGTTGGTGGAGGCAGACGCCCTAAGCGACAGTAGTACCATTTGTATTCTACAAGCTGACATTCTGTACACGCTTGACAATCCTTCAATGGCATTTTTTGGTGGCTTGTCTTCTTTCTGATCCTTTGCTCGTATATTAAAATTACTTTCGCCATGCATGCATGTCATGGCCATATATATTCTTTTAATTTGATACTAAAATGAACTTAACCAGTCAAGTTTTTAAAATTGTACGTCGTATGTACGTAGAATAAGCTATCTAGATTTTCGAACATCAAATCTTACCTATGAATTGTCGTTAATGCGTATATATAATTACAAGACCAAGAAAGAAGAAATTAAAGAAAATATAAAAGAGTCTGTTCATTTATTATTTGTATCATATATACAATGGCATGCAGGGGCAGCCATCTCTGGATTCTCCATGCATGGGTGAGTGAAGTTATTTGAAAATGGTGGTTAATTACCTTACTACAAAACTAGCAAAGTTTCAAACCTAATTTCTTATTTAATTGTTCTAGTGTCAGCGTCAAATGACAACAGAAAGAGGACTGAGCTAGCGGACTAGTACTGAGGAGGGCAATTTTCTAAGCGTTTCTTTCTAATTTCTCTCTCAGTCATGAGCATATGCTGGAAAACCCTCATTTTCCCACGTACCTCATTGAATTTGTTAGTAAACGGTTACTACTCAAACACAAAGATACGCGGAGATTTAATAATTTGGTCCTTAATTCAGCCAATAAGGTTCGATTCCTTGTCGGGTGGACCATACATGATTTGAATAAAAGAGTGTGTGATGTCAGATAAATTGTAGTGTTTAGATATGTTGTAAAATATTAATCATTGTTTGTGGTGTCGACTAAACAACTGATTTGCTTGCTTCAATAGGTTTCCAACCAACACATCTAAAACTCAGACTTTATGGCCATCTACTTGTTCGCCTACTCGCGCCACGTTATTAATGTCTCTTTTATCTTCATGATACCGATCATATATTACTTTCTCACATAAAAAACCCTAGTGATTAGTACAGCTGATACGTCTGTATGTATCGACCGAAGTAAAGTTTTCTGACTGTTGAATTCAAACGAACCACCTAGGTTTTTTTGGGTTATATATTATTCTTTCATCGTTAAATTTTAGGTGAGACTCGTTGTGTACATATATATATATATATATATATATATATATATATATATATAATTTTGTCTCCCAAATCTGAAACTGATCAGAATGGCCATATATATAATATCATGTCAAAGAAAAATGTCTTAGCTACAAAAAGATCTTACTAACAAAATAAATCCCATAAAATAATATAGTTTTATGTGATTCGTCAAATTGTGACGTTAATTTTATTATAAAATAGTTCTAATGGATCATATGAAATTATATTAGTTTGTGAGATTGATTTTATGAAATTTTTTTGTAACTATAGCAGTGCTCTATGTCAAATATTGTAAGTGGATATATATATATATATATGTGTGTGTGCATGTATATATATATATATATATATGTATTCATCATGCATGCATGGGTGCACCGTGCATATATTTAATATTATACGGTAGAGAATTCTTTGCGAGACCGATCACTAGTACGTAACTTGCGCAAGTGCCTCATGGGTAACCTAATCAGGGCTTTGCAAGACTAGTAAAGAAGTCACTAAATAATATAATAGCTAGACGGCCGGTACGCCTCACTCAATTGATGAACCATGCCCTGCATGATGCTGGTTGGTTTATTTATTTCAGAGAGGTTGGAGCTAACTGGACCAATTAATAAGCTAATTAATTAATTTATCTGATGATCATAAAAGGCTCTATATAATATGCATACATGCATGCGTGCATTTTAATTTTAGGTATAATATATATGGAATGATATTACGCATGCATGGATATTAAATATGCCTGTTATGATGCAGATTTTCACGTGGTCTACTACATGTGCATGTGTGTGTGTGAAGTCTCAAATGAGTCTGATTTATGGGTAATTAAAATTCTAGCATCGTGGTTAATATTTCATCACTTGTTCCTAGCATTGAAGTTTCTTCTTTGACCTAAACGAAGATCTGGTAGAAAATTGATCACCAATTAAAAGACCTAAATGGCGAAGAAAACAAAAAACAAAAAAACAAAAAATAATAGGAACATGACTCAGGCGCTATATGTACAAGATCAGGAATTATGAATTTAAATAGATTAATGCCCATTGACCCAACAATTAATTGTAAGTTTTATATTTCGTATATACATATTGCGCGCGAATGTATATGTATGCATCATATATATACATGTAAATTCTGTAGTACAATATATATACGCGTTTAGCACATGATCATCAATGCGATCATTAGAAAAAGCCACTACAAAAAAAAGGATAGAAATAACTAATATGTTGCATTCAAAATAATTGTTTTAGTTGAAAATAAATTTTTGCAACCTTATTTCCTACTTTTTGCGATGAAATTTGATATCGCAAAATGCTTATTTTCTTGTAGCAGGCCAAATTTGGGTGGCGACACTAGAAGCTGATTAAAGATTGAATCAAGTACATGACTAATGAGTAAAGTTATTCTAAGTAATCCGCGGCAGCTTCCCTTGAACAAAGATGTTACGGAATTATTTATTAATCATCACTAATAGCGGATATACGTATTAATTAATGTCATGCAATGGAAGATTAGATATGGAAAAATAAATACATCTACGTACTATATATATATATAGCTAATATATATATCAATGGTAATTACTTTTAATATCTATCTACCGACAATATTAGAGATTATTGTCTTATAAATATTTACAACAAATGCTATGTATACATACACTTATCGAGTACTGCATAAATGCGCTATGCAATCGCTTTAAAAAATAGTGAGATCCACTACTTAAATAATGGACTTTATTCCTAACGATAGAAGTAGACCTACCTAATTTTTTAATGGTGGACCACTTTATTTTTATTTTTAAATAATTGCTTATTGAAAGAATTTGAGAGAACATTCCATAATAAAAGAATCGTTAGAACACTTACCTCTAGCCATTGTTGAACAAGTATGCGCAGAAATCAATTGCTTCTTGATTATGAACCCTCACAGATTTCTTTAGGGAGAGTATTAGGTAGGGATTTTCAGTCTATCTCTCTTTACGTTTGAAAAAGCGATAGCAAATTACCTTACACACCTAGAGGGGGGGTGAATAGGTGTTTAACAGAAACGATGGCAGTTTAAAAAATTAATCAACATAAACAAGCAATCAACAAAGAAATCAACACACAGATTTTGGTTACGAAGTGGAAACTCATTTGAAGAACCTCTTCAAAATCTAAAACCACTTCGGGTGTAAGACACCACCTCTAATCCACTATAGAAATTTTAGTTTGTTACAACCAATTTAGAAACACTCACAAACCCACTGTAGCAACTAAACTTGGCTTGCAACACCACGAGTGACCCACTCGATCTCTACACGCATGTAGTGCCGGAACTCCGACCTTTCTATAGCTTCTCACACGAACAACTTGATTTCTTCATCCAAGCTCCTTGAAGAACTCTTCCAGCTTGATGAACACGTCCACTCCAATGAACTCACTAAAGATTTGAATGTGTGTTGTGAAGGAGTAATATAATCTAAGAGAGAATGATCTTTGAAACAATGGAGAAGTTTCTCTCAAGGGATGAAATGTGGCTCCTTGGTTTTTCCTCTGTGTTTCTCCACCGTGCAGCAGAAGACTTAAGAATCTATTTATAGGCCACCTCCTGAAACGGCGCTTAAACCCTAAAGGAATTCGTGAAACCTTAACTTCGCTCGAGCGAGGGGTCGAGCGAGGGTCGAGCGAAGTCTCTGCTTGGACTTCGCTCGAGCGCCATGTCGAGCGAGGGTCGAGCGAGATCACTGTGTTCGGTTTTTCTCGAGCCATTTTGATCCTCTTCAAGTGTACTCTGTCCACCATTAGTTACAACTCAATTATATTAGGTTTTTCACTAGAAACTTGCCAACTACCAAATTTTACATCAACAATCTCCCCCTTTGGCATTTCTGTGACAAAACCTCTAACCTATACATTGGACCTAATTCTATCACACACAAACAACAGGACTTCCACATGTAGGTTTAGTCTTGGCAAGTGAAGTATCTGCACACTTAACAAACATGTAAACGTACCAAAAGAAAACACTTGCAAGGAATTTAACAGATGAACTCAAAAGGAAAAAAAATTGCCATAAAAATTTAACACTAAACCTTCAATAGCAATTAGTCCAACACAGAATACATCAAGAGTATAATCACATAGTAAAACTAAGAACAACACGCTACTAGTTACTCCCCCTACAAAGTAGCTTATCTCCCCCTAAATCTAGCTACTCCTCCCTAAATCTAGCTACTCCTCCCCCGATCAATCTAGCTACTCCTCCCCCAATCACTCCCCCTTTTTGTCACAAATGGCAAGGGGTCTCAATCTTCATCAGTCTCTTCCTCATCAGCAAGAAGATGCTGAACTTGATTTCCAAGCTCAATCACTTGAGTGTCAAGTGTGTCAAACCGAGCATTGATATGAGTATCCAATTGAGTAACCCGAGTCTCAAGACTGTTAAGTCGGTTATCAATGCGAGTATCCATGCTGGTCACAGACTGCTGAATGCTAATCAGAAAGTCCAATAGGGTCTGCCTGGATGGTTCTGTAGCTGGTGGCATCAGACCCGAGCTGGAAGGACCCGAGCTGGTCTCAGGAGCGTGAGGAATAGGTCCGGTCTGGGTAGAATGTGCAGGAGCGGGTTCAACATTAGGAAGATGCGCCTGACTTAGCTGCATGGTCTTCCGGCCAATCGGTGTCTTCAGGCTCACTCTAAGCTCCTGGGGAGGGATTGACACAGACTTAGACAGGGCTATCCTCGTAATGAGACAGGCAAGAGGAAGACCAGTTCGAAAGTTTGACGACATATGGGCCTCAATCATGACCCGACAGAGAAGACCGCCCAAATCAATAGGGACATCAGTGAGCAATGCATGTAGGAGAAGGGCACGATCCGGACCAATGTCACTATAATGTCCAGTAGGGTAGATGTTTGTCAAAACAATTCGACTCACAATTTGGTACGCATGAGGAAACGACTTGGTCGCTAGAGGAGGAATCCCAGTCCAAGTTATAGGAGACCTGGTGAGAAAACGACCCAAATCAGGTCTGCTAGGAGCTGGGGTACGGAGATAGGGGTAAATAGGATTGTTTACTCGAGGTGCCCCCAGCAAATTTGCCACAAGATCGGGAGTCACCCGGAAAGTGATATTCCGGATATCAACTTGAAAAGTTCCCTCTGAGATGTCATGTATATTCGAGTAAAACTCCCTGACCAACTCCACCGAGGGAGCGGGATGACCAGTGGTTAAAGCAAGCCACTGGCGCGACTCAAAAATCTGAGGGACAATGGGATAGGTATCCCGAAACTCACCTAGAAGAACTTCACGTTCCACAAGAATGGAGCGATGGGAAAAGTTCTGCGTGTAGAGTTCCTCAGCTTGAGGACTGTGGAAGTAAGTCCGAGAGGCGGATGGGGCAGTGCGAGGACGAACACGCCGAGATGCCATGGCAGCTGTAAATGGACCAAGTACAGACAGTGAGACATATATGATATGATGTGGAGATGGATGTCCATCATGCCTAAAATGCCTAAAATGTCTAAAATGCCTTATATGCCTAACATGCCTAAAATGTGACCCATAATGTTCTAAACAAGGTGTGCAGACTATGAATGATACCTACATTTTGTCTAAAGAGCAATGCACCAAAGGAGAGACAAAATGGAAGACAAATTTTCATTGAGGCATTTCATCGAACAGGTAGTGTGCATGCTGTGCAATCATGGGTTTAACACCCAATCAATTATCCCATTCCTCCCTAAATACAACACTATGCTAATAGGTTCATCCATACCAAAGATGAACCACCAAGTTTCTAAAAACAAATCCGAAAAAAAAATTGGAATCCAAACACAACCCATGAATGTAATGAAACGGGAAAGAAAAGAAAAGAAAAAAAAATGAAGAAGAAAAGGATAGAGATAAGCTTACCGGTGATTGAGTGTTTGAGAGGAAATGAGATGCTTAGGCTTGGATTGAGTGTTTGAGAGAAGATGAGTGAAGTTAGAGAGAAGGGAGAAGAGATTCGGCAGTCTGGGCTTATCGCGCGATTGAGAGCGCAATATAAGGGTTTTTCGCTCGAGCGAGATTTTATGGTCGAGCGAGATATCGAGCGAAATTCCAGCCTTCTTTTTTTTTTTTTTTTTTTTTTTTTTCAGTAGTAACTTCAAACTTGGGAACAATTTTTAAAAAACCTTCGTAGCAGAGCAAATGTAAAATAATATCATACTCTAAATGCCACGCAAGTATAGAGACTGTATGTCACAATTCATATGACTATGCGTGTTTAGACAGTGCTCTTGCTCAATCAAGAAATTTTAACCGAGAGGTGTGAGTGGGGTTGGGCTAAACAAGAAACCATAAGAGCTTGGGAGACCCGTCAAAACGCAGAAAGTCAAACCCAATGCTGCTAGGACCTAATTTCTTGTGTCTAATAGAACCAGAGTCAGGATTTCTATTTTGGCCCTTTTTCTTTCTTTCTGCCCTTTTTTTTTTTTTTTTTTTTTTTAATACAATAATAGAGCCTCTTCATTTTCTTTCCTTTTTGGATACAAAAGTTCTTACACAGGTCATCTAGCCCGAGGTCAATTCTGATCACTCGTAAGGCTCCCCCTTACACTTTTGATTGCCTCCCCAAAGTCTCACATAAGGTCAAATGTCAAGAGATTGAGCTAGGCGTGCAGTGTGTGCGGCAAAACGCATATTTAAAGTGACACACATCTTCCACCTTTGCAACATAAGCCTATGATACAATTTTCACAAGACACATGCTTGAAGGTGTGCTGTCTAGTAGTAAGGTCATGCATCACATCGAAGAAAAGGCAAATGAATCAGAGGAAAGACAAAGAAGAGAATGAAGACAAGAAAAATAACAATGCATAAAAAAAATGATATGCATGCAATGTATGAAATGCATGTTACATCTCTTGTGTTAAGGCACAAATACCAATAGCCTTTCTAAGACACTCAAAACGAAGACCATCTAATGGTTTGGTAAAAAGATCGGCTAATTGATGTTCGGTGGGAATGTACTCAAGAGTAATTACTTGTGTTTCCACAAGTTCCCGAATGAGATGATGCCTAATGTCAATATGCTTGGTCCTAGAATGTTGGACAGGATTTTTAGAGATGTTGATGGCACTGGTATTATCACAATAGATGCTCATCACACCTTGAGTAATACCATAGTCACGAATCATTTGTTTCATCCACAGCAATTGAGTACAACAACTCCCAGCAGCAATGTATTCAGCCTCAGCTGTAGACAAAGAAATGGAGTTTTGTTTCTTACTCATCCAAGCAACAAGATTTGTTCCCATATAAAAACATCCACCTGAAGTGCTCTTTCTATCATCGGCATTTCCTGCCCAATCAGCATCAGAGTAGCCTGCAAGCTCAGTATTGGAATCTCTGGAGTACCAAATTCCATAATTCAATGTAGCATTCACATAGCGAAGTATGCGTTTGACAGCCACAAGATGAGATTCTTTGGGGTTTGCTTGGAATCTAGCACAAACGCCAACACTGAAAGCTATGTCAGGTCTACTAGCAGTGAGATACAGTAGACTCCCAATCATGCTTCTGTACAGAGATTGCTCAACCCCATTTCCTGACACATCAGCACTAAGTTTTACACTTGTGCTCATGGGAGTTCTAGCATGGCTACTCCCATCTAATCCAAATTTTTTCAGCAGGTCCTTTGCATATTTAGACTGGGATATGAACAATCCTTCATCTAGCTGTTTTACTTGGAGTCCCAAGAAAAAAGTTAGCTCACCCACCATACTCATCTCAAATTCATTCTTCATTTCTTCTGCAAACGCGAGAGCTAGGTCATCAATGGATGATCCAAACACAATATCATCCACATAGATTTGAGCTACAGTTATCTCCTCACCCACTTTCCGGATAAAAAGTGTCCTATCAACACTTCCTCGCAGAAACTTGTGCTCCAAAAGATACGAAGTTAGCCTCTCATACCAGGCTCTGGGAGCTTGTTTCAAACCATACAGGGCTTTCTTCAACCTGTAGACATGATTAGGATATTTTGGATCCTCAAAACCTTTTGGTTGCTCGACATACACTTCTTCTTGAAGGATCCCATTTAGGAAGGCACTCTTTACATCCATTTGATAGAGTTTGAAACACATATGGCAAGCAACACTTAATAGTATTCGGATTGACTCAAGCCTTGCCACCGGTGCAAATGTCTCATCAAAGTCTATTCCTTCCATTTGGGCATAACCTTGTGCCACCAATCTTGCCTTATTCCGTACAATCATTCCATTTTCATCAGATTTGTTCTTGAAGATCCATTTTGTACCTACAACATTGTGCATTTCAGGTCTTGGGACTAGGTACCACACATCATTTCTCACAAATTGATTAATTTCTTCATGCATGGCATTTGTCCAATTCTCATCCTTTAAGGCTTCTTCCACCCTTTTTGGTTCAATCTGAGAGATGTAACATGAGTGAGCTAGTTGACTTATCACTTTCTTCCTCAACCTCATCCCTTCATTTACATTCCCGATTATGTTATCTTGAGGATGGTTTAGCTTCACTCTCGAAGATGGCTCCTTGTGAGTATGAACTTTTTCAGTTGATGAGGTCTCTTGATCTTCATTAAGTTCACTAGAGTTCTCTTCAGTTCCACTTGGTGTATCAATTAGATTTTGATTCAACTCCTCTTTAAGAGTATCATCTATAACCACATTGATGGATTCCATGACAGTTTGGGTGCGTAGATTGTAACATCTGTAAGCACGACTGTTTCTGGAATAACCAAGGAATATTCCCTCATCACTCTTTGGGTCAAACTTACCCAGATTTTCCCTATCTCTCAAAATGTAACACTTACTCCCGAACACCCTGAAGTACTTCACATTTGGCTTCTTTCCTTTCCACAGCTCATATGGTGTCTGAGAAGTGTTGGGTCGAGGGTAGACTCTATTCACAATGTGACATGCTGTGTTCACAGCTTCACCCCAAAAATGAGCAGAAACATTTTTGGTATGCATCATAACTCGAGCCATTTCTTGGATAACTCGATTTTTTCTTTCAACAACTCCATTTTGCTGTGGAGTAATGGGAGCAGAGAATTCTTGACGAATGCCTTCTTCATCACAGAATTTCTCTAAACTTGAGTTATCAAATTCTCGTCCATGGTCGCTCCTGATTCTGACAATAGGGTTCCCTTGTTCATTTTGAAGCTTCTTACATAAGTTCCTTATCACATTTGAAGCCTCACCCTTTTCCCTCAAAAATTCTACCCAAGAGTATCTGGTGAAATCATCTACCATCACCAGTATGTATTTCTTTCCCCCCAGACTTTCAGTCCTAGAGGGTCCCATAAGATCAATGTGTAACAACTCTAAGGGTCTTTTGGTCAGGATATCTGTTGTGTTCTTGTGGGCTGCTCGAACTTGTTTTCCCACTTGACATGATCCACAAACAGATGTCTCCACTTTCCCAAGTTCGGGCAGTCCAATCACCATTTCTTTCTTAGCAATCTTTGACAAATTTTTGTGATTCACATGCCCAAGTCTTTGATGCCAGAGAGTAGTGGCCTCACTTTTAGTACTATTGCAGCTGTACTGTGAAGTGGGAGCGATACCATAGCAATTGTCAGAGGTCCTGATTCCTTGCATCAAGCATTGTCCATTGTTATCAGAAACAATGCACATATCTTTTGAAAACCGAACTTCAGCACCATTATCACACATTTGGCTTATGCTAAGAAGATTTGCTTTTAATCCGTCAACATACAGAACTTCTCTCAATGCCGGTAGTCCAGTAATGTTAATTTCACCTTTCCCAATTATGTTCGCTTTACCACCATCTCCAAATGTCACTGTCCCACATTTGTACTCTTCAATTGTCTTAAAAAGAGTTTTATCACCGGACATGTGTCGAGAACACCCACTGTCAAGATACCACAATGAATTGTTCTGGGTCTTCAAGGCAATGTGAGCTATGTGACATGTGGCTCTTTTCTCCTTCTTGATCCACACTCTTTTGATTTTTGGAGAGTTGACTCGCACAGTCTTCTGGGTACTTGTCAGATTGTCTACCTTGGCATTTAGAAGGTCATTTTGTCTAGTGAGGGCCATGACTTGATCCCACAAATTGAAGTGACCTCTTCTTGAGTCTCTCTTTTCATTTCTCACAGGAAACTTACTAAGCACATAGCAATTTGGTCGGATGTGTCCATACTTGCCACAATTATGACATGTCCGATTTTCTCTGTAGGTTTGCTGTCCCCTGAAAGGCAAGTCATCCTTAGGAGATTTTCTGGTGAGTCTTTTAAATCTCAAGCAATTTGTTTTCACATGACCCAACTTCCCACAATGATGACACACGGGTCTCGTGTTGTGAGCTATTTGTTTCTCTTGAGATGAAACAAACTTTTGTGCATGTATAACTTTCTTTCCCTTTGCTAGTGAGTGATTTTTCACCATGCTGTTTTGAGGAGTTTTCGAGCTCGTACCCACTTCAAACTTTTCTCCAACATATCCTATTCCACTCTTGTCTCCTGAGGGCTTTCCAAGAGTTAGAATTTTGTCCAGATTTTGTTTTCCAGTGGAAAAGGCTTGCAATCTTCCCTTTAGCTGGGTTAATTCATTTTCCTTAGTTTCCATAGCATCTTCCAAAGCCTCACTTTTCTTTCGTAATTGGTCAGTCAAGATATAAGCTTCATTCAGTTTGCCTTGAAGCTCATCATTTTCTTGTTTGCACTGATTTATCTTTTCAGTCTGTGCTTTGTTGACTTTTCTCAGTTTCACGCACTCATTGTAAAGTTTTTCATAGATTTCTTGCAGTTGATCTTCACACTCGGACTCATCTTCCGGTATGTTACAATCATCAGAAGCTTGTTCACTGCACTGATCTATGTCTCCAACGGAAGATGTAAAAGCCATGTAGTTGAGATTCCTTTTTGGAGTGGAGTTGCCAGATGAGTCACTCGATTCAGACTCACTTTCACTTAGAGAGGCAATCTTTGCCTTTTCTTTGCTCTTCTTATAATTTGCACACTCCAAACGAATGTGACCAAATCCATGACATTCATGACACTGTACTCGTGTCTTGTCCTTGTTAGGCCTAATGTAATTGTTGGAGGCTCTTTCCTTATTCTCTGAGCTTGACCCCTCAATATATCTCCCAAACTTCTTCTTCTCTGGTCTTTGGCTCCTGTGCCTTTTTGCTACAAACATTTTTCTGAACTTCTTAGCATAAAATGCTATTTCTCTGTCACTCATTGCTAATTCATCGAATGACTCATCTGAGTCCTCTTGAATTGTATTAAGAGCAATGGACTTGCTCTTCCTATCCAATGACAGAGTATGTTCATAAGTTTGCAGGGAACCCACCAGCTCTTCTATTTTCATGACATCCAAGTCTTTACTTTCCTCAATTGCAGTAACCTTGGGACGAAATCTCTCAGGAAGAGATCTGAGGACTTTTCTTACAACTCTATTTTCTGGGATTTTGTCTCCCAAGTTGAACCGAGAGTTCACAATGTCATTCAATCTTGCATAAAAGACATCAAATGTTTCATCCTCCTTCATTCTAATTTCCTCAAAGCTGGTGGTAAGCATTTGGAGTTTAGAATTTTTTACAGCCCTAGTTCCCTCGTGAGTGATCTCAAGAATGTCCCATGCCTCTTTGCTTGTATTACACATGGAGATTCGTTTGAACTCCTCCTGAGACACGGCCATAAAAATTGCATTTAGGCCTTTACTATTCCAGTTAATTTCACTCAACTCATCCTTTGAGTAGTTGTCCACGTCTGTGGGAACTTCTACTCCATTAACAATGGTGACGGGCTCTTTCCATCCTCTTATCAAGGACACCCACACACGTTCATCTATAGACTTAAGAAACGCTCGCATTCGAACTTTCCAATAAGCATAGTTGCTACCATCAAAATATGGTGGTGATGAGAGGGATTGAGACCTATCCATTTTGACCACCAAAGCAGAATCATACTCAGGAAATTAATCCTAACGAAGTGTACCCGCTCTGATACCAATTGAAAAAGCGATAGCAAATTACCTTACACACCTAGAGGGGGGGTGAATAGGTGTTTAACAGAAACGATGGCAGTTTAAAAAATTAATCAACATAAACAAGCAATCAACAAAGAAATCAACACACAGATTTTGGTTACGAAGTGGAAACTCATTTGAAGAACCTCTTCAAAATCTAAAACCACTCCGGGTGTAAGACACCACCTCTAATCCACTATAGAAATTTTAGTTTGTTACAACCAATTTAGAAACACTCACAAACCCACTGTAGCAACTAAACTTGGCTTGCAACACCACGAGTGACCCACTCGATCTCTACACGCATGTAGTGCCGGAACTCCGACCTTTCTATAGCTTCTCACACGAACAACTTGATTTCTTCATCCAAGCTCCTTGAAGAACTCTTCCAGCTTGATGAACACGTCCACTCCAATGAACTCACTAAAGATTTGAATGTGTGTTGTGAGGGAGTAATATAATCCAAGAGAGAATGATCTTTGAAACAATGGAGAAGTTTCTCTCAAGGGATGAAATGTGGCTCCTTGGTTTTTCCTCTGTGTTTCTCCACCGTGCAGCAGAAGACTTAAGAATCTATTTATAGGCCACCTCCTGAAACGGCGCTTAAACCCTAAAGGAATTCGTGAAACCTTAACTTCGCTCGAGCGAGGGGTCGAGCGAGGGTCGAGCGAAGTCTCTGCTTGGACTTCGCTCGAGCTCCATGTCGAGCGAGGGTCGAGCGAGATCACTGTGTTCGGTTTTTCTCGAGCCATTTTGATCCTCTTCAAGTGTACTCTGTCCACCATTAGTTACAACTCAATTATATTAGGTTTTTCACTAGAAACTTGCCAACTACCAAATTTTACATCAACAACGTTGATGGATGTGACTGATGAAGAATCACAAGCCCTATTTATAGATAAACTAAGACCCATTTCTACTAAGAATTGTTTCCTTCCATTAAGAAATGTGACTTTTAACTTTTAAATGAGTAGTATCTTTATTTTTAATTACCCAGAGTTTTAATATAAATATAAAACTATTAAAATAAATATATATATATAATATGTATTAAAAGGGTGTAACACGTAAGCCACCTTTAAGTCTCCTACAAAGAGACGTGTTCTTTCATTCTTCCACTTGGCTTACTTGGTAATTATTTAAAATCATCTGGGTGACCAAAATTGAATATGGCTACATATAAACCTACCCAAACCATAACTTTTAAAAGAAAGATATAATACATGAATCATGGCGGTTATATTATTATATCAACATTTCCTTCCATGTATTACACTGTATTAATCTCTCTAAATAATTTTTCATATGTAATATATCTCTTTATGAATGATTTCCTATAAGTAATTCTGGGTCTATACTTTATAGAATGAGAGTAAATACTTTATGTGCACAAATAAAAATATTATTATTGACAACTAGTATTGTATACATTGAACAAATCAACCATAAAATGAACTCATCAACCCCATGCTGTCTACATGTTTCAAAAACACTTTTATTGAGAGCCCTTTTGTCATGGGGTCTGCAATCATAAATAACGTACTTGTATGCTCTATGGAGACTTATTGATTTTTAACTCTTTCTCTGACAGTAAGAAACTTTATGTTAATATATTTATTTTTGCTCCCACTCTTGTTATTCTTTAAAAAGAAAACTGTTGTCATATTATCATAGTAAACTCTTAAAGGTTTAGATATTGAATCCACAACTCGAAACCCTGTGATAAAACTCCTCAACCATTTGGCTTGTGAAGTTGCTTCAAAACATGCTATAAATTCTGCCTCCATATTAGATGATGCAATGATTCTCTGTTTGGTGCTCTTCCATGATATGGCACCTCCAGCCAACATGAAGACGTAACTTGAAGTGGACTTTCTGGAGTCTTAACAACTAGCAAAATCTGAGTCTAAATATCCAACCACTTCTAGACAATCAACATGCTTATAAGTAAGCATATGATTCTTGGTTCCTTATAAATATTTTATAACCTTTTTAGCAGCCTTCCAATATTCTATTCCAGGATTACTTTGGTATCTTCCCAACATTCCCACATCATATACAATATCAGGTCTTATACAAACCTCTGCTTATATTAAACTACCAACTACAGATGCATATGGAATGTTTTCTACTTCTTTCCTTTCCAAAGCATTTTTCGGACATTGATTTAAACTGAATTTATCACCCTTTAATATGGGTGCTGCATTGGGTGTACATTCATTCATTCTGAATTTTTTCAATAGCTTTTTAATATAGGCTTTATGAGAAAATCCTAAAATCCTTTTAGAACTATCTTGATGAATCTCTATGCCTAAAACATAAAAAGATTCACCTAGATCTTTCATTTCAAAGCTTTGGAATAAAAAATCTTTGGTGTCATGTAATAAACCCAAATCATTAGTTGCAAGTAAAATATCATCAACATATAGGACTAAGAAAATTAACTTATTCCCACTAAATTTTTTGTATATGCAGTTATCCACAATGTTCTCTATAAAACCAAATGAGGTAATAACATTATGAAACTTCAAACACCATTGACAGGATGCTTGTTTTATTTCATAAATTGATTTTTTTAATTTGCAAACTAAATGATCACTTTTATCAGAATGAAACCCTTCAGGTTGTTTTATGTATACTTATTCTGCAAGAGTCCCATTCAAAAATGTCGTTTTCACATCCATTTAATGTAACTCTAAATCAAAATGAGCTACTAATGTCATGATCACTCTAAAGGAATCCTTTTTAGAAACTGGAGAGAAAGTATCGTGGTAGTCAATACCTTCTCTTTATGTAAATCCTTTAGCTACAAGTCTGGTTTTATATCTATCAATATTACCTTTTGAGTCTCTTTTGCTTTTATAAACCCATTTACAACCAATGACTTTAACTCCTTTAGGCAACTCGACAATTTCCCAAACTTGATTTTTAGCCATAGATTCCATTTCTTCTATCATAGCATCATGCCAAAATTTTGAATGTTCTCCACTCATGACATGTAAAAATGAGATGGGATCATTTTTAGGTCCCACATCAAAGTCAGACTTTAATAAGTATATATAGTAATCATCAGAAATAACAGGCTTTCTTGTTCTAGAAGATTTTCTTAATTCTACAGTTTCATCCATATTATGTGGATATTGGACTATAAAGTCAAAATTGGTATGTTCCTCATGAAGTGATAGTGATTCTTGAATTGATTGAGTTTCAAGGTTATCAGATTAATTTGCTTGAATGTTAATCATTTTATTTTCATGCACGGATGTAATATCTGGATTCCATATTTCCTCCCACTCTATCTTTCGAGGAACATTACTCCCACTTATTCTAAAATCCTTAATAAATTTTGCATTTCTGACTTCCACAATTCTAGGTGTATATGAGGGACAATAAAATCTGTAATCCTTAGAATTTTCTGCATACCCAATGAAATAACCACTGACTGTCCTTGGAACCAATTTCTTTAGTTGTGGATTATAAACCTTAACTTCAACTTGACAACCCCATATGTGCATATGCTTTAAACTAGGTTTCCATCCTTTCCATAACTCAAATGGTATTTTAGGAACAACCTTGGATGGAATTCTATTTAAGATATATATTGCAATTTTTAAGGCCTCACTCCACAAGTATAAAGAAAGATTACAATTACTTAGCATACTTCGTACCATATCTATAAGGGTACGGTTTTGCCTTTTAGCAACACCATTTTGGTAAGGTGAACCTGGCATTGTATACTGAGCAATAATTCATTCTTCTTTAAGAAAATTTGCAAATGGATCCGGATGTTGCCCTGACTCTGTATATCTACCATAATATTCTTCACCCCTGCAGATCTTACGATCTTTATTTTCTTTTCTAATTGTTTCTCTACTTCCATTTTATATATTTTAAAGGCATCCAGTGCTTCAGATTTATCAAAAATGAGGTAAAGATATATACATCGTGAATAGTCCTCAATAAATGAGATAAAATATCTCTGATCATTCATACAATGGTATTAAATGGTCCACAGATGTCAATGTGTATGATCTCAAAGATTTCCTCACTCCTCTTGGCACCTTTATTGGTTTTGTTGGTTTGCTTACCCTTTATGCAATCCACATAAGTACTAAAATTTTTGAGTCTAAAGTAATTAAGACTCCATCATTAATTAATCTTTTAATTCTCTGTATGAAGATATGTCCCAATCTCCTATACCATAATATAGAGGATGACTCATCAATAATATTACACTTAATGCCAAAATCATCATGCAGAGTTAATAGACTATTTTCAAAAACAGAATCTAAATTTAATTTGTACAAACCATTAATCAAAACCTACAAATGTGGAATTTTGAAAAACATAAACATTTGATTTTACAAAATTAAATTCAAATCCCAAAGGTACTAATCTAGATATAGAGACCAAGTTTTTAGAAAAAGAATGTACATAAAATGTGTTTTCAAGATCCAAAATATAACCATTATTTAAAATAAGTCTAAAAGTTCCTACAGCCTCGACGTGCGAACGCATCCCATTTCCTAAGTAGATGCCTTGTTCACTTCCTATCGGTTTCCTTAGGCTGAGAAAATCCTGCATGTTGTTGACAACATGAATTGAAGTACCCGAATTAATCCACCATGTATTATTATGAAAGTCTACAAAATTGGACTCATAACACACAAGAGAATTGAGATTACCTTTCTTCTCAAGCCATGCTTTATACTTTATGCAATCTTTCTTTTTGTGCCATTTCTTTTTGCAGAAGAAGCATGTATCATTGTCTTTATAGCGTTTGAATGTCGTTTTTCGATCCTTCTTCCACTTATTGACACTTTTGCCTTTCTTCCATTGTCTCATTTTTTGAGTGACAAAATGAGCACTCTCATTATTTTCATGTTTCAATCTCTCTTCTTCTTGTACACACATAGTTAAAAGTTCATTTATGGACCACTTTTCCTTATATGTGTCGTATGAAATTTTGAATAGTCCATATTCTATAGGAAGAGAGTTGAGTATGAAATGGATAAAGAATGACTCTGAGATCTCAATCCCTAAAGACTTAAGTTGGGTTGCAATATCCTTCATTTCCATTATGTGCTCATGCATGCTTCTAGATTTGTCATGCTTTATAACTGATAATTTGTTCATTAGGATACTAACCAATGCTTTATCAGAACTAACAAATTGCTCGTCAATAGCCTTTATGTAGTCCTTAACTTTGTCACATTCTGGGATTGAACCTCTAATGCTCTTACTCACATGTGACTTAATGAGCATTAGACTTAATCGGTTAGACCGCTCCCACTTTTCATAAGTAGTTTTATCTACCAATGAATTTGACTCAGTGGGTATAGGTGGTTCATCCATACGAAGTGCCAAGTCCAAATCCATATACCCTAATGTCAAAAGAACTTCTTCTTTCTAGTCTGAAAAATTATCTCCATTCAAAATTGAAATATGAGAAGATTTACTATTTAAAACAGAAGGTATAGTAGCTGCAATAATATAATCAATAACATATATCAATGCTTTGAATCAAATAATAACTATAGTTTGAATTGACCAATGTCTAATTCAAAAAGCAAATCTAAATCTCCCTGTGAGTAAAGATTGTAACATGTATAAGACTTGCTTATATGTATTTCTTTATAATAAGACTAGTGATATATAAATATCTAAGAAAAAGAATTTCCATACCTGTGGGTATAAGAAATCTCTTTTCACTAATATCTTTTTACTATTTTATTCCAATTAAATCATCATCTTTTATAATAATTACCTCCCTGTAAGGTCAAATAATTATTATAATGATTTAATTGCAATTAAAAAATGCCGTTACAAAATCATACAATCAAATATATTAAAATATTATTATGTCTTGAGATGCTATGGCTATTCTCAATACACAATAATATTTACTCTAATTTAGCATTACAAATAAATAAATAAAATCATGACAACATGATAATATATTATAATGATATTATATCATCAGATACTCCAGAATGGCACAACCGAAAAAATATATATATTAAACAAACCGAAAGTAATATATATATATCATCGATGCCATGAATGCACTGGTATCATCATCGATGCCATGAATGCACTCTGAGCATTGTCCCCAATCAATTGTTACTTTTCTACAAACATCTACTTTCTATGAGACTAAACACCCAGTAGTCATAAATCAACTTTGAATGAAATCTTATATGTCGCAAGATACTTGAATCAGAAACGAAAAGGGTAAAAATAATCATAAAAAAAGTTGCACCCCTTGAGATGCATTCAGTGAAAAACCGCTTTACAAAAAGATGAAAACCGCTTCATTTTAAGATACCTTTTCATATCAAAAACCAGTTTTTCGAATCAAAAAATGAAGATTTTTCACCGGCCGATTTAAAACAAGAGTTTTTCCTAAAAACTTTCGTATATGCAGATTTAAAAACTCCGCATACGTTAGTGTTCATATTTCAATTAAAACGAACAGTAACGTATTTTCCATCCGCATTTTCGAAAACTTTTCATAATTCACCCAACTGCTTTATTTATTAAAATAAGGCACCGGTTCATGCCTAAAATGAAAAATAATCGGCATCGATCGGCAAACTATTTCATACTTTACTTCTATCGGCGCCGATCGACAACCACAATTTTATTTTTTTTTTCTTGATCCGTATGATTCTAACATAAACATGATTTTAACATCAATAAACATATTGAAATAAATTCAGATATGCATTTCACTAACTAATAATGTACATAACAATCGAAATCCATACTAAACAACATGGCACAAGAGATTGTTCTGATACCACTATTGAAAGAATTTGGGAGAACATTCCATAATAAAATAATCGTTAGAACACTTACCTCTGGCCATTGTTAATCAAGTATGCACATGAATCAATTGCTTCTTGATTATGAACCCTCACAGATTTTTTTAGGGAGAGTATTTGGAAGGGATTTTTCGTCTATCTCTCTTTACGTTAATGGATATGACTGATGGAGAATCACAGGCCTTATTTATAAATAGACCAAGACCCCTTTCGACTAAGAGTTGTTTCCTTCCATCAAGAAATGTGACTTTTGACTTTTAAATGAGTAGTATCTTTATTTTTAATTATCCAGAGTTTTAATATAAATATAAAACTATTAAAATAAATAAATATATATAATATATATTAAAAGGGTGTGATACGTAAGCCACCATTAAGTCTACTATAAAGAGACGTGTTCTTTCACTTATGACTATAAGTAACGTCAATTAAAAAAAGAGGAAGGAAAGAATCGCAAACATACTGTACTAACTATTTCAATAATTAAGTTTATTATATCTAATTATGAAAGATTCATATTAATTTTGATTCGGGATCATGTGCTAATTATTACAATAACCAATTTGAAATACGATTAACATTGCTTGATCATCAGCATTAATTCCAAAGGCCGGAAATTAGAAATACGAGTATTGAACCTGATTCACGTGTTGTACTGGTAGGTGTCAAGATTGAATTTTCAAGGAAGGCAGGCGTACGTTTTATTTCACATGAATTAAAATGGATTGACCTATGACGTTAATTGGTCGAAGCCACGAATTAGCTAGCTAGCTCATATATCCAATACATCATACCAGCTTGGAATTATAACACACCAAAATTTCCATCAATTAAGTAGCAGCATCCAATTGCCACGAGCCATTCCAACCACTGCAACAACCACATATATATAGATATAAATCTCATCTCTTTGACATTTGCACACACAGATCCATGGACAAAATAATACATTAATAATACAAATGTACATGAAAATCAATGATCATTATAAGCAAAATGGGTTTTTGTGATAAATTATTTATGACGAAAAGACTATTTACAACTCATTTTGACTGTAAATAATCATTTTATTAGAATTAACTGATTATAAATAAGTAGTTTTTTTTAGAGTGAATGGTTGTAAAAGTATTCATTAATAATTAACAATATTATTATAAATTGCATGCAGCCTATAGATCACTAGATGGAAGACATATATAGCCATGCACTTTGAAAATAATTTTGTGGAAAAATAAGGCTATCTACGTAGTTAGCAAGAATTGTCGTTGGTCAAATTAGTTCAAGCAAACAAAATCAAAAGTGTTGAAGACAAAATCTGAGGATAAAAGGAATCTGCTAAGGTAGTCATGATTATACCTTATCTGTTGCCATTTGTGCAAAGATATAATGGAAGTAAATTATACAAAGATCAGCAGCATGCACATATGGGTAGCTTGCTTTTCTTCATGTGTTCTAGAATTACTCTTTTTTAATTACCGAATCTGGATGGCAATGGCTATATATATATATATATATATATATATTCAGCCTGCCTAATCTCTTTGACATGCCATCTATCTAGAGCTCGATCCTCAAAATCATAATGTTCCACACCAACTGCCATCTAATAATTGTCATTGTTGATGAACTTTAGACCTGTAAATATTCATTAATAATGTATTAATTATATATGTACGAATTAATAAAACCAAGAAACTGTTTGCACTCAATCTGATGCGAAGAAAATGACAAATGTAGCATATATAAATGGGCCCAGGTCTGCTCTCAATGATCAAGTGGTCCATGCCATTACTCACGATGTCAGATGGTGCATGCCTACATAATCGAGCCATTTATATCAGCACTTTAGGATGTTGAGTTTTTTTTTTCTTTTCTTTTGCTTTCTCTTTCTAAGATTTGAAGATCTTTAGACCCGTAAAATTTGTTGATTCTAAGCAATATGATATTCCTTTTTAGCATTTTTCTAAATTTTATAAATGTTTTAAAATAATATGTGGTACAAGTTAAATGTGGAGGTAGATTTAACTTTCTTCTCTTTTTCCCTCTCCTCTTCATTTTTTCATATACACAACTTATTTATCAAGATAGTTCTTTTTGTTTAGTTTTATTTTTTTCCTTCAAGGTCGAAAAAGATAAATTGATAACTTTCTAGCAACTCCCAACAGACACGTATGACACAAACAGACTCTCAAGCTACAAATTTTTCAGAGGAAAGTGTCAGGTTTGCAAAAATCACTATGAGTGATCCTCACAAGTTGCCCACAATGGGCTCGATCCTCAAGCAATACCCCTTCCAACAACTCTTATTACTACATGCGCCAAATCATTGGATTCGCAATCACCAGATCTTTCAAATATGACTTTTGTGATTGAAAAGAGACAAACATGTTGTCTTCATGCGCCAATATCACAGATTATAAAGTCTATTGGAATTGGTCCAAACTATAATCCATCATTTTTCGCATCTATTTTACTACTTTCCTTTTTGTTTCCTCATTGTTAATTAAAATAAAACAGAGTTCGTCCCTCAAACTTTTATTTGTAGAGATTAAGTCATCTTCTTCTATAAAGAGTGAGATTTAATTGTCTCTTGAATATTTATCTATAGATAATATCAATAGTAGTAAAGACCAAAGTAATTACGAAAGGAAATAAAATACTCAGAAAGCTCTAAATATGTTATTGTGATTTATAATGTCATATTTGATATGAAAATATCATAAAATATATTTGCTCATGAATATAAATTTCTTAATGAATAAATTATGATAATTTCTCGTAAAAGAAATACGAGGTGGTGCATTTATAGAATTGGACCTATCTATAGCATAAGATCAACACAAAACAGATAAACAAATTGAACCTTGATATTGAGCAGGCCCACTATGGTCCTTACTCGACGAGTACTGCAAAGAGCAGTAGACCACACCTACTCAAGATGGGCCTAATGCAAACGGTTTTTTTAAGTCAAGATCGAGATGAAATCGATCAGCACTACCTCAAAACTTGACTACGCGCCACGTGGCAGAACGAATTAAAGATTCACCTAACTAATAACTACTTGCGTTATGCAGCGCGCAAAAACCAACGCTGAATTCCATTTCCATGGCGTCCTTCTTCTTTGTCTTCGTGTTTGGCTCTTTGGGAGATTACACTCACGATCTTCCCTGCCAGCTAAATTAGTAATGGGAAATGAATCCGCAGTCCGGTACTCTCTAATATGCTTAGCCGCAATTCTAGTGGCTGTTGGGGTGACCACGAAGTCATTCAAGAAAACGATGGCCACTTACCTAGTCGGTATGCTTGGAATCGCTGGGGTGCTCCTTCCCGATTGGGCCTACTTCGATCGTGAATTCTCCAGGTGGACTTCTCCTGTTACCGCACAAGAAAGGGCCTCTCATTTTGCTCTAAGATCTGGATCGACAAGGTCTAGTGTCTACCTTCCATTCATTTGATCTAAACTGGAGTTTACCACTTTTTTATTCTTTCAATTCAAACTTAATTTTATTGTAGCATGTCACTGTTCTATTTGATTGCTGAGAAAAATAAAAGAAATTTGGGTGTTGAAAACATATTCCAATGTCTAAATCATACGTTAATTTGTATAATAATTTCAAGAAGAGCATCCAACATTCATAGCACACACTTACATGAACAGCATCCACCCACGGGTGTTGTTCATGTGAGTGTGTGCTATAAGCGTTGGATACTCCCAATATTTTTTTTAATTTCAATAATGTGTTTATCGAATTGCCCTCAATAGCCTCTTGATTTTCTTCCTCGTTCATGAACATTATATAAAAGTGCTGCATACACATATAAATTACACAAAATAAATTTACAAATTATGTGACTTTATGTAATCTATTATATGTATTTTATAATAAAAATAATTTTATAATCTGATATATTGCATCGAGTCAAATTAGTTTATTAGTATATTTTATATAATCATAAATTATGATTAAAGTAATTCTCTTTTGAAAAATCATATAATTAGCGGTGTCAAAAAGACATTCCAAAACTAATTTATACCAAACATAAGCAAAAGCATTTTTATTTTATTACTTTTTTTAAATACCATTTCTGATTTGAACCAGTTGTTATGGGAACTGCTAGAATAGAAAAATGAGGGGAACGAATATTTTCTGATTTGATTTAGAAGTTGTTCGATCTCTTTGGGTGCAGGTTTAGGATCTATCCACTGAGAACGGCAATATACACGACAGTCTATGGGTTAGCGCTGTACAAGTGGTGGATATTTGTATCAAGCTAGTCGTATAACCTGTGGTTCGCATGGACCATGGTCCCATAATCAATGCTAGCTTCATTATTTTGGCTTGGGATTTGCAAGATTCCATGCTGTAATATGCTTGTACTGAGTGTTAGTGTCATTTCTTTTTCTCATGAATTTTGTATTTTACCACACAATGGTGAGAACTGATAAACAATACTGCCCAAAGGAAGACCTTAATGTCCTTGCCATCGTGTTTGCATGATTGCATCTGAACTCATCTAGTTCAATGCTTAAGGCGAAAATTGTTTTTTTTTTTTTTTTTCCTTTCAAATGTTTCAGCTGCAACCGTTCCATTGTAGTTTTCTTCGTATATCAAATACGTTTTCCTTTTCTACTTGACTGCTTGTGATGTTCTAATCATATCGGAAGAAGAAGATAAACAGTAAAACTAATTTGAGCACATAGATATATAATAGATCTCACCTTTGTCAATAATATGAGCTCTTCCGGCCATGTTTTTACCCGCAAGAATAGCAAGGTCATGTAAGTTTTCCCCTGGCGCGAGGTGGATTTCTTAGCAATTGAGGCTGGTCGATCCACTCGGTATGAGGTGGATTTCTCACTCGGTCGGTGGTCTAGTGGCGTAGCGAATTAAGACGTATAAAGAATGACAATTGTAAAAAACAGAGTAAAGTAAATAAAAGGGAGAGTTGTGTCTTCCCTATAGTCTCACGTTGCCGCATCAAGTGATATTTCCACAGGTTTATTCAAAATATGATAATCATCCTCTGATTACAATCGCAGCCACCTTTATATCAGGCTTCACCACTATAGGAAAGTAATTAATTTAATGGAAACAGAGGAATCAAAAGGAAACAAATCAAGACATAAATCAAAAGTTAAACTTGGAAACAAACAAAAAGAATATTATTGCTGCAGCTACGGCTTGACTTTGGATTGTGCGAGGCTTGACTTTCCTTATTTGGTTGAGAGGATTCTTGACCTTCCACATCTTCCATCAGTTCCCCTCCATTTAGAATCAAACTCACCTCAGAGTTTGGATTGTCATCGAGTTGCTCATCAGGTGGATGGTACTCAAATAGATTAGCTACATTGAAGGTAGATGATATTGATAGATTTTCTGGAAGTTCTACCACGTAGGCATGGTCATCGATTTTTTTTTTTTTTTTTGGGTCTTTGCCATGAATTACTCCCCATTGACAGTGACAGATAAGTTCTTTTTATCGGCAAGTGCTAGATCATGAGCATTGTCTCCTTTCAGAAGTAGTGCAATTTTTCGGCTCTGCCATACAAATGAGTATACATTCTCTCATAAAGAGCATCTATATCAAACTGCCATGGACGGCCAAGCAACACATGACACACGTCCATTTCCACAACATCACACATCCCCTTATCTTTACAAAATTTTCTAATGGAGAAAGGGACTTGGCAAATATTGTTTACACGAATCTCGAATCCCTTTCAAATCCAATTGATTTTGTAAGGCGGTGCTTCTCAGTTTTTAATTCAAGTGCATTAATAAGGGCCTTAGACACAATATTTTCGCAATTCCCACTGTCAATAATTATGCCACACACTGTTTCTAATTATGCAGCGTATCTTGAATATGGAGTGCCGTTAAGTCTTCTCTTTGACCTATGGTGATAGCAAGACTCGTTGGATGACACAACTGATTAGCATTGTTTTGAATTTCGTACCGTACCAGCCGGTACGGCGGGTACGTACCGTACCGGAGCACTGACCGGTACAGAAATGGGGTCTGCTTCGTACCGGCCGGTACCGGACTTCAGAATTTTTTTTTTTTTTTCATTTCTTCCTATTTTTTTATCCTAATTTAGACTAGATTATTTACATATATATTTATATATATAATTGATTTATATATTGATTATAATTTTGAAATATAATTTATATATAATTTTATATATATAATTTTTTTTTTATATATATAGACTATTCAGAAACGGTACACGAAACGGTACCGGTACCGAAATATTTCATTCCAGTGCCTTGACCAGTACGCTCACCGGTACGGTATTCAAAACATTGCTGATTAGTTCTCCTTCATCGCCCTTGACAAATTCTTCTACTACATCACCATCATTGCTTTCTTCATCCCTCGGTTCTTCATCGTCTTTATCGATCACATCAACTGAGCGTTATGTGGGACATTAATTAGATCGATACCTGGGTTGATTGCACCGAAAGTATTTCTAGACATAGGCTTTGCATATGGGTTGCTGTTTCCCCCCTCCTCATAGAATGGAGCCTTGGTGTGTTGAGTGCTGCTCTCCCCCCCTTTTGGAACTTGCTAAATGGTGGTGGGCGTGTATCGTTGGGTTGCAATGGTTACGCCACAGGCGTCGCTTGAGGTGGCTGGTTTTGTATCCTCGATGGTGGCCTAGCTAGCTGCATCTCAATCTTCATAGCGAGATTTACTGCCTTCGACAAGGACCATGCAATGTGTACCGCCACCTTGGCTTGTATGGTCATGCACAAGCCTCCCGTGTGCCTCACAATCTGTTGCCCTTCAGTTTTTGATAAATTGTTAAGAGCATTTAATCGATAAAATTCTTTCGTGTAATCATTCATGGACCGCGCCCCTTGCTTGCAATCTTGGTATTGCTGGTATAGAATTTGCTCGCAATCAGGTGAAAGAAATCTAGCTCTCATTAGCTGCTTCATTTTGGGCCACGCACGCACTAGTTGCTTGCCTTGCCTTCTTTGATTATTTTGCATTTGTTTCCACCAAGCCGAAGCACCACCATGTAATTCATACGCGACTAACTTCACTTGTTACGTCTCAGGAATCTACATATAATCAAAGAAATTTTCCATCTCAAGCATCCAATCGAGAAAACTCTCAACGTAAAGGTAGCCATTGAAACAAGACAGATCAATCTTGATTCAAAAATTGCTGTTGTTGTCCGGAGCCCTCCTGGCATCATGGTTTCCACGAGCGAGCCCCTCTACTTCCTCATCACTAGAAGAATCATTTAGTACTTGGTTCCTCTGTCGATGCACCGAGTTACGATCTCCTCCTAGGCGGTTTTGGTCATCTCCATTTCTATTTTCGTTCTCGCCAACATGAACGCATGTGATGGCTGTTTGGATCTCTCGTAGCATCCATTCAATTCCTTCGAAACGTTGTTGGTTCCTCTAGTCTTGAGCGTTGACTGTTGCCCAAACAGCTTACATGCCACATTCATTCTCGCGGGTATTGTCTCTCGCCATCAAGCCAGGTAAAGTCTTGCTCTGATACCAATTGGCATAGCGGAAGATGTATAAAGAATGCAAATTGTAAAAAACAGAGTAAAATAAATAAAAGAGAGAGCTATATCTTCCCAATAGTCTCATGTTGCTACAGCAAGTGGTATTTTAACAGGTTTATTCAAAATATGATAACTATCTCTGCTCTAATTACAATCGCAGCCACCCTTATATCAGGCTTCACGACTATAAGAAAGCAATTAATTTAATAGAAACAAAAGAATCATAAGGAAACAAATCAAGACATAAATCAAAAGTTAAACTTGAAAACAAATAAAACGAATATTATTGCTGCAGTTACAGCTCGAGATTTAGATTGTGCTAGGCTTGACTTTCTTTATTTGATTGAGAGAATTCTTGACTCAGAGATCATATATTGCAGTTGCCATGTTGGTGCCTTCCACGTCCTGCATCATCTATCTTTTGATCATTTCAACCATTGAGCCCAAGTCTATCTAAAGGATAAATAAAAGTCGGGTCCATGAAGGCTATAATTCTCAATTCCCTCTTGCGATATCCATGGTTGGTTGGATTGGCAATTTAGAGTTTTAGCCCACCAACCAAGTTTTACAATTTACCCATTTTACCCCTTCTTAAATATAATAGGAAAAAAGTTTTTCTTCCTCGTTCCAGAATCAAAACCCTTGTTCCTCTTCAAGTTACAAAAGGGCGAAAAGAGGCCATCCCGTCCATCGCGAGTGAAGTGAATAGAGAGTGAGAGAGAGGGAGAGATGAGGTTGCTAACTCACAACATGCTGTCATCGAACATCAAGGGCGTGGCCAACGGCTTCCCACTCCGCATCGAGGTGGAGAAGGTGGTGGAGAAGAAAGTGGACTTCAACGCCGGCTTTCTCCGGAACATTTTCCCCAAGGTCGAGTGGAAGGCCTTCGTCGACGCGGCCAGGACCATGGGCTACCCCGAGCTTCCCGAGGAGGCGGACTCTTCCTTACTAGACTCTGAAGAATTCTTGACAAAGTTCCACCATGGCCTTCTGGAGCTCCACCTCGAGGAGGGCGCGCTCATTTGTCCTGAGACAGGTCGCCGTTTTCCAGTCAATAAGGGTATTCCAAATATGCTCCTTCATGAGGACGAGGTCTGAAATTTGAAATCCGAAATCCAAGATATCGGTGCTTATGATTTGAGATATAGGTGCAATGTGCAAGTGAGTGTTTCTTGGCCAATAGGGTCGAGTGGGTGCCCGAAATTTCAAAAGTGGATGTGATTTCGGAACATTTTAATTCCCGCGCCTTTTTCTGGGTTGGCGATCAATATATGTGAAATTAGGGTTTTTGTCTCTTCTGATTTGATCAGTTTTTTTTTTTTTTTTTAGTATTTTGGGGAGTGAATTATAGTTATGCGCATAATATGTTACGTTTCAGTTTTTTCAGCTCAAATCATTTAAGAGTTCAAGGCTAAACCCTAGTTTGCCTGTAATTCCTGGAAAAGCCCTTGGATATTTATTACATTCAGGTTTAGTCCTCGTCCGATGACTTGGAACAATCTTGAATCTTTGACGTATCGTCAAGCTTCAATCCGTCCGAGAAGTGCAGAATTCTAAGCATGATACAGGTAACAGGGCCGTCTAAGCTTCTAACACTGTACAGAGAAACTCCTTATGTTTAATATTGAGAGCAACCACTATTTAATAACATCTATTGCATTCGTGAAGCGGTTTAAATAAATTGACCAATATCTCTTAAGTCTTAAGCAACTAATTTGTTTAAAAATTTATCAATTTACTTAAGTTATTTCAGAATAGACACTGGCAAATAGTAATTGCTCTGTAACAAAACTCAAAATGGTACCCTCTTCTGGAACCGACATGCTGCCAAAAGTCCTGCCAAATTGCGTGTATTAAATTGCTTACAACTAGATTTTTGATTTATTTCCAGATACTAGAACGAATATCCGACGCGGAGGCCATCTAGCACTTCTGAGTTCTGAGTAGGACTGTACAAAATGCCCGATAATCCGACCCGAAATCGGTAACGGGTAAATATCCGTTACCGATACCCATTTATAGTTTATCCCTTGAGCTCGATCGATATGCGTAACCCTCTCTCTCTCTCTCTCTCTCTCTCTCGCTCTCTCTCTCCACGCCACCACCTAAAATCTCCGACTTCCAGCTCCACCATCTGCATGCGATTTTCCACCTCTACCACGACGACGGTTCTTCTCAAAAAAGGTTGGATGCATGTCTACTGCCGTTTGTGATGACAAGGGCTCCTTAGCGGTGGTCATTGATGATAGATCCGACGACGAATAGGACGGTGATTGAGAAAGTATGGTCAATACTGCCGATTGTGATGGGTAGGGTTTGTGCGATTTTGGTGGGTTAGAGTTTGTGCGATTTTGTTTTATGATGTGTTAGGGTTTCTATGATTTTGTTTTCTAATGCCAGAGTCGGCGTTTGTTTTTTGATGCCTGAGGTTTTTTTGATGCCGGAGTTTTTCTAATGTGTGATTTTGTTGCGACAGTATATATATCCCACATCGATGATAGTTCATATTTTTGTTGTGCGATTTTTGCTTTTTTTTCTGCTTGAGTTTTTGTTTTTGTGCGATTATTTCCTTCAAGTTTGTGGATTCTGGAATGGTCTAAAGAACTAAAAAAAAAAGGGCAGCAGCAGCAACAGAAGAAGAAGAAGAAGTATATGAAGATATCGAAAAATCGGTTAATCGGTTAATCGGTTATCGGAAGAAACGGAAGGAAAGCTAATCGAGTCGGGTCGGAAGTGTGCGATTTCGGGTCGGGTCGGGTCGGGTCGGTGTGCAGCCCTAGTTCTGAGCTAAGGATTTTTCCTAACAAAACTGTCTTTCAAGTTTCAATACAATAATGGAGCGGTGAGAGCAGTTATATGTCATTTACAATACTGAATCTGAGAGCGTCACTAGAAGACATTCTGAAAGCACAATTTGTATCTCTGGCGCAAGTAAAAAATGCCACAGATCTAATCAAATTTAAACATGAATAGTTACCAAAATTTAAGCATGAATGGCTATAGAAGAATATATAAATTAACCCCCCTCATCACTATAAGTAACTTACCTGGACTAATTTTGGGAGAAGGTTACAACATAAATGGAATAAAAACTAGAGATTCTAACTATTTTTGCAGCGCGGGGTTTCACAAGGGGGAGGAGGTATGCCAAACACCCAATCAAGAACATTCAGGTATTTGGATCGAAATACTTCCCTTTCCTGAGAATAGCAGTGCATTATGATGGCAGTTGATAAGCTGAATATCACCACATCAGCTCTCTTCAAGTTCTTCGACTGCCGCAGATATCCGGCTTCAGCCATGCATGTGAAGAAGCTCTCAATAGCCCGTGCTAGGCAGTAGAGTGATATCTCCATTCTCCTGCTTTTCTTCTCAATGGCCAGTGCCAGGCCACTTGGGAACTGCACAAGAACACGAGGATTAGAAGTAACGCAAAAGCATACAACTTGTTATTATTAAAATGGTTGGGTTTAGTCCTGTACCGTTCCCATTGCCACCATTGGAATGTTACATCTCTTGAAAATCCTGAAGAGCAAGCAAGTCCACATCCTGGTAAAACAATAAAATTGGGATCTCTGAATATCTCAGTTCATTATTCTCATACAGTGAACAATGCAAATATTCGTATGAGCTAAAATGAAGATACTTTTTAAGGATACATGCGAATGAGTAAAAAGATTGGACCACTTCATGTAATGCAAAAGACTTGCAAACTCAACTTAGTTTGATCACTGACCAATGAATTTTTATTGAGGCCAGCCAAAACTTAGAGAAAGATGAAAGACAAAGGAAAAAAAGAATAGCATTTCTTTGTTGAAGTTTCATGATTATTTATGTCACATTCCGTTACTTCATTGGAATCCTTTTTCAATATTTAAACTTCTCTCTCTTTTTTTTTTTGATAAGTAAAAGGGAGGAGATAACTTCTCTCTTTTTTCTGCATCCCTTTTTTCTATGTTAACAATAAGAATACACATAGCATTCCAATCATTTATCATTTTGGAGTGACAGTATACGCAAACAACCAGTTCATAACGTCATGCCATTCATGTGTTAATGCAGACATAAAATTTATAAGCCTCTTGTGTCACCAAATACCTCCTTGAACTAGCAACAAACAAGGTAGAAAGAAAATTTAGACCAAATTACAAACTACAATAAAAAAGTAAAAATAGAACTAAATTAATGGCATCATGACAGTGCATAAGATGAATAAAAAAAAATAGTCTAACCATGCTGATGAGCAATATGCAGATAGAAACAAGCTTGATCTTGCAGTGCCAAGAAGACCTTTTCCTAAAATCGTGTAAGGCCTGCAAACAATCAAACAAATTTCATGGCCAATGTTACAAGCAGAACATTAGTTCACAGCAAAAATACCGGGGCGATGTATATATAAAAACTTAAAGCACATTAAATCACAAAAAAAAAAAAAAAAAAGTCTTCTTAGCACAATCATAAAGGACAAAATTCATCTTCAAAACTGGTTGGATCCTGCATTCAACCTAGACTGTTAATTGAAATAAAAACAAACCCAATGCAGGAGAAATAAATCATGAGCCACAATTGTAATCATAATGCAGAATAAATTTCAGAGAAAAAGGACTAAAAAATATTTTGTAGTACTCGAACTTGACTGCATCATTCTCACAAGAAAGACATCAGCTTTATATAAGACTGCTGCAGATGAGTGAGCTAATGGATGAATAGAAACAACTTTATATATATATATATATAGATGAATATAAACAACTGTATAAAGATACTTAACAAACAACTGTGAACAAACTTGGTTCCATTAACACAAGCTAAAGAAAAAATATGTTTTTAATTACAAAGGCATGCCAAAAATTTATAGTAAACCCGTGCAGCCATGTAGCTAACTAGCACGTTAATATAAAAAGTGCATCTAGGAACTCTGGCAACCATATGGGCTCAGGATGTAGTCAATACAAAATAACTTTCACATGAAATGCCAACTAACTTCAATTAGAACATTCTACAGCAATTAAAACCAGAAGACAATATAATGCATATCTTGTAGCAATTAAGCCAAGAAAGTAAATGATGACTTAGGAAAAATAACCAGTTGTCACCTTTTCAAGAGGCCCTGACGGTGAACTATCAGTGCAGGAATCAAATATACTGGAAGATACACCGGTAATGCTCTTTTGTAGGCTTGAAGGAAAAAAGAAAGAACATGTGAACTGCATGCCTGATTTGCATGTATGATCTGCAACCAGCAAAGAACATAAATATAAATAGTATGCATAAAATATGAGCAAAGGAGACTATAGCAATGACAAACTAACTTAAAAGCACAAGCTGAAAAGTAAATATATGTCGTTCTAGGTTATATGCACCTTGAAGAGGATCTGCACGCTAAATGAATGGTGCAGAAGCATCAAAGTATAAATAATAATAAAGCAAAATGCCATATTTCACATTCAAAGGCCCCAGTAGTCAAGAAATTTGCATAATACATTGGGCAGGAGAATAACTTCCCCCCCCCCCCCCAAAAACCTCTTTTTTTCATTTGATGAACCCTATCTACTCAATCAATGTATTTGGGAGTTCCAATTCCAAACTACTGTTGCAAGTACATCTATGCATTTTGAATGATCAAGCAAAAATAATAATAAAGCAAAATCAAAGGTCCCGGTTGTGGAAATTTGCATAATACATTGGGTGGGAGAATAAGGGCCCATTTGGAAGTGAGATGAGATGTCTGTATCCAAACGGGCCCTAAATATCCCCCCGCCCCCCCGGTGCCATTTGACAACCCTGTCTACTCAATCTATGTATTCGGGAGTTCCAATTTGAAACTACATTTTCCAATCTATGCATTTTGGATGATCAATCATCCATTTTTCTGAAAGCCAGACTAATTGAGAATGATATCATTAAAATGCCACACAGGACTGAACTGGAGTGCTAGAAGTGAGAACTTAAACACAATATTACAAATAAAGTTGGAAATTATTTACCAAAATAGGAGGGTAAGGGACTTCAGCTTTAGATTGTGTAATCATTTGTTGAATGTTAAGAACCCAATTTTATCACATTGTCCAATTGAGTACTTAATGGTGTATCCATGTACAAAAATGCATGATATGTCACTTAATACAATTAAAATACAATAAACCTGGGACATACCGAGCAGGGAACCTTCATTTTTGGATCTAGTTTGATGTTTGTGCCCATGGCCTTGAAATATTTCTCAATTTCCTCCAAATTCGTCAAAGGCATGCCACTTGCAATCTGCTTCACACCTTGAAGGATAACAGAATCCTTTCCACCATGTTTGTTGAGAAAGGACTTGTATGATGGAGGCAGACTCTCTTGCTTCAATATGTAAGCAGATCTGGAAAGCATAATGAAGGTTAGAATGTATAATAGGAAAAGGAATCAACTGTCTCCTTATAAACACATCAATCAAAACAGATTTTGAAGTCAGCTATTGACCTCTAAACCTATCAGAGGAATAAATTTCTTCAATTTGACAGTTTTGCATGGACAAATAAGTCCGGCAAGTATTTTTTCCCAAGAAAGTAAGAAAAAAAATTTCATTTATCATAACTATAATTTGACAAGCTAAAAACCTAAACCCTGCCTGACTATGATTTAATACATCTAAAACCAAATGGGGAATGGTATAAATATCTTAGATGGTCCCTTCTTTCCCTTTCTCATATGAATTCAAAGTTCCCTAATTCAAGGCTTGAAAAGTGTCTTTCACCTTTGTTTGACCTCTCTCTTGCAACATATAATTGTTGACCGTCAAATGTTTGTGAGTTGAACATGGCACCCAGCACTCGTCAGACATAGGTTCATAATTTTCAAATACAAGCAGATAGCTACTAGCTACAAGTCCAAATAGGCATGGAAGCTGTTTGAGCTTAATGGTATAGCACAACACCCAACATATTTACCAGTTAAGCTACTTGGAATGTTAAAGTTCATGTAGCTAATTCAATATTGGGTATAAAGTAATTCAGCACATCATCAATATGTGTCCATAAACATTTATGACCAATCAAACATCTACATGGGTAATTTCAAATAGTTGCTGGACATAATTTATCAGCCAAGTAAAGATCATAATTGCTGTGTTATTCTCAGCCGTAATATCAGCTGATAAATCTTCTGAAAAGATCACAAAGTCTCGCAAACTTTATACAGTTTGTAGAAGCATTATACCTCACAATACACCGCCAGATATATCTATAGAAAACAACCTGATATGATAATATAACGAAATCTTAAAAGCTAAATAAACTGCAAATCTGCTATACATTTAATGGAAAATGATTTTGGCAGTAAGGAACATACAGAATTTGTGAAGAGGAGAGACACATGAGGAATATGTCACCATGAGACCACGCGAGAGGTTTACAAATTTGCCCGAACCGCTTGCTTTTTATCCCGCATCGTGAGGCCAAGACTGCAGCGCGCAGCAGTATGTATATCGCTAAAGTCGTATGCTGTGTGTTTAACCCTGTCAGCAGCATTGAAGGCCCTGCCACTGCCCCCGCTACCAGAGCCCTCCATCGCGCAGTCCTGAACTAGAGTTACAACAGTCCACCCATCAAATACGAGCACCAAAGTTGATAAATTTATTAAACAAAGATGTCTCAAATTCAAACAATTTAGAGAGCAAAAACTAAAAAAGAAGATATAAGACATGCCTACGATGACCACCAAAAGAACCAATAATCTCATCCACAGAGACGAATGTACCCGAAAAAGTGCCAAGAAAGAGACCGTATCTCAAGGTCTCCTTCAAAGCCATTATAGTTGCTTCACTATTCGTAATCAACCTCTCTTTCCTGAACCCCAAGCGAAAAGAACTAAATAAATATTAAATAAAAGTAAGAATAAACTCATAAAAAACGATAATTAAAAAAAAAATACAGAAGATTTGATATTAAACGGATCTCACCTGAGGGAGGTTAGAACCTTTCGTCGCCTCAATCGAGCAAGGATCGAGAAGAGAGCAAGGCCACCTTTGAGACCAGCTCCGATTGCGAAGCCCTTAGCGGAAGCAATGAAAATTCTCCGTAGCTTCTCCGAGTCCGTCAAGAGAATCGAATCCAATGCGGGCGAAGAATATGAATATGAAGACGACCTATCAGATTTTCCGCAATGCTGGCAGTTCGAATCACTGGATCGGTCGTGATTGCCGTGAAAACAACAGTTCTCTCCGTCGAAGCACGCGCAGCGGCGGGGGGTTTCTTCACCGGGCGGCTGCATGCTGGCGGATCAGGGAAAATCGAGGGGTCTGGATTCGTATCCGATAGAAGTTGGTGGGAACTTTTGAAAGAGGAAGGGAAAAAATGGAAAGTGAGAAGAAGGGGCGTTTGCGTTTATCGAAAGGTCGAGGGAGTTACGTGCCGGATCGTTCGTGTGAAAGGCTCGGTTATTTGTGGGTTCAGAAAAAAAAAAAAAAAAAAAACCTGTTTTTCCATGTAGCTAAGAACAGTGTGTGGTTTATATTAAAATGAGTCAAATGACATAATAATCAAGAAAAAAAAAATCAAGAGAATCAAGAGAAAAGAGAAAGGCTTGTGGCGTTTATGGCCATAACAGATTTTGAAGTTTATTTGAATAGGTTCAAACTGTAATCTGCCTTTTTTTTTTTTTTTGTTCTCTTTATAGTATTGTTAGAATACAAAATAGGGTTGGTCTGCAAATCAAGAGGATGTTACTAGTTTATTGCTTTCCTACTTAGATTAGATTAGTATTTTCTAGTTTTATTCTTTCTACAATTGTTATTTCCTAGTTAAATTATAATATTATTTTCTAGTTAGATTATATTAGGAAATAACCAATGCAGACAGAATAAAATTAGAAAATATTAATCTAATCTAACTAGGAAAGCAATAAGTTAGGAGTACTAATCTAATTAGAAAAACAATAAACTAGGAGCATTCTTCTAATTTGCATAATTGAGTCCTCCATTTCTATGAATAGTAAGGTTAAGAATCTGTTTAAGTAGAGTGATCTTTCTTGAAAATTTATCTATAAAGAGTATCAACAATAGTAAGATTTATACCCATTCATGATTGTACTAGTAGAACTTAAATAATTGATATTGAGATATCTCCAAATGTATATTGTTATAGATGTAAATTTTTCGAGATTTCAAAGTTGAGACTTACCTTTTGAAAACGATGCTCCTCTCTTCCTCTCTCACTTAGGATCTCGTTTTCTAACCCCCCCCCCCCCAAAAACCCTAGTCGCCGCTAAGGGAGGGGGGAGCTCCCTCACTCCCCCTCCATTCTCGCACTTTCTTTTTCGGTTTCTTTGGCTTTTTCGATTCTTTTGCAGGCAGATTGATGACAGGGCATCGAGACCCTCTCTGGCGGTCTCCGGCCAGCATGCACGTCACCTTTGGATTCATCTGGAGCCGATCGCACAGACTGCAAAAGGGCTCGCCGAGATTAGCAGCGCGTCGCCTACACGCGCAAGTCGAAGTTGAGGCGATGCTTTCACGCGCCTCTAACCCGAACTCCACCGCCTCCATACAAGGTGGTCCTGAACTCAGTCCCGCCGATAGTTCTTGTGAGGAAGGCTCAGGGCCCTCCCGGGTGCTTTTGTTTCAAACTAGATTCCGGTGATCTGTTTCTGGCTTTGATGTATTTTGTTCCTTTCATTTTGTTTGGTTGCAGCGCTTGTCATTTTGCTATTCTGTTTAGTTTTATTTCCTGTTTTAGTGTTATGCTTGTAATAATAGAAAGGTATAGACTTATTCCTAATTTGCCCCACACTCCTCTTTTGGAAGTTGTAGTTTTTTCCTCATTCTCCTTTGGAGAATGGAGGTGATGATCTCCTCCCCTACTTGTTAGGTGGAAGTTTGGTTATCCCGAATCTCTCAGACAAACCGCACTTACGTGGTCTTGTCTTTCAAGAGATTAGAAGTTAAGACAAAACTCGTCACTTTGTGTGCGGAGATGCTACAGATCCTCTTGTTTAATTAGGCTTGTAATACGAATATTTCTGGACTTATCAATCTCAGCTGTAAATTTCATTTATACAATGAATTGTGGTCATTTTCTCTTAAAAAAAAAATAATAAATGTAAATTTTTCTTAATGAATATATGATGATATTTTTCCTTAAAAAAAGAGAAGAGAAAAGCTAACTCGCCGAGTAATTCTCCCGAGGCTCCATCCCCGTTACAGCCATGAGGCTCCACTATTAAGGATAGGCAAAATGATAGATACACCGTTGAGAGCTTTCGTTGGAGGCTCCTGTTGTTTTTTTTTTTTTTTTTTTTACTTTGTAATTAAGTAAGTATTTTTAAATAATATTGTGAATTTTTTACTTATTTTAAAAATATTTAAAGATTTTAAAAAACTATGTAAAAAAATGAAGAAAGAAACAGAATGTACTAACCGCAGGTCTGGCGCCCCCAGCGGGAGCTGGAGTAGCAGCCCTCTAAGAATTGAGGATAATAAATGTAATTTAGGTTATACACCAAGCCCGTGATTCCGTGAAATAATTAATTTGCTTAATTTTGTTTTGAACATAGTTTTTAAGCTCATATATTAAATGTATAAAGTTACATATTTGGATCTCAAATGTATAAAGTTACATATTTGGATGAGATCATTTATTTTTTGGTTCTTCAAAATATTATAATCGAAAGAATTAAATTAAGGGCAGGTTTGGTATATTGCATGATTAATCCATTGGAAAAAATCAATAATGGTTCTTGAAAACCAAATGTATCGATCATATTATTTGAGTTTATGATATAACAGGTATACGTAGACATAACATTTGAGTTTCACTGTATGTAATATCAGGATGGATCCACATTGTTCACAAACAATACTTTAGTGTTGTGAAATTTACGTATTATGTCTTATCTTTATTCACATTGTAGAAACTTTTTGGTCAAAATTGTATAGGTATTCCAAGAATTGAGCGATATATGCATTTTTACAAAATGCCTGTTGTGAAAAGGATAATGTCTCCACATTACTCCCATATATGTAATTTGTCATTTTTATCTTTCTATTAACATATATATTGATGTGTGTTTAAATATATATATAAATATATATATATGTTTAAATAGAAGGACAAAAATGACAAATCATATATTGATGTATGAGTGGGAATGATAAGGCAAATCTACAATCGATCAAACACATGCCCTGAGTTAAGGCTATTTATTATTTCTATCTCAAAAAGGTAACTACAAGCGATACAAACAAAGAGAAGTAGTTGTGGAGTGGGTGAACGTCACAACCAGAAAATAATAGAGTTTCACCAAGCAACGCATGCTACGAGCAATCAGGAAATGGGATGGTTTCCTGTTTATGGGAGATCCAAGATGGCTGTTTTCACTCCTCTTGGTTTTCAACCAATATAAAACAGCAACTTTCAAATACAGAGTCTGAATCACTTAATGGATGCACGAGGTCTAGAATCTATTGGATCATAATCGTGGAGTAAAACCAACTAAACCAAGTAAGAGCCACATCAGGTTTAAATCAAAATCGTATCAACTCCAACAAAATGTCAAGTTAACTAACAGGCTGCAGTATCAGAGTCAAGAAGAACGTGAGTTTAGAGGGTTTTGAGTTTCCTCTGGTCTCTTCTGCACCTCATTCTCAAATGAAGGTTACTGGTAATAGAGGATAAGGATGTCACCAGGTCTAATCTAGTGCAAGTTAGCCAGATCCCAGTTACATCTACCTAACTACTAAACCGGTGTTTGACGGAATTCCATTTAATTGCATTTATTAACATAATCCTAGTTGCAAAACGGTAACACAATACAATTTCTGCCGAGCGTGCATGGTGTACATTTGCTGATTTGGTTGCTCTTGGTTATCTCATATATATATATATATATATATACGTACGAGATAATATGCTAAAAGCCTAGAACATCCAATCTAATAATAATATTACTGATCAAATTAGTTTCTTACTGTATGAAAGTCACAATTGGGCAGTGACCTAGGCATTAGATTATACGACAGACTGACTGATTGAAAAAGAAAGAAAGAAAAAATGGTAACACAGTATAAAGATATAGCCGTGTGAGGACAGAGCAAAGTATCTTCTGCCTTGAAGAAGTGAACATCAATGGGGAAAAGTATGGCATACTGATCTAAATTATATCCGTCGGAGTCGCTGTACAATCTCCAACAAATTCTACTAGAGGATCCATCATTTCTTATTCATTCCACTTTGAGAACAATCTTCATGAATTCATAGACGAAGTAACTTATTGAAGCTGAAGGAAGTACCTGAATTTGCAGAACATCAATATTAAAAAAAAAAAAAACAAGAAACCTTGTTAGCAAGAAAATTAAAAGAAAAGGTGATCCTAAAAAGGAACATGAAAAAATAACTTCGATAAATAACTATTAAAATATCCAAATTAAAATAAGCACAACCGTACAACCGAGTGCATAAATTGAAGCCAAATAAGCACATAAAACTCTTAGAAATGGTTGACTCGGTAATAAATAATAATCTGGTTGGCAGTTGCTTTATAGGCAGCCAGGTTTGATTGACAAAGCCAATTTGCCAACGGTAGGGCAGGGCCACTCATCTTCACAGATTAAATAACTGAATATGATATAGCACAGCAAGGAAGGAAAAGATGAAAGGACATGGAAAAGAGACCAGCTGAAGAAGCAAATCCACCTTATGATCCCTTTGTTCGTATTTATGTAAGATGAAATGGTGTAATATATTTTTCTGACCTGAGATCTAAAGAAATAACTTCCAGAACTAATATCCCCAGAAGATTACAGAGGGTCTATAATGATCAGAGTTTTTTAATTTTCATAAAAATAGCCAAAGAACACCTAAGACAATAAAAGCATTGCACAGATAAACAGCCAGAGTCTTTAGAGTAGATCAAGATTTTTGCATTACGTGCCTGTAGCAAGCTAGGAATAAGTCCTGCATACAGAGCCGGGATTCCTCCTTTCTCAACTATCTTGACACAAGTTGCCAAAGCACCCAGTTTAGTTGCCCGGACTTGCAATTGAAGCTGTCTCCTCACAACCTCAAATGGATAAGTAGCCGCTTCTGCACAAGCACCAGCAACAGCCCCATATAATAATGTCCTAGTCGGTCCCAACTCAAGCTGGTCTAAAGCACTCAGTTCCTGCCCTTGCTGGATCATATTCTGAATTCTCTTCCTCCCTTCTGGTGAATGCAGATATGCTGATTTCAGTATGTCATACACACCATAGAAAACAGCACCTGCAGGTGCCATACTTATAAGGGAGGGTACTAAGCCCTTGTAAAGAGAGAAGAATCCTTCAGTTCGTATCATGTGACGGAAAGCACCTATAACACCACCCAAGGCTTCCCCACCAGGTGCCACCAACTTGGTCCTGATCTAAAAGACAGTATATATTATTGTTTAAATTTTAGATATAAATGCAGGCTTAAATCAAGCAGAAGAGTAAATTCCAAGTTGTCACATACGGTATCAAGTGGTAAACAGAGGATACTAGCAGTAATTCCAGCAGCCGCACCAGCAAAAAATCTCTCAAAATTTGTAGTTTCTTCGTTACCAGACAGTTTCAGCAATTGTTTTCTATATGTATCATTAGCATAAAAATTAACTGCCTTAAATGGAGCTGTACGAAGAATGTTGACAAGGTTTCCCTTCCAAAATCCTCTCAAGCCCTGAGAACCTGCAATAGTCTTAATGAGTTCAAAAAGATCTTTTTGTTCACCACGAACCATATATTCCAGCTTCAGTCTCTCGAGTGGTGCAACGAAGGTCCTGAAATCAACAATATTCAGCAACGTTCATTCGCTTACAGAGAAATTTTGAATGATACAAAAACAACTATGTATGATTTGATCTAATTATATGTACCACGGTAGAAGACATTCATTATTCTAGTTCGCAACGTCTCTGAACGCAAAGTAGAAACGATCATCCATTTTTATGAGTTATCTTAATGGTACTCCAGACAACAAAAGTGGAAAAGTGGAAGAAGCACAAACCTCCAATTGGAAACCCTCGCTAAGTGCCATGAACCATGCAGAATGAACATGACATGTACCACGTCACAAGTCAAGGGCCATTGCACTTTTGAAATATGAGTTATCAGTGGCGCCCAGCACCAAACATTATCAGCATATTACACCATTTACACTAGTATATATACAACGTGCAACAAAATGATCTATGTTCTAAATTTTCCGCTCCCTACATCAAGACACTTCACTAGATTTTTCTAGCACATGGATAACTTGCTCACATGCCTAATACGATGCTTTGCTTTCATATTTGAGTAAATAGCAGTAAAAGATTAAAAACCAGACAAAATTGTATGTATAACTTGCTAAAGCAATATAGCTTCCACCCAGGGATGCCTGAATATAGTTCATAAGAATGCAAAATTGCAGAATAATTGATCGACTGTAGGTCCTAGGTATGAATTCGAAAATAAATTCACTTTAGACTGGTGTATTTGCTACCTAAGGATTATTGAATTTACTAATGTGGCTGTAGTCTAAGCATGGCTGAAGTCCAGCTTGAGGCAACCGCGGCTTTGCGCCTTCTAGGGCCTTCTTGTCTGGTTCCCAACATGTACAGTACTACCACACCAACTGTAAAAACACCTCCAATTTCCATCTCCTAGCTTTTCTTTACGTGGCTTAAAAAATAGATTTATAACAGAATTACAGTTTCCTTTTGCAACACCAGAGTTGCGAGTATCTTGTCAGAGCAAGAAATGTGGATGTAAACAGAGATAGCAAAGTGAGATGAAGTATAATCAACCCCAACACACCTGGAGACCATGGCAGCTATAGCACCAGCCCATAGATGCTTGGTGGTGTTCATGGCATAACCTCCCCGTAACTTGAGCTTCGGTTTCTTTCCTTGCTCAACAACTGCATCGCCTCCCTCGAGTGTCGACGACTTCTCAGACCCCTCCTGTCCGTTTTGCACCATATACACCTTCGATTCCCGAACAAACCCATCACTCTTCAAACTCACCGTCAAAAACCCTACGTTCTTCTCTGGCCTAAAATCCCCAAAAACCGCGGGCTTTCGGCCACGGATGCAAGAAGAAACCGAACCCGGCAAACCAACTGAAGAACTTCTGGACGAAATTGAGTTAATGAGTGACGAAGGAATCGTGTGTTCGAGAAATAACCCGCCGCTAACAAATAAACTCAAATTGGAATTTATCTCACAAGGAAGATTTCTATCATAAGAATTAGATTGTTCTAGAGAGTAAGAGTTGCTAAAGCGGAGGTCCAGTCCCAGCAGCATTTTGCGAGTGAAGCAGAGTAGGGAGAGATGCTTGGAAAATCTAGGGTTTTGGATGTAGAAGACGCGAGCTTCCTAGTTTCTTGAGAGAGCAGCGATATGGTTGGGGGATACGAGGGAATGAGATAACAGAAGTGGGAGTTGGAGCATTGGAGAAAGAAAATGTCGTACTCGGCAGCTTTGCTTCCATCGCCGCGCATAGGCGCATAGGTGCAAAGCAGAATTCCCTCCTCGACTGACTCAAAAGTCGTTTTGTTTAATTTCGTTTTATCTCTACTTTCGTTCACTTGATCAGAAATTTTGCACCACAGACAACAACTCCCTCACGAACCTTCCAAGAAGAAACAAAAGTGATCCTACATATGCCCGTTTGTTGTATTTAACTATTTATCCCTTTCCCCCCTGAATTTAAAGGATAATGATAGGTTAATAGTCTACTTAAAATTTTTATTTTTTTAATTATTTTTTAACATCTTAATTATTAAATTTTTTTTAAAATATATAATTTTATTAATAGACACTTATTTAATCATTAAATAATAAAAATTATAACATTAAATAACTCGAAAATTCTTTGAAAGAGTTGGGACTTGATTAGGAATCTTTTCATCACACTTCATCCTAACTCAATCTCGTTTCTTTTTCAAATATCCTTAAAATATAAATATTATATTAATTTCTAATTTCTAATTTTTTTGTATAAACCATTATAACTTTCTAAAATTTTCAAATAAAAAACAAAAATTAATTCGATTTTTTCAAATTACAAAATAAAATTTATATTTTAATAATATCTTAACTTTATAATAATTTTATTTAACTTTTTCTCTCTTATTTTTTTAAATTTTAATAAAATATCATAACTCAAACTATTTTATTTTTATTCAAAAATTATAATTTTACTGATATTTACAAATTTATTACCTTATCTTATTTTTCAAATATCTCAATAATTAATCCTATATTTTAGAGGAATGATATTCATCCGTCATCATCTTACACCACACAATTCATATATTTTAAAGTTATTTTTTAATATTTTTTATTTTTTATTTTTTTAAATTTTATTTTATTCTTGTCAAACTAATTTAATTGTTCTATATATTATCCATACATTACATGTTTATTATAGAAATAATGAAGAAAAAAATAAAATAAATAAAATGTATGAAGTGTGAGGATGCTAAATAGAAATTTTCTTTTATCTTTATTGTCAAAAAAGAGACCGCGTTTTCAGCCGAGGGTGTTTCACTACTTTTTTCTAATTATTTTATAATATTATATTAAGAATTTGTTTAAATAATGCGATGAAATGATATAATTTTAGATATGAATTAAGAGTTAAAATATTATTTTTTAATATTATAATTATTTTGATATTTGAAAAAATTAAATTATTTATTATATTATATTTATATAAAAAATTATAATAATTATAATAATAAGATAAAATAAATTCATATGTTTTTGATATCCAAAAAAATTCTTAATGAGTGATAGGTTTAGAATTTAATTTTAATGAAAGAATATATTTGAATTTGTATTGAATTTCCATAAAATGAGCTGTAAAATTTTTATAAATTTATCATTATTCTTTTCTAAAAAAAGATTTTATCATTATATAATCATCATCATGGTATCATCTTCTTAATATAATATCAAACGTCGATTCAGAAACTAATTATTACCATTTACTATCTTCATCGTGTAGGGAGATGATTAGAAGATGGTAGTTTAGCCCGTTTGTTTTGAGTGATAGAAATCAAAATTTTTAATTTTATCTCAAATTTATTATTATATTTTTTAAAATTTTTATATAAAATATAATAAAAAATTTTAATTTTTTTAGATTTCAAAACTATTTTTTCAAATTTTCATACAAAATTAATATTAAAAATATATATTATAATAATATATTATTATTTTTTTAATTTTGATCTCATCTTATCTCATCTCATTTCTGAAAATAAACAAGTTCTCATTTCTATCTCATAACTTTTTCAAACTCAAGAGTGCAGAGGATGAATTTCATTTTCTGTCTATTTTTCTTTTTTAATAAAGAGTTAGAAATACATGTTTAAGAGTGACATTTTTTAGAATTATTCATAAAATCCTCACTTATGACATGGAAAAACCATAATAATAAAACAACCAAAAGACAATAAAACTATATCAACCAAACCAACAAAAAAAATTATAAGAAATACGGGAACCCCACCAATAAACAAAATTAAGAAAACCTAACATCTGCTAAGCCTACCCAATCTAACCTAAACAAACATCTAACTTCTCGAGGCAACCGACGCACATCTCTAAACACTTTATTTTCCTCCAAAGCTCCTCTTTTTACAAGGACATCAGCTATTTTATTATCTTATCTAAAATAATGCTTAATGAAAAAATCAAAACTATCCAATAAAATAACTAATTTATCCCAAAAATTTCAAAAATATCAAATTGTACAAGTCTTCGATAAAATCCAAGAGACTACAATCAACGAGTCACATTCAATATCAACCGTCCCATACCTCAATTATTTACAAAGATTGAGACCTTCTAAAACTCCACGCAATTCCACTTCATTATTAGAACAAGTTTCAACAAATTTTGAGAAAGCAAAAATGAACTTTTTATCACTGTCCTTTAGAATACCCTTACCACCACCATTTCATGAGTTGTCGAGATTACTACCATCTATGTTGAGTTTAAATCGACTTGTTGATGACTTCAACCATCTCATAATCTGCATATTTTTCACCCTCTGATCAGCAAGTCTCACTCTCATTTTATTCAGCGACAACCGATCGAATTCAAATAATTTTTGCACATTATTAACTTTGTCAGCAATGATCTTGATCTAGTAAATTATCATAATAGTATTCAAAGATTCATTTTTGCCTTCCATTCTAGCCACACATCGATAGTGCCATAATCTCCAGATAACCATCGGATGAGTCACACCGAAAACAATCTCCGTTTGAGAATGTTTAGAGGTACGATTAAACAAAGCTTGCACTCTTCTTTTCATCCTTGATGAGGAACAAATGGAACACCGATCTCAAAAAGCACTCTCCTCCATACCTTCCTTGCAAACTCTCCACTATTAAGAACATTATCAAGAGACTCATCATGACCCATTAAGCAATAATTACAAGATGAAGCCATCTAAATTCCACACTTCCAAATTTGAGAGGCGACTAGCAAGCAATTAAAGACAACTTTCCATAAGCAAATGGAAAAATATTTTGGGACCCTTTATTCCAAATCCACCCTGACCAATTGAATTTTTGCAACTTGACTCGAATAAGATTCCATGCCTACTTAGTATTAAACCTCCCATTTTTATTCGGTAAACAAATCAAAGTATCATGGGCACCTCTCAAGTTGCCAACCGAATTCATGACCTCTAGCCAATTGCTCTTCCAACAAAAAATTCAATTTATCTACATTCCATGTATTATTGATCACAAGATCTTTAACATGAAGATGAGCCTCTCTAACATTTTTCACAGCTTCACAAAGAGGGCTTGAACCCAAAAAATTTTAAAACCATAGAGAAATATTTTCATCTCTAACCTTTCATTTAGAATTAGGAAGTAACATTGGAAGTTGCTCTGCCAGTTTTTTCCAGAACAAAGAGCCCGACATACACCTCTCAGCCACTCATTTTTGTCTTATTGTACCGGTACGACAGTGATATTGATTAATCCTTATGTCAATTTCAAAAACAAAAATAAATGTATTAGTTGATGAGTAATTTGATAGCATACTGATCCGCAAAGGTGTAGTAATTAGTATATATGGTATTTTTTGTCCAAAAAATTTGTAATAAAAATTAATGTTAGATATTGTCATAAAATATATAAATATTACATAAAATATTTAAATATCACATAATCATTTAAAAAAAATGAGATCTATTATTAAATAATTAATTCTTTTTTATATAAATTTATATTTTAAAAATAATTATACAATATTTGTATATGACTTGACGATTGTAAATATAATTTTTAAAAAACTTTGTGCTCTTGAATAATATTTATAAATAGCCGTTGGACCGGCCAAGGCAAACCCAAAACAGCTCGAGAGTTAGGTTTGGATAGTAGAATATTTCAAGTATTCTAAGCATATTTATTAGTATTTATTACTTTATTATTATTTTTATATATTTTTTATTACTATTTATTATTTTATTATTATTTTTATCTAATTTTTATTACTTTTCACATTTATCTAATATTTTATTATTATTTTTTTACCTACTTTTTATTACTATTCACAAACTTCTCAATAATTCTCACTTCTCAACATAAGAGCATTCTCATTAAATTATCTAAAACTATCATTCAAAAAGTATAAATTTGTACATTTATCAAAAAAATTTAGTCATATTTGATCAAAAGTGGGGAGATAAAAGTGTGATAAGGAAATAAAAGTACTTTTTATGAATATTAAAACTGAAACTTTGTCCAACAAAAACCAAATTTGACTTTTGTTGGACAAAGTTTTAGTTTTACTATTCACAAAAATATTTTTATTTTATTTTTTCACTTTTATCTCCCCATTTTTAATTAAATATGATCAATTTTTTTGATAAATGTACAAATTTGTATTGTTTAAAAGATAATAGACCGGCCAAAACCCCAAGTATCACTACAATAAAAATCAGTATCCGTGACAGATTATTTATAATGAAGATGACTATTCGCTGCAAAAGATAACTCATTTTAACAGGAAATAATCATTTTGGCGAGAATAGCTAGCCACAAATAACTAATTTTCTTCTAGTATATGTACCTTCGGATTAAGATTTTCCGTTGCTAGTTTCATTTATGTTTAGAGGATAAGGATAGATTTATTATTTTTTATATTTTTTTACTTAATAATTAAAAATTATTATTAGTCAAATTGTATAAATTTGTAATTATTTTTTTAAAAAATTAAAAATGTTAAAAAATACTTAATAAAAAATTAAAATTAAGATTAAAATTTTAAATTCACTGTAAAATAATAAATAAGTAATTGAAAAATAGTAAAACCGTCATCATCCACATTTGTAAAGCCAAACTAAGGTGTTATTGATCAAATGGTCCCAAAGAATCCGAAACCACCGAACTCGGTCGTCGAGCACCCCAGTCGTCTGCATCTTTTCTCGCACGGTGTGTATTTATATGATGTTTAAAATTGGACGGTGTGATTTTATTAGAACCTTCGCGCGTGCGTAAGTATTGTTTGTTTGACAGCTAATTAGAAGGAAATCCCAAAGAAAAATTATAAATCTACAACAATTTGTATAATATGTTATATAACATGTGTTATAAAATAGGAGTATTTTTATAAAATGATATTAATTTTATAAGATAAATTATAAAAATATTCTTATTTTATAATTTATATTATATAAATATTATAAAATATATTATGTGTGTATAAGTTCCCAATCCTAAATGAGAAAGGAGTAACGAGAAGCTTTGTGTAACGAGAAGCTTGTGTAACGTCGGTTTATGCTTCCTGAAACGTTCGGTACTTTCTCCATGTTTTGGTCGTTTTATTTGCCACGTAAGATAATTAAGACCGATTTATTTAATAAATTAAATTTTATTATTCATAATTTATTTCATATTTTCAATTTATTTTAATTAATTATTTTAAATTTTAACTCATTTCAACTATTTATTTTATTACTATTCATAATTTATCTCTTTCTTATTTCTGGATTTAAACCATTCCTTAAAAGTGATTTCTATTTGGCATTCGAGAAAATTTTCAAAAATAAACTGAAGAGTGAATGTTGACCTGATAAATTAGCACATGCAGGCTGATCATGTATAGCCTTAATGGTCACGTGTAAACTTAATGAGGCGATCAGTTAGAATTAACGAGCTACATTGATCATCTCCTGATCCGCGCGATGTCGTTCAGATGTTCTCTCTAAAAGAAGGCATAAAAGCAGCCATGCTACAATGACCTGCAGGCCGTACCATATTACCAACTTATAAGAGGAAACATAAACATGGCCCACATGCAATTTGATTGTTTCTTCGATTTGATAAATAAATTAACCCATATAGTTATATGGGACGTTGCATATTATATATAATATATGGGAAACATGGAATTATTAATCATACTACATGAGTCTACATCTCATTCTTCATGGTTCGGATTCTCGTCATACAAGCCGGTATAATTTGGAACACGGGCATCTACGTACGTCGTATCTGGGGTTGGATATTCATGTATTCTCATGCATCCTGGAGGAGTTATACTCTAGTTCAGGCATTTATCGACGTAAACATATATAGAGTATCGTCGACGTACATGACTGGAATTTTGCCAGTCTTCGACTAACTGACATGATGAAGAAGAGAAAGCACTTAATGTATATATATATATATATATATACACTTTTTACATATTAATTAGTTAAACTCTCTCTAATCTCTCTCTATGATCTCTGATCTTCTCTCAGAGCAGTCATTTCTTGCCACTAGCTAGCTAGATCAGGTGCCTCTCTAGCAAGATACTTTTTCTTTTTTTAAAGATGGATTTGAAGGCCTAACATGATACGTGCTTTGGTGCAGATAATACGTACCGAACCTTATGAAGCCAAATTAAACTAAGCTAATTAATTTTGTTTTGTACTAGCTAGCAGAAGAGGGTAGTACTACACGACCTTCTCTTGAATAGGGTTGGAGTGCCCTGGTCTGGAGGGTGAATGAATTTGCAGTTAGGACAAGAAGGAGAGGACTTACACAGCATGACTAACATGTGGCATCGCGTGCAGACAGTTGCTACCATCTCTTGCTCATCATCATCCCCAATATTATCGAATGCCAACCACGATTGATCAGTAGTACTACTACGCGCGGAGCTGCCTGATCCCAAGCCTTTGATCTGATCTACTTGTGCGTTGGATTCCATAATTAACTGATGATCATCATGATTAGTAGTACTCGAACCAAGTGCGGGGTTGTTGATCATGATCAAATTGTCGTCGTCTGCATGGCTCTTTCTGAGCGACTCGCGGCAGGGTAGGGTCATCAACTGGAGCTCTAAGCTCATATGCTCATCCGGACTGCCCGCCTGTGCCTCAGGCCTAGGGGCGCTTCTCCTTGGATCCGTACACGTCCTCTTATGGGTCCTCGTGTTGTAAAAGTGAATCTCACCTGACTGCATATATATATATATATATATGTATATGTATATACGATCGTACGTACGTATATTATTATATATACTACAATTCTGGCTTGAGAACAGTAAGTACCTATATGTGAATTAAGGAAGTTTTTAATTAATACCTGCATATCTAGGCACCGTTGCCACTCTAGAGGTAATGGAGTCTCGAGTTGTAGCTCGATATCAAGTATGGAATTCGTGATTTCCCGTTTTGATCGTTTCTCAAAAATTTGTTCTTCTTGGGAACCTTCCAACTTTCTCTTCTTTGATAAGTTTTTAAACTCTTGGATCGACTTCCTTGTCATGTTAGGATCACTAGAAAGGGCTGGTTGCAAGGAAACCATATCTAGCTTCATTAATCCAAAGCGCTCTCTCTCTCTCTCTCTCTCGCGTTCACAGAAAGAGTAGTGGTGATGGAATGGTGAAAATAGTTTGGTGGTTATATAGGCTGAGTTGAAGTACTATAAAGTGGAAGAGAGACAGATGAATGGACGGAAGGATTTGGACGCCTACCTAATCATGGCGTGCCTTCAAGTTGGCTGATCTTCGTCAATTACTTGGGCGCTCTTAAATTCTAGGATGTGAAATCCTAACCAACTTTGAACCATATCAAGCTCCTACCCCTCTCTCTCGATCGGTCAAATTCCCATCCTCTTCCTCATCTTACTAAACTGCCACCACCTGATTTTGATGCCACCCAAAACTTGTTCATGATATATATATATATAATATATATATATATGGATGTATTTATATTATAAGGGTGATTTGGGAGGCACGAGATCAGATTCCAAATTAATGGAAAGGTAAAGTTAAAAGCCGAAAGCCAAAAACATGCAAAAGGCGGATTTTTGGTTTAATGAGAGGCGGTGCGGAGGGGATGGAAGAGGTTGATGATCAGGTACCGGTAGAGCCTAGAGGTGCGCGGAAGGTTCATTAAATGTGACGCGAGTCTAGACGGTTGAAGGAAGCAAGGCTTTGAATGCTAAATGGATTATTTAATTCTTTAATATTGTTGACAATAACTCCGACTTACACAATTGGGTACTAATCTTCGAAACTATAACTAAACTCTCCCCATACAGCCATATAAAACAGAGTTAAACCGGCCATAAACTTTCTTGACTAGAGAAGGGAAAAATCTTATTGTAAGCGATTTTACGTATTAATATGTAAACCCATCAACATAATTAGTCAATTGAGCTTTTAATAAAAATGATGCATATTTAAATTTTAGATATGAAAGTAGTTGTATTGTTACGCAAATTAGTCTTGATCTGCTTGTATGTAACAAATTCCTTAGAGAAGTGCTATAAAATTATAAAAAGATATTAGAAAAATAAATTTATAAATTGATATAATTTTATATGATACATTAAGTCTATTTTATAATAATTTTATAATTTATCGTACTATATTAAATTATATCAATAAATTTAAATTTACTTTTATATAATTTTTATGTAGTTAAAATATTTTACTTATTATTATTCATTCTATCAAAGGAGCTGTAAAAAGCTCTCAAAAGTCAATGTACACTCTGGCTACAATCTTATTAATAGCATGTTAATTAAATAGTACAAGAAAAATGAATACATATAATTAATTAATTATAATAAAAAAACTATTTACAATTAAAATATATATCTTATTTTCATTATAAATAATCTTTTTAATTATAATTAATTAATTATATATACTTATTTTTTTTTTAGTATAATAAGGCATACATTTTTTGTTCTTGTCTCTAACACATTCTAGCTATATTTCTGTAATATGCAGTAATGCACCATACGTAATGATTATATCATGTAATTGATCACTTTTGTATATTTATATATATATATAAATGATACCTCTGTGAAGTTAGACCTCACGACCTCGACTCTTCTTTATAAGATCAGGACACGCATGGTAGTTAAATTATAAATCAACCGACTTACGTATTTAAAAATAAGTTTTAAATACAAGGTTCCAAGTGCTGAATTAATTATGCATATACTCGATCCCGAGGTTATCCTAATTAAGTCTGGATAAGGCCCGACTTTCACAGGGGAACAAAAAACATAATTAATATTTGTTATTATCCCGTTTTATTTATCATGTTCTAGGCAGCCAACAAACCTGCATGCGCATGTTCCCCAACTACAATAGTACCATTTCACAACATTAGCCGTGATAAATTAAGGGTGTGACCCAAATTTCAGAAACTATATATATATATATAAAAGTAACGTGCAAAGCACGTTTATCTAGTTTAATTTTTAATAAAAATTAGAAAATTATTCATAATTAAATGGATGATAAATAATTACACGTTTTCATATATTTAAAAAAAAATATTAATAAAAATTATAAGATAATCTCATAAATAAACATAACCTATAGCTTTATCAAATTTATTTGAGATAATTTTGATTGAAACTTTAATAAAAGATTCATTCAAAATATTATATTTTTATAATTCTAAGATGATAATCTAATATTTGCGTTATTTTGCACTGACTCAAAAGAAAGAATATTAAAATACCTATGTTTTTAATTTTTGAATTTTTCTAGATCTACATAAACTTGAATCATCCACAGTTTTTTTAATTATGTGATTATTTTTAAGAAATAATATTTTTTTAAAAAAAAATAAATTACGTAGTTTATAATTTATATAAAAGAATGTTATATTATAATTTATAACATGAAATTTTAATCTTAAATATGTAAATTTATTAGATCATATATATTTCAATTAAATATCAAACATATATAATATATTTATTATATTTATTTTCTATTATTACTAATTTAATATAATTATAGTTAATTATATATACCGTATATTTATCATCTCCAAAAATAAATAAATAATACATTCATTTTTAAATTATAAAATAATTTTTAAAGAATGAAATTATTAATCATATAATAGAAATAAATTGTCATGAATAAAATTAAACTCTCTAACGTATAAATTAACATCTTTAAGTGAGGATTGTATTGTTATATTGTTATGAATGGTTTATTTATATATTGTTATATATTCTATTCCATTATTATGTCATTGTATACTATTATTATGTCATTCTATACTATTATTATTATTCTATATTTATTTTACATAAAAAAAAAGTTTTAAATGAAAAGTTTATCGTTATAGAAAATTAAAGTAGTATAATTAAATTTAATGTCAAGAAAATTATTTCGGTAATTAATGGAATTAATAGATTGTATTTAAAATAATATTTCTTATTAAATACAGTATTTATTTTAACAAAAATGGATGGAAAGTGTTAATTTTAACAGAAAAATAAAATTTTCCGTTAAAACAAGATTTTCCATTAGATAACCACTTTATATATAGAAAGATATATGGATGAATTGCACGGGATTGATCGATTCTACTTCCAAAATGGTTTACGCAATAATAATTTTATAAATTGATGTAGTTTAATATGAATTGTCAGATTATAAAATTATTTTTATTGTAAAATAAATATAATTAATCATATAAAATTACATCAATTTTTAAAATTATTTTTATATAATATCTTTATAAATATAGCAGCATATATATATATATATATATATTGATAATTGTTTGCTAATAAAACTGAAACATGCTAGCTGAGGGTACTTTGTAACCTATAATTGCCGTAATAGGGGTTTTTTGTTGTAGTGCTAGCAATCAAAATTTAAAAATGAAAATTAAGAAAATTAAGAGAAATTAATAAATATTGGAAAATAACTAATTAAACAGTGGACCCAAAGCCATTAAAGGCTTTGAGAAGGAGAGATACAGGGGTCACTACGGGACTACGATCAGTAAGTCCACCTGCCTTCATTAACTCATCTTGAAGTCACTTCAATGCAGAATGAATTCAAGGATGACCATTTATCATCACCTGTTTCCTCCTGTTTAATGCTCCCAACCCACCTCCCCTTCCCTTCATTTATGCTTCTCTCTCTCTCTCAAAAACTAGTTTCCCTGAAAGCCAGTAATTATGATCAATTAAGTTATAGGTCTACAATTGATGGCCAAGTTGTGCAAATTATAAAATTCTAAAAAACAAATCAAGAACCATCCGCATTAAAATATATATATATATATATATATTATAAATTATGGATACGACTGATCAAATCATCAATAAATTAAGAAGTGCATAAAAAAATGTGGGAAAAGTTCGTTAATGAGCCGACAATTTGGTAGCTAGCCAGCTTATTTCCAAATTTCCATTGTATATAATATAAGTTATTATAGATCATATATACTCATATAAAAAGTTTAAATTTTATGTACTTAAATAATACTATATTAATATGTGTTAATTATTATAAAATAATATACATATACTTTAATTAAATAGTAGTGCTACGTGTACTACTTGCAATTTTATTTATATATATACTTTTACAGCTCACAAAATTCATTTTGCTAGTTTTCTTTTGAAATGCAAATTTTGAATTTCAAATTTCATCATTTTTAGCATATTGATAATTGACACGTAATTTGTAATTTTTTTTTAAAATACATTTAGCATTTTCTATAATTAAAATAAGAAAAATTCTATTTACAATGAGGACTACACGTGCAAACTCGTTAAGATATTTTATTAAATAGAAATTAGTGTAATTTGAGAGGGATATTATTGTAATTTAAAAAAAATTAAAGATAAAATTAGCATGAAAGATTTGAAGACTGTGTATGAGGCCAGCAAATCTTAAAACTATCCAAGCTTTCCATCTCTCATCTACTTTAAAACCGGAACCTATAGTAAATCTTAAAACTAAGGATTGTATAATAGTCATAAAACTCATTATAAGAAGATTGATTTTTTGCGATATTAGATTTTATCGTAAAAAGTAAAAAGAATGCTATAAAAAAATATTTGTAGCAAAAATAATCTTTTTTTACTGTAATTAAAATGTCACAAATAGTTTTTTTTTTTTATAGTGATACTGCATCTCCTGCACGTACGAATGAGGTGGTAGGACCAACTTTGGAACATCCGGCGCTGTCGATCAAGATCATCAACTATGAATGAATGCGCGCAATGATTCAATTACTAAAATGTGGAAAGTAGTTGTGTTGCATCAGGATGGTGGTCCAATTTCGGTGTGTACGTAAGATGATGATAAGATCTATTATGGGGTCCTAGCTACTTCTTCGTTGTACCTCACTTAGCAGACTGTATATCTATGAGCAGTACGTAGTACTGGCCGAGAGACCTGGTTTTGTGGATACCGCTGATAGTCATGCTCGGTCGGTGGTGCCGGCCAGTTTATTAGGTAGGCCGGTTGCGGACCCAGATTGGAGATGATCAGGAAGTATTCATAATTATACGTCCGTACCCTTCATTTTTAAACATTTCATGAAATGAAGAGAGAAATAATAATAATGATAACAATTATAATAAATAAATATTACTGCCTTCTATTACTATATATAAAAGTTAAGTTTTAAAATTCACTTAGCATTTATATTGTATTTTACGATAGTAAAAGTCAATCACATGATTATAAGAAACGAGAGTCCATTTACACCTTTATAAATAGTTTCCCTCAAAATAATTGACGTTTGAATTCCTAATATAAAGGTAGAGTTGAACAAAATGGTCGCTGATATTACCCGACCTGTTTGGTTAGAATTGGAAGCGAGAATTACTTGTTATCGATTTTAACATAATTTTAGTTTCTCGACAAGTTTTTGGAGCACTGTTCGTGAATTTCGTAAGTGTACGAATCATAACAAGTAATAAAGTGGATGGGTAAAAATATCGTCCCACGATGATTGAAAAGTTACTACTAAGTATTGAAATGTATTAAACTAAAATCTATCTGATAACTCGAATAAAATGAATTAATTACTAAACTAAAACAGTAAACTAATAAAATTAAAAAAGAAAATTTTATCAGGAAAGTAAAAATCTAGGGTTTTTGATTCACCATAACTAATCATATGTAATTTCTCTCATTGAATTAAAAATATATGTTCCTATTGTTGATAATCAGATTTTTTTAATTTATTCATTAATCTCTCTCAAGCATTAACGAAATATCTTAACAGGCAAAATTAGAATTACCTCAATGCTTAACTTCAAATTCTTAGAGAACTCCATGCGATTAAGAAGCTCAAAACTCGATCTCAAATCTTGGAGAACTCCGTGTGATGGAGAAATATCCAAATACCCTTGCCTTCCAAATTGAATTGGTTTTTCGGCTTATTGAGTAATCAATTAAATGGCATAAATCAATATTGGGTTTGGTCAAAAACATATTTATCAGGTCGGAACGGTTTGGGTGAATAGCCCTGTATAAAGGGAAGGCTAGCCACTATTCTTGCCACATAGACGTCCAACAAAGAGCATCTTTGCGTTCAAGGGAAGCCGACAAGCCTCCATGCAACTGCACGCGGCAATAAGGGACTTGCCCTGGCTCGGTTGGTTGCACGTGGGCTTCATGAGCATTGACAATCGCACACAAGACACACGCAACTCTTTTCGACAATATTCTCCTTTCGTTTGACAAATCGACAGTTGAGGAGTCTAATAGAAGGGTGCGTGACGATCTTTGAAGTCTGGCAAACAGTAAATCTAAACACCATGGTGCTACAAGCAAATAGTAATGACAAAAATTGAAAAAAAAAATAAAATGGAAACAAGTCAATGATAGCTAAGCAGGCGTGGAGAGGGAAGAGTCAAAGCTCCACCCTTCCCTTGGCAAAATGGCTATGGCTAGTAGGCCGTTGGGTTGAGACAGAAAAGGGGAGAGAGAAGATTCGTGAAGAAGGTGAGGTCTTGATTAACGAAGTTAGATTTGTTCATTCGAGCTCTGGATCTAAAAATTTGGATTTGAAAGATGAATAATTTTCTTAAAATTTTTAAGCAAAAGGCTTAAAATTATTGAAAAATAAGAAAAAATTCAGGGTCGGGCCAGCTCAAGCAAATTGGGCCCAGATGAATAGGCCTAAACAGTGTTAGCTAGGACCTAGAATCAAATCTGTATCACTTTAATTAATTTCAATACACCCTAAAAAGCAGCAATGTATTGAACAGCGCCATTTATTCATACCTATTATTTAATATGAAAGGCTCCATCAAATCTTCATGATCAGGGTTCCTAAAAAAGAAAAAAAAAAAGAAAAACAATCATTATCAAGAGCTAATATTATGCGCGTTTGAATCAGAAGCTCTAAAAACAGATCATAAGATGGATCCTATCATAGAATAATATTTTTATTATACGTTAACAATATTATTGCTTGGAAAAAAAATTATATTTTGTTCAAAACTGTAGCAATTAGAAGTTAGCTGAAGCCTGAACCGACTCCAGACCAGATTCTCAAAAGGCTAACCCAAGTAAAACCGTTCGTTCTCCCCTGAGCCCTGCCAAACAAGGAACTATGGGCCAGTCTCATTTGTTTCCATTAACAAATCTAAGATTCTAAGTTGGCTGGCAAGCATCATCAGCATGTTTACATTTATGCAAACCATTTAATTAGTTGAACTTTGGGCCCCATGGAGAGCCCAAATCTATTTTAAATTTATTTTTCAAACAAGTTGTTTCTTTTCAACTTTGGGCCCCTATAAAAATTAAGAGGAATCTTGGGGGCAGACGGGCTGCCCCCTAACAAAAGCAGCCTCGTCGCTCCCGGTGGCGGTGGGCGACACCGCCCATGCCATCGGGACCGGCGCGTCCGAAACGGGTTTAAGGCTGCCGGGGGCACACCGGAGCTCGCTGTCGTAGGGGTGAGGTCGCCTGAGTCCGCCGGTCCCGATGGCATGGGCGGTGTCGCCCACCGCCACCGGCGGCGGCTCCGTTCGCTTCATGGCCGAATCCCCTTAAATTCATCTTCATTTTATTTTTTTATTGTGTTTTTTATTATGTTTTTATTTTTTTATTGTGTTTTTTATTGTGTTTTTTATTATGTTTTGTTCATTTTATTTTTTTAGTATATTTTTAATCTTCATTTTTTTATTTAATCATATTTTTTATTTTATTTTAATGTGTTTTTCATCATCAAGCAGCCCAACTGTTGGGCTGCTTTAGACGCTGGGGACAGTCGGACCGGTCCCCAGCGTCTCCCAAAAATTAATTAGCGCTATAAAATCTTTTTATAAAGGAAACTTTACTGATCATTTGGCATTCCTTTTATAACAAGGATGAAAATTGAAATGCATGGAGGATGCTCCTCCATGTTATCCATTACATCCGAGATGGTTAAAGAATCTTTGCCAAAACATGGGCAACAACGTTCATACTCCTAAAATGGATAACATCCCACTTAGCAAAATTCCTTAGTTTCTCCCTGACTTCACTGACATACATATTTGCACTGGCCCAAAGATTTGCCCTCTAGAATTACATTTTTGAGACCCAGCTCTAGGCAAAAAATTGTTGCTTGAAGTGCCCCATATGATCTAACCAATAAAGGATCTGGGATTAGACTTTTATTCTTTAAGTCAATCACTTGAATAAAAATCACCAAAAATCTGATACATTAGCTGACTAGAAACGACATCATTCAAAATGAAGAACAACATTTATCTTTTTTTTTTTAAAAAAAAAGTAAAAATAATCCATCATACATATTTCTTCACAGAATTATATGCTGCCAAGCAACATTGGTGTATTCGTAAATGCCAAGCCAGGATTTCTGCACCCGTCAAAGCAGCAATGCGGCAGAGAGCCAAATTTTTAAATAGCATTTGCGATGTGACCTTTGGGCTGCCTCCGCACAAAGCGGCGCCAATACCAGTGCCGCTCCCACACTTCATACATGGAATCTAAATGTATTCCTTTTGTCTCCGGCAAGAAAAGTGCAACAAAAATAGTCATAGCCGCGATCCAGCCGGCATAAAACAGGAAAGTGCCATATTTGAAGTGGCATAACATGGATAAAAATGTTTGAGATAGCACAAACGTGGTTCCGAAGTTCACAGCAACGCTAATGCTTTGGCCTGTGAGTCGTATTTTCATTGGAAATATTTCGCTCGGAATGAGCCAGCTCAGAGGTCCCCATGACCAGCCAAAACCGGCAGCGTAGATGCACATTAGAACCAGTACCAATATAGCGTAGCCCTTTGAGATATCCTTCGTGCCCGAAACACCTGTTGTGGCTGCTAGCACAGCTGCGACGGCGACCTTTCACAAAATATGATATTATTGTTAAGATATAAAATAAATAATAAAAATTTATTTATTTTTATTTATTTAATAAATAATGCTACATACAATCGTGGAATTACAAATGACGTACAATCGTTTTATTCACGTAGATTTTATATATATTCATTTTTTTTCAAAATGACAGTACGTCGCTTGTAATTCTATGTCTGCATCTATTATTTATCTTATTTAAAATTTTTAAAAAAGTGGTAATTTCATATTGTATAAAAAATGAAGTGTTTTAAATTCAAATCTTGATTCTACATTCTATCTAATTTAATTAAATATTTTATTTATTAAACTATTCGTTGAGAGAAAGTCGCCTATGCGTGAATAAGAGTGTTAATATATAAAATAAAGAAAAAATCTGAATGCATGTGAGTTTGCGCATACACTTGTACACTCCTTGCATGTGAGAGGCATTTAAAAATGTTTAGTATGCGAGTGTGCAAGCTTTTATATAGTATTATTCTTATTTTAATGGATACAGAAGATGGGTTTTATAGACAAAATGATATTAAAATATATAACAAAAATTTACATTTTTTTATAAGTTTAAGTTTTTAAAATAAGTAGTGATTTCCCAACTATCTAAAAGGAAAAAGGTCCAAAGAATAATAAGTTGAGACAAGTAAGGCGAATTTGACTCATACCTGGCACAAAAACATTTGAATCCCACCCACCATGAACAGGAATCTTCGGCCATACCGATCAACGACGAACGTGGACACAAGGATTGAGCACAAGTTGACCACCCCGAGTATAATGGATGCTATTAAGGCAGAGTCGTTACCAAAACCCACCGATTGGAATAGAACTGGGGCATAGAAAGCAATGATATTGATCCCAGTCACCTGCTGAAAAAATGGTATAGCAATAGACATTACAAGGTGTGGTCGGTATTGCCTTTCGAATATAGTCACAAATGGCTCCCTTTTAGCCGCTTTAGAAACTTCACTCGACTTGATGAGATCAGCCAGTTCAGCTTCAACGTCTGCATCAGTACCTCGAACTTTGACAAGGGATTGCTTAGCTTGCGTGAGCTTGCCTCTTTCGACGAGGCTGCTGGGCGTGTCTGTGATAATAAGTGCCCCTAATGTCATAATAGCAGCGGGTACCATGGCAAGGCCGAGGGAGAGACGCCACCCCCAGCTGTGCTTGGCAGTGCCATAATTTATACAATTGGATACAACCACCCCAACACCGATAAAGAATTGAAAACCTGTGTTGAATGCCCCTCGCCATTTGGGTGGTGCCACCTCCGAAAGATACACCGGAGTTGCCTTTGTGGTGGCATCAGAAGAAATGACAATTTTGTGAAGACCTAGCTCACAATTGGGTTATAATTTTGAATAATACACTTCAAATGTTACAAGCTTTTTGTAATAATATTGGTCCCATCAAGAAAAATAAAATTTTCATACCTTTTTTTTTTTAATGATGAAGTCTATTTTTTTTTATAAAAAATTTCACGGAGACTTGTACATTTAGAATTTGTATATATCATTTCCCTAGAAAGAGATAACTAGATGCATTACTTACCTGGTTTGTGAAACCAACCCCAAAACCGAGCAAGATACGGCCCAAGATGAGCATGGCAATATTCGCCGCCCCGCCATTGATGGCGGCACCTGTAAGAAAGGTGCAGCCACCAAGTACCATGGTATTTTTGCGGCCAATTGCTGCTGTGAGTCGACTGGCTACAAGGGAGGATGCCAGCCCTGCTATGTAGAGTGAAGATGTGAATGATGTTAAAACCTGGCTATCAAACACGCAATACATGTTTGTCTTGGCTTCTGCTGCCTTTCTCAGTACTGATGGGAAGAATTTTCTCAAAAATGGTACCATTGTTGTTACGCCTCCTGAAAGTCAATTAGTGGAAGTTGCAGGAAAAATCGTTAGTTGTAGATAGAACAAGAATCTAAGAGTGGGATCTATTATAAACCTGATTTCATGCAACCAAATTTTCACAAATTAGGCCAATCAAGTATCTAACAAAAGTATTCTTATATGCTTGCTGATGTTCATTGATTTATACTGTCTTGGAAATTTCTGCCTTATACGGAAAGTTGAAAAAGCAGAGACTTCCATGGGATATGTCGTCTTTTATTGGGACTTTCGTCATTTTCTGGATAAGATAAATAAATTCCCCTGTTTTGGAAGCTGTCTAATATCTTTCATAAATTCAGCTAAGAATATTAGCACCTCCCACTTCTTCTTCCTCACTCTGTCGTGGTGATTTTAGGAGAAAACAGAGAGCTAAAAAACTCACATCTAAACATATCCATTTCGGAACAGCCCTTACATGCGACAGAAACAGAGCCCCCACTACCATACTCAAGAGCATTAAACAAAACTGAACTCGTGAGTCAAACATACCTGAAATTCCGATGTCATATCCGAATATGAGGCCACTGGAAGCAGCAACGATGCATGTGATTACCACTGAAGCAGTTATCTTGCCTTGGAATCCGGTACCGGTACCGGTGCCGGCACCGTCCACGGCGAAACCTCCACCGGCCATTTTTGTCTCTTCTTTTCCTTTTCCTTTTCTTTCCTCTCCTCTTGAGACCCAAATATATAGAACTTGAATCAAAAGAGAGAAGGAAGTTGAGCGTTGAGTCCAAGACTCAGGTTCCCTTGTTGAAAGCACCAATTTGTATAAACTATTGGGGTTGCGTCCCCTTGCAATAAGTAAACATACAAAAAGCCTGTTTCCTTTCGGTTCCACCCAAACGGTAAATATCGTAACAGGAAAGATAAAAGTATAATTATATTGGGTATTTCGTCAAAACTTGGATAAAAAATATTGCTAATATTGCTGGGCTACTTAAGCTAGTGTGATTGATTGGAGGGAATAGAGCCAGAACCATATTTATTTTGTTTTTGAGTGTTAAAAGTCTTTTGTATTTCGTCAAAACTGGAAGCAATTATTGATGAATAAAAGTATTCTCCTCCCATGAATAAACTAAGTAGAATCTCCAAGACATTGACCTAAGAGTAAGAACGCCCGATCTGATGCACAATGAAGATAGACAGCTGGAAGACTGGTAGTTTAGTCACGAGGACAAAAGGTGTACACCTTCCTCACCCTATAGTTTTCAGGTGAGCAGTGAGTTAGGGCTATTAGCTACCAAATGCATGTTAGGAAAGAGTTAAATGTCTCTGCATGAAAGATGATATAGTTGACAATCCTCTTTGATCGAATAGAATTATTATTATTTTTATTTAAATAAATTAAAAATTTGAAGATCGAGCCAATGGATATTCCGATTTGGTTTTGTTAAAAAATAAATTAATTAAAAAAAAAGGATTATAAGAACCCGGTAAAAGAGAGAGAGCACATCAAAATCATTTTTCAAATTGATGTATGGTAAAGATAAAGTTAGAACGTTTAGCCAAGAGCAAACAAATTAAAGTGACCCAATAAAGTTTGGCAATTAATTAAGTCCCACTACTAACCCAGGCCTTTATGCTTTAATTAATAAGAAATAATATATATAAGTCTTAATGTATAAGCTCGTATAAGTCTTTTTAGAAAAAAAAAAAACTTCATTATATAAAAATGTAAAATATTACTTTTTTTTTTTATGGAGTCTACACTATTACAAACGAATAATACTACATGCAAATAGATTGATGGGCCAATTTATATACTAATACATGCCTATTGGTTAATTATATCTTTTATTTTAAAATTTAACGTTCTAACCAATCACATCAAATAAATGCACTTAGTGTGCAAAATTGCTTAAACCGTATTTTTCATTATAAAATACTTGTACAAATAAGATTTGTACCTAACGTTACTCTAATTTAATATAACATCGCAAGATATGTTATTTATCTTTATGCCATTGTATTAAAAGTAACTCCGAGCAAGATTGAGCCTAGCTTAACACAATTTGTTTCAACCATTATTTGGCTCTTCAGCAATGGCAAGCTTGGCGACAAAGAATGCTACAGTATCAATAGCAGCAACAACAAAAATAAAGTCAAAATTACAAAATAAAAACAGGCTGCAAAAATACAAAAAGTTTCGAAGTATTGATGACTGTAATCTACACGATCTCTGAAATGGGGACTATTAGGAACCCAACTAAACATCTGCCTCCCTGCCTTTCAAGCACAAGCAGCATTAAGGACTTGTTTATTTTCTAAACACATATTATTTTATCTTATTTTATTTTAAATTTATTAGTATATTTTTTCAAATTTTCATACAAAATAAAATAAAAAATTTAATTTTTTCAAATCTCATAATAACATTTTCAAATCTCAAAATAAAACTAATATTAATTAATTATTATAATAATATTTTATTTTATTTTATTAATTTTTATCTCATTTTATTTATAAAAACAAACTAGAACTAAAAAAAAATGAAAAAAGAAAAACCCACAAAAGTTAAAATGTCTATGAAAAGGTACAGTGATCGTCATCTTCATAGTCAACTTGACAACATTACAATGCAAATGGTGAAATATACAACACGGATCAATGCATATATCACTTAACCACTTAACCACTTAACCACTTAACCACTTAACCAATCAACAAGCAAAAATGGTCTTATCCTTGGATTAATTAGTTTTGGTCTAAAAGTACTAAAGTAATTTTCAATAGGCCTCATTCAAAATATTCTTCAAAGTTATCTCTACCATGCATGAAATAAAAAATTATATTAAATATTTAATTAATTGAAAAGACTAATAAAAAAATATTTAAATATAAATCTTATCAATTTATAACTTGTAACTTTCAGCATGTTTCATTACATATTGTTTGATTAAGCTTTATATATCTAGTTATCTTACTTCAAGGACGAAGTATCTTATTTTTTAGGATAACATAATAAAATCTTACCGCGATAATCGCATGAGATTTTGGGCTTATTGGGATCCTCATTTGCAACCCTCGTAAAGTGTTGTCATATATTGAATATGTCTTGTCTTCTTGTGATAGGAGACTGGACTTGAAAATTAGTTGTCGGGGAGAGTATTCAAAGTTGGAGGTAGAGTATTATAAAAAAAAATCATATTAGACATTGATTTAGATCTAGATGAAGGCATAGCAGCACTAGATTCCATAGGATACAACTGCAATTTGAGATAAAATATGTTACATGTATACCAATATGTTTAGGTTAAACATAAAAAAAATCTCAAAAAATAATATATGTATTATGAAAGCAAAGCAGGACAACACTTTTATATAAACTTGTAAGTCAAAGGTAAATTATAATGGGAGAAGAGATCAGTCAGTAGCTAGAGACATCAGGAAAGCATGGTCCCCCCACCCATGGGGCGCGCCACCCGTAAAGGAATATCTTTTCTTCGTCTATGAGTGATGATTAGCCTGTTGTGCGGGCATAATATATCTTTGTGATTAAATATGTGGCAAAACCAAGACTTCCTAACATCAAAGTTGTGCCATATTTTAGTGTATGCCTCATGAACAAAGCCATCAAGATATCCATCCTTAGATCTTACACCTTATAGCCAAAAGGAGAGGCAAAACACACGCCCACCTCCATATCACCATAAAGAAAGACAGTTCAACTCACGAGCATATTAGAGGTTTATAATCTCTTAAGAGATTCGGATCAGCCACGCAAAGCATAAATCAAACTAGGGCCCAACCTCTCAATGTTGGGTTTGCACCCGACCGGCCCACTCGACAATGAAATTGGCGCCAAGACTTCCTAAAATCAAAGTTGTGCCATGTTTTAATATTTGAACTTAGCTCAAGAGCCAGACTGGTAAGAGGGCCCATAAGTATAAACTCTTGACGCATGAAGTAGAAAAAAGTGCAACGTAGAAATAATTCATGGTAACTTCCATTAAGATGGTTCTTTATAATCCACAATCACACTTCAATTAGAAGAAAAATAAATGCCAGATTTTTAAACAACAATACATGAAATATTACACCAACTACCCTTTTTCCTATAATTTCTGGGTATATGAGAATTCTTTTATTCTTTATTCTATTCAGGACTAAAGTCCTAGTATTTAGCCATGTGAATTCCTTGTATTAAAATAGAAAAGAAAAAAAGAATTCCTTGTACTACTAGTATGGCATAAAGTGCTAGTAGGTGGCTGTGGGCTGAAGCCACGAGCTACGCAAGCAAAATACATGTGATTTTAAGATATTGTAGTATTAAAATTTGAATAAAATATTATTAGAATATATATTTTTAATATTATTTTATTTATAAATTTAAAAAAATTAAATTCTTTTCATGCAGTCTAAGTCAACCAAGTAAATTGCTGGTTCACTTGACAATGTAAAAATAATTTTAATTTAAGAGAATTAAAAATTTAAAAAATATTTTAAATTAGCCAAATTGGATTGTGAAACAATTCTTTGAAATAATGAGTTGAGATAAAAGTTAAAAGTTGAATAGAATAATATTAAAATATTATTATTTTGATATTTAAAAAATTAAATTATTTATTATATTTTAAATAAGAATTTAAAAACATTATAATAATTTAATAGATAAGTTAAAATCAGTTGGGACGGCTTTTATTTCCAAACCAGACCTAAATATCCTTTTCAATTTGCAAAGCATATTTTGCATAATTGTATTTTATGGAAAAATGGGACTATTTTAAATTTAAAAACTTTAGCACCAATTTATATCATTATATAAAAGAAGATTAATGATAGCTTTACAATCCATTTATCACCTTTTTACTATTTTTTTTTTATTTTTTAAGTATTTTAAAAATTTTCTTTTAATTTAATTGTTAAGAAAATAATTATTAGTGAAATTTTATATTTTTTACATTTTTTCTTAATAATTAAAAATGTTAAAAAAATATTTTTTTAAAAAGAATAAAAAAATAAAAACAGTAAAAATAATAAACAAATATTTCACAATATAAGTGTATTATCACCCATAAAAAGATTGGTAGCACTATAATGTGTGCAAAAAGTGTATTTCACAAATTCTTTTTTAATTTTTCTCATTTTTTAAAATATTTTAAAATATATGTAAAATGTTTTTATAATATTATGAAAAATATTTACTTAAATTACTAAAGTCTTATTTATTTTTATAAATTAGATGAGATTAAAATTTAAAAAAATATTGTTGTAATATATATTTTTAATATTAATATTATTTTAAAATTTAAAAAAGCAAGTTTAGAATTTATAAAAATTGAATTTATTATTATATTATATATAAAAATTTAAAAAATATAATGATAAATTTAAATAAGGCTTAAATTTTTTTAATTTTATCTTTCAAAATAAATTAGGGCTAAGTAAAAAAAAAGGGAGACGTTGGGGTGCGGTCAAGCTGCTCTCCAACGTTTTGTAGCCCACGCTCTTCCACTCTCTAAACTCTTATAATTGATATAAAAATACAATAAAAATATTAAAAAATACAATAAAAAATATAAAAAATAAAATAAAAATTAAAAAATACAATAAAATAATAAATTGAAGAAAACATAATAAAAAATACAATAAAAAAAATAAAATGAAGATAAATTTTTAAAGGAAATTCGGCCTCACCCAACCCCCGATGCCGATGGCAACGGTGGGCGACACCGCCCACCCTATTGGGATCGGAGGGAGCCGGAGACCTCACTCCTTCGACGGCGAGCCCCAGCGACTTCTGGTGTGCATCAATAGCCTTAAACCCGTTTCGAACCCGGTCTAGGAGTGTCGCCTTGGATGTTATCGAGACTCACCGTTACAGGAGTAAGATAACCAACTCCTTCCGATCTTGATAAAGTAGACAGTGTTGCCCACCGCTGTCAAAACGGTAGAAACCACAATGGTAAGGAGATTGGTCGGTAACTCCGGCTTTTTTCAAAATAAAAAAAAAAAGAAAAAAAAAGAAGAAAGTGAAATAAAAGAAAAAGAGTCGGGACGCTGTCGGGATTCACGGCATTTTCCTACATAAAATTTTTTGGTCTCAAATTCGAAACCCTAGCGTAATCTACTAGCCCGTTACATTCGTCTCTTCGACTCTCGCATTTGGATTTGCATTTGCAGTTGCAGAGCTTCAAGATGTCGCACTTTGGAAGAGCAGGCCCTCCTGACATCAGAGACACCTTCTCCCTACTCGTCCTCAACATCACTTTCCGTATTTTACCCGTCTTCCTCCCGATTTTTGCATCTTTCCCCTTCCCCTACCTCTCTCAATCCCTAATTCTCCTATTTTTCACTTTTGCTAGGAACCACCGCTGATGATCTGTTTCCTCTCTTCGATAAGTACGGCAAGGTCGTCGACGTATTTATCCCCCGAGACCGAAGGTTCCTCTCTCTCTCTCTCTCTCTCTCAGCGTTTCTGCTTTCAATTTGGTAGTTCCTGCTTCCAATTTGGTGTTTCTGATTGGTTATAGAACTGGAGAATCGCGAGGCTTCGCATTTGTTCGGTACAAGTATGCGGACGAGGCACAGAAAGCGGTGGAGAGGCTTGATGGTTAGTTAATACTTCCACAAACTCGACAGCTAAAGCTAAAAGCTTTCCGTCAGCTAGTATTATTCTTTTTTTCATCTTTTTTCTTTTGCAGGAAAAATTGTCGATGGCAGAGAGATTATGGTCCAGTTTGCCAAGTACGGCCCAAATGCTGAGCGAATGTAAGTCGCTAACTGTGGGATTCTGGTTTTTTCTTTTTAAAATCATTGTTCTGATGTTAGTTGCTGCACTTTCAAGCTCAAACTGTGGCGTACGCGTTCCTCTGGCAACTCCAAAACTTGTTTGATAGAAAAGGGTGTTGTGACTTGTGAGGTGGCAACGTTGATGGTTTTGGTCTTTTTCTATGATGATTCTTGAATTTTTGGTTATGGAACCGAACTTTTACTGATTGGATGGTCTTTACAGTTACAGCTACGAGACAAGTAACATTCTGATTCAAAACAATATGTTTAGTGTTTGTTTTAGTTAAATCGTATCCCGTTTGTTTGTTTGTTTTTTTGCCTTCTAATCAATTTATTTACGTTGGATATTTTATTTTCAGCCACAAGGGAAGGATAATAGAGACAACTTCAAAGACAAGAGGGAGGTCAAGAAGTCGTAGCCCTCGTCCTAGGTATGGATCTTTCTCTGCAGAAGTGCTACTAAATTGGGTGCAACACTTGATGTCTGTCCAGCATTTTAATATCTGTGGAATTCATAGGATAATATGTTTGCAAATGAATACTCAGAGAGATGATGTTATCCTGATTTAATGTAGCTAGTCTGAGTTAGTGCACATTACCAGTTTTGAAAATCTGATGTGACTACTAACGCAAGACATGTTATATAAACTACTGATGCAAGGATTGTCTCTGCGTGCATGTGCTGTTGTTCTGCTATTTTCTGTACTGTTTGTTCTGCAAATTTCATTAATGAATGTACACTTCTTTGAATCCTCATCAAATGTAATATCTGGAGTTTGTGCTGGTTCACTTGTGCAGCTAATGATGCTCTTGGTAACTCATGCATGTGAAAATTGCAGAAGCTTTGACTAATCACATATAAGTTTTGGGAATGGATTTTCCGGGCTCCCTTCATGCAATTCAGTGCTTCATGTTCCCTTTACAGTGTCTGATTGAAAACCTTTTCAGGTATCGGGATGAAAACAGGGACAGGGATTATAGAAGGAGAAGCCGCAGCAGAAGTAGGGAGCGATATGATCGTGACAGGTACCGCGGGAGGGAAAGGGATCATCGTCGCCATGGTAGGAGCCGCAGTGCAAGTCCTGATCATCACAAAGATCGTGGGAGAGGCAGACATGAAGATGACTGGCGTAGTCGAAGCCGTTCCAATGATAGGTATTCAATTACTCATATATTAGTGCTTTTTAATAAAAAAAAAAGGTGTATTCCTGGCTTATTATCCAATGGTAAATGAGAATTTTGTTAAAGTACTTCCCTGGCTCGGTGCAGTCCTCATCCTCGGAGGAGTCTATCTCCACGTAGGACACCTGGTGTTGACAGTCCTGATGCCCAGACCAGTAATGGAGCTCCTGTGCCAAAAACTGTTTTGCCACATACCCGTGTTGATTCTCGAAGCCCAACTCCACAAAGATCTGATGCTGATGTGAGTCTCTGCAATGCATTTCTGAGCTTATTTTTTGCACTGATAAAAAAATAAATCTAGGCTTTTTTCCCCTTTTAAGCTATGGGATTTTTTTATTGGACTAACTTATTTGTGGCTTAACTGTTTGTGGTAATTATATTTTGTAGGAATGAAGGAGCAACATAAGAATGTGAAGATATCTTTGGCTTGAAGCAATAGCTCTGCTTTGATCTTGGAAACAACATGTTATGTTAAGCGTGCTCGGATCAACACCCTGATTGCTAGGTTTTATTGCCATGGACCTTTTGGGAGGTTGAACATTAGCTTGTTGGATCCAATTCCTTCCTTGACTCATGTTTGATGGTAGTTAATGTATTCTGATACCTATAGGTTTGTACTGTTTCAGGTGTTCCTGAATACTTTTTGTTACTTTGATTAAGAGTTTCTGCCAATGGGTCATTCCATATTTTGGTTTTTTTAGATGTTTTACTTCTCTTCTCTTATCTTTTTCCTCATCTGTTGCTTTCTTTCCTTCTCTGTGATCATTTTTTAATTTTTACATGAATCTACAATTCTGATTCTTTCTCATTGTGAATCACATATTGTCCTTATATAGTTATGTACGGGAAGGGTGAGTTTTGCTGTTTGCTGAGACGTGCTAGCTGTGGTTCAGAGAATGGTGGATATCATGTTCATGCTGTTTGCAATCCACTGTCTCCTACCATTTTCTTTTTGATAATGTCATGAGTGGTAAGAGTTAAAACTCATTCTATCTTTAAAGTCCTACAACCATGGGGATTGTGATTTGTAACCTGACCATACTTCTCAGCTTTGCTGATATCCAAAGTTTTTGCCTACCAAGGAGTTTGAGTAGCTGTGGTTGCCTAAAGATGGATCCAATTCGTATGCAATTACATGTAGCTGGCTCAGGTTCATATGAAATTATGAATGCTCCTTTATTACTTCTTGGTCTAAGTTTCAGGTAACTCTTTGTGGCAATGCCTGCATTGATAGGAATGGGTCCGTGTTGGTGAACGACAGCCCGTGATGCAGTAAATTATGGTTAGATATTACTTATCAAAAAAAAATTATAGTTAGATATTGTCATTAGGACATGTTCATAAATGTGAATGATTCTCTTCTCCCTCTCCCAAAGCTATGTATATTTTTCCTAAATGGTTCTACTTCCTACAATAGCTCATAGGTGTTCTGTTGATTGTAGTGTGTTATTATTAGCCAACCTCAAGTTGGTTTTTTTTATTAAATTTGTTGTGTCTATCTTCCAATATCTTTATATTCTTGGTATACATTTGGATACAATATTCAGGATTTCTTGTCTTTAATTTATCACTCTTAAAATGTATTTAGATGTTCATTGTATACTTCTTGTGTACACGGTCTATGCATATTTCATTCATATCAATAATATTTATCTCTTATATATATATGTATATATATATATATATTCTTGGAATGCATTTATCGAAAGATGTAATATTATTGGATCACCATTTCATTGTCATCTATTAGTGAATGATCCATTTACATCAAATATGCACTAAAATTAGTGAAAGTACTGTTGAGTGAACCGATCAAGCTACTGCAAATTTTTTTTCCAGTTGTTTGGTGTGTGCTTCCACCTCCCATGTACTTGCAATTTTATGTGACCTGTTCTTTCAATGTTACGTGGACTTGAAACGCTCCTTTCATTGTATCCTATTCCATCAGCGGTGATGGATGATAAGACCACTTCAAATTTGTAGTGGTTTTCCATATCGAACTCCTTGGCTGAACACATTAAATGACAATTTTTCCAGGATCCCAACCCATGTTAAGGTCGTTGCATTTCAGCCCTTTCAATTCCCGATCCTCTTCCGGCTCGACCGATTCAGCTCGGTGGTGTTGTGATGTTGATCCCACGGGGATGTACATGCAACTTAAACTTGGCTTTTACCATAGACACTGGCTGATACCAAAGTCATGCCCAAGCGCGCATAACCATATTCAAGAATGGACAATTTGAACCTCTCAAAACGATATCACAGCTCTGCACTTGAATGTATATGGTGCCTTCTAGTGCATCTTTATAACATCCTAACAAAATTCAGAACTCGAGCGCCAAAGAATATTTTAAATGCATTTTCTTGGAAGGTCTAAGCTTTGTTAATATAATATTTTCTTAGAAGGTAATGAGAGAGAACTGGACCAGCAGTTCTAGCTAACAAATGGTATATAAGCTATAATTTTTCTAGTTGCCAATATCTTCAACTAATAGCAAAGTGATAACTTTTCATTTCATTCCAACATGGTAATTTGCATGTAAAATACTAAGAGCATCCATATCTATCTGTAATTGGGAGCAGCCCCTGGTAATTTGCAAATGATTGTTGAGTGGTCTTACCATCTAGATTAAATATAGTTTTTTTTCCTCAATCTGCATATAAAATTTGGACTGGTAATTTGCAATCCCTCTATTTGTACGTCTCTGAGTAAATACCTCATTGCAAGAACCTAAAGATAGTTACAATTCTCTAACAGTGAAAGCTATATTAAACGTAAGCTATAATACAATCAAACCCTAAAATACCTTAGCTCGTGCCCGCAAATGTCTTAAGCAAAGGATGCGCGTGAGCAAACCCTAATAATCCGATATGGACGGGGTGACGAAGGTAGAATGGGTGACGAGGTGTTGTGTAGGAGGGTTGGGGTAGAGAATGGGCAACACACGGGGGTGGGTGTGGGGGAGAGGATGCGCGGGTTTGGGGGTGCTTTGAAACGATTAGGGAGGGGGGTATGAGAGAGAAGGGGGGAGGGGGGGATGATGGAGAGGGGGGAGAGAGTTTCGGGGATGGGGAATGGGGAGGGGGAGAGAGAGACGAGGGGGACCGAAATTCAAATATGCAAATGAGAATGGAACGTGTGTTTTGGGGGCATTTTGGTCATTGCACACTCACCATTAATGGTGTGTTTTGGGCTGATCCCAAACACCGGCTGCTCTCATTCATTTTTCTTTTATAGTTCTTAGATGTAAATTGTTTTATGAAGTCGCATCATTCCTCCAATTATGTTATTGTTAAATGAATAGTAAATAATATATGTAATTAAGTTGAACTTAATATATGAACAACAATACATCTAATATATCAGTAGTTTTTGTTTAAAATAAAATTAGTGAAGAAAAAATAATATATCTAGTCAAGTTGCTTGCTGCTTTAAAGGAAAGAAAATATAGAGCATAACTAATTTTATTATGTGATGACATTACAGAATGAAAATGGGTATGTAAAGATGATGTATCCCCAACTTTTTTTCTTTATTTTCTACGGTAAATAGTATAAAATAAAGCTAAAACATTTTATACATCTTTAAAAACATTTAAATACTTTAAAGGGTTCAAAAAGTAATTATAAGAGTAATAAAATGTTTTGTAATAGGATCCTTTTTGACTGAAGAATATGGAACAAAAGTTTGGTCACTGTTGTGTTTTGGACTCTTTGCAACGACTTTTGTGGTCTCTCCAATGGATTTTAGTAATTGGGTATGCTATCCTATTGTTGCATTTTTTAAAAAGAAAAGAAAACCATATTTCCTGTAATTATGTATGCTGCTGCTGCTGCACTTTCAAGTCTGATATACACCAAATTGGTAGGCGAGCACAAGTCATGCATGATCAATGGTTATATGTAGTATGAATAGAGTACGCTTAAGTTCCCAAGTCATCTCAAGATCTCTGTTTGCTACTGCAACCCCAAAGCCAGAAAACCGCTACGTAGCTTGAAAAAAGTGTTCATCTAGTTTCTCCCTTCTCGTAATACACTATCTTAAATTCCATCCATGACTGATCTTTTCCCAATTGGATCCAGAAAGGATAAAATTAGGACACATGAAATGTCATTTTCTGATAATAAATCCCCGTAAGACTAAATGAGATGGGCTCTTTAAATGCCTGCTTGCTAGTAGAGCCCCCTAAAGTCAGAAAACACCTACCAAGACTAGAACAAAGTGTTCACCAGTTTGGATGTAATAAATTCCAACTTAGTAGAACCCTGAATGATCACCCAACTGCATGAAGAAAATGAACACGCAAGAAATGGAATCCAGCAGGGAGTCTCGTTTCAAGATGGGAAACGATCACGCAAAATATTTTGTTTGTCAAAAGGTGCGGAAAAAAGCACCCAAAAGAGTGCATTTTCTTTTCCTTGTCTCCTTCGATCGAATACGACCATGAAAATTCAAAACGTGAGTCTTTCAAGCTTATTGCTGCGAAGTTGCCATGGAAAAGGTGCATATGTACGTAGGTGGTTATAAATAAAGACCTTAACCGCATGATACTGGTCTACAAACAACCACTATGGCAGCATCTACCTTTGAGAAAGTATGCACCTTAGTCTCCTTCGTCTTGTTTATTCAGTTGGTTTCGTCACCAAATAATGCTGCTTTTGCTTCTACCGAAGAAGCTGCTGCACTTATAAAATGGAAAAACAGTCTCCAAAATGATACCCACGAAAACCTACCCACTTGGACTTCCACTCCCAATTCTTCTGCCAATCAAAGCAACAGTGCGAGCCCATGCACTTGGTTTGGTATTGCTTGCAACTCTGTTGGAAGTGTCATCAGAATAAACCTCACCAATTCTGGTTTGCAAGGTACGCTTCACGGGTTTTCTTTTTCTTCTTTGCCAAATGTTGCATATGTTGATCTCAGTATGAATAATCTCCTTGGCATGATCCCATCTCAAATTAGCTCCCTGTCCAAGCTCATTTATCTTGATTTGTCCATCAATTATTTGTCAGGAAAAATCCCACCAGAAATTGGCCTCCTAAACAATCTACAAGTCCTTTACCTCTTTGGCAATCAGTTAAATGGCTCAATCCCTAAGGAAATAGGTCGCCTAGAGTCTCTAACTGAGCTCCATCTTGCCACAAACAGTTTAGAAGGTTTCATTCCTAATTCTTTAAGTAACTTGAGCAACCTTGCTTTCATGCATCTCTTTGAAAATGAACTTTTCGGTTCCATTTCTCAAGAAATTGGAAATCTCTCTAATTTGGTTGAATTAACCCTTTATTCAAACCACCTGACGGGTCCAATTCCTCCACCTCTTGGAAACATGAAAAAGCTAACCCGCTTGTATATGGACAACAATTCCTTTTCTGGTCCTATCCCTCCAGAAGTTGGAGATTTAGAGTCCTTGGAGGAACTTACCCTTTTTGGAAACCATCTTCAGGGTTCAATTCCGGCATCATTAGGTGATTTGGGCAATCTTTCCATTCTTTATCTTTATGGTAATAACCTTTCTGGCACCATTCCTAAAGAGATGGGAAATTTGAAGAATATCAATCAAATGGAGTTAAGCCAAAACCAACTCCATGGTTCTATTCCAACTTCAATTGCTAATTTGAGCAACTTGGAAATTTTACATCTTCGAGACAACAAACTTTCTGGTCAAATTCCTAAAGGATTGGGAGATACCATGAACTTACGCAATTTGCAGTTGGACACAAACCAATTTACTGGTTATTTGCCTGAAAACATATGTCATGGTGGATCACTTCAAAACTTTACTGCTGGCACGAACCATTTCACTGGCCGAGTCCCCAATAGCTTGAAAAATTGCACTAGCTTAATCAGAGTCCGTTTGGAATGTAACCAACTCACTGGAGATATATCTGATGTTTTTGGTGTCTATCCAAACTTGCGATTCATAGATTTAAGCTACAATAGATTTTCTGGCAAAATCTCGAGTAAATGGGGACAATGTCGACAATTACAAACCCTGCGAATCCATGGAAACGACATTGGTAGTTTTCTACCACCCACAATTGGAAACTCGACACAGCTACATGAACTTGATCTTTCTTTGAATCATATAGTTGGGGTGATTCCAAAAGAGCTTGGAAATTTGAGTTCCCTAGAGAGATTGATGTTGAATGGGAATCAACTCTTTGGTACCATAGCTTCAGAATTTGGATCATTGACTCGTCTTGAATATGTTGACATGTCCGCTAACGAGCTAAGCAAGTCAATTCCAAATAATTCTGGGAACTTCTTGCACTTGCACTACTTCAATTTAAGCCACAACAAATTAAGTGGCTCACTGCCGATCCAACTGTCGAGCTTATTTCAGATCTCCACATTAGATTTAAGTTTCAACTCTCTAGATGGAGATATACCATCAGAAATTATCAAAATGCAAAACTTGGTAACTTTGAATCTCTCCCACAATGATCTTTCTGGTTTCATTCCAATCGTCTTTGAAGAAATGCATGGCTTGTTACAAGTTGACATATCCTACAATGAGTTGCAAGGTCCCATTCCTGATTGCAAAGCCTTCCAAATTGCTCCTATAGAAGCATTGCAAGGGAACAAGGAGTTGTGCGGTAACAATTCAGGATTGCAACCTTGCAATCCTTCCATAATGCACAAACATAGTTCCAAGAAAAACCAAAAATTCATTTTTTTGGTCACTTTCCCTATTCTTGGAGCAATTTTGATTCTCCTTGTTTGCTTCCGAGTTTTTTTCATTGTGCGAAGAAGAAACAAAGGTTCTCAATCAGAAGCGGCCAACATGCATAAAGGACTTGTTTCAGTATTAACATTCAACGGAAGAAAAATTTATCAAGATATCATCGAAGCAACCAATGATTTTGATGAGATATATTGCATTGGGAAGGGAGGATATGGAAGCGTCTATAAAGTAAATTTGCCTTCTAATGAGATCGTAGCTGTGAAAAAACTCCACACACTAAGAGATAGGGAGAACGGATTACCAAAGGAGTTCTTAAATGAGATAAGAGCATTAACAGAAATACGTCATCGAAATATCGTTAAACTTCATGGCTTCTGTTCAAGTGCATAATATTCGTTTTTGATTTATCAATACCTTGAAAGAGGTAGCTTGGCTGCAATCTTGGAGAAGGAAGATTCAGCCAAAGAATTGGACTGGAGCAAGAGATTAATCATTATCAAAGGAGTGGCTTATGCTTTGTCTTACTTGCACCATGATTGCTCACCACCAATTATTCATCGAGATATCTCGAGTAGCAACATTTTGTTGGATTATCAATATGAAGCTTGTGTTTCAGACTTTGGCTGTGCTAAATTTTTGAAACTAGACTCATCTAATTGGACTACTCATGCTGGCACATATGGATATATAGCTCCGGGTAATGTTATGTTGTTATAATTTTAAATTAAGATTGTTAGACCAAGCAATTACCACCTGTGCTGATTTTTTTTTTTAATCTTTTCATGGTCAGAGCTTGCTTATACAATGAAGGCAACAGAGAAATGTGATGTGTATAGTTTCGGGGTGTTGGCATTAGAAGTCATAAAGGGAAAGCATCTAGTTGATTTCATATCCATACTACAGTCTTCTTCGGATAACAAAAACATACAACTGATGGACGTGTTGGACCAACGCCTTCCATCTCCAACATTTCAGGTGGAGGATGAACTAAGGGAACTTGTAAAGCTTGCAACCAACTGCTTAAACGTCCGTCCACAATCTAGGCCAACAATGCGTATGATTTCTCAAGTCTTATCAGCCCATACAGGAATGCATTTCTAGAGCAGCCATCTATGTAGGCAGTGACACAAGGAAAGTCATGGGTTGGAAGCGAGTATCGAGACTAATAAGGCTAAAATTGTGTTGATTTAGGATAATTAATGACCATGTTTTATTTTTTATTTTTCATCCTAAATATCTGTATGTAATCTCATGATGTGTCTTTGAAGTAAGGTTTATAAATCCATTAAGGTTCCTCAATAAGATCTGAATTAAAGAAACTTTTTTATTTTATTTTATTTATAACGAATTAAAGAAACTTAGATATATAAAATTTGTCATAAAGGAGTTTGGAGTAGCTATCACAAACGGCTCCACATGATAAGATTTCTAATATATTTTTCTAATGTTCACTTTAAGCTTATTTATATATATATATAAATAGCAGTCATGCCATAAGACTTGCAGTCCCAAGGCAGGAGATTTGATCAAATAATCTTCTCAAAATCACGAAGAAGTACTATAGCAATAAGAAATTCGGGCATGAGACATAAATAGACAGCTGACCGTTCCTCCGATCATATGAAATATCATTCATCATAAATTACTAAATTTAGGCCAACAACAAGACAATAGAAGAACATAGACACATCCCCGTAACGAGCCAATATAAGCAAAATTTGATTTTTACACTTCTTAGACTCGTGGAGATTCCACAAAAAGCCTACGTTCTGGAGATCAGAAAAAGACTCAGAAAGGATAATGTAATGAGTAGAGCTTAGATCCGGATGGGCATAAAAATTATTTTGCAGCATCCAATCAAAACGTGCCACGTAGTGACGTAAGCACTCCAGAATTACAAAAAATATGCCTACATGTATGGGATCCACGAGATTTCTTCTACGAATCGCATGTTCTGCACTCAACTCGGAAGAAAACTCTAAAAAACACGAACCTCTCTCTTCCTCTCGTAGTCTTTGCACTCAACCCATCAGACACATTCCCCACGCCAAATTTCCAATTCCCATACCATAATGCACCCAAAAGCTAAGGTTTACACTCTCACTCACATGGACTTAAACTTACAAAGATCCACTACTCTCCTGAACTATCATAAACCCTCTGATTGAAATCAATTTGTCCCAGAAATTGATCCTAATTGTTTTACAACGGAAGATCCCTTCCTCTAAAGGCCAGTTTCAAACTCGCAACACACCAAATCGACCAAATCAATTTAATCCATTACCAGATGCTGCCTCTGTAGTTAAGCGTGTAAGGCCCGCTCTCCAGCTCTCGTAGGAAGTGGCTGTGCACCTTTTCGCTGCCACTCGGTCCAGCATCGACAGCTCGAACAACGCCCTCACGTCCACGCCGTTGCTTATGTGCAGCGTTCAACCCATTCGAGAAAGCCAATGGGCGGAAGAAAATACCTAAGTTTGTCGAAGGGAGGGAGTGGTTTTCTTCCGGCGGGTCGAGTGCGAGATTTCTTCCGGCGGGTTGAGCGCAGAGACCACGAGAGGATGAGAGAGGTTCGAGTTTACTTTTCTCAATGCGAGTTTGCTTCCGAGTTCAAAAACTCAATGCCAGTTTTTGAACTTCGAAGAATAGCCGAAGCGAACCCATACATGCCGGCTCAATATTTGTGTCTCTGGAGTGCGTACGTGGCACGTTTTGACTGGATGGTGCAAAAATAATTTTTATGCCCATCCGGATCTACTAGAGCCCTAGATGCTAGATGGATAAGAGTAGGCGTTTGTTTGAAATCTTTGGCAGTTAACCTCGATTGGATATGGAGATGTTAACCTCGATTAGATTTGGAGAAGAAATGGCTTGAAATAAATTTAATTTATTTTTTAATATTATTATTATTTTAAAATTTTAAAAAAATATATTAAAATTTTAAAAATATATATTGAGATTTGAAAAATGTGTATTGAGATTTAAAAAAAATATATAAAAATATATATTTTGTATAAAAAATTATAAAAATATAATGATAAAATAAAAGTAAATTGAGATAAAGCAAGCCAACTCACTTCTAAATCCAAATGAGGCAAGCCAACTATTTTCAAGCCAACTATTAGACTACGTTTGGCAAGCCAACTATTTTCAATTAATTTATAATTAATGATTAATATTTCTTAATTACTATTATTTAATATTTTATTATTATTATTATTTTTATTTTTTATAACTCTTCTCAATACTTCTAATTACCTAAACATAATAAAAAATAACAATAATTTTCCAAAAGGCTAATACACATTACTTCTTCAAGAGTTTTTGCAGAAAATCCCTTCTTCGATCAGTGACGATTGAAGAGGACCCCTGAGTGAACCAATTAAATCGCATGAAAGAGAGATTATCCAGCACTAAACAAATCAATAATACGATGGATGTATAAAAGCAATTTTGGATGGGAATCCTATTTCTCTTACCTTGGTATCTGATAATTTGGCTAAATTAGTTACCTATAAGTGCGACTCAATAATTTGGCTAAATTTGGATTAAAAAATATTATTTTTATAAATTAAGTTACTTACTTTTATACCATATCAAATAATAGACTCAATAAATCTATTACTATTTTATTAAAATATTAATTTTCACATTTTTATTTTTTTTAATTTGAATTATAATTTGAATATTTATTAGTTATAAAAAAATATAGATTAATTTTCTAACATTTATAGTTGTATTATAATTTATAGTTATATTAAAGCTTATGTTGTATTAATATTTATGGTTATATTAATGTTTATGATTGCGTTCTAATTTTATAGACTAGAGATGCAAGCACTACCAAATTGTGCCAAAAACAATGAATATTTAAGTATCAAAAAATATATAGCCAGTTGAATCTCTTGGCCAAATTTGTACAGAGTTCTGTAGAGTTGAGTTGGCATCTTTGCATTGAATCCACAAGATAAAAAAGAAGAAGAAGGAAGAAAAAGATCACATCAGAACATGTCATTTTTAAGGATACGTGGCACGAAACTGCAGTGTTCAGGAGATGACCGATATGAAGTGCTATTGATTAAAAAAAAAAAAGAAGGAATTTTCAGGACGGTTAGGCTTGTAATTTTGTACATAGCAATAAAAAAAAATCTCATGAAGGACATCGAAGGTATAACATGAATCAAAAGTGCATTTGGGAAAACATTAATTCAATCTGAAGAGCCAAATCCCGACAGTCAAAATTAAAAGAAAAATGACAAAAAAATCTATACCTTATTATCATCATTGCTAAAGCATTGCAAGCAAAGTTGTATCACATGGTTGCCATTCGGATCCTTAACCAGGGTAAGAAAACCTGGTTCAAGTGCAGAGTTAACCAGCGAAATATGTTTCTTACCTCCGACCTGATAAAGGAAAGCAAATAACTCCCATATATCCGTGATCACAGCAGTCAAGCAATCAGACCAGAAAATGCTCCATTGATTCTGTCATCAAGAACAAATCAACCACTACAAGGAAGTTAGACGTTAGAATTCATTTGTATCGAACCACATCTATACTTTCCTTTAAGGACTCTGTTTTCCTCCTTCTGGTTTTAGTCTCTTTGTCACATATCAAACACCTTGTAAAAATAGCCTCTGGCTATACGCATTACATAGTAATGGAAATACAATACAATTCTTCTCCATTGATTTTCTAGTTTCTTTACGACCGTCTCTATCAGTTTCTGTACCACACGCGTGCTGATGCCATAGTACCAATTTCATTAAAAAAAACAACAGAAGTTGTATAGAAAAATCGAAATTATAATGGGAAAACAGCAATAATAAATCATCGATGAAGAATTTACCCATGTGGATCTAGAGATATTCTGATGAGTTGTCCTGGTTGGTTGGTGTCTGCATTCTCTGTTCTTCGTTGCACACGTCCAGCAACTTCTGTACAAGATAATTTCCAAATGGGTCCGTCACTAGCTCAACAAGGTGACCGATGATTTCCTTAAATATGATTTGCACGTCTTGACACGTTCTCTTATCAAACAGCCTTTGTAAGAAGCGACAACCATGTTGATCCTTTGCTAAGATATATATATAACCCTGCATCTCAGCCAAAGAACTAAAGGGTCTTTGCAAGAATAATGGACAATCACTACTCGGATGCGGACCATTTTCACAAATTTTCGCAAAATTATAGTAACTATCCCATTCAGAGTTTTTCCCTCGTTGGTTTGTTCCTGCCATCTCGTTGTAGCAATTCTTCTTAATACTCCTTAAATCGTTGGGTCTACCGTTCATGGCATAATTCAAAGTTCAAACTGTTCCCTTTTATGATGTTTTTATTTTGTAGGAATGAAGGAGCAACATAAGATGTGGAGATATCTTTGGCTTGAAGCATTATTTATCTCTGCTATGATCTTGGAAAGGACATGTTATGTTAAGGATGCTCGGATCAACACCCTGATTGCTAGCTTTTATTGCCATGGACCTTTTGGGAGGTTGAACATTAGCTTGTTGGATCCAATTCCTTCCTGACTCATGTTTGATGGTAGTTCATGTATTCTGATACCTATAGGTTTGTACTGTTTCAGGTGTTCCTGAATACTTTTTATTCCTTTGATTAAGAGTTTCTGCCAATGGGCCATTCCATATTTTTGGTTTATTTAGATGTTTTACTTCTCTTATTTTTTTTTCCTCATCTGTTGCTTTCTTTCCTTCTCTGTGATCATTTTTTAATTTTTACCCGAATTTACAATTCTGATTCTTTCTCATTGTGAATCACATATTGTCCTTATATAGTTATGTACGGGAAGGGCGAGTTTTGCTGTTTGCTGAGACGCGTGCTAGCTGTGGTGCTGATTTTGGTTCACAGAATGGTGGATATGATGTTCATGCAGTTTGCAATCCACGGTCTCCTACCATTTTCTTTTTGATAATGTCATGAGTGGTAAGAGTTAAAACAAATTCTATCTTTAAAGTCCTACAACCATGGGGATTGTGATTTGTAATTTGACGATACTTCTCAACTTTGCTAGTGATATCCAAAGTTTTTGCCTACCAAGGAGTTTGAGTAACTGTGGTTGCCTAAAGATGGATCCAATTCGTATGCAATTACATGTAGCTGGCTCAGTTTCATATGAAATTATGAGTGCTCCTTGATTACTTCTTGGTCTAAGTTTTGGGTAACTCTTTGCGGCAATGCCTGCATTGATAGGAATGGGTCCGTGTTGGTGAATGGCAGCCTGTGGTGCAGTAAATTATAGTTAGATATTGTCATTAGGACATGCTCATACATGTGAATGATTCTCTTCTCCCAATACTATGTATTTTTTTCCTAAATGGTTCTACTACAATAGCTCATAGGTGTTCTGTTCATTGTAGTGTGTTATTATTAGCCAACCTCAAGTTTTTTTTTATTATTATTAAATTTATTGTGTCTATCTTCCAAGTTCCAATATCTCTATATTCTTGGAATATATTTGGAGACAATGTTCATGATTTTTTGTCTTTAATTTATGACTTTTAGAATGTATTTATGTGTTCTTTTGTGTACTTTCTATATACACGGATTATGCCTATTTTATTTATATCAATAATATTTATCTCCTACTTATAATATATATATATATATATATATATTCTTGGTATATATATATTCACTGATAGATGTGATATTATTGGATCACAATTTCATCGTCATCTATTAGTGAATTATCCATTTACATCAAATATGCACTAAAATTGGCAAAAGTACTGTTGAGTGAACGGATCAAGGTACTGCAAATTTCTTTTCCAGTAGTTTGGTGCATGTGTGCTTCCACCTCCCATGTACTTGCAATTTTATGTGACCTGTTCTTTCAATGTTACGTGCACTTGAAACACTGCTTTCATTGTAATCTTTTCCATCAGCGGTGGTTTTCCATATCGAACTTCTTGGCTGAACACATGAAATGGCAATTTTTCTAGGATCGCAACACATGTTAAGGTCGTTGCATTTTAGCCCTTTCAATTCCCGATCCTCTTCCGGCTCGACGGATTCAGCTCTCGATCCTCTTCCGGCTCGACAGATTCAGCTCGGTGGTGTTGATCCAACGGGCATGTTGCTTTCCCTTCCAACTTCTATTGGAGCAGAAGGTGCAATGCGTGATTTCCTATTGCATCGTCTTTTTATGAAGCCACATAATCTACTTTATAATTCTTAGATGTAAATTGTTTTACGAAGTCGAATCATCCCTTCCAATTATGTTATTGTTAAATAAAAAGTAAATAATATATGTACAATTAAATTGAAATTATTAGGGTGTTCATCAGGGTCGGTTTTGTTTTGTTTTGTTTTTTTTTCCGGTTCGAATTAAAATCTGAATATCTGGATCCGGTATCCAACCCATATATCATAAATCCGGAGTCCGTATTTGTATTTGATAAATCCGAACCAATATAGTCCGGATCATGCTTTTAAATTCGGGACTGGTTTTTAAAATTGGTACCCGGATTTAAACACGATTAACTGATTAAGGCATTTAGAACCCCCCCTCGCGCGATTTACCTCCTCTGTCTCCTCTCTCTCTCTCTCTCTCTCTCTCACATTCAAGCCCTAGCCTCACCGTCAAGCAACGCGCCGATCTCCGTGACCGTGACCGTTCACAGTCGACGTCTGAGTATAAAATCGCGCTGATCTTTGTTGATTCTAGGGTATTATCTCTCTCTCTCTCGCTCGCTCTCTCTCTCTCTCTCGCTCGCTCTCTCTCTCTCGCTCGCTCTCTCTCTCTCGCTCGCTCTCTCTCTCTCTCTCTTGCTCATTTGGTTTAAGTTTGTATATGATTTCTACTGAGTTCTGTTTGTATATGATTTCATCTAGTTTAACTCTGTTCTATTGGGGACTTGAAATCTGTGCTCATCTGTTTGGTTGGTCTGTTATATGTTGTTTTGGGCATTTTTTTTACAGCTATATATATCTGATTTAAGAGATGTGTGGTAAAAGAACTCATGTCAGAAACTATATATTCGAGTGATCTTACCCATTCAACTTATTCTTGTGTTTCTGGGTACATTATTGAAATAGCTTTCTGATTTGATTTTCATTTTTTTGCTGGAGAATCCAAGTCGTTTTGCAATCTCTTCGGCCAAAAAGATGGACATATTCTTGTAGCACATCAATTTTAGAATATATGTAAATATCTTTTCACTATGTGTGATTGTGAAACAAAGGTAGGAATTAGCTGACAATATATCGATCTAGTCAGACATCTCGATTCTCGATTATGCTGCATGCTCTAACAAATCATTAAGAGACATGAGAGAGCTGAAAATGTGAGGCCTGTTGCCATTTGAATCACTCAGCTAGTATTGGAATTCAGCAAGTTTTGCATTATATTGGGAGATTTTTTAATGAGGTCTAACAATGTTTCTTCACAAGAATAGGTTATTGGGTCACTCTTTGAGAGTATTTATGCTAAACTTAAACAATAAGACTGCTATTAATGGGGTTTATGATGGGGTTAGAAAGAGTTTTTTTAATTGAAGCCATGTTTGGCTTGTCGTCACAGGAAATCTTTCACCAGATTGGTGTTTTCTTAGTTATATAATTGATAAATTAGTCCTTGTGTGCATACATAATTATCCGGCTTAAGAAAATTAACTGGATAGCACTATTTCCATATTTGGTGTGGAAGAAATAAAAATGGCATGAAGATATCGTTTCCCAAAATTTTGTGCTTAGGTGGTAATTTCCACCATTCATTCCCCTGTTTTTGGACAGGCTATATATTTGGTGTGTGATTGAAAATGTAGTTTTCTTAGGGCTAAAAACTTTTCTCCACCCTACAGATGGTTGAGTTGTGACCACTGTTAATCCAATTTGAGTTTGGTTTAGGGTTAATATATTCCTCTCTTGGAGCTCAAACCTCAAAACTATTATCTTCGACCAAAAAGATGGACATATTCTTATGAAACAATCAATCGTCTTGTTTAATTTTTATGTATATATACTAATGTCTCTGCAATTGGAATGTTGATAATTTATTGGTTGCAATTCTGGATGAGAATTAAGAGCTTTCAAAGTTTTGGTTGTCCATCTTTAACCTTTTCATTTTTTTTTTTGTTTAGGTTTGGTTGATATTTTTGCTTATCTCTCTGTTGAAGATACCATAGAACAAGAAAACAGGCTCCAAGCTAGGCGCGGTCAGATCTGGAAGCTGCTGTTATTACAGAACATTTTTTTTTTCTATATTTGGTGTAAGCAAACAATGTGCACAAGGCAGAACTTTTTTTTTAATTCTAAATTTACAAGCTCGAAATTCAAATAATGTAATATGTAGTGATTTTTTTTTAATTTTACATTTTGATATATATTTTTTTTTATCATTATCAATGGATAAAAATTTAGGCTTTTATATAATAAAAATTTACTTTTTAACAATACTTCTTGGAAAAATTATAATGAAATAGAAGATTTAGGCTACATATTTTTACAATAAATTTCTCTGCAAAAAAGTAATAAAACAAATTAAAAAAAAAACCGGTTTAAATCCAGAAACCGGCTTTCCGGTTTTTAAATAATCGGATTGATTCGGATTCAACCCAGGTGAAACTGGGTTGGAGTTCAAATCACTTTGGGCTATCCGGTTCTAGGTCAGGTTGACCTGGATTTCTGGTTTGGATACCGGATGTACAGCCTTATAAATTATTATATGAGCAACATTACATCTAATATATCAGTAGTTTTGTTTAAAATAAAATTAGTGAAGAAAAAATAGCATATCTAGTCAAGTTGCTTGCTGCTTTAAAGGAAAGAAAATATAGAGCATAACTAATTTTATTATGTGATGAAATTACAGAATGAAAATGGGTATGCAAAGATGATGTATCCCCAACTTTTTTTCTTGATTTTCTACGGTAAATAGTATAAAATAAAGCTAAAACATTTTATACATCTTTAAAAACATTTAAATACTTTAAAGGGTTCAAAAAGTAATTATTGTTATAAAACTAAAAAGAAAACTACTACTATTGCAAGAGAAATATAAAAGAAACTCTCTGAAACTTTCTTCCTTCTCTATATTTTCTTATGAATTTCATTACAACTGAAGCCCATATTTATAGGCGTTGAAGTTACTATGCAAGTTACTATGCAAGTCACTATGCAGATTTTAAAATAATAGTGGTGGGGTCATTCACATAATTTAGTGGTGGGACAGGGGGCGGCGCCGTTTCGTTCGTTCATTTACAATTCATAACACTCCCCCTTGAATGACCACCCATAAAGAATCTGCCTCGTTAAAACCTTGCCAAGGAAAAACCCAGTGGGAAGAAAAACCAATGGCGAAGGAAAAAGAGTACAGTCTCTTTATGTATCCACAAGTGCTTTAAGATTGCCTCATTAAAACCTTGCAAAGGAAAACCCAATGGGATAAAACCTTAGCGAAGGAAAAAGAGTACAATCAGCACAAGTCTTCAGGACTTTTACTCCCCCTAGAGCATGACGATAGATTTTTGAGTCTTCACATTTTAATATTCTGCACAATTTTCTTGAATGTCGCAGTTGGTGATGCCTTCGTGAATAAATCTGCCAGATTATCACTTGATCATATCTTTGATATATCCTCATTTGATTTGAGTGATACAAGCAGCATTATCTTCGTATAAAATTGTTGAGCTATCAAAATACCACACTTTTCTTGGATATGTTGAGTCATTGATCTCAGCCAAATATACTCTCGACTTGTTTCATGAATTGCAATAATCTCTGAGTGATTTGAAGATGAAAAATAATATCTGGTTGACAGACTTAATAGAAATCTGATACCTGCAGTAATACTTAAACTCCCCCTGATAATATGCGTTAGTGTTTCAAGTAATAAGCAAATATGATTTTGGTATATATAACAAGCTAAGAATTCAAACACGATCTCCAACTAAATAATGCATTAGAGAGAGTATGATAATATTTTCATCTAAAATTTTCTCCCCCTCATTCGGCATTATTAGGGAGAACTTGTTTATATACGGTGGAAATAACATTGGAAACCATCTATGTATGATAAAAGCTGTAAAAGCTTTGAGATTTAATATTATCAGTTCGGCGGAAAATCAAATCCGCTTGACATTGTGGACAAACGAGATCTTGAAGAGATTTGAAGGCTTCGGGTTGTTGTTTAAATATAACCAATTTTACCATTGGTTTACTCCAGCAAAAAGATCTCGCATTCTTCATAGATTCAGTTGTTGTTTATCCAGAATGTTATTATGTCTGATAGAAATTCTAATGTCCCAGATTTGAACCATGAACCTTTTATACCTCAACCACTCATATTTTCTCCTGAGGCTGTCAACACCATGATAGGAGCAGAGATATATCTATCTAGTAAATCTGATCCTGAAATTGTTGCAGCATCAAGAACCCTCAGTGCTCAATATGCTGCCTCTCTTACAACCATGTCTCAGAGGCTATTGGCGAGAACGAGTGAGGTTGATCATCTTAAAACTCAAATATCTGAGTTGCATCAAACGCTTGCAACTAAAGATAGTAAAAATAAAGATTTAAGACAAGAAAACAAGGAGCTGAAGAAACTTGTAGATTGGTATTCTCGTGACCTGAAAACACGAGTAGAAGAGCTGGAACGAGAGAGAGCTCAGATACAAAGTCAACAACAGCAGCTAACGGCAGAGGTTCAGCGTTTACAAGAAAATAGGGATAGCTGTAATTAATCTCGCTGGCTTTTGAAATTATGCATCCAGCATATCTTGTAAAGTGAGATTTGAAGAGATGATGCTTTGTCTTGTTCTTATTTCCATTTCTATAAGAACCGTCTTTAGCTTCATTTAGTACGCATCAAATCTTCTTCTCATATCTATAATTCATCTGTATTTGTATTCTTATTCTACAAATTTCCAATGGCTCATCAATTTCCTTTTACTATTTCTCACGATCAACATATGAGGTATCCTTCGCCTCAATTACAAGTTGTTCCTGCATCTTCCGCAGGTGTCATGTTGCAGCAAGCAAATGATCTGGCTAATAAGTCAGATCGTGAAGCTGTTTATGAGCTGGTGACTCTCGGCACCAGATACTCCTCCTCTATTGTCGGATTTTCCAACCGATTACAATCCAAAAATCGTGAGATTGAGGAGTTTAACGAGAAGGTTTCCGTACTTCAACGACTTATTCAAGAGTCTGACAGAAAAATTGCAGACTTAAAGCAAGAGAATAAGGATTTAAAATCCTTACTTGCCTCTTCATTTCGACTGCCTAATCCTTTAGATAAGGATGGTATGTTGCTTTATGAAGAGCAAATGCATTTGAGAGATGAGGCTAGAAGTCTCAAATTCTTGTAACTCATCTATCAATTGAATAATAAGATCTTTCATTTTCAAATGCATTCCTTGAATTTATAGTAGCTCTTATAATCTCTTCAGGAGTTCTAACAAGGTAAATCATCAACGTAAACTGGAATAATGGCAAATCCGGATTCTGATAAACATATGGGCATATAGGATTATTCTTAAATCATTCTTTCAATAGATACTCGTTGATTCAATTATACCGCATGCGTCCAGATTGCTTTAACCCATATAAAGATCTCTGAAGTTTTATAAAGTACATACTCCTAAATGTACTTGGATTAAATGCTTCAAGTATCGTATATCTTTATATATGTAATGATCTAATGATCCTTATAAATATGCAGGGACCACATTCATTAACTGCATATCTAATCCTTTTGTAATAACCAAATCGATTAAAAATATGAATGTGATTGCATTCATAACAAGGAAATATGTTTCCTCATAACTGCTCTCGGGTTTCTACAGGAAACCTTATGCGACAAATTATACCGCACAATTTCATTTCGCATTACGCTTTCGTATAAATACTCACTTATATTTGACAGATATTACACCCTTTGGTGTTTGGACAACAGGTCCAAATGCATCTTGCTTCACTAGCGAGTTTAATTCAGTTTTAATAACTGCTTTCCATTTTGGCCAATCATTTCTACGTCAACATTCTTCGACGATTTTTGGCTCACTTTCTTCATTACTTCTGGTAATATCAAGTGTTATCATATATGTTGTCGACAACAGTTTTATTTCTATCCATAAATTTTCCAGTACTCATGAAATGTATTGAGATCTCATTGTTCCTCTCCAGGGGAAAACATTTCATGAAACACCTCTATAGGAGGTTCCTTTTCAGGAGGTTTATACTCTTCAGGAGTTTTCTCTTCAGGAGTTACACTCTTCAGGAGTTACCTCTTCAGGAGTTACACTCTTCGGGAGTTACCTCTTCAGGAGGTTTCCTCTTCAGGAGGTTTCCTCTTCAGGAGGATTATATTTTATACAGAAAATACGGTCTCTTCATGAGCACCGATTTTTTTTTTCTTTTTCTTGTGCACCAATAGGTCTTCAACGCTTCAGACGTATCTTAGACTCATTTATTGCTGTTTTAACAACTCGTCCTTCAGGGACTTTAATTCTTGCTTAAGCATTAACAGCAGTAATATATGATTTTACAACACCTTTAGTGTCAGTAAATACATTATGTAATTGATTTGCAACATTTTACAGATAGATAATCCTCTGAACTTCTGGTTCACATTTATTTGTAAGAGGATCAAATTTAAACAGGGCTTTATTATCCCAAGTAATTTCTTGTCGTGCTTCAGGCAATGATATTTCATTATTTCAAAACATGATGAAATATTAATAAGCTTATATATAAAAGCTTAGTATAAGTAAATCAAGTGTTTGGCCGTACAACAGGTACGTGACTACTGTTTAGTCATATCACATCTATGACAAACATCTTCATTTTTTTTTTATGAAGAATTATTCTGAGGGCCTTTACCCTTCTCTGAGTTGGATCACTTCTGGTGATACGATATATTTTTATCATCTTTAGTGTTGTCGCTTTTGGGACCAACACTTCTATAATTTTTCTACCACGTCTACGCCCTTAATTCCTTTGAAAGGATGCTCTGTTCACTTCTGGGAATAATGTAAATTTGATATCATTAATAGGACGTAACTGATGTAACAAAAACTCATTATTTAGCTCAATTACTGGAAGACAAAACAAAAGTTCAGAATATTTGTTGAACTTTCACTCTCGATATTGCTACTGCAGGAGCACATTCGAAGTATGAAAAATAATGTCTTCTTTTATATATCATCATCAGTGACATTTTCACTGCATAATTTTAATATTGAGCTGATTTTAAAGAGTGCAGAATATTCAATACCACTCTTAAAATCTTGCAACTTCAGGTGCAATAAATCATAATGATCTTTTGAAAGGATTACATCTTCTGGTGCTTATATCACTCTCTTAATTTATTTCACACAGTAAGATGATTTTTCATCATGAGATACACAGCACGGTCCTTCAGGGACACATGGTTTTCTTCTATGATTGTATCTTTCAAGTTCATCATCATATCCAAATAGATCTCATCAAGGATCCTGGATAAATAACATTTTTCAGAAATGTCAATAGTAATAAATCTCAATATTTGACATTATATTACAAAAATAAATCTGTGAATTTAAGAAATATATTCACATTATCATGAGAATAAAAATAAAATTTTATCAAGTAATATTCAGAAATATTACCTTTAATATTTATCTCAAGGACTGCAAATAATATATTGGAAAACTTACTTGAAGTAGAAGACCACTAGCTTCAGTATTGGTAGAACCTCGTGCTGATAACGTGTTATAAAACTAAAAAGAAAACTACTACTATTGCAAGAGAAATATAAAAGAAACTCTCTGAAACTTTCTTCCTTCTCTATATTTTCTTATGAATTTCATTACAACTAAAGCCCATATTTATAGGCGTTGAAGTTACTATGCAAGTTACTATGCAAGTCACTATGCAGATTTTAAAATAATAGTGGTGGGGTCATTCACATAATTTAGTGGTGGGACAGGGGGCGGCGCCGTTTCGTTCGTTCATTTACAATTCATAACAATTATAAGAGTAATAAAATGTTTTGTAATAGGATCCTTTTTGACTGAAGAATATGGAACAAAAGTTTGGTCACTGTTGTGTTTTGGACTCTTTGCAACGACTTTTGTGGTCTCTCCAATGGGTTTTAATTGGGTATGCTATTCTTATAATGATGTTGCATTTTTTAAAAAGAAAAGAAAACCTTATTTCCTGTAATTATGTATGCTGCTGCTGCACTTTCAAGTCTGAAACCCCAAAGCCAGGAAACCGCTACGAAGCTTGAAAAAAGTGTTTATCTAGTTTCTCCCTTCTCGTAATACACTATCTTAAATTCCAACCGATCTTTTCCCAATTGGACTAGGAAATGAGAAGATTAGGACACAAGAAATGTCATTTTCAGATAGTAATCCCCGCAAGACTTTGTGAGAGGAGCACTTAAAATGTCTTGCTAATAGAATTAGGGTGTAAATAGATTCGGTTCGATCCGATTTTAAGTTAAATTAAAAATCGAACTGGTACTACCAATTTTATATTTCTTAAAACCGATTATGTCTCGATTATTTTTCAAAATCAGTAGTATCGATTTTATCTATTTCAGTCTGATTTTTCGATTTTAAGAAAATGTAAATTTATAAAAACCAATCTATTAAAAAAATTGGTTTGAAAATTCTATTTAGTAAAAAAAAAAATTGTAATTCATTACAAAAATCTTTTAGTAAAAAAAATCTGTTATATAAAAATAAATTGCATTAAAAAACTGCTATAAAAAAACTGTTTTATAGAAAAAATCTAGTTTACCAAAATTTGTTATAAAAAAAAATTCTGCATTAAAAAAATTGTTATAAAATAAAAAATTGTTCTATAAAAAATCTACATTATCTCATATCTAGTTATAATTTATATTATTATATATAGTATATAACATATTATATAATAATACTAAAAAATAATAAAAATAAAAAATAAATAGAATCGGTCCGGTTTGATTCGGTCCGGTCTTAAAATGGACAGAACTGGAACCATACCAATATTATCCGTTTTTTCAATTTAAGAAACCAAAATTGGATCGGACTGATTTTAAATTGGAATTTTCAATCCAATCCGATTCGGTTTAGGCTTATTCTCCAATGTTTTGATTTAAATTTATACCCTTATGTAGGACTGTAGAACCCCACTAAAGCCAGAAAACTACTACCAAGACTAGGAAAAAGTGTTCACCCAGTTTGGTTGTAACAAATCCTAATTTAGCATCGTGCCTGAATGATGTTTTTCCCATTGACCCCCAACTGCACGAAGAAAATAAAAACGCAACAAATGGAATCCAGCAGCGAGTTTCGTTTCAAGATGGAAAACGATCACGTATTTTGAACCTCCAAAGTCTTGCGGACAATTATTAATGTCTATTAGATCAATTCAATTCAATCTAATTTTAAGATGAGTTTAATATTTAAATATTTAATTTTTGAAATAATTAACTTCATTTCGATTTAAAATTTCTTTATACATCAGATTTATAATCTTTTTTAACTTCTCATAAATATATTTAAATATTTAAATACATCTAAACTCATTTTAAAAAAATATTATAAAACTCAGTTTACTATTTTAATTCACTACTATTTAGAAATCAATTCATTTTAACTCAGTTAACAGTCCAATAGTAGTACCAACCTCTGAACTTGAGCAGGCTGGCCAGGGAAGCGACTTAACAATTCGCTTCAAGGTTTTTATAGCTTTGTAATGATTCAGTCGAAATACTCCTTCAAAGTATTGTCGTTCTGTCTCTGCTTATAATTAAAACTTACAGCATCAGAGCGAAGAAGAAGATCGCAATGGCGAAAGAGTTATAAACATGCATCGATTGGAATCTGTTTTGGTTTACATTGACCCCAGCTTCAACCTTATCAAATATTTTTCTCAAAAGGTGCGGAAAAAAGCACCCAAAAGAGTGCATTTTCTTTTCCTTGTCTCCTACGATCGAATACGACCATGAAAATTCAAAACGTGAGTCTTTTCAAGCTTATTGTTGCGAAGTTGCCATGGAAAAGGTGCATATGTACGTAGGTGGTTATAAATAAAGAACATTACTGCCTGATACTCAACAAACAACCACTATGGCAGCATCAACATTTGAGAAAGTATGCACCTTAGTCTCCTTTGTCTTGTTTGTTCAGTTGGTTGTTGAAGAAAGCCACTAAAGTAAGAAAACTAAGCTTGGCTATAGTCCACCATTGCTGCATCGTTCATACCTATCATCTCCCTTCAACAATGACTGCACCACCCACCTCAATGTAGAGGTTTTTCAACCTTGGCTGCACCAACCACACTAACTAGTTGCAAAGCTTCTCCTATAAAAGGAGAAACCTGATGTGTATTCGAAAGAGCAGTGGTGGTTTTATTTCAGAAGTGGTGTGTGTGCAAATTTGAGAGTGTACGTGAGAATTTCTTGAGTGTTTTGTAAATCTAAAAAATTATAGTAAATTTGGCACCAGTAGACGTAGGCAATTTGCTGAATTACTTAAATATCGTCTTGTGTGATTCTGGATAGTATTGTTTGTGCATAACAATTGGTATCATAGTTTTGGTTCGCACTGTCCAGAAATCAAGTTAGTCAAAATCAATTTTTGACAACTTCAGGCTGTTCCTTGCATTGAGACGAATCCGTTGGAGCAAACGGAATCGAAAACGGACATCGGAGAAGCTCGGACGCGCCGGTAGAAGGTCGGAGCGTGTACCCACGCGCCTACTCGGAGCTGGAGGTTGAAGACAAGTGAAAAACATGCAGCCACGCGCCGCCACTCGCAGCCAAGAGCCGCCACAGAGGAAGAAGACGTGTCAGCTGCACGCGCACACGCGCCCCAGACACGTTCTGCACGTGAGACTCATGCGCCTCTGACCACCTTCAGCACATGTATCACACGCGCCTGACAGATTTGGATCGTCCGATTCCAGATCCGTGTTTGGGCTTGATCTAAGCCATTTGGAGTCTGATTTCGACGATCAAATAGTGCTTTCCAACTATTTGGATCATTCCGGACTCATCCATACGGTTAGAATTTCGAAATTTATCTTCTAAAATTTCTTAATTAATATGGAAGGTGTTAAGGAAGTTAGGAACTCTGGAAATGCCAGCAGTTTAGAGCGTAGGTCCACAGTTTCAAATGCCAAGTTTGAAGTTGAGAAGTTCGATGGAACTTCTAACTTTGGTATGTGGCAATGAAGTGATGGACGTTTTGATCCAACAAGAGTTGGATATGGCGTTGGAAGAAAAACCCAACGAAATGACGGAAAAGGATTGGAGGAAACTTAATACCCAAGCTTGTAGTACAATCCATTTGTGCCTTATCAAAGATCAGAAGTATTTTATCATGAAAGAGACAAATGCAAAAGAACTTTGGAAGAAATTGGAAGATAAGTTCATGAAGAAGAGCATTGAGAGCCGTTTGCATTTGAAGAAAAAACTATTCAGATTTCAATTTCGTGAAGGTATTAGTATGTCCGAACATTTGAATAGTTACAATCAGATTCTTGCTGATTTATTAAATTTGGATGTTGAAATCTAAGATGAAGATAAGGCTTTACTTTTGTTAAATTCCTTGCCCGATACATATGATCATTTAGTTACCACACTATTGTTTGGGAAGGAAAAAATTAGTTTTGACGATATATCTAGTTTTCTGATTAGCAATGAGTATCGAAGAAAAGATAAACAGGTACAGTTAGATACATCAAGTGAAGCATTGACAGCAAGCGGGAGACCATAGTCAAGGTATCCAGGAAAGAAGAAAGGTTTTCAATCGAAAGTTTGGGCCACATTACGTGGTTCATCAGTCGGCAGAAAACTCTCCAAAGATGAGTGTTACTATTGTCACGATAAAGGACACTGGAAGAAAGATTGTCCCAAATTGAAGGGACAACAGAAGAATCAAACCACCATAGCCAATGTCGTAAATAGAGATGAAGATCTAGACATTGCCTTGATATGTTCATCATTCATTTGTCATCCCGATAAATGGATTTTGGATTCCGGATGTACCTATCATATGTGTCCCAATCGGGACTGGTTTACTGACTTCACAGAGATTGGAGGTGGAGCAGTACTTATGGGCAACGATAGTGCCTGTAAGATTCGGGGGATAGGGAACATTCGGTTGAAGTTGCATGATGGAACTGTCAGGACTCGGACCGAAGTTTAGTTCGTTCTGGACTTGCGGAAAAATCTTATCTCATTAGGATCTCTGGATTCAAAGGGATTCAGAATTACTATTGAAGATGGAACTCTCAAAGTAGTAATGGAAGTTCAGGTGGCTATGAAGGGTTTGAGGCGAGGAAACTTGTACTTCTTGCAAGGAAGTACTGTTGTTGGAAGAGCTTCTACAAGTTGTGAAAAGCTAGATGAGACTGATGTTGACACTACCAGACTTTGGCATATGCGAATGGGACACGCTGGAGAGAAAGCTTTGCAAATACTCATAAAGTAAGGCTTACTCAAATGTGCCAAGTCTGGTAAATTGTCTTTTTGTGAGCACTGTGTATTGGGGAAGTAGACGTGGATCAGGTTTGGAACCGCTATTCACAATACACAGGGAATACTTGACTATGTACACTCCGATGTTTGTGGACCTACCAAAATTGCATCTTTAAGAGGTAAGCATTGGTTTGTAACTTTTGTAGATGATCATTCTCGTCGTGTGTGGGTGTATACGATGAAGAATAAATATGAAGTGTTGAACATCTTCCTTATGTGGAACAAAATGGTTAAGACTCAGACTGGCAGAAAAATCAAGCAGCTCAGATCAGATAATGGAGATGAGTACACTCTAGACCTTTTCATGGAAGTATGTCGAAGATAGGGAATAGTCAGACACTTCACGGTACGAGGAACACCGCAACAAAATGGTGTGGCAGAACGGATGAATCGTACTTTGCTAGAGAAAGTACGATGCATGTTACTGAATGCTGGATTCAGTAAGAAATTTTGGATTGAAGCTGTGACATATGCATGCCACCTCGTCAGCAGACTACCTGCAGCTGCAAATGACAGGAAGACACCCATTGAAGTATGGAAATGTACACATGCTACTGATTATGACTTTTTACACGTTTTTGGATGTCCTTCTTACTATTATGCTAAAAAAAGTAAGCTTGATCTTAGAGCCAAGAAAGCAAAATTCTTGGGCTTTAGTTCTGGTATAAAAGGGTATAGACTCTGGTGCATAGAGTCTAAGAAGGTAATTATCAGTAGAGATGTTACATTCAACGAATCTTAGATACTTAGGTCACATAAGCAAAAAGATTCCAGTGAAGGCAGTTATGATGGTGAAACACCCGGTGATTCACAGAAGGTGGAGTTTATCACTCCAAATGATTCAAGAGAGGACAGACGAGAGGAAGATGATAGTCCAGTCACAGCACCTCCAAGTCAAATTGAATCAATAGCAACCAATAGACCGAGACGAGAGAAACGTGTACTAACACGTTATGCAGACTACGTGACATATGCACTACCAGTTGAAGGGGGTGAGATCCCCACCACTTACAGAGAAGCCATACAATCCAATGAAAAGGATGAATGGATAAAGGCAATGAAGGATGAGATGCAGTCTTTTCATAAGAACCAGACTTGGAAACTTGTGTCACTTCCACAAGGAAAGAAGTCAATTGGCTGTAAGTGGATCTTTAATCAGAAAGATGATTAGGTTGCTAAAAATAGAATTCGATACAAAACTAGATTGGTAGCCAAGGGCTACGCTCAGACAGAGGGAATTGACTACAGTGAAGTATGCTCTTCTGTTGTGAAGCATTCATCCATTCGGATATTGTTAGCTTTGGTTGCATAATATGATCTTGAATTAGCACAACTTGATGTGAAGATAACTTTCTTGCATGGTGATCTGGAAGAGGAGATTTATCTGTCTTAACCAGAAGGGTTTAAAGAAACTGGTAAAGAAAATTGGGTTTGCAGGCTGAAGAAGTCTCTCTATGGATTGAAGCAGTCACCTTGGCAATGGTACAAGCGATTTGATCGCTTTATGATGGACCTGAAATACACTCGTTGCCAATACGATCATTGTGTGTATTTCAGAAAACTTGCAGATGGATCTTTCATTTATTTGCTTTCATATGTAGATGATATGTTGATTGCATGTAAAAGCAAGGTGGAGATAAATCGTTTGAAAACTTAGTTTAGTCATGAGTTTGAAATGAAAGATTTAGGAGAAGCACGAAGAATATTGGGGATGGAGATCAGTAGAGATATGGTAAAATGTACAGTTCACCTTACTCAAAAGCAATATCTGAAGAGAGTATTGCAATGCTTCAGCTTGGACTCAAAGACGAAGTCGGTGAGTACTCCAATGGCCCTATATTTTAAGCTCAGTGCATTGCAATCTCCTAAAAAGGATGAAGAGCGGGACTACATGAAAAGTGTCCCATATGCAAGTGTTGTTGGTAGCCTAATGTATGCCATGGTGTGTACACGACCTGATATCTCCCAAGCCGTCAGTTTAGTCCGTCGTTATATGATAATCTTGAAAAGAAACACTGACATGCGGCTAAATGGATTCTACGGTATATTCTAGGGATCGTAGGTATTAGTTTGAAGTTCGAAAAGAGTGAAAATAGTCTAGTAACTGGATACGTTGACTCAGACTATGCTAGTGATCTTGACAAACGCCGATCGATAACTGGATACGTGTTCACTATGTTTGGAGCACCAATTAGTTGGCGATCGAATTTGCAGTCTATGATTGCACTGTCATCCACAGAGGCTGAGTATATGGCTGTAACAGAAGCCGTAAAAGAAGCCATTTGGTTACAGGGACTGGTAACAGATTTGGGTTTTGAGCAGCAAGAGGTTACCGTTTACTGTGACAGTCAGAGTGCAATTCATTTGGCCAAGAATCAGGTGTATCACTCTCGAACAAAACATATCGATGTCCGATTTCACTTTGTACATGAAATATTAGAAGAAGATGACATATTACTTCAGAAGATTGGCACTGAAGATAATCCAGCAGATATGTTGACGAAAGTCGTCACAGGGATCAAATTCCAACACTGCTTGGAATCGATCAATATTGCAAGTTGCTGAGCACCTTCGGGTGTGTTGGCACTTTTGGGTGCATTTGACGTCTTATGATGCATTTATTAGTAGAAGACTCTCACATTAAAGAAGGAGGTGCATTCATTTGAAGAATGAATCAGTTTGCAAGCAGCCTAGAGCACACTTCAGTGGAGGGAGTGATTGTTGAATAAATCCACCAAAGTGTGAAAACTAAGCTTGGCTGTAGTCCACCATTGCTGCACCGTCCATACCTACCATCCTCCTTCAACAATGGCTGCACCACCCACCTCAATGCAGATTTTTTTCAACCTTGGCTGCACCAACCACACCAACCAGTTGCAAAGTGTTGAACCCAATGTTTCAAGTTTCGTGTAATTATAAATCTACACATGGATTTTGATGATAACAAATGAATTCAAAGAATAAAGGAGTCTCAAGCTCAAGTTGTCCACACAATAGAATCAAGCACATCAAGGAACCAAGCATGAGCAAGAAGGGAACAAGTTTACATTAAAGTCATAGAGTAATGTTGTAAATCTCTTAAAAATTCGAAATTAGAATTAAGGCTCAAAATTAATATTTTATCATAAAACATTAAAATACATTTTCCACATGTGCATGAATATTTTGAAAATTAAATTTGAAAAATTTTGAAAGAAGATTGATTGTCATCTTTCACATGTGCATGACATGATTAAATGTTTGAATTTTGAAAATATTAAGATGATTGATTGTCACCTTTCACATGTGCATATTTTATTTGAATATTTTCAAAAGTAATGGATGCTTTTCTTGACTTATGTAAAAGGTAGATGTCTTTGTTTGAAAATTTTAAAAAGTAAAGTGTGCTCCTTTTGTTATATGCAAAAAGTAAAAGATTAGATTTGAAATTTTTGAAAAGTAAAGTGTGCTTCTTTTGTCACATGCAAAAAGTAAAAAGATTAGGTTTAAAATTTTTGAAAAGTAAATGATGATGTCTTTGATATGGGAATCTTTTCAAATTTAAAATTGAAGACTCATTTGCCTATAAATAGCTCACTTGAGTTTTGCAAAAATCACAATAAGAGCTTACACATCTATTGTTAAATTTTACATCATTCTTTCAAAACTCTCATTCTCTCTTTTCTAAAGTTTTGAGACTTAATTCTTGTTCTTGTTGAGAGATATATAGGTTGAGCTGTATTGTTTCTATCTCACTCATTGAGGAGTGTACTTTGATAGTCTACCTACTATCAACTCTTGTATTTGTTAGAGGGTGCGTATAACCATTGTGTGTGTAGAAGGTGTTCTGCACAGGGAATAATTGAATCACCAAGTGTGAGGTGATTGGAAGTGTAGAGGGTGTTCTACACGGATTTTTTGGAGCGGTGCTGCTCAAAAGTGTAATAAGTTTCTATCTCTACCTAAAGGAGATTGACTAGTGAATTCGAGATCCTCAAGGGGTAGCTTGAGGCGAGGACGTAGGCAGTGGGGCTGAACCTCGTAAAAATACTGAGTTTGCTTTCTCTTACCCTACTCTTTACATTTTTTACTGCTTTATATTCTGTTTATATTTTATATTATGTATTTGATTAATAAGTGTTTATTTTATAATATAACCTAATTCACCCCCCTCTTGTATTAGTCATCTGGGCAACAATTGGTATCAAAGCTAGAGCTCTATTATAAGATTAACTATCTTTTGAGTTAAGATCTTATGGCTAACATTGCAGCTTCATTTGGTGAAGGTCAATCTAGCAGTCGGCCTCCATTTTTTTGCGGAGACAATTACTCATTCTGGAAAGTAAGGATGAGAATATTCCTTCAGGCTTAAGGTCGAAAAATCTGAAAATGAATTGTAAATGGACCTTATATTCCAACAAAAGTGGTTGATGGAGTAAAGGTCAAAAAGGAAGAAGAAGAGTTTGATCGTAAATACGATAGACTTTATACTTTGAATTTAACTGCTATGAATTTATTATATAATACTCTCAATGGTAATGAGTTTAATAGAGTAATGACTTGCGCTACAACAAAGGAAATTTGGGATAACTTGGAAGTTATTTATGAAGGAACTTCTCAAGTCAAGGAATCAAAAATTTATATTCTTACTCATTAATATGAAATGTTTAAGATGAATGATGATGAATCTATTTCTAGTATGCACACTCGTTTTACTAACATCATAAACAGCTTGACAGCTCTTGGCAAAGTTTATTCCAAAGTGGAGATAGTAAGAAAAATTCTCAACTCTCTACCAAAACGTTGGGAATCAAAAGTGACAGCGATTCTTGAAGTTAGAGACCTCAAGAAGCTCGAAGTGAATGAACTCATCGGGTCACTTATCACCCATGAGTACACATTGAAAAGAGGAGAAGAAGAAGGAAAGCCAAAGAAGAGCTTGGCACTTAAAGCTGTTCCATATGAAAGTGAAAGTGATGAAGATGAGGAAAATGACGACAAAGATGAAGAAGTTGCGATAATAACAAGAATAATTCAGAGGTTCTTAAAGAAAAATAAAACTCCTCCAAGGAAATCCTTCAAAAAGTTTTCCAAGAAAGATTCAGGTAAAAATGACACTTTAATTTGTTATAAATGCAATAAGCCTGGTCATATCAAGTCAAATTGTCCTATGCTAAAGAAAGATCGAAACAAAGGCAAAAAAACAATGAAAGCTACGTGGGATGATGATTCAAGTAGCTCAGATAGTGAAGCAAGCAATGGATAATCAGCAAATCTTTGTCTTATGGCTAAAGATGAGATTGAGGTAACAAATCTTGATAATATTGAAGATCCTTCATATGAAGAATTGTAAAATATTTTAGAAGAGGTATATGAGGAATTTGAAAAATTAGATATCAATTATACTGCTTTGAAAAAGAAAAATTCTTCTTTAACAAACGAAATTGATATTTTAAGAAAAGAAAGTATTGTTTTGAAAGATGAAAATCTTGAGTTGAAGAAAAAGAACACTGATTTAGAAAATATTATTGAAAACTTTACGAATGAAAAAAGAAATTTTGAAAAACTTTTTGGTAGTCAAAGATGTGTTTTTGACAAGGCAGACTTGGGATATATGCCAAAACAAAAATACAAACCTTATAACAACTTCTTTGATAATCCTTTTACATCAAAGTCCAATATTCAAAATTCTTTTCATAAAAATAATTTTGTTAAAAAAGGATACTATTATAATCACTCAAGTTCTTCATATATGTCACATGCTATTTGCAATTTTTGTAATAGAAATTGTCATAATTATCTTGTTTGTCCTATTAGAAGAAAACATACAATGACTATTAGGGCCATATAGGTACCTAAAAATCATGTTTCTTCTAATACTAATAAATAAAGGACCCAAAGAACTTGGGTATCAAGAAAAATCATTTTAATTATTTTTATAGGTGTGCATGAAGTCTTCCACAAACAAAAATAAATGGTTTTTAGATAGTGGATGTTCAAGACACATGACGAGAGATAAGACTAAGTTCTTTGATCTTAAATCTAAAAAAGAAGGACACGTGACATTTGGAGACAACTCGAAAGGAAAGATCGTGGGAATAGGTAAAATTGGTAATGAGTCTTCTCTCATAATTGAAAATGTTCTACTTGTTGAAGGTCTAAAACATAATCTTTTGAGCATAAGTCAATTATGTGATAAAGAATTTACAGTTACTTTCAAAATGGATAAGTGCATTATTTTGAATGATCATGATTGTAATATTTGTTTTATTGCTTTTAGAAGCAACAATGTTTATACAATTGATTTTGAAGAAATTATCTCACAAGATGCCATTTGTTTTTCAGCTCAAAATGAAACTAATTGGTTATGGCATAGAAGACTAGGTCATGCCAACATGAAACTTATTTCCAAACTTTCAAAAAATGATCTTATGAGAAGTTTACCAAAGACAAATTTTCTTAAAGACAAAATTTGTGATGCATGCCAATTTGGTAAACAAACAAAAATTTCTTTTAAAACCAAGAAACATATTTCCACTACTAGACCACTGCAACTGATACACATGGATCTTTTTGGACCAAATAGAGTTGCAAGTTTAGGAGGAAAATATTATGCATTTGTTATTGTTGATGATTTCTCTAGATATACTTGAGTCATCTTTCTTGCTCATAAAGATGAGGCACATAATGCATCTATCAAGTTATGTAAGATAATTCAAAATTAAAAAGGTTATACTATTTCAAGTATTCGAAGTGATAGGGGAAAAGAGTTTGTTAATAAAAATATTGAAACATTTTGTGATTAAAATGGTTTTGTGCATAATTTTTCTGCTCCTCAAACTCCTCAACAAAATGGGATAGTAGAGAGGAAAAATAGATCTCTTCAAGAGATGGCAAGAACAATGCTCAATGAGAACAACTTGCCTAGTTATTTTTGGGCCGAAGCGGTAAGTACTGCATGTTATGTTATAAATAGAGTTATGCTAAGGTCCAAATTAGATAAAACTCCCTATGAGCTTTGGAATGAGAAAAAGCCCAACATTGGTTACTTTCATGTATTTGGATGCAAATATTTTATTTTAAATGACAGGGATAATTTAGGCAAGTTTGATGCAAAATCTGATGAAGGTATCTTTTTCGGGTATTCTACTAATAGTAAAGCTTATAGAGTATTTAATAAAAACACTTTGACTGTACAAGAATCTATACATGTAGTATTTGATGAATCTAATTCTCTACTCTCCAAAAAATCTATTGATGAAGAAACATGAGGTATAAATAATACGGAAAGTCTCAATCTCAACAAAGAGAACACAATAGAGGAAGTCCAACATGGAGACATTAGGAAAGATCATCAAAATTTAATACAAGATGCAACCAAACAGTGGAAATTTGTGAAAGATCATCTAGTGGAAAAAATTCTGGTAGAACCTTCACGAGGTGTAAGCATTCAATCATCTTTTAGAAATATTTGCAATCATACTGCTTTTCTATCTCAGATTGAACCTAAAAATATTGATGAAGCACTTCTTAATGAATCTTGGATTCTAACTATGCAAGAAGAGCTTAACCAATTTGAAAGAAATGATGTTTGGACACTTGTTCCTAGACCCAAAAATCATACTATTATTGGAACAAAATGGGTTTTTAGAAATAAGAAAGATGAGTCCGGAGTCATTACTAGAAATAAGGCTCGACTTGTAGCCCAATGTTTCAATCAAGAAGAAGGAATCGATTATGATGAGACATATGCACCAGTCGCAAGATTAGAAACTATTCGAATGCTACTTGCATATGCTTGTTATAAAGATTTCAAACTTTTTCAAATGGATGTTAAAAGTGCTTTCTTAAACGGTTTTATAAATGAAGAGCTATATGTTGAGCAACCTCCAAGTTTTGAAAATCATATTTCTCTAAATCATGTTTTCAAACTCACAAAAGCACTATATGGACTCAAACAAGCTCCTAGAGCGTGGTACGAGAGACTCAGTGGTTTCTTGATTGAAAAAGGCTTTTCAAGAGGAAAAATTGATACAACTCTTTTCATTACATACGAAAATGATGATATTCTTTTGATTTAGACTTATGTTGATGATATAATATTCGGTGCTACTAATGAAAATATGTGCCAAGTTTTTGCTAAAACTATGCAGGAAGAATTTGAAATGAGCATGATGGGAGAGCTTACATTCTTTCTCGGATTGCAAATTAAGCAAGCAAAAAGTGAGACATTCATCAATCAATCAAAATATATTAAGGAATTGCTAAAGAAGTTTGGGATGGAAGGTGCTAAGGAAACTGGAACACCAATGAGCCCATCCACTAAACTTGATAAAGATGAATCCGGTAAACCAGTTGACTCGAAGGTATATCGAGTTATGATTGGTAGCTTATTATATTTGACAGCCAGTAGACCAGATATTATGTTTAGTGTGTGCTTATGTGCACACTTTCAATCATCTCCAAAAGAATCACATTTAATTGCAGTTAAGTGCATTCTTAGATATCTTAGTGGTACAATTAGTTTAGGGTTATGGTATCCTAAGCATACATCTTTCGATCTAATCAGCTACACAGATGCAAATTATGCTGGCTGTAAAATAGATCGAAAAAGCACTAGTGGAGCATGTCACTTCTTAGGTCATGCACTAGTTTCCTGGTTTAGTAAAAAATAATATTTTGTTGCACTATCTACTGCTGAGGCAGAATATGTTGCTGCGGGTAGTTGTTGTGCTCAAGTTCTTTACATGAAGCAACAACTTGAGGGTTTTAAACTTATGTACAATCACATTCCAATCAAATGTGATAATACAAGTGCTATAAATCTTTCAAAGAATCCAATACAACATTCTCAGACCAAACATATTGAAATTAGATATCATTTTCTTAGAGATCATGTGTAGAAGGGCGATATTGTATTAGAATTCACTAGTACACATGATCAATTGACAGACATTTTCACAAAATCCCTACTAGAAGATAGACTATGCATGATTAGAAGAGAAATAGGAATGATGCATGCCATGAATATCTGCTAGATACTTTTATTTCATTATCTTAAATGACCTACAGAAACTTGAGACGTTTAACCTCATCATTCAAGTGTATTTACTCCTCATAAATCATCATGCCATCCTTATCTAAAGGATTAGGCAATCGAAATGAAGAGGCAAGCAAAGATTTCAAATCCTTATTCTGTTGCTTTAACTCTACTATTTTTTTATTTGACTCATAAACAAGTCGTTGAAGTACAGAGACAGTTTCGCTAAACTTCTCAATTTCGCGAGTTTTGGACTGCAACCGAGCAAAAAACGCAACGATGGATGATGAGTATCGAGTTTCGAGACCCACAAGCTCGTAAATGGCATTATGATCTGATTTATTAGCCAAATCAGTCTCTTGTTGCTTCATGGCACCCACGACAGATGCAGAAATAGATTGAGACTGAGGTGAAGAATACCTCAAATCTTGATCAAGAGAAGTATTGAAGGGAAATTGACAAGCCATTGAAAATTTGTAGAATGAGAATACAAGCAAATTGAAAAGATGAGAAGAAAATTTGATACGAAATAGATAAAACTAAAGATTGCTCTTATAGAAACGAAAATAAGAACAAGACAAGCTTACAAATCCTGATGATATCTCATTTTTTAGCAATATCAAGCGGATCAAATCTCTGCACCGAATTGCCAGAGCTACGCCTCCAGCCTTTGTAGGTTTTGTCGGGCACGGGTGGTTTCAATTATTCAGCTCTTTACAAAATCTCCTTCCGCACCGAATTGCTAGGCCTCCAGCCTTTGCAGGTTTTGTCAAACACGTGTGGCTACGCACCGAATTCTCTACAGTCTCTACTAACGCAGTGTTTTATTTGTCTATTGGTTATTGTAGGAATATATCTTATTGAGCTAATTATGATTCCTTTTTAATGATGCTAAAAGTGGGAGAAGTTTTAGACTAGAACATTAACATTGTTTAAATTGCTAAACTTGTTATATATGCTTGGAATTATATTTATATTTTTGCTTGAAAAACTAACGCACATTCTCAGGGGGAGCTTAAGTATTAATATAGGTTTCAGGTTCTATCAAGTATTTGTCATCATTAAAAAGGGGGAGATTGTTGAACCCAAGGTTTTAAGTTTCGTGTAATTATAAATCTACACATGGATTTTGATGATAACAAATGAATTCAAAGAATAAGGAGTCTCAAGCTCAAGTTGTCCACACAATAGAATCAAGCACATCAAGGAACCAAGTATGAGCAAGAAGGGAACAAGTTCACATTAAAGTCATAGAGTAATGTTGTAAATCTCTTAAAAATTCGAAATTAGAATTAAGGCTCAAAATTAATATTTTATCATAAAGTATTAAAATACATTTTCCACATGTGCATGAATATTTTGAAAATTAAATTTGAAAAATTTTGAAAGATGATTGATTGTCATCTTTCACATGACATGATTAAAGGTTTGAATTTTGAAAATATTAAGATGATTGATTGTCATCTTTCACATGTGCATGTTTTATTTAAATATTTTCAAAAGTGATGGATGCTTTTCTTGACTTATGCAAAAGGTAGATGTCTTTGTTTGAAAATTTTAAAAAGCAAAGTGTTCTCCTTTAGTCATATGCAAAAAGTAAAAGATTAGGTTTGAAATTTTTGAAAAGTAAAGTGTGCTCCTTTTGTCACATGCAAAAAGTAAAAAGATTAGGTTTAAAATTTTTGAAAAGTAAATGATGATGTCTTTGATATGTGAATCTTTTTAAATTTAAAATTGAAGACTCGTTTGCCTATAAATAGCTCACTTGAGTTTTGCAAAAATCACAACAAGAGCTTACACATCTATTGTTAAGTTTTGCATCATTCTTTCAAAGCTCTCATTCTCTCTTTTCTAAAGTTTTGAGCCTTAATTCTTATTCTTGTTGAGAGAGATATAGGTTGAGCTGTATTGTTTCTATCTCACTCATTGAGGAGTGTACTTTGATAGTCTACCCACTATCAACTCTTGTATTTGTAAGAGGGTGCGTATAACCCTTGTGTGTGTAGAAGGTGTTCTACACAGGGAATAATTGAATCACCAAGTGTGAGGTGATTGGAAGTGTAGAGGGTGTTCTACACGGATTCTTTGGAGCGGTGCTGCTCAAAGGTGTGATAGATTTCTATCTCCACCTAAAAGAGATTAATTAGTGAATTCGGGATCCTCAAGGGATAGCTTGAGGCGAGGACGTAGGCAGTGAGACTGAATCTCGTAAAAATACTGAGTTTGCTTTCTCTTACCCTACTTTTTACATTTCTTACTGCTTTAGATTCTGTGTATATTTTATATTGTGTATTTGATCAATAAATGTTTATTTTATAATATAACCCAATTCACCCCCCCTCTTGTGTTAGTCATCTGGGCAACACAAAGCTTCTCCTATAAAAGGAGAAGCCTGATGTGTATTAGAAAGGGCAGCGGTGGTTTTGTTTTAGAAGTGGTGTGTGTACAAATTTGAGAGTGTACGTGAGAATTTCTTGAGTGTTTTGTAAATCTCAGAAATTATAGTGAATTTGACACCAGTGGACGTAGGTTTCGTCACCAAATAATTCTGCTTTTGCTTCCACCGAAGAAGCTGCTGCACTTCTAAAATGGAAAAACAGTCTCCAAAATGATACCCACAAAAACCTACCCACGTAGACTTCCACGCCCAATTCTTCTGCCAATCAAAGCAACAGTGCGAGCCCATGCACTTGGTTTGGTATTGCTTGCAACTCTGTTGGAAGTGTGATCAGAATAAACCTCACCAATTCTGGTTTGCAAGGTACGCTTGATGGGTTTTCTTTTTCTTCTTTGCTGAATGTTGCATATGTTGATCTCAGTATGAATAATCTCCTCGGCACGATTCCATCTCAAATTAGCTCCCTGTCCAAGCTCATTTATCTTGATTTAGCCATTAATCAGTCATCAGGAAAAATCCCACCAGAAATTGGCCTTCGGACTTCTTGATCTCAGTATGAATAATCTCCTCGGCACGATTCCATCTCAAATTAGCTCCTTGTCCAAGCTCATTTATCTTGATTTAGCCATTAATCAGTTATCAGGAAAAATCCCACCATAAATTGGCCTCCTAATCAATCTAGAAATCCTTCACCTTTCTAAGAATCAGTTAAATGGCTCAATTCCTAAGGAAATAGGTCGCCTTGAGTCTCTAATTGAGCTCCATCTTGGCACAAACAATTAGGACGGTTTCATTCCTAATTCTCTAAGTAACTTGAGCAACCTTGCTTCCATGCGTCTCTATGAAAATGAACTTTCCGGTTTCGTTCCTCAAGAAATTGGAAATCTCTCTAATCTGGTTGAACTATTCGTTGATACAAACCACCTGATGGGTCCAATTCCTTCAACTCTTGGAAACTTGAAAAAGTTAACCCACTTGTATATGTACAAAAATTCATTTTCTGGTTCTATCCCTCCAGAAGTTGGAGGTTTAGAGTCCCTTGAGAAACTTGGCCTTTTGAAAACCATCTTCAGGGTTCAATTCCAGCATCTTTAGGTGATCTGGGCAATCTTTTCCTTCATCATATTTATGGTAATAACCTTTCTGGCAGCATTCCTAAAGAGATGGAAAATTTGAAGAATATATATGATATGGAATTGAGTGAAAACCAACTCCTTGGTTCTATTCCAACTTCATTTGCTAATTTGAGCAACTTGAAAACTTTATATCTTCGTGACAACCGACTTTCTGGTCAAACTCCTAAAGGATTTAGAGATACCATGAACTTACTTATTTTGTAGCTGGACACAAACCAATTTACTGGTTCTTTGCCCGAAAACATTTGTCATGGCGGATCACTTCAAAACTTTACTGCAAGCACTAACTATTTCACTGGTCGAGTCCCTGATAGCTTGAAAAATTGCACTAGCTTAATCAGAGTCCGTTTGGAAAGTAACCAACTTATTGGAGATATATCCGACGATTTTGGTGTCTATCTAAACTTGCGATTCATAGATCTAAGCTATAACAGATTTTCTGGCAAAATCTCAAGTAATTGGGAACAATGTCAACAATTACAAATGATTCGAATAAGTGGAAACAACACTACTACTAGTAGTTTACCACCTGCCATTGGAAACTCGATACAGCTACATGTACTTGATCTTTCTTTAAATTATATAGTTGGGGCGATTCCAAAAGAGCTTGGAAAGTTGAGTTCTCGAGAGAGATTGATGTTGAATGGGAGTCAACTCTGGTACCATACCTTTAGAATTTGGATCATTGACTCGTCTTGAATATATTGACATGTCTGCTAACAAGCTTAGCAACTCAATTCTAAATAATTTTGGGAATTTCTTGCACTTGAACTACTTCAATTTAAGCCACAACAATTTTAGTGGAGAGCTTCCAATCCAACTTTTGAGCTTATTTCACATCTCCACATTAGATTTAAGTTTCAACTCTCTAGATGGAGAGATACCATTAGAAATTAGCAAAATGCAAAGCTTGGTGACTTTGAATCTCTCCCGCAATCATCTTTCTGATTTCATTCCAACTGCCTTTGAAGAAATGCATGGCTTGTTACAAGTTAACATATCCTACAATGAGTTGAAAGGTCCCATTCCAGATTGCAAAGCCTTCCAAATTGCTCCTATTGAAGCATTGCAAGGGAACAAGGAGTTGTGTGGCAACAATACAGGATTGCAACCTTGCAATCCTTCCATGATACATGTGAGATCACAGACTTACGTGTATTTTTACACGTTATTTTATTCTCAGTATTAATTATTTTAATTTATTTTAATAATATTATTAGTTATGTTTTATTTGTTTAAAATATTTATTTGAATTATTAATTAGTTAATATTGAGTTACATTGTTTTTTTTATTTATTTTAATGAGTTAATTATTTTAATGATTGGGAATTTAATTCTTTTATTTTATTATGTGATTTTATTTGATGTGTTTTATTTATTTAATTAAATGTGTTGTGGAATGGGTTTTTATGTGCTTATATTTATGTTGTGATTTTAAGTGTTTTTGTGATCCAAGTGATGGGAATTGGACTGTATTTCTTTCCCTTCATTTTTCATTTTTCCTTTTTCTTCTCTTTTTCTTTTCTTTTTCTTTCTTTTTCCTCCATTTCCCCTGCTTCCCAGCCCGCGTACCCCTCCCCTGCCTCCTCTCCCTCCCGCCGTTCTTCTTCCTCAGCCCCAGGACTGCCGCCGGCCACCCACCGGCGACACCGCCCAGCCCAACCTCACCCCCACATGCCGGCGAGTTCAACGGCACCGGTGGTGTCACCTCCGGCCATCCCACCGCCCCTCCACGGCCACAAACCCGAAATGGGTATTTTGCATTCCCTTGCATTTTCCGGCCACCACCGGCCACCCCTTGGCCTCCGACCACCACCACTAGACTCCCCACCCTCCGGCGAGCAAAACCCACCATCGGTAGCCACCCATCTCCGCCGGTTACTCCCTCTACCCGAAATGGGTCTTAAACGGGTCGTTCTTGGCCGCGCCGCCGTCCGGCCACTGTAGGCCTCACCACCGCCACCAAAAGACTCCTTTCGCCCAGCCGGTCATCTCTCTAGCTCAGTTTCCCCATACACGGCCTCACCTTCCTGGTACAACCCCAAACCCAAAAATGGGTTTTCACCCCTTTTGACCTCGATCCGCCACCTTTCGGTGGTTGTGCCGCCACACCACCATCTCCATGAGATTCCCCACCCTTCAAAGAGTATCTCCCTAAATTTTGGTGTCAAACCGAGCATTTTAGCCGAACGTATATGTGACCGCTACAAACGCTGCAAATTGGCGTTGTTCAAGGAATTACGTTTTAACCACTGTAAGTACTTTCCAAACGAGTTTTAAGATTTAAATATATTTTTGGGATCAAAAGTTATTGTGTTTGATTATTGTTGCTATGTGTTGGTTGATGTTGGTATTTGTTGGTTGATTGGATTAATTAAATGTTGGATAATTACTGCATGGTTGTCTACATTGTGTATTTACGCGCATGCTCATGAAAATATTTGAAAAGTGGATTTTTGTATGATTTTGGATATTCATGTGTTGAGAATGGAAAATAAGATTTAAATTGAGTTTAACGAATTTTAATGGTTTTGGGCTGAGTCATAACGGGGACGGCGATACGTAACGCCCGTTGTGATCAGCTTGTGAGTGTGTGGATGACATAATGGGGACGGCGATACGTAACGTCCATTATGGTCATTGGGTGTGCATTTCATATCGGGGACAGCGATACGTGACACCCGGTATGAAATAAGTGTGTGTGGATCGTAATGGGGACGGCGATACGTAACGCCCATTATGATTTCGGGTGTGTGTGTATATCATATCGAGGACGGCGATACGTAACGCCCAGTATGATTGGTTTTGAGGATTTTATTTTATGGAAAATGATGGGTGATTTTATTGGGATTTTATTGTGGATTAAATTGGAATTTTGGCATGTGTGGTTATTTCATTGACTTTGAGGAAGATAATTTTAAGCCTCATGCATATGGTAATTGTTCATGGTTGTTGTTGTGGCATTAATGTATTTCTGTCTTTTAGTTTGGTTGGGTTGTACTTACCTGCGATGCCATCTTGGCGTCGTAGTTTTTGGATGCAGATTATGAAGAGGCTGAGCCTGAGGAGACGGCTCCGCCGTTGAGGTGTTATTATTATTAATTGTTATCTCGGGAAATTTATTTTCCCATTTTTATAAATATGTATTTGTTTAATTTGTATTTCGGATGACTGTATTAAATCTCCTGTTGGAGAATTTATATTAAATTGGTTTGTAAAATATTTCTAAAAAAATTCTGGTACTTAGATAATAATTTATTATCCGCTGCGACCTATATTTTATGTATGTCATGTGTACACACACGTTTGATACTTGTCGTTGGGATGTGTGACCCGTGTTGTCATCATCCTGACGCCTCGATTCCCGTGTTATTTTAAAGGGAATTTGGGAGCGGAATTTGGGGGCGTCACAATACACAAATATAGTTCTAAGAAAAACCAAAAATTCATCTTTTTGGTCACTTTCCCTATTCTTGGTGCACTTTTGGTTCTCCTTGTTTTCATTTTCGAATAGTTTTCATTTTTGTTGTGCGAAGAAGAAACAAAATTTCACAATCTGAAGAGGGCAACATGCACAAAGGATTTGTTTCGGTATTAACTTTCCATGGAGGAACAATGTACCAAGATATCATCAAAGAAACCAACGATTTTGATGAGGGATATTGCATTGGGAAGGGAGGATATGGAAGCATCTATAAAGTAAAGTTGCCTTCTGGTGAGATCCTAGTTGTGAAAAATCTCCACACACTAAGAGATAGTGAGAACGGATTCCAAAAGGAGTTCTTGAATGAGATAAGAGCATTGACAGAAATACGACATCAAAATATTGTTAAATTTCATGGTTTCTGTTCAAGTGCACAATATTCATTTTTGGTTTATCAATACCTCGAAAGGGGTAGCTTGGCTACAATCTTGGAGAAGGAAGATTCAGCCAAAGTGTTGGATTAGAGCAAGAGATGAATCATTATTAAAGGAGTGGCTTATGCTTTGTCTTACTTGCACCATGATTGCTCACCACCAATTATTCATCAAGACATCTCCAGTAGTAACACTTTGTTGGATTCTCAATATGAAGCTCGTGTTTCTGACTTTGGCTGTGCTAAAATTTTGAAGCTAGACTCATCTAATTGGACTTCCCTTGCTGGCACATATGGATATGTCGCACCGGGTAATGTTATATTGTTGTTATCTTAAAGTAAGATTGTTAGAATAAGTTATCACCTTTGCTGATTTTTTTCTTATATTTTCATGGCCAGAGCTTGCTTATAAATGAAGGCAACAAATAAATGTGATGTATATAGCTTCGGGGTGTTGGCATTAGAAGTCATAAAAGGGCAAACATCTAGGTGATTTCATATCCATGCTACAATCTCCTTCTGATAAAGAAAACATACAGCTGATGGATGTGTTGGATCAGCGCCTTCCATCTCCAACACTTCAGGAAGAGGATGAACTAATGGTAGTTGTAAAGATTGCAACCAACTGCTTAAATGTTCGTCCACAATCTAGGCCAACCATGTATATGATTTCTCATGTCTTATCAGCCCATACAGGGATGCATTTCTAGGGTAGCCATCTATGTAACTGACACAAGGAAAGTCATGGATACCGAGACTTATAAGGCTAAAATTGTGTTGATTTAGGATAATTAATGACTATGTTTTCTTTCTTAAATATATGTCTAAGTTCCTAAATATATGTCTGTAATCTCTTGATGTGTCTTTGAAGTAAGGTTTCTAAACCCATTAATGTTCCTCAATATGATTTGAATTAAGGAACTTAGACGTTTAATATTTGTTATAAAGGGGTTTGGAGTGGCTATCACAAAAGGCTCCACATGATAATTTTTCTGATATATTTATCTAATGTTCGCATTAAACTTATTCATGTATATATAAATTAGCAGTCATGCCATTAGATTTGCAGTCCAAAAGCCAGGAGAATTGATCGAGTAAGCTTCTCAAAATCACCAAGAACTACAGCAATAAGAAATCCAGGCATGAGACATAATTAGACAGCTGACCGTTCCTCCGATCATATGAAATATCATACATCATAAATTACTAAATTTATGTCAACAAGAAGACACCAGAACACATAGACACATGATTCTAAAAAAAAAAAACAGCACAGACACATCCCAGTGACGAGCCAGTATAAGCAAAACTTGCATTTTACACTTCGTAGACTCGTGGAGATTCCACCCAAAGCTACATTCTGGAGATCAGAAAAAGACTCAGGAAGGATAGGTAATATACTAGCTTGCTAGATATATAAGAGTAGTCGCCATTATTTGAAATCTTTGGTACCCTTTGAAGAATAACAATAATCTTACCAAAGGCTAATACATATCACTTCAAGAGTTTCCTGGAGAAAATCCTCTTGCAATATAGGGGCTGGTACTTAAAATTTTTTGAGCCTCCACTTCTTCGACCAGGGAAGCATGAAGAAGGCCCTTAAGTGAATGAAATTAAAGCGTGAGAGAGAGAGAGAGAGAGAGAGAGAGAGAGAGAGAGAGAGAGAGATTCTCCAGCACTAAACAATCAATAATATGATGGATGTATAAAAGCAGTTTTGAGTGGGAATCCTATTTCTCTTACCTTGGTAACTGCGAAAGCACATTGAATGACATAGTTGGCATTCTTGGCCTATGTTCACGGTTGATTCTTGGCCTATGTTCTTCAAAATGCGTAAGGCATTTTTCAATCACATGGCTACTAAACTTCTGCTTGGAGAGTTGTACAAAGTTTCCTTTGAACTGAGAAAACAATTTGGCACTTGTAGATGGGATCTTTAGCTCTATAATGTACTGATCAACATCTGAACAGCTCCATAATTACATATTCATGTTGACACTTGCATCTCAAGGTGGAATGAAGAAAATTTGGGAGAGTAAAATTTTTTAATTCATTAAAGATGGCAATAAGAATCCACATGCCAAATGTTTTTGTATGGACAATTATCATGTCAAGCGGGAGTTTATGGTCGGCAAACAAAAGGAAAAAAAAAAAAACTGATATGCTTCTGAATGTTTGCAAAGGATTACCCGTAGGCGTCTTGAGCAAGGAGAATCCCATTTCTAGAAACTTCACCAACCAACTTATCTCGATGCTCTGCAACTGAACGTGCAATGCAGCGTTGCAATACACAACATCCATGCCTATGAGTTGCCATCTCTTACACAAAACTTCGTAGCAGCAACAAAGATAAACTGCCAAGGAAACAAGAAGCCGACTAGTTTAGAATCTGTTTTGAGAAACAAATTCCATACACATTCTCCCTTTGAAGGGGCAAAACTAAGAATTTTGGAACATGCATATAATAATATGTTGCCTGCATGAAACAGATCAGGGATAGGGATAATAATTAATATGTCATGTATGAGTTGATTACATAAGTAATTTCACCCCTTATAATGCCACCCACCCTTGTATGTGATTTCAATAAAAAACTACATGGTCTCAAAGACCTTGAAATTTTGATAATTTGCTTAACTTTCTTGTTCTTGAAGAAGTATCACCTTAGCCCCTCCTATTGACACTCCTCCAGTAGACCAAGTATATAAATTTCAGCTAATGACGCTCTTGATAACTCATGCATATGAAAATTGCAGAAGATTTGACTAATTGTATATAAGTTTTGGGAATGGATTCTCCGGGCTCCATTCTTGCAATTCAGTTCTTCATGTTCCCTCTGCAGTCATGACTGATTGAAAACCTTTTCAGGTATCGGGACGAAAACAGGGACAGGGATTATAGAAGGAGAAATCACAGCGGAAGTAGGGAGCGATATGATCGTGACAGGTACCGCGGGAGGGAATGGGATCATCGTCGCCATGGCTTGAGCCGTATGCAAGTCCTGATCATCACAAAGATCGTGGGAGAGGCAGACATGAGAATTTTGTTTAAGTGCTTCCCCGGCTCGGCACAGTCCTCATCCTGGGAGGAGTCTATCTCCACGTAGGACACGGCCTGGTGTTGACAGTCCTGATGCGCAGACCAGTAATGGAGCTTCTTTGCAACAAACTGTTTCGCAACTTATCCGTGTTGATTCTCGAAGCCCAACTCCGCAGAGATCTGATGCTGATGTGAGTGTCTGCAATGCATTTCTGAGCTTATTTTTTGCGCCGCTAAAAACATAAAAAAATCATTGGTGCAAAGGGCTGCAAAACTGTAAATGTAGAATAAAAGTTTTCTTTAAAGTGTATGACAAATGTTGGCTTTTTTAAGATAATATTTGCTCCCACCAATAATGATATGTATTTGGATTACAAATAAATTTACTTTCAAGATACAATAAAATTCGGAACAAGTCTCGATTAACTAATTGTGTTATACACAAATAAAATTAGACTCTGAATACTCTTAAATTTTACTATTCAACCAATACATTAGAAATTTATTCTTGTGGAATGAATAGATCCTAATAATTAATTTTAAAGAAATGAAAATTTTTGATAGAGAATTTCAAAAACTGCCTTCTAGAATATTTCTAAAATTCATATGTCAATGAGTTTATTTATAGAGAATTAAAGGTATGTGAATGAAAAATTATAATTTTTCATTTTCTGTAAATTGATACAAACCGATACAAACTAGTATATATATTAAAACAGTTGCCAAGAAGTTGGACTTGGTTTGGCGGTCATTCTGCTTCCTTCCAACCTTTCCATGCGGGTTCGAATTTTGATCAGTTCAACTTTTGGCATTTTTTTATGCCTTTATTTCAAGCGTTGCATCCCTTTGGTGCACCTGATGCATTGCAAGCTCCTTGCGTGCCCCTTGCATAAATGTGTCGCGCCCTTTGAAGCCCAAGTGGTGCAGCGCATGCCCGCAAAATCGTCAAAAATCCCTCTCATATGGAGGAGGCATGGGTCGAACCCAGTTTAATATCAATGCTCCTTGATTACTTCTTGGCCTAAGTTTCGGGTAGCTCTTTGTTGCAATGCCTGCATTGATAGAAAATGGGTCCGTGTTGGTGAATGGCAGCCTCTGGTGCAATATTATTATAGCTAGTTAGATATTGTCATTTGGACATGTTCATACATGCATGTGAATGATGCTCTTTAATTTCCCAATGCTTTGTATTCTTTTTTAAATGGTTCTACTTCCACAGTAGCTCATGGGTGTTTTGTTGATTGTAGTGTTATTATTAGTCAACCTCAAATTTATTATTTTATTAAATTTTGTTGTGTCTAGCTTCCAATATCTTTATATAGTTGGTATACATTCATCGAAAGAACCATGTCATCTTCATCTATTAGTGAATGATCTACTTGCATGAAATATGCACTAAAATTGGCTAAAGTACTTTGGGAGTTTTTCATATTAGAAGCTTACCCAGGTCTTCTTGCCATGCACCATAACAATTCTTCCTCTTGCAATTGCCTTCTACAACTTAATCTCAACTTTCACCCTTAAAAACTTCTCCCACCGGATCTCTCGTCAGCCACATCCACATCGCGCACACAACCAATAGGGCTCCCTATTTGTTCTCCTCAATCTTTTGTCTTAAGTCTCGGGGATTAAGGATTTGCAGCCCAAAGAATTCAGTTTCAAATTTCATCTTCGTGGGTTGTAGCACCCCATCATAAGGCTGGATTAAAAAAAGTAGAATTTATCAAACAATCAAGGTTTCCCTTCAAGAATTTGATGTCGATTAGTATGATTTGCAAATGTGATAACAAAAACATTTTTGTCCAACTCCTGAAAAATTGCCCGGTTACTAGTTCACCATATTTTCTGTTGGAAATATTTTCAAAATAATATATTCTTTATTATATTTATTAACATATTTTGAGGATTTATTTTTAGAAGTTCTAAATTATTCTGGAAAGAGAGAAATAAAAAAGATTGATAAGCTATTGCTTATTTTTATAATAAATTGGGTCATTGCATTTAACATAAGGCATTGATTGGCTTAATAAATGTTTGAGATTGTAGTGTGAAATATAATTTATAATTTTATAATTTATAGTTTATAACTTAAATAAAAAGCTTTATATTTCAAAAGTTGTTTATTATTTGGTAAACATATATTTAAAGTGCTCCAATTTGGCGCTTTTTGGAAAAATTGACTTCCAATTTTTTTAACCGACTAAAACATATTTTCTAAAGTAATCAAACATGTCATTTTTTTTTCTAAAATTACTTTTAACTGTTTAAAGATTTCGAAACACAACCCCAAACAAGCTCTTAGTAGTGTTGGTTCTCTACCCCATAGGATGGGTTTGAGTCACGCCTCCTTTAATGGAGTGAATTTTTATTGAATTATGTTGCAAAGCGATGCAAGCCTGCAATGCGTGAAAGGGCCCTACGCGCATAGCGTAGGGCTGTACATGAATTAGGCTACTCGACAGCCCGCTCGGTACTCGCTCAGTTAAACTCAAATCAAACTCGATTCGTGAAAAAAAGCTCGCTTGTGAAAACAGATATCCACTCGATTAATAAATAACACATACTCGACAAAACACGACTCGACTCGGCTAAGGCTCGTTAAGGCTCGCTCATTTATGCTCGAGTCGACTCGTTAGCTCGACTCAGTTAAAATTTATTTATATATTGATAAATATATACAGATATATATTATATATATGTATTGCTAATAATATAAGTATAGCATTTTTATAATTAAATATATAATATATAATATGTAATCTTATAACTTATATCTATATGATAAATATATTTCATAATTATGTTTTATAATTTATACAATAATAGTCTATAAAATTTAATAATTTCATATATTAGTACGTGAGAAGCATGTGAAATATGTATATACTATCATATTATGTGTATTTATTAATAATATATATAAGCACATAATATATTGTTATGATGAATAGATATCAACTAGTTAGATATTAAATATTAATTTTTTATTCATTAATTTTTTATTTATTTTAAAATTTTATTCAAAAAATTAAAAAAACAATTTAAGCTCGAGCTCGAGTTTGAGCTCGGCTCGACTCGAGTTTATTTGTGAGACGAGCTCGAGCTCGAGTTGGAAGTTAGGTTTTTCGAGTCGAGCTCGAACAAACTCGAGCTCGGGCTCGAGTATTTTGAGTCGAGTTCGAGTTCGGCAAGTCAAAACTCGGGACTCAGCTCGTTTATAGCCCTAGCGTAGCGTGCACAAAGGCACAACGCTTGGTGAAAGAAAAATGCCAAAAATCGCACCTATTGAGGATCAAACTAGTGCAAGACGGAATGATGGGAGCAAGTGTGACTACTAGACCAAACGTTGGCAACATGTTTAATACATATACGTATTTGTATCATATTACACAAAATAAAAAGTTACAATTTTTCTTTCACATCTTTTAGTTCTCTATAAATAAATCCATTTTCATATGAATTTAATAAATTTCAAAAGGAAATTCGAGATTTTCTCTTTCCCAAAAGCTTTTCATTTTTTCAGAATTTATTATTAGGATTTATTTGTTTTGTAGTGAATATATTTCTAATCTCTTGATTGGATACCAAATTTTGTTGGTATTCGAGGTTTAATTTCGTTTATACATAATGCAGTTAGACAAATAGACTTATTTTAGATTTCATTATATATATTTTAAAGGCAAATTTGCTTGTAACCCATATACATATTATTATTAGTGGGAGCGAATATTGTCTTAAGAAAAACAACATTCATAATGCGCTTTGAAGTAAACTTTTTTTCTTATCATTTTTTGTTTTTCAGCCCATTTGTACTAACTTGGTAGAAGCAATAGCCTCCTTCCCCACAATCCTATCCGAACAAACCTTCCCTACGAGGCTTCTATCACCTTTTTGTTGAACTTCATCATCTCCTCCATTTGAGACCTCAATTATTATAGTTTTTTAAATATTTTAAACAATCGATTATAAAATGTCTATTTGGCTATCGAGAAGGAGAAGTGGGTGGTAAAAGAATCGATTAGATATTTTAAACAAAGAAAAAAAATTCAAATCGGGAAATCGGTAAGCTTATCGATAATGGGTAATTGGCATGAGAAGTTTTTGGTCGGGTCGAAAATTGCTGATATTGAGTCGGGTCGGGTCGGTTGAACAACCCTAGTGTGAGTGAATATTGTTTTAAGAAAAACGACATTCATAACACGCCTTAAAACAATTTTTTTTCTCATTATTTTTTATTTTTTAGCCCCTTTGTGCAAACATTTTCCCCATGGTAGAAGCAATGGCCTCCTTCCCCACAATCCTATCCGAACAAACCTTCCCTATGAGGCGTCTCTCACCTTTTTGCTGAAATTCATCATCTCCTCCATTTGAGACCTCAATTACTGGCGCTTCCTCCTCTGTCAGCCTAAGATTGCTCCATAAATCTTCAATTTCATCCCTATCAAACCCACCAGCAATGGACTAGACTCGAACTATGTAAGACCTACTATTACCTCCTCTGGAGTCGCCACCAGAGAGGAGACTTAATTTTAATGCACTCAGCATTCTCATTTTTTTTATTATTAAATGTAAATTATTTTATAAAGTCGCATCATCCCTCCAATTATGTTATTGTTTTTTTTTTAAAGTAATTACGTTATTGTTAAATGAAAAGTAAATAATATATGTAATTAAGTTGAACTTTATTATATGAGCAGTAATGCATCTAATATATCAATAGTTTTTCATTTTAAATAATATTACAGAGGAAAATAATAATATATCTAGTCAAGTTGCTTGCTGTTTTAAAGGAAAGATAAATCCAAGGAAAAATATAGAGCATAACTAATTTTATTATGTGATGAAATTACAAAATAAAAAAAGTATGTAAAGATGTATCCCCAACTTTAGATCTAAAACACTTTATCCATCTTTAAAACATTTAAATACTCTAAAGGTTTAAAAAATAATTATAAGAATAAGAAAAGGTTTTGCACTGCGGAATGTTGGCACCTATGGTGACGAAAGTTTGGTCACTACTGTGTTTTGGACTCTTTGCAACGACTTTTGTGGTCTCTCCAATGGTTTTTTGGTAATTGGGTATACTATTCTAATGATGTTGCATTTTTTAAAAGGAAAAGAAAACCATATTTCCTGTAATTATGTTCTCAAGTCAACTCAAGATCTCTGTTTCCTACTGGAACCCCAAAGCCAGGAAACCGCTACGAAGCTTGAAAAAAGTGTTCATCTAGTTTCTCCCTTCTCGTAATACACCATCTTAAATTCCATTCATGAATGATCTTTTCCCACTTGGACTCGGAAAGGAGAAGATTAGGACACAAGAAATGTAATTTTCAGATAATAGTCGGAAAGCAGCTACCAAGACTAGAAAAAAGGGTTCACCTAGTGTGGTTGTCATAAATCCTAACTTAGCATCATGCCTGATCGATATTTTCCTCATTGACGCAACTGCATGGAGTCTTGGAGAAAATGAAAACGCAAGAAATGCATGGAATCCAGGGAGTCTCGTTTCAAGATGGAAAACGATCACGCGCTTTCAACCTCCCAAAGTTTTACAGATAACTATTAACAGTCTAGTAATAGTACCAACATCTGAATTTTGTTGGAGCAAAGGGGCTACAAAACAGAAGATGGTGAGAAAAAAGTTTGCTTCAAGGCGCGTTACGAACGTCACTTTCCTTAAAACAATATTCGCCCCACTTATAATGATATGGTTTGAAATTTTATATATTTATTATTACTTTTGAATTTTTTTTTTTTAAGTTTAAGAAAATTTTGAATCCGGATTCCGGATTTGGGAATCCGGAACCTAGATGAACACCCTTAATGATATGTATATGGGTTATAAACACATTTGCCTCTAAGATACAATGAAGTTCGGAACAAATCCGTTTGTCTAACTGCGTTATGCATAAACGAAATTAGACCATGAACACCCTTAGATTTCTCTATTCAACCAAGAGATTAGAAATCTATTCTTCTAGAACGAATATGTAAGGCCCGCAGCCCGCAGCCCGCAGCCCGCAGCCCAGGCCCATTCCAGTGTATCAAGAACCCGGCCCAGCTCACCAAAACGGCACCGTTTCACCCAGGTATCAGACTTTTCCGCCCCTTCTTCTTTCTTTTCTTTTCTTTCCTTTCTCTCCTTCGGCACCCGACGATTCTAACCTCCCCTGCTTTTCCTCGATTTCTTCCGATTTTCATTCACCTGTTGCCACGCCCAGCAGTTGCATCAAATGGAGTTCCCTCCTCCTCGCGGTCAGTTTCACTTTCACCGGTCTCTCTCTCTCTCCCTCTCTCTCTCTCTCTATGGCAATACCCCTGTTTTTGGGTTTTCTCTCTGCCGCCGATCTCCTCTGTTGCGGCCACCCACTCATCTCCTCGGTAAGTTGATCTAAACCTCTTAACTTTTCTAGAATTTCATCTAAATTAAAGGGTTCGGTTTGGGGGTTTTAGTCACTGATAATCTAGCTATTTCCTGTTGGTGGCAGCCGAGCATTTGGGGAAGCGAGAATTTCATCTTCTAAGCTTCGGTTTCTTGTGGTTTGTTCTTCATTGGTAGGTAAGGTTCAAGACTCTTTGGATAGATTTTCTGTTAAGGGAATTATCTAGCGTAAAACGTTAATTGCCGAACCAAATTTTTACATAGGGAATTCTGAGGGATGTTGTTAAATTTTCAGTGACACTTTGGTTGTTGTTTTCCCTTGTACCACTCCAGTTATTGATTGAGAATGTTTTAAGTTAATACATGCTAGTTGGGGTTGATGATTAATGGCTGGTTGTTGTGGGAAATTCTGGATCCTTGTGGCTGTGCTGTTTGGCTGGTTGTATGCTTTGTAGTGGGCTGGTATAAAAGTTTTTTTTGGACGCAAATGATTGTTCGGTCGTGTTCTTGTTAGGAGACTTATGCCGGCAGTTAAATAGATATTGGTGGCTGTTAGAATTGGGATTTTTTTTAGTTCCAAAAATTTTATTGTATGATTTTATATCAGGTTGTGGTTATTTGAAGAGGCTTGGGCCCTTTGTTGAGAAAATTCTTACAAGTCCTTGGTGTATTATATAAATTTTATCACTAGGAGGTTGCAAGTTATAAGTGGTAGAATAGAGAAATATTCTTTTGATGGCTGAAGGTGTAATAAGGGGCTGATTACATTGAAAGAAAGAAACATGCTAAAACGTATTTTGGAACATTAATTTATAATGATATTCTTGGAGGGTTGTATAGCTGGTCTTTGATATTTAGTGAAAATGTTATGCGTAGGTAACGAGAATCTTAGAGATTGGACGCAAAACTTTGAATATACACCTCAGGAGTCAGGTAAGCGGGGCTTCTATCCTAGATTTACATAAATAGAAAATTGGCTTGAGGTTGGTTTTATAAAATTTGCATGTTTTGCTTTTTAAAGAAAAATGTGAAAAACAACCTCAGTATACGTTTTATGCATTCGCTCATGAAAATTTATACGATAGAGCAAATTTTCTTTTGACATGAAATGTGTAGACATGAGCAATATTTGACATGTTTCTGAACTATGCATAAGAGCGAACATTAATTTTGATACTATCTTGTGCATGTAAAATAATATGTTTTGTTGTGTTTTTGGCTTGTATGGAAATGGATAAGAAAGTGAAAAACAAGTGGCTTAATATGATATGTTTACGGAAAAACCTTTGGCATACTTATCTGTTTGTCTTTATTTCTGAATATGGTTCAGACATGATTATATGGATTCATGTGATATGGTTGGTACCTCCATGATACAATATGATAGGAGTGCAATCACTTTGGAAACAAAGTGTTCCTTTTTTTGTGTTTCTTTCCTATGTGCACACTCGGGGCTCCGAGAACGAATGAGGGAAAGTCTCACAATATGATATTGCCTGGTTTGGCCACCGGGGATAGCACAATCCTACCACGGGGGTTAAACATGGTATATGTTTTAGAAATGGATGAGATGTTACAGTTATTTTTGCCAAAGTGTTTCGAGTATAAAAAAGTTAGTTTTGTGTATACTTTATGAAAAATAAAGGTTCGCTCAGCTTTTGGTTGGTTTATAAGTTTTGGAATTGTTTTCTTTGAATAAAAGTTTTTCTGTTACATGCTTAAGGATTTTATTAAAAATGCTCATGATTTACATACTAGTATAGGTGTTTTGCTTACTGAGTTGTGGATGAACTCACCCCCTTTATCTATATACATTTCAGATGAAGTGGAGGTCTCGACTGAGGACCAAGGTTAATATGTTGAGACCAGGATAGGCGGTCATCTTTGGGGTTGAAGTGAAGACGACATTTATTATTTTGTTGTTACGTTATTTAGCATGACTAGATCAAAGTGTTAGTAGGATATTTTGATGGGGAGTTTGTGGACCCTATATGATGGCATTATTTTGTTTAATGTATGAACTTTATGGATATTTAGGATTTAATTGTTTTTAAAATTTGGAGATGAGGAATTATTTGTGGATTATTGATCAGATATACTTTTAGATAGTATTTGTAGATGAAAACAGGTCTAAGTCAAATAGGTTGATTTTCAGGACCCCTACGGGTACGGGGTGTCACAGAATAGATCCTAATATTAAGTTTTGAAGAAATGAAAACTTTTAGAAGAGAGAATTTCAAAATTCACTTCTAGAATCTATTAAAATTCGAACCAATATATATTAAACCGATTGCCAACCATCACAAGTGTTGGACTTGGTCTAGAAGTTCCTTGAGCCGGTTGGATTGTGGGCCGCACGCCCAGGCCATCCATAGGGCCATCCTTTGTTGAATAATAAAGACCCACTCTTTGGGAGAGGGGTGGCTCGAAACGCTACCATCAAGGTAGAAAGTGATGCACAATACCACCAAACCACTTACATTCTTGTGGTATGCAAATAACCACAAATACTATAAGCCTAAAAAACTTTCCATAATTCTTCTTTTCCCAAATTAATTCATAACTTCCAAAAATAAATTCCTAAAATATATTAATAAATATAATATATAATATGTTATTTTGAAAATATTTCTAACAATCTCCCACTATTTTCAAAATACTTCCTAGTTAGAATAGGAAAATTTATACATAAATGAAGGTGTCTTTTGGACTTGAACTTTCACATAGTGAAAATACATCAAAGTTAACCAGAATGATATAGTAGACCATGTTTTGAACTAGCGATTATATACGATCAGCTTGACATATCTCACATATAAATTTTCTTCTCCTTGGGTAGTTCATAAAAGCCGACACATGGATTGACCTTATGTTTATATCTTGGTTTCATGAGCGCTCTAGAGACAAAGCCTAAGTCGCATAGAAGGTAGCACCACCCCCGACACTCATATAGGTAGACTTATCAAAAGTGTCATGTAACTAAACACTTTAACATAATTATGTTATAGGTCTATTAAGAGCTATTGCTTAGCTTCTCCTTTTTTATTACAGTACCAAACACCTCAAACCTTGGAATGATTAAATTAGTTTCCAAACTAATTTAAGAATATAGTGCTTGCAAATCATGAACATATAATGTACTTTGCTCATTGAACTCAAGTCATGATATGTTCATGAGTTGAGTCGAGTTTCCATTATTGGTGATTTTAATGTTTTGGCTTTAACTCATTCCTTTGATGTCCCACATCAATCTTCTTGCAAGCTCTTTAATTAATGGATATGCCAATCCCAGCAATATCTCGTAAGTCAATTGTAATTACTCTATTTGTGAGTAATTGTTTTAATATGCCTATCCTTGCTATTATATAAATAGCTTAGGCCTGTGACAATCTAACTTAATTGTCACAATGCAAAGATTGATGGCAATGATTTTTCACTAAATCTGAGATCTCTATTAATATATATATTTAACCACTTTACCTCTTTGCTCCAAGAAGCCAATGCTATAAACTTAGTCTTTATGATTGAGTAAGTTATGCATATTTGCTTCTTTAATCCAGGAGATTACTCCTCTATCATGGGTAAATACCCACCTACTAGTTTATTTGGTTATCGTGCTTATTTCCCAACTGGCATTTGTATTCTTTCTACAACCGAAGAAAACCTCATTCTATAACCGAAGGAAATCTGTTGTACTCAATGCCATAATCCATGATATTTCTCAAATACTATAAAATTATTTGTACAACTTAATTCATATACAGAAGTTACATTTTTACTTGTTTGCATGCATATTTATAAATAAAATCTAAATTAACCATATGTATTAAATTTCTAACATACATGTGTTCTAAAAAACTCTGTATATAATATAAGTTATGCAAAATATTAATTTAATTATTAATATTAAATTTGAACATGCCTTTATTCAAATATTCCTTCCCCACAAAATTATCGTTTTTAGTTAATAGAAATTCATCGGACTCAAAAATCAACTTAAACCCATACTTAATCAGAAGACTACCAGATACAAGTTTCTTTCTGGTACATGATACACATCATTAAGAGTAGGAGTTTTTCTGGAGGTAAACTCCATTTTTACTGTCCCTTTGCCTTTAACTATGGCAGTGGATGTGTTTTCTATGTAAAGAACATGACCATCTTCCATTGGCTAGTACCTCTTGAACATGATCTTATCTTTGCAGATATGCATTGTTGCTCCTGAGTCAATCCACCAGGAATTATCTCCTTCAAGAGTGTTGTTTTCAGAGATTATTGCCTCGAAATTTTCTCTAGAATCAGAGTACTGCCTTTTCTTCCAAAAAAAATGATAGTCTCTTTTGTAATGACCATACTTAAATAACTTTGTATATAATATAAATTGTGCAAAACATTAATTTAATTATTAATATCAAATTTGAACATGCCTTCATTCAAATATCCCTCCCCTACAAAATTATCGTTTTTGGTCAGTACAAATTCATCTGACTCAAAAATCAACTTAAACCCATACTTAATTAGAAGACTACCAGATACAAGATTCTTTCTAATTTCTGGTACATGATACACATCATTGAGAGTAAGAGTTTTTCTGCAGGTAAACTCCACTTTTACTATCCCTTTGCCTTTAACTATGGTAGTGGATGTGTTTCCCATGTAAAGAACATTACCATCTTCCATTGGCTCGTATTTCTTGAACATGCTCTTATCTTTGCAGATATGCATTGTTGCTCCTGAGTCAATCCACTAGGAATTATCTCCTTCAAGAGTGTTGTTCTCAGAGATTATTGCCTTGAAATTTTCTCTAGAACCAGAATACTGCATTTTCTTCCCAAGAAAATGACAGTCTTTTTTGTAGTGGCCATACTTAAATAACTCTATATATAATATAAATTATGAAAAATATTAATTTAATTATTAATATCAAATTTAAACATGCCTTCATTCAAATATCTCTTCCCCACAAAATTATCATTTTTGGTCAGTACAGATTCATCTGACTCAAAAATTAACTTAAACCCATACTTAATCAGAAGACTACCAGATATAAGATTCTTTCTAATTTCTGGTACATGATACACATCATTGAGAGTAAGAGTTTTTTCGGAGGTAAACTCCATTTTTACTGTCCCTTTGCCTTTAACTATGGCAGCGTATGTGTTTCCCATGTAAAGAACATGACCATCTTCCATTGCCTCATACCTCTTGAACATACTCTTATCTTTGCAGATATGCATTGTTGCTCCTGAATCAATCCACCAGGAATTATCTCCTTCAAGAGTATTGTTGTCAAAGATTATTGCCTCGGAATTTTCTCTAGAACTAGAGTACTGCCTTTCTTCCCAAGAAAACGACAGTCTTTTTTATAATGGTCTTGGTTGCCACAATGGAAGTAACCTACTTTCATATTTTTTTGATTCTCATTTTGGAAATGACTTTGTTTTCTTCCAAAATTATTTTTTCTCTTTCGATTTTTATATCCGGATTCATTAAATTGTCTGGGGGTGTGGGTCCTTCCTTCCTCTACCATGTGCATGTTAGAAGTCAAAGAGTCACACTCTTCAATAATGTCTCTAAGCCTGATCTCTTCTTCTATATGAAGATGTTGTCCTAGTTCTTCTAGAGACATTTCTTCTCTTTTATGTTTCAAACTTCTTTTATAGTTTTTCCATGATTAAGGAAGTTTATCAATAATCGATGATATTGAAATTAATTCATCCATTTTTATCTCATGTTGAAAGAACTGATTAAGAATTTGCATAATCTCATTGAATTGTTCAACAACAGCCTAGAATCTATCATTGTATAATTGAAAAATTTTATAGCAAAAAATTCTTACTTGTAGCATCTTCTAAAAGATACTTAGCCTCAAATGCATCCCATAGATGCTTGGCGGTTGTTTTGTTCTGGTAAGCGTCAAACAATGTATCAAACATTGCATTGCAAATATGACCCTTGCATATGTAATCGTCTTCTTCCCATTTGATCATTGTCTGACTTTGAGCGATTGTCTCGTCATCATTTATAGATGACTTAGGAGTGGTTAGAACATAAATGATGTTGAGACTGGCCCAGAGAAAGTGCATCTTCTTTTGCTAGCGTCGAAAATTGATTCCATCAAAATGTTCAAGTTTTACAAAATTTGAAGCAAACTCTCTCAAACTATTTTTCATTAATAATCGAAATATTGTCTTAAGATTGTTGGAGCAAAGGGGTTGCAAAACAGAAAATAGTGAGAGAAAATTTTACTTCAAACCGCATTATGAATGTCGTTTTCCTTAAAACAATATTTGCCCCCACCAATAATGGTATGCATATGGGTTACAAGCAAATTTATCTATAAGATACAATAAAGCTTGTAACAAATCCGTTTGTCTAACTGCGTTATGCATAAACGAAATTAGACCGTGAACATCCTTAGATTTTTATATTCAACCAATAGATTATAAATCTATTTTTTTAGAACGAATAGATCCTAATGTTAAGTTTTGAAAAAATGAAAACTTTTTGAAGAGAGAGAATTTCGAAATTCACTATAGAATCTATTAAATTCGTATGCCAACAAGTTTATTTATAGAGAACTAAAGGATGTGAATGAAAAGTCTTATCACTTTTCATTTTATATAATCTAATTTGAACCGATATATATTAAATCGGTTGCAACTATCACAAGTGTTGGACTTTCCAACCGGCGAGCCCAAGTTCTAATCTCAGTGGATTCAAATTTGCATTTTTATTTCCCAAATGGCGTGTTGTGCGGCCTGTGCGCTTACCACTACCATCAAGGTAGAAAGTGATGCACAATACCACCGAGCCACTTACATTCTTGTGGTATGCAAATAACCACAAAATACTATAAGCCTCAGAAACTTTCTATAATTCCTCTCTTCCCAAATTAATTCATAACTTTCAAAAGTAAATCCCCAAAATATATTAATAAATATAATATATATTATATTATTTTAAAAATATTTCCAACAAATTTGAGAAGGCCGGCAAGGGAAGCCAGTTAACCATTCGGTTCATGGTTTTCATGGCTTGGTAATGATTTATAGTCGAAATACTCTTTCAAATCATTGTCACTCTGTCTCTGCTTATAATTAAAACTTCTAGCATCAGAGTGAAAAAGAAGATTGCAATGGCGAAAGATTAAAAAGATACTTGTCTCTTAACCAAGTCATGCGTCGAGTCTTACTTGGTTTACATTGACCACTTCAACCTTGTTAAATATTTTGTTTGACAAAAGACTGCATTTTCTTTTCCTTATCTCCTCCTGATAACGATCGTACTGTTGAGGACCACCCATGTGTTGATATTCTCCAACTCATGTTGAGGTCCACCCATGTGGTGATTTCTACATTGTGATGAGAACTACCATGTGCATTGGAAAGTTTGAGCATCTCCAGCTCATGTTACATGGAGGGAGAAGTCCAACCTCTCCTATAAATAGGAGAGGAATGCTGAAGCTAAAATCATCCCAACAAGAAGAAGTGTTTTGAGTGTGTGAGATTGTAAGTGCCATTTGAGAGATAGAGAGGCATTGAGAGTGTTTGTAATCTTGTACAAACATTTTGAATAGTAAGTTTCCGCTCCAGTGGACGTAGGCAAATTGCCGAACCACTTCAATATTGTCTCTATCTATTTTATGTTTGTTTTCTGGGCAGCATTAGGCACAACAATTGGTATCAGAGCTTCGGTTCGTGCTACCCAGAAAATTTCAGTTGCTCGAAATCAACTTTTGATCACACCAAAACGTTCCTCTCGTCAAGACGGATCCGTTGCCGTGAACGGCATCGAAAACGAACATTGGAGGAGCCCGTACGCGCCATTTGAAGGTCGGAACGTGCATCCACGTGCTCCACTCGCAACTGGAGGTTGAAGACGAGTAGAAAACACGCGCCACGCGCTGCCCACGCTCCGCACGCGCCCACACGCGCCCCAGGTGTCCTCTGCGCGTGATCTCCACGCGCCAACGCGCTCACATGCGCTCCAGGTGTCTTCTGCGCGTGGTCTACACGCGCCTACGTGCCGCACGCGCTCTCACGCGCCTCAGGTATCTTCTGCGCGTTATCTCCACTCGCCCACGCGCCCTCACGCGCCGTACACTGTTTGAGCGCGTGACACCCACGCTCCATCACGCGCCTCTAGACACCTTCAGCGCGTGTATCACACGCGCCTGACAGATCTGGCCGTCCGATTTTCAGATTTGTTTTTTGGCTTGATCTTACCCATTTGGAGTCCGATTTCGACGATCAAATAGTGCTTTCCAACTATTTGGATCATTCCGGACTCATCCGTACGGTTAGAATTTCGAAATTTGTTTTCTAAAATTTCTTAATTAATATGGAAGGTGTTGGGGAAGTTAGGAACTCTGGAAATACCAGCAGTTCAGGGCGCAGGTCCACAGTTTCAAATGCCAAGTTTGAAGTTGAGAAGTTCGATGGAACTTCTAACTTTGGTATGTGGCAATGTGAAGTGATGGACATTTTGATCCAACAAGAGTTGGATATGGCGTTGGAAGAAAAACCCAACGATATGTCAGAAAAGGATTGGAAGAAGCTTAATACCCAAGCTTGTAGTACAATCCGTTTGTGCCTTACCAAAAAACAGAAGTATTTTGTCATGAGAGAGACAAATGCAAAAGAACTTTGGCAGAAATTGGAGGATAAGTTCATGAAGAAGAACATTGAGAGTCGTTTGCATTTGAAGAAAAAGCTCTTCAGATTCCAATTTCGTGAAGGTATTAGTATGTCTGAACATTTGAATAGTTACAATCAAATTCTTGCTGATCTACTAAACTTGGATGTTGAAATCCAAGATGAAGATAAGGCTTTACTTTTGTTAAATTCCTTACCCGATACATATGATCATTTAGTTACAACATTATTGTATGGGAAGGAAAAAATTAGTTTTAACGATGTATCTAGTTCTCTGATTAGCAATGAGTACCGAAAAAAGGATAAGCAGGTACAGCTAGATACATCAAGTGAAGCACTGACAGCAAGAGGGAGAACGCGGTCAAGGTATCCCGGAAAGAAGAAAGGTTTTCAATCGAAAACTCGGGCCACATCACGTGGTTCATCAGTCGGCAGAAAACTCGCTAAAGATGAGTGTTCCTATTGTCATAACAAAGGACACTGGAAGAAGGATTGTCCCAAATTGAAGGGACAACAGAAGAATCAACCCACCACAGCCAATGTCGCGGACAGAGATGAAGATCTAGACATTGCTTTGATAGGTTCATCATTCATTTGTCATCCCGATGAATGGATTATGGATTCCGGATGCACTTATCATATGTGTCCCAATCGGGACTGGTTTACTGACTTCACAGATATTGAAGGTGGAGCAGTACTTATGGGTAACGACAGTGCCTGTAAGACTCGGGGGATAGGTAGCATTCGGTTGAAGCTGCATGATGGAACTGTCAAGACTCTGACCGAAGTTCGATTCATCCCAGACTTGCGGAAAAATCTTATCTCATTAGGATCTCTGGATTCAAAGGGATTCAGAATCACTATTGAAGACGGAACTCTCAAAGTGGTAAAGGGAGTTCAGGTGGCTATGAAGGGTTTGAGGCGAGGAAACCTGTACATCTTGCAAGGAAGTACTATTGTTGGAAGAGCTTCTACAGGTTGTGAGAAGCTAGATGAGACTGATGCTGACACCACCAGACTTTGGCATATGCGTATGGGACACGCTGGAGAGAAAGCTTTGCAAACACTCGTAAAGCAAGGCTTACTCAAAGGTGCAAAGACTGGTAAGTTGTCTTTTTGTGAGCACTGTGTATTGGGGAAGCAGTCACGGATCAAGTTCGGAACCGCTGTTCACAATACACAGGGAATACTTGACTATGTACACTCCGATGTTTGGGGACCTACCAAAATTGCATCTTTGGGAGGTAAGCATTGGTTTGTAACTTTTGTAGATGATTATTCTCGTCGTGTGTGGGTGTATACGATGAAGAATAAAGATGAAGTGCTGAACATCTTTCTTGTTTGGAAGAAGATGATTGAGACTCAGACCGGCAGAAAAATTAAGCGGCTCAGATCAGATAATGGAGGGGAGTATACTCTAGACCCTTTCATGGAAGTATGCCGGAGAGAGGGAATAGTCAGACACTTCACGGTACGAGGAACACCGCAGCAAAACGGTGTGGCAGAATGGATGAATCGTACTTTGCTAGAGAAAGTACGATGTATGTTACTGAATGCTGGATTCAATAAACAATTTTGGGCTGAAGCTGTGACATATGCATGCCACCTCGTCAACAGATTACCCGCAGCTGCCAATGGCGGGAAGACACCTATTGAAATGTGGAAAGGTACACATGCTACTGATTATGACTCTTTACATGTTTTTGGATGTCCAGCTTACTATCATGCTAAAGAAAGTAAGCTTGACCCTAGAGCCAAGAAAGCAAAATTCTTGGGCTTTAGCTCTGGTGTAAAAGGGTATAGACTCTGGTGCATAGAGTCTAAGAAGGTAATTATCAGTAGAGATGTTACTTTCAACGAATCTGAGATGCTTAAATCACATAAGCATAAAGATTCCAGTGAAGGCAGCTATGATGGCGAAACACCCGGTGATTCGCAGAAGGTGGAGTTTATCACTCCAAATGATTCAAGAGAAGACAGACAAGAGGAGGTTGATAGTCCAGTCACAGCACCTCCAAGTCAAATTGAATCAATAGCAACCAACAGACCGAGACGAGAGAAACGTGTACCGACACGTTATGCAGACTACGTGACATATGCACTACCAGTTGAAGGGGGTGAGATCCCCACCACTTACAGAGAAGCCATACAATCCAGTGAAAAAGATGAATGGATAAAGGCTATGACTGAGGAGATGCAGTCTCTTCATAAGAACCAGACTTGGAAACTTGTGCCACTGCCACAAGGAAAGAAGTCAATTGGCTGTAAGTGGATCTTTAATCAGAAAGATGATCAAGTTGCTAAAAATAGAATTCGATACAAAGCTAGATTGGTAGCCAAGGGCTACGCTCAGACAGAGGGAATTGACTACAGTGAAGTATTCTCTCCTGTTGTGAAGCATTCATCCATTCGGATATTGCTAGCTTTGGTGGCACAATATGATCTTGAGTTAGCACAACTTGATGTGAAGACAGCTTTCTTGCATGGTGATCTGGAAGAGGAGATTTATCTGTCTCAACCAGAAGGGTTTAAAGAGACTGGTAAAGAAAAACTGGTTTGCAGACTGAAGAAATCTCTCTATGGACTGAAGCAGTCACCTCGGCAATGGTACAAGCGGTTTGACCGTTTTATGATGGATCTGAAATACACTCGTTGCCAATACGATCATTGTGTGTATTTCAGAAAACTTGCAGATGGATCTTTCATTTATTTGCTTTTATATGTAGATGATATGTTGATTGCATGTAAAAGCAAGGTGGAGATAAATCGTTTGAAAACTCAGTTGAGTCATGAGTTTGAAATGAAAGATCTAGGAGAAGCACGAAGAATATTGGGGATGGAGATCAGCAGAGATAGGGTGAAATGTACAGTTCACCTTACTCAGAAGCAATATCTGAAGAAAGTATTGCAACGCTTCAATATGGACTCAAAGTTGAAGCCTGTGAGTACTCCAATGGCCCCATATTTTAAGCTCAGTGCATTGCAGTCTCCTAAAGATGATGAAGAGCAGGACTACATGAAAAATGTCCCGTATGCAAGTGTTGTTGGTAGCCTAATGTATGCCATGGTGTGTACACGACCTGATATCTCCCAGGCCGTCAGTTTGGTCAGTCGTTATATGCATAATCCTGGAAAGAAGCACTGGCATGCGGCTAAATGGATTCTACGGTATATTCTAGGGACCGTAGATCTTGGTTTGAAGTTCAAGAAGAGTGAAGATAGTCTAGTAACTGGATACGTTGACTCAGACTATGCAGGTGATCTTGACAAACGACGGTCGACAACTGGATACGTGTTCACTATGTCTGGAGCACCAGTTAGTTGGCGATCAACTTTGCAGTCTACAATTGCACTGTCATCCACAGAGGCTGAGTATATGGCTGTAACAGAAGCAGTAAAAGAAGCCATTTGGTTACAGGGACTGGTAACAGATTTGGGCTTTGAGCAGCAAAAGGTTACCGTTTACTGTGACAGTCAGAGTGCAATTCATTTGGCCAAGAATCAAGTTTATCATTCTCGAACAAAACATATAGATGTCCGTTTCCACTTCGTACGTGAGATATTGGAAGAAGGGGACATTCTACTTCAGAAGATTGGCACTGAAAATAATCCAGCAGATATGTTGACAAAAGTTGTCACTGGAATCAAGTTCCAACACTGCTTGGACTTGATTAATATCTCACACTGTTGAGCACCTAAGGGTGCATTGGCGCCTTAGGGCGCATTTGATAGCGGAAATCTTTCATGGCAAACGAACATTTCAATAAGGAGATGAAATCATTGCACGGATGCAACATGTAGTATCCTAGTATGGCACACTTGGGTGGAGGGGGTGATTGTTGAGGACCACCCATGTGTTGATATTCTCCAACTCATGTTGAGGTCCACCCATGTGGTGATTTCTACATTGTGATGAGAACTACCATGTGCATTGGAAAGTTTGAGCATCTCCAGCTCATGTTACATGGAGGGAGAAGTCCAACCTCTCCTATAAATAGGAGAGGAATGCTGAAGCTAAAATCATCCCAACAAGAAGAAGTGTTTTGAGTGTGTGAGATTGTAAGTGCCATTTGAGAGATAGAGAGGCATTGAGAGTGTTTGTAATCTTGTACAAACATTTTGAATAGTAAGTTTCCGCTCCAGTGGACGTAGGCAAATTGCCGAACCACTTCAATATTGTCTCTATCTATTTTATGTTTGTTTTCTGGGCAGCATTAGGCACAACACGTACAAGTCTTCATTTTCTTAATTTCCTTGTCACCTCGTGATAACGATCGAACAAGACCATGAAAATTCAAAACGTGAGACTTTGCAAGCTTATTGCTGCGAAGTTGCAATGGAACAGGTGCATATGTATGTAGGTGGTTATAAATAAAGACCATAACTGCCTGTTACTCTACAAACAACCACTATGGCAGCATCAACCTTTGAGAAAGAATGCACCCTAGTCTTCTTTGTCTTGTTTGTTTAGTTGGTTTCGTCACCAAATAATTCTGCTTTTGCTTCTACCGAAGAAGCTGCTGCACTTCTAAAATGGAAAAACAGTCTCCGAAATGATACCCATAAAAACCTACCCACTTGGACTTCCACTCCCAATTCTTCTGCCAATCAAAGCAATAGTGCGAGCCCATGCACTTGGTTTGGTATTGTTTGCAACTCTGTTGGAAGTGTGATGAGAATAAACCTCACCAATTCTAGTTTGCAAGGTACACTTGATGGGTTTTCTTTTTCTTCTTTGCCAAATGTTGCATATGTTGATCTTAGTATGAATAATCTCCTTGGCACGATTCCATATCAAATTAGCTCCCTGTCCAAGCTCATTTATCTTGATTTAGCCATTAATTAGTTATCAGGAAAAATCCCGCCAGAAATTGGCCTCCTAATCAATCTAGAAGTCCTTCACCTTTCTAAAAATCAGTTAAATGGCTCAATTCCTGAGGAAATAGGTTGCCTTAAGTCTCCAATTGAGCTCTATCTTGGCACAAACAATTTAGACAGTTTCATTCATAATTCTTTATGTAAGTTGAGCAACCTTGCTTCCATGTGTCTCTATGAAAATGAGCTTTTCGGTTTCATTCCTCAAGAAATTGGAAATCTCTCTAATCTGGTTGAACTATTAGTTGATACAAACCACCTGATGGGTCCAATTCCTTCAACTCTTGGAAACTAGAAAAAGCTAACCCACTTGTATATGTACAAAAATTCCTTTTCTGGTCCCATCCCTTCCAGAAGTTGGAGGTTTAGAGTCCCTTAAGGAACTTAGCCTTTTTGAAAACCAACTTCAGGGTTCAATTCCGACATCATTAGGTGATCTGGGCAATCTTTCCCTCCTTCATATTTATGGTAATAACCTTTATGGCACCATTCCTAAAGAGTTGGGAAATTTGAAGAATATAAATGATATGGAATTGAGTGAAAACCAACTCCATGGTTCTATTCCAACTTCATTTGCTAATTTGAGCAACTTGGAAATTTTATACCTTCATGACCAACTTTCTGGTCAAATTCCTGAAGGATTTAGAGATACCATGAACTTACACATTTTGTGTGTGGACACAAACCAATTTACTGGTTATTTGCCCAAAAACGTTTGTCGTAGTGGATCACTTAAAAACTTTACTGCAAACAATAACTATTTCACTGGCCGAGTCCCCAATAGCTTGAAAAATTGCACTAGCTTAATTAGAGTCCATTTGGAAAGTAACCAACTCATTGGAGATATATCCGACGATTTTGGTGTCTACCCAAACTTGTGATTCATAAATCTAAGCTACAATAGATTTTCTGGCAGAATCTCAAGTAATTGGGAATAACGTCCACAGTTACAAACCCTGCAAATTAGTGGAAACAACATTATTAGTACTTTACCACCTGTTATTGGAAACTCGACACAACTACATGTGCTTGATCTTTCTTTGAATCATTTTGTTGGGGTGATTTCAAAAGAGCTTGGAAAGTTGAGTTCTCTAGAGAGACTGATGTTGAATGGGAATCAACTCTTTGGTACCATACTTTCAGAATTAAGATCATTGACTCATATTGAATATATTGACTTGTCTGCTAACAAGCTGAGCAAGTCAATTCCAAATAATTTTGGGAACTTCTTGCACTTGCACTACTTCAATTTAAGCCACAACAATTTTAGCGAGGCGCTTCCAATCCAACTTTTGAGCTTATTTCAGATCTCCACACTAGATTTGAGTTTCAACTCCCTAGATGGAGAGATACCATCACAAATTAGCAAAATGCAAAGCTTGGAGACTTTGAATCTCTCCCACAATGATCTTTTTGGTTTCATTCCAATCGCCTTTGAAGAAATGCATGGCTTGTTACAAGTTGACATATCCTATAATGAATTGCAGGGTCCCATTCCTGATTGCAAAGCCTTCCAAATTGCTCCTATAAAAGCATTGCAAGGAAAGAAGGAGTTGTGTGGCAACATTACAGGATTGCAACCTTGCAATCCTTCCATGATACACAAACATAGTTCCAAGAAAAACCAAAAATTCATCTTTTTGGTGACTTTCCCTATTCTTGGAGCACTTTTGGTTCTCCTTGTTTGCTTGTGAATTTGTTTTATTGTCATTGTGCGAAGAAGAAAAAAAGTTCGACAATCAAAAAAGGGCAACATGCAAAAAGCATTGGTTTCAGTACTATCAAATTTCAATGGAGAAAAAATGTACTGAGATATCACCAAAGCAACCAATGATTTTGATGAGAGATATCGCATTGGGAAGGGAGGATATGGAAGCATCTATAAAGTAAATTTGCCTTTTGGTGAGATCGTAGCTGTGAAAAAACTCCACATGCTAAGGGATAGTGAGAACAGATTCCAGAAGGAATTCTTAAATGAGATAAGAGCATTAACAAAAATACAAGATCAAAATATTGTTAAACTTCATGGTTTTTGTTCAAGTACACTGTATTCGTTTTTGATTTATCAATACCTTGAAAGAGGTAGCTTGGCTGCAATCTTGGAGAAGGAAGATTCATCCAAAGAATTGGACTAGAGGAAAAGATTAATCATTATTAAAGGAGTGGCTTATGCTTTGTCTTACTTACATCATGATTGCTCACCACCAATTATTCATCGAGACATCTCAAGTAGCAACATTTTGCTGGATTCTCAATATGAAGCTCGTGTTTCAGACTTTAGCTGTGCTAAATTTTTGAAGCTAGACTCATCTAATTGGACTTCCGTTGCTGGCACATATGGATATATAGCACCAGGTAATGTTATATTGTTATCATCTTAATTTATAATTATTAGAACAAGCAACCACTTGTGCTGATTTTTTCCTTATATTTTCTTGGTCAGAGCTTGCTTATACAATGAAGGCAATAGAGAAATGTGATGTATATAGCTTCGGAGTCTTGGCATTAGAAGTCATAAAGGGAAAGCATTTAGGTGATTTCATATCCATACTACAATCTGCTTCAGATAAAGAAAACATACAGTTGATGGATGTGTTGGATCAACGCCTTCCATCTTCAACACTTCAAGAAGAGGATGAACTAATGGTAGTTGTAAAGCTTGCAACCAACTACTTAAATGTCTGTCCACAATATAGGCGAAACATGCTTATGATTTCTCAAGTCTTTTCAGCTTATACAGGGATGCATTTCTAGAGCAGCCATCTATGTAGGTGACACAAGGAAAGTCGTGGATAGGAAGCGTTTTAAGTATCCAAATTAATAAGGCTACAATTGTGTTGAATTAGGATAATTAATGACTATGTTTTCTTTCTTTTCACCCTAAATATCTATCCCTAAATCCTAAATCCTAGACCCTAAACCCTAATTTCATGATATGTGTTTGAAGTAAGGTTTCTAAAGCCATTAAGGTTCCTCAATATGATCTGAAATAAAGAAACTTAGATATATAATATTTTTTTTATAAATTAGGAGTTTGGAGTAGCTATCAGAAATAGTATCCACATGATAAGATTTCTAATATATTTTTCTAACGTTCGCATTAACCTTTTTTTTTTTTTTAATGAAAAGTTCAGGCATGTCTAGTAGTGACCCCTATCATAAATTTATTAATAAGTTCTCACTTGTGGTGGAAAAAAATCGTGGTTACAACTAAAGACCAATAAATTTAATCTTCTCATCAACACTCCAACATTTATTAAAAGCTTTCCACATCATAATAGAAATTTTTTTAGGAAGAGTGGAATGCCTATTCCAAATTTTTCCAAGGTAAAGGAGGGGCCCGAATCCTAATACAATCCCAAGTACTAGTGGTAGAAAACTTTCGTGAGTCATCTTTCATCCAAAGTAAAACGTCCTCCCTCTCCTTTTTCCTTGACAACAATTGGCAGAATTTAGACACTTTTTGTCTACCTGCAAGCCTTTCCAAAAATGGAATATCTCAACAATTATCAATAACACAATCCTTAATATTCAATAAAGATTGGTTCAAGACTGGAAATTGAGCACTAATAGGCCCCCCTCCAACCCAATTGTCAAACCAAAAAGAAATATTATCATCACTCTGACGCCCCCAAATTCCCCTTAAAATAACACGGGAATTGAGGCATCAGGATGATGATAACACGGCTCACACATCCCAATGACAAGTGTCAAACGTGTGTGCACACGTGACATACATAAAATATAGGTCGCATCGGATAATAAATTATTATCAAAGTACCAGAATTTTTATAAATAATTTACAAACCAATTTAATATAAATTCTCCAACAGGAGATTTAATACAGTCATCCAAAAATTAAATTAAACAAATACATGTTTATAAAAAGGGGAAAATAAATTTCCCGAAATAACAATTAATATTAATATCACCTCAACGGCAGAGTCGTCTCCTCAGGCTCAGCCTCTTCATAATCTGCATCCAAAAAACTACGACGCCAAGATGGCATCGCAGGTAAGTACAACCCAACCAAACCTAAGACAATAAATACATTAATGCCACAACAACAACCAAGAACAATTACCATATGCATGAGGCTTAAAATCATCTTCCTCAAAGTCGATGAAATAACCACACTCGTCAAAATCCCAATTTAATCCACAATAAAATTCCAATAAAATCACCCATCATTTTCCATAAAATAATATCCTCAAAACCAATCATACCGGGCGTTATGTATCGCCGTCCCTGATATGATTCACACACACACCCGAAATCATAATGGGCGTTACGTATCGCTGTCCCCATTACGATCCACACACACTTATTTCATATCGGGCGTTACGTATCGCCGTCCCCAATTTGTCATCCACACACACACTCACACGCTGATCACAACGGGCGTTACGTATCGCCGTCCCCGTTATGACTCAGCCCAAAACCATTAAAATCCGTTAAACTCAATTTAAATCCCAGTTTCCATTTCCAACACATGAATATCCAAAATCATGCAAAAATCCAATTTCCAAATATTTCCATGAGCATGCGCGTAAATACACAATGCAGACAACCATGCAGCAATTATCCAACATTTAATTAATCCAATCAACCAACAAATACCAACATCAACCAACACATAGCAACAATAATCAAACACAATAATTGTTGATGCCAAAAATATATTTAAATCTTAAAACTCGTTTGGAAAGTACTTACAGCGGTTAAAACGCAAATCCTTGAACAACGCCAATCTACAGCGTTCGTAGCGGTCACATGTACGTTAGGCTAAAATGATCGGTTTGACCCTAAAATTTAGGGAGATATACTTTGAAGGGTGGGAAATCTCATGGAGGTGGTGGTGTGGCGCCACAACCACCGGAAGGTGGCGGATCGGGGTCAAAATGGGTGAAAACCCATTTTCATTTGGGATTGTACCGGGAAGGTGAGGCCGTGTATGGGGAAATTGAGCTAGGGGGATGACCGACTGGGCGAGGGGAGTCTTTTGGTGGTGGTGGTGAGGCCTATGGTGGCCGGACGGAGGCGCGGCAAAGAACAACCTGTTTAAGACCCATTTCGGGTGGAGGGGGTAACCGACGGCGATGGGTGGCTACCGACGGTGGGTTATGCTCGCCGGAAGGTGGGGAGTCTAGTGGTGGTGGTCGGAGGCCAAGGGGTGGCCGGCGGTGGCCGGAAAATGCAAGGGAATGCAAAATACCCATTTCGGGTAGGGGACTCACGCGCCAGCTAGGGGCTGCCATGAGGTGCACCACCGGTGCAGGGGAGGTCGCCGACGTGTGGGGAATGCAGTGGGCTGGGCGGTGTCGTCGGTGGGTGGCCGACGGCGGCCCTGGGGCTGAGGAGTGAAGGAACGGCGAGAGGGAGAGGGAATAGGCGATGCGGGTCACGGGTTCACGGCCTGGGAAGGAAAGAAGAAAAAGAAAGAAAAAGAAGAAAAATAAGAAAAAGAAAAGAAAAGGAAAAGAAAAAGAGAAAAAAGAAAAAGACTAACTAGAAAAAGAAACACAATAAATTAAATAAAAGCTGACTTGAAATACTACAATCTAATATCAATAAAATAAAATATTTAAAGCCCAACAATATAAATAAATTAAACCCAAGCACAATATTAAAAATAAAACAATAATTAATATAACGAAAGCAGATCAAATAGATTCACATAATAAAATAAGAGAATTAAATTCCAATCATTAAAATAATTAACTCATTAAAATAAATAAAAAAAGCAACGTAACTCAATATTAACTAATTAATAACTCAAATAAATATCTTAAACAAATAAAACACGACTAAGAATATTATTAAAATACATTAAAATAATTAATACTGATAATAAAATAACGTGTAAAAATACACGTAAGTCCGGGATCTCACAATCACTCATAGTCCACTTAGAGTTATTAAAAACACCCGAAATACATCTGACAATGGATTTCTAAAAACGAGTTCTCTTGTTAGGATCCAAAAAGAAAAGATGATTCTTCCGAAAATACTTAGCCCTAAAAAAATTAGCCCATAATGACTTACCTTTAATAAGCCTCTAGACAAGTTTCATATGTCAGGCTCTTTGAATATCATCAAGGTTCCAAAAACCCAGATCCCCCTCATCAGTAGTCCTACAAATCTTGTGCTAAGAGATCCATTTCCTCTTACCCTTATTATCGGAGTCACCTAAAAAGAAAAAAAACTCAAAATTCTGTTCAAAGCCTTGATCACAATTTGAGCAACATGCAAAATTGCCAAGAGATGAATTGCCATACTCGAAAGAACATGGCTAAGCAGAATAACTGGGCCACCAGCGGACATCATTTTCATCTTCCAATCCGTAATTTTATTTTTGATTTTTCGAAGCAAATCACCAAAATCACTATTTTTAAGATGGCCATCCACACTCGGAACACCCAAATAATTAAAAAAAATGACCCACCAGTGAATCTAATAAGAAGAAGAAGCGACTATTTTTTGTGAAGAGGGATGTTCTTGGAGATCAAATAGATCACACTTTTATCTTTACTAAAAACTTGGCCAGTCCATGTAAATAGCACTTTGATTGTTGGCCTAGGGTATGCGTGCAGACATGACAGTTGATGAGAGCAGCTTACAAATGATTCTTGGCCTATGAGTCTTGGATTGGCCAAGTTCTTAGTATGGTTCACTTAATCTACTCATTTTTTGACCGTTTATATATTTAATTTTTTTTCAATCTTTTTTGGCTTAATAGTTAATGAAGTGACTATTTAGTTTATTTGTATTTTTTTATATTATTTAAAAATATTTAAACATGTTTAAAAAAATTTGAAATAAAAAGAATAAATTAGAAAAATACAAATTACATTAAACCCCAATTCAACTTTCAGAACTCGACTCAATCTATTTTATCTTATCTCTGAATTCAAACGGGACCTAAAAAGAACACCAAGTGGACAAATTGAGGAGAATAGCACTACCCTTAGCAGTTACCAAGGTAAGTGAAATAGGATTCCCACCCAAAATTGCTTGTATACACTATACATCCATCTTATTATTGATTATTTAGTGCGGGAAAATCTCTCTCTCTCTCTCTCTCTCTCTCTTTCATACGCTTTAATTTGGTTCAAGGGTCCTCTTCAAGCTTCACCGGTCGAAGTGGAGGCTCACAAAATTTTAAGTACCAGCTCATATTGCAAGAGGATTTTCTTGCGGAAACTCTTGAAGAAGTGATGTGTTTATAAGCCTTTGGTAAGATTATTGTTATTCTCTAAAGAGTACCAAGACTTCAAATAACAACGGCTACTCTTATCTATCTAGGCACTATTAGGAAACCAATAATCACACTAGAAATCAAGCAAGCCAATTATCCCATAAATCACCAATCTGAAAATACAGAGGCGTTGGACCTGCCGCAAAAGGAATCTTTCCAACAGCACAAATGAATTGTATTATTTTGGCAAAAGTCTTCCTTCCTTTTCTACTTGTAACAGATATATATTTATATACAAAAATGATTGGGAGCAGCCAGCACACAATATTTACTCTTCACATAAATAGTAACATGAACAATAATAAATAATACTCTTCATGTGAGGGGTGAGTATTGTGTGCTGACTGCTCCCCAGTACTGCTCATTTATATATATATATATATATATATATCAAAAGTCTATCATTTATTATTAATGAGAGTTGTACACAGAAATCATATTACGAAAATCCTATTGTTTTGCATTTTTCCATATGGTATCACGAGTTTTTTGCAGACGTACAAAAACCATCCCCAATCCACAAATGAACCTCTCTTATGCCACATCTTATGCAACTCTTCCAGGGCGTCTGCAACAATTGATGGTGGTAATTTTTTTACTCTTCACCTAAAATCAGACAACTACCCTCTTTGGAGGGAGCAAATTCTAATCATTGCCACAAGCCAAGACAGACTTGGACATCTCAATGGCGATATAAATGAACCCACACCAACAATTGTTGGGTCAGAATTGTTAGCGGCTAGCTTCATACCCAACCCGAACACGCCAAATGGCTAAAGAACGATCTTCTTTTACGAGGTTGGATTATTGGAAGCTTGACTGAAGAAGCTTTTAGCCTTGTTATTGGATAGGATTTCACTTCCAAGGTTTGGAGCACACTTCAAGAGGCATATGCCTAGCCTTCTCAAGAAAGGCAATTCATGCTTCTGCATCAATTGAATTCTCTTTTCAAAACTTCTGAGATGACACTTGATGACTACATTCGTAAATTCAAACGCATTGCTGATAGTCTTGTAGTTGTAGGACAACCTGTGTTACTTACAAACAATACTGTCCAAAATCACACAAGACGATATTTAAGTGGTTCAGCAATTTGTCTACGTTCACTAGTGCCAAATTCAATATATTTGTATGGGATTACAAATAATCAACAAATTTCTCACATCCCTCTAATTTGCACACACCACTTCTAACACTATCGCACTGATTTCCTACATCAGAGCTCTCATTTTATAGGAGAGGTTTTACAAAATGCAGCAACTAATTCTGACTATGTGGGATGGTAGGTGAAGGGTGGTAGGAATGGTGGGTAGTGCAGCCATGGTGGACTGCAGCAATAGTAGATTGCACCAATGGGGGACGGTGTAGCCATTTTAGAACATTCACACTTATGCATTCACACAAGGTGGCTATTTTCAACAATCACCTCCTCCACCGAAGTGTGCCATACTAGGCTGCTTGCAAATTGATTCATTCTTCAAATGAATGCACATCTTTCTTTGACGTGAGAGATTTCTGCTAACAAATGCGTCATAAGATGCCAAATGCACCCAAAAGTGCCAACGCACCCAAAGGTGCTCAGCAACTTGCAATACTGATCAATTCCAAGCAGTGTTGGAACTTGATCCCTGTGACGACTTTTGTCAACATATTTGTTGGATTATCTTCAGTGCCAATCTTCTGAAGTAATATGTCATCTTCTTCTAATATTTCACGTGTAAAGTGAAATTGGACATCGATATGTTTTGTTCGAGAGTGATAATCAGTTACTAGACTATCTTCACTCTTTTCGAACTTCAAACCAAGATCTACGGTCCCTAGAATATACTGTAGAATCCGTTTAGCCGCATGCCAGTGTTCCTTTCCAGGATTATGCATATAGCGACTGACTACACTGACAGCCTGGGAGATATCAGGTCGTGTACACACCATGGCATACATTAGGCTACCAACAACACTTGCATACGGGACATTCTACATGTAGCTCCGCTCTTCATCATCTTTAGGAGACTACAATGCACTGAGTTTAAAATATGGGGCCATTGGAGTACTCACCGGCTTCATCTTTGAGGCCAAGTTGAAGCGTTGCAATACTCTATTCAGATATTGCTTCTAAGTAAGGTGACCTGTACATTTCACCCTATCTCTGCTGATCTCCATCCCCAATATTCTCCATGCTTCTCCTAGATCTTTCATTTCAAACTCATGACTCAACTGAGTTTTCAAACGATTTATCTCCACCTTGCTTTTACATGCAATTAATATATCATCTACATATAAAAGCAAATAAATGAAAGATCTATCTACAAGCGTTCTGAAATACACACAATGATCGTATTGGCAATGAGTGTATTTCAGGTTCATCATAAAGCGATCAAATTGCTTGTACCATTGTCGAGGTGACTACTTGGTTGGGATCTCACCCCCTTCAACTGGTAGTGCATATGTCACAAACTTCAGCCCAAAATTGTTTACTGAATCCAGCATTCAGCAACATATATCGTACTTTCTCTATTAAAGTACGATTCATCCGTTCTACCACACCATTTTGCTTGGTGTTCCTCGTACCATGAAATGTCTGACTATTCCCTCTTTTCGACATACTTCCATGAAAGGGTCTAGAGTATACTCCCCTCCATTATCTGATCTTGCTTGATTTTTCTGTCGGTCTGAGTCTCAATCATCTTCTTCCAATCAAGGAAGATGTTCAGCACTTCATCTTTATTCTTTATCGTATACACCCACACACGACAAAAATAATCATCTACAAAAGTTACAAACCAATGCTTACCACCCAAAGATGCAATTTTGGTAGGTCCCCAAACATCGGAGTGTACATAGTCAAGTATCCCCTATGTATTGTGAACAACGGTTCCAAACTTGATCCGCGTCTGCTTCCCCAATGCACAATGCTCACAGAAAGACAATTTACCAGTCTTTGCACCTTTGAGTAAGCCTTGTTTTACGAGTGTTTGCAAAACTTTTTCTCCAGCATGTCCCATACGCATATGCCAAAGTCTGGTAGTGTCTGCATCAGTCTCATCTAACTTCTCACAACCGTAGAAGCTCTTCCATCAACAGTACTTCCTTGCAAGAAGTACAAGTTTTCTCGCCTCGAACCTTTCATAGCCACCTGAACTCCCATTACCACTTGAGAGTTTCATCTTCAATAGTGATTCTGAATCCCTTTGAATCTAGAGATCCAAGTGAGATAAGATTTTTCCGTAAGTCTGGAACGAATCAAACTTCGGTCAGAGTCCTGACAGTTCCATCATGCAACTTCAACCGAATGCTCCCTATACCCCGAGTCTTACAGGCACTATCATTGCCCATAAGTATTGCTCCACCATCAATCTCTGTGAAGTCAGTAAACCAGTCCCGATTGGGACACATATGATAGGTACATACGGAATCCAAAATCCATTCATTGGAATGACAATGAATGATGAACCTGTCAAAGCAACATCTAGATCATTTCTGTCTGCGACATTGGTTGTGGTGGTTTGATTCTTCTGTTGTCCCTTCAATTTGGGACAATCCTTCTTCCAGTGTCATTTTTCGTGACAATAGGAACACTCATCTTTGGCAAGTTTTCTACTGACTGATGAACCACGTGACGTGGCCCGAGTTTTCGATTGAAAACCTTTCTTCTTTCCTGGATACCTTGACTGTGGTCTCCCTCTTGCTACCAATGCTTCACTTTATGTATCTAGTTGTACCTGTTTATCTTTTTGTGGTACTCATTGCTAATCAGAGAACTAGATATATCGTCAAAACTAATTTTTTCCTTCCCATACAATAGTGTGGTAACTAAATAATCATATGTATCGGGTAAGGAATTTAACAAAAGTAAAGCTTTATCTTCATCTTGGATTTCAACATCCAAATTTAATAAATCAGCAAAAATCTGATTGTAACTATTCAAATGTTCGGACATACTAATACCTTCACAAAATTGGAACTTGAAGAGCTTTTTCTTCAAATGCAAACGGCTCTCAATGCTCTTCTTCATGAACTTATCTTCCAATTTTTTCCAAAGTTCCTTTGCATTTGTCTCTTTCATGATAAAATACTTCTGATTTTTGGTAAGGCACAAACAGATTATACTACAAGCTTGGGTATTAAGTTTCCTCCAATCATTTTCTATCATTTCGCTGGGTTTATCTTCCAACGCCACATCCAACTCTTGTTGAATCAAAATGTCCATCACTTCACATTAACACATACTAATTATCCCACGTAAAGATTGTGTGTTAAATTTAGTTACTGGTGTTGTAGTACATAGAAGAGAATCTATTGATTATATAAGAGAGGACCGCCATGACTTGCATTGGTAGCTAATTTGACATTGATATTATGGAATTCATGAAATGTGTTTTGAGTTATAAAAAGTTTCAGAAAATAAATTTACGCAATATGACTAATTTCCTATGACAAATCCATGAACGGAAAGTATTATTTTATGGGCATATGGGTCAAGTGGGAGAATGTAAGAGTTTTATTTAAACTTTGTGTCTCACACACCCATCTAATTAGTTTGAAATAGTTCAAAATTATATCGATTAACATTTGAGTTATGAAGGGATAAGAACTACTCCTAAGAGATAAGATTAAAACTCCGTATCTCTAATTATAGTTAGACACAAACTCTTAGATTTTTTTATAGTCGAAAGTCTATAAATAGAACTGAGAGATTCAAGAGTTCTCTCCTACAATATTAGAATGCCTCTAGCTATCGGGAGACATTTAAAATGCAAAATTGTTAGGGTGATCCTTCTCTTGTAGTCAGTGTAGTTCTTCATCAATCTAATAGAGAAATGTACGTTTCTCGTATTATTGTTTTATTATTGTGAATCTTAGAAAATTAAAAATCTATTTATTAATGTCATGTTAAAAATATTTAACAGAGTTTACCCATGTAGATCTAGAGATATTCTGATGAGTTGTCCTGGTTGGTTGGTCACCATGAGCATGGTCTGCATTCTCTGTTCTTCGTTGCACACGTCCAGCATCAGTACAAGATCATTTCTAAATGGGTCCGTCATTAGCTCAACAAGGTGACCGATGATTTCCTTGAATATGATTTGCACATCTTGACACTTTTCCTTATCAAACAGCCTTTGTAAGAAGCGACCACCATGTTGATCCTTTGCTAAGAAATATATATAACCATGCATCTCAGCCAAAGAACTAAAGGGTCTTGGCAAGAATAATGGACAATCACTACTCGAATGCGGACCATTTTCACAATTTTTCACAAAATTATAGTAACTATCCCATTCAGAGTTTTTCCCTCGTTGGTTTGTTCCTGCCATCTCGTTGTAGCAATTCTTCTTAAGGCTCCTTCAATCGTTGGGTTTACTGTTCATGGCATAATTCAAATTGTTCCCTTTTATGATGAATTCATCCTCACAAATAAAATCCTCAACGTCCCTTGCACCTCTCAGAGATATAGATTGAGGAACCATGTTATTTATGATTGCTCGAGTCCTTTCATTGATCATGGAACGACTGCTTAAGGAATCATCCACGTTCAAAGTCAGATTGGAGTGCTAATAGAAACATCATTAAGGTAAGGCCAATTTTGTCTTTGAACGCCTCCATAGTAACACAGTCATTTCCAGTTCCATGTTCATTTCTTTTCTCTGGTAAGAAGTTCATATGGTTTGTGTTAGAATTGGGGCCAGAACACAAAGCATTAAACAGATCATGATGAGTGAGATAAGAGTAAGACCCCATTGAATCACTCTCTCTATATCCACCCCGCAAACCAAGCAAATTCGACCACCTATTATTGTTAAAACACGCCTGAACTCCGAAACGAGAGGATTGAAAACCCTCAAAATCAAAAGAACCATTGCTAAAACTTTCACCATATTTTCAGTATTCCATGGGATAGTCACTAGGGGTGTTCAAGCGAGTTTTGGATCGGGAATGTTGAGTATGGCTTGAATACACGCCTCCCCTGCACTCTCGCTCGAGCGAAGTTGATCCTGCTTGAGCGAGAGTCCAACCTGTGAGTTGGCTCGACCTTCGGTCGACATCCAGCTCGAGCGAAGTTCAACCCGAAAGTTCGCTCGACCTTCGCTTGAGGTCACGCTCGAGCGAGATTCAGGCAAACACTACGCTCGACCCCTCGCTTGACGTTCAGCTCGAGCAAGATTGACCTAGCAGTGTTCGCTCGAGCGAGTTTAAGTTTCGCTCAAGCGAGATAGCATAAATATAAATATCGCGATCTCTTTTTCTGCTTCGTCCCAAACGAGCTCCAGCCCCCTATTTCTACCCCCGACGAACAGAGTACCCCCAAGATCATTTTCTTCTCCATTTCTTGAGTGTTTTAGTGCAAACAGGTGAGGATTGAGTGTATACACGTGAGGTGAGTGTTTTCTGTTATAAGATTCTTTTAATTCTCTCTCTGTAATCTCCATTTGATCTAGTGAAAGTTTTGAAACCAACCCCACAGTGGATGTAAGCTCAGTTGAGCCGAACCACTTAAATCTATGTGTTCTCTATTGTCCTTATTGTTTTACTTCTCTTAGTTGCTACCACTACATTTGATTTCATATCTATGTTGTTTGTTGTATCAGTTAATTCCCAACAAACTAGTATCAGAGCTATCTAGCTCTGTAAAGGACTGAAGGGATGGCTACAACACCAAGATTTGAAATAGGGAAGTTTGACGGAGAGAACAGTTTCAGTCTGTGGCGCTTGAAGATGAGAGCTTTGTTGCGCCAGCAGGGGTTATTCAAAGTTCTAGAAGAAAGGTCTACTGATTCTCCAGCACCGACTAAGAAGGATGAAGAAAAGGTACAGGGTACTATTTTATTGTTATTATCTGATGGAGTGTTAAGAGAGGTAGCTGAGGAAGAGACTACAGAGGATCTCTAGAACAAGCTTGAGAGCTTGTACATTAAGATATCACTTACTAACCGGTTGTATTTGAAACAACGGTTATATACACTCAAGATGAATGAGGGTTCGTTAGCTACTAAACACTTAGATGAGTTTAATAAAATTACTATGGATCTTAGAAATGTTGACATCAAGCTTGATGATGAAGATAAAGTTTTAATTGTATTGTGTTCATTACCTGCATCATTTGAGAATTTTGTTAATTCTATGCTATATGTACGAGATACCATCTCCTTAGCCGATGTGAAGTCAGTTTTGAACTCGAAGGAGTTGAGAAGCAGGTAGAGTGATAAAGGTAGTGAAACTCAAGCCAGTGGGTTGATTGTCAAAGATTCCTCCAATAGAAGAAGATTTAGTAATAAGGGTTTAGAGAAGGGCAGAGGGAAGTCTCGAGGGAAATCAAAATCAAAGTCCAAGTCCAACAAGAAAAACATTAAATGTTTACTGCCAAAAAATTAGACATTACAAGAGTGAGTGTACTAAGCTGAAGAAGAAGGAGGAATCTACGAGTTCCTCTAATGCCATCAGTGTTGCTGATGATTCTGATGGCTCAGATGTGGTCCTTGCAATCAGTGATTCAATCATCCGGTTTAGTGACAAGTGGGTCATGGACTCAGCTTGCACTTTTCACATGTGTCCCAAAAGGGACTGGTTCATGACTTATGAACCAGTCAACAGTAATTCTATTTTGTTGGGTAACGACATAGCTTGCAAGATTACGGGAATGGGTTCAGTGAAGATTAAGATGTTTGATGGGATAGTTAAGACATTGACCAATGTTCGGCGTATTCCAGATCTGAAAAAGAATCTTATCTCCATGGGAGCCCTTGATTCTTTGGGGTTAAAGTACACGGGTCAAGGTGGAGTACTGAAAGTCAGTAAAGGCTCCATGATCATTATGAAGGGAGATCAGAAAGATGGTCTCTATTTCCTCCAGGGCAAAACTGTTAGCGGTGAAACTGCAGTTTCAGTATCTGATGAGGCGAAATCAGATAACACTCGTCTATGGCACATAAGATTGGGTCATATGAGTGAGAAGGAGATGTCTATCCTTTGTAAGCAATGGTTGTTAGGGAAACAGAATTTAGGCGAACTTGACTTGTGTAAGCACTATGTGTTTGGCAAACAGAGCAGGGTCTAGTTTGCAACAGGGGTCTACAGCATTAAAAGTACAATGGACTACATTCATTCCGACCTTTGGGGTCCATCCTCAGTTCCATCGAAAGGTGGAGCAAATTACTTGCTTACTTTGATTGATGACTACTCACGGAATGTGTGGGTTTATTTTCTAATGCAGAAAAGTGATATTTTCAAGAATTTCAAATAGTGGAAAGTTCTGATAGAGCACCAAACCACCAAGAAGGTTAAACGGCTTCGAACTGACAATGGAATAGAATTTTGCAGCAGTGACTTTGATGAGTTCTGCAAGAATGAAGGGACTGTCAGGCACAGTATAGTTAGGCATACTCCACAGCAAAATGGGGTAGCTGAACGGATGAACCGTACCCTCCTAGAACGAGCATGCAGTATGCTCTCCAATACTGGGCTGACTAAGGACTTCTGGGCGGAAGCAGTCAATACAGCCTGTTTTCTGGTGAACCGCTCTCTAGCCACAGCTATTGGTTTGAAGACACCTAATTAGGTATGGTTTGATACACCTAGAGATGATTATTCAAATTTGAAAATATTTGGTTGTTCTACTTATTTTCATGTTAATGATGGTAAGCTAGAACCTAGGGCAAAGAAATCCATATTTATGGAATATGCTACTGGGGCCAAGAGATATAGGTTGTGGTGTACTAATTCCAAGTCACCCAAGTTCGTGATTAGCAGAGATGTTATTTTTGATGAAAAATCTATGCTTAATCCAAGAAAGGAGATTCCTGTGTCTACAGGGAAGAAGGTGGAGTTACAACAGGCTTTACAGAGGACACCATCTGAAACTCAAGAACATGCTATGGCTGATGAGCATGATTCTGAGTCTGAGACTGAAGCACCAAGTGAGGAGTAGTATAGTATAACTACTGGTAGACAGAGGAGGCAGATCAGACCACCTCAAAGATTTGCTCAAGCAAACATGGTTATCTATGCACTTGCTATAGCAGAAGAAATTGTTAGGCAGGAGCCCTCTTGTTACTCAGAGGTTGTGAAGAGTACCGAGTCTGCTCAGTGGTACTCAGTTATGACTGAAGAGACTGAGTCTCTTCATAAGAACCAAACATAAGATTTGTTTAAGTTACCAGCGAAGACTAAGGTAGTAAGCTGCAAATGGGTCTTCAAGAGAAAAAGAGGGAATCCAGTCTGAGACAGATGCAAGATACAAAGCACGCTTAGTTGCTAAAGGCTACAGTCAGAGAGAGGGGATCGATTTCAATGAAGTGTTCTCCCCAGTTGTGAAACACAGTTCAATTAGAGTTTTACTAGCCATTACGGCTTTGTTTGATCTGGAGCTTCAGCAACTTGATGTGAAGACAGCGTTTTTACATGGCAAACTTGAAGAGACTATCTATATGCGTAAGCCAGAGGGGTTCATTGTTGAAGGGAAAGAGGACCGAGTATGTAGACTGAAGAAGTCTTTGTATGGTTTGAAGCAGTCGCCTAGGCAATGGTATAAGCGTTTTGACTTGTTTATGATTGATCATGGCTATTTGAGAAGTAATTATGATTGTTGTGTATATCATAAACAATTGCCTGATAAGTCTTTCATTCACTTATTGTTTTATGTTGATGACATGCTTATAGCTGCTAAAAGCATGGTTGATGTTGATTTGATGAAAACTCAACTTAGAAATGAGTTTGAGATGAAAGACTTAAGTGCTACTAGAAAGATTTTGGGAATAGAAATTCACAGGGATAGGAAAGCTAGGAAGTTGTACTTGTCCCAGAGAAAGTACATTGAGAAGGTTTTTGATAGGTTTCGAATGTTTAACTCCAAACCTATAAGCACGTCGTTGGCAACGCATTTTAGACTTTCAGCTTCCCTATCTCCCCAGACAGATGAGGAGGAACAGTTCATGGCAAAAGTTCCTCACTCTAGTGTTGTTGGCAGCATTATGTATGCTATAGTTTGTACCCGTCCAGACATTTCATAGGTAGTGAGCGTGGTTAGCAAGTATATGGCTAAGCCTGGTATAGTTCACTGGCAGGCAGTGAAATGGATTCTGAGGTACTTGAGGGGAACCTCGCATGTTGGCTTGTTATTTGATAGAGATGTTAATCTCAGTTCTGATGTTGTTGGTTTTGTTGATTTTGACTATGCTGGGGATTTAGACAAGAGAAGATCATTGACAGGCTATGTTTTCACATTGTGTGGTTCTGCAATCAGTTGGAAAGCAACACTTCAATCAACTCTTGCTTTATCAACTACGGAGGCAGAATACAATGCAGCAGCCGAGGCTGTCAAGGAGGAGGGCATATGGGTGAAGGGACTGATCAGTGACCTGAGTCTTCAGCAGGAGGGGATGACATTGTTTTGTGATAGCCAGAGCGCTATACATTTGACCAAAAATCAAATGTATTATGAGAGGACGAAGCACATCAATGTCAGGTATCATTTTCTCAGAAAAGTAGTTGCAAAGGGTACAGTGAGTATTCAGAAGATTACTACTTCAGAGAATCTAGCAAACATGATAACAAAGCCAGTTCCAATACACAAGTTCAAACTTTGTTTGGACTTTATTGGAGTATGAGGTTTTCAGATCCCTTAGGGGATTTTGATGGGGGTTTCTTTTGTTGATTATGGGTTTCAGTGAGACTTATGGGTATTCAAGTCAAGGTGGAGATTTGTTGAGTATGGCTTGAATACACACCTCCCCTGCACTCTCGCTCGAGTGAAGTTGATCTTGCTCGAGCGAGAGTCCAACCTGTGAGTTCGTTCGACCTTCGCTCGACATCCAGCTCGAGCAAAGTTCAACCTGAGAGTTCACTTGACCCTCGCTCGAGGTCACGCTCGAGCGAAATTGACCTAGCAGTGTTCACTCGAGAGAGTTTAAGTTTCGCTCGAGCGAGATCGCATAAATATAAATATCCTGATCTCTTTTTTTGCTTCGTCCCAGACGAACTCCAGCCCCCTATTTCCGCCCCCGATGAATAGAGCACCCCCAAGATCATTTTCTCCTCCATTTCTTGAGTATTTGAGTGCAAACAAGTGAGGATTGAGTGTATACACATGAGGTGAGTGTTTTCTGTTGTAAGAATCTTTTGATTCTCTCTCTGTAATCTCCATTTGATCTAGTGAAAGTTCTGAGACCAACCCCACAATGAATGTAAGCTCAGTTGAGCTGAATCACTTAAATCTATGTGTTCTCTATTGTTTTTACTATTTTACTTCTCTTAGTTGCTACCGTTGCATTTGATTTCATATTTATGTTGTTTGTTTTATTGATTAATTCCCAACAAACTCTATTCTACTGTGGCATTCTAGGCATCGTGTATTGTGCAACAATACCATGCTGTTCAAGAAGTTTAGTCAATGGGCCCGAATTACGGCTCGATTCCTTATATTTTCTATAGTATTCTTTACCTCTATCTGACCTGATGATTTTTACCTTTTTATCTAACTATCTTTCCACCTCCATGAGAAATAGCTCAAGTATCGATAATGTTTGAGATTTCTCATATAACAGATAAATATATCCAAAATGTGAAAAATCATTTATAAAGGTGATGAAACACTTTTCTCCATCAAAACATTATATGGAGAATGGTCCACATATATCTGTGTGAATTATTTCAAGAAGGTCTTTACTTCTTGTGGCGTCTTTCTTAATATATTTGGTTTGCTTTCCTTTTATTCAATCCACACACACTTCAAGATTAGTAAAATCAAAATGTGAAATAATCTATTCCTTTACTAATCTCTATAACCTTTCTTTGGAGATATGCCCTAATCTTTATGCCACAAAGTCATCAAGTTTCTTTTAGTTCCAAAAAAAAAAAGTTTAAGGGTGTTGGGTGTAAGAATTTTTAATAAATGTACTATCGAGACAGAATTGATAAAGACCATCAGAGAAAAACCTACAACCAATAGAAAAATTATTTTAAATGTGCTGAAACTAACATTATAGAACGATAAAAAATAACCATAAGTTTTTAGTCTAGATAGGGAAAACAAATTATGCCTCACAAAATTACACATATATTTTGTTATAAAATTCTAAACAATGATCGATATTAAAACAAAAGGTTCAAGTGGCTAAAGTTTCAGGTTTATTCTTATTTTCTATAAAGATAAATCATTACAAGAAAATAGGTCTTTTGCAATGCCAGATTTTGTCGCAAAAGGTAGAAAATAATGTCGCAAAAAGTTATTTCTAGCGAAAACAGTCATTTTGATTGCAAATGTTTGATCACTAATACTCATTTTTCTTGTAGTGAATGTTCACTAGAGTTTAGTGTTTAGCTTGTAAGGTATCCTTCATGGTTATGAAAACATAAATATTAGCACCTGAATCTACCTACCAAAAATTAGTAGGAACATTTATAAAGTTTGATTCAAAACATACAAAGGTAAGTGACTTCTTATTTTTTCAAATCAAGCCTTACATTTATGACACTCAGTTTTCATATGTCCAATAATTCTCACAAATTTAACATTCGCTACTATTATGCTGAACCTGATTAACTTCCTATCTAAACAAACCTTCTCTCTCTCACCTTTTTGCCAAACTTCACCATCTCCTCCATTAGCGCTTCCTCCTCTGTCAGCATAAGACTACTCCATATATGGATGAAATTGAAGATTTATATTAAACCCACAAACCCACCAGCATTGGACCAGACTTGGATTATACAAGACCTACTATTTACCTCCTTTGGAGTAGCCACCAAAGAGGAAACTTAATTTTATTGCACTCAGAATTCTCATTTTTTTTTATTATTAAATGTAAATTCTTTTATAAATTCGGATCATCCCTCCAATTATGTCATTGTTTTTTTTTTTGAAGTTTGGTCACTTGATGTTGCATTTTTTAAAAAGAATAGAAAACCATATTTCCTGTAATTTTGTATGCTGCTACTGTACTTTCAAGTCTGATACCAAATTGATAGGCGAGCAAAAGTCTCAAGATCAAGGGTTATACGTAGTATGAATAGAGTACGCTTATGTTCTCAAGTCATCTCAAGATTTCTGTTTCCTACTCGAACCTCAAAGCCAGCAGGAAACCACTACGAAGCTTGAACAAAGTGTTCATCTAGTTTCTCCCTTATCGTAATACACTATCTTAAATTCCATCCATGAATGATCTTTTCTCAATTGGACCCAGAAAGGATAAGATTTGGTGACAAGATTTTATGAAATGAGCTCTTAAAATGTCTGCTTGCTAGTAGAATCCCCTAAAGACAGAAAACATGTAACGCCCCGGTCCCGCAAGGGTCGGAAAGTTACTTCCTATTATAAAACTCACATTTCAACAGAATAATTAAAGACTTAAAGTTCTCCAATATTATATAAAACTTGATTCCAAAATCACTTTCCTCAATATCATCAATTTTGGAAATACTACGTCACAAAAATACAATAATACTTTCTTACTAAATCTTGTCAATACTCATTTAAACTCTTTATGATTAATCTATCATTCCTAAAATCATCTTACCCAATGCTTCATAATCTGATCCTCCATTGAAATATCCAAATTCATCTGAAAAATATTCATAGATAAGGGGTGAGTTTAATCACAACTCAGTAAGCGAAGGACATATACCAGAGTGCAAATATGAGCATTTACAAAATACTGTATGCAAAACCGAAATAATTCAGCAGAGTTAATATGCAGAATAAAACATATTTTCAAATGTAACAGAACGATCATTTTTAAATCATATAAAACACAGAGTACTTTGGCATAACAAAACTGAGCATCATCGTCATATCCAAACAGAGCATCTTACAGAGCAAAGACCATGTTTAACCCCCGTGGTAGGGTTGTGCTAATCCCAGTGGCCAAACCAGGCAGAGACGGAGGTGAAACATTCCCTTAATCATTATCGGAGCCCCGAGTGTGCACATAGGAAAGTTCACAATAAACCACTTTGTTTCCAAAATGGGTGCACTCAGAGACAGAGAAGTTGGTACCAACCCAAACAGAGCAGAGATAGAGCAGAGCAGAGATAGAGTCAGATAGAAACCGGTATACCATACCAAAGATTTTTAGAGTCAACAAAATAACACATAGTTCCAAATTATTTTCAGAAACATTCTTATATAAACAAAATAGAGTTAGATCATCTTTATAAAATTAATGCACAAATTTTCAGATTCTTAATATCGCTCTATCACATTTCAGAAACAACATGACAAAAACTAAACTCATGTCTGCACAATGCATGATAGAAATATTTTTCTTTCTTTCATATAAGCTTTTATGAGTAATGCAAAGAAATGACTGAGGTTGGTTTTTCTCAAGTTCTCATTTCATAACAAAACATGCATAAATTTTCAAAAAGTCAACCTCAGTCTATATTTGGTACAAAGTCAAGTATAGGAACCTCGCTTACCTGAACTTCTTAGCTTTTCAGAATATCCTTAATAAAGCTGAACACAAATCAATCGTTACCTATAAAAGTAAGCATGCACATCCATAAATTCTCAAATCATCCATGTATTTTGATATTTAAATCTAAGTATTAAAAATCATCAAATTCCTCCAAAACCTGGAATTTTCCTAAATCCTCCAATTCCTCAAATTTCACTTAATGAATGCTTAACCCAAATTCCAACATCAAACCAAGTCTAAATAATTTAAAACCCAAGTCCGGTTAAAAAATATTTGACTTCAAAACGATTTAAGTTAACACACATAAGAATTGAAGGAACCATTTAGAAAACAGGTTCAAAACAATTTGAGACACCGAACCAAAACATAACATTTAACTTCAAAACAAAATAGCGCATCACACTCAAAATAAAAGAAATCCAAGTATCGAAAAAAAACCATAAAAGTCCCAAGAAGAAACAAATCATCAAAAATAAATCAATAAATAAATATAACTTTAAAATCTAATTAGTTTAAAAAAAAAACAAAAGTACAAAACCGTAATTATGTAAACAACTTATACTTTCTTAACCACCCGAAGGTCTTAAAAAAACACATCATGCAAAGAGTAAAAAGAGATGCAAGGAAATATAACAAAACAAGAAAAAATATATGGCAAGGGCTCACCGCGAGAGGAAAAGGGCTGACAACCGGTGGAGATATGAACGCCAGACAGAGAGACAAAGAGAGGGTGAGTGACGACCGAGGGAGACACGGTGCAAGAGAAAAAGCCGAGGGAGAGAAATACGAAGAGGTCGTTCGTGCTTCACCGTGACCTGCTGAACGACGGACCAGGGAAACAAGTCAGTCTCTTCTGGGCTGTTCTGGTGGTTTTCGACATGAAGGAGTGGTGGAAATAGGGAAGCATGGAGTCACATTCTTCCCTTGACTATGCTCTGTTTCGGGTTGTTTAAAACAGGGCATATATATGAATTTCAGCGGTAGTCACGGGGAGGTTCCAGGAGACTACTAGAGGTCTACGGTGGTGCTCTGAAGGGGGGGGCTACAACGTAGGGTGGCTTAGCTTCGGAGTGGCAAGGTTGCAGGGCGAGTTTGGTGATTATCGTGGCCTTGGACGCGGGAAAAAAACTAGGTTGCAGCTAGGTGGCTCATCACAAGTTGGGGACGGTGGCTCAAGGTGCAGCGATGGGACCATCAAGCAAGGAGGCGGGATGCTTCACACGGTGGCTACACTGGATGACTCGAGTGTGGGACTAAAGGCTTAGGGAGAGGCAACGTGCGTAAGAGGTTGCGGCAGTGAGTCTTTCTTCGCATATATATATATATATATAGTGGTGCTGGAATTCTAAAGGAAACGTAAAAGCGGGAAGGAATCGAGTCAAACTTAGTTTTGAAAAGGAAATAATGCCCAATTAATTTTCAGTTAAGATATTCGATTTCCGTGAAAATAGAGGGAGGAGATACGTGCATGGAAAATACGGCAACGTGAGGTAGTTGTGGTATGTACAACCGTTGATGAAAATCCAAATTAATAAGAGACGGGCGTGAAACTATGAACATAGATGATTGAAACTCTAAAAATACGGAGACGTGAAAAGGTGTAAAGACGTGAGTATTCAAAGTTGTTGTGAGCAAGATTTTGCGAGAATTCAAATGGTGAACTGCAAAGTCGTGGGGAATGTAGATTCAAATGAAGAAAAAAAAATCTGGTTAAAAGATATATGGTTATTTGATTAAAAATAGTGATAGATATAGCCGCAGTTGAAAAACTCTAATGGGAAAAAGATAATGAGCTTGCATACACGTGAAAGTAGCAAACGAATGAGGTTGTAGTTGGGAATGTGGAAGAAATAACATGCATGCAGGATGTGGAAACATGCATATTTATAGGAACAAAATCTTAGAGATAGATGAAGTAATAGAGGAAAACTGCAACTTATAAGAAAAAGAAAATAGAACATACATGTGGGTGATATGTGACTTGAAATAAAATATTTAAATTCATATATATATTTATATACATATATATATGCACACGAATAAATAAAATAATAATAATAATAATAATAATAATAATAATAATAAAATCAATGTCTAAAAAGAATTTCTCTATCCATAAAAATATTTTTAATAATCATTAAATCGAATGAAAAAAGACGAAATTTACTAAAACAACAATTTTACACTCGTGGTCAATTTTAAAATAAATATTTGAATATCAAAATTGAGTTTTTACTTAAATAAATAATTAATTAAATAACACATTTAAAAAAAAATGTGTCGTTGGAGCCGGGTGTTACAAAACACCTACCAAGACTAACTTAGCATCAGAGTGATTATCGCAATGCCGAAAGAATAAAAAGATACTAATTGTCTTTAACTAAGTCATACCTCGATCGGAGTCTTACTTGGTTTCCATTGACCCCTTCAACCTTATCAACTAATCTGTTTGACAAAATTGCGAAAAAAAACACTCAAAAGAGTACTGCATTTCTTTTTCCTTATCAAATATCACTGATAACGATCGAACATGTGACACTCCGTACCCATAGGGGTCCTGAAAATCAACCTGTTTGACTTGGACCTGTTTTCATCTACAAATACTATCTAAAAATATATCTGATCAATAATCCACAAATAATTCCTCATCTCCAAATTTTAAAAAACAATTAAATCCTAAATATCCATAAAGTTCATACATTAAACAAAATAATGCCATCATATAGGGTCCACAAACTCCCCATCAAAATATCCTACTAACATTTTGATCTAGTCATGCTAAATAACGTAACAACAAAAAAATAAAAAAAATCGTCTTCACTTCAACCCCAAAGATGACCGCCTATCCTGGTCCCAACATATTAACCTTGGTCCTCAACTCATCTGAAATATATATAGATAAGGGGGTGAGTTCATCCACAACTCAGTAAGCAAAACACCTATACTAGTATGTAAATCATGAGCATTTTTAATAAAATCCTTAAGCATGTAACGGAAAAAATTTTATTCAAAGGAAACAATTCCCAAACTTATAAACCAACCAAAAGCTAAGCGAACCTTTATTTTTCATAAAGTATACACAAAACCAACTTTTTATACCCAAAATACTTTGGCAAAAATAACTGTAACATCTCATCTATTTCCAAAACATATACCATGTTTAACCCACGTGGTAGGATTGTACTATCCTCGGTGGCCAAACCAGGCAGTATCATATTGTGAGACTTTCCCTCATTCGTTCTCGGAGCCCCGAGTGTGCACATAGGAAAGAAACACATAAAAAGGATCACTTTGTTTCCAAAGTGATTGCACTCCTATCATATCGTATCATGAAGGTACCAACCATATCACGTGAATCCATATAATCATGTCCGAAACATATTCAGAAATAAAAACAAACAGATAAGTATGCCAAAGGTTTTTCCGTAAACATATCATATTAAGCCACTTGTTTTTCACTTTCTTATCCATTTCCATACAAGCCAAAAACACAACAAAACATATTATTTTACATGCACAAGATAGCATCAAAATTAATGTTCGCTCTTATGCATAGTTCAGAAACATGTCAAATATTGCTCATGTCTACACATTTCATGTCAAAAGAAAAATTTTCTCTATCGTATAAATTTTCATGAGCGAATGCATAGAATGTATACTGAGGTTGTTTTTCACATTTTTTTTTCCTTTAGAAAGCAGAACATGCACATTTTATAAAACCAACCTCAAGCCAATTTTCTATTTATGTAAATCTAGGATAGAAGCCCCGCTTACCTGACTCATGAGGTGTATATTCAAAGTTTTGCGTCCAATCTCTAAAATTCTCGTTACCTACGCATAACATTTTCACTAAATATCAATGACCAGCTATACAACCCTCCAAGAATATCGTTATAAATTAATGTTCCAAAATACGTTTTAGCATGTTTCATTTTTTCAATGTAATCAGCCCCTTATTACACCTTCAGCCATCAAAAGAATATTTCTCTATTCTATCACTTATAACTTGCAACCTCCTAGTGATAAAATTTATATAATACTACCAAGGACTTGTAAGAATTTTCTCAACAAAGGGCCCAAGCCTCATCAGATAACCACAACCTGATATAAAATCATACGATAAAATTTTGGAACTAAAAAAAAATCTCAATTCTAACAGCCACCAATATCTATTTAACTGCCGGCATAAGTCTCCTAACAAGAACACGACCGAACGGTCATTTGCGTCTAATAAAACTTTTATACCAGCCCACTACAAAGCATACAACCAGCCAAACAGCACAGCCACAAGGATCCAGAATTTCCCACAAAAAAAAAAAACAGCCATTAATCATCAACCCCAACTAGCATGTATTAACTTAAAACATTCTCAATCAATAACTGAAGTGGTACAAGGGAAAACAACAATCAAAGTGTCACTGAAAATTTAACATCCCTCAGAATTTCCTATGTAAAAAAATTTGATTCGGAAATTAACGTTTTACGCTAGATAATTCCCTTAACAGAAATTCTATCCAAAGAGTCTTGAACCTTACCTAAAAATGAAGAACAAACCACAAGAAACCGAAGCTTAGAAGATGAAATTCTCGCTTCCCCAAATGCTCGGCTGCCACCAACAGGAAATAGCTAGATTATTAGTGACTAAAGCCCCAAACCGAACCCTTTAATATAGATGAAATTCCAAAATAGTTGAGAGGTTTAGATTAACTTACCGAGGAGATGAGTGGATGGCCGCAACAGAGGAGATCAGCGGCAGAGAGAAAACCCAAAAATAGGGGTGCTGCCGTAGAGAGAGAGAGAGAGAGGGAGAGAGAGAGAAAGAGACCGGTGAAAGTGAAACTAACTCACGAGGAGGAGGGAAATCCATCTGATGCAACTGCTGGGCGTGGCAACTGGTGAATGAAAATCGGAAGCAACGTGGGAAAAGCAGGGGAGGTTAGAACCGTCGGGTGCCGAAGGAAAGAAAGGAAAGAAATGAAAAGAAAAGAAAAGAAAGAGGAAGGGGCGGAAAAGTCTGATACCTGGGTGAAACGGCGCCGTTTTGGTGAGCTGGGCCGGGTTCTTGATACACTGGAATGGGCCTGGTTGCGGGCTGCAGGCCTTACATCCTCCCCTCCTAAAAATAAATTCCGTCCTCGGAATTTGCTACAAGAGTTCATAATCCTCGTTGAAGATGTGTGGGTATTTCTCTCGCATTTCCTCCTCGAGTTCCCAAGAAGCTTCACTGCTTGTATGATTACTCCACAAAACCTTAACTATGGGGATGCTACGGTTCCGCAACATATGTGCTTTCTTTTCCAAGATCCGCACTGGTTCTTCAATATATGTCATATCTTCCTGAATCTGTAGCGGCTCATAATGAATGATGTGAGTTGGATCGGGAATATACTTTCTCAGCATGGACACATGAAATACGTTATGCACTCCCGCCAGATTCGGAGGAAGTGCTAACTTATATGCCAATGGTCCAACCCGCTCAAGAATCTCAAAAGGCCCAATATATCTAGGGCTCAACTTGCCCTTACTTCCAAATCTCATAACCCCTTTCATTGGTGCTATCTTCAAGAATACTTCATTTCCCACCTCAAACTCTAGTGGACGGCAGTGGTTATCGGCATAGCTCTTTTGTCGACCCTGAGCTGCTTTAATTCTGGCTCGAATAATGTCAATCTTTTCTGTGGTCCTCTGAATGATCTCTAGCCCCATGATTTTTCTTTCACCAACTTCATCCCAATATAATGGAGACCTACATTTTCTGCCATACAATGCTTCATACGGTGCCATCCCAATACTAGTCTGGAAACTGTTATTATAAGCAAATTCCACCAATGGTAAATGTCGTATCTAAGTTCCTTTAAAGTCCATTACGCATGCCCTCAACATGTCTTCTAAAATCTGAATAGTCCTTTCTGATTGTCCATGTCTGAGGGTGATAAGCCGTACTAAAATTCAACTTAGTACCCATTGCCTCTTGCAAACCTCTCCAAAATCTAGAAGTGAAACGAGGATCTCTATCTGACACAATGGATATTGGTATCCCGTGTAACCTCACGATCTCTTGTATGTATAGTTCCGCTAGTTTCTCCAACTTATAAGAAACTTTAATGGGCACAAAATGCGCAGTCTTTGTTAAGCGATCCACAATTACCCATATTGCATCTTGTCCGTTTAAAGCCCTTGGTAAACCTGTCACAAAATCCATGGATATATACTCACACTTCCATTCTGGAATCTGTAATGGCTGTAACAACCCTGCTGGTCTCTGATGTTCTGCCTTCACCTGTTGACAAGTCAGGCCCTGTTCTACGAACTTAGCAATTTCTCTCTTCATACCGTTCCATCAAAAAGACTCTCTCAAATCCCGATACATCTTGGTACTCCCTGGATGAACTGTGTATAAAGAGCGGTGTGCCTCCTCAAGGATTATCTTCTTTAGTGCATCATCTGCAGGTACACACAATCTGTCTCTAAATCTCAAAACTCCATCTTCAGAAATGCTAAAATCAACTTTGTCCCCGTTCTTAACTTCCTCCACTAGCTTTATCAATGCTGAATCTACTTTCTGAGCTGCTTTGATTCTCTCTAACAAATCTGGTTGCACTATTAATCTAGCCACGAAAGCACTTGTATTATTGGTGATGATCTCAATACCAGCCCTTTCTAAGTCCATTAGTAACTGGTGTTGAGTAGTAAGGGATGCTACTGCTGAACTCATTGATTTCCTACTCAAGGCGTCAGCTACAACGTTCGCTTTGCCTGGGTGATAATTGATATTACAATCATAATCCTTTATTAGCTCGAGCCATCTTCTCTTCCTCATATTTAATTCTTTCTGGGTGAAGAAATACTTCAAGCTTTAGTGATCTGTGTAGATTTCACACTTTTCCCCATATAAATAATGCCTCCAAATTTTAAGTGCAAACACAACTGCTGCTAACTCCAAATCATGTGTGGGGTAATTTTGTTCATGTGTCTTTAGTTGCCGTGAAGCATAGGCTATAATTTTCCCGTGTTGCATTAATACGCATCCTAAACCCAGTCTTGAAGCATTACTATATACCACAAACCCACCTCTTGCAGTGGGAACTGTTAAAACTGGGGCGGTCACTAGTCTCTGTTTCAAATTCTGAAAGCTTTCTTCACATTTTTCTGTCCACTCAAACTTCTTGTTCTTCCTTGTGAGTGCAGTGAGGGGAACTGCTATCTTGGAGAAACCCTCAATGAACCGGCGATAGTATCCCGCCAATCCTAAGAAATTCCTAACCTCATGTACATTTTTCGGTGCTGACCAGTTCACTACTGCTTCCACTTTCCCGGGGTCCACTGAAATGCCCTCCTTTGAGACAACATGCCCCAGAAATGTAACCGCATTCAGCCAAAACTCACACTTCTTCAATTTAGCAAACAACTTTTCTTCTTTAAATGTTCCGAGTACTAGCCTCAAGTGTTCCTCATGCTCCTTCTTGCTCTTAGAATAGATTAGGATGTCGTCAATAAAGACAACCACAAATTTATCCAAGAATCCATGAAATAATCTGTTCATTAAATCCATGAATACCGCTGGGGCGTTAGTCAAACCAAAAGACATGACCAGAAACTCATAGTGGCCATATCTGGTCCTGAAAGCAGTCTTGGATACATCTTCAGCCTTGATCTTCAATTGATGATACCCTGATCGAAGTTCAATCTTCGAGAAAACTTGCGCACCCTGTAGTTGATCAAACAGGTCTTCTATGCGGGGTAAGGGATATTTATTCTTAATGGTTACTCGGTTGAGTTCTCTATAGTCAATGCACATTCTCATTGTTCCATCTTTCTTCTTCACAAATAATACTGGAGCACCCCATGGGGACACACTCGGTCGGATAAAACCCTTGTCTAATAGATCTTGTAACTGTTCTTTAAGTTCGGTGAGCTCCGATGGCGCCATTCTATAAGGGGCCTTGGACAAAGTTGTTGTGCCTGGAACAAGATCAATAGCAAATTCTACTTCTCGGTCAGGCGGTAATCCAGACAAATCTTCAGGAAACACTTCCGGATATTCTCTCACCACAGGAATCTCTTCTAAACTCAACTCTTCTTTTGGTGCATCTATCACACAAGCTAAAAATCCTTGACAGCCATCTTGCAATAATTTCCCAACCTGAACTGCTGATATGATTGATGGGAATAATCGTACTTTCGTTCCCACAAATCGAATTTCATCCCCTTCAGGAGGCTTGAAAACTATCTCCTTTTTAAAACAGTCAATACTGGCATGGTATGAAGCCAACCAGTCCATACCCAAAACTACATCAAATCCAATCATATCAAAAATAATAAGTTCAGCAGGCATCAATCTCTCTTCAATAGATATAGGACAGCCGCGGAGAATTTTGTGACAAGACACTGTAGTCCCCGTCGGAGTTGAGACCACTAAGTTGAAATCCAACCTTTCACCTTCCCATGAACAGAATTTGGCAAAATTCTTAGAAATAAAGGAATGTGTTGCCCCAGAGTCAAACAGTATAGTGGCATGATTAGAAAACAAAGAAAGAATGCCTGTGATCACATACAAAGTACCCGTTGATTTAACATCCACAATAGTTACTAAGTTATTCCTAAAAGAAAAGTAAGGAATAATACCTGTGATCACATCCTCCCTGCCTTCAGCCTCTCCTGGTGTCAATGCGAAAACCCGAGCAGGTGCAGTAGGGCGTTGGGTATTACTTCGTGGCGCCCCTCCAGTCCTAGGTGGGGGTGGTAGTGGGGCAGGTCTATTGCTGCCCAAAGTAAGCAGGCAATCCCTGAGGTAGTGGCCCGACTTGCCGCACCGGTAACATAAGCCTAACTCTTTCCGGCACCTTCCTGTGTGAACACGGTCACAAGTTCTGCAATGATAAGGCTGCTGATCACTCTGAATTGGCCTCTTGCTTGGATTACCTCCTTCATTTCTCTTCTTCCACTGTCCCTGGTTGTTGCTTGTATGATATCCAGATGGGGTAGACCTCTTCCTTTGATCAAGTAAGGTGGCGCTCCTCTGAAGGCATCCCTCAAACAAAGTGGCCTTATTCACCAACTCTGTGAACTTTTTCAACTGGAAACCCATCACTCGTTCGTACAACTTCTCGTTCAGTTCTTGTTCAAATTTGCGACACTTCTTCTCTTCATCAGGAATCAAATATGCTGCAAAGCGCGCCAGCTCAGTAAACTTGGCTGCATATTGGTGTACTGACATCGTCCCCTGGACCAATGTGGCGAATTCCATAGCCTTATCCTCTTTCACTGAAATGGGAAAGAAACGCTCCAGAAAAACTTCCTTGAACAGCGACCAACTTTTTATTTCCTTCTTTTCAGCTTCCCTGATGGTCCTTTCCGAGATCCACCACATTTTCGCCTCCCCAGTCAACTTGAATGTAGCAAATGCCACTTTTTGTTCATCCGTGCAAGGCAAGACTCGAAATATCTCTTCAATGTCCTGCACCCAATCTTCAGCTAATATCGGGTCGCCTCTCCCATCAAAAGATGTGGGGCACAGCTTGTTGAAATCTTCCACAGTGTAACCCCTTTCACTTGTGGTACGGTGACGGCCGGATGAATTTTGTGCAAGATCGTCTATCAACTGATGCGCTGCTGCCCAAAGCACTTCGGAAGCTCTTGGATTTGCTTCCCTTTCATTTCTAGCTGCGTTCAAATCCGATACACTTCGTTCACGGCGAGGCGGCATCCTGAGAAGACTTGAACTATTAAACAAATCGTTTATTACAAGCACATATACAAGAAGCTATATAAATATCGACGGGTAGTCATAGTAGCCAAACAATGGTATAAAATTTTCCCCAATATGAGTAAGGTATCCACCACGAATATAATTATAAGAAATTCAGAAACCTATTCCTTCAATCTCCAACCATACAAAATCAGCTCACAAGTCTATAAAATTCTACATCTCAAATAATTCCTAAAGTTGGCGAATTCTAGAACCTCAAATTCCTAAAACCTTATTGCATAAGTCTGCAGAATCTTAAACCTTCGCTCTGATACCAACTGTGACACCCCATACCCGTAGGGGTCCTGAAAATCAACCTGTTTGACTTGGACCTGTTTTCATCTACAAATACTATCTAAAAATATATCTGATCAATAATCCACAAATAATTCCTCATCTCCAAATTTTAAAAAACAATTAAATCCTAAATATCCATAAAGTTCATACATTAAACAAAATAATGCCATCATATAGGGTCCACAAACTCCCCATCAAAATATCCTACTAACACTTTGATCTAGTCATGCTAAATAACGTAACAACAAAAAAATAAAAAAAATCATCTTCACTTCAACCCCAAAGATGACCGCCTATCCTGGTCCCAACATATTAACCTTGGTTCTCAACTCATCTGAAATATATATAGATAAGGGGGTGAGTTCATCCACAACTCAGTAAGCAAAACACCTATACTAGTATGTAAATCATGAGCATTTTTAATAAAATCCTTAAGCATGTAACGGAAAAACTTTTATTCAAAGGAAACAATTCTAAAACTTATAAATCAACCAAAAGCTGAGCGAACCTTTATTTTTCATAAAGTATACACAAAACCAACTTTTTATACCCAAAACACTTTGGCAAAAATAACTGTAACATCTCATCCATTTCTAAAACATATACCATGTTTAACCCCCGTGGTAGGGTTGTGCTATCCCCAGTGGCCAATCCAGGCAGTATCATATTGTGAGACTTTCCCTCATTCGTTCTCGGAGCCCCGAGTGTGCACATAGGAAAGAAACACATAAAAAGGATCACTTTATTTCTAAAGTGATTGCACTCCTATCATATCGTATCATGGAGGTACCAACCATATCACGTGAATCCATATAATCATGTCCGAAACATATTCAGAAATAAAAACAAGCAGATAAGTATGCCAAAGGTTTTTCCGTAAACATATCATATTAAGCCACTTGTTTTTCACTTTCTTATCCATTTCCATACAAGCCAAAAACACAACAAAACATATTATTTTACATGCACAAGATAGCATCAAAATTAATGTTCGCTCTTATGCATAGTTCAAAAACTTGTCAAATATTGCTCATGTCTACACATTTCATGTCAAAAGAAAAATTTTCTCTATCGTATAAATTTTCATGAGCGAATGCATAGAACGTATACTGAGGTTGTTTTTAACATTTTTTTTTTCCTTTAGAAAGCAGAACATGCACATTTTATAAAACCAACCTCAAGCCAATTTTCTATTTATGTAAATCTAGGATAGAAGCCCCGCTTACCTGACTCCTGAGGTGTATATTCAAAGTTTTGCGTCCAATCTCTAAGATTCTCGTTACCTACGCATAACATTTTCACTAAATATCAATGACCAGCTATACAACCCTCCAAGAATATCGTTATAAATTAATGTTCCAAAATACGTTTTAGCATGTTTCATTTTTTCAATGTAATCAGCCCCTTATTACACCTTCAGCCATCAAAAGAATATTTCTCTATTCTATCACTTATAACTTGCAACCTCCTAGTGATAAAATTTATATAATACTACCAAGAACTTGTAAGAATTTTCTCAACAAAGGGCCCAAGCCTCTTCAGATAACCACAACCTGATATAAAATCATACGATAAAATTTTGGAACTAAAAAAAAATCTCAATTCTAACAGCCACCAATATCTATTTAACTGCCGGCATAAGTCTCCTAACAAGAACACGATTGAACGGTCATTTGCGTCTAATAAAACTTTTATACCAGCCCACTACAAAGCATACAACCAGCCAAACAGTACAGCCACAAGGATCCAGAATTTCCCACAAAAAAAAAAAAACAGCCATTAATCATCAACCCCAACTAGCATGTATTAACTTAAAACATTCTCAATCAATAACTTGAGTGGTACAAGGGAAAAAAACAACCAAAGTGTCACTGAAAATTTAACATCCCTCAGAATTCCCTATGTAAAAAAATTTGATTCGGAAATTAACGTTTTACGCTAGATAATTCCCTTAATAGAAATTCTATCCAAAGAGTCTTGAACCTTACCTAAAAATGAAGAACAAACCACAAGAAACCGAAGCTTAGAAGATGAAATTCTCGCTTCCCCAAATGCTCAACTGCCACCAACAAGAAATAGCTAGATTATTAGTGACTAAAGCCCCAAACCGAACCCTTTAATATAGATGAAATTCCAGAATAGTTGAGAGGTTTAGATTAACTTACCGAGGAGATGAGTGGATGGCCGCAACAGAGGAGATCGGCGGCAGAGAGAAAACCCAAAAACAGGGGTGCTGCCGTAGAGAGAGAGAGAGAGAGAAAGAGACCGGTGAAAGTGAAACTGACTCACGAGGAGGAGGGAAATCCATTTGATGCAACTGCTGGGCGTGGCAACTGGTGAATGAAAATCGGAAGCAACGTGGGAAAAGCAGGGGAGGTTAGAACCGTCGGGTGCCGAAGGAAAGAAAGGAAAGAAAGGAAAAGAAAAGAAAAGAAAAGAAAGAAGAAGGGGCGGAAAAGTCTGATACCTGGGTGAAACGGCGCCGTTTTGGTGAGCTGGGCCGGGTTCTTGATACACTGAAATGGGCCTGGCTGCGGGCTGCGGGCCTTACAGAACAAGCCCCTGAAAATTAAGAAGATGAGACTTTTCAAGCTTATTGCTGCGAAGTTGTCATGCAAAAGGTGCATGTGTACGTAATTGGTTATAAAGAAAGACCTTAAAGACCTTAACTGCATGATTCTCTACAAACAACCACCATGGGAGCATCAACCTTTGAGAAAGTAAGCCCCCTAGTCTCCTTTGTCTTATTTCTTCAGTTGGTTTTGTTGCCAAATAATGCTGCTTTTGCTTCTGCTTCTACCAAAGAAACTGCTGCACTTCTAAAATGGAAAAACAGTCTCCAAAATGATACCCACAAAAACCTACCCACTTGGACTTCCATTCCCAATTCTCCACCCAATTCTTCTGCCAATCAAAACCACAGTGCGAGCCCATGCACTTGGTTTGGTATTGCTTGCAACTCTGTCGGAAGTGTCATCAAAATAAACCTCACCAATTCTGGTTTGCAAGGTACGCTTGATGGGTTTTCTTTTTCTTCCTTGCCAAATGTTGCATATGTTGATCTCAGTATGAATAATCTCCTTGGCACGATTCCATCTCAAATTAGCTCCCTGTCCAAGCTCATTTATCTTGATTTGTCCATTAATCAGTTATCAGGAAAAATCCCACTAGAATTTGGCCTCCTGACCAATCTACATGTCCTTCACCTTTCTGAAAATCAGTTAAATGGCTCAATTCCTAAGGAAATAGGTCGCCTGGAGTCTCTAATCGAGTTAATTTGATACAAATGTTTCGCACCGGCAAATGTTGAGCAGCCGTTTAGATATAATCAAGTTAATTTGATACAAAAAATTATCCTGTTTTAACTTATCGCTTTAGACTTCAAATTCTATTGAGCCAGCTCTAAATTTGACCCAACTGCACGGAGAAAATGAAAATGCAAGAAATGGAATCCGGGTAGTCTCGTTTCAAGATGGAAAACGATCACGCGCTTTGAACCTCCCAAAGTCTTACAGATAACTATTATAAGTCCAGTGATAGTACCAACCTCTGAATTTGAGCAGGCCGAGCAGGGAAGCGAGTTAACCATTCGGTTCCTGGTTTTTATAGCTTCGTAATAATTCGTAGTCGAAATACTCTTTAGCTTATTGTCACTCTGTCCCTGCTTATAATTACAACTTACAGCATTAGAATGAAGAAGAAGATCGCAATGGCGAAAAAGTTAAAAGATACCCTATTTGGTTATCCATAAACTATTTCATCTGAGTTTATACGGATAAGTAGTTTTCTACATCCAAAAGATAATATCTCTTCATCTTATCTCTAAAATTTCAAACTTATCTTTAATATTTTTTTACATGAACAATAATAAACAGTATAAAGCACACAGTTCAAGTATCAAAAAGTCAAAAAGAATTACATATTCATTAATTCAAAAAAGTCAATTAATTATCCAATCTCATCTTACTATCTAAATATATATTTTTTTATAAATTATCTTATCTCATTTAATCTCAAAAAATCTTAATACTATTTAAAACATTTTATCTCATTTCATATAAACTGCATAACAAAATAGGGCCTAGCTAAGTCATGCCTTCGTCAGAGTCCTCATTTTTTTCTTTAAGCAAGCATAAGGTAGAGAAAAATAATGATTACAAAAAATTATAGTCTATAGGGTGGAGGCCCAAAATTTATTCCAAAATAGCAAATATAACATAATAAAGAAAAAATGGGAGAAATTTGGAGACAATGACCCCAGATCGGAGTTTACTTGTTACATTAGCCCCTTCAACCTTATCAAATATTATGTTTGACAAAAATTGCGGACAAAGCATTCAAAAGAGTGCATTTTCTTTTACTTGTCACCTGGGGATAACGATCGAAAAAGACGGCCAAGAAAAATCAGAAGATGAAACTTTTCAAGCTTGATTGCTGCAAAGTTGCCATGGAAGAAGTGCATATGTATGTAGGAGGTTATAAATAAAGATCTTAACTGCCTGATACTCTACAAGCAACCACTATGGCAGCATCAACCTTTGAGAAAGTATGCATCTTAGTCTCCTTTGTGTTGTTTGTTCAGTTGGTTTCGTCCCCAAATGTTGCTTTTGCTTCTGCTTCTACAGAAGAAGCTGCTGCACTTCTAAAATGGAAAAACAGTCTCCAAAATGATACCCACAAAAACCTACGCACTTGGACTTCCATTCCCAATTCCTCTGCCAATCAAAACCACAGTTTGAGCCCATGCACTTGGTTTGGTATCGATTGCAACTCTGTTGGAAGTGTGATCAGAATAAACCTTACCAATTCTGGTTTGCAAGGTACGCTTGATGGGTTTTCTTTTTCTTCTTTGCCAAATGTTGCATATGTTGATCTCAGTATGAATAATCTCCTTGGCACGATTCCATCTCAAATTAGCTCCCTGTCCAAGCTCATTTATCTTGATTTGTCCATTAATCAGTTATCAGGAAAAATCCCACTAGAATTTGGCCTCCTGACCAATCTACAAGTCCTTCACCTTTCTGAAAATCAGTTAAATGGCTCAATTCCTAAGGAAATAGGTCGCCTGGAGTCTCTAATCGAGTTAATTTGATACAAATGTTTCGCACCGGCAAATGTTGAGCAGCCGTTTAGATATAATCAAGTTAATTTGATACAAAAAATTATCCTGTTTTAACTTATCGCTTTAGACTTCAAATTCTATTGAGCCAGCTCTAAATTTGACCCAACTGCACGGAGAAAATGAAAATGCAAGAAATGGAATCCGGGTAGTCTCGTTTCAAGATGGAAAACGATCACGCGCTTTGAACCTCCCAAAGTCTTACAGATAACTATTAAAAGTCCAATAATAGTACCAACCTCTGAATTTGAGCAGGCCGAGCAGGGAAGCGAGTTAACCATTCGGTTCCTGGTTTTTATAGCTTCGTAATAATTCGTAGTCGAAATACTCTTTAGCTTATTGTCACTCTGTCCCTGCTTATAATTACAACTTACAGCATTAGAATGAAGAAGAAGATCGCAATGGCGAAAAAGTCAAAAGATAATATCTCTTCATCTTATCTCTAAAATTTCAAACTTATCTTTAATATTTTTTTACATGAACAATAATAAACCGTATAAAGCACACAGTTCAAGTATCAAAAAGTCAAAAAGATTTACATATTCATTAATTCAAAAAAGTCAATTAATTATCCAATCTCATCTTACTATCTAAATATATATTTTTTTATAAACTATCTTATCTCATTTAATCTCAAAAAATCTTAATACTATTTTGAAAAAGCGATAGCAAATTACCTTACACACCTAGAGGGGGGGTGAATAGGTGATTAACAGAAACGATGGCAGTTTAAAAAATTAATCAACATAAACAAGCAATCAACGAAGAAATCAACACACAGATTTTGGTTACGAAGTGGAAACTCATTTGAAGAACCTCTTCAAAATCTAAAACCACTCCGGGTGTAAGACACCACCTCTAATCCACTATAGAAATTTTAGTTTGTTACAACCAATTTAGAAACACTTACAAACCCACTGTAGCAACTAAACTTGGCTTGCAACACCACGAGTGACCCACTCGATCTCTACACGCATGTAGTGCCGGAACTCCGACCTTTCTATAGCTTCTCACACGAACAACTTGATTTCTTCATCCAAGCTCCTTGAAGAACTCTTCCAGCTTGATGAACACGTCCACTCCAATGAACTCACTAAAGATTTGAATGTGTGTTGTGAGGGAGTAATATAATCCAAGAGAGAATGATCTTTGAAACAATGGAGAAGTTTCTCTCAAGGGATGAAATGTGGCTCCTTGGTTTTTCCTCTGTATTTCTCCACCCAGCAGCAGAAGACTTAAGGATATATTTATATCCCACCTCCTGAAACGGCGCTTAAACCCTAGAGAAATTCGTGAAACCTTAACTTCGCTCGAGCGAGGTGTCGAGCGAGGGTCGAGCGAAGTCTCTGCCTGGACTTCGCTCGAGCGCCATGTCGAGCGAGTGTCGAGCGAAGTCTCTGCCTGGACTTCGCTCGAGCGCCATGTCGAGCGAGGGTCGAGCGAGATCACTGTGTTCGGTATTTCTCGAGCCATTTTGATCCTCTTCAAGTGTACTCTGTCCACCATTAGTTACAACTCAATTATATTAGGTTTTTCACTAGAAAATTGCCAACTACTAAATTTTACATCAACAATCTCCCCCTTTGGCATTTCTGTGACAAAACCTCTAACCTATACATTGGACCTAATCCTATCACACACAAACAACAGGACTTCCACATGTAGGTTTTAGTCTTGGCAAGTGAAGTATCTGCACACTTAACAAACATGTAAACGTACCAAAAGAAAACACTTGCAAGGAATTTAACAGATGAACTCAAAAGTAAAGAAATTTTGTCATACAGATTTAACACTAAACCTTCAATAGCAATTAGTCCAACACAGAATACATCAAGAGTTTAATCACATAGCAAAACTAAAAACAGCAAGCTACAAGATACTCCCCCTACAAAGTAGCTTATCTCCCCCTAAATCTAGCTACTCCTCCCCCGATCACTCCCCCTTTTTGTCACAAATGGCAAGGGGTCTCAATCTTCATCAGTCTCTTCCTCATCAACAAGAAGATGCTGAACTTGATTTCCAAGCTCAATCACTTGAGTGTCAAGTGTGTCAAACCGAGCATTGATATGAGTATCCAATTGAGTAACCCGAGTCTCAAGACTGTTAAGTCGGTTATCAATGCGAGTATCCATGCTGGTCACAGACTGCTGAATGCTAATCAGAAAGTCCAATAGGGTCTGCCGGGATGGTTCTGTAGCTGGTGGCATCAAACCCGAGCTGGAAGGACCCGAGCTGGTCTCAGGAGCGTGAGGAATAGGTCTGGTCTGAGTAGAATGTGCAGGAGCGGGTTCAACATTAGGAAGATGCGCCTGACTTAGCTGCATGGTCTTCCGGCCAATCGGTGTCTTCAGGCTCACTCTAAGCTCCTGGGGCGGGAAGGCCACAGACTGAGACACTGCTATCCTCGTAATGAGACAGGCAAGAGGAAGACCAGTTCGAAAATTGGACGACATATGGGCCTCAATCATGACCCGACAGAGAAGACCGCCCAAATCAATAGGGACATCAGTGAGCAATGCATGTAGGAGAAGGGCACGATCCGGACCAATGTCACTATAATGACCAGTGGGGTATATGTTGGTCAGAACAATTCGACTCACAATTTGGTATGCATGGGGAAATGACTTGGTCGCTAGAGGAGGAATCCCAGTCCAAGTCATAGGAGTCCTAGTGAGAAAACGACCCAAATCAGGTCTACTAGGGGCTGGGGTATGGAGATAGGGGTAAATAGGATTGTTTACTCGAGGTACCCCCAGCAAATTTGCCACAAGATCGGGAGTCACCCGGAAAGTGATATTCCGGATATCAACTTGAAAAGTTCCCTCTGAGATGTCATGTATATTTGAGTAAAACTCCCTGACCAACTCCACCGAGGGAGCGGGATGACCAGTGGTTAAAGCAATCCACTGGCGCGACTCAAAAATCTGAGGGACTATGGGATAGGTATCCCGAAACTCACCTAGAAGAACTTCACGTTCCACAAGAATGGAGCGATGGGAAAAGTTCTGCGTATAGAGTTCCTCAGCTTGAGGACTGTGGAAATAAGTCCGAGATGCGGATGGGGCAGTGCGAGGACGGACACGCCGAGATGCCATGGCAGCTGTAGATGGACCAAGTACAGACAGTGAGACATATATGATATGATGTGGAGATGGATGTCCATTATGCCTAAAATGCCTAAAATGCCTTATATGCCTAACATGCCTAAAATGTGACCCATAATGTTCTAAACAAGGTGTGCAGACTATGAATGATACCTACAATTTGTCTAAAGAGCAATGCACCAAAAGAGAGACAAAATGGAAGACAAATTTTCATTTAGGCATTTCATCGAACAGGTAGTGTGCATGCTGTGCAATCATGGGTTTAACACCCAATCAATTATCCCATTCCTCCCTAAATACAACACTATGCTAATAGGTTCATCCATACCAAAGATGAACCACCAAGTTTCTAAAAACAAATCCGAAAGAAAAAAAAATTAACCCAAACACAACCCATGAATGTAATGCAACGGGAAAGAAAAGAAAAGAAAAAAAAAATGAAGAAGAAATGGATAGAGATAGGCTTACCGGTGATTGAGTGTTTGAGAGGAAATGAGATGCTTAGGCTTGGATTGAGTGATTGAGAGAAGATGAGTGAAGTTTGAGTAAGGGGAGAAGAGTTTCGGCAATCTGGGCTTATCGCGCGATGCAGAGCGCAATATAAGGGTTTTTCGCTCGAGCGAGATTTTATGGTCGAGCGAGATATCGAGCGAAATTCCAGCCCTTTTTTTTTTTTTTTTTTTTTTTTTAATTTTTAATTTTAATTTTTTTAATAGTAACTTCAAACTTGGGAACAATTTTAAAAAATCATAGCAGAGCAAATGTAAAATCATATCATACTCTAAATGCCACGCAAGTATAAAGACTGGACTTGCAGATGGGATCTTTAACTCTATAATATACTGGACAACATAATTTCTGCATTCCGAAAAGAAAAACTAATTTAGCCTTATTAGTTGAGAGAGAGAGAGAGAGAGAGAGAGAGAGAGAGAGAGAGAGGGGCTAAAGATAACAACAGGTAAACTGGAATGTGGTTTCTGAAATCAAATCATATAAATGTCAAAATAGGTAGAGAAAATAGACAGACACCCAAAGTATATTATAGTGTAAGGTTCTTATCAAATGGATCTTGTGAGGCAAGTAAGGGCAGAATGAACTAGTATCTAGTTCATCAAATACTTCTTATGAAAGGGTGATATCTCAACTAAAAGGAGAACAAAGGGCAATAGAGAGCATGAGCAACAAAAGGTTCGTATTCCTAAAGTATAACATTAGAACTAAATAATTATATCCTAAAAGTTTACAAATAAGGAACCCAATTAGTTGGCATTATGGTATAATTGAATAGAATGTAGTAGATAAAAAAAATGCAAATAATATGTTTTTAGCTTGAATATAGTGAGAACAATGCTATGCGATATATCACTTTTGCTCGAGTATTAAATACATCTCCATATTAGCACACGGCAACACCATTTCAAGCGCTAAGGATGTAGCATATAGGTTCATAGTTTAGCCATTTCAGGGATATGCACCCTGTCAGTGCAGCACCCAACTTACATAGCATTGAAGGATCATATGCTGATCAAATGTTCTGTAATTGTGAACAGGTATTAGAAATTTTAACTCATATCACATCGGTGAAATGCTCCATCAATATGGTTTATAATGCAATAATTTTGTTGCCTAAAAATTACAACAAAAACATGTAAACAGCTCCATAATTACAAATCCAAGTTTACACTCGCATCTCAAGGTGGAATGAAGAAAGTTTTAGTGAGTAAAATTTTTTATTTCATCAAAACTGGCAATAAGAATCCACAGGCCAAATATGTTCGTATGGATAATTATGTCAAGCTGAGGTTTATGGTTGGCAAACAAAGGGGAAAAAACTGATTATGCTTCTTGGATTACCCGTAGGCGTCTTGAGCAAGGAGAATCCCATTTCTAGAAACTTCACCAACCAACTTATCTTGATGTTCTGCAACTGAACGTACAATGCAGCGTTGCAATACACAAGATCCATGCCTATGAGTCGCCATGTCTACACAAAACTTCGTAGCAGCAACAAAGATAAACTGCCAAGGAAACATGAACATGACAAGTTTAGAACCTGTTTTGAGAAACAAAACTGGCGATCGTATATCAAAATCGCTTACCAAGATCTTAGGAAAGCATATAATCTAACTAGGTAAACTTTTCAATGATCATGAAATAGCATAGAACCACATTATAAGTTGAACTTCTTGTTCAAGTCATCATTTGTAGAAGAGAAATCGCAATAGAGGGAAAAGTGATTACGATGAATCATGCCATGTTCTTTGTTGTAGCCGCACTAAAGGGGGAACCAAACAGGCCCTACTTTCCGTATAGATTCTCCCATTGAAGGTGCAAAGCTTAAGAATTTAAGAACATGCACATAATAATATGTTGCCTGCAGTAAACAGATTAGGGGTAGGGATAATTATATCTTGTATGAGTTGATTACATAACTAATTTCCCCACTTATAACGTATAATCACACTCGTTTATGTGATTTCAATAAAAACTACATAGTCTCAACGACCTTGAAATTTTGATAATTTTCTTAACTTTCTTGTTCTTGAAGAAGTATCACCTTAGCCCCTATTATTGACACTCCTGCAGTAGACGAAGTATATGTTGGGAAATAGCCAAACAAACAAACAACAAAGATATGAAATAAACCGCAGCGAATGCAACAATGAGAAATAAAACAGTAAACACATAAAGAACAAAGCTATTTAAGTGGTTCAGCTCAAAATGAGCTTACATCCACTGTGGGGTTGGTTTCAAAGCTTCATTAGATCAAATAGAGGTTACAGAGAGAGTATCAAGAGATACTTACAACAGAGAACACTCACCTCACGTGTATACATTCAATCCTCACAAGTTTCACTCAGAATAGTGGAGAAATGGAGAAGAAATGATCTAGGAGGAAGCTGAGCTCGTCGACGCCAAAAACAAAGCCTCTGGGTTCTTCGTCGTCCGCTGCGCGAAATGCCTTCACGATATTTATATTATGCAATCTCGCTCGAGCGAGATTTAAACTCGCTCGGGCGAGGACTTCTAGGTCAGATTCGCTCAACTAGAAATCGGACACTTGGCACTACGTGGCATCTCGCTCGAGCGGGAGGTCGAGCGAGGGTCGAGCGAAGTCACTGCCTGATCCTCGCTAGAGCTGGAGGTCGAGCGAGAGTCGAGCGAAGTCTCGGGTTGAAGCAAATCTGGAAGTCTCGAAGTCTCGCTCGAGCGAGGGTCGAGCGAGACAGGTCTGGGCATGTATTCCTAAGCCATACTCAACAAATCTCCACCTTGGCTTGAATACCTAACAGTCCCATAAAATCCAGATTAACCCAAGAATGTAAAATGCAGCAACTGAGAAAACCAACCCCATCTGAGTTCCCTAAGGAACCTGGAAACCCCGAACCCCTATCAAGTCCAAACAAAGTTTGAACTTGAATACTGCAACTGGCTTAGTCATTACATCTGCTGGATTCTCTGAAATAGCAATCTTCTGAATACTAACTGTACTATCTGATACTACTCCTCTGATAAAGTGATACCTGACGTCAATGTGCTTTGTCCTCTCATGATACATTTGATTTTTGGTCAAATGTATAGCACTCTGGCTGTCACAAAACACTATCATCTCTGTCTGCTGAAGACCCAGGTCACTGATTAGCCCCTTCACCCAAATGGTCTCCTTAACAGCCTCAGCTGCTGCCATGTATTCTGCCTCTATAGTTGATAAAGCAACAGTTGATTGAAGTGTTGCTTTCCAACTAATAGCAAAACCACACAATGTGCAAATGTAGCCTGTCAATGATCTTCTCTTGTCTAAATCCCCAGCATAGTCAGAATCAATAAAACCAACAACAACAGAACTGAGATCTACATCTCTATCTGCACGGGTACACACCATAGCATACATAATGCTACCTATAGCATTAGAGTAAGGAACATTTGCCATAGACTGTTCCTCTTCATCTGTCTGGGGGGATAGGGAAGTTGAAAGTTTAAAATGCAACGCCAACAGCGTGCTGACAGGTTTGGAGTCAGACATTCCAAACTTGTCTAGAACCTTCTCTATATACTTTCTCTGGGACAAGTACAACTTCTCAGCTTTTCTATCCCTGTAGATATCCATCCCCAGTATTTTCTTAGCATCACCTAAATCTTTCATCTCAAACTCATCTTTAAGTTGAGTTTTCAACAAATCAACATCAACCATGCTTTTAGCAGTTATAAGCATGTCATCAACATAAAGCAATAAGTGAATGAAAGACTTATCAGGCAATTGTTTATGATATACACAACAGTCATAATTACTTCTCAAATAATCATGATCACTCATAAACAAATCAAAGCGTTTATACCATTGCCTAGGTGACTGCTTCAACCCATACAAAGACCTCTTCAGTCTGCATACACGGTCTTCTTTACCTTCAACTGTGAACCCCTCTGGCTGACGCATATAGATAGTCTCTTCAAGCTCACCGTGTAAGAACGTTGTCTTCACATCAAGCTACTGAAGCTCCAGATCATACAAAGCCGTAATGGCTAGTAAAACTCGGATTGAACTGTGCTTTACCACTGGAGAGAACACTTCATTGAAGTCGATCCCCTCTCTCTGACTGTAGCCTTTAGCAACTAGACGAGCTTTGTATCTTGCATCAGACTGGATTCCTTCTTTTCTCTTGAAAACTCACTTGCAGCCCACAACTCTAGTCTTCGCTAGTAACTTAACCAAATCCCAAGTTTGGTTCTTGTGAAGAGACTCAATCTCTTCAGTCATAGCTGAACACCACTGTGCAGACTCAGTACTCTTCACAGCCTTTGAGTAACTGGAAGGCTCCTGCCCCATAATTTCTTCCACTGTAGCTAGTGCATAACTGATCATATCTGCATGAGCATATCTCTGAGGTGATCTGATCTGCCTCCTCTATCTACCAGCAGCTATACTGTATTGCTCCTCAGCTGGTGTCTCAATCTCTGACTCAGAATCATGCTCATCAGCCATAGCATAGTCCTGAGTTATTGGTGGTGTCTCAAGTGAAGCCTGCAGCTCCACCTTCTTCCCTGTAGACACGGGAATCTGTTTTGTCGGACTAAGCATAGATTTCTCATCAAATACAACATCCCTGCTTATCACAAACTTGGGTGACTTGGAATCAGTACACCACAATCTATATCCCTTCACCCCAAAGGCATATCCCATAAAAATACACTTCTTTGCCCTAGGTTCTAGCTTACCATCATTTACATGAAAATAAGCAGGACAACCAAATATCTTTAGGTTCAAATAATCAGTAGGTTCATCAGACCATACCTGATTAGGTGTCTTCAACTCAATAGCTGTGGCTGGAGAGCGGTTCACCAGAAAGCAGGCTGTATTGACTGCTTCCGCCCAAAAGTCCTTAGACAGGCCGGCATTGGAGAGCATACTGCGTGCTCGTTCTAGGAGGGTCCAGTTCATGCGTTCAGCCACTCCATTTTGCTGTGGAGTGTACCTGACTGTACGGTGTCTGGCAATTCCTTCGTTCTTGCAGAACTCATCGAAGTCATTCCGCAAAATTCCATCCCGTTGTCAGTCCGAAGCCGTTTCACCTTCTTACCGGTCTGATTCTCTATCAGAACTTTCCACTGCTTGAAGTTCTTGAAGACTTCACTTTTCTGTTTCAAAAAATAAACTCACACTTTCCGTGAGTAATCATCAATCAATGTAAGCAAGTAATTAGCTCCACCTTTTGATGGAACTGAAGACGGACCCCAAAGGTCGGAATGAATGTAGTCCACTGTACCTTTTGTTCTGTGGACCCCAGTTGCAAATTGAACCCTGCTCTACTTGCCGAATACACAGTGCTCGCACAGGTTTAGCTTGCCCAAATTCTGATTCCCTAACAATCCTTGCTTACTGAGGATAGACATCCCCTTCTCACTCTTATGACTCAATCTCATGTGCCATAAATGAGTAACATCTGACTCTGACTGATCAGATACTGAACTGCAGCTTCACCGCTGACAGTACTGCCCTGGAGGAAATAAAGACCATCTTTCAGGTCTCCCTTCATAATGATCATGGAGCCTTTGCTGACCTTCAAAGCTCCACCTTGTCCTGTGTACTTCAAACCCAAAGAATCAAGGGCCCCCATGGAGATAAGATTCTTTTTCAAGTATGGAATGTGCCGGACGTTAGTCAATGTCCTAACCATCCCATCAAACATCTTGATCTTCACAGAACCCATTCCCGCAATCTTGCAAGCAGTGTCATTCCCCAACAAAACAGAACCACTGTTTGAATCTGGGACACATATGGAACGTGCAAGCTGAGTCCATCACCCACTTATCACTGAACCGACTGTTTGAATCACTGATTGCAAGAACTACATCAGAGCCGTCAGATTCATCAGCAGTACTGACGGCATTAAAGGAACTCGTAGTTTCCTCCTTCTTCTTCAATTTTGTACACTCACTCTTATAGTGTCCAAACTTCTGACAGTAATAACATTTTACATTCTTCTTGTTGGACTTGGACTTTGATTTCCCCCGGGACTTGCCTATGCCTTTCTCTAAACCCTGCTGACTGGATCTTCCTCTGTCGGAGGTATCTTTGACAAACAAACCACTGGCCTGTGCTTCACCACCCTTATCATACTTACTCCTCAACTTCTTTGAGTTCAAGGCTGACTTCACATCTGCTAAGGAGATAGTATCTCTACCAAACAGCATAGAATTTACAAAATTCTCAAAAGAGGTAGGTAATGAACACAGCACAATTAGAGCTTGATCTTCTTCATCAAGCTTGATGTCAACATTTCTAAGATCCATAACAATCTTGTTAAACTCATCTAGGTGTTTAGTAACTGACGAACGCTCAGTCATTTTGAGTGTATACAACCGTTGTTTTAAATACAACCGGTTTGTGAGAGACTTCTTAATGTACAAGCTCTCAAGCTTGTTCTAGAGACCCTCAGCGGTCTCCTCCTCCGCCACCTCTCTCAACACTCCATCAGACAATGATAATAGAATAGTACTATGTACCTTCTCTTCATCGTCCTTAGACGGTACAGGAGAATCTGCCGTCCTTTCCTCTAGAACTTTGAATAACCCCTGCTGGCGCAATAATGCCCTCATCTTCAGGCGCCACAAGCTGAAACTGTTCTGACCGTCAAATTTCTCAACTTCAAATCTTGTTGTAGCCATCCCTTCAAATATTCACAGAGCTTAAAAACACTCTGATACCAGTTTGTTGGCAAATAGCCAAAGAAACAAACAACAAAGATATGAAATAAACCGCAGCGGATACAACAATGAGAAATAAAACAGTAAATACAAAAAGAACATAGCTATTTAAGTGGTTCAGCTCAAAATGAGCTTACATCCACTGTGGGGTTGGTTTCAAAACTTCACTAGATCAAATAGAGGTCACAGAGAGAGTATCAAGAGATACTTACAACAGAGAACACTCACCTCACGTGTATACACTCAATCCTCACAAGTTTCACTCAAAATAGTGGAGAAATGGAGAAGAAATGATCTAGGAGGAAGCTGAGCTCGTCGGCGCCAAAAACAGAGCCTCTGGGTTCTTTGTCGTCCGCTGCGCGAAATGCCTTCGCGATATTTATATTATGCAATCTCGCTCGAGCAAGATTTAAACTCGCTCGAGCGAGGACTTCTAAGTTAGATTCGCTCAACTAGAAATCGGACACCTGGCACCACGTGGCATCTCGCTCGAGCGGGAGGTCGAGCGAGGGTCGAGCGAAGTCACTGCCTGATCCTCGCTCGAGCTGGAGGTCGAGCGAGGGTCGAGCGAAGTCTCGGGTTGAAGCAAATCTGGAAGTCTCGAAGTCTCGCTCGAGTGAGGGTCGAGCGAGACAAGTCTGGGCATGTATTCCTAAGCCATACTCAACAGTATATAACAGTGCTTACTGGCATCTCTTCCCCTGCCAACCCTGCCAACCCAGCACAGAAGAAAAAAGGAAATTACAAGAAGAGAAGGATGGGCATTATTAAGCCTTCCAATTCATCATGTTATCAATGCAATAAAATCTGATTTCTTTTGTAAATGAAAACACTGAATTGGCATTCCCACTACAGTCTACACCCAAGAGCACCATCCCTAAGAGTCTGAGAGCACAAACTAAATACTTTTGTAAACCACGAATTGAGAAGAATTTGATAGGATTCGAAGGTGAAAATCTAATCTTCCATGAAAGAATAAAAAGAAAAAGTTACGGAGTATGTGGTCTTCCTCATTTATGCACAACGTAGCATATAGCAGAATGGTGAGGAAGGACACATGTAGCTTGAGCCAAGAAACTGGTACAGAGTTCTGTAGATGTTGGGAATAAACTGATAACAAACAACACAGATATGAAATCAAATACAGTGGTAGCAACTAAAAGAAGTAAAACAATAAAGATAATACAGAACACAGAGATTTAAGTGGTTCAGCTCAACTGAACTTACATCCACTGGAGTTGGTCTCAAAGCTTCACTATAATCAAATGGAGATTACAGACAGAGAATCAAATGATTCTTACAACAGAAATCACTCACCTCACGTGTATACACTCAATCCTCACGTGTTTACACTCAACCACTCAAGAAATGGAGAAGAAATGAAGCTTGGAGGGGACTCTGTTCTTTGGCGTCGAAAACAGAAGGGCGCAAGTTTCGTCTGGGACAAAGCAGAAAAGAGACCGCGATATTTATATTTATGCGATCTCGCTCGAGCGAAACTTAAACTCACTCGAGCAAACACTGCTAGGTCAATCTCGCTCCAGCTGAACGTCGAGCGAGGGATCAAGCGTAGTCTCTGCCTGAATCTTGCTCGAGCGGGACCTCGAGCGAGGATTGAGCGAACTCTCGGATTGAACTTCGCTCGAGCTGGATGTCGAGCGAAGGTCGAGCGAACTCACGAATTGGACTCTCGCTTGAGCGAGAGTGCAGGGGAGGCGTGTATTCAAGCCATACTCAACAAATCTCCACCTTGACTTAAATACCCATAAGCCTCACCTAAACCCATAAACAACAAAAGAAACCAACCCCATCAAAAAATACCCTAAGGGACCTGGAAATCTCGAATTCCAATCAAGTCCAAACAGAGTTTAAACTTGTGTACTGGAACTGGCTTTTTCATCATGTCTGCTCGATTCTTTGAAGTAGCAATCTTCTGAATACTCACTGTACCCTTTGCAACTACTTCTCTGAGAAAATGATACCTGACATCGATGTGTTTCGTCCTCTCATGATACATTTGATTTTTGGTCAAATGTATAGTGCTCTGGCTATCATAAAACACTGTCATCCCTTCTTGCTGAAGACTTAGGTCACTGATCAGTCCCTTCACCCAAATGGCCTCCTTGACAGCCTCAGTGCTGCCATGTATTCTGCCTCTGTAGTTGATAAAACAACAGTTGATTGGAATGTTACTTTCAACTAATTGCAGAACCACACAATGTGAAAACATAGTCTATTAATGATCTTCCCTTGTCTAAATCCCCAGCATAGTCAGAATCAACAAAACCAACAACTTCTGAACTGAGATTAACATCTCTATCAAATAATAAGCCAATATGTGAGGTTCTCTTCAAGTACCTCAGAATCCATTTCACTGCCTACCAGTGAACTTTACCAGACTTAGCCATATACCTGCTAACCATGCTCACTGCTTGTGAAATGTATGGACGGGTATAAACCATGGCATACATAATGCTGCCAACAGCACTAGAGTAAGGAACTCTTGCCATGGACTGTTCCTCTTCATCTGTCTGGGGAGATAGAGAAGCTGAAAGTCGAAAATGCATCGCCAATAGCATGCTTACAGGTTTGGAGTTAAACATTTCAAGCCTGTCAAGAACCTTCTCAATATATTTTCTCTGGGACAAATACAACTTCCCAGCTTTCCTATCCCTGTGAATTTCCATTCCCAAAATCTTTCTAGCATCACCTAAGTCTTTCATCTCAAACTCATTTCTAAGTTGAGTTTTCATCAAATCAACATCAACCATGCTTTTTGCAACTATAAGCATGTCATCAATATAAAGCAATAAGTGAATGAAAGACTTATCAGGCAATTGTTTATAATACACACAACAATCATAACTACTTCTTAAATAGCCATGATCAATCATAAACAAGTCAAAACGTTTATACCATTGCCTAGGTGACTGCTTCAACCCATACAAAGACTTCTTCAATCTACAAACTCGGTCCTCCTTTCCTTCTACAATGAACCCCTCTTGCTGACGCATATAGATAGTCTCTTCAAGCTCGCCATGCAGAAACACTGTCTTCACATCAAGATGTTGAAGCTCTAGATCAAACAAAGCTGTGATGGCTAGTAAAACTCTGATTGAACTGTGTTTCACAACTAGAGAGAATACTTCATTAAAGTCGATCCCCTCCCTCTGATTGAAGCCTTTAGCAACTAGGCGTGCTTTGTATCTTGCATCTGTCTCAGACTGGATTCTCTCTTTTCTCTTGAAAACCCATTTGCAATTCACAACTTTCGTCTTTGCTGGTAACTTAACCAAATCTCATGTTTGGTTCTTGTGAAGAGACTCAATCTTTTCAGTCATAGCTGAGCACCACTGAGCAGACTCGGTACTCTTCACAGCCTCTGAGTAACTGGAGGGCTCTTACCCAACAATTTCTTCTGCTGTAGCAAGTGCATACATAACCATGTCTGCTTGAGCATATCTCTGAGGTGGTCTGATCTGCCTCCTCTGCCTACCAATAGCTATATAGTACTGCTCATCACTTGGTGCTTTAGTCTCAAACTCAGAATCATGCTAATCAGCCATAGCATGATCCTGAGTATCAGGTGGTGTCCTTTGTAGAGCCTGTTGTAGCTCCACCTTCTTCCCTGTAGACACAGGAATCTCCTTTCTTAGATTAAGCATAGATTTTTCATCAAAAGTCACATCTCTGCTAATTACAAACTTAGGTGACTTGGGATCAGTACACCACAACCTATATCCCTTGACCCCAGTAGCATATCCCATAAATATGCATTTATTTGCCCTAGATTCTAGCTTACCATCATTAACATGAAAGTAAGCAGGACAACAAAAAATTTTCAAATTTCAATAATCACTAGGTGTATCATACCATACCTGATTAGGTGTCTTCAAACCAATAGGTGTGGCTGGAGAGCGGTTCCCCAGAAAGCAGGCTGTGTTGATTGCTTCCGCCCAGAAGTCCTTAGTCAGCCCGGCATTGGATAGCATACTGCGTGCTCATTCTATGAGGGTTTGGTTCATCCGTTCAACTACCCCATTTTGCTGTGGAGTATGCCTAACTCTATAGTGCCTAACAATCCCTTCATTCTTGCAGAACTCATCAAAATCACTGCTGCAAAATTCCTTTCCATTCTCAGTTCGAAGCCGTTTAACCTTCTTGCTGGTCTGGTTTTCTATCAGAACTTTCCACTGCTTAAAATTATTGAAGACATCATTTTTCTGCTTCAGAAAATAAACCCACACCTTCCGTGAGTAATCATCAATCAAAGTAAGCAAGTAATTTGCTCCACCTTTCGATAGAACTGAGATGGACCCTAAAGGTCAGAATGAATGTAGTCCACTGTACCTTTAGTGCTGTGGACCCCTGTTGCAAGCTAGACCATGCTCTGTTTGCCAAACACGCAATGCTTGCACAAGTCAAGTTTGCCTAAATTCCGATTCCCTAACAACCCTTACTTACAGAGGATAGACATTCCCTTCTCACTCATATGACCCAATATCAGGTGCCATAGACGAGTGTTATCTGACTCTGCCTCATCAGATACTGAAACTGCAGCTTCACCACTAACAGTACTACCCTATTGGAAATAGGACCATCTTTCTGATCTCCATTCATAATGATCATGGAGCCTTTGCTGACTTTTAGAACTCCATCTTGTCCTGTGTACTTTAACCCTAAAGAATCAAGGGCTCTCATGGAGATAAGATTCTTTTTCAGATCTGGAATGTGCCAAACATTGGCCAATATCCTAACTATCCCATCAAACATCTTGATCTTCACTGAACCCATTCTCGTAATCTTGCAAGCTGTGTCGTTCCCTAACAAAACAGAACCACTGTTGACTGGTTCATAAGTCATGAACCAGTCCCTTTTGGGACACGTGTGAAAAGTGCAAACTGAGTCCATGACCCACTTGTCACTAAACTGACTGGTTGAATCACTGATTGCAAGGACCACATTTGAGCTATCAAAATCATCAGCCACACTGACAGCATTAGAGGAACTAGTAGATTCCTTCTTCTTCTTTAGCTTAGTACATTCACTCTTGTAATGTCCAAACTTCTGGTAGTAATAATACTTGACATTTTTCTTGTTGGACTTGGATTTCCCCCGGGACTTACCTCTGCCCTTCTCTAAATCCTTATTACTGGATCGTCCTCTGTTAGAGGATTCTTTGACAATCAGCCCACTAGCTTGAGCTTCACCACCCTTATCACTATACCTGTTCCTCAACTCCTTCAAGTTCAAAGCTGACTTCACATAAGCTAAGGAAATGGTATCTCGGTCATATAGCATAGAATTTACAAAATTCTCAAATGATACAGGTAATGAGCACAATACTATTAAAGCTTGATCTTCATCATCAAGCTTGATGTCAACATTTCTAAGATCCATAACAATTTTGTTAAACTCATCTAAGTGTTCAACAACAGATGAACCCTCATTCATCTTGAGAGTATATAACCGTTGTTTCAAATACAACCGGTTAGTAAGTGATTTTTTAATGTACAAGCTCTCAAGCTTATTCCAAAGACCATCAGCAGTCCCTTCCTCAGCAACCTCTATTAACACTCCATCAGATAAAGACAGTAAAATAGTACTATGTACCTTCTCTTTATCGATATTAGACGGTAAAGGAGAATCTGGAGATCTCTCCTCAAGAACTTTGAATAACCCCTGCTAGCGTAACAAAGCTTTCATCCTCAAGCACCACAAACTAAAACTGTTCTGTCCATCAAACTTCTCAACTTCAAATCTGGCTGTAGCCATCCCTTCTATCCTTCACAGAGCTAGATAGCTCTAATACCAGTTTGTTGGGAATAAACTGATAACAAACAACACAGATATGAAATCAAATGCAGCGGTAGCAACTAAGAGAAGTAAAACAATAAAAATAATATAGAATACAGAGATTTAAGTGGTTCAGCTCAACTGAGCTTACATCCACTGGGGTTGATCTCAAAACTTCACTATAATCAAATGGAGACTACAGAGAGAATCAAACGATTCTTACAATAGAAATCACTCACCTCACATGTATACACTCAATCCTCACGTGTTTACACTCAACCACTCAAGAAATGGAGAAGAAATGAAGCTTGGAGGGGCTTTATTCTTCGGCGTCGAAAACATAGGGGCGCGAGTTTCATCTGGGAAGAAGCAGAAAAGAGACCGCGATATTTATATTTATGCGATCTCGCTCGAGCGAAACTTAAACTCGCTCGAGCGAACACTGCTAGGTCAATCTTGCTCGAGCTGAACGTCGAGCGAGGAGTCGCGTAGTCTCTGCCTGAATCTCGCTCCAGCGGAACCTCGAGCGAGGGTTGAGCAAACTCTCGGGTTGAATTTCGCTCGAGCTGGATGTCGAGCGAAGGTCAAGCGAACTCACCGGTTGGACTCTAGCTCGAGCGGGATCAACTTCGCTCGAGCGAGAGTGCAAGGGAGGCGTGTATTCAAGCAATACTCAACAGTAGAGTTAAGTTGGCATCTTTGCATTGAATCCACAAGATAAAAAATAAGAAGAAAAAAGAAAAAGATTAAATCAGAACATGTCATTTTTAAGGATACGTGGCACGAAACTGCAGTGTTCAGGAGATGACCGATATGAAGTGCTATTGATTTAAAAAAAAAAACGATTTTCAGGACAATTAGATTTGTACATAGCAATAAAAAAAATCTCATGAAGAACATCAAAGGTATAACATGAATCAAAAGAGCATTTGGGAAAACATTAATTCAATCTAAAGAGCCAAATCCCGACAATCAAAATTAAAAGAAAAATGACAAAATATATACCTTATTATCATCATTGCTAAAGCATTGCAAGCAACGTTGTATCACATGGTTGTCATTCGGATCCTTAACAAGAGTAAGAAAACCTGGTTCAAGTGCAGATCAGTTAACCAGCGAAATAGGTTTCTTACCTCCGACCTTATAAAGGAAAGCAAACAACTCCTATCCTTGATCACAGCAGTTAAGCAATCAAACCAGAGAATGCTCCATTGATTCTGTCATCAAGAAAAAATCAGCCCTACAAGGAAGTTAGACGTTAGAATTCATTTGTATCGAACCATATCAATACTTTCCTTTAAGGACTCTGTTTTCCTTCTTCTGGTTTTAGTCTCTTTGTCACATATCAAACACCTTGTATAAATAGCCTTTGGTTATGCGCATTACATAGTAATGGAAATACAATACAATTCTTCTCCATTGATTTTCTAGTTTCTTTATGGTATTAAGAGCCAGCAAAGGCTAGTGCCAAATTCACTCTTCTTCTGCCTTCTACTGCTTCATCCGAAAATAAATTTGGTTGGTTAGAAAAATCACATTGTGATCTTTGGGGTCCTGCCCTATTACAATCTCTGGATAAATTCTCTTATTATGCTATTTTAATTGATGATTTTAGCCACTTTATTTGGTTCGTTCCCTTGAAGTATAAATCTGATTTTCATAGCCACTTATGCGATTTTGTCAAATATGCATCCTGTCAATTTTCAACTTGGATTAAAGTGTTTCAATCTTATGGAGGAGGTGAGTTTACAAGTATTAAGTTTATTCACTTTTTGAAAGACCAAGGCATTATCCACCAACTGTCTTGTCCCTACACTCCGGAGCAAAATGGTGTGGCCAAACGTCGTCACAGAAACATTCGAGATCTCGGACTCACCATGCTCTCTCATAGCAGCATGCCTAAATGATTTTGGGTGAAAGCATTCTCCACAGTCGTGTTCCTAGTCGAACTCCTTCAGCTATTGGTAATGTTTCTCCATTTCTTAAATTGCATGGTAAACATCCTGACTATTCATCCCTGCGTGTTTTTTAATCAAAGTGTTTTTCTTATCTATGGACTAACCAAACCAACAAATTTGATCCTAGGTCTTTACCATGCATATTCATAGGTTATAGTAGCAAACATAAAGGTTATAAATGCTATTATCCCCCTACCCAAAAAATGTACATCTCACGACATGTTCTTTTTGATGAACAACAATTTCCCTATAAAAATCCATCCACCATGCATGATAACTCCCAAATGCGTGGAACTTTGTCAACCTTCACGAATGGTTGGAAACTCCCATGGATACAAAGAATACAACTCCTCGACAACACTACTCTAAACCTGCTCCTATTTTTTCATCAAACATTATTGATGTCTAGTATACGTTTCTTGTTATCCCAAACCCCTCTTCTACACCCCATGTCAATGCCACTATCTCATCCCAATCCCCACCACCTCAGGAACATACTTCAACTCATGTGCCTGCCTCTATACCTCATGATCCCTCCCCTCTCATCACTGCTACCACAAACTCTTGAATGGTGATTCCTAAAAACATTAAAGCTACTTTAAATCATGAAGGGTGGACTCATGCCATGCATGAAGAACTTGTTGTCTTGACAAAGAATCAAACTTGGACTTTGGTTCCATATACCTCTGACATGCATGTTATAGCCAACAAATGGGTTTTTATACCCAAGCTCAATCCTCAAAGTCAACTTGAGCATCTCAAGGCTTGGTTGGTTGCCATTGGCTACCAACAAATTGATGGGGTGGACTTTCTTGAAACACACTCTCCAATAGTTAAATTTGGTACAATTAGAACTGTTTTATCTAGTGCTCTTGTGCGCAGATGGGACATTCGATGATTAGAAATCAAAAATACCTTCCTCCATAGCTATCTTCAAGAATCTATATTTCTGAAGCAGCCCTCGGGTTTTATAGACCCTTCTAAATCTACTCATGTTTGCAAATTGCACCATGCGTTATATGGTTAAAAACAAATTCCAAGGGCTTGGTTTGATCGATTTAGCTCCTTTTTAATTGAATATGGCTTCTCATGTTGTCTATCTGATCCATCCTTATTTACTTATCATTTACATGATGCAACTATCTTCCTTCTATTATATGTAGATGACATATTGCTTACTGGGTTTAACTCCTCTGATTTAAATAAATTTGTTCAAGATCTTCACTGTGAATATCATATGAAAGACCGTTGAGAATCTGGACCTCCCAAATTCCTCCCACCAGGATTTACTTTTGATAGAATACTAAGAAAAATAGAGAAATAATAACAATACAAAAATTTACGTGGAAAACTTTCAAAACAAGAGAAAAACCACCAGACCCAGAGAAGAAAATCCACTATGTGAAAAATTATTACAATCATACAATTTTTTTCCTCACCCCAACGACACCCACAAAAACTTCTCCACTAGTAAAACTTTAATTTTCACCTTTTTTCCTTTTTACATGCAAAAAAGACAATAGAGAAATTTTTCTAAAATCCAAATTTATTAGATAAGTTTCTAACTGGTGTATTAAACCAAAGAGGTTTAGCTTCCTTATATAAGCCTTGACCTTGCCCCTTCACTCACATCTTTCCCATGTGGGATTTCAAAGGAGCAAAAAACTAACAATCTCCACCTTGCAACTTTGACTGATCCCATAGTCACACTCCACCAAAATGAAGATTTTCACAACTTTCGCTATCATGCTCCACCATAAAAGTATACTCACTTGGAATAAACCAATTCCAAACATTTCACTTCGGCCCATGTCGAAAATAACTATGCTGATGCAACTCTCACGTTTGGCTTTCCTGGAAGTTCATTAGTCATCGACATAAATTTCCATCACACATCCTACATCAATGCCAAACCAATGTCTGTGTGCAAACTTGTAAAACTGCTAATATTAATGCATCCTCTATCATGAAAAATTTGGGATTAACGACATGCCATGAGGATGTATATGTCTCTTTTTAATAGACATCGTCTTCTATGAAGAGAGACACAATGTTAGCTTCATTGTCAGTATCTTCATTTACTGATTTGGAACCTTTTGCTGAACTTGCTCCACCTCTGGGACAATTTTTTCTGACGTGCCCAGATTGTCCACACACCCAGCAAACTACTTTCTTCTTCATGGAGTTCATCCTCTTCCAATCACCAGATGTCACCATTGCTAAGTTCTCAGGTGAACCATTATTTCTACTACCTAGCCTTCTTTATTCAAAAAAAAGTTTACTGATAACTTCTGAAAAAATTATTTTCTCCTTCCCATATATCAAAATAGGTTTCATATGTTCATAGGAACATGGAAGAGACCAGATCAGCCTCAAGGCTTGATTCTCATCATCAATTTTAACTCCAATAGATTCCAACTCAGAGACAATATTATTGAGAACACTTTAATGATCTGAAATAGTCGTACCTTCACTCATCCGCAGTATATAAAACTGCTCCTTCAGGTACACCTGATTCGAGGCACTCTTCGTTTGTTACAACTTTTTGAAGTTTTTCGAGAGTCCATTTGCCGTGAATACTCCATGCACAGAACATTCTTGGCCAGGCACAGACGAATCGCACTTGCCGCTCTTAAATTCAGATCCTCCCAATCTTCATTGCTCATTCTAGATCTGCTCCTTGTTTCACCAATAGCGCTGGAACCGCTACTGTCTTTAGGGATTAGTCTGCCTTCCAATGCCTTGTATAATCCTGATTGAATCAAGATATCCTTGACTTGCATTTGCTACAAACCAAAATTGATTCTCCCATCAAATTTCCCCACTTCAAATTTGATAAGATTTGAAGCCCTACCTCCTAACATAACTTCGATGAATTTCACCGTAAAAATGAATAGTACTCACTAAGTAAGTTCCCAGAAAAGACTGATCTTTCCTAAACAGAACTTCAAGATTCCCAAGAAAGATTGGAGGGTCACAACGGACACATTTAAAATTTTTAGTCTCTTAGACAGAACCTCCTTAGACCGTACATATCCACACTACCACACCAAAACTCCACCCCGCCAAAAGAACCTAGTGGCTCTGATACCACTTGTTAGGAATTTGGACCTCCCAAATTTCCTCTACCAGGATCTACTTTTGGCAGAATACCAAAAAAAATAGAGAAATAATAACAACACAAGAATTTATGTGGAAAACTCCCAAAACAGAAGAAAGACCACTAGACCTAGGGAAGAAAATCCACTATGTAAAAAATTATTACATTCACACAATTTTTCTCTTCACCCCAACGACACCCACAAAAACTTTCTCACTAGTAAAATTTTAACTTTCAGCTCTTTTCCTTTTTATATACAAAAAAGATAATAGAGGATTTTTTCTAAAATCAAAAGTTACTAGATAAATTTCTAACTGGTGTACTAAACCAAAGAGGTTTAGCTTCCTTATATAGGCATTGGCCTTGCCCCTTCACCCACGTATTTCCCATGTGGGATTCCAAATGAGCAAAAAACCAACAAAGACTAGGACCCTTACATTATTTTTTTGGCATACTGGTTACACATAATTCTCAAGGTCTCTTTTTCTCACAAACTCAATATGTTTTGGATCTTCTTCATCGAGTGCAGATGACAGCATGCAAACCTGTTGTCACTCCCATGACAACTAAATCAAAGCAACTAGATGCATCCACACCTTTCTCCGATCCAAAACTATATCGCAACCTAGTTGGGGCACTTCAGTATCTCACTCTCACTTGTTGGAACTTGTTATTCAGTGGCAACATTGTGGCTCAGTACATGCATAGTCCCTTTCAATCCCATTTTCAAATGGTTAAGAGGATCTTGAGATATGTCCATGGCACTGTCAATCTCGGATTTCAGATTTCGCTGATTCAACTCTCACTACAGGAAATTAACCTATTTCCGGCGAGCAAAAATCGTCGGAAATAGTAGAAAATCGCCGGAAATAATTATTTCTAACGACATCATTTGGCCACCATTTAGCCGCTATTAAAAAAGCCAAGAAATGGCTTTTCCGGCTACTATTTATATTGCCAGAAAAAAAAAAAAAAAAAAAATTTTGCGGCGACAAATCGTCGCCGCTAAAGCTCTAATTCATATCGCTGATTAGTTTTTGTGGCAAATTTTTTTCACATTTGCAGCGACCAATTGTCGCCGCTAAAGCTCTAATCATTTCGTTGATTAGTTTAGCAGAAATGTTGCCACAAAAACTAATAAGCTGAAATGTGAAAAAACGTTGCCACAAATGTAAAAAAATGTTCGCCACAAATAAAATAGACTTAAAATGCATATTGAGAATAAAATAGCAGTATTTTAATTAATGTGATTTTATGTAATCTATCACATTTATTTATTTTAAAAAATAATTTTATAATATAATATCACAAGTTATCAGTTTTTTAATTGGTGGCGATGGAATGTTTCCAAAATATCCTTCATTATAACAAAAATCAAACATTACAATTATTTATCAGATCAAATGATCTGTGAAATACAGTCTGAAAAAGAATTCTGACAAAACAGCATATATCATCAACATATCAAGCATGTTTAACTAGTCGATGGCAGCTTCATTGTCCAGCCTTTCAACATGCTGCACAGTACAAATCTGGAGTCTCTTCATCAAATCTTTATAAAAAATAAGATCAGTCAGCTGTAAAAAATAAAAAATCTTAGTTGGTAAACAAAACAGAAATTAGGAGTATTTTATTTGCAGGGATTTTTGTGTCTAGCTATGTCATATATAACTTATGCAGCTGCTTGATCAGCTTCATGTAGATACAGATCATCAATGGAGAAATACTAACAATTAAAGAGATATATATATATCCAGACCCAAGCCCCAAGTTAATGGTCGATGAGACTAACTAGCTATATATATACTTCAAAAATATAAACCAATCTTTTCCTCTCTTCCAAACATAAACCAATTATTCAAAGATATCCAAAATAAGCAGCAAAAATAATTCACAAATAAAAGTTCTTAACTTGGATCAATCTAGATCTATACTTCAAAAATATCAATTAGGTTCTCCATTTTGAGTTATATTAATTATTTGGCGTATATCCAGATCAAAATCTGTAGAATTCCTAAAAAACTTCTATGCCAAAGCAATTGCCTAATTCATATGCCACCAACACCAATCAGAATCCAAAAACCTGATTGCAGAAAAATAAGCGAAGTGGAAAGAGAGCATCCTCATTATCTGATGCATGCATGCCTCTATTCATACCTACATACTCTCCCTATTTAATTAGCTTATTTTCAGCCTGAAAATAGAGCATCTTCAAACTGTTAACATATGCTCAACAAACACTAAGATTTCGTCACCTTCTCCATTGACATATGCTTAAATTTATGCAATGACTCTTAACTATTTTAAATATTCCTTCAATAGATAGAGGAAAGAGAAGTCGTTGTTACCTCAAAGCCAAGACCCTAAGAACCAAAGAAATGGAACATTAATAGTTCACGCCCATATATATTGCATGTCTTTGTAAGAGTTGGTAAAATGGTAGGACATTCTGGTTTGGAAAAATAAAACTTGGAAGTATGTGGCCGGGGTTGTTGAGATTTCTTAAGATATTTTATATGGGCATGATTATGTGTTTTTGGTCAAACCTGTGCCACCTGCTTTCTGCTTGCCCAAATAATATTTATTGAACATTTAAAGACATTTGAAAAAGTCACCCAAACAATCAAAAGTAATGTATGATTAATTCAGTTTCTATATTTGACTCTCTCTCCTACTTGAGATACTCAAATTCAGAAGATTTCTTTTACCATAATTGTCAAAGACGATCTTTAGTATATGTCACTACACCATTTAGTGGCTTTTGCCACGAGTTCTTTTGCCACAAAATATTATCATGTGAAAATGTCATTTTTAGTCACTAAATTTATTAGAGAGAATAAATATTGGTACTTTTCCACAGAATGGTTGTGGTGGATAATATTTTATGGCAAAAGATTTTTTCTTACAATTTAATTATTTGTTATGACTAAATTATTTTATGAAAAAAAGATATGACCATCTCAAAATTATTTAGTTACAAAATATTTATTGCCACAAGTTCAAGTGACTTTTTAACACGGATGACAAGGACAACAAAAATAATATTTCAGATTTCCCAAGTTAGCGTGAGTTAAATGTATTTGCTGCGAAAATATTGGGCAATTGCCGCGAATTTTACTCGCCGCAAAAAGTCAATATATATATATATATATATATATATATATATATACGATGCCCGATTCTTCTTCCCCTTCCATCTGTGAGATTCCCAAATTAATTTCCTATGCGATTCTTCCCCCCGACGGTGCCCCCCTTTTGCCCCGACGGCTCAAACCCCCTTCCCTCGACGGCTCAAACCCACTGCCCCTTTCAACCAATAACAGCTGAAACCCCCAGCTCTCTTCCCTCCGACGGCTCAAACCCCCCGCTGCGCCCCCCCCCCCAACCAACCGACCCCAACCCCGACGGCTGGCACCTCACCTCACCTCACCTCGTGCGATTCCATCCTCTCTCCCTCATGGTGCCCATTCGAGCCCTCCCCCTCGTCGCCCCCGGCGCATACACTTTCCACCACGGGCTGTGGTTGTTCCACACCGATTCCCCCAGCCCCCAGCGCGATTTCTTCCACAAAAACCTAGTCCTTTTCACGGTATGTCTACAAATCACCTCTGTCTTCTCCCTCTGTCTAATCTCTCAATTGATGGTTATTCTTCTCTGTATCTGAGTTTATTCTTTTGTATTTTTCTTGTGGAAATGTTCTTCATAGCTTAGTTGTTCTGTGCAATTTTAAGGTACATATACGGGCAGAGTAAAATTGTTGTGTACTGTTGCTAGGTTATGTGCATATGCAGGACTATAGGATGAGATATTATAGAACAATACATGCATATTACCAATTAGTAGTAACGGTATTTTTATACTACCAAAATGTTATTCCCAATGCTGCTTCCTTGGGTTAATTTGTTGTGTTTCGTAACTTTCATTTTCTGGAGTGTTTTTGGTCCTAATATTTGATGGCTTGTGTTCCTATGAAGCAAAAGAAGCAGTCTGCTAACCAGCGAGCTATGTATTATCATTAAGCATGTTCATTTCTGCATATTGGAAAGAAAATCATACTAAAGTAATAAGGTCATTTTATCTTATTCTTAACTTTCTTTTTATGCTAAAGTTGTACTATTTGAGAACTCCAGCCTGGTATTACTAGCCTTTTCTTCTGCAGCTTCTACTGTGTTTAATTTATTTCCTCGCACAATGTATTCTTTGAAACCTTACGAATTTGAGGATCTATTTTTTCATGATTTGTAAATTTTTTTTGAAGGGATTATGTAATGGTCTTGTATTTTTCGTTTGTTCTAATATTTTCTGTGGCTGTTTATTTATTTTTTACATTTTACTTGTTATCATTTTCTTCCTGACTCTTCCTTTTTGTTTCATTTTTTCCATCACAAGATGTGTAGGTAGATGAATACATGTTTTCCATTTCCTACAAATCTGAGTTGATATACATTTTTTTAACTTATTTTATTTCCCTACAGATCTGAATACATGTTTATATACTTGAGGAGATCGCGTTCAGATCTGTGTTCTTAGTTTTCTTTTCTTCTCGACTGATGTTTCTTTTTTCTTTTTCCTTTACTGCGTTCTGTTTTCCTATTGCGTGTTTTTTCCAGAAGAAGAGATTTTTTTATTTTTTATTTTTTATTTTTTGTCTTTTTTTTCCATATATATGAAGTTATATTTTTCAGATTTGTAAAAAGAAAAAAAAAAATTCTCTTCTTCTGAATCCTATGACTGATGGTTTTTTGGATTTTTTTGATGTATTTTTTGGGTGTGCTTTTGGCTGTTGGAAAAAGAATTAATTTTTGAATTTGGTGTTTGGTTTGGATTTATGATCATTTTTGTTATTTTTGCAAGCTGATGGGTCTTTGGGTTCTTTTAATCTAATAGTATTCCAATAATTTGTTAAATCTGAACATACTTGTTTTGTGCTCTCATGTGGATATAAAATTGGCTTTCAATCCTTACAATTTTGAACAAGTATTCTCTCTTTGTAGAAAGTACTACAATGGCAAAATAAATTTAAGTGCCTCAGTGGCTTAAGAAAACAAAAATAAATCACAAGGACAAAATTGGAAAATGATCAATACTGGGATAAACTTGGAAAACCAAAAGGAAAAATTTAGAAGACCAAAAAGTTACTATTGCGTTTTGGTAAGACACTTTTTATATAGAAGATATGCACACGTAAGAAATTACTTACCAAAAATTTTCTAGTTTTACTATTTCAATATCTACTAGATACTTATATAAATTCTAAACTGATTTGTTTCTCTATTAGGGTTATTAAATAAAGAAACCAAGATTTTAAGAGCTACTTTTGTGAATTGATGTATAAATTATAACCTAAATACTCACCCTGATCCTAGTAGCAAGATCTAGAGTTTTGACTCTCATTTTAGTAGAATAATATTCCCGCTGAAGTTTAGAATCAATTCCAATGTTCCACCCAATCATTTATTTTCAAAACATCTTATAAGAAGAACATGAGGAATAATAGTATTCCAAAACTCACCATTAGAACTACAATTTGTAACACTATAGTTTCTCTTATTACCTATATAAAAAAGTAACACTATAGTTGATACAAACAGTATGAAGCAAACCAAATATGGTTGAGCAAAAACATGTAAATGAGAGAGAGAGACAATTCTGGATTGCCAGGAGTACATGTGTAGGCTAAGCACTTCCGTCCCTGTGAAAATAAGTACCACTATGAAATTTGGAACCTAAGCCACAATACCAAAAAATCTTTAGCACCATTGTCTGAAAAAGATAATGAAGTTATAGTGAAACACGAGATAAGTAGATGCATGAATTCTACCTTTTGTGAATATGTATATGTGAATGGCTGAAATTGACGAAACCACTAAATTGACACGTATCGTTTAAAACACTTGTATTAATCACTATTAATACAGCATGTGTGATATTCTAAGTTTTTGGGTGCATAATCTTGTAAGGGAAGGGAATTCTTGTAATATCTTGCTTTAGCAAGTCTTCTGCTAACTAGCTTGTAACTATGTTTTTCTTGTATACTCCCTGTATACTTGGTTTAACATTTTGCATGAATAAAATTATTATTACCTATAAAAAAAAATACAGCATGTGTGATATTCTACTCTCCTTAATGACACAAGATAATCAATTACAATCCTCCAACCTAGTTCATTGGGAAGTTTAATTGGTCTTGGTCCATACTTTTTATTTTTTAACTGAAATATAGTATGAAATTATTGACAACTTTTATGCAAATACTTGGAGCAACTGTTTGTACTATTTCCTGTGAGTATGAGACTTGCTATCTCTATTCTTATTAACTATTAAACATCGTGCATTTTCCCACCACAAAATGTACTCATGTTAAAATTGGTGAGAATTTGTATGCTTCGTATAAGAAATATTCTGAGACTTTTACTACTTCTCAACAATATTGACTAGGAAATCACTCTGAATCTCCACTTGTAATTAAAAGGGTTTAGTTGTGCAATCTGAATACTAACGGCCTAATAAGAGTTCTTTCATCGAAAATAATGGGGATTTTGATTACACGAATTAACTTTTAAAAGTTACATCATTCATATGTACACTACCTAAACTTGATTTGAATAGCCAATAACTCTCCGAAAATATCTAAGGGCACTTTATATTCAATAATCATCTTCCACTATTAAAAAATTTTTTTATAGGGAGGGTTTTGAAATTAATATATTATGTTGCTTATAATATTCTATGTTCTTTCTATCATGTTTCATATTATATACTATTGGCAAAGTACACTAGGACTCCAAATCTTAGTTTGTTATCATTGAAAACACGAATGGTGGATCAATCCTAACATATTCTCAGTTGCATCCACCCTTTCAAACTGTCCAAGCAAGATAATATAGAGCTTACATAATTAGTATTGCACATCCACATCGTGGGATTGAACTAACAGTTAAATACACTATTTGTCCTCTCTCTATTCCAAGAAAAATATTCTCTTTGTTGAATAAAATATTTTCTAATACTTGATTCTGAAAGTCTTCTGCATAGGCAAACCCTCTCCTCTTCAACAGTTTTGTGATGCCTAATATGTCTTAGTTTTTTCTTCGAAGGTCTGTGAGGAATACATTCTAGTTTGGAGCGCCTTGTCAGTTTTGTCGATTTGTATAGCTTCATACGATGGATAAGACATGGATGCACATTGAGGACAGGTTCCATTCCAATGAGTATGCTGAAGGTGTTAGACAATTCCTAGCCATGGCGTAAGCCCATGCACCAACAGCTGATCAGCTTAGGTGTCCATGTAAGAGATGCCGGAATATGCAATTCCACTCTATTCGCATCATCGAGGATCATTTGATTATCAAAGGTATTGATCCAACCTATACGGAATGGATTTTCCATGGAGAAGACGATCCTTTTCAGCATCCTACATTCTTTGACGATGCATCGGCTTATAGTCACTACATCGATGATGTCGACGAGATGTTAGATGACATTCGTCATGGGTCGTTTATGGATCATCCTAGTAGCAATGATGGAACTACAAATGCAAATGATCAAGCCTCTAGCTCTAATGCTCCAACCAACTACAACTTTGAGGAGTTGGTTGCCGATGCTATACGTCCACTTTATCCTTCATGTGCTAAGTTCTCTAAATTATCGTTCATCGTTAAGCTGCTTCACATCAAGAGCTTAGGTGGTTGGACCGTGAAGTCCTTTGACATGGTCATCAAACTTTTGCAAGCTGCCTTTCCCGATGCTCTTTTCCCAGCCTCCTACAATGATGCTCGTCCCATGGAGCGTGGCTTGGGCTTTAGTTATGAAAAAATACATGTCTGCCCAAATGATTGTATATTGTTTTGGAAGGAACATGCTTCATACAATGAATGCCCCAAATGTAAAGCCCCCAGGTGGATTGCAAGCACAAGCAAGCAACGAATGATACCACAAAAGGTTCTTCGATATTTCCCCTTGAAGCCAAGGTTGCAAAGGCTATTTATGTCAAAAAATACAGCACAATCCATGAGATGGCATGCTGATGCACGTGTTGAGGATTCGACATGCATGCGACATCCAGCAGATTCACGGGTTTGGAAAGACTTTGATAATAGACATGCTAGGTTCTCGCAAGATCCTCGCAATGTTAGACTTGGGTTGGCTAGTGATGGGTTTAACCCATTCAATAACTTGAGCAATCCATACAGTATCTGGCCGGTCCTACTTGTGCCTTACAATTTGCTCCCTTGGTCATGCATGAAGGATCCATACACCATTCTGTCATTGCTAATCCATGGCCCTAAGTCACCAGGGAATGATATTGATGTCTTTTTGCGTCCTCTTGTCGATGAGTTGAATGAATTATGGGAAGAGGGTATTCATACCTATGATGCGTTCAGTGGGCAAATGTTTCGGATGCATGCAGCGCTACTATGGACTATCAATGACTTTCCGGCATACGCCAATCTTTCTGGCTGGAGCACGAAGGGCAAGATGGCATGTCCTTCATGTACATCTGAAACAGAATCACAATGGTTGGTATATGGAAGAAAACATTGCTATATGGGACATCGACGGTGGTTGGCAGGAGATCATAGTTGGAAACGGAAAAAAATGCCTTTAATGGGTGCGAAGAGCACCGACTACGACCATCAAGGGTCGAGGGAGAGGATTTGCTACAACAATTACATTGGGTCTCACATATCGAGTTTGGTAAATCTTCTTTGAAAAGGAAGCGAACGCCCAATCAACTAAATTGGACCAAAAAATCTATCTTTTTATGAACTTCCCTATTGGTTAGACTTGGGCTTGAGACATAACCTGGATGTCATGCATATTGAAAAAAACATATGTGACAACGTTTTGGGAACTTTGTTGAATATTGAAGGAAAAACTAAGGACTCTGCCAATGCACGTAGGGATTTGGCTCATCTTGGTATAAGGAAAGAACTGCATTTACAACATGATGGAGACCGTGTTACTATGAGTCTTGGTTGTTACATGTTAAACTTAAATGAGCGAAGGGCTTTTTGTGACTGGTTGTCAAAAGTGAAATTTCCTGATGGATTTGCATCGAACATTACTCGTTGCGTGAATGCTAGGGACGGAAAGATCAGTGGAATGAAGAGCCATGACTGTCATGTCTTCATGCAAACACTCTTGCCGGTTGTGATTAGTGGGTTCTTACGGGCTGATGTGCAGCAAGCATTGATAGATTTAAGCTCGTTTTTCAAAGAATTGTGCTCCCGCACTTTGAACTTATCAGTGTTGCAGCGTCTTCAAGATAATATTCCCGTCATTCTCTGCAAATTAGAAATGATATTCCCTCCAGCCTTTTTTGATGTTATGGTTCACCTTGCCATTCACTTGCCAGAGGAGGCACTTCTCGCAGGACCTGTGCAATACAGGTGGATGTACCCTTTTGAAAGGTATCTCGGCAAGTTCAAGCGCTATGTCCACAACAGAGCCCGACCAGAGGGGTCAATTGCTGAGGCCTATGTGCATCTCGAGTGCCTTACATTTTGTTCTATGTACCTCAATGACATCGAAACTAGATACAATCGAGAAGAACGCAACAGTGACGTTCGTACTGGGGCATGTGAACAAGTAAGTGCACCAGTTTTATCAGTTTTCTCACAAAAGATTAGACCATTGGGTTCAGCAAGTTCCCACAAATTAACTGACACACAAATGGCCAAGGCCCAATGGTATATACTTAATAATTACGTGGAGATTGAGCAATACATTGAGTAAGTGCATCATCCTTGACCTGATGTCCACTTTATAGTGGTTATATGATGCATTTAGTGTGTTTTTAATAGAATCGGGTCATATATGTTGACAGGGAGCACTATAAGAAGATCCAAGAAGAGGACCCTCTGAACATCGACCGTAGGCACCAGAGTCAATTCCCATCATGGTTCAAATCACATGTAAGTATCCAAAGACGAGCCAATTACACCACTCAATTTAAACATTTAACTAATTCTATTTTTTGCTGACTGTATTGTAGATTCGAGAGTTGCGTGCACTTAGCCCTACTGCGGTAACCGATGAAATATAAGCCTTAGCATGTAGTCCTGATCCTAGCATTGCATCTTATGCCGGATGCATAATGAATGGTGTTCGCTTTCATATCAAAGACTGTGATATGCATCGCCGCACTCAAAACAGCCGGGTGGTGGTTCATGGCGAGCATCAGGGATCCCATGTTGACTTCTACGGTGTGTTGCATGATATCATAGAAGTACGCTACATGGGTTGGCGTAAGGTATATCTTTTTCAATGTTCTTGGTATGACGTTGGCGACATGAGAAGGGGTATACGTGTCAGGGGCAACTTGACGGTAGTGAATACTGCTAGGCATTCGTACAAAGATGAGCCCTTCGTACTTGCCTCCCAAGCAAGTCAAGTCTTTTATTTGCCCAATCCTATGTTGGGGGGAAGTTGGCAAGTCGTTCAAAAAATTACAAATAGGAATGTTTACAACATTCCTATAAGTACTGCTATAGAGGATGGAATGGACACTAACGAAGCATCAGGGGATGACTCCGAAGATGATGGTTACATTAATCCCAACAACTACCCCCCTATCCTCGCAAGTGAGTCAATCATCCCCGATCCGTTAACTCGAGATGATGAAGAGCATTTGCCTGTTGATCCCGCAATCATATCACGCCGAGACCCGATAGTTTCAGTTGACGATGCTTTTATTGATGATGAAACACTTGACGAGGAAATGGGCATGGAAGACATCAGTTCTGATGATATGTCTAGTAGCGAGTTCGAGAATCAGTTGACTGAGGACTCTAATGATGATTTTTAGATATTCAGCTTTGTATTTGTATGGTGGTTGACAATGAACACTTAATCTGTTTTATTATTTTTTCAGCTATTATGTATCTTAAATGAAATATGTGGAAGGGGTTTTTTCTCTTATCTTGTAACAAGGCTAAATGGGTTTTTTATGTCGTGATTGTTGTATTTTTGTTGTCTGCTTTATATTTCTCTTTCATATCTAAGTCAATTGCACTACGTGGTATATTTACTTTGTGCCATTTTTCATATATTTATATAGGCATACTGCATGGGGTAATTAGATTTCTTGGAATTAAGATGTTATATTCTTTTCAATTGTAGTTCCCACCCCTCCTTTTTATTGCGCGTAAAACATAAATTTATCTGTGTTTTATTGTGCAGAGAATGGCATCCGACGCAACATAGTGTCCGGCAACCTTTTTGCACTGAGTTTGACTCATCACCTTTGCTGCATGTCAATCTGCTTAGGTATATCTATTTAACTGCTTGCCACGAAGCACTCATATTCTTGTTGACTACATGCATGTGATCACCTATAAATTATAGGATCGGCTTGTTGCGCTACACAACGTCCCTCCATGTTCAATACAATCTGTTTGCATATAAAATATATATCTCTAGCTACTTATAAATGCATGTCTAGGGGTTGTAAACATCAGAGCTAGAGCAAGTACTTACAAGTCTTATATAATGATAATCTTCTGCTAATTCAATTCGATCATGCTTTAATTGCAGCACCTTTTAGATTACTAAGAAATTATAATATATATATATGCTAGAATATTAATTAAAGCACGGAATTGGCCTAGTATTAAATTAACCCTGTTAGTAGTGTTTAGTTAGGTCAGCAAATTACAAAACTCAATTGCTTTTCTTGCATGCAGACAATGAATAAAAAGCAAGATATGAAAAATTTTGATTAAAAAGCTGTTTGTCGACTAATACTTAAAAACATAAACATCACAATGCGACCATAATCACCCTACCAGTAATGTCTTGTTCACCCAGTCTAGCCGCATGCTTACAAGTGTCCACTACACGAAGAAATTAAGGGCAATGACAATACTGTATCATCATCCATATAGTATTCGTAAATTAAGCACTTATAAAATCCCTGATCATGATCAACTTTACTGACTTGAGTAATTAATTAATTCGCACCAAACTTTACGTACTTTTGCAATTTGCTCCTTTTTTTCCCCTTGAAATTAGGACATGTCAGTTATTTTTTATTACGTGGTATGGGTGACGTGTGAGTTTCACATGAGCTAGCACATGCTAGCCAGATAGGAACATAGAAATTTATAATGTGCAAAAAAATTTATAAAATGCTAGACCTGCAAGAAATTTATAATGCTAGACCTGGAAAAAAAAATTTATAATGTGCGTAAATGGGTAAGGTATTAGGCTATGGTTTTGGGGCATCATTGAATAAGGGGCAACCTAGTATGTGATCCATTTGGTGATGCTTTCTGTTACAGGGACAAAGAGGGCCTTATCCTCATGGCGCATTACCTCGTGACAGTAATGCCATCCTTACCCAATACTTAATTTTCCCCTACTTAAAAAAGTGGTTATTTTGAAATATTGGGTCTCATGCATTCATGGGGGGCTTCACTTATAGATTGGTGTGTTCGGTTGGAATTTTTATGTGAATGATTGAGCAATAAAAGTTATGTCTTTATCTAATTAGTGCTGTGCTGATCAATTGGCAGGAAAAGTATATATATATATATATATATATATTAGGTTGCTTCTTATATATATATATATATAACTTCTTATCTATAGATAATCGTTTTGAAAAAATTAATGTTTCTTCTAATGATCTTAATATGCTGCATTAATGATAGAATCATTAGATGAATGTTGGCACAGGCTACATGCATGCTGCATGCAGAATTAGCAACTTACGTAATAAGAAAAAAAAGAAAAAAAATTATGTTCAATATTGTATATGTATACATGATGATGAGTACTATCTACTAGAGAACTAAAGTTGTGATTTTAGTTATTTAAATTCAATTTGTTGGTTGTGATTTTCTTTATGGTTTTTTGTTTTATCAGTGGATTGTGTCACCAAAGTTGCTATTAATCTGGATCTTGTAAACCCTTATTTTGTTATATGTAGTATTATGAGATTTTATTAATTAATACAAAGGGTGCAAATACACATGAAGTTGACTATCAGATTGTCGAAGCCATATTAGGTGACCACTAATTTTTTCTTCTCAGTTTGGGTAATCTTAGAAAAATGATTGTTTGAAGGCTTGACTAATCATGTGATACAGTGCACCCTTAGGACCATTTAATTAGTAATTAAATAGTATCCCTATCAACTTTTAGGTCAGCAAATTGAAACAATTCTGAAGCACTCAAGCAGCGTCTTGGGAAGAAAATATTGAAACTTGAGGAAGAGAGAAGGATCATGCAGGTTAAATATGTATATGTGTGTGTGTTAATGAATTACTAGTGTCCACCATGCTTTCACTTTCAACGGCTGATGTTCAATTGCATGAATTCAGCAAGGGAGGGTTTGTTTGTTAGTAAAAGTTGAGAATCTTGCTACTATTTTTGATGGACGGATACCAAAAATGCAAGCAGTTGAAGTTGAAAATTTTAATGCACTTGAAGCACAGGTTAATGCTATTTAGTGGTTAGGGCACAATATCAGAAAAGTTTACTCGTTGGTTGTGGCACAATACCCATGAGGGAGTAATGTGTATGTTGGAACATGCAAGAACCAGAAAATAAAAACTGGGCCAGGAAATTGCAACTCATGAAATGCAATTGGAACCCACATAAATTGCCAAAATATTGCCAATTCAATATGCAATATGGTGGGCTTAATTACAAATATAAATGGTTGCCAAAAAATTGCCAATCCAATATGCAATATGGTGGGCTTAATTACAAATATAAATGGTTGGGATTAAAGTATAAAAATTACACATTTCTGGGCTTGATGGCTGGATGTGACCTAATCAAAGTAACTTGCCATAAGCACAAAAATCTGTTTTTGATAAGGCTATGGAAGAAGTTGAACTATTGGCATGCAACTAACCATGTTTATTAATATATAAATCCCACAAATATACATGCAAAATTTGTTGTATAATTTAATTTCCAAAGAAACATATGGTAACAATTATAAGATACAATAAACTCTGTCAAATATAAGTGTATTGGTTATATTATATTTCACAACACTTAAATAATTTGTTATATTTTGCAGTGTAAGGATGGACCAATATTTTCACGTTTTAAAAATGATGGCATACAGTAGCATGAAGACTGAGCAACTGCTGGGTGGGATTTCTAGTTTTTTTAGACAAAAAACTGGCGCCATCTGTGATATACAAGTCCCTAAATATTAAACAAAATATCTAATCTGGACAGCTTGCAGTTTTTTAGGGTTAAAACATCAATATATAATGAAGAAAGGAGCAAAGATGACATTTGGGACCTCATTCAGACAAGTGGTTTGGAGCTGGAAGCAGTCAACTAAACCTCAAAACGTGGAGCTGTTCTTCTCATTCCAACGAGTTGAAGGTGATTCCAGGTTTCAATTCAGGTGTGTTCAAGTTTTCTTATGCATGTAGCTTTCTCTTTTCTTTCACTTCTTGAAAACCTTCTTCCTTCCATCAACAACACATGGCTATCTCTTCTCTCATTCACCTCTTTCTTTATGGTGTAAAAAGCTGAGTTTTTTCCCTTCTACTTAAGCTTCCTAAAAGATAGCTTCTGTACATTAACTATACAAAAGGCTCTCTTGTTCAACTCTCCCACCAAATCAGTATAAAAGAGCCTTTTTTTTTTCTTTTTTTTTGCTGTTATAATAGGGCCTTATCCTCCTCCTGTTTTTGGGTGTTTTGTATATAAAAAAAGTGGCTTTTGGTTGAACTTTTGCTGAGTTTTACCCCTGCCATGCACACCCATTTAAACCCACTTGATATATATTTTTTTAGCTGAGATTGGGGGACTTTAGAAAAGTTTACCCAGTCTAATGAATTTAACTTATTTTTGTGAAGAAAGCTGGGGTTTTTTCTTCTACTTAAGCTACATAAAAGGTAGCTGCTGTACATAAACTATACAAAAGGTTCTTTCATTCACCTCTCTGAGTAAACCAGTATAAATCAAACTGCTTATATATTTTTTTTTACTACTATAATGTGGTTGTATCCTCCTTCTGTTGGTGGGTGTTTTGTGTGTAAAAAAAGTGGCTTTTGGTCAAACTTATGTTGTGTTTTACCCATGCTACCTACACCTATTTCAACCCACAACATTTATTTATTCCTTTTAGCTAAGGTAGGAGGATTTTAGAAAAGTTTACTTAGTTATGTTTCAGTCTATCTGATGAACTTAGCTTGTTTAAGTTGCTGAATATCTAATATGTCAATGCATGTATACAACATGCATCTGCCTTGCTATTTGTTTAAAGAAGTTAAAACTATACACTGAAACATAAATTTGTTTACTGATCAAATTCACCACAAACCTCATCCAGAGTTTAGAAAAAAAAGGGAGAAACATACCACAACAATAATAATAACAAGATCATCCTAGTGTTTCTTATCTGCAAGTTGAACTGCAAGGTTGTCGCTTCCATCCTCTTCCTTAACAAATTAAGATATAAATGATCAAAAACTAAATGCTAAGATATTAATATTTTGCGTTCTTAACAAAGGATCAAAACTAAATGCTAGAAAATGAACATACTTTTCCCATGATCCATTTGAGAAACTCACCATACCAGCTATCTTGAAAATAGTAATTATAGCAATCTGAGATCCTAACAATGTACTATTTTTCATATAAAAAACATTACCAATAGATAACTCTAACATTTACCTCACAGCTACTAAACTGATAAAACTAAGCGCCCTATGCATAATTAGATCTTCAATGCACTTTTTTTTATATAAAAAACATTACTTTGAGTCCTATAAATCTTTCTATTAAGCATAGAGAAATAACCATATAAAAAGGAGCTAAAATACAGCTGAAAACAAATAGTTTGAGAACCTATTGTAGTTCCTATTTAAAAAATCAACTCACAATAGCTTCCACACTTGCAACAGCAACTGCCGACTCTCCATTTACATCAACTCACAATCAACTCACAGTTCAATGCACATGTTAAGTGTCACAAAGGGCCATGGAATCTCACTTCCACATAACCTACATAGAATACGATGCATTCACAATAGAAGGGAAAATTAATAGTACTCAAAAGCTTCAAAGTATTCTGCATATCCTCTTCACTACTTTGATACAACCTTATAGTATAATGTAAAACTATTAGAAGTGCCTTGAAACAGAAAGTAATTGAACTCTTTGTAATAAAGGGCGTTATCATGTTTCTAGTTCAAAATAAATGGCTGTAATAATAGAAGATCCAAAACTGTAAAAAATAAATATGGCATATGAATCTGAAAGATAGATACTAGAATTGAAGCATAAGTTACAAGTGAACAAGGATCATCTTCATTTAATAATATTTACCTCTTACATATCAAAAGAAGAAGTTACATGTGAACAAGGAACGAAGGGTGAAAAAATTAAGCCTTCATCCATATTATGATGCCATTCAGAAAAAAAAAATGAAGAAGAAAACACATATCAGGTCAGCTGTCAAACAAATATGGCAGTCCAGAGCATTTGACAAAAGACAAATATGGCAGTCCAATGCATTTGACAAAATAAGCCTACTCTTGACTTTATTGACATACACATTTTTAAAACTCAAATATTTTCTGAGTTGATAAGGTTGGATTTCATTAAATAATGGTTCAGATCAAGAAATATCAATTTAGCCCTAATTAGTTGGCAATTGCTCAATCAAGAATAAAAACAAATCTGATGGTATGTCATGTTGAATATGAATCATCAACTTTTAAAATTTTGGAACTTAACTTTAACAATTGGTAGTACATGTAATTTGCTGAATTTTGCAATTACTATTAAATGAGATTAGTTTTGACTTAGTTAAAGTCCTTTGAAATATTTTTTTTTATTGTAATTCTCAATTCAGTTCACACCAACTACACATTATACATAGTTGGCAATTGGTCAACTAAGGGAAAAAAAAAATCTAATGCTATACATTATATTTGGTTGGAGGTTGATTAATCAAGAGGAAAAAAAATATTTTATGAAAATTTAATATGAAGCATATAATAGCATGGAAAAGATAAGAATATCAGCTAAAGTTGTGGAAATTTTACTTTGTTGTGGCTTACTCGATATTAAACCTAATTGACATTGATATTTTGTACCTAACTTTTCCACAATATGTGTTGGTACATAATTTAATACAAAACTACAAGTACAACCAAGGATGTCGAGGTATATAAAGTTTCGAAGGGGGCGAATACACCATGGTAGAGCTCTCATAGCATCGGGGACCCCAGAACCTGAATCATTGCCTCAAAGGACTATCTTGCGGGATGAGCCGGACTCGGATGACTCGACTCAAGACGTAGGAGCTATGGTCGCACAACAAGCCATGGGTGGAGTGCAGGTTGAAGCGAGGAACACAAATACAGGTATGGCATCCATGCATGTACTTTGGCTTTAATAGCATGGTTGATTTGAAACCAAAATGATATACAATAGGCTATATCCCATGCATTTTTATGGTTCATTGCAAAATAGTTTCTAATTGAGGTTAATAAATTGATGTCCTTTGTGTAGATCCACCAATTATAAAACGGGGACGGGGGCCAGCGAAAGGCACTCTATTTGAACGGCTTAGGAAGGTTGGTCCGATTCTTTTGGTGATACAAGAAGGTCATCGAGGTCCATCGTGCGAGAATGCCCCTATATTCTCTAGTCGAGTGACGTTGATTATTAAAGTACATGCTAACATGAGGTATGCTAGTTGGAGTTGTGTACCTGAAGCGGAGAAGCAGGAGCTCATTGACCGTGTTAAGGTAGGACCTTACTTATGTACTATGCGAAGTACATAAGTTGGTTGGATAATCATTTGGATATAATCATACACATGTTTGAGGACAAACATTTCTAATAATCAAGTGTTCAATTATTATTGCAGGCAGATTTTGTTATGGACTGGGCAAGAGAAAACCACCGTTAGATGGTGGTTATGCATTTGGCTGATAAGTATAATGCATATCACTATGCATTACACAAAGTCTACTTGAAATATGCATCACATGAAGATGCACTACGTGGTGGGACCTCAATGGTTGAGAAGCCTGTATGGCAGCTGCTATGTGAAAGGTGAGCAAGCGACAAATTCAAGGTATATATTGTACTCCTCAAATTGGAACTTAGTATTTAGTTGGTTTACTAAATGTGATATGCTATAGTCCGGATAAAGTTTTCTCACATTGATAAATGCATTTCAATAGAGGTACATATGTTAAGTCAGATTTCAGCTTAACACTTAAACTCTGAAAACAATATACTTATAAAATAATTTGTGATCATGCCAAAAAATGTAGGAGAGGTCCATGAAGAACAGTGCAAATAGGCAAAAATTGAAGAGCAAACATACTGGTGGGCGCAAATCCTTTATACGAATATTAGAGGAGAAGGTTTGTAATTGTGATAGATATAATTGTTCGTACTTTGGACTATTGGTGTGTAGTTGATATTACTTGTAAAATTATGTGGTGCAACGAGAGAAGGCACCAAATATGGTTGCCTTATATAAAGAAACACACTGGTCCAAGGCTAAGGGTAAATTCATCAATGAAGAAGCAGAACACAATTATGTAAGATTGGACCTATTTTAATTTATGTTTCAATTTCTGGGTACATACAATTTAATCTCCAAATCTGATTTATTAACTTTTAAAATTTTTCAGAACCAAATGATGGAGAGATTAGGGGAAAAAGATCTGGAAGATGAGGATGTTGATGAAGCCGCTAACAGTGTCTTCAAAGAAGTGATGGGTTCCAGATCTGGTTATACAGTAGGAATGGGGCACATGGTAATTCCGAATCCCTCTCCTTCAATAAAGAAGAACAAGGCATTTATTCGTCTAGCAGAAGAGAATGAACGGAACAAAAGCGAAGCAGAAATGTACAAGGCGAAAGTAGACCAGCTGGTGGGTGATATTTTAGAATTAAAGAAGTCATTTTCTGAATATGAGAGAACAAATGATATAAGAATGAGTAAGTTGGAGGCATCCTATGGGTCTCAAAGAGAGACCCAGCGAGATGCCTAACTTTACTGCCAGGATTTTTTGTGGCTGGGTTTTTTGTGGGGCTTGTTTTTGGGAATTGTTTTTTGAATATGCAACAATCTAAGCCCATATATAATATTTGTCAATCAAGGGTATTTTGCTAATTGTCAAAATAGTGTTAGGGGGATGTATTAGTGACCAATGCAGGGAAATTAATATGGATTGAAGTGAATGTTTTTTGCCGGTCAATTGATGAGGCTAAGTTAATTCTGAAAGATGATTTATAATCCAAAATACTCATTTGGACAGGGAGGGCTGTGCTTATTATGGGGTAAGTTTATTATTGTTAAGATTACTGTTTTAATGCATTGTTGGTATTATGAAGGATTAAAACTGACCAATTATTATTTCCATCACCAAGGTTTGACATATATAGCTTGGAAAATCTTAGTACAACCTGAATAGCCAATTATTCTAGGAGAGGAGTTGGTGGAGAGTAGGAGCAGATTTCAGATGCAATTTGGAAAAGTAAGGCACCGACCATGAGTTCTATCAATTGGTCTTGGGTAAGAATCATACTTGTTACATGTCTATCATTTTCATCCTATGTCTGCAAATATCCAATAAACTTGATGGTTCCATTTTTTTTAATCCATTTCTTATGTTGTTTCCAAACCCTTGGTCTTAGTTTTTAAAAGGATCAAAGTCACAGGCAGCAATTATAAGATAGGGACACACTTTGAGAATATGGGAAACTATTGTTAGCTGTTACATAATAATAGTTTATAGCTGAATAGTTGTTTGGCAGCATTTAGATCAAGGAATACATACTAGTTGCATGTTATCATTATTTCTTAAGAAAGTGAATATACTCATGTTAAAATTTCCTTGATCAAGAAAAGTAGTAATTAATTACCAATGCTTTGGGTATGGAATGAAGGTATTTCACTCCTAACATGGTGTCATGAACTATGAGTGCAAAACCAATGGTTGGAAAATTGGTGTTTCAAACTGTCGAATGGATTTTCAGTGATATATTTAGTGTGCTTTTCCTGGAATAAGGAGTGGCTACTCCTGGCTGGGGAAATATACATAGGGTGGAACATAAAACAAAAAAAGAGAAAGAAAGATAAGGAAAAAAAGTTGACATACTTACACTACAAGAGATGGCATTCCTAGTAATGGATTATTCTGTTCAAATTAATATTGCTGCATAAACTTGAATTTGATTGGCTTATTTATTAGTGGTTCACCATTAATTATGATAGAAATGTTGAATTCCAGATCATGCAAATTTTGCTCTTTGCTCACATTTTCTGTGATGTTACCATTGGGTACATTATAGGCAATCATTCATATTTTTTTGAAGTGATAATTTACAAATACTAAGATAACTTTCTAGAAACTTTAACCAGTGGGTGGGCATGGTTTCATCATTATTTTCTGAGTTGGATAGTGGGGAAACAAAGGGGCAATGGGCTGGAAATATCTTGCAACAATATGATTCAATTTATAGTTAACGTTATTGTAAATAATTCAAAGTAATGGTAACTTAAATGGGTTTTTTATGTTCAAGCAACAATGATGTTACTTGTATTTGGGAACAGAGGTTACACCTCAATTTTTGACATTAATGGTAGTTATACAACATAACTAGCTAATTAAACTAGAAATGATATTTAGCTTTGTATAATGAGTTTGGTACTTTCCAAATTGAGAAGTATTGAAAACTATGTTATAGTCCACATAAATCAGTATATTCCATAACTGGGCAAGATGTTTTGTAATTTAACATATATTTCAGATTTTATTAGTGTAATTAAATACATAAACAGGTACTTATAAAAAAAATTAAATACATAAACAAGTGTGTTATTATAGAAGTTGTCCAGTACTTTATATGTCAGTCATCATATATAGTTCTTGAGCTTGACACATTTTATTTTTGATACTTTCAGGACATAATTGACAACATCCTATGTAGATGAAGAAGGGGCTACAAACTACCTGTTTGCTAATAGCTAATCTGAAATCTAGACATTTGTACTAAGATTTATCCTTCTTGTTATTGGCATGTAGACATTAATTTCCTCATGTATTCTGTATTAATTTCCTTAGGTATTTCATATTGGAACTAGATTGGTCTTGTATGGTTGCATGGACTCATAGACTTAGTCTGAAATTGCTTATGATGGCAGATTTGTATTCCTGATGGTAGATATAAGAACTATGTTTAAATTGAATATAACTTTTTTATTTACTTGATTGGATTAGTGTGATGAAATGTTGGGTTATAATTTGTTATTAACAGGTGATTAAATCAGTTTTTAGGATGCTTGAAATGTGTTGGGAAAGCTATTTTCCCATAAGGTTATAGTTTGAAAAAAAAATGTGAATTGTGGGGAAAAATATATTATTAGGAACAGCATGAAGTAATAGGGAAAAAGTTCCATAATAGCAGCCACCATCACTAAACATTGTATTTTGACTAGAAGGTTTCATCCTAAAAAATTGAAAAATTTGTGGCAAAAAATATACTTTATATGGTATGAAGCCATGATAATAAGTACCTGGATAACAAGTTAATTTTGACACTAACAGGTTATTTGCATTAGAGTCTTTCATGGCAAAAAATATTTTACCAAACAATTGAACTATCAGAAAGGGGCTGGAAAATCTTTTTCCACCAAATGAATTACTCCAAAATTATAGTATTCAACCAATTACTAATTGTGAATTGGGTAATATCCACCATGGGCTGTGGGGGGAAATATATTTTTTGCCACCAACAGTTTTGTGAGAAATATGTATAATTAATTAGATTTTCACACGGGCTCAACACCTTAATATAGAAAGTTTTCCACAACCTAAATTCATGATAAATATAAATTTTCAATGATAGTTGATGGTGGGAAAAAATCTTTTATGACAATATTTTTATGGGTCATTTGATAATTGCCACTAACAACGTTTATGAGAAAATCGTTTTTGTTGTCAACATTCTAAATGGTTAAAAACTTTTTCCATAAATGACTTCATGGAAAAAAAATATTTTCGGCCATAACATCTCATGAGTAAATAAATAAAAACACCACAAAGGCTTGGTTGACAAAATCAATTCCCACGAATAAAATTAATTTTTACCGCAAATGAATTTCATGGGAAAAAATCATTATTTCCCACAAAAAAAAAAAATTGGTGGCTATAATATTATTCGCCACTCATTATATGTCACGAAGCTCCCACGATAAAATTTGGTGGGAAAAATCTTTTTACCACCTAATTTCAGCTTTTTGTGACCACTACCCTTCGTGGCAAAAGCCACTATTTCTTGTAGTGTATGTTAGGTTCCAATCTACCTATATTGTTGTTAATTATGATCTCTCGTAAAATTTCTTTCTCTATCCCTCCTCCAACAATCCCATTTAATTTACTCCATTTCTTCCTTTTCTCTTCCAGCGTTAATTATGCATGAATGGGGTATGCTTGCTAATATTATGGCTCAGTTCCAGAAGCATAGTAAGTTGCAAGCTTGCTATCGAAGAGGAGGCATTCCAATTTTCATTCCTGGTTAGGCCCAAGAGCATAGCAGAAACATGCTCAACAGGCTCTCTTTCTCAAGGTTAACTTTGCTTTTAAATTATTATTATTATTATTATTATTATTATTATTATTATTATTATTCTGCTAATTAAATTAATAATGCAGCAGTGGCTGTCTTTCTTTTTGAATGTGCACGAGGGCATTGATCAGTGCATGTAATCAGTCCTGGCACTTTAATTATAATCATGTACTTATCTTAAACAGGAAATTATCAATTTTTCAAACCTATCTAATACCTACAAATTGGCAACCATTTCATATGCTCAGAACCAATCCAAAAAAAAAAAAGGAAATGAATTCACCAAAAAGATAGAGAGTAACAAGAAACTGACAATTTATTTAGAAATATCAGCTAAAAAGTTGGATAAAATCCAACCAACATTCTTCAAGTCATCTTTATCAAATTTTGCATCTAAAAAATTTAAAGACAAAATAGGCAATATTAATAGCCACAATAGTAGGAAAATGCGATAAGAACAATATATTACTTTAACCTTAATCTCCTTAACTCCTTTAGCATATTCCCTAGATCCAAATCTATCAATGATTTGCATCCAACTCTTATCCATCTAAAAAATCACCTAAGGAGTTACTGAACCAAGATTAGTAAGGCAATGCTAAAAGTGGGTCAAATAACTACGTACTACTAATTTTGGTAACACGGATACAAATTAAGTAGTACTATAAAAAAATGAAAGATTAATAAAAGGAATTATCATGCATGAACTCTAGGCCGAGTGTACTTGAGTTTCTAATCAGAGCGAAAATATAAGACCAGCCATCCCAGCTACATTAGAAAAAGCATTCAAGTTTCTTGGTAACTTCCTTTAAAGAAAGAAGTCATCTTTCTTTAAAGAAAAATGTAAAATGATGACTTCTTTCTTGGTTGATCATTTCATTTAAAGAAAGATGGCATGATCAAAAACTTCTTGGTAAACCATCTATTGGATCAGCACTTAAAAATCATTACTCAATTGTACAAAAATGAAATATTAATTAAAGGTTGGGTCCATATAGACAGTAGTTAACTCCCCTTCATCAATTATTATGTAACCTACTTGAACTTGACACTCATTTTCAAGCCTCAATCAAGTCAAACATTTATTTAAACAGTAATTAACTCCCCTTCATCTATGAACATTATTTTTTTTTTTTAAAAGTTGTGTATTTTCTCCCTCAATATATGTAGGTTACATAGCAAGGGATGGCATGCGTTGACTCAACTCAACACAATTTAAATCTTAGACATAAAAGTCAGGAGGTTTATATATATAGATTCTTGCATGTTGTACGTACTCTGAAAACTATTTAAGTCAACTTTTTTATTAATTATTATGTTTTCTATATTTCTTGTGGTTGTAGTTGCAGACTTGATTCTATTGGCTTTCTATCTTGGTAAGAAACTAACAATATCTTGATCCCCATTAATCTTCTTCATTTTTTTCCTGGTTTTAGTAATCGTTACATGATTTAATTTTTAAGTACATCAGAAAATCGAGATCGAACTTCCTCTTAGATTGAGACTGAATAGATGTTGATGAGCAAATACTATAAAACATCCACTATTTAAAAGCATCTATTGCACACATGAAGCAGCTCAAATAATTGACCAATTTATCCCTAAACGTATTGGTTTGGTTAAGGATAAATTAGTCATATAATTGTTTAAGCCACCTCATATATATATATGAATGCTGCTAAATAATAGTTGCTCCTAGCTAATATTTTTTCTGAATGAAAATGAAGTAAATTACAATCCCTCTAATGAAATAAATTTAGTAGTTCACGTATACTCAGTTTATATTTAATACCAATTTATTAAACTAATATAACTCATCACTCTACCATGCACTCTAATCAATTTTATCAACTTATGCGCATGCACAATAATCACATCACAGTATCTCTATCTCTGTCTCTGTTTTCTCTCTGTTTTGGCTGATGCTAATTAGCTTGGGATTTTTTTCAGGTACCCTTGATTACTCCTGCGCAAAACCCCCCTCACCCGTTCAAGGGAAAGAACACAAAGCTAATGAATCCATCTTTGATCGTAATGCACTATAGTTTTGACCTTAAATAATATTGTTGTTATATAGACATTTTTCTACTGTTATTGATAACGATAATTGATGGATAATGGATTAATTTTGTTGTTTTGATCGTATAGCTTGCTACTGGACTGACTCTGGAGGTGGTTTCTGCAACAAGACATCAATTTTGACATACTCTTGTGTGTGTATGGAGGGTTATCATAATCTTCTCAATGCTACTGCCTTCGCATGTTTTGAAGAATGTAAGAGCACATAAAGAAAGGGAAATAATACATAAAAGAAAGGAACTCACTACAGGAAATAAACTCATTTCCGGCGACTAACAATCGCCACAAATAATCCTATTTCTTATCCTGGACAAATAGAAAATCAACCTCCGCATGATCTAAAGTAAAATTGACAGTCGCAAAATAGTCTATATAGCTAGCTAGACAGCTGTTTTCACAATATCACAAAAGAGATATATCTCCTTACTGCAAAACATAAAATTCAAACCTACTAACCTTTTAGGTATTTGTTCAAGGCTAAACACTATTCTTCCAAAGCAAATTTCCTAGCTTTGTTTCACTAAATTGCCCCTTCTGTTTGAACCTGTAATTAGTAATTACACTTAACCAATTTTCAGACGAAGACAGGGTAAGAAACAAACATACTAAGATAAGTATGGATTGCACAAAGAAGTATAAAATAGCCAGACTAGCTTTCTCCTGCATTTTTCAGACTTAAGACAAGGTAAGAAACAAACATACCCCAAGGTGACAACACTCTGCTTTCCCAGAAACCCATATATTTCAAATCTCTATTTGATATATAATGAGTACAATTAATACTATAATTAACTACTCATTAAAAATATGAAAAATACTAATTATTTAAGTATTTATCAACCCAGTGAATCTGTCTTCATTTAGATGTTTAAAGGTATTAGATCAAACAAATTTGTTGATCTAATACCTTGAAATTAATTCCAAATTAACATACAACACTCCTGCACTTTACATATAACACGAGATAACTAGCAAACCAATCACCATTTTTGTATGCCTGCAGTTACAAGAAAGTGAACTCACTCCATACGAAAACCAATCACCCTCAGGAGTGGGAGTAACTAAAGATCGTATTGCATTGGCAATTGACACAGCAGTTGATGCAGCTGAAGATCTTCCCCATTTTTTAGTCAACACACTGCCTCTCTGCAAATCAAAATTTACTTTTTAGCACCTGAAGCTGAAACTCAAATAGGACAATAGCAGACTTTGCAAATTCTTTAAACCACGATAATCAATAGTCATTATTCAGAACAAAAGTTCCCTTTGGCCATGATAATCAAATATGTATGTGATTGATGCCTGTGATATTCAAAAGAAACTCTAAAGTGAATCTGTATTCATTTAGATGTTTAAAGGTATTAGATCAAACAAACGTGTTGATCTAATACCTTGAAATTAATTCACGAGGTACTTAAAACACTCCTGCACTTTGCATATAACACGAGATAAGTAGCAACAATTTCTGCAGTGCACACTGAAAAGATCCAATAGCAAAACAAAATAAATACACCATTATCATTGTCCTTTTGGAAATTATCATTGTCCTTTTGGAACTGAAAGAGATCTCATATAGCTTATATGAGTAAAAAAGCAAACCAAATGCGGAAGATGCCATGTGTAATTTCAAACAAGTGATCCAGAACTCAGGTTAATTTTACCATAAATATTATTAATACTAAACGAAACTCATACAAAATGATTCATGTGTTTTGACTAGAGCTTTTTTTATATCAGAGATCGGAGAGAAGAGAAATTGAAAACCTAAAACTCCATTAATGTTCGTATTCTGAAACTTCACACGAATATGTAAGAAATGAAAAGGCAAGGGACAACCAAGCTCCCATACCTGCTGATAATGTGTGTGTGTGTGTGTGTGTGTGTGTGTGAGAGAGAGAGAGAGAGAGAGAGAGAGAGAGAAAGCGAGAGTTACAAAGAAGCACAGGGGTCGGCGAGAAGCAGAGGCGTCGGTGAGTAGCAGTGGCGTGGCGAGAAGCAACGGCATCGACGAGAAGACGGTGAAGTCTGTCAAAATCCCGTTAGAGAGAGAGAGAGAGAGAGGAGAGAAAATGGGGAAAGGGGGTAAATAAACGCGGGCAGGATAATTGGGGATCTTATAGAATTTATTAAGGCGATCTACATGTCGCTGTAATAAGTCTGACCAACGAAAAATAATGTGTAAACTTTATTACGGCAACAATACTCGCCACAACAACTTACATGTAACAACGACAATAATAACGGCGACCCAAAATCGTAGGAAAAACAATTAATTTCTGGCCAAATTTTGAATGGACACCAAATTTCATTTGGCTTAAGTAAAATTGCTTATTTCCGGCTATATTAATGTCACCAGAAATAAAATAGCCCAAATTGCTCATTATTTTTGTAGTGTCTTGATCTCTATGCCTTTGACAACACCAACTAGACTAGCTGTCCAGAAACACGCCGTTCAACCTCTGGCTTCTACACGGTTCTTAGTCGCAACACATTATTTCTAGACCAAGCACTAAAGCCAAATACTGAAGCCTTGCCCATACTACTGCTGAAATGACTAGGTTAGCAACACTTCCAAGTGAACTTGGAGTTTCTTTAACCAAGACCCCATTGCTTCTTTGCGATAATCTCAGTGCACTCTAAAAAAAAAACTAAGCCAATTGAGTATTTGTTCTGAAAAAAAAAAAAATGAAACTCAAATTTTATTCAATGGCAACGTGAACACTTAGGCAATACAAGTGCAGTATTTAAATGAAATTACAATGATTCAGTTGTAAATCAAATAAAAGAGAAATCCCATGAAATCTGGTTCTGGTTTGAGTCGTTTGACAATTTGTTGTGCACTCCATTTGTTGTAATGACGGCTTGATAACAGGGGAAGTTGTTACGTTGACAGATTGATAACAGGGGAATTTGATAACAGAGAATCCCTCTTTATTTGGAATTTGCTGAACTACCATGCAAATTAAATGCAAATTTGAACTTTCCGAATTTATAGGCTCGATTGGATTGTCATCTTGGTCTAAACATGTTGCCGTTAGAGCTCCAAGATCACTCAACTTCTCTCCACTGATTGAGGCTAGATTGTGAGAGTCTTCACCCTTTTTTCTTTAAGAATCTTGTGTATCCTTATTTCTCCATTGACTCTCACAATTGTTGGTGGTGCCGAGCTATGATAGGTTGCTAATACCCTCCCGCAAACTTTGCTGAGGTTGGAGGCAAAGTTTGTTGCGGAAATATTGAAGAGCTATTTTTGACATTGGTTTGGTGAAGAGGTCGGCAACTTGATATCAGAGGAGATATGTTGTGTGACAAGCAGTCCACAGGCAACACGTTCGCGCACAAAATGAAAATCCAACTCGATATGTTTGCTTCGGGCATGGAATACTAGATTTACTGTCATATGAAGTGCACTAAGGTTGTCGCAATAAAGTATGGGAGGTGATGACAATGTAATGCGAAGATCTTTGAGAATGAAGGTCATCCAAGTGAGTTCAGCCGCTGTGTTAGCCATTGTGCGATATTCTACTTCCGTGCTTGACCGGGAAATTGTATGTTGTTTCTTTACACACCAAGAGATCAGGTTTCCTCCAAGTAATGTACAATACCCAGTAGTGGATCGTCTCGTTGTAGTGCACCCTGCCAATCTGCATCTGAAAAAGCAAACAGATCAAGTGTAGTGTGTGAAGAAAAATTTAATCTCATTTCAATTGTTCCTTTAATATATCGTAAAATACGTCGAACCATTTTTAAATGTGTCATTGTGGGAGCATGCATGAATTGAGATACATAATTGACACTAAATGAAAGATCAGGATGAGTGGGTGTAAGGTACTGTAAAGCTCCAACAAGTCCTCGATAGTAACTTGGGTCTTTCATGAGAGTATCATTGGAAGATATTTTTATTTTAGCTTCAAGAGGTGTACTCATTGTCTTACAGTCAACCATATTTGAGCTTTCAAGGATCGTCAATGCATAATTTGACTGGGATAGATGAAGGCCACTTGTTGTTGACATTATTTCTATCCCAAGAAAGTGGTGAATAGGTCCCAAGTCTTTCATTGCAAACTCACTGCTTAGCAACATAATAAAATTTGAAACAAATGTTGGAGTTGATCCTGTGAGTAGCATGTCATCTACATAAAGGAGTCAAATCAATGAGCCATAGTCCGAATGGAAAACAAACAATGAAGGGTCAGCTAGACTACAAAAGAAACCATATTTAAGAAGAAATGCACTAAAACGATCAAACCAAGCACGTGGTGCTTGTTTTAGGCCATAGAGAGCTCTTCATAGTTTGCAAACATGTGTCGGATGTTGAGTCTGCCATTCCTGGTAGTTGTTACATGTATAGATCATCAGAAATTAAACCATGAAAGAAGGCATATTTTACATCCAGTTGACGAATGGACCACTTTTGAACAACAACGATGGTAATTATCATGCGTATTGTCCCTGGTTTGATAACTGGAGAAAAAGTTTTTGTGTAGTCTACTCCATCAATTTGATGATACCCTTTCGTGCTTTGAGTCGATCTAAAGAACCATCTGGTTTGAGTTTTGATTTAAACACCCATTTTAACCAATGACATGCATGCTTGGTGTTCGAGGAACCATTTTCTGTTGGGGAATCTGGCCGATAGACAAACAGCAAGTACGGAGCCACGCAACGGATTCAAACAAGAGAAATAAAACTAAAGACGGAGAACAGAAATGGACACCAGATATGAAGTGGTTCAGCTCAAACTGAGCCTACATCCACTGTTGGGTCGATCTAAATCACTATAATAAACAAAGATGGAGTACACTTCTTGGAGATTACAAAGCTCTCTCTCTCACAAGGCTCTCAAACCCTTTACAAGTAGGCTCTCACTAATCTACAAAATCAAACAAGGAGAAAATGGGAGACAGACGCCTGTGTTCGTAATCTCGCTCGAGCGAACCCTTCTCGCTGGAGCGAAATCGCCTTCACTCCACAGCTCTCTACTTCTGCTCTCTGTGCTTTCAAATGCCGAGATCCTTATATAGGCTGTATCTCGCTCGAGCGAGACATTCTCGCTCGAGCAGAACACTATTCCAGACGGCGCTAACCCTAGTTCCTGGAAGCGATGCAACCCTACGATTGATTCTCGCTCGAGCGGGAGGTCGAGCGAGAGTCGAGCGAAGTTTCTACATGGATCCAAAACTCTCCGTTTGCTGTCTCGCTCGAGCGACTGTCGAGCGAGGGTCGAGCGAAGTTATTGGTTGAAAACTCCAAGTGCAATCTGATGCGCTTCATTCAAGCCACATCTCAACAAATCTCCACCTTGGATTGAATAAGCCGAACAAAAAAAAGACCCACAAATCCTTCAACCACAGGAGGAATACCCAACACGAAATACGAAGTCTATCTTTGAAAAACTCACCTTCCACACAAAAGTCTTCAACACCATAGACGACATCTGAAGATTCACTATCTTCACCCAAACGACAATGCACCACAATACAGACTGCTTACTTGAACAAACGGCTTCTAAATACAAATGAAGACAACCAAATATTTTTCAGCCAAAGTAAGGATCAACAAAAGCCTGCATGAGCATACACAAAAGGTGACCAACTGCCCCTTTTATCTACTAGCTGTAGATCTGTTCTCACTGTGCACCAATGCCAATCAACTATGAAGCTCTCTGCAACTCCACCTTCTTGCTATAACTCTCTCTCCTTTCTGTGGAAACAAAAGAAAAGAAAGTTCACCAAATAGCAAGATGCGTTGTCCGCTTCACTGACGATCTGTAGACAAGGCTGGTAAACTAAAAGCAAACTGTAGACTCTGTCACTCAAAGCCCACCTCATTCCATTCAGTTACTCCGTGGAGTGAAACAAAACTGTATGGTCTGAGTAACGCTCTACCTTCTTGTCTGTAGATCAATTGTCTTCTCAACAGTGTTTGAACACCAAACACATCACAAAGAAACAGATAGACAAAACCAAACTTCCAATTATCATAAAACAAATATGAGTTTAATACAAAACAAGACTTTACACAAGATGTATCATGATCAGAAATACTGCAGGAACTCTGATTCTACACTGCTTCCTAAGAATACAATGCAAACAAAAAACCAAGATTACTGTCTTCTGATCACACCAAGCAAAAGCTGCTGACTCATAAATGACCATCATGTCTGGCGGATTCGCACGTGACACATGCGAATGATATCTGAATCTGGAGCATGTGAGGATACTCCACCTGTCACCACACTGCCCTCAAGGAAGTAGAGACTAACTGTCATCTTCTTCACTGTCATCACTACTAGAGGAACTTTCCTCTTCCTCCACATTTTTCAATTGAGGACACTCACTTCTGTAATGACTCACTTCTGGAACTACCTCTATTTTTCCCTGAACATCCTTCCCCGGATCTATCACCAGAGGAACATTTCACAAAAAAAAAACCCTCGGCTTGATTGTTCATGCCTAAACCCCCAAATTTTGTTCTCAATTCCTTAGAATTCAAAACAGACTTGACATCTACTAAAGAGATTGTATCTCTACCATACAACATTGAGTTTACAAAATTATCAAACGAAATAGGCAATGAACACAAAACAATTAAGGCTTAATCTTCCTCATCAATCTTAATGTCTATGTTCCTCAGATCCATAATAATCTTATTAAATTCATCTAGATGTGCAGAAATAGAAGTACCTTCCTCCATTTTGAGAGTGTATAATTGTTGTTTCAAAAACAACCGGTTAGTGAGAGATTTCTTCAAATACAAGTTCTCCAGCTTGTTCCACAAACCAACCGCGGTCTCCTCCTCTGCAGCTTCCCTCAAAACTTCATCTGATAGTGATAGTAGAATAGTACTATCAGCCAATTCTTCCTCATTCCTTGACGATGCAGGAGACTCACCAGTCACTCCTTCTACAACCTTGAACAGACCCTACTGACGCAACAAAGCCTTCATCCTCAAGCGCCATAAACTAAAACTGTTCTGACTGTCAAATTTCTCTACTCCAAAATTTACCGAGGCCATCCCTTAACGCTCTGATACCAGTTTGTTGGGGAATCTAGTCGACAGACAAACAGCAAATACGGAGCCACGCAGCGGATTCAAACAAGAGAAATAAAACTAAAGACGGAGAACAGAAATGGACAGCAGATATGAAATGGTTCAACTCAAACTGAGCCTACATCCACTGTTGGGTCGGTCTAAATCACTATAATAAACAAAGATGGAGTACACTTCTTGGAGGTTACAAAACTCTCTCTCTCTCACAAGGCTCTCAAACCCTTTACAAGTAGGCTCTCACTGATCTACAAAATCAAACAAGGAGAAAATGGGAGACGGACGCCTGTGTTCGTAATCTCGCTCGATCGAGCCCTTCTCGCTCGATCGAGCCCTTCTCGCTCGAGTGAAATCGCCTTCACTCCACAGCTCTCTGCTTCCGCTCTCTATGCTTTCAAATGCCGAGATCCTTATATAGGCTGTATCTCGCTCGAGCGAGATATTCTCGCCCGAGCAGAACACTATTCCAGACAGCACTAACCCTAGTTCCTGGAAGCGATGCAACCCTACGATTGATTCTCGCTCGAGCAGGAGGTCGAGCGAGAGTCGAGCGAAGTCTCTGCCTGGATCCAAAACTCTCCGTTTGATGTCTCGCTCGAGCGACTGTCGAGCGAGGGTCGAGCAAAGTTACGGGTTGAAAACTCTAAGTTCAATCTGATGCGCTTCATTCAAGCCACATCTCAACAGTTTCCAGGTCTCATTCTGATGTAGTGCAGCCAGCTCCTCGTCCATGGCTGCTTTCCAACCAGGATGTGCCAATGCAATCTTAATATTGTGAGGCTCACAAGGTATATTAGCTGAGGTGATGGTGGTTAAGGCATACTTAGGATTTGGTTTTACCACACCTAGTTTAGACCGAGTGACCATGGAGTGGACCAATGGTGCTGAAGGACCAGGACTATGATGGGGGGACTCAGGTGTTTCACTTACAATCTCTGGAGCTGTTTCTTGGGCAGACCCATGAGACTCTTGACATTCTTGTGATAGAATTGTTTCGGGTGAACTAGTGTTGTGAAGAGACTCATGAAATTCATTAATTTATGCACTGGTCTGAGACTCAATAGAGAGGGATTGTCGTGATGACTCTGTGGGACTAGAATTTTGGAAAAAACTTAGTGGAGAACAAGTGTCAATTGGCAGCAAGAGACTTTCACATGGGGGTGAGGGAGAGTCCGAAGTTGTATCTACAGAAGAAGAAATGTTAGTATGTGGTAACCAATAATCAAAAATACTAATTACCTGTGGCTGATTTGCTGTCATGCAAGATTTGTTGATAGGCTTATATGGAGAAATTAACTCATCAAAGACAACATGAAGAGAGATAAAAAAAAAAAAAAAAAACTTTTTACTTGATGGATAATAACACTTGTAAGCCTTATGTTTTTCACTATAGCCTACAAAAATGCACGGAAGTGTTTTTGGGTCAAATTTGTGTTTTCGTATATCCAAGTGTAAGGAAAACACATAGACCCAAATGCTCGGAGTGAGGAATAATATGGATGTGACCCATGAAGTGCAAAATATGGTGTTTCAAAGTTGAGAGCAAATGAAGGTTGGCGATTCATAAGATGCACAGCTGTGGTGAAGGCCTCTGTCCATAAGAATAAGGATTTACCACAGTGAAATAACATAGTCATTCCTAATTCTCTTATAGTCCAATGGTGCCTCTCAACTATACCAGTTTGCTAATGGGTATATGGGGATGATACTTGATGAACAATGCCTGTAGAAAGAAAATGAGTCGAAAGTTTTGAATTGATGAACTCACCGCCTCCGTCTGAATGAAAATTTTTAATTTGCTTGTTAAACTGTCTTACAACATATTTCTCAAAAGCTAAGTATGCATTAAAAAAATCAGATTTGTTGCGCAAGGGAATAATCTACGTATATTTAGAAAAATCATCAACTAAACAAGCATAATATTTAAATTTTGCAATTGATAAAACGGGTGTAGGTCCCCACAAATCACAATGAATTTTTTTAAAGATACTAGTACTTGAATGTTTCGAACAAGAAAAAGGGAAACGACTAAGTTTTCCTAGTTGACAACTATCACAAAGATGTTGAAATTTAGTTGTCCCTATGACATCAATAAGTCCTTTATTTTTTTAGCATTTGTAAGGCTGAAGATTGTGGGTGGCCTAGGCATTGATGCCAAACTTCTGCAGTGCCTGATTTGAACTAATGGGAGAAATACAACTCTGGAGAAGTGGGTAGGACATAGAGATCATCCTTGTGTTTCTCTATTATCATTGCCTGGCTTGTTTCCCGTTCCTTAACACAAAAATCAACTTTAGAAAATTCACAATTAACAAGAAATTGTTTAGTTAACTGGCTTACTGAAAGTAAATTTTTTGTTAAGTTAGGAACTAATAGAACATCATTGAGAGGTAAGGCAGACACCTTTTGTTTTACACAAGAATCACCAATTGCAAGAATTGGCATGGAAGACCCATCTCCAATTAGCACGGACTCAGCACCAGAGTATTTACGAAGGTTACATAGCATACCTGGCTTACCTGTCATATGGTTGGAAGCCCCAATGTCCATTGCCCATTCGGTGTCAGCAATGGTGGTGTCCAAAGTGAGTGCTGCAAGTGCTGTGGAATCTCATCTTGTTGAGCGGGTTTCTTTGGTACCCACCAGCATATCTTCGCAACATGGCCCATCATCCCACAATATTCGCATTGTTGTTCACGGTACTTGTCCCTCTCAGCAAGTGTCATGCGACGCTCACTAGGTGGTGGAGGTCGACATTGTGAGTTTGCTGAAGAATAGTCCCTTTACTGTTGAGCCTAGAATCCACGACCATTGGTGGTGAATTTTTGTGAAGGTGCACAATAACCTGAAGAGTTTGGCTATGGGCGTTGCTGCTGCTGTCCATACATTTGATGAGTGAGGGAAGAAGCTGGGATGTCTGTGTGGTTAGAGAGCCAGTTGCGCCTTTGATCAAAGTTTTGGAGTTGGGAGACCAACTCAGACAAGGGCGGAACTACCCCTTGGTTAGAGGGCGCTACCGCCCCACCAAACTTTTAAAAAAATTATACTTACTATATAAATGTATATAGCTGTTTTTATATAATTAAAATTTCCACACCAATTTATCAAAAAATAAAAAATTTGGCCTCCTAATCCTTGGACCTTTAAAAATTTTACTAAAATTATTTTTTCAAATTTTAATACTTACTTAGTCTCACTCTAAATTTTTACTTCACTGACAGTCGACACCCAAATTGTCTCCCCCACTCTAGCTTGATGTGCTGACGTAACTAAAATTTTAAAATATATCTAAATTATCTGACTAGAAATTCCAAAAGAGTCAAATATTTATTATTTAGTTGACATTTGATAGGTTAATTCGTCTAATATTAACTCTTCATGTTTTATTGTTACTATTGAATGAGCATTTTTTAGTATGAAACTTATAAAAATTAGATTGCGTACTCAAATAATAGATGAGTTTTTACAGATCATTTGCTAATTTATATTGAGAAAAAAAGTTGTCTATAATTTTACTTTAGAAATGATAATAGACAAACTTTATTCTATAAAAATCATTGTCGAGCTTAATTTGTAGGAGAAATAATCCCAAGTTCTTTTTTTTTTTTTTTGTTAATGGCCTCTAGCAAATTGCAAAAAATCTAAGAAAAATATGATTAATAGACATGTATTTTTTGCATACAATTTTATAACATATGATTATTGTTTTTATATATAATTATGTGCAAAAAAAAATATATTTATATTCACATATATCACGTATTTTGTCAATCACTTTCTTAAATATCAAATCCTAATTCTGCCGTGAACTTAGAGTATGATAGCCTGGGGGCTTCAACATGGTTGTTGTGAATGTTTCATAACGAGGACCAAGGCTAGTAAGAAGGTAGAAGACTTTTTATTGGTCTGGTACGGGCTTTTCAATGGCTGATAAATTGTTACAGAGAGCTTTGAAGGTGCGAATATGTTCTGTGATTGTTGTGTTGTCTTCCTTTCGAAGATAGGTCACCTGTTGTCGCAGTGTGAACTCACGTTCTTGTGAGTCTTGTGCATATGCATTTTTGAGAGCCTCCCAAACAGCGTGAGCTGCGTCGAGACCAACAACGAGTTCGAGAGTTTCCTCAGAGAGTGTTCCAATGATCCACCCTCGAAGGAGATGATCTGACTTTCACCATGCTATAAAAGCATCTGTTAATTGTGGTGTTGAATTTTCTGCATTTGTGTATTTGGTTGGAGCGTGATCTTCATTTGTGAGATGCCCGACCATTTCTTGACTCTCGGCAAGAGCCAGTGCTTGCTCACGCCACAAGGGGTAATCGTTTGGGGTGAGTCGGAGGGTAATGAAGTTGCCAACATTGAGTGACAAGGTAGTCATGGTGAAAGAAATGAGCGGAAGGTAAGATGGAAGTTGAAGAGAAAAAAAAAAATGCAGGAGCTGTAATAGGTTGCACCTAGTGTTCACAATGGCTCTTGATACCATAAAGAAAAACTAAGCCGATTGAGTATTTGTTCTGAAAAAAATAAAATGAAACTCAAATTTTATTCAATGGCAACGTGAACACTTAGGCAATACAAGTGCAGTATCTAAATAAAATTACAATGATTCAGTTGTAAATCAAATAAAAGAGAAATCCCATGAAATCTGGTTCTGGTTTGAGTCGTTTGACAATCTATTGTGCACTCCATTTATTGCGATGACAGCTTGATAACAGGGGAATTTGATAACAGAGAATCTCTCTTTATTTGGAATTTGCTGAACTACCATGCAGATTTAAATGCAAATTTGAACTTTCCGAATTTATAGGCTCGATTGGATTGTCATCTTGGTCTGAACATGTTGCCGTTAGAGCTCCAAGATCACTCAACTTCTCTCCACTAATTGAGGCTAGATTGTGAGAGTCTTCACCCTTTTTTCTCCAAGAATCTCGTGTATCCTTATTTCTCCATTGACTCTCACAATTGTTGGTGGTGCCGAGCTGTGATAGGTTGCTAATACACTCCACCTCACATGCAATCCAATGCATCACTCTCGAAGTAAACACGTCGACATAGACTATCACTTTGTAAGGGAGCAAGTTGCATTAGGCCTCATCCAGAGACACGGCACGTATCTAGCTCTCTTCAGCTAGCTATTATGTTCACTAAACCCCTCTCTCATGCTCAGCTAATCGGACTTGCAACCAAACTGAACCTTCGACAACGGCTCAATTTGAGGGGGTGACAAAGAAAAGCAAATAACTCCTATGCGTGAGCACAGAAGTCAAGCAATCAAACCAGAAAATGCTCCATCGATTCTGTCATCAAGAACAAATCAACCCCTACAAGGAAGTTTTAGAATTCATTTGTATCGAACCATATCAATACTTTCCTTTAAGGACTCTGTTTTCCTTCTTCTAGTTTTAGTCTCTTAGTCACATATCAAACACCTTGTAGCATCTGGCTATATGCATCAAATATCAAACACCTTGATTTTCTAGTTTCTTTACGACCGTCTCTATCAACTTCTGTACCACACGCGTGCTGATACCTTGGTACCAATTTCATTAAAAAACAACAGAAACTGTATAGAAAAATCGAGATTATACTGTGAAAACAGCAATAATAAATCATCGATGAAGAATTTACCCATGTGGATCTAGAGATATTCTGATGAGTTGTCCTGTTTGGTTGGTCACCATGAGCATGGTCTGCATTCTCTGTTCTTCTTCGCACACGTCCATCAACTTCTGTACAAGATAATTTTCAAATGGGTTCGTCATAAGCTCAACAAGGTGACCGATGATTTCCTTAAATATGATTTGCACGTCTTGACACATTCCCTTATCAAACAGCCTTTGTAAGAAGCAACAACCATGTTGATCCTTTGCTAAGAAATATATATAACCCGGGATCTCAGCCAAAGAACCAAAGGGTCGTTGCAAGAATAATGGACAATCACTACTCGGATGCGGACCATTTTCCCAAATTTTCACAAAATTATAGTAACTACCCATTCAGAGTTTTTCCCTCGTTGGTTTCTTCCTGCCATCTCGTTGTAGCAATTCTTCTTAAGACTCCTTGAATCGTTGGGTTTACTGTTCACGGCATAATTCAAAGTTCAAACTGTTCCCTTTTATGATATTATATTTTGTAGGAATGAAGGAGCAACATAAGATGTTGAGATATCTTTGGCTTGAGGCACTATCTCTGATATGATCTTGGAAAGGACATGTTATGTTAAGGATGCTCGGATCAACACCCTGATTGCTAGGTTTTATTGCCATGGACCTTTTGGGAGGCTGAACATTAGCTTGTTGGATCCAATTCGTTCCTTGACTCATGTTTATGGGTAGTTCATGTACTCTGATACCTATAGGTTTGTACTGTTTCAAGTGTTCCAGAATACTTTTTGTTTAAGAGTTTCTGCCAATAGCCATTCCATATTTTTGGTTTCCTTAGATGTTGTTTTACTTCATTTTTTCTTTTCTTTTTTTTCATTTGTTCCTTTCTTTCCTTCTCTGTGATCATTTTTTTAATTTTTACATGAATCTGTAATTCTGATTCTTTCTCATTGGGAATCACATATTGTCCTTATAAAGTTGTGTACGTGAAGGGTAATTTTGCTGTTTGCTGAGATGTGCTAGCTGTGGTGCTGATTTTGGTCACAGATGGTGGATATCATGTTCATGCTGTTTACAATCCACTATCTCCTACCATTTTCTTTTTGATAATGTCATAAGTGGTAAGAGTTAATACTCAATTCTCCCTTTAAAGTCCCACAACCGTGGGGATTGTGATTTTTAACCTGACCATACTTCTCAACTTTGCTGATATCCAAAGTTAATATGAATGCTCCTTGATTCCCTCTTGGCCTAAGTTTCAGGTAGCTCTTTGTGGCAATGCCTGCATTGATAGGAATGGGTCCGTGTTGGTGAATGGGAGCCTGTACGTGGTGCAGTATATTATTATAGTTAGATATTGTCATTTCATACATGTGAATGATGCTCTTTAATTTCCCAATGCTTTGTATTCTTTTCTGAAGGGTTCTACTTCCACAGTAGATATTTTCAATGGGTGTTCTGTTGATTGTAGTGTTATTAATTATTAGCCAACCGCAAGTTGGTTTTTTATTTATTAAATTTGTTGTGTCTATCTTCCAATATCTATACATTCTTGGTATACATTCATCGAAAGATGTGATATTATTGGATCGCCATTTCATCATCATCTATTAGTGAATGATCTATTTACATCAAATATGCACTAAAATTGGCGAAAGTACTGTTGACTGAACGGGTCAAGGTGCAGCAAATTTCTTCTCCAGTTTTTTGGTATGTGCTTCCACCTCCTATGTACTCGCAATTTTTTGTGACCTGTTCTTTCAATGTAACGTGGACTTGAAACGCTGCTTTCGTTGTGTTTTATTTCCATCAACGGTGATGGATGGCAAGACCACCAAAAATTTGCAGTGTTAGTCTTCCATATCAAACTCCATGGCTGAACGCATGAAATGGCAATAAGATGCCCTTATTTTTGTTGGAGCTGTTCAATTTTTGTCCTAAATTGAGCCGAAAAATCGGGAATTTTGACTGGTCTGCTCTGTTCGTTGAAGATGAAGTTCTATCCTGACCGAGAGATATGTTCGGCCCTTTCAATTCCCAATCTCTTCTGGCTCGACGGTCAGGCTTCGGCTTGGTGTAGTTGATCCCACGGGTAGGTGTCGATGTAGCTCTCCCTTCCAACTGCCATTGGATTAGAAGGTGCATTGCGTGATTTCCTATCGAAGGTCCCTAAATTTTGCTCAAACCTCGCGACTGTCGTATTGTTAAAAAATAATATAAAATCATCTTATTTTATCTCTTTATCCGAACGAAGCCTAAAAGTCTTTATTTTATGAAGCCACATAACTCACTATCTCATTTTATTGTTATTAAATGTAAATTATTTTATGAAGTCGCATCATCCCTCCAATTACGTTATTGTAAAATAGAAAGTGAAAAATATATGTAATTAAGTTGAACTTATTATATGCGCAATAATACATCTACTATATCAATAGTTTTTATTTAAAATAAAATTACTGCAGAAAAAAATAATATGATCTCTAGTCAAGTTGCTTGCTGTTTTAAAGGAAATTAGATAAATCTAAGAAAAAATATAGAGCATAAATAATTTTATTATGTGATGAAATTACAGAATGAAAATGAGTATGTAAAGATGTATAAAATATTTTTTACATCTTTTAAACATTTAAATACTTTAAAGGTTTAAAAAGTAATTTATAAGAATAACAAAATGTTTTGTGATAGGATACTTTTTAACTGCGGATGTTGGCACCAATGGCAACGAAGTTCTGGTCGCTTTGTGTTTTGCATTTTTTAAAAAGAAAAGAAAAGAAAAGAAAAACATATTTCCTGTAATGCCGCAGCTGCACTTTTTAAGTCTGATATCAAATTGGCAGGCGAGCAATTCTAAGCAGAAGACACTTCAATTCTCAGTTATCTATATATATTATCAAACTGCCATCATACCATATATTATACACATGCTTATATACATGCCATCAGTTTATAAATATGTTTTGAATAAACATGTATTAGAGATATTGTCATATCCCTTAATAGGATGAGATTATTTTAAATAAGCATGTGTTAGCATTTTAGAATAAGAAATTTAAGGTCTGCACATAGATTTTTTTACTAAAAAGTAAACTTCCTTATATAGATATGGTATGACGAGTAGAAAGAAGTTATTATTAAAATTATTTGTATTTTGGTGTTGCTCTTCAAGGTAATTGAGCCTTTGATTTTGTTGAAAGGGAGAACAGAGGGAATCAGAGGTGGTTCAACCCAAACTTATCTTCAATTCATTCTTAGAAAATTGATATTTTCATAAATTATTGTTGTTTATTATCTATTAAATCATAATAATTGTTTAAACATTGTGTTTTGGAATTTAAGTGAGAAGAGGAATTGAATCTAAGTTGCAGTTTATTGATCCTAAATCACATGGCAAAATGAAATAATTATTATTGTTTATTTTATGGCATGCTTTGCACCATGAGAGGCATAATTTTAAACATGAATAGAATAATGAGTTGTTTAAAATAGTTCTATTGTATTAGGAAATGGAAACGTGTCTTGATTGTTGAAATCGTGATGCTTACACCCTCAAGAATAATGAGTTGTTTAAAATGTGTATGCTCATTTTTCTTTGGTTGCTTTAATTTTAAATTTTCCTTCGTTTTCTGCATTAAACTTTGTTTCTGGATTAAAAGGTTTCTATTTTTACTTCTTACTAATAACATGTTTTTTGACTTTTGGCAGGACATATTTTGACTATCATCAGGGAAGAAATCATATCAAAGGTTAGTTGATCTGTCCTACGGAAAAAAATATATGTTAGTTTAATATATGCTCCATCTTTCCTATGTTATATGTTAGTTTAATCTATCATATCAATGGGTTATATTTTTTGACTTTTTTTTTCTCCATGTGAAAATGACACCATGTAGTTAAGATCACTTTTGAAAATTCAGCAAAAAATATATCCTTTCGCTATTCTATTTTACAGGAAAGAGTTGAAAGAATAGCCTCAATCTGGTGCTTTTGAGAAGATAATACACATGTTAGTCATGTCAAGTACTAAGTTATCGACGAAAACTACCTTATAAAAAAGCTAATGTCAAAAGCCATTTTAAAAAATGTGATTATTTAGTGTAATTTTATTTCCAATTGGGCTTTTAGATAACCACGATTACGGTTTTTTTTTTCTCCAGAGAGAGAGGGAGTTAAACATGACGTTTGAAGAAGATCCTCTCTATTGGTTCGTTGAATTCTGATTGATGTTTGCCCTGTATGAGATTACATAGATAAGGTGGGTGTGTTTCATTTGTAGTGTGTGTTCCTATTCATTAGTCAATCTTTTTGTAGTTGCATTTTCTATTCATTTGTAATTGCTTGAATGAGTCATATTTATGCAGATTTTTTGCTTTATACTTGCTCGATATATGGGCTTTGTCACTTGCTCCATATATCTAACAAAATCGAAATTTGCTAACATCGATTTCGACGTCAACAAAAATATAAAGGAAGAGGATCATTGTCAAACTTCATCATCCAAGTGGAGAAAAATAAAGAAAAAATTTGATATATGATATGATATATTTCATTAGTAGAAAGAGGAGAAGTGGATGTGGTTTGTGATGTTGTTGTAGTTATGGAATTGTGTTAAGTGTTGGGATTAAGTTAGTCGTTGTGATGAAGATGTTGGTTATGTGATTTGTGAAGTGTTGAGATTTCTTTAATCAAAAAAATTAAGGATCACGGTTATTGCATTAGTTGAAATTAGTAAAGTTATGTGATTAGTCAAGTTTATTGTATGTGAATTAAATGGATGATGGATAAGATTTGTATATTGTGTTTTATGAAACTTACTAATATTTATGTATTGTCATTGTGTTGAATTATGCAGGTTGTGATGTTGTAGTATGATAAATGTATATTTAAGTAATAGTTGAGGAAGTGATTATATATATTAAAATATATAGTTGTAATTTTCAGCTTAAATATAAGTTCGCGCATTTGCGCGAGTTATATGCTCGTATATATAATATTACAAAAATCATATTAGGAAAATCCTATTGTTTTGCATTTTTCCATATGGTATCACGAGCAATGTTTTAATTATTCCGAAACGGCTACGAGGCTCGAAAAAGTGTTTATCTAGTTTCTCCCTTCTCGTAATACACTATCTTAAATTCCAGTCGCGAATGATCTTTTCCCAATTGGACCCGCAAAGGATAAGATTAGGACACAAGAAATGTCATTTTCAGATAATAAATGAGATGCGCTCTTAAAATGTCTGCTTCCTAGTAGAACCCCCTAAAGTCAGAAAACACGTTCCAAGACTAGAAAAAAGTATTCACCCAGTCATAAATCCTAACTTGCATCTTAACTTGGCATCATGCGGCCTGAATGATATTTTTCCATGCATTGACCCAACTCCAGGGATCGGAGTCTTATTTCAAGATGGAAACGATCACGCGCTTTCAACCTCCCAAGTCTTACAGATAACTATATTTAACAGTCCAATAATAGTACCAACCTCTGAATTTGAGCAGGCGAAGCCAGTTAACCACTCGGTTCATGGCTTTCTCGTAATGATTCATAGTCGAAATACTAAATAATTTTTTTTTAATTAAAAAAAATTATATTAATAAAGAATATTTATTTAATTTTCATCTAAAATTATCTCATCTCATTTTTTTAGTGAAACGGAGCTTAAAATCCTTGTTTTATGAATTAAGCCACATAATTTACTATCTCATTTTATTGTTATTAAATGTAGATTTTTTATGAAGTCGCATTTTCCTTTTAAAGATAAATCTAAGAAAAAATATAGAGCATAACTAATTTTATTATGTGGCAGAATAAAAATGGGTATACATCTAAAGATGTATTCCCAACTTTTTTCTTGATTTTCAACGGATAGTATAAAATAAATCTAAAATATTTTATGCATCTTTAAAACATTTAAATACTTTAAAGGTTTAAAAAAAATTATAAGAATAATAAAATGTTTTGTGATAGGATCCTTTTTTCATTGCGGAATGTTGGCACCTATGGCAACGAAAGTTTGGTCACCGTTGTGTTTTGAACTCTTTGCAACGAGTTTTGTGGTCTCTCCAATGGGTTTTACTAATTGGGTGGGCTATTCTATTGGTGTTGCATTTTTTGAAAAGAAAAGAAAACCATATTTCCTGTAATGATGTAGGCTGCAGCTACACTATCAAGTCTGATACCAAATTGGCAGGCGAGCTAAAGCCTCAATATCAAGAATCAATAGAGGACGCTTATGTTCACAAGTCATCTCAAGATCAGCGTTCGCTACTGGAACCCCAAAGCCAGGAAACCGCTACTGAGCTTGAAAAGAGTGTTACATCTCATGACATTTTGAGAGGTCATCTCATTTGGGTTTGAGATGAGGAGATATTTTATATGAAAATTGAAAGTTGTATAATATTTTATATGACAAAAAAAAATGAGAGGAGACATTTTGAGAGGTCATCTCATGATATTTAGAATATTAATTTTTAATATTATTATTATTTTAAAATTTAAATTATTTATAATATTTTATATGAGAATATAAACATTATAATGATAAAATAAGATAAAATGAAGTGAGATAAGATTAAACCATTTATGTATCCAAAGATGACTTAGTCTTACGGGAATTCATTTTCTGAAAATGACATTATTTTTTGTATCCTAATCTTATCCTTGCCATTGGGAAAAGATCATTTATGGGTGGAATTTAAGATAGTGTAGTACTAGAAGGGAGAAATTGTCTTATTTATTTTTATAAATGAGATGAGATAAAAAGTTAAAAAAATAAAATAAATATTATTATAAAATATTTTTTAATATTAATTTTATTTTAGGATTTAAAATAATTGTTTTAGAATTTGAAAATTTTAAATTATTTATTTTATTTTATATAAAAATTTAAAAAAATTTAATGATAAATTTGAGATTAAATTATATGAAATGTGTTTGAAAAACAAACAAGGCCTAGTTTCTTCCTTCTCATGGTACACTATCTTAAATTCCATCCATGAATGATCTTTTCCCAATGGCAAGGATAAGATTAGGACACAAGAATTGTCATTTTCAGATAATAAATTCTCATAAGATTAGGTCATATTTGGATACAGAAATTATTTAATCTCATTTGTCTTACTTTATCTTTTTGTATTATTATAATTTTTTTAGATTCTTATATAAAATATTATTAACAATTCAAATTCTTTTAAATCTGTAAACAATAATAATATTATTAAAAAATAATATTCTAATACTATCTTATTATATTTTTAACTTTCATCTAAAATATCTATTCTCATCTCAGACCAAATGAGATGACCTCTCAAAATGTCAAGAGATGACCTCTCAAAATGCCTGCTTGCTAGTAGAACCATACAGTCAGAAAACACCTACCAAGAGTACTAGACGAAAGTTTTCACCCAGTTTGGTTGTAATAAGAAAAATGATACACATAATATTTTAAATTTTTTATATAAAATATAATAAATAATTCAATTTTTTAATCTAAAAATATAAATATAAATAAATAATATTGTATTTGAGTTTCATCTAAAATTATTTCATTTCATCTCTCTAACTAAACAGAGCTTAAAATCCTTATTTTATGAAGCCACATAATTTACTATCTCATTTTATTGTTATTAAATGTGAATTGTTTTATGAAGTCGCATCATCCCTCCAATTATGTTATTGTAAAATGAAAAGTAAATAATATATGTAATTAGGCTGAACTTATTATATGAGAAACAAAACGTCTAATATATCCATATTTTTTATTTAAAATATAATTACTGAAGAAAATAATAATATCTCTAGTCAAGTTGCTTGCTGTTTTAAAGGGAATTAGATAAATCTAAGAAAAAATATAGAGCATAGCTAATTTTGATATGTGATGAAATTACAGAATAAAAATGGGTATCTAAAGATGTATTGTTGGAAATATTTTCAAAATATTATATATTATATTTATTATTAATAATGTTTTTGGGTTAATTTTGGAAGTTGTGAATTATTTTGGAAAGGGAGAATATATGAAAAGATGTAGGCTTATTATATTTTGAATCTTACATAAATACAAGCCATTGGACCAAGTCCAATTGTTATGTCGCTTGAGCAACGAATATATATTAGTACCTTTTTGAACAGGTTTTAGATTTATGAAAAATAATAACTTTTGGTTCATACTTTTTGATCATTTATAAATAGGTCCATTAGCATGTCATTTGTAATATTATAGAATTTTAAAATTCTCTCTCTTCCAATTTTTTCACTTCTTCAAAACTAGTTAGAATCTATTTATTCTAAAAAAATAAATTTTTAATTTCTTCGTTGAATAACAAAATTTAAGAGTATTTGAAATCTAATTTCGTTGTTGCACAATGAAATTAGTCAAACGGGATTTGTTCCGGTCTTCATTGTATTTTGGAGACAAATTTACTTGTAATCCGTATGCATACCAATTATTATTATTGGGTGGGTGCAAATATTATTAAAGAAAAGAGACATTTGTAACGTGCTTTGAAGCAAACTTTTCTCTAATTATTTTATGTTTTGCAGCCCTTTGCACCAACATGTATTTCCAACTTTTTTCTTGATTTTCTACTGTAAATAGTATAAAATAAATCTAAAATATTTTATGCATCTGTAAAACATTTAAATACTTTAAAGGTTTAAAAAATAATTATAAGAATAATAAAATGTTTTGTGATAGGATCCTTTTCACTGCGGAATGTTGGCACCTATTGGCAACGAAAGTTTGGTCACTTATTGTATTTTGGACTCTTTGCAACGAGTTTGGTACTGGTCTCTCCAATGGGTTTTAGTAATTTATTTATTTATTTATTTATTTGGAATGGGTTTTAGTAATTGGGCATGCTATTCTAATGATGTTGCATTTTTTAAAAAGAAAAGAAAACCATATTTCCTGTAATTATGTACGCTGCTTCTGTACTCTCAAGTCTGATACCAAATCGGTAGGCGAGCCAAAGTCTCAAGTTCAAGGGTTATACGTAGTATGAATAGAGTACGCTTACGTGATCTCCTCCCCGTCTTGGTGAAGGCTTGGTTACTTTTATGTCCTCACAGATGAATCAACATTTCAGTGTTGATTATTTCGTGAGAGAGAAGTTTTAGACAAAGTTTACCACTGTTATGTGCAAGAATTCTATAGATTAGTGCATTAGTTAAACTTGTAAGACAAATTTTCTCATATTTATTAGTTTAAACTTCGTTTAATAAAATAAATTGCGATCCTTTTATTAAAAAAAAAAAAAAAAATCTCAACATTACTGTTTGCTACTGCGATCCCAAAGCCAGGAAACTGCTACGAAGCTTGTAAAAAGTCTTCATCTAGTTTCTCCCTTCTCGTAATACACTACCTTAAAATGATCTTAACTTCCATCCATGAATGATCTTTTCTCAATTGGACCCAGAAAGGATAACATTAGGACACAAGATTTTATGAGATGAGCTCTTAAAATGTCTGCTTGCTAGTAGAATCCCTTAAAGACAGAAAACACCTACCAGGACTAGAGAAAGTGTGGTTGTAAAAAATCCTAACTTAGCATCAGAGTGGTTATCGCAATGGCAAAAGAATAAAAAGATACTTGTCTTTAACTAAGTCATGCCTCGATCGGAGTCTATCTTTGTTTACACTCAAAAAGAGTACTGCATTTCTTTTTCCTTGTCACCTCGTGATATATAACGATCGAACAAGACCATGAAAATTCAGAAGATGAGACTTTTCAAGCTTATTGCTGCGAAGTTGTCATGGAAAAGTTGCATGTGTACATAGGTGGTTATAAATAAAGATCTTAAGTGCATGATTCTCTACAATCATCCACCATGGGAGCATCAACCTTTGAGAAAGTAAGCACCCTAGTCTCCTTTGTCTTATTTCTTCAGCTGGTTTTGTCATCAAATAATGCTGCTTTTGCTTCCGCTTCTACCGAAGAAGCTGCTGCACTTCTAAAATGGAAAAACAGTCTCCAAAATGATACCCACAAAAACCTACCCACTTGGACTTCCATTCCCAATAGTCGACCTAATTCTTCTGCCAATCCAAACCACAGTGCGAGCCCATGCACTTGGTTTGGTATTGCTTGTAACTCTGTTGGAAGTGTCATCAGAATAAACCTCACCAATTCTGGCTTGCAAGGTACGCTTGATAAGTTTTCTTTTTCTTCTTTGCCAAATGTTGCATATGTTGATCTCAGTATGAATAATCTCCTTGGCACGATTCCATCTCAAATTAGCTCCTTGTCCAAGCTCATTTATCTTGATTTGTCCAGCAATCAGTTGTCAGGAAAAATCCCCCCAAAAATTGGAAACTTGAAAAGGCTAAATTACTTGTCTATGGACAACAATTCCTTTTCTGGTCCTATCCCTCCAGAAGTTGGAGATTTAGAGTCCCTTGAGGAACTTCGCATTTCTGGAAACCATCTTAAGGGTTCAATTCCGGCATCATTAGGTGATCTGGGCAATCTTTCCCTTCTTTACCTTTATCGTAATAACCTTTCTGGCACCATTCCTAAAGAGATGGGAAATTTGAAGAATATCAATGATATGGAGTTGGATGAAAACCAACTCCATGGTTTTATTCCAACTTCATTTGCTAATTTGAGCAACTTGGAAACTTTATATCTTTCTGGCAACCAACTTTCTGGTCAAATTCCTAAAGAGATGGGAAATTTGAAGAATATCATTGATATGGGATTGGATGAAAACCAACTCCATGGTTTTATTCCAACTTCATTTGCTAATTTGAGCAACTTGGAAACTTTATATCTTTCTGGCAACCAACTTTCTGGTCAAATTCCTAAAGAGATGGGAAATTTGAAGAATATCACTGATATGGGATTGGATGAAAACCAACTCCATGGTTTTATTCCAACTTCATTTGCTAATTTGAGCAACTTGGAAACTTTATATCTTTCTGGCAACCAACTTTCTGGTCAAATTCCTAAAGAGATGGGAAATTTGAAGAATATCACTGATATGGGATTGGATGAAAACCAACTCCATGGTTTTATTCCAACTTCATTTGCTAATTTGAGCAACTTGGAAGCTTTATATCTTTTTGGCAACCAACTTTCTGGTCAAATTCCTAAAGAGATGGGAAATTTGAAGAATATCATTGATATGAGATTGGATGAAAACCAACTCCATGGTTCTATTCCAACTTCATTTGCTAATTTGAGTAACTTGGCATATTTCAATCTTCATGACAACCAACTCTCTGGTCAGATACCTAAAGGATTTGGAGATACTATGAACTTAAGCAATTTGCAGCTGGGCGAAAACCAATTTACTGGTTATTTGCCCAAAAACATTTGTCATGGTGGATCACTTCTATACATTAGTGCACGCAAGAACTATTTCACTGGCCGACTCCCCATTAGCTTGAAAAATTGCACTAGCTTAATCAGAGTCCGTTTGGAAAGTAACCAACTTGTTGGAGATATATCTGACGATTTTGGTGTCTATCCAAACTTACAATTGATATATCTAAGCTACAATAGATTTTCTGGCAGAATCTCAAGTAATTGGGAACAATGTCAACGATTACAAACCTTGCGAATCTGTGGAAACAACATTAGTAATACTTTACCGCCCTTGATTGGAAACTTGACGCAACTACATGTACTTGATCTTTCTTTGAATCATATAGTTGGGGTGATTCCAAAAGAGCTTGGAAAGTTGAGTTCTCTGGAGGGATTGATGTTGAATGGGAATCAACTCTCTGGTACCATACCTTCAGAATTTGGATCATTGACTCATCTTGAATATATTGACTTGTCTGCTAACAAGTTGAGCAAGTCGATTCCAAATAATTTTGGGAACTTCTTGCACTTGCACTACTTCAATTTAAGCCACAACAATTTTAGCGGGGCACTTCCAATCCAACTTTTGAGCTTATTTCAGATCTCCATACTAGATTTGAGTTTCAACTCCCTAGATGGAGAGATACCATCAGAAATTAGCAAAATGCAAAGCTTGGAGACTTTCAATCTCTCCCACAATGATCTTTCTGGTTTCATTCCAATCGCCTTCGAAGAAATGCATGGCTTGTTACAAGTTGACATATCCTACAATGAGTTGCAGGGTCCCATTCCTGATTGCAAAGCCTTCCAAATTGCTCCTATAGAAGCATTGCAAGGGAACAAGGAGTTGTGCGGTAACAATACAGGATTGCAACCTTGCAACCCTTCCATGATGCACAAACATAGTTCCAAGAAAAACCAAAAACTCATTTTTTTGGTCATTTTCCTTATTCTTGGAGCACTTTTGGTTCTCTTTGTTTGCTTCCAAGTTTTTTTCATTGTGCGAAGAAGAAACAAAGGTCCACAATTAGTAGAGCTCAACATGCATAAAGGATTTGTTTCAACATTCACTTTTGATGGAAGAACAATGTACCAAGATATCATTAAAGCAACCAACGATTTTGATGACAAATATTGCATTGGGAGGGGAGGATATGGAAGCATCTATAAAGTAAAGTTGCCTTCTGGTGAGATTCTAGCTGTGAAAAAACTCCACACGCTAAGGGATAGGGAGAACGGATTCCCAAAGGAATTCTTGAATGAGATAAGAACATTAACTGAAATACGACATCGAAATATCGTTAAACTTCATGGCTTCTGTTCAAGTGCACAGCATTCGTTTTTGATTTATCAATACCTCGAAAGAGGTAGCTTGGCTGCAATCCTAGAGAAGGAAAATTCAGCCAAAGTATTGGACTGGAGCAAGAGATTAATCATTATCAAAGGAGTGGCTTATGCTTTGTCTTACTTGCACCATGATTGCTCACCACCAATTATTCATCGAGACATCTCCAGTAGCAACATTTTGTTGGATTCTCAATATGAAGCTCGTGTTTCTGACTTTGGCTGTGCTAAATTTCTTAAGCTAGACTCAACTAATTGGACTTCCCTTGCTGGCACATATGGATATATAGCACCAGGTAATGTTATATTGTTACCATCATAAATTAAGATTATTATAACAAGCAATTACCACTAGTGCTAATTTTTTTCTTATATTTCATGGCCAGAGCTTGCTTATACAATGAAGCCAACAGAGAAATGTGATGTATATAGCTTCGGTGTGTTGGCGTTAGAAGTCATAAAGGGAAATCATCTAGGTGATTTCATATCCATTCTACAATCTTTTTCAGATAAAGAAAACATACAACGAATGGATGTCTTGGACCAACGCCTTCCGTCTCCAACACTCCAGGTGGAGGATGAACTAATGGCAGTTGTAAAGCTCGCAACCAATTGCTTAAATGTTCGACCACAATCTAGGCCAACCATGCATATGATTTCTAAACTCTTATCAGCCCATACAAGGAATGCATTTCTAGAGCATAAGCCATCTATGTAGGCAATGACACAAGGAAAGTCATGGGTTGGATGCGTTTCGAGTATCAAGACTAATAAGGCTAAAATTGTGTTGATTTAGGATAATTAATGACTATGTTTTCTTTCTTTTCATCCTAAATATCTATCTGTAATCTCATGATGTGTCTTTGAAGCAAGGTTTCTAAGCCCATTAAGGTTCGTGAATAAGATCTGAAATAAAGAAACCTATATATGTAATATTGTTATAAAGGGGTTTGGAGTAGCTATCACAAAAGGATCCACATGATAAGATTTCTAATATATTTTTCTAATGGTTGCATTAACCTTATTTATGTTGTTGCCCAGATAACTAACACAAAAGGGGGGGTGAATTGGGTTATAAAAAAAAATTAATACTTATAAACCAAATACACAATATAAAATATAAATAAAATACGAAACAATAAGAAATATAAAGAGTAAGGGCAAGAAGAAGCAAACTCAGTATTTTAACAAGGTTCAGTCTCACTGCCTACGTTCTCGCCTCAAGCTACCCCTTGAGGATCCCAAATTCACTATTCAATCTCTTTCAGGTGAAAATAGAAACCTATTACACTTTTGAGCAACACCGCTACAAAGAATCCGTGTAGAACACCCTCTACACTTGTAATCACCTCACACTTGGTGATTCAAATATTTTCTGTGTAGAACACCTTCTACACATACAAGGGTTATATGCACCCTCTTACAAATACAAAAGATGATAATGGGTAGGTTATTATAATACACTCCTCAATGAGTGAGATAAAAACAATATAGTGTAACTTATATACCTCTTAAAATGAACAATGATTAAGGTACAAAATTTAGAGAAGAGAGAATGAGGGCTTTGAAATAATGATGCAAAACTTAGCAATTGATGTGTAAGTTTTTGTTGTGATTTTTACAAAAGTCAAGTGAGCTATTTATAAACAAATGAGTCTTCATATTCAAATTTGAAAAGGTTCACATGTCAAATAAGAGCACTATTCATTTTTCAAAAGATTCAAATAAAAACATCTTTTTATATTTGTCAAAACCAACTCCATTCATTTTTCAAAAAAATAAAATCTAATTTTTTACTTTTCATACATGATAAAATGAACATGATTTATTTTTCAAACCAAATCATCTTCTATTTGCATATGTCAAAAAAACACACAACCACCATTCAAGATCTTCAAACAAAATCATCTATCTTTTACATTTGTCAAAAAAACACACAACCACCCTTCAAGATTTTCAAACAACACATGCACATGTTAAATATGACAATCAATCATCTTAAAAATTCAAATTTTTATGCATATGTGAAAAAGAAAATAATTTTTGAAATTAAATATTTTAATAAAGTTATGCAAATGTAAAAAAATGTGATTTGATGCTTTATGAGAAAATATTAATTTTGAGCCCTAATCCAGTTTTAAATATTAAGAAATGTACAAAACTACTCTATGAGTTTTATTTGTAGACTTGTTTTTCTTCTTGCTCATGCTTGATTTCTTGATGTGCTTAGCTCTCTTCATGCGTAAACAACTTGAGATTGAGTTTTGAATTTATTTGTTATCATCAAAATCTATGCGTAGATACGAGACTTGAAATCTTGGGTTTTACAATCTCCCACTTTTTGATGATGACAAATACTTAATAGAAATCTGCGACCTGCAGTAATACTTAAGCTCCCCCTGAAAATATGCGTTAAATTTTCAAATAAAATTTAAACATGATTCTAGCATATATAACAGGGTAGTATAATACTAGTATAAGACTTCTTCCCCTTTTGGCATCATTAAAAAGGAACCGCAATTGGTTTCAGTAAGATTTCTTCCCACAATAACCAATAATCAAATAAGACGGTGCGTTAGTAGAAATTATAGAGAATTGAATAATTGGAACCACCCGTGTCTGACAAAACCTGCAAAGACTGGAGGCCTATCTCTGAAAATTTAGTGCGGAAGGAGATTTTGTAAAGAGGAATAATTGGAGTCACCCGTTTCCTACAAAAACTGCAAAGGCTGAGGCCTAACTTTATCGTCTCAGTGCAGAAAAAGACTCAAATTCGCTTGATGTTGTTAAATAAATAAATATTATCGAGATTTGATGCAGAATGAGATTTCTTCCCGTGTCTGTGTCCTACAAAACCTGCAAAGGCTGGAGGCCTAGCTCTGGTAATTTGGTGCGAAAGGAGATTCAAATCCGTTTGACGTTGTTGACAAACGAAATTTTGTAGAGATTTGAAAACTTTCGATTTATGTTTAAATGACCATTTTCACCCATCGAATACTCACAAAAAAAAAAGCTCTCATTCATCATTGATTAAGTATCTATTTATCCAAAACGACAGAATGGCAGAAAAAATTTCTTCTGGTAATATTCCAGATTTGAACCAAGAATCGTCTCAGCCAGTCATCTCTCCCGTCTTATCCAGCATATCTTGTAAGTTTGAGTAAGTAAGATTTGAAGAGATGGTAGTATGTCTTGTTCTTATTTCCGTTTCTATAAGAGCAATCATTAACTTTATCTAATTTACATCAAATATTCTTCTCATTTTTACAATTTGTCTGCATTCTCATTCTACAAATTTTTAATGGCTCGTCAATTTCCCTTCAGTACTTCTCATGATCAATCTATTTCTGCTTCTATCGTAGGTGCCATGAAGCAACAAGAGACTGATTTAGCTAATAAATCAGATCATGACGTTATTTATGAGCTTGTGGGTCTCGGGACTCGATACTCATTATCCATTGTTACTTTTTCCGCTCAGTTGCAATCCAAAACTCGTGAAATTGAGAAGTTTAGCAAGACTGTCTATGTACTTCAACGAGTTGTTTATGAGTCAAATAGAGAAATAGTAGAGTTAAAGCAACAGAATAAGGGTTTAAAATCCTTACTTGCCTCTTCATTTCGACTACCTAATCCTTTAGATGAGAATAACATGTCAATCTATGAAGAGCAAATGTAGTTGAAAGATGAGGCTAGAAGTCTTAAGTTTTTGTAAGTCATTCGAGATAATGGAATAAAAATGTTTAACAGATATTCATGACATGCATCATTCCTATTTCTTTTTAAATCATACATAATCTATCTTTTGGTAGAAGTTTTGTGAAAATGCCCGCCAATTGATCATGTGTGCTTGTGAATTCTAGTACAATATCACATTTCTGTATACGATCTCTAAGAAAATGATATCTAATTTCAATATGTTTAGTCCTAGAATGTTGTATTGGATTCTTTGAAATATTTATATTACTAGTATTATCACATTAATAGGAATATGATTGTACATTAGCTTAAAATTCTCAAGTTGTTGCTTCATGTAAAGAACTTGAGCACAACAACAACCTGCAACAACATACTCTGCCTCAGTAGTAGATAATGCAACAGAATTATACTTTTTACTAAACCATGAAATGAGTGCATGACCTAAAAAATGACATGTTCCACTAATACTTTTTCGATTAACTTTGCAACTAGCATAATCTGCATATGAATAACTAATAAGATGGAAAGAAGTGTGCTTAGGATACCATAACTCGAGGTCAATGATACCGGTAAGATATCTAAAAATACGCTTAGCTGCAATCAAATGAGATTGTTTTGAAGATGATTGAAAACATGCACATAAACGTACACTGAACATAATATCAGGTCTATTAGCTGTCAAATATAATAAGCTACCAATCATACCTCGATATACTTTTGAATCAACTGACTTATTGCTTTCATCTTTATCAAGTTTGGTGGTTGGACTCATTGGTGTTCTAATTACTTTCGCACCTTCCATCTCAAACTTTTTGAGTAACTGTTTGATATATTTTGACTGATTAATGAATGTTTCACTTTTTGTTTGCTTGATTTGCAATCCGAGAAAGAAATTAAGTTCTCCCATCATGCTTATTTTAAATTCTTCCTGCATACTCTTAGCAAAACCTTGACACATATTTTCATTAGTAGCACCAAATATTATATCATTCACATAAATTTGAACTAGAAGAATATCATATTATTCACATTTGATTAAAAGAGTTGTATCAATTTTTCCTCTTGAAAAACCTTTTTCAATCAAGAAACCACTAAACCTTTCATACCAAGCTCTAGGAGCTTGTTTGAGTCCATATAAAACTTTTGTGAACTTAAAAATATGATTAGGAGAGATATGATTTTCAAAACCTAAAGGTTGCTCAACATATATCTCTTCATTTATAAAACCATTTAAGAAAACACTTTTAATATCTATTTGAAAAAGTTTGAAATCTTTATAATATGCATGTGCAAGTAACATTCAAATAACTTCTAATCTTGCAACAGGTGCATACGTCTCATCATAATCAATTCCTTCCTCTTAATTGAAATCTTGGGCTACAAGTCGAGTCTTGTTTCTAGTGATGATTTCAGACTTATCATTCTTATTTCTAAAAACCCATTTTGTTCTAATAACAGCATGATCTTTGCGTCTAGGAACAAGTGTCCAAACATCATTTCTTTCAAATTAATTTAGCTCTTTTTGTATAGCTAAAATCCACGATTCATCAAGCAATGCTTCGTCAATATTTTTGGGTTTAATATGAGATAAAAACAACAGTGTGATTGCAAATATTTCTAAGAGATGATCGAGTACTTACACCTCGTGAAGGTTCTCCTAACATTTGTTCCACTGGATGATCTTTCACATGTTTCCACTATTTGGTTGCATCTTGTACTAAATCTTGATGATCTTTCCTGATGTCTCCATGTTGGATTTCTTCCATTATATTCTCTTTATTGAGATTGAGACTATTTGTGTTATTTGTACCTTCTGATTCTTCATCAATAGATTTCTTGGAGAGTAGAGGGTTAGATTCATCAAATACTACATGTATAGATTCTTGTACAGTCAAAGTCTTTTTATTAAATACTCTATAAGTTTTACTATTTATTGAATACCCAAGAAAGATACCTTCATCAGATTTTGCATCAAACTTTCCTAAATTATCTCTATCATTGAATATAAAACATTTGTATCCAAATACATGAAAGTAACCAATGTTGAGCTTTTTCTCATTCCAAAGCTCATAAGGGGTTTTATCTAAATTAGACATTAACATAACTCTATTTATAACATAACATGCAATACTTACCGTTTCGGCCCAAAAATAACTAGGTAAACTATTCTCATTAAGCGTTATTCTTGCCATTTCTTGAAGAGATCTATTCTTCCTCTCTACTACCCCATTTTGTTGAGGAGTTCAAGGAGCAGAGAAATTATGCAGAATATCATTTTCGTCACAAAAAGATTCAATATCTTTATTGACAAACTCTTTCCCCCTGTCACTTCAGATGTTTGAAATAATATAGTCATTTTCATTTTGGATTCTCTTGCATAACTTGGCAAATGCATTATGTACCTCATCTTTATGAGCGAGAAAGATGACCCAAGTATATCTAGAGAAATCATCAACAATAACAAATGCATAATATTTTCCTCCCAGACTCGTAAGTCTGTTTGGTCTAAAAAGGTCAATGGGTATTAGTTGCAATGGTCTAGTAATGGAAATATGTTTCTTGGTTTTTAAAGAAATTTTTGTTTGTTTACCAAACTGGTATGTATCACAGATTTTATCTTTAAAAAAGTTTACTTTTGACAAACCTCTCACAAGATCATTTTTTGAAATTTGGAAATAAGTTCCATGTTTGCATGACCTAACCTTCTATGCCATAACCAACTATTTTCATGTTGAGCCAATAAACAAATAGCATCTTGTGAGATAATTTCTTCAAATTCGATTGTATAAACATTATTGTTTCTAAGAGTAATAAAACAAACATTGCAATCATGATTATTCAAAATAATGTACTTATCCTTTTTTAAAGTAATCGTAAATTCTTTATCATATAATTGACTTGTACTCAAAAGATTATGTTTTAAACCATTAACAAGTAGAACATCTTTAATTATGAAAGAAGACTCCTTACCAACTTTACCTATTCCTATAATCTTTCCTTTTGAATTGTTTCCAAATGTCACGTGTCTTTCTTCTTTAGAAGTGAGGTCAATGAATTTAGTTTTGTCTTCTGTCATGTGTCTTGAGTATCCGCTATCTAAAAACCATTTATTTTTACCTATGGAATACTTTATGCATACCTACAAAAATAATTAAAATAATTTTTCTTAGTACCCAAGTTTTTTGGGTCCTTTATTTATTAGTATTAGAAGAAATAAGATTTTTTGGTACCCATATAGTCCTAATAATCATTGTATATTTTCTTCTAATAGGACAAGTATGATAGTTATGATCATTTCTATTACAAAAATTACAAATAACATGTAACATATTTGAAAAACTTGAGTGATTGTAATAATGTTTTTCTTTAAAAAATTTATTTTTATAAAAAGAATTTTGAAACTCTGATTTTGATTTAGTCGGTTTATCAAAGAAATTTTTTTAGGATTTGAGTTCTTCTTTTGGCATGTATCCCAAACCTACCTTATTAAAAACATATCTTTGACTACCAAGAAGTTTTTCAAAATTTCTTTTTCCATTTGTAAAGTTTTCAACAATCTTTTCTAAATCAGCCACTTTCTTTTTAAACTCATCATTTTCATCTTTTGAAACTATATTTTCTTTTCTTAAAATATCAATTTCATTTGTTAAAGAAAAATTTTTCTTTTTTCAAAACGGTATACTTGATACCCAATTTTTCAAGTTCCTCATATACTTCTTCCAAAACATTTTGCAATTCTTTATAAGAAGAATTTTCAATATTTTCAAAATTTGTTACCTCAAGATCATCTTTAATCATAAGACAAAGATTTACAGATTCTTCATTGCTTGTGTCGCTGTCTGAGCTACTTGAATCATCATCCCATGTAGCTTTCATTACTTTCTTGCCTTTGTATCGATCTTTCTTTAACAGAGAACAATCTACTTTGATATGTCCAGACTTTTTACATTTATAACAAATTAATAAATTATTTTTATCTGTATCTTTGTTGGAAAACCTTTTGAAATATTTTCTTGGAGGAGCTTTATTTTTCTTTAAGAATTTCTGAAATCTTCTTGTGATTATTACAATTTCTTTATCTTTATTATCGCTTTCTTCGTCTTCATCGCTTCACTTTCATGGGGAACAACTTTGAGTGCCAAGCTTTTCTTTTGCTTTCTTTCTTTTTCTTCTCCTCTTTTCAATGTATACTCGTGGTTAATAAGTAACCCAATGAGTTCATTTACTTTGAGTTTTTTGAGATCTTTAGTTTCAAGAATCACCGTCACTTTTGATTCCTAACGTTTTGGCAAAGAGCTGAGAATTTTTCTTATTATCTCCAAATTAGAATAAACTTTTCCAAGAGCTGTCAAACTATTTATAATGTTAGTAAAATGAGTATACATAGAGGAGATAGATTTATCATCAATCATTTTAAACATTTCATATTCATGCATAAGAATATAAATTTTTGATTCTTTGACTTGCAAAATTCCTTCATAAGTTACTTCCAAATTATCCTAAATTTTCTTTGCTGTCCTGTAAGTTATTATTCTATTAAATTCATTGCCATTGAGAGCATTATATAGTAAATTTATAGACATTACATTCACTATATAAAGTCTATCATCTTCACGATCAAACTCTTCTTCTTCCTTATTGACCTTTACTCCATCAACAATTTTTATTGGAATATAAGGTCCATTTACAATATATTTCCAGATTTCTCGACCTTGAGATTGAAAAAATATTCTCATTTTACCTTTCCAGAATGTATAATTGTCTCCATCTTGGGTTCTACATATATATATATATATAGATATAAATTAGCATTCATGCCATAAGACTTGCAGTACCAAACCTAGGAGAATTGATCAAATAAGCTTTTAAAAATCATTGAGAACTATAGAAATAATAAATCCAGGCATGAGACATGATTAGATAGCTTACAGTTCCTCCAATCATATGAAATATCATACATTATAAATTACTAAATTTAGGTCAACAACAAGACAATAGAACACATAGACACATGAGTAAGAAAAAACAACATAGACACATCACTATGACGAGCCAATATTATAAGCAAAACTTGACTTTTACACTTCTTAGACTACTGGAGATTCCACACAAAGCTACATTCTGGAGATCGGCAAAAGATTTAGAAAGGGTAGGTAATATGCTAGTTTACTAGATAGATAAGAGTGGTCGCCATTATTTGAAATCTCTGGTACTCTTTTGAGATTAACAATAATCTTACCAAAGGCTAATACACATCACTTCTTCAAGAGTTTCCTTGAGCAAATCCTCTTGCAATATGGGCTAGTACTTAAAATTTTGTGAGCCTCCACTTCCTCGACTAGTGAAGCATGAAGAGGGCCCGTGAGTGAACCAAATTAAAGCGTATGAGACAGTTATTCTCCAACACTAAACAATCAATAATGTGATGGATGCATAAGAGCAATTTTATGTGGGAATCCTATTTCTCTAACCTGGGCAACTGCTAAAGCACATTGAATGACATAATTGGCAAAGCAGTCATGCAATAATTGGTCAAAGTGAGACTCTGAGAATGGCTCACGGTTGATTCTTAGCCTATGTTCTTCAAAATACGAAAGGCATTTTTCAACCACATGGCTACTAAACTTCTACTTGGAGAGCTGTACGTAGTTTCCTTTGAACTGAGAAAACAATTTGGCACTTGCAGATGGGATCTTTAGCTCTATAATATATGAACAACATGTGCACAACTCCATAATTACAGATCCAAGTTTACACTTGCATCTCAAGGTGAAATGAAGAAAATTTTGGGGAGTAAAATTTTTTAATTCATCAAAACTAGCAATAAGAATCAACATGCCAAATGTTTTTGTATGGACAATTATCATGTTAAGCATGGGTTTATGGTCGGCAAACAAAGGGGTTAAGCAGGGTTTTGTATGGATAATTATCGTGTTAAGCATGCCCACGCCCACTACAGCTAAGAGCATCATCCCTAAGAGTTGAGAGCAAAAACTAATACATTTGTAAACCACTAACTAAGAACGATTTGATAGGATTCAAAGGTGAAGATCTAATGACGTAGCGAAAATGTTTAGATGAATTGCAATTGTGAAAAAAACAGAGGAAAGAAAATAAGAAGGAAGAGTTGTGTCTTCCGATAGACACAAGTTGCAATAGAAAGTTGATAATACCACATGATTATTCAAAATATGATAATAATCTTGATACAAGGAAGAAATCGAAAGAGGTTTTAGGGGGGAAAACCCTTGTTGAATGTGTGCAATACATAAGTTGTTTAGCTGCCTTAGTGGCTGCTTTATACAGAAAGAGCTCTTGCTTTACATGACAGGAAGTAGAGGGCAAAAGTAAGACAACTATAACTAAAGTAGACAGGACTAATCACAACCTAATTACTAACATGTACAGTAAACCAAACACGCAAAGAAAGGTTACAAGAAAGAAGTACAATGGTAACTTTAACACTCTCCCTCAAGATGGACTATGGATGTTTAATAGTTTCATCTTGGAAGTCAAAGCTTCGAATTGCTGTTGTCCTAGAGCTTTCATGAAGACATTTGCCAACTGTGTATTGCTTTTGACATGCATCGTTTTGATCAGACCAGCTTGAAGTTTCTCTCTTACAATGTGACAATCAATATTTATATGCTTCGTTCTCTCGTGAAAAATAGGGTTTGTAGCTATATGCAAAGTTGCTTGATTGTCACAAAACAATAAAGCTGGATGTGGATGAAGAATCCGCAAGTCTTTAAGCAACTACATCAACCACATTAGCTCACAAACTATTGCCGCCATGGACCTATATTCAGCCTTGGCAGAGCTTCTAGATACTGTTGTATGTTTCTTTAATCTCTAAGAGGTCAGTGATTCCCCAAGGAAGATACAATAACCGTTTACACTTCTTCTTGTGTCTACACAACCTACCCAATCTGTATCTGCAAATCCTTTTTAAGTGTATTTTTGATTTTGAAGACAGAAATAGGCCTTGTCCAGGAGAGCCTTTAATATATTGCAGGACTCTATGTGCTGCTGCTAGGTGCGTGTATCTAGGCTTGTCCATGAATTGAGAGAGAACCTGCACTACATATGAGATGTTTAGCCTTGTGATCGTGAGGTATATAAGTTGACCTACGAGCCTCTATAAGATGCATCTTCTAACAGGTCACCTTTTGTTCTGCTGAGTTTTAGATTTTGTTTCATAGAAAAGTTTTGCACTTTACTTCCCAACATCCCACTGTCTTCAAGTATCTCTAATGCATATTTCCTTTGGTTGAGTGTGATTCCATCTACTGATCTGGCTATCTCAATGCCCAAGAAGTATTTTAAAGATCCTAAGTCCTTTAGCTTGAACTTGCTGTTTAGAAATAGCTTGAGATGCTCAACTGCTTTCATGTCATTAGAGACTATTAGAATGTCATCCACATAAACAAGACCATAAATGATGAACCCGAGACTTTGGTAAAGAGGGAATGGTCTGCAGCAGATTGGCTAAATCCATGAGTGATCAAAGTTTCTAAAAATTTGCTAAACCATTGTCTCAAGGCTTGTTTCAAGCCATAAAGAGACTTGAGTTACTTGCATACTTGGTGAGTCTCCCCCAATTTAGCAAACCCTTATGGTAGGTGCATATAAACTTCCTCTTGAAGGTCACCATGCAGGAATGCATTGTTGACATTGAGTTGAGTAAGATGCCAATCAAAAATGGAAGCAAGTGTTAGGATAAGCCAAACAGTCACCATCTTAGCAACAGGTGAAAATGTTTCTAAATAATCAAAGCCTTCAAGGTGGGTATAACCTTTGGCCACTAATCTGGCCTTATACCTTTCAATGGACCCATCAGATTTAAGTTTTACTTTGTAGACCCATCTACATCCAATAAAGGCCTTACCAGCAGGTAAGGTTGTCAATTGCCAGGTCTAGTTAGCTTCAAGGGCTGCTATCTCTGCTACCATAGCTTCTCTCCAATGGGGATAAAACATGGCCTCATGAAAAGATTTGGCTGGGTTTGGAAATCGAGATACCCTAAATATTTTCAAACACTTTCTACTACTATTTACTACTTTATTATTACTTTTCACATACTTTCATTACTATTCATTACTATTCAATATTTTATTATTACTTTTTACCTACTTTTTCTACTATTCACAAACACTCTCAAACACTCTCAACATCCAAACGTACACTTAGGTTCATGTATGGTGGACATATTTAAAATAAAAGCTCTATGTGGAAAAGATAATTGATGATAAGAAAGAGAAGATGCTAAGGGATGGGGTTTACCTGCCTGTAGAGAGCCATTTGCGGCAGGAGATGAGTAGATTGAGGTTTGAGATGGAAGCAACTGATGTTGGAAATCAGACAGATAGCCAGGAGCCCTTTTGGTTCTAATAGATGTTTGAGTAGGTAATTGAGGAGGAGTGGAAGTGGGTTCTAGAAGGGCATCAAAATCAGGAGCAAAAATGGTGAAATTATCATTATTAGGTGCAGGTGGTGAGGAAACAAAATCTTCAGAGTTGAAAGTTGTGAGCAAGTTCAGGTAGTGAAATTGGAATGACTATTAAGGGGTTATCATTGCTGGGAGGGGGTGGCAATATAGAAGTGAAAAAGGGAAAGATATGTTAATGAAAGATAACATCCCTCGAGACAAAAACCTTTTTAGTGACAAGATCAAACAGCTTGTATGCTTTGACAGCATATGGATAACCAATGAAAATGCATTGGTTTGCTCGAGGGGAAAATTTGTGCCTATGACTAAAAGGTGTAGTAGCATAGCAAAGAGAACCAAAAACTCTTAAATGACCAAGTGAGGGGTTCTGTTTGTAGAGAGAAGCTTATGGAGAGACATTGCCTAGAATTGGAGAGGGGATTCTATTGATGATGTAGGTGGCAGTCATGACATAATCACCCCAAAAGGAAATAAAGACACCAGATTAAAACTTAAGGGCTCTAGCAATGTTCAAGAGGTGTTGATGTTCCCTCTCGAACCTAGCATTCTGTTGAGGGCTTTCAATGCACGATCTTTGATGAATGGATCATTTGGGAATTCAGTCATTAGGAACTCTAAACCATTGTCTGTGTGAGTGGTTTTAATAGCACAATCAAATTGAGTTGATACAAGAGCAAAGAAAGACTCTAAAATTGATCTAGCCTTAGATTTATGTTTCATCAAGTAAGTCTATGTGCATCTAGTGCAATTATCCACAATGGTAAGAAAATATTTAAAACCACAGTAAGTAGGCACTAAAAATGGCCCCCATATATCACAATGGATTAAATCAAAAGGATGAGATGCAATGGAATCACTAGTATTACAATCGCAATCACCCTTATATCAGGCTTCACCACTATAGGAAAGTAATTAATTAAATGGAAACAGAGGAATTAAAAGGAAACAAATCAACACAAAAATCAAAACATAAACTTGGAAACAAATAATATTAATCCTGCAGCTACGACTTGAGATTTGGCTTGTGTGAGGCGAATCAAAGATCATATCCTGCAGTTGCCATGTTGGTGTCTTTCAAGTCCTGCATCAGTTCCCCTCCACTTAGAATCAAACTCGCTTTAAAGTTTGGACTGTCATTGAGCTGCTCATCAGGTGGATGGTACTCAAACAGATAAGCTACATTGAACGTGGGTGATATTGACAGGTTTTCTAGAAGTTCTACCACATAGGCATTGTCATTAATGTTTTTTCAGGATACGACAAGGCCCATATCTTCTATCTTACAATTTTCCATAGGTGCCGACTGGGGAACGACCTTTACGGAGATGCACCATTACTAGCTCCCCCTCTTGAAACACCCTTGCTCTTCTATGCTTATCTGCAGCATGTTTATATCTCGCATTAGCCTTTTCTAAATTACCTTGCACTTCAACTTGGATGCCATGAACTTTCTCTGCTAAATTCTCAGCAGCTAACTTCTGGAAGCTTTGGGAGAGGGACCAGGTCGAGAGCATACTTTGGCGCCTTTGTGTAGACAATTTTGAAGGGACTTTTCCTAGTTGACCTGTTCCTCATGCTATTGAAAGCAAACTCAACTTGAGGGAGACTCGCATCCCATTGTTTTGGATTGTCACCCGACACACAACGTAGCATGTTACTAAGTGTCCTGTTGGTGACTTTGGTCTGTCCATCTGTTTGTTGGTGGCAAGTGCCACTGTACTTGAAAGCAGTCCCAAACTTTCTCCACAATGTAATCCAAAAATGACTAAGAAACTTGGTGTCTCTATAGGATGTAATGGTCTTGGGGACACCATTTAGGTGGACCACTTCCTTGAAGAAAAGGTTAGCCACGCTTGATGCATCAGACGTCTTCCTGTAGGGAATAAAATGAGTCATCTTTGAAAATCGATCCACAACCACAAAAATAGAGTCGGCACCCCTCTATGTCTACGGCAACCCAAGTACAAAGTTCATACTTAAATCCTCCCAAATGTTCTAAGGGATGGGTAATGGCAAGTACAACCCAGAGTTTTAAGCTTGGCCCTTCTTTACTTGGCAGATTGGGCATTTTTGAACAAACCTCCCTACTTCCTTTTTTAGTTGTGGCCAGAAGTATCATTCGGCTACCAGAGAAATGGTCTTGTCATGACCCACGTGACCCCCTAATCTTCCTCCATACAACTCACGTAACACATGTTCGCGCAGTAATGTCCTGGGATTACAAAGTTGATTTTCGCGAAAGAGGTAACCCCTTTGTATGTGATAATTTGACTTTGGTTGCCCCATCATGCATTGTTTCCAGGTTTTGGCAAAACCCTCATCCTCCTCATACATCTCCTTCAATTGTTCAAACTCGATGATCTCGATTTTCATGGTTACCAATGCAGAAGCTCGCCTACTGAGGTCGTCGGCCACCCCATTTTGTTGTCCAGATTTATGCTTGAGTACCATTGTGAACTTTTGCATGAAACTAATCCACCGAGCATGCATCCGATTCAAGTTGTTCTGTGTATTGATAAACTTCAATGTGTGGTGGTTGCTGTAGAGCACGAGTTCACATTGAATTAAATAGTGCTCCCAATGTTTCAATGATCGAATCATAGAATAGAACTCTAGTTCATAAGTGATCCATTTCTGTCTGGTTTCATTCAGCTTTTCACTGCAAACTCCACTGGTCGCCCTTGCTAAAATAGAACTGCCCCGATGCCCCACTATGGACGCATCACATTCTACCTCAAAAGGCTTGTCAAAGTTAGGGAGTGCAAGTACCGGCGTAGTGGATAATTTTTCTTTGATGTTATTGAAGCTCTCATCCTATTCTTTTCCCCAAGAAAAGTGTCCCTTCTTCATGCACCCCGTAATAGGAGCCACCAATGAACTAAAGTTGCAGATGAACCTTCGGTAGAAGGTGGCCAGCCCATGAAAGCTTTGAACCCTCGTTATCGTAGAGGGAGTTGGCCAATCTTGAATGGCAAGCACCTTTTCTTCATCAACATGGATTCCCTCAGCACTTATTACAAAACCCAGGAATACTAGTTTGTGGCTCAAAAAATTGCACTTCTTCAAATTAACAAACAATTTATTATAAGAGAGTACGGAGAGAACTTTCCTAAGTTTCTCCAAGTGTTCGCTCTCATTTTGGCCATAAATGAGTATGTCGTCAAAGTATACCACCACAAATCTCTCGATGAACGGTTTGAGGACTTGGTGCATGACGCGCATGAATATGCTTGGCGCGTTGGAAAGGCCAAACGGCATGACCAGCCACTCATATAAACCTTCTTTGGTTTTAAAAGTTGTCTTCCACTCGTCCCTTGGGCGGATTCGTATTTGATTATATCCGTTTCAGAGATCAATTTTTGAGAAAATATTGGACCCTGCGAGCATATCCAACAGATCATTTAGTCCATTTAGTCTGGGAATGGGGAATCGATATTTTACCGTGATCTTGTTGATGGCATGACTGTCCACGCACATCCACCAGCTTCCATCTTTCTTTGGCGTGAGCAATGCCGACACGGCACAAGGACTCATGCTCTCCCTTATTAGTCCCTTGCGAAGGAGATCTTCCACTTGTCCCTAAAAAATCTTATGTTCATTGAGACTCATCCTGTAGTGGGGCAAATTTGGCAAGCTAGCTCCTGGAACCAGATCGATATGGTGTTGAATAGTCCTGATGGGAGGTAGCCCCTTAGGTAATTTAGAAGGTGTGAAGTCTGTGAATTTAGTTAGCAAGTATTGGACCTACGGGATCACTTCGAGACTGGTAGCAATCTCTTCTCCTTTCACCACCAAGGTCCATATTTCTCCTAACTCTTTGACTTCTTCCAGAAATCGTGCCTCGCTGATGGTGAATAAACTCGCCTTCTCGTCAACCTGTGGGGAGTTGTGGATTCGATCTCCAGTAGCAAGAGTGTGATTTTCCTGTCTTGCCACCAGAAGGAGTAAACATTGTCTTGGCCCTTGAAGGTGGCATCTACATTAAATTGCCATGGTCTGTCAAGAAGTACATGGCAAGCGTCCATTCCTACCATGTCACACAAGGCCTCATCCTGGTAATGTTTCCCAATAAAGAAAGGAACACAGCAAACACTATTGATTTTGGTCTCAGCTCCTTTTCGGATCCAGCTAATCTTGTAAGGGCGGGGGTGCTTCTCTGTCTTCAATTCCAACGCATTCACAAGAGCTTTGGACACTAAATTTTCACAATTCCCACTATCTATGATCACATTGCACACTTTGCTTTTAATGGTGCACCGAGTTTTGAAAATAGAGTGTTGTTGATTCTTTTCTTCCACTTTCGAGGCCAACAAAATTGATTGGATGACACAAGTGATTGGGTCCCCCTCATCTCCTTCCACAGACTCTCCCATATCCTCCCCATCGCTGTTATCACCCTCTATAGGCTCTTCGTCACCTTCCTCTATTACATGGACCGAGCGGTGAGTGGGGCACTCATTAGACCAATGTTCTGGTTGGTTACACTGAAAACATTTCCCTATCATAGGTCGAGTGTAGGGGTTTTTGTTCCCTCCATCTTTGTGTGTCGGAGCCGTCACTTGTTGGTTGCTGCTTTCCCCCTTTTGGAATTTGCTATATGTTTGTTGTCGTGGCTGTGGTTAAGCGACACTCTTCTCGATCATTGGTGGCGTCTGGCTCAGTGTTCTTGGTGGTGGTCTTGCTAGTTGCATTTCAATCTTCATGGCCAAATTCCCTACTTCAGATAAGGACCACGTAGTGTGCAGGGACACCTTGTTCTGTATGGCCATTCGCAACCCCCCCATATATCTCGCAATTTGTTGTCCTTCCATCTTCGAGAGGTTATTACGAGCATTGAGTCTGTAAAATTCTTTTGTATACTTGTTTACAGATTTCGCTCCCTACTTGCAATTTTGGTACTGTTGGTATAGGATTTGCTCATAATCCAAAGGAAGAAACCTCGCCCTCATTAGTCGCTTCATCTTGGGCCACACGCGTACCGGCTGCTTGCCTAATCTTCTTCAATTATTTTGCGTTTGTTCCCACCAAGCCGAAGCACCATCACGTAATTTATACGCGACTAACTTCACTTGTTGCGCCTAGGGAATCTACATATAATCAAAGAAATTTTCCACCTCAAGCATCCAATTGAGACAACTCTCAACGTAAAGGTGGCCATTGAAATAAGGTAGATCAATCTTGATTCGAAAATTTTTGTTGTTTTCCGGAGCCCTCCTAGGATCTTGGTTTCCACGAGCGTGCCCCTCTACTTCCTCATCACTAGAGGAATCATTTAGTACTTCGTTTCTCCTCCTCGACGGTTTTGGTCCTCCCCATTTCTATTTTTGTTCTCACCAACACGAATGCCTATGATGGTTATCTGGATCTCTTGTAGCATATGTTCAATTCCTTCAGAACGATGTTGGTTCCTCTGGTCTTGAGAATTGACTGCTGCCCAAACAACCTGCATGCCACGTTCATCCTCACGGGTACTGTCTTTCGCCATCAAACTAGGTAAAGCCTTGCTCTAATGCCAAAATGATGTAGCGAAAACATTTAGATGATTTGAAATTGTGAAAAAAATAGAGGAAAGAAAATAAGAAGGAAGAGTTGTGTCTTCCAATAGACGCAAGTTGCAACGGAAAGTTGATAATACCACACGTTTATTCAAAATATGATAATAATCTGCCCTGATTACAATCGCAGCCACCTTTATATCAGGCTTCATCACTATAGGAAAGTAATTAATTAAATGGAAATAAAGGAATTAAAAGGAAACAAATCAACACAAAAATCAAAACATAAACTTGGAAACAAATAATATTAATGCTACAGCTACAGCTTGAGATTTGGCTTGTGTGAGGCTTGACTTTCCTTATTCGGTTGAAAGGATTCTTGAATCAGAGATCATATCCTGCAGTTGCCATGTTGGTGTCTTCCACGTCTTACATCATCTAATCTTCCAAGAAAGAAAAAAATAAAAAGTTATGGAGTATGTGGCCTTCCTCTTATATGCACAATGTAGCATATAGCAGAATGGTAAGGAAGGACACATGTAGCTTGAGCCAAGAAATTCATACAGAGTTCTGTAGAGTTGAGTTGGCATCTTTACATTGAATTCACAATGTAAAGATAAAATAAATTGAGATAAACACAATATTTACGTGATCCGATATAAGGCCTACGTCCACAGGCTTTTGGGAAAAGAAATCTACTATAATAAGTATTTTATAGTCTCTCAAGGCTCACTATACAGAAAAAATATACATGAACCTATACAATAATTTCACTGGCTAAAACTCTCGAATCCTTCTAAGAAGATGAGGAAGATGAAGAAGACGATCCTTGAAAGGAAGTCGTCGTCTCGTTCCGAGAGAATGCCCCATTTTGTTATTTGGTCAATCCTTTATATATAGAAGTTTTGGTCAACAGTGATTGAACATTCTTTCTTACATGTGTCAGTTGTTTATCTCCCCATCCTTCTTTCCTTTCCTTCCTTTGTCTGCGTGCCCATCAAGTCTCCCATCAGTCAACCTCCAATTATGTTCCTATGTCCTTTTGTTCCCTAGGCTTGGCTATCACCTGCTACCTTACAAGGCCATAAATGGCAGGGTCCCAGCAGTGTGTTTCCCCCGTCACAGTAGCTACCTTAGAACTCTGTGCTCTCTTGTACGCGGTCGAGCTCATCTCCCTTTACCTTGGAGCTCTTCGCTCTCTCGCACGCGATCGAGCCCATCTCCTGCTACCTTAGAGCTTTGTGCTCCCTCGTACGCGGTTGAGCCCTCTCCTGCTACTTTGTAGCTCTACGCTCTTCGTACACGGTCGAGCCCATCTCTCGCTACCTTGGAGCTATGCGCTCCTTCACATGTGGTCGAGCCCATCTCCCGCTACCTTGAAGCTCTGTGCTCCCTGCTCCCTCACATGCAATCGAGCCCTCTCCCACTATCTTGGAGCTCTGCGCTCCCTCGTACGTGGTCGAATCCATCTCCCACTACCTTGGAGCTCTGCGCTCCCTCAGACGCAGTCAATGCCATCTCCCGCTACCTTGGAGCTCTACGCTCCCTCGCACGCGGTCGAGCCTTCTCCTGCTACCTTGGAGCTCTGTGCTCCCTCGCACGCGGTCAAGGCCATCTCCCGCTACCTTGGAGCTCTGCGCTCCTTCGTATGCGATCGAGCCCATCTCTCGCTACCTTGGAACTCTGCGCTCCCACGCCCACGCTTGAAACTTACGCCATTGAAAGTTTCAAAAGTTTTCTTTACAACACTCGCTTAACAAATACCTTGGAGCTCTGCTCTCCAAGGTAGAGGGAGATGGGCTCCCTCGTATGCGGTTGAGCCCATCTCCCGCTACCTTGGAGCTCTGAGCTCTCCCGCCCGCACTTGAAACTTACGCCATTGAAAGTTTTGAAAGCTTTCTTTACAACACTCGCTTAACAAATAATTTGTTGCATGTTTTTATTACTTTCTTACATTGGGCTCGGAAGGGGAAACCACCACCTTCTCAGTTTTTGGGTAGTAAGTATTTTAGAATTTTCACCAAAGTACCTTCGCTGATAATTCATGAGGTTCTGTGAGAGGGAAATATGCCAGCAGGGCCCAGGCCTAATATTTATTGCACCATGGGACAAGAAGAGAGGTAAGGGGACTGAAAGGAAGGCTGGCAGGTGTGCAGGAATTAAATGAAGTGCATGAATCAACAGTGGCCAGGATGCGAGCTAAACAATGGAAGAAGGGAAAATCAACTAACACACGCAAGGAAGAATGGCCTATCACTATAGACCAAAGCTTCTATATAAAGGATCGACTAGATAACAAAGAGCTCTCTCTCCGATCCAACGTCATCTTCTTAGAAGGATTCGAGAGCTTCAACCAACAGATTTTGTTCATAGATTTATGTATATTTTTCCTTGTACAGTAAGCCATGAGAGACTGTAAAATACTCATTCTAGTGAATTTCTTTCCCCAAAAGCCCGTGGGCATAAGTCTTATGCCAAACCACGTAAATATCGTATTTATCTCAATTTATTTTATCTGATATTAACGTACGCCCAACCATACCGGAATCTCACTGGGGGCCTCCAGCAACACCGAACAAAACCCAACTCGCACCAGTGGGTCGGGAATGACTCTTTCTCCTGCCCTAGTCTGTTGGCCTACTTTTTTGGCATCAACACTTCTTAAAACTCCTTGAATCGTTGGGTCTACTGTTCATGGCATAATTCAAAGTTCAAACTGTTCCCTTTTATGATATTTATATTTTGTAGGAATGAAGGAGCAACATAAGATGTGGAGATATCTTTGGCTTGAAGCATTATCCCTGCTTTGATCTTGGAAAGGACATGTTATGTTAAGGATTCTCGGATCAACACCCTGATTGCTAGGTTTTTTTACCATGGACCTTTTGGGAGGTTGAACATTAGCTTGTTGGATCCAATTCCTTCCTTGACTCATGTTTGATGGTAGTTCATGTAATCTGATACCTCTATGTTTGTACTGTTTTAAGTGTTCCAGAATACTTTTTGTTTAAGAGTTTCTACCAATGGTCATTCCATATTTTTGGTTTCCTTAGATGTTGTTTTACTTTTTTTTCCTTTCTTTTTTTTTTTTCATTTGTTCCTTTCTTTCCTTCTCTGTGATCATTTTTTAATTTTTACATAAGTCTGCAATTTTGATTCTTTCTCATTGGGAATCACATATTGTCCTTATATGGCTGTGTACGTAAAGGGTGAACTTTGCTGATTGCTGAGATGTGCTAGTCATGGTGTTGATTTTGGTCACAAATGGTGGATATCTTGTTCGTGCTATTTGCAATCCACTGTCTCCTACCATTCTCTTTTTGCTAATGTCATAAATGGTAAGAGTTAAAACTCATTCTCTCTTTAAAGTCCTAACACCATGGGGTGATATGTAACCTGACCATACTTCTCAACTTTGCTGATATCAAGAGTTTTGGCCTACCAAGGAGTTTGAGTAGCTGTGGTTGCCTAAAGATGGATCCAATTCGTATGCATTTACATGTAGCTGTGGTAAGAGTTTCTGGGTCGTGATGATCCTTGCTTTGTATGAAGAACCCAAAGCGTTAGAAGTAGCGGCGGAGTCACGTTGGGGCAGGGCCCCCTTGACCCCACCCTTTTAAAAAAAATTTAAAAATATATTTTTTTTAAAGAAAAAAATAATATAAGTTAGTTTTTTTATAATTTAGTAAGATAAATGTTAATTTTATCTTGTGTTGACCCCCTCTCTAAAAATTATCTTGACCCCCTCCGTAAAATTTAATCTAATTTAAAAATAACAGGTCACAAGAATAACACAAAATATATAAAATATTTTTTATTCTATTTTTATACATTTTTTCATGTAATCTAGAACAATCTGATATTAAGAGCATTAACAATGAATCCATCAAAATTTTCTCTTCAAAAAGTACAAGATTCAAAATTTTTTTAATTTTTTAATTTTTTTTTCTATTTAAAAATCCCCATGGAGCCGCGGCGGGGTCCAAATGCCGGGAATATATAGTTTTATTGTTTCTGTTTAGATACAGAAACAATTTCATCTCATCTAATTTCATTATTATAATTTTTTTAAATTTTTATATAAAATATAATAAACACTTTAACTTTTTTAAATTTTAAAATAATAATAATTATATAAAATAATATTTTAATAATATATTATTCAATTTTTATTTAAAATGTCTCTTATCATCTTATTGTCCAAACAAAATCAAATGAGATGACCTCTCCAAATGTCATGAGATGTGACCTCGCAAAATGTATGCTTGCTAGTCGAACCATAAAGTCAGAAAACACTCACCCAGTGTGGTTGTAACTTGTAATTAAGGCTGTAAAAAGATCGGATCGGTCCGGTCCGGTCCAAATTTTACATGGACCGATTAATTCTGGTCCGGTCCGGTCCGGTCCGGTCCAGCGGTCCAAAGGATTTCTTCCCCTGGACCAGACCGGACCGGACCGAACCCCACATATATATATATTTATATATATATATATAAATAGTATATAAATTATAATATTAATATTAATATAAATTAATATATTAACATATAATATATATTAACATATTAATATATAATATATACTCTTATAATATTAACATATTATTATTTATAGTGTTATTAATTATAATTTACTAACATACTTAATATATAATATATACTAACATATTAATATATAATATATACTCTTATAATATTAACATATTATAATTTATAGTAGTTAAATTTGGGTCAAAAAAATATTTAATCATTATAGAATTTTAGATTAAATTTAGCCCATTAAATCATATGGGGCACCCCTGGACCGGACCGGACCACCCCTGGACCAAATTGGACCAGACCGGTGTGGACCGAACACCTGTTCGGTCCGGTCCAGGGTGAGAGAATTCTTGGACCGAATGGAAGCGGTCCACAAATTTCCCGGACCGGACCGAACCATTTACACCCCTACTTGTAATAAATCCTAACTTAGCATCATGTTTGAATGATGTTTTTTCTATTGACCCAGGGCCAGCCAACTCTCTTTAAGGCGAGTTAGATGGTCGCCTAAGGCCTCAGTGGAGTAAGGCTCAAAAATTACTAAAAAAAAAAAATTAGTTAAATTTAAAAATATATATATATATATATATATATCTAAACAAAACAAAGAGATGTTAACATTGAAATTTGAAAAAACCAATTCTTAACACCACGGTTAACAAAAAAAAAAGAACCTAACAATTATATAAAAAAAAATACAAATTTTTATTTAATTACATAGACTAGTATCTTCCCTTAGGAAAGCCAAAAGTCACAAAAATAATAATTATAAATTCAATAATTCCAATCTATCTCTACAAAGTCTAAAAAAGGTCCAACGGAACATCTCAAAAACTCTCTTTTTATATCTAACAAATTTCATTTCATCGCTTTTGTACTTTAATCTCCATTATATATCTCATATCTCTCTAGCATTCATCTTGCTCGTATTTGGCACTAGCAGCCTCTCCATTGTCTCCAATCGCACCGGCAAATGTTAAGCAACCGTTTAGATATAACTCCATTAATTTGATACAAAAAAATATTCCGTTTTAACTTATTGCTTTAGACTTCAAAATCTATTGAGCCAGCTCTAAATTTGACCCAACTGCATGGAGAAAATGAAAATGCAAGAAATGGAATCCAGGTAGTCTCGTTTCGAGATGGAAAACGATCACGCGCTTAATTTGAACCTCCCAAAGTCTTACAGATAACTATTAAAAGTCCAATAATAGTACCAACCTCTGAATTTGAGCAGGCCGAGCAAGGAAGCGAGTTAACCATTCGGTTCTTGGTTTTTATACCTTCGTAATAATTCATAGTCGAAATACTCTTTAGCTTATTGTCACACCGTCCCTGCTTATAATCAAAACTTACAGGCATTAGAGTGAAGAAGAAGATCGCAATGGCAAAAGAGTAAAAAGATACATCTGAGTTTGTGCGGATGAGTAGTTTTCTACATCCAAATGATAATATATCTACTTCACCTCATCTCTAAAATTTCAAACTTACTTTAAATATTTTTTGACATGAACAATTACAAACAATATAAAGCACATAGCTCAAGTATCAAAAAGTCAAAAAGAACTACATATTCATCAATTGGAAAAAGTGATCAATTAATTATTTAATCTCATCTCACTATTCAAACATATAGTACTTTTTTACAAACTATCTTATCTCATCTAATTTCAAAAAAATTTACTATTATTTGAAATATCTCATCTTATTTCATACGAACTGCATAACAAAATAGAGCCTAACTAAGTCATGCCTTCGTCAGAGTCCTTATTTTTTTCTTTAAGCAAGCATATGGTAGATAAAAATAACGGTTACAGAAAATGATAGTCAATAGGGTGGAGGCCCAAAATTTATTCCAAAATAGCAAATATAACATAATAAAAAAAAAAGAGAAATTTGGAGACAATGACCCCGCGATCAGTTTACTTGTTTACATTGGCCCCTTCAACCTTATCGAATGTTATGTTTGACAAAAATTGCGGACAAAGCATTCAAAAGAGTGCATTTTCTTTTCCTTGTCACCTCGGGATAACGATCGAACAAGGCGGCCAAAAAATTCAGAAGATGAGACTTTTCAAGCTTGATTGCTGCAAAGTTGCCATGGAAAAGGTGCATATGTACGTAGGAGGTTATAAATAAAGATCTTAACTGCCCGATACTCTACAAGGAACCACTATGGCAGCATCAACCTTTGAGAAAGTATGCATCTTAGTCTCTTTTGTGTTGTTTGTTCAGTTGGTTTCGCACCAAATGTTGCTTTTGCTTCTGCTTCTACAGAAGAAGCTGCTGCACTTCTAAAATGGAAAAGTAGTCTTCAAAATGACACCCAAAATAACCTACCCACTTGGACTTCCATTCCCAATTCTTCTGCCAATCAAAACCACAGTTTGAGCCCATGCACTTGGTTTGGTATTGATTGCAACTCTGTTGGAAGTGTGATCAGAATAAACCTTACCAATTCTGGTTTGCAAGGTACGCTAGATGGGTTTTCTTTTTCTTCTTTGCCAAATGTTGCATATGTTGATCTCAGTATGAATAATCTCCTTGGCACGATTCCATCACAAATTAGCTCCCTGTCCAAGCTCATTTATCTTGATTTGTCCATTAATCAGTTATCAGGAAAAATCCCACCAGAATTTGGCCTCCTGACCAATCTACAAGTCCTTCACCTTTCTGAAAATCAGTTAAATGGCTCAATTCCTAAGGAAATAGGTCGCCTGGAGTCTCTAATCGAGCTCCACCTTGGCACAAACAGTTTAGACGGTTTCATTCCCAATTCTTTAAGTAACTTGAGCAACCTTTCTTCCATGAGTCTCCATGAAAATGAACTTTTCGGTTTCATTCCTCAAGAAATTGGAAATCTCTCCAGTCTGGTTGAATTATTCATTCATTCAAACCACCTGACGGGTCCAATTCCTCCAACTCTAGGAAACTTGAAAAGGCTAAACTACTTGTATATGCACTACAATTCCTTTTCTGGTCCTATCCTTCCAGAAGTTGGAGATTTAAAGTCCCTAGTCGAACTTAGCCTTTATGAAAACCATCTTCAGGGTTCAATTCCGGCATCATTAGGTGATCTAGGCAATCTTTCCCTTCTTCATCTTAACCGTAACCACCTTTCTGGCACCATTCCTAAAGAGATGGGAAATTTGAAGAATATGAATTATATGAGATTGGGGGGAAACAACCTTCATGGTTTTATTCCAACTTCATTTGCTAATTTGAGCAACTTGGAAACTTTAGATCTTTATGACAACCAACTTTCTGGCGCCATTCCTAAGGAGATGGGAAATTTGAAGAATATCAATGTTTTGTTTTTGAGCCAAAACCAACTCAATGGTTCTATTCCAACTTCCTTTGCTAATTTGAGCAACTTGGAAAATATATCTCTTTGTGACAACCAACTTTCTGGCACCATTCCTAAAGAGATGGGAAATTTGAAGAATATCAATGGTATGGTATTGAGCCAAAACCAACTCCATGGTTCTATTCCAACTTCATTTGCTAATTTGAGCAACTTGGAAATTTTACGTCTACGAGACGACCAACTTTCTGGTCAAATTCCTAAAGGATTGGGAGATACCATGAACTTGCGCAATTTACAGCTGGACACAAACCAGTTTACTGGTTCTTTGCCCAAAAACATTTGTCATGGCGTATCACTTCAAAAATTTAATGCTGACACGAACTATTTCATTGGCCGAGCCCCCAATAGCTTGAAAAATTGCACTAGCTTAATCAGAGTTCGTTTTGGAAAGTAACCAACTAATTGGAGATATATCTGATGATTTTGGTGTCTATCCAAACTTGTTATACATAGATCTAAGCTACAATGGATTTTTTGGCAGAATCTCAAGTAATTGGGGACAATGTCAACGATTACAAACCCTGCGAATCAGTGGAAACAACATTAGAAATACTTTACCGCCCTCGATTGGAAACTCGACACAGCTACATGAACTTGATCTTTCTTTGAATCATATAGTTGGGGTGATTCCAAAAGAGCTTGGAATGTTGAGTTCTCTAGAGAGATTGGTGTTGAATGGGAATCAACTCTCTGGTACCATCCCTTCAGAATTTGGATCATTGACTCGTCTTGAATATGTTGACATGTCTACTAACATGCTAAGTAACTCAATTCCAAATAATTCTGGGAACTTCTTGCACTTGCACTACTTCAATTTAAGCAACAACAATTTAACTGGGGCGCTTCCAATCCAACTGTTGAGCTTATTTCAGATTTCCACTTTAGATTTGAGTTTCAACTCTCTAGATGGAGAGATACCATCAGAAATTAGCAAAATGCAAAGCTTGATGACTTTGAATCTCTCCCACAATGATCTTTCTGGTTTCATTCCAACCGCCTTCGAAGAAATGCATGGCTTGTTAGAAGTTGACATATCCTACAATGAGTTGCAGGGTCCCATTCCTGATTGCAAGACGTTCCAAATTGTTCCTATTGAAGCATTGCAAGGGAACAAGGAGTTGTGCAGGAACATTACAAGATTGCAACCTTGTGATCCTTCCAAGATACACAAGCATAGTTCCAAGAAAATCTACAAATTCTTTTTTTTTTTGTCACTTTCCCTATTCTTGGAGCACTTTTGGTTCTCCTTGTTTGCTTCCGATTTTTTTTCATTATGTGAAGAAGAAACAAAGGTCGACAATTAGAAGAGTTCAACATGCATAAAGGATTTGTTTTAGTATTAACTTTCAATGGAAGAACAATGTACCAAGATGTCATCAAAGCAACCAACGATTTTGATGAGATATATTGCATTGGGAAAGGAGGATATGGAAGTGTCTATAAAGTAAATTTGCCTTCTGGTGAGATCGTAGCTATGAAAAAACTCCACACACTAGGGGATAGTGAGAGCGGATTCCAAAAGGAGTTCTTGAATGAGATAAGAGTATTAATAGAAATACAACATCAAAATATCGTTAAACTTCATGGCTTTTGCTCAAGTGCACAGCATTCGTTCTTGATTTATCAATACCTGGGGAAAAAGGTAGCTTGGCTGCAATCTTGGAGAAGGAAGATTCAGCCAAAGAACTGGACTGGAGCAAAAGATTAATCATTATTAAAGGAGTGGCTTATGCTTTGTCTTACTTGCACCATGATTGCTCACCACCAATTATTCATCGAGACATCTCAAGTAGCAACATTTTGTTGGATTCTCTAAATGAAGCTCGTGTTTCGGACTTTGGCTGTGCTAAATTTTTGAAGCTAGACTCATCTAATTGGACTTCCCTTGCTGGCACATACGGATACATAGCACCAGGTAATGTTATAATGTTATCATCTTAAATTAAGATTATTAGAACAAGCAACCACCTAAGCTAATTTTTTTCTTATATTTTCATTACTAGAGCTTGCTTATGCAATGAAGGCAACAGAGAAATGTGATGTATATAGCTTCGGAGTACTGGCATTAGAAGTCATAAAGGGAAAGCATCTAGGTGATTTCATATCCATACTACAATCTCCTTCAGATAAAGAAAACATATAGCTAATGGATGTGTTGGACCAGCGCCTTCCATCTCCAACACTCCAGGTGGTGGATGAACTAATGGCAGTTGTAAAGCTTGCAACCAACTGCTTAAATGCCCGACCACAATCTAGGCCAACCATGCATATGATTTCTAAACTCTTATCAACCCATACTAGGCATGCATTTCTAGAGCAGCCATCTATGCAGGCAGTGACAGAAGGAAAGTCAGAGGTCAGAAGCGTTTCAAGAATCGAGACTAATAAGTCTAAAATTGTGTTGATTTAGGATAATTAATGACTATGTTTACCTTCTTTTCATCCTAAATGTCTGTATGTAACATCATGATGTGTCTTTGAAGTAAGATTTCTAAACCCATTAAGGTTCCTCAATAAGATATGAAATCAAGAAACTTAGATATATAATATTTGTTATAAAAGGATTTGGAGTAGCTATCACAAAAGGATCCACATGATAAGATTTCTAATATATTTTTCTAATGTTCACATCAACTTTATTTATGTATATATAAATTAGCTTTTATGCCATAAGACTTGCAGTCCCGAAGCTAGGAGAGTTGATCAAATAAGCTTCTCAAAATATATCACCAAGAACTATAGCAATAAGAAATCCAAGCATGAGACATAATTAGACAGCTGACCGTTCCTCCAATCATATAAATAGCATACATCATAAATTACTAAATTTAGGTCAACAACAAGATAACAGAACACATAGACACATCCCCGTGACGAGCCAATATAAGCAAAACCTAATATTTACACTTCTTAAACTTGTGGAGATTCCACACAAAGATACATTATGGAGATCAGCAAAAGACTCAAGAATGATAGGTAATATACTAGTTTACTAGATAGATAAGAGTAGTCGCCATTATTTGAAATCTTTGGTACCCTTAAGAGAATAACAATAATGTAACGCCCCAAACTCAATTATAAATGAACAAAATTTCATCTATATTTTTAAAACTTTCTCCTTGTTTACAAAACACATAATATACAAAATCTCCAAAATATACAAAACAAAACAAAATTACAATGATCTTCAAAACCAACCCACAAATTCAACTAGAGTCACACTTTTTTAAATAATTACAGATTCTGAAATTCTAACTAAAATTGTATAACCACTAAAACATAACCATAAAAAATTCTCTATACAATCAAAATGGTTTCCAAGCAACGAACCAACCATCCACAAAACTTCCAACCTCAAGTGACTAAACCATCTATTTTGGAATCTTTAACTCAAGCAACCACTTCAAAGAAAAGAACTTCTACAACACTGAAAAATATGAGAACTAAAGTGGTGAGCTTCCACATGCTCAATAAGTAGCAATACAATTTAATCTCAACCAACACATTCAACCAAAAATCATATTCAAGGCCACATGATAATAGGAAAATCATCAATATACCACGAAGATATCATGCCACAAAAACATCATGCCACAAGGGCATCAATATACCACACAGATATCATGTCACGAAGACATCACACCACGAGGGGTGTCAAACATGTCACAAAGACATTTATATCATGGGTTCAAGAATAAATAGCACGCTCACATTTAACTTTCAAGTTTAGTAGTCGCATGACATTTTTTAAAACATTCCAATCATCACAAAATTTTCGCAAATCCCACAAGCAAAGCCAAAACCAACAATTGTTTTAATAAAATCCATTAAAAAGCCACTTACCTCAATTTATAGTCAAAAGTCAAGATAGTATTCATTCGCTCACGATCACTTGAAACCTATTTCAAGTCATTATAATCTATCAAATTCTCACTCTAAAAATCATCTCACTAAACTCTAAGATTCCATATAAACCTCAATAACATGACTTTAGACTTGTTCTAAGAAGTTTTTCCCCCAAAATAGATAAATACCAAATTTACAAACTCTATGTAAACTGCCAAACAGCACCTACATAGCCTTTACCCTTTATAATTACAACTCAATAATATCTATACTCCGTCCTGGAAATATAACACAAACACAACTAAAATTCTAACCAATACCCACCACAATTTCTAAAATTTAACTACTTTAATACACCTAAACAACACAATTAACTAGCTAGGTATATTCTCAAGATTCACCAATCCAAATCTTAATAAATTCTAAACAAAATAAATAAAAATACTACTTAAAAGAGATGAGAAATTTACCTAAATTATTATTGATGGTGATCCCAAAACAGGGGTTCTAGGTAGAGGTTTACACACACGAAGAGGGGGCAAATATATATACACACGATTTAGAAAGAAAGGGAGAGGAACTGAAATTAAAGTGTAGAGAAAGAAAAAACAAAATATTTATGTGTATATATGTGTGCACAATGGGTTGGGTGTGATATTGTGAGTGAGGGATGGAGAGAGACGTAAGGTATGGAGAAAAAGGAAATTGTGTGTGCATGCAAAAATCAAAGTGGGGGAAAAGAGAGAGTATGTGGTGAAGGGGAGTGTTTGTACGAGAGAGAGAGAGAGTGAGAGAGAGAGAGAGAGAGAGAGAGTGTGTGTGAGTGAGTGAGTGAGTGAGTGAGTGAGTGAATCGGTTGTGAGGGGGGATATCGATAGAAAGTAGAAAAGGAGGGGGGAATCTGCTGGAACATAGTAGAAGAATTAGGAAGGAAAGAAAGAAAAAGAAAAAGGGGGGAAGGGGCAAGAGGACTGGACCGAGCCTAGGGGCCTAGGCTATTACAAATAATCTTACAAAAGACTAATACACATCACTTCTTCAAGAGTTTCCTTGATAAAATCTTCTTGCAATATGGGCTGGTACTTAAAATTTTGTGAGCCTCCACTTCTTCGACCAGTGAAGCATGAAGAGGGCCCTTGAGTGTATAAAAAAATAAGATACACTGCTTTGAATAGAAACTTTCACACATGTATTGATTCTATACAAAAGATCTATATACAAGATGAATTCCTATATTAGGAAAGTATACAAATCTAGAAAATTAAAATATTCAACAGTTACAGAATTAAAGAATGAAAAATGTATGAAAGAATTTAATGTGCTTACTGTTATAGATTGTTTGAATCTTGGTTGATATTGTTTGCAGTATTCTGCTTAACTCTTGCCATTTTTGCTCTATTTGGAATCTAACTTATTATCTTTGATACGTCCCCTCCATCGGCTAGTGCAATCTTAAATCTCAGTGTTTCTGTACGTTGCTTTGAAAGAGGCTTTGTCAGTAAATCAGCAAGCTGATCTTCAGTATGAACATGTATGAAATTGAGTGTTCTTTTTTGAACTAAGTCGCGCACAAAATGAAGATCAATCTGAATATGTTTCATCCTTGAATGTTGGACAGGATTGAAGCTCACATAAGTTGCACCAAGGTTGTTACAAAGAAGCATGGGTGATGACTTAAGTGAAGAACAAAGTTCTTGAAAAAATGCTAGCAGCCACATAGTTTCTGCCACCCCATTCGCAAGTGCATGATATCCAGCCTCCATGGTAGAGCATGCAACAGCTTTTTATTTCTTGGAATTTCATGTGATAGGATTGGAGCCAAGAAATGTAATGTATGCGAAGGTTGAAGTGCGATCATCCTTGTTTCCTACCCAGTCTGTAGCACTAAAAGTTGTTAAACATTGAGCAGATGATTTTTTTAAATGAATTCCATGAATATTGTCTACTTAAGATATCTCAGAAGTCATTTGGTTGCTGTCCAATGGGTGACTGTCGGCTTGTGCATGAATTGTAATAGTTTGTTGACTGCAAAGGAAATATCAGGACAAGTTAAGGGATGATGTTGTAGGCTACCAATTACCCTTATGAAATATGTACTATCAACAGCCTCTGTACCATCCATCAAGTTTACTCAAGTGCTAGTTGAAAGAGGTGTGGATACATCCTTAGCACCAGCCATGTTAGTTGTATGGAGTAGGTCCCGAATGTATTTATGCTAGGATAGAAATAAGCGAGCACTTGTATGAATAACCTCAACTCCTAAAAAAAATGCAATGTACCTCTGTCTTTTAATGAAAACTTGTGCCCCAGCTTTTCAGTAACCGACCTCACAAAATTTTTATCATTGCCTATTATAATAATATTATCCATGTTGCCCAAATGACTAACACAAGAGGGAGGTGAATTGGGTTATATAAAAAAATTAACATTTATAAACCAAATACACAATATAAAGTATAAACAAAATACGAAGCAGCAGGAAATATAAAGAGTAAGGGCAAGAAGAAGCAAACTCAATATTTTAAAGAAGTTCAGCCTCACTGCCTACGTCCTCACCTCAAGCTACCCATTGAGGATCTCAAATTCACTATTCAATCTCCTTCAGGTAGAGATAGAAATCTATTACACCTTTGAGTAACATCACTACAAAGAATCCGTATAGAAAACTCTCTATACTTGCAATCACCTCACACTTAGTAATTCAACTATTCCTTGTGTAGAATACCTTCTACACACCCAAAGGTTATACACACCCTCTTACTGATACAAGAGCTGATATTAGGTAGATTATCATAGTACACTCTTCAACAAGTAAAATAAGAACAATACAACGCAACCTATATCTCTCTCAAAATGAACAATGATTAAGGTACAAAACTTAGAGAAGAGAGAAGAGCGTTTTGATAGAATGGTGCAAAACTTTGCAATTGATGTGTAGGCTCTTGTTGTTGTGATTTTGCAAAACTCAAGTGAGTTATTTATAGACAAAATGAGTTTTCATTTTTAAATTTTAGTAAATGTAAAAACATGATTCATATTTCAAAATATTCAAATAAAAGCATCTCTTTTCAAGACAACATTATTCATATTTTAAAATATTCAAACAATACATGCACATGTCAAAATATGACACACAATCATCTTCCAAATTCAAAATTCAAATTTTGATGATGTCATTGCATATGTCAAGAACATGTAAAATATAATTTTTGAATTTAAACCTTTTGATAAAGTCATTGCATATGTCATGCACATGTAAAATATAATTTTCGAAATTAAAACTTTTAATGATGTCTTGCATATGTCATGCACATATAAAATATAATTTTTGAAATTAAAACTTTTAATGATATCATGCACATGTAAAAAATGTAATTTGATGTTTTATGAGAAAAAATTAATTTTGAGCCTTAATCCAATTTCAAATTTTATCAAGAGATGTACGAAATTACTCTATGAGCTTCATCTGTAGATTTGTTCTTCTTCTTACTCATACTTGATTTCTTGATGTGCCTAGCTCCCTTCATGCGTAAACAACTTGAACTTGAGTTTTTAATTTTATTTGTTATAATCAAAACATATACGTAGATACGAGACTTGAAACCTTACATTCCACAATCCACATAGACCAGAAAATAACAAGTGATTGAATAATGTCTATATATGAACAAGGATGAATCGGCTTTAGAGTAATGAAACCCAAGCTCAACAAGAGCATTGTTTAAGGCAGAATATCATGCACGTGGTGCTTGTTTAAGCCCATAAATTGCTTTTTTTAATTTGCACACATGATCAATCTTTGACTTGTCTTTGAAACCAAGAGGTTATACCATATAAACAATTTCAGTTAATGCCCCGTGTAGGAATGCATTATTGACATCCATTTGTCTCAACTCCCATCCATTTATAATTGCAATGGTCAAAATTGTTCGAATGGTTGCCGGCTTAACTACGGGACTAAACGTTTCCTTATAATCAATTCCCAAGATGTTGATTATAGCCCTTGGCAACTAGTTTGGCTTTGAACCTATCAATAGAGCCATCTATTTTTCTTTTAACTCTGAAAACCCATTTTCATCCTACTGGGCAGTTCGCCAAAGCAAGGACCAAATCCCTGTTCCATGTTTCATAAGAGCAGTAAGCTCACTGGACATGACTTCATACCATTCTGGGTGAGCTATGGCTTGACTGACACAGTAAGTACAAGAGTTGATGGAAAGGGATGTTTTATGGTGATATGAATATGTTTAAGTTTGAATATGTTATTCATTGACCATGTGGTCATTGAATGGGTTTGGGAAGATGGTTTTCATAAGGTGCAGTGGGTATTATGTGTGAGGTTGATGGTGATGCATTCACATGTATGGAATCTAAATTCGAACCAAAATATAGAGGAATCAAATTTATATTCTCGAAATCTAGGGCAACAAAAGTGTGTGTGTGTGTGTGTGATCTTGTGAAATAAACGGAGGAATATTACCTAGAGGTGGCACATCAACAATAGTAGTTGTTTCTGCCATCACTGGTGGCGACGAATTGATGAAGATGTTGCTTAGTTGCCCTAGAATCAAATAGTAGCCTCTGGAATTGGGAGAAATGATGTCGTGCAAGGGTAATGAGGAAGGAGATACCGTGTTTTGGTTTGGGCTTTGAGAGAGAAATGGGCCGAGTAATTTGAAAGGGCTTTGGGCTTCATCAAAAGTCACATGTCGTGATATGTAAATCTGATGTGTGAGTGGGTCCATGCATTTGTATGCATTTTGACTTTGAGAGTACCCAAGGAAAAGACACGGTATTGACTTTGACTGAAGTTTGTGATTATTGTAAGGCCTTGTGAGTGGGTAACAAAAACACCCGAATTTTTTTAATTTGAGGTAATTGGGCCTTTGACCAAAGAGAGCTTCAAATGGTGATTTATTTTGTAAAAGATGGGTAGGTTGACGATTAATGAGATACATGGCAGTTTGAAAAGCATGTGACCAAAAAGTAAGGGAAAGGATAGCATCATGTAATAAAGTGAGTCTGGTTTCCACAACGTGACGATGACGACGTTCGAAGACACCATTTTAAGTTTAAAAATTTTCCACCATTATCCAGATATAAGCTTTTTATTTTTGATTGAAAATGGTTCTCAACAATATTTTTGAATTGAGGAAAGATTGTGGAAACACTTGATTTTGTATTCGTTGGATAAACCACATGTACTTTGTGTAATGGTCAACCAAAATAAGGTAGTATCTCGAGCCATCAAGATCGGAAAAATGAGCGGGTCCCCAAACATCTACGTAAATAATTTAAAGAGGCATAGAATTTTAAAGACTAGTTAACCCAAACAGTTGTTGATGTGCTTTATTAATATTGCAAGAAGTACATAAGGAAGATTATTTTTTTGTGGAAAGCAGAAGAGAAAAAGAGTTGACAAGTTTCTGAACAAGTTTCATGAATGGATGCCCAAGGCGTTTGTACCACCCATCAATTGATATTCTTTCATGCACATTTGCAACCATTGGGGAATTTGAAGTCACTAGTAATTTCAAAAACATGTAGATGCCATTTTCACATGCCCCTTTTAGTAGTATCGCCCCTGTTGTCTGTTCATTCACAAGAAAATAAATAGGATGAAATCCTACAAAAACATTATTTTGTTTTGTGAAATGATGTACAAAAATCAAGTTTTTGTAAATATTGGGAACACAAAGAGTATCATGAAGATAAAAGGTCTTTTAAGTAGATTTTGTGGTTAAATAACCAGTATGTGAAATAGCCAAACATGTACTGTCAACAAGAATGACTTTGTCAATGTCGTCATATTCAGAATGAATTGATAAATTCGCAAGAGCATCAGTAATATTGTGCGAAGCTGCAGAATCAAGTAGCCACTTGGAATCTTGAGCATTTGATGTGGCGGCACAACTTACACTGAACTCGTTGGACTGCAATTGAGGACAGGCCTTTGTTGTGTGGCCCAATTGATCACAAAATTGGCACTTAGGCTAGTAGCATTTTTTATTGGAATTGTTACGGCTTGAATTCTTGTTGTTGGTGTTGCGAGGCCCATTGGGCTGGTTATTTTCCTAGCGGCTTGAATTAGGGTTACGAAACCCATTTGACTTAGGCGAGCCTCTTTAATGTTGTCCTCCCGACGTTTTATTCCTCTTTGCAATGAAATAGCGGCAATAAGCTGCCACACAGCAGCGGCAATAAGCTGCTGTGTGGCCGCCTCCATGCGGCGGAGATAACTCTCATGACCGACAATTCATGGAGCTCCTCGAAGATGAAAGATTTCTCTCTGGCCCGAATAGGTGCGGCAATTTCCCTAAATTCCGGTCCGAGTCCATTGAGGACGTAAAGGGTGAGATCATTGTCGGTAATAGGATGATGTATGACTGCTATTTCATCAGCCAAAGCTTTGACAGCATGAAGATAGTCCAAAATTGAACAATTCCCACGTTGAATCAAGGTGAGCTCTTCCTTTAATTGCATTGCCCTGGTACGCAAGCGGCTAGCATACAAAGTTTTCAATTTCTTCCATGCTTCGTGTGAGGTTTTGGCTACAGAGATGAGTGGAGTTATATTAGGAGAGGTAGATGCAAGAATAGCACTTAGGATGAGCTTGTCTTGTCTAAATGGATTTTTTGAGAAGAGGACGTGCGTGTCCCATCGGAGATAGGACATTGTGTGGTTCCATCAACATAATTCATCAAGTCGTACCCAATTAGTAATGCTTCAAATTGAGCACACCATTGAGGAAATGTAGAGGGGGTAAGTTTCTCATTAATCTGGGCAGTGTTGTAGAAGACAACTAAAGGATTTTCAGAAGTTGAGAGAGGGTGAGTGTTTGTTGCGGAAGACATGGTTGGAGAAACTGGATCTTAGTCTCGTTAGAGGATGGTCTCCTGATACCATATAAAACAAAAAATAAGATACACTGCTTTGAATAGAATCTTTCACAAATGTATTGATGCTATACAAGATGAATTCCTATCTTAGGAAAGTATACAAATTTGGAAACTTAAAATATTCAACAGTTACAGAATTAAAGAATGAAAAACATATGAAAGAATTTAATGTGCTTGCTGTTACAGATTTGCTTGAATCTTGGTTGATATTGTTTGCAATATTCTGCTTAACTCTTGCCATTTTTGCTCTGTTTGGAATCTGACTTATTATCCTTAATAGAGTGAACCAACTTAAAGTGTATGAGAGAGAGAGATTCTCCAGCACTAAACAATCAATGATATGATGGATGTATAAAGTAGTTTTGAGTGGGAATCCTATTTCTCTTACCTTGGTAACTGCTAAACCACATTGAATGACATAGTTGGCAAAGCGGTCCTGCAATAATTGGTCAAAGTGAGACTCTGAGAGCAACTCACGGTTGATTCTTGGCCTATGTTCTTCAAAATGCATAAGGCATTTTGCAACCACATGGCTACTAAATCTGCTTAGAGAGCTATATGAAGTTTCCATTGAACTGAGAAAACAATTTGGCACTTGCAGATGGGATCTTTAGCTCTATGATGTACTGAACAACATAATTTCTGCATCCCGGAAAGAACAAATAATTTTGCCTTATTAGTTGAGAGAGAGAGGTTAAAGATAACAACAGGTAAACACGAATGTGGATTCTGATATCAAATCATATGAATGTCAAAATAGGTAAAGAAAACAGATAAGATAGCCAAAGCATATTATAAGTGCTAGGTTATTATCAAAAGGATCTTGTAAAAGAGCAAGGGCAGAATGATCTAGTATCTAATTCATAAAATACTTTTAGAAAAAGGGTGTTTTAAGCAATATAATTGTGATATCTCAACTAGGGGTGTTCAATCGGTCCGGTTTGAAATCCAGATATCCGGATTTCCGGTTCCGATTTTCAACCCATAATAAATTAAATCTGGATCCATATAGTAATGATCCGGATTAATATGGTCCGGATCATGCTTTTAAATCCGGGACGAAATTTTAAAAACGGTGCCCGGATTTTAAGTGATCTTATTTCGTAACTCCCCCCCCCCCGTATTTACCCTCTCTCTCTCTCTCTCTCTCTCTCTCTCTCTACCTTCAAATCCTACCTCCCCGTTGATTCAAACCCTAGCCTCGTCATCCAGCAAAAATCGCACCGATCTCCGTCGATTCTAGGGTATTCTCTCTCTCTCTCTCTCTCTCTCTCTCTCTATATATATATATATATGTTTCTGTGGTATGATTTGTAGGTGCATAATGGTTTAAGTTTGTGTATAATTTCTGGCAGATCTTCGGGTATTTGATTAATCGTCCTGGGGCTATGCCTATCACAACTGCTTAGGCAAGTCTTTTGTTTTGTTTAATGAACACTTGGTTTAATGACATCGCCAAGTACTAATCAATTCACTTTTAAATTGTTTGGATTTTTATTTATTTATTTCATTGATTCTGGAATCTATATAATTACTTCCAAAGTACAAACTCAATATGTAGAAAATTGCTTCCGACATGTTAGTGATCTGATACTGTGGCTATTTGAGAATAAAAGAATGCTCTATATTGTTGAAGTAGGTATGCTGGATTCCATGCTTGAAGCTTTGGAATCAAAGTATTTATTTGTGAACCTTTGTGTCCTTGAATGTTTATGGATGGGAATTTACTACTGGATATGTGTAAAAATAGCTTTGAATGAGTGGATGGCTAGTGTTTAGTTGATTGGGGGCAATCCTTTGATTGGGAAAAGCTTTGTATTGCTTTTCAAGAGGTTCAATTTGGCAGCTTTGCTTTCCTTATACAGGAAATGCTTCCAATAGAATGCTAGGTTTAGAATGCTAGAAACAGTCTAGAATGCTAGGTTTATTCTAGACTGGGTCGGAGTTTTTTTTTTTACAAACTTTTCTATTTTCTTATTTCCCTTCTACTTGATTAATGGTGTCATGTTTATTGTCCACATTAATCATTCTACTTATAAGTTATAATGTTTATATATGCAGCTTTTTACATGATTGGACTTAGCATGCTTGGAGGTGTTCTCGTTGTTCACTTTAGCTTGATTTGATTCTTTGCATTAATATGCACCATTCTTCTGAGGTGCCAAACTCTTGGTTAGCTTTAACTCAACTGCTGCAGAAAGTAAGCTCAAGGAGGTGTACAGGAAATACTCAAGTTTGGACGGGGGTTTTGTTGCTCTTTGCACTCCCCCCAAAAGTCTACTGAACATATTGTTGTGAAGATATATTATCATCTTGTATTTGGTAACTTGGTTACTTGTTGTAGCCAAATCTACTACTTCTGGTGGAATTTTGTGTTAGAAGATCTGATTATTTTTTTTTTTATTGTGTTCGATGATCATGCTACTTAAACTTAGCATTTGCAATGTGTAGGCGGAGATGGGGCTTCTCCATATTGGGCATAAAAGTGGCTTTCCAATATTTTATATTTCCTGCATTTACCAAAATAAATATTATGTGTATGTACATTAAAAACAAAAAAAAACAAAAAAAAAAACAATCTCCAAACAAGCAATATCGACACTACATATATATATATATATATATATTTATATATATAAATAGCCTATTTAACAGCAATTCTTGTTCTAATAGATCTGTTAACTTTTAATTTATTTTGATGTCCTATTTTAACTCTGTTAAAATTCCTCCGTCTGAAACTTCTTTTAATTTATTTTGATGTCCTATTTTAACTTCCTCTGTCTGAAACTTGTCCGTTTAATATAAATTGTTATTAAAATTCATGTGTCCGTTTAACATTTAATAAATTCATGTGTCCGTTTAACACGTTGACAAGACTGATCAGTTTGATATATTAATGACAATTGAATGACAAGAATTAATAATTTGAAAACAACAATTTATTGTTGTTACAATTCCTGTCTAAAACTTAGCATAAATCAACATTCAAAAAATTCCTGTGTCCGTTTAATACGTTGAAACTCCAGTTTTACATCCACTTTAAAAATCCATTCGACTTACATATTAGACATTAATTCTTAAAACGGCTGCATTTATCTCTTGCTTTATTAATGATATGTGCATTGGTATAAAACTCTTGAATTAATGCCCTATTTATTATTCATGAAACAGAAGAATTTTGAGTAATTCAAATTAAGAATTCAACGAATTTACACTAACTCAGCTACTACATATTCCAATTTTACAATAAAAAAAAAGCAAAATTTCATATTATACATTAATTTTAGCTAATTAACGTTACAACTCAACAATTGAGGATTCCTTTATATTAAAGGATATAGAAGATTTTCCCATACAAAGGCAACATTTTCAGAGATAGAAATCTCCTTTCTCCTTTAGTTTGTATTCATCAATTTTCTCTGAGGAAGCTACTCCAATTTACTTTGGTGGAAGGTACTAATCTATATTAATCACATTCTGTTAGTTCTTTGAATATATGGTTTTTGTTTATCTTATCTTCAAAATTTCAAAATCAAAATTCCCCATCATTTTGGTTACAGTTTCTAAATTCCTGTATTTTGGTTTTAGATTGAACTCAGATTTCTTCTGCTGGTAGGCATTCAAGTTTTTGTGGGTTTAAGGTATTCATCTATATTTTTATTAATATTTTTTTTTTATAATTGGTTAAAATATAAATACGTTAAAATGAATATAAAAAATATATAATCTATATGCAGTATACACATAAAAAAAGTCTATTTTATGAATAAAATATTTAATAAACAAAATTATGAGACACTATCAAAACAGACCCCAAATTTTAACATTTTGATAGTGTTTAATAGTATTTATTTAAAAACTAAATAAAACTATTCCTAAAAAAGTCTATTCCTAAAAAACATAGGAATTTAAAAAAAAAATTAAAAAACAGTATGAAATACTATCAAAATAGACCCCAAATTTTAACATTTTGATAGTGTTTGATAGTATTTATTTATCTGAGGAAAATCTTAATGATAGTAATAATACGATCCAAGCACAAATCTATAAAAACACTATAAAAATAGACCCCAAGACTCGGTTACACAAATATATCATTTTGTTGCATTTTGTTTACATAAATAAATGGATTGAAACAGAGGCATTAAAAAAAAAAGAACTAAAAAACAGTATAAAACACTATCAAAACAGATCCCACAGATAAATTTATACCCAAAACAATAAATTAATAAAAGAAATAACAATAAATAAATTGATACCTAGCAGTCATGAGGATGAAAACTAATTAACAACACCCACAGATAAATTTAAATTTGCTAAATAATAGATACCGAATTATAATAGTAATAATAGATTAAATGACATATAGAAACACTATCAAAACAGACCCCAACATTGGGGTAGCAAATCTATCATTTTGTTGCATTTTTTCGGCTCTATAGTTTATACCCATGTTTAACAAATAACCATAAAAAAAAATTCCCAATCATTTTGGTTACAATTTCTAAATTCCTATATTTTGGTTTCAGATTGAACTCAGATTTCTTCTGCTGGTAGGCATTTAGGTTTTTGTGGGTTTAAGGTTTTCATCTATGTTTTTATTAATATTTTTTTTTTATAATTGGTTAAAATATAAATATGTTAAAATGAATATAAAAATATATAATCTATATGCAGCATACACATAAAAAAAGTCTATTTTATGAATAAAATATTTAATAAACAAAATTATGAGACACTATCAAAACAGACCCCAAATTTTAACATTTTGATAAAAAGTCTCTATTTCCAAATTTTAACATTTAAAAAAAGTCTATTCCTAAAAAACAGAGGACTTAAAAAAAAAAACTTAAAAAACATAATGAAATACTATCAAAATAGACCCCAAATTTTAACATTTTGATAGTGTTTGATAGTATTTATTTATCTGAGGAAAATTTTAATGATAGTAATAATACCAGATCCAAGCACATATACAAAGAGTATCAAACACTATAAAAACAAACCCCAAGATTCGGTTACACAAATCTATCATTTTGTTGCATTTTGTTTACATAAATAAATGGATTGAAACAGAGGCATTAAAAAAAAAAAACTAAAAAACAGTATGAAACACTATAAAAATAGATCACACAGATAAATTTATACCCAAAACAATAAATTAATAAAAGAAATAACAATAAATAAATTAATACCTAGCAGTCATGAGGATGAAAACTAATTAACAACTCTCACAGATGAATTAAAATTTGCTAAATAATAGACTTAAACATATCTCATACCTGTATCTTTGCCATGGTCTTTGCATGAAGAAACTTCTGTGCAGTAGGCCAAAGCATTTTTTTTGAAGCCAGGACCAGCATTGACAATGCACATTTGATGTAACGTCTGTGGATCTATTGAAACAATTATATATAAGCAATACAATATTTGAAAACGAAATATCATTGGAAAAACTCTAATACCTCAAGATGGTAACTTTTGTCAATTTTTGTCATAGCAGCCAAGAGATTTGCAGCAGTCCGGGTAGAACAAAACATAATTATCAATTGGCAGCTAAAATCCTAGAAAGAAGTACTTGCAAGTTACAGAAAGAACCAACCATTGTTGTTAGAACCATCCAATACCTTTTATATATTGGTATGTCCTGATTGTGATGTATAATTACTAATCAAAGTTTTAAAAAAAATACCATTTATTTAATATCAAAACTCCATAAACATTTGTCCCTCAACAAAACCAAAATCAAGAGGTTATATCTAAGAAGACTTCCCCAGTCCCAAACTAAAAATAGCCATGAAAAATAAAAAATAAACAGAAACAAAAGTTCAGAAAACAACTTCTCTATTCTAGAAGCTAAATATCAACGGGAACCAAAATACGTACAAACCCATCAAAAGCTTGCATATTTGAACGTATAAACATCAAGAAAATGAACGACAAACAAAAAGTAAATAAAACCTTAGAAATTAAGTGCAAAAACCCTAAATACAAAACTATTTACACATACCCAAATGCACGAAACAGAGGTCCAGCAAACCCGCAAAAATCCAAATTCGAAGTACGAGATGCCAAAAACATTAACACAAGCTTGCATATTTGAACGCATAAACATCAAGAAAATGAATGACAAAAAAAAAAGTAAACAAAACCCTTAGAAATTAAATGCAAAAACCCTAAATGCAAAACTATTTACACATACCCAAATGAACGAAACAGAGGTAGGGTTTCTTCCATCGGCACTGAGAAGAGATGAGTGCAGGACCGAGAGAGAGACGAGATGAAATCCATCCCTGTAAAACAGTAAACCCTAAATTAAAATGTCTAAAAAATATAAAGTAATAAATATTAAAATAATCAAAGTAAAATATCGGTAGGCCGCGAGAAGCAATGCTGCAAGCGGGGATTAGACGTTAGGGTTTCGGCAGGTCAGATGAGAAGAAAAATGGAGAGATGAAAAGAAGAAGTCTGCTCAAGAATCTAGGGTTTGATCGAGGATGAGGTTGGCAATGATGGTCATGATCAGGAATCTAGGGTTTGATTAGGAACGAAAAAAAGTAAACCCAAATCTAGGAGAGGCTATATCGTTAAGAGATGCTAAGATTTCTGAAGAGAGAGATGGATGTTAGGGGTGACCGGGCGCGGGGGGTGGGGGGGAAGACGAGAGATAGAAGAAAGGGGGTGGGGGATTCTGGGAAATGATGCGACCTAGATAAAACAAACACACGCCAACCCCAACTGGAAATTAAAACACCCACAAGTTTCAAGACCCAATAAATTTCTTTTTTTTTAAAGATTCACTCTATATTAAACTATACAATAAATTTTGAAATATTTATTTAAAAAATTATAATAATTTTAATAAAAAACAAATTTTTAGAGATGTTATTTTTTAGAGATGTTAATTTACAGATGGTTTAATTCCATTCATAAAAATTTTATTTTAATTATATGATTAAATAATTTAATTCTTTAAAAATGATTTAAATGGATGTGATGTAGACTTCCTAAATATACAATGTTGGTAATTGTATTTATTGATAGGTAGCAACGCAATATTAAATTTTAAGCTTTTTTATTTACATAATATCCGTCTGTTATTAATAATTACTGTTGTTATGAGTTTGGATTATTTTTGTCTAAATAGGGATTATTCTCTACATCAAAATATCTGAACATATATAAGACACACCACTCTCAATTCAAATACTTGTAAGTGCATTTATTTTATTTTATATTATATTATAAATATTAATATTATTTAGTTGGTGCCTACTTTTAAATTTAAGTTGGTATTTAATTGTAATAGGGAAATAAGTTTCACAGATTTGCTTTTGTTAGATTCCTTTTTCGTAGTATTTTATAATGTTATTACTAATTTAATTAACCGTATGAATTAATTGAATTATATATAACATTAAGATGCACAGTGTGTGTATTTCACATTAAGTAGTTGTTATTTACTTATTTAATTTTGCTTGTGTAGAACATTATCCAATAATTGAAACAATCATTTCCTTCATTAAAAGAATGATAAATGGTAAGATTCCTTAATTAATTTTAAAAAATTAAAAATAAATTTATATAAAATTTAAGTTTTTAACATATTTTTTGAAGATCATGGAAAACAACCTGCAAAAAGAGTCCTATATAGAGATTTATCAGAAGAGAAAAAGGAAGAGATCCGTAGAAAACAGAGAGAAAGATATGCTAAAGAAAAAACATCCAAAAGAAATTTGATTCATATAAATGAATCCACATCATTAGGGGATGATGATTTCAATACATCTCTTCATCAATATCCAAACAATGATGTCCAACATATAGACAACATTCAAGACTTTACTCTTATTCAAAGAGTATCAAAGAGACAACGGAATTCTGATCTTCTTGGTGATATCATTGAAGAAGCCTCATCTCTTCAAATATGTGTTGTTCGAGAGCAGTCAAGTTATGAAACAAATATAACGACACCTTGTAGGGGTAAGAAACAAACAAATATTACTATTGTAGCAATAGTTCTTTAGTTAGATAATTCAAACAATATGACAAGTTTGTGATTGTTGCCTTATTTTCAATTTTTAACAAAATAGGCCAACTGCATCATCGCTCTACTGGATTTAGACAATTGTTGAAGGTAGTGCCATCTGAAGCATATTGTTTATCATTAGTTTCGTGCTGTATATATTGTAAAGCAAAGCGATTCTACCATGAAACAACTGGCTTTTGTTGTGCGAATAGCATAATTTCTTTAGCCACAAATGATGTTCATGATCAGCTTTATAAGTTGTTTACCTCCAACACGGATGATTCTATACATTTTAGAACCTATATTCGAACTTATAATAACAAGTTCGCTTTTACATCATTTGGAGTGAAATTCGATAAAGATCTTTGCAGAAGAAATAGGGGAATTTATACATTCAGGACTCAAGGACAAATCCATCACTATATCAATGACTTGCTTCCTTCAAATGGTCATCCTTCTTATCTGCAGTTGTATTTCTATGATACAAAGCATGAAATAGAAGATTGCCTTTCTGATTCAAACAGAATGGATCCATCAATTGTAACTCAACTCATCGATATTCTTCGCATCAATCCGTATTCTATGTTTTTTCGTTCTCTTGGTGATTTGCCAGATTTGAAAAATCAAATAATTCATATAAGATCAGATACTGGCCTAGATCAACGTGTATTCAATAGACCGACATTCACACAAGTTGCAGCAATATGGGTAGAAAATGATAATGAAGATCAACTGAAAGGACGTGACATTTATGTCTTTAACCATTCTAGTGGAAGTCATATAGTTCAGTACTATTTTGGGTGCTACGATCCATTGCAATATCCGTTGTTATTTTCTTTTGGCGATATCGGTTGGCATTAAGGGATTCAAAGGGTTAATAGAGGGAGCATATATACATGTAACGAAACAACTCGATCAATAAATCTTCAACAATCAACAACTGCAGAAGAATTACTTGCAAGAGAACAGCGAGGTTAGATTGCAGTATTAATATTCAAAAATTCATTTACTAATTACATCCACTTTAGTAACATTTCATTCACATTCAACTTTTGTAGCATTAAACAGAAAAAGGAAGGATCCAATTGTTTCATGCCGTAAATATTATTGCTACAAATTGCAAATAAGAGAAAATGTCAGATCAATTCTGCTACTTTCTAGTCGACTATTGCAACAATTTGTAGTAGATATGTATGTTAAGATAGAGACGTCAAGATTAGATTATTTTAGAAACCAGCAACAACATATTCGATCTAAGTTATATCAAGGTATTGTTGATACCATTACACTTGGGGAAACAAACGCTTCTAATGTTGGAAAACAGATTATACTGCCGGCATCATTTATTGGAGGTCCAAGAGATATGAGAAAAAGATATATGGAAGCAATGGCTTTAGTTCAGCGTTATGGCAAACCAGACATCTTTTTAACAATGACGTGCAATCCAAACTGGCAAGAAATTACAAAGGAACTTAGTCTGCATGAGGAGACCCATAATCGACCTGATTTGGTTGCTTGAGTCTTTCGTGCAAAATTAGAAGAACTAAAGGATCAATTATTCAAGAGGCAAATATTTGGTAAAGTATCAGCATATGTCTATGTTATTGAGCACTAAAAAAGAGGTCTACCACATGCGCATTTTTTAATCATCTTATAGAACGATTGGAAAGTCTATATGCCTGAATCTTTTGATGAGATCCTATCAGCAGAGATACCTGATAAAAATACAAATTTTTACTTGCATAATGTGACGCCCCCAAATTTTCGTTAAAAAGAATACGGGGATCGAGGCGTCGGGATGCTGACAACACTGGTCACACCTCCCAACGACAAGTGCCAAACGTGTGTACACACGTGACATACATAAATAAAAGCAGCGGATATCTAAGGTCAATAACTAAGTACCAGAATTTTAGAAATATTTTACAAATTAGTTTAACATAAACTCTCCAATAGGAGATTTAATACAGTCATCCAAAAGATAAATTAAACAAATACATATTTTTAAAAGGAGAAAAATAATTTCCTGAAATAACAATTTATAATAATAACACATTAACGGCGGAGCCGTCTCCTCAGGCTCAGCCTCTTCAAAATCTGCATCCAAAAAACTACGACGCGAAAAATAGCATCGCAGGTAAGTATAACCCAAACAAACCCAAGATAATAAATACATTAATGTCACAACAACCATCATGAATAAATTACTACATGCATGAGGCTTAAAATCATCTTCTTCAAAATCAACGAAATAACCACACACGCCAAAATCTCATTTTGGCCCAAATTAAACTCCAGTAAAATCACCCATCATTTTCCCAGAAAATGATGTCCATAAATCCATTAAAACCACAACCATTTTCCCAGAAAATGGTCCACGTAAAACCAATAAACACAACCCGCCACTTTCCCAGAAAATGGCCTAAACATCCATTTTATTAACCGTATGCACCATGATCTCCCCTAGGGACCATCCGCACACCCTGGTTTTCATCATCACACCGAAGGTAACGACCCCGCATGTGACTTCGGAATGGGCGACGCCTAGATAACCGCGCCCAACACGTACCATGACCAAGCATCCCCTAGCTCCCGCCAGCAGAGGAGCCACGGAGTCGGCACGAAAGCGTTACCACCCCGTCCAATCCCGTCGTCCCCCGACGACGACCCAGGGGACGTCACTCAGTATATTCCGCTCCTGAGTGACCAGAGGAGCTCCATCGAGATAATGCCCCATCTCGGCTTGGGGTCGTAATACACACGCACCCGAAAACCATAAACACAATGAAAACCCAGTTTTCATTTCCAACACATGAATAACCGAAATCATGCAAAAATTCAATTTCCAAATATTTTCATGAGTATGCGCATAAATACACAATGCAGACAACCATGCACCAAATAGCCAACAATTAGTAAATTCCAACAATAATCAAACACAATAACTGTCGATGCAAAAATATATTTAAATCTTAAAATTTATTTGGAAAATACTTACAGCGGATAAAAACACAAATCCTTGAGTTCCACAGCGCTCGCAGCAATCACTTGTACGTTAGGCTACAGTGCTCGGTTTGACACCAAAATTTAGAGAGATACTCTTTGGAAGGTGGCGAATCTCATGGAGGTGGTAGTGTGGCGGCACAACCACCAGAAGGTGGCGGATCGGGCTCAAAATGGGTGAAAACCTATTTTCGGGTTTGGGGTTGTACTGGGAAGGTGGGGCCGCGGTTGGAGAAACTGAGCTAGGGGGATGACTGGCTGGGCAAGGTGAGTCTTTTGGTGGCGGTGGTGAGGCCTACGGTGGCCGGATGGCGGCGCGGCAAAGATGGGTCCATTTAAGGACCCATTTCGGGTGGAGGGGTAACCGGCGGAGATGGGTGGCTTTGGGCGGTGGGTTATGCTCGCCGGAGGGTGAGGAGGCTGCTGGTAGGTCGCTGATGCCAAGGGGTGGCCGGAAAATGCAGGGGAAGCTAAAACACCCATTTCGGGTTTAAGACTCACGCGCCGGCTAAGGGCTGCCGTGAGATGCACCACCGGTGCAAGGGAGGTCGCCGGAGGGTGGGGAGTTCAGGTGGAGGGGCAGTGTTGCCGGCTAATGGGGCACGGCGGCGCTGGGTGGAGGGAAGGAGAACGGCAGAAAAGAGAAAGGGAGGGGATCGCGCGGGGTCTAGGCCGAAAGCAGAGGAAGAAAGGAGAAAAAGAAAAGAAAAAGAAAAGAAAAATGAGAAAAATGAAAAAGATGGAAAAATGAGTCCAACTAGAAAAATACAATAAATTAAATAAAAGCTGACTTTAAATACTATAATTTCAATATCAATAAAATAAAATATTTAAAACTCATCAATAGAAATAAATTAAACCCAAGCGCAATATTAAAAATAAAACAATAATTAATATAACGAAAGCAGATCAAATAAACTAACATAATAAGATAAAGGAATTAAATTCCAATCATTAAAATAATTAACTCATATTAAAATAAATAAGAAAAGTAACATAACTCAATATTTAATTATAAAAACAACATAAAACTAACACTTACTAACGAATAGCTCAAATAAATATTTTAAACAAATAAAACACAACCAATAATATTATTAAAATAAATTAAAATAATTAATACCGAGAATAAAATAACGTGTAAAAATACACGTAAATCCAAGATCTCACACATAACGCTTTTCTCAAACATATGATGTATGGACTATGTGAAGTGTTGAATCCATCCAATGTTTGCATAAAAAAAATGGTTGTTGCAAAAGTAATTATCCAAAAAATTATGCAACTTCTACAACCGTTGGAAATGATTGCTTCCCAATATATAAGCGTTCAAACAATGGAATAATTGTCAAAGTCAGAGGCAAAGATCTAAATAATCGTTGGGTTGTTCCATATAATCCATATCTGCTTGCAACATTTGACTGTCATATTAATGTTGAGATTTGCTCTACAATAAAAGCAGTGAAATATCTATATAAGTACATTTATAAAGAACATGATCGTGTTGCTTTCAACTTGATTTCTGAACAAAGCAATCAAGTAATTGATGAAATCCAACAATTACAATCAGCCTGATGGATTGCTCCACCTGAAGCTATGTGGAGAATATATGGCTTCATTATCAATGAAATGTACCCAGCAGTTTACAGTTTACATTTACATCTAGAGGATCAACACCCAGTGACGTTTCGAGCAAATGAAGATCTAATCAATGTTGTCAATTTAGATCGTTCTATAAAATCGATGTTAACAGAATTTTTTGCATTAAAACGAGTAGATGAGAATGCAAGAACATTATTGTATAAAAAATTTTCAGAATATTATGTTTGGAGCCAACAATACAAAGAGTGGACCCCTATAAAAAAGAAAATCGTTATAGGTCGGATTGTTACAGCAAATCCATTTGAAGGTAAGAGGTATTATCTTCGGATATTGCTAAACCATGTAAAAGGACCTTTGTCATTTGAAGATCTTAAGACAGTTGATGGTGTTGTGGCAACAACATTCCGTGAGGCAGCAACAATGCATGGTTTGCTTCAGAGAGACAGTAGCTTAGAAGATTGTATGCATGAAGCATCTCTATCTCAAATGCCATCCAGTTTGAGACGGTTATTTGCAACAATATTAGTTTATTGTAATCCAACCAATCCGAGAGAGCTTTATGAACGTTTTGAACAAGATATGTTAGTTGATTTCAATTCAACAGAAGATTCTATATCAAATGTAAGAACAAAATTATTGCACTCAATCTCTTTTACAATAGAATCAATGAAAAAAGACATTAATTCCTACCATCTTCTTGATGAAGACATATGCTTTGATGAAGAATTTCAATCTAGAGATATCGATGATGAATTGACTGTTGAAATTCCAGAAGAAGATATTGCTGCATCAGGGTCCCTTAATAGTGAACAACAACATGTCTATAATGCAGTGCTAGAAAAAGTTTTTGCAAACGAAAGTGCTACATTCTTTGTCGATGGCCCAGGTGGGACAGGGAAAACATTCTTGTACAAGGCACTTCTTGCAACAATACGATCAAGAAAATTAATAGCACCTGCAACTGCTTCATCAGGTGTTGCTACATCTATTCTTCCGGGAGGACGAACAGCACACTCACGTTTTAAGCTTCCACTTGATACTGACGAAAGAAGCACATGTTGTATAAGCAAACAAAGTGCCTTAGCAAACCTACTACGTGCAGCAAAATTAATAATATGGGATGAGGCTCCAATGACAAGAAAACAACATATAGAAGCATTAGATAAAATGCTAAGAGACATCAATGATTCAGATGTAGCATTCGGAGGAAAGATTATTGTTTTTTGCGGAGATTTTAGACAGGTTCTACCAGTAGTTCGTAAAGGAACACGAGAAGAACAAGTTAATGCAAGTTTGGTTTATTCATATTTGTGGCCTACATTGACCAAGTTCCGATTAACTGAAAATATACGAGCAAGATTGGATCCATTTTTTTCAGATTATGTGTTATATTAGGTAATGGAATGCCACCAAACACAGTTGAAGAAACTATAAAAATTCCGGTTGGCATGCTTGTTCCCTATGATGAAGACATCACATTTTTAGATCATTTAATAGAAGATGTTTTCCACAATATTCATCAATATTCAATAAATATTGCGACTATGATGAATCGGGCGATATTAACACCAAAGAACAGTTATGTTAATGAAATAAATTCAATGTTAATTTATAGGTTCCTAGGTGAGGTTCAACGATATTACAGTTTTGATGAGACAATAGATGCATCTGAACAATCAGTTATGGAGGATATCTTAACTGCTCTAACCCCAAATGGACACCCGCCTCATGAACTGTTGTTGAAGAAAAACTGTCCCATCATGCTGCTTAGAAACATTAATCCTTCAGAAGGGCTATGCAACGGAACCCGTTTAATTTGTCGGGCCTTTAATCGAAATGTCATAGATGCAGAAATAGCAGTTGGACACCATCTCGGAAAAAGAGTTTTCATTCCAAGGATACCATTCTTACCAAATGTTGATGAAAATAGTGGTTTCTCATTCAAACGAACTCAATTTCCTATAAGATTAAGTTTCGCAATGACTATAAATAAGTCATAGGGACAAACATTAGACTTTGTTAGAATTTATTTACCTCAACCAGTTTTTTCATATGGTCAATTACATGTCGCTTTATCAAGAGCAAATAAAGCATCTGTAGTAAGGATTCTAATACAACCACTAAATGGCGTAAGAAGAACTGCACAAAAAATATTGTGTTCACAGAATTACTAACTTTATCATGTTTGAATTAACGTTATACAGGTAACTGAATTCAATTGTATAGCTTTCATTTATTTCCTATTATAATATAAATCTCTATATGTCTAATATTCTGTCATTTAATTAAATGTCTATTTCAATTATTTTTAAGATTCATACATGTAAATTGATATTTGTTATACTTATGCTTCTTATATTCTTGTATTTCAAAAAGGAATAAAATGCGGACGGTTTATACATCAATAAAGGATATCACTCCAAATAAAATTAATTGAAAAATTAAGATGATCGCCGCAGAGAAGTCACCCAAGCGAATAAGCGAACGCACAACAATTAAGTACCAAAATTTGACACTAATTGATCAAGAGGTATAATATTTTTTACCATATATTATGTTAACAAATTTTTTTATTCTTACAAATTCTTTGTTCTTGAATCCTATCATATTATATAATAAAAATTTTCTCCTCATATTTTTATATAATACGCTATTAATCACGATTATTTATATTGTCCAGGGAAATCGAGTGCAGGCAGCAATTTTTGGAACTGATATTGACAATCGAGATGACACTTTAAATATTTTACACTCCTATTATATAAGCAATGCATATGTCAAACCAGTGGATCCAAAATATAGGAGTGGAGAATATCAATATCAGTGGACTCTCAATTCAAGAACCATAATAGAAGATGTTGCTCCAAATGAAGAAAAAATAGATGCACCAAAATATAAGATCGTCCCGTTCAAGGAGTTAAAGGCTTATAAGGAGTCGATTGCAGAAATAGGTAATTTTATTTTATTTTTTTAATTAAATAATCATCAAAAAATTAACAATTCATATTTCAATAATTAGATATTTTAGCTGTTGCAATCAAAATTAAGCCAATTAGAGAAGTAATGTCAGCATTTGGACCAACAACAATCCAAGAGATATATGTTATTGATGAAAGGTAAAATTATCTTATAAGTTCTCGTTTTTTTTAAATACAATTCCAATATTAATTTATGGAAATTCTATTAATTATTTTACTTATTCCAATTTTGTAGTTTGAACCCTATACGTTTGACTATGTGGGGTCGATTTGTCCAAGACGAATGTCAGAAAATATCAGAAATGATTGAAGATAAACCAATAATACTTGAAACAAAAATTTCTGTTGGATCATATAATGGTATATTTAATAATTAAGCTGCTTACATATTTTCCCATTTTCTATTATAATTGCATTAATAATGTTTTCAATTTTAACTAAGGATTGATTATCTTTGTCGTCACGTCCGTCAAGCACTTTTACAATCAATCCTCTTCTTCCACAAGTAGCTACAATGAAGCAATGATAATTTTGAAAATTTATCAAATACATATTACTGCATTTATATTACAATTAATTCTGTTATTTATATATTTAAAATATATATTTCATTTCCTTATATTCTTCTTCATTTTTGTATTTTAAGGACGGAGAATAATGATTTGACAATTAAGAGTATCATTGCAAGATGTTTGACATACCCATCTCCTCCGTTATCATCTGTTGGTATTCAAGAAATTGTAAAGAATTGCGATATTGCATAGTTGATGAAGTGTTTGCAACCAATGGCGGTAAATTTAATTTTATTCATATTTTATATTTCTTCAAATTAATTTTACAATATTTCCACATAACTATTATATTTCATTTATTGTAGAAAGCAAAATTTTGGATAGAGGCGAACATAAATGTTATTGACTTGACTCAAGTATTTTATTACATGTCATGTATTGGTTGTAATAAAGGAAGTGGATATAAATATAATGAAATTTTTGTCTGCATATATTGCAAAAATCAAGGCGTCTGCAAACTACGGTATATATCTTCCAATGTTAATTTCTAATTGATGATTAATTTAATACTATTTTAATTATAAATAATATTATCATCCAATTTATAGTGTACGGGCATATGTTGAACTGGACAATACTACTAGAAAGCTAGCTGCTTCTTTGTTTGGTGAAGTGGCAGAAAAGGCATTTGGTTGTTCAGCACTTGAGCTGATAGAACATGCTAGAGTGGTAATTTCTAAAATTTAAATTTATAATTTTAGTTTCGTAATAATGAGTTAATAAAAAATATTGGGTTTTTGAAAATTATGTAAATACATTTTTTTTTTTCGTAGGAACATCGACCATACATCAAAAATATTGTGGACAAATTAGCAAAAAAAAAGTGGAAGATACAAGTTTATAGAGATCCAGAGAAAATGAAGGAGAAGAAATATAGGCACTTTAATGTTCTCGCTATTGAGAAAATGCAAGATGAGGAAAATGCTGGATCGCCATCCTAGATAAATCATCCTAGAAGAAATATTAGCTCAATCATATTTCATAGAACTGTGTTTATTTATCTTACTATATTATTGTTTTTATTAATATTATTCTTATATAATATATAAGTGTTTCTCAATTTTAGGTCACAAATTATTTTTACTTAGACCAAAATCATCAATACGTCGTTATTAATCAAAAATTAATCCAATATAAATTAATTAAGTAAATTAAGCTAACGTGCTTAGCACATTGCGTTCACCTAGTATGTATATATATATATATATATATATATATATATGCACCTACAGAAAAGGGGAGCTGCAGACATGAAAACAGGACCAAAGACAGCACGTGAAATCTTCCGGTGTTCTTCATGATCGATATAGCTCCTCTCTAGTGAATTAATGTTGCACGAATTTGTTTATATTTCAATTGATGGTGAAAATTTTAAAGGATAACAGGAATTTGTTAATCATGCTACTTATAAGTTTGTGAAGGAAAGTAGATAAAGTTGAAAAATAGTTTGAATACAATTTATTAAGATGAAGATTATGCAAGTTTTAAGTTGTTTGATTAAATGTTAACATGAGCCTTTCTCGGACTCGGAAATGCGAGTCTTTCATAGCCTTAATTTTAGAACCCTTGGAGCAAAATACAAGATGCTGCAATCTATGTTTGTAGCACAAGCAAGTGGTGAAAAAAAAAAAAGTGGTTTGAAATCCGAAACCAGTTTTTAAAAAAATGAATTAATCCGGATCCAACCCGGATTTCAATTCGGATTTGAGTCTAAACCGCTTTTAGACATTTGGTTCTAGGCCGGATTGACCAGGATTTTCAGTCCGGAACCCGCTTGAACACTCCTAAATTCTCAACTAAATGTGAGTTCACAAGTAAACCAACCCAGTTCTTTTGTTGCTCATGCTCTCTATTGACCTCTGTTCTCCTTTTGAACCCATTCTAATGAGATCTTCCCGTTAAGATGTTCCTAAAATATAACATTAGAACTTAATGCTTATATCCTAAAATTCCCAAAAAAGAACCCAGTTAGTTGGCATTATGGTTAATTAGTAGACTGTAGTAGATAAAATATATATATATATATATGTAAATAATATGTATTTAGCTTGAATATAGTAAGAAGAATGCTATGCGATATACCATTTTTGCTTGAGTGTTGAATACATCTCCATATTAGCATGCGGAGACACCATTTGAAGCTCTAAGGGTGTAATTGTGAACATAGTTTAGCCATTTCAGGGATATGCACCCTGTCAGTGCAGCACCCAACTTACGTAGCATTGAAGGATCATATGCTGATCAAATGTTCTGTAATTGTGAACAGCTATTAGAAATTTTAACTCTTGTCACATCGGTGAAACGCTTGATCGATATTGTCTATAATGCAATAATTTTGTCGACTAAAAATTACAAGAAAAAGTACATGTGAACAACTCCATAATTAATGATCCAAATTTACACTTGCATCTCTAATTCATTAAAACTGGCAATAAGAATCCACATGCCAAATATGTTCGTATGGATAATCATGTCAAGTTGAGTGGGGTTTATGGTCGGCAAACAGAGGGAAAATTGATATGCTTCCGAATGTTTGCAAAGGATTACCCGTAGGCGTCTTGAGCAAGGAGAATCCCACATCATAAGTTGAACTCCATTGTTCAAGTCATCATTTCTAGAGGAGGAATCGCAACAGAGAGAAAAGTGATTAGGATGAATCATGCCATGTTCTTTGTTGTGATAATTATCCTTTTCTACTTGCTCAATTGTAGCTGCACTATAGGGGAAACCAAACAGGCCTTACTTTCAGTATAGATTCTCCCATTGAAGGTGCAAAACTTAAAAATCTTGGAACATGCATGTAATAATGGAAAATGCTATTTACCCCGTTCCCAAATGTCCCGATCCCATCCCGTTTTCAATTTTAATTTTTTTTCAGTTTTTTATATTTACATGAGCATGTATTTTTACATGATTTTTTTAATATCTTAAAATATTTTTAAAAAATATAAAATATTTATAATATTATTTAAAAATATTTATTTAAAACTCATGTAAAAAAAACAACTGAAAAAAAAAATTAAAAACGGATGGGATCGGGACGTTTGGGATCGAGATAACTAGCACTGCCCCTATAATAATATGTTGCCTGCATGAAACAGATCAGAGATAGGGATAATATATCTTGTATAAGAGTTGATTACATAAGTAATTTCACCCCTTATAATGCCACCATTGTATGCGATTTCAATAAAAACTACATGGTCTCAAAGACCTCGAAATTTTGACAATTTGCTTAACTTTCTTGTTCTTGAAGAAGTATCACCTTAGCCCCTCCTATTGACACTCCTGCAGTAGACCAAGTATATAACTTTCAGCTAATGATGCTCTTGATAACTTATGCATATGAAAATTGCAGAAGATTTGACTAATCGCATAAAAGTTTTGGGAATGGATTATTAGGGCTCCATTCTTGCAATTCAGTGCTTCATGTTCCCTCTGCAGTGACTGATTGAAAACCTTTTCAGGTATCGGGACGAAAACAAGGACAGGGATTATAGAAGGAGAAGTCGCAGCAGAAATAGGGAGCGATATGATCGTGACAGGTACCGCGGGAGGGAAAGGGATCATCCTTTTTAAGTTATAGGATTTTTTATTGGTCTAACTTATTTGTGGCTTAACTGTTTGTGGTAATTATATTTTGTAGGAATGAAGGAGAAACATAAGATATGGAGATATCTTTGGCTTGAAGCATTATCTCTGCTTTCATCTTGGAAAGGACATGTCATGTTAAGGATGCTCGGATCAACACCCTGATTGCTAGGTTTTATTGCCATGGAGTATGGACCTTTTGGGAGGTTGAACAATAGCTTGTTGGATCCAATTCCTTCCTTGACTCATGTTTGATGGTAGTTAATGTATTCTGATACCTATAGGTTTGTACTGTTTCAAGTGTTTTTTGTTTTAAGAGTTTCTGCCATTGGTCATTCCATATTTTTGTTTGCCTTAGATTTTGTATTACTTCTTTTTTTTCTTTTCTTTTCTTCAGTTGTTCCTTTCTTTCCTTCTTTGTGATCATTTTTTAATTTTTACATTAATCTGCAGTTCTGATTCTTTCTCATTGTGAATCACATAATATTGTCCTTATATAGTTGTGTACGTGAAGGGTGAATTTTGCTGTTTGCTGAGATGTGCTAGCCGTGGTGCTGATTTTGGTCACAGATTGGTGGAATGGGTCCGTGTTGGTGAATGGCAGCCTGTGGTGCAGTATATTTTTATAGTTGGATATTGTCATTAGGACAAGTTATACATGTGAATGATGCTCTTTAATTTCCCAATGCTTTGTATTCTTTTCTAAATGGTTCTACTTCCACAGTAGTTCATGGGTGTTCTGTTGATTGTAGTGTTATTATTAGCCAACCTCAAATTGGTTTTTTTATTAAATTTTGTTGTGTCTAGCTTCCCAATATCTTTATATAGTTGGTATACATTCATCGAAAGCACCATTTCATCTTCATCTATTAGTGAATGATCTATTTACATCAAATATGCACTCAAATCGGCGAAAGTAGCAAGTACTTTGGGAATTTTTCATATTTGAAACTTACCCAGGTCTTCTTGCCATGCACCATAATAATTCTTCCCCTTGTAATTGCGGCCTTTTCTACAAATTAATCTCAACTTTCACCCTTAAAAACTTCTCCCACCCGATCTCAACGTCAGCCACATCCACATCACGCACACGACCAACAGATTTCAGTTTTCAGATTTCATCTTCGCAGGTTGTAGCACCCCATCATAAGGCTGGATAAGAAAAAGCAAATTATCAAACAACCATGGTTTCCCTTCAAGAATTCACTGTCAATCAGCATATGATTTGCAAATGTGATAACAAAAACATTTTTGTCCACCTCCTGAAAGATTGCCCGCTTGCTAATTCTCCATGATATTTTCCCCATGGTAGAAGCAATAGCCTCCTTCCCCACGATCCTATCAGAGCAAACCTTCCCTATGAGGCTTCTCTCACCTTTTCGCTGAACTTCATCATCTCCTCCATTTGAGACCTCAATTACTAGCGCTTCCTCCTCTGTCAGCCAAAGGTTGCTACATAAATCTTTAATTTCATCGATATTAAACCCACCAGCAATGGACTAGACTCGGACTATACAAGACCTATTATTCACCTCCCCTGAGGTCGTCACTAGAGAGGAGAGTTAGGCTTGGTTCACTTTTACAAAAATCTTCATTTCATTTCATTAATATTATTTTTCTAAATTTTAATATAAAATAAATTAAATTAAATTAACTTTTTTAAATTTTAAAATAACTTTTTTAAATATCAAAATAAATCTAATATTAAAAAATTATATTATAACATTATTTTATTTAATTTAACTTTTATCTCATATTATCTATGAAAACAAATCAGACTTTAATTTTAAGGGTAATGATATTCTTACAACTCTATCACTACTATTCACTACTCATAGTATTTTTATTTATTTATTATTTTCTTTTAAGTATATTTTTAACATCTTTAATCATTAAGAAAAAAATTTAAAAATATATAACTTTACTAATAATTACTTCTTTAATCATTAAATAAAAAAATTAAAAATTAAAAATAAAAATAAAACGAGTAGTAAAGAGGTTGTAGAGAATGAGTAAGGACTATTATTTTCCTAATTTTAATGCACCCAGCATTCTCATTTTATTATTATTAAATGTAAATTATTTATAAAGTCGCATCATCCCTCCAATTATATATGTTATTGTTAAATGAAAGTAAATAATTTATGTAATTATAGTGAGCTTATTATATGAGCAATAATACATCTAATATATCAATAGTTTTTATTTTAAAATAAAATTACTGAAGAAAAAAATAATATATTTAGTCAAGTTGCTTGCTGTTTTAAAGGGAATTAGATAAATCTAAGAAAAAATATAGATCATGACTAATTTTATTATGTGATGAAATTACAGAATAAAAAAAGTATGTAAAAAGATGTATCCCCAACTTTACATCTAAAACATTTTATACATCTCTATAACATTTAAATACTTTAAAGGCTTTAAAAATAATTTATAAGAATAATAAAAGGTTTTGTGATAGGAATTAGGATCCTTTTTGACTGCGGAATGTTGGCACCTATGGCAACGAAAGTTTGGTCACTATTGTGTTTTGGACTCAACGAATTTTGTGGTCTCTCCAATGGATTTTAGTAATTGGGTATGCTATTCTAATGATGTATGCTGCAACTGCACTTTCAAGTCTGATACCAAATTGGTAGGCTAGCAGAAGTCTCAAGATCAAGGGTTATATGTAGTAAGATCAATTACTGGACTGGAGCAAGAGATTAGGCCCCGTTTGGATTCAAAGATGAGATGAGTTGAGATGAGTTTAGTTTATTTTTTAATATTATTATTATATTAGAATTTAAAAAAAAGTGTATTGGGATTTGAAAAAGGTGTATAGGAATTTGTATTTTATATAAAAAAATTATAAAAATATAATGATAAAATAAAGATGAGTTGAGATGAGTTGCGATTACAAACGAGGCCTAATTATCAAAGGAGTGGCTTATGCTTTGTCTTACTTGCATCATGATTTTGCTCCCCACCAATTATTTATTGAGACATCTCGAATAGCAATATTTTGTTGAATTCTCAATGTGAGGCTCGTGTTTCAGACTTCGGTTGTGCTAAATTTTTGAAGCTAGACTCATCTAATTGGACTTCCCTTGCTGGCACATATGGATACATAGCACCGGGTATCGGGTAATGTTATTAGAATAAGCAACCACCTGTGCTGATTTTTTTTTTTTTTTTCCATATTTTCATGGCCAGAGCTTGCTTATACAATGAAGGCAGCAGAGAAATGTGATGTATATAGCTTCGGGGTGTTGGCATTAGAAGTCATAAAGGGCAAAAGTCTACGTGATTTCATAACCATACTACAATCTTCTTCAGATAAAGAAAACATACAGCTAATGGATGTGTTGGATCAGTGCCTTCCATCTCCAACACTTCAGGAAGAGGATGAACTAAGAGTAGTTGTAAAGCTTGCAACCAATTGCTTAAATGTCCGTCCACAATCTAGGCCAACCATGCATATGATTTCTCAAGTCTTATCAACCCATACAGGGATGCATTTCTAGAGCAGCCATCTATGTAGGTGACACAAGGAAAGTCATGGGTACCGAGACTAGTAAGGCTAAAATTGTGTTGGTTTAGGATAATTAATCACTATGTTTTCTTTCTTTTCATCCTCAGTATCTGTCTGTAATCTCTTGATGTATCTTTGAAGTAAGGTTTCTAAACCCATTAAGGTTACTCAATATGATCTGAATTAAAGGAACTTAGATGTATAATATTTGTTATAAAGGGGTTTGGAGTAGCTATCACAAAAGACTCCACACGATAAGTTTTCTGATATATTTTTCTAATATCGCATTAAGCTTGTTCATGCATATATAAATTAGCAGTCATTCCATAAAACTTGCAGCCCAAAAGCCAGGAGAATTGATCGAATAAGCTTCTCAAAATCACCAAGAACTATAGCAAAAAGAAATCCAGGCATGAGACATAATTAGACAGCTGACCGTTCCTTCGATCATATGAAATATCATACATCATAAATTACTAAATTTAGGTCAACAACAAGACAACAGAACACATAGACACATGATTCAAAACAAAACAAAAAAAAAACAACATGGACACATCCCCGTGACGAGCCAGTATAAGCAAAACTTGATTTTTACACTTAGATAAGAGTAGCAGTCGTTATTTGAAGTCTTGGTACTCTTTAGAGAAAAACAATAATCTTACCAAAACACATCACTTCTTCAAGAGTTTCCTTGAGAAAATCCTCTTGCAATATGGGCTGGTACTTAAGATTTTGTGAGCCTCCACTTCTTCGACCAGTGAAGCATGAAGAGGGCCCTTGAGTGAACCAAATTAAAGCGTATGAGAGAGAGAGAGAGAGAGAGATTCTCCAGCACTAAACAATCAATGGATGTATAAAAGAAGTGGGAATCCTGTTTCTCTTACCTTGGTAACTGCTAAAGCACATTGAATGACATAGTTGGCAAAGCGGTCCTGCAATAACTGGTCAAAGTGAGACTCTGAGAGCAGCTCACGGATAATTCTTGGCCTATGTTCTTCAAAATGCGTAAGGCATTTTTCAACCACATGGCTACTGAACTTTTGCTTAGAGAGCTGTACGAAGTTCCCTTTGAACTGAGAAAACAATTTGGCACTTGCAGATGGGATCCTTAGCTCTATAATATACTGAACAACATAATTTCTGCATCTCAGAATGAACAAATAATTTAGCCTTATTAGTTGTGAGTGTGTGTGTGAGAGAGAGAGAGAGGCTAAAGATAACAACGGGTAAAGTGGAATGTGGATTCTGAAATCAAATCATATGAAAAGGATCTTGTGAGATGAGCAAGGGCAGAATGAGCTAGTATCTAGTTCATAAAATGCTTCTTAGAAAAGGGTGTTTTAAGCAATATAATTGTGATATCTCAACTATATGTAGCTTCACAAGTAAACCAACTCAGTTGTGCATTCTCTTACCAAATGTCACATACCTTATGACGATGCTGAAGAGAAAATGTGGAAAGATAAGATCCAATTATATTGGGTGCAAAAGGAGAACAAAGGGCAATAGAGAGCATGAGCAACAAAAGGTTCGTATTCCTAAAATATAACATTAGAACTTTACTTATAAAAATAAAAAATAACATTAAAACTTAATGCTCATATCCTAAAAGTTTACAAAAAAGGAACCCAGTTAGTTGGCATTATGGTTTAATTGAATAGAATGTAGTAGATAAAAAATATGCAAACAATATGTATATAGCTTGAATATGGTAAGAAGAATGCACCCTGTCAGTGCAGCACCCAACTTTCGTAGCATTAAAGGATCATATGCTGATCAAATGTTCTGTAATGGTGAACAGGTATTAGAAATTTTAACTCATATCACATCGGGTGACACGCTCCATCAATATCATCTATAATGCAATAATTTTGTCGCCTAAAAATTAAAAGAAAAACATGTGAACAGCTCCATAATTACAGATCCAAGTTTACACTTGCATCTCAAGGTGGAATGAAGAGAATTTTACTCCAAAATTTTTTAATTCATCAAAACTGGCAATAAGAACCCAAATATGTTCGTATGGATAATCATGTCAAGCTGGGGTTTATGATCGGCAAACAAAGGAAAAACAAAAAACTGATATGCATCTGAATGTTTGCAAAGTATTACCCGTAGGCATCTTGAGCAAGGAGAATCCCCTTTCTAGAAACTTCACCAACCAACTTATCTCGATGTTCTGCAACTGAACGTGCAATGCAGCGTTGCAATACACAACATCCATGCCTATGAGTTGCCATGTCTACACAAAACTTCGTAGCAGCAACAAAGATAAACTGCCAAGGAAACAAGAACATGACAAGTTTAGAATCTGTTTTGAGAAACAAAACTGGCAGTGGGATATCAAAAATCACTTACCAAGATCTTAGGAAAGCATATAATCTAACTAGGTAAATTTTTTTAATGATCATGAAATAGCATAGAACCACATTATAACTTGAACTCCATTGTTCAAGTCATCATTTCTAGAGGAGGAATCGCAACAGAGGAAAAAGTGATCACGATGAATCATGCCATGTTCTTTGTTGTGATAATTATCCTTTTCTACTTGCTCAATTGTAGCTGCACTAAAGGGGGAACCAAACATGCCCTACTTTCCGTATAGATGCTCCCATTGAAGGTGCAAAGCTTAAGAATTTAAAAACATGCATATAATAATATGTTGCCTGCATGAAACAGATCATGGATAGGGATAATATATCATGTATGAGTTGATTACATAAGTAATTTCACCCCTTATAATGCCACCCTTGTATGTGATTTCAATCAAAAAACTACATAGTCTCAAAGACCCTGAGATTTTGATAATTTGCTTAACTTTCTTGTTCTTGAAGAAGTAACACCTTCCTACTACTGACATTACTGCAGGAAACCAAGTGTATAACAGCGCTTACTTGGCATCTCTTCCCCTCCCAACCCGCCCACCCCAGAACAGACTAGAAAAAGGAATTACAAGAAGAGAAGCATGGGCATTATTATTACTAAAGCCTTCCAATTCATCATGTTATCAATGCAACAAAACCTAATTTCTTTTGTAAATCAAAACACTGAATTGGCATGCCCACTACACCCAAGAGCATCATCCCTAAGAGTCTGAGAGCACAAACTAAATACTTTTGTAAACCACTAACTGAGAACGATTTGATAGGATTCGAAGGTGAAAATCTAATCTTCCAAGAAAGAATAAAAAATAAAAAATAAAAAGTTACAGAGTATGTGGACTTCCTCTTAGTAGCATATAGTAGAATGGTGAGGAAGGACACATGTAGCTGGAGCCAAGAAACTGGTACAAAGTTCTGTAGGCATCTTTGTATTGAATCCACAAGATAAAAAAAAGAAGAAGAAAAAAGATAAAAAAAGATAAATTCAGAACATGACTTTTTTAAGGATACGTGGCAGAAACTGCAGTCTACAGGAGAACGACCAATATGTAGTGCTATTGATTTAAAAAAAGAAAAGTATTTTTCGGGACAGTTAGATTTGTAATTTTGTACATAGTAATAAAAAAAAATTCTCATGAAGAACGTCGAAGGTATAACATGAATCAAAAGAGCATTAGGGAAAACATTCATTCAATCTAAAGAGCCAAATCCCGACCGTCAATATTAAAAGAAAAATGACAAAAAAAAAATCTATACCGTATTATCACCATTGCTAAAGCATTGCAAGCAACGTTGTATCACATGGTTGCCATTCGGATCCTTAACGAGAGTAAGAAAACCTGGTTCAAGTGCAGAGTTAACCAGCGAAATCTGTTTCTTACCTCCGACCGTCTCAATCAACTTCTGTACCACACGCGTGCTGATACCAAAGTACCAATTTCATTAAAAAAAACAACAGAAATTGTATAGAAAAATCGAAATTATACTGCGAAAACAGCAATAATAAATCATCGATGAAGAATTTACCCATGTGGATCTAGAGATATTCTGATGAGTTGTCCTGGTTGGTTGGTCACCATGAGCACGGTCTGCATTCTCTGTTCTTCGTTGCACACGTCCAGCAACTTCTGTACAAGATAATTTCCAAATGGGTCCGTCATTAGCTCAACAAGGTGACCGATGATTTCCTTGAATATGATTTGCACGTCTTGACACGTTCCCTTATCAAACAGCCTTTGTAAGAAGCGACAACCATGTTGATCCTTTGCTAAGAAATATATATAACCCTGCATCTCAGCCAAAGAACTAAAGGGTCGTTGCAAGAATAATGGACAATCACTACTCGGATGCGGACCATTTTCACAATTTTTCACAAAATTATAGTAATTATCCCATTCAGAGTTTTTCCCTCGTTGGTTTGCTCCTGCCAACTCGTTGTAGCAATTCTTCTTAAGACTCCTTGAATCGTTGGGTTTACTGTTCATGGCATAATTCAAACTGTTCCCTTTTATGATGAATTCATCCTCACAAGTAAAATCCTCGACGTCCCTTGCACCTCTCAGAGATATAGATTGAGGAACCACGTTATTTATGATTGCTCGAGTCCTTTCATTGATCATGGAACGGCTGCTTAAGGAATCATCCACATTCAAAGCCAAATTGGAGTGCATAAGACCCCCCACTCCATTAGAATCCGTATCGCACCATGGAGTGCTAATAGAAGCATCATTAAGGTAAGGCCAGTTTTGTCTTTGAACGCCTTCATAGTAACAGCCACTTCCAGTTCCACGTTCATTTCTTTTCTCTGGTAAAAAATTCATATGGTTTGTGCTAGAATTGGGGGCAGAACACAAAGCATTAAACGGATTATGAGCGAGATAAGACCCCATTGAATCACTCTCTCTATATCCACCCCGCAAACCAGGCCAACTCAACCTCCTATTATCGTTAAAACTCGCCGGAACTTCAAAACGAGAGGATTGAAAACCCTCAAAATCAAAAGCACCATTGCTAAAACCTTCACCATATTTTTGCGCATTCCATGGGATAGTCGCACCTAAATAAGGATGACCAAACCCAAACCCATACCCATCAGAATCCACCTCAAATCTCCTCATATTAGTACCATCACTCTGTTCATCACTGATATGCATTCTGTGAAAAGTCTCAGACAGCCCCATGTCATCCCCCGGCGGCTTCCCATTAATGCTCGAGTAACGAATACTGGGTGTTTGATGCTTAGCCTCCTCAAATGAAATAGGATATGGCGAGCCGTCCTCAGAGGGGCAAAACCCATTAGAGAAAGAACTCGAAGAAGAGGAACCTGACCCCAGAGAAACTCTGCTAATAGGTGAACCATTCCCAAGCTGATGATGGTGGTGACGATTAGAATGATTACGGAACGGAGCATTTGGGTTGGGAATCTCATTCATCAACATTTCAAGCTCTCCATTCCTCTTCATGTTCTCCGTGACGTTCCTATCGTTCCCGGCCATTGTTTTGGACGTACTAATAAAGGACAGAGGAAGGAGGAAGAAAAGAAACGAGGAAAGTATATGTAAATCCCAGGAAACAAAGAGAACCAATAGACTCAAAATCCCAAAAGCCGCATCAGGGCGGATGGGTTCAGAGACGATAGAAGTTGGATCATATAAAAGAAAGTAAATTGAAATCGACTGCGAATGCGACGACTCGTTTGCGATATGATGGTTTTATTTATTTGAATCTCAAATTCGATTCGATTCGGTATTGCGATTTTATCGAAAGAATGAGATACGGAGGGTTTTTCTGTTTCTGAGAGTTTGTTTGGTGCTAAGTGTACGATTCAGTCACCCTTGACGCGCACGCCATTAAAATGAACACTGAAGTGTGAAGAGGGCGCCGCACTCACTACAACGAAAATGCAGAGAGAAAGAGAGTCAGACTCGGTAAATTTCTATATTTTTTAATAGTTTATTATATTTAAGCTTCGTTTTGATTGGTTGGTTCAGTTGAATGATTATCTTCCAGATCCTGGTAACTTCCATGGCTTTACTTCAGGGATTCTCAAATCTTCATATTTTAAATATTCTGTTACAAATCAAACAACTAAAAAAAAGGAATATTATTTCCTTTACTAATTGGAGGATAATCCAATACTAATCTTAATTCAGATTTTGTTATATATTTTCTTGCTAATCTCTATTAATATTTGATTTTTATGAATCCCCGATAACGATAAATATGGACTGATACACAATCTAATTAGTTATCTCATGATAATCTTCACACAAATTAAATAAATAGTTGGACAAACATACCTATTTGGTTACCTTTGAGAGACAACTTATTTTTCTCTTGCATCAACAAACTCCAATCAAATTGATTTACAAAGAATAAGATGTTTCGTTTGAGACTTCAAACATATTCACAAACAATTTGATGATTTTGTTTTAGCACATAATTTCGCTACCTAGGGATGCGCTAAAAGCTATACAATGTGTTACCTCATTTGTTATCTACTAAACAAATGTCGATTCCTTTTTGTTACAATCATCATCACCGTGACCTGTCCTAATCTTGTAAATCAGTCCACTCAATGGACGCGCTCTTGCTTTTTTTTTCCAAATTTATTTTGTAACTTCTCATTTCATGAATTGTGACAAGATCCAAAGGTTTAATGCCACGTGTCTCGTGATCGGAGATGTACAACACATGGCAGAAAACCAATGGGTCCAACCAAGCCGAATTTCATCAACCAAGGGTTTGAAATTCAGTCATATTTTAATAAAATTCTAGATAATAAACGAGTTTACTTCTTGATAATCGTTTAGGAATAATAGGAGGATGAAATGTCTTTGGTAGGATAATGGGAATACCCAATTTTGAGTCCAAAAAGGAGCCACTATTGGTTTTTTTTTTTTTTTTTTTTTTGTCCATTTGGGAGAGGAGATAAGATGCTATTTTGGTTCTCCATTTCATAGCTATACCAACATCCACATGGGGTTTCAAATGAGAAATGGAATTCATTGTATTAATTTACTCTCATTCAACTTCATTGATAAGTAAATGGTACTTTTTTAGCAATAATCATGTGTAAATCTCCTTGAAACCGCCTTATGATATCACTCATTCTAGCATTCTATTTAAGTATTTTAAAAAATAATAGTACTACATGTACCTATAATTTTACTTATACTTTTATTCACAAAAATCATTTTATTATTATATAAACTTTAAATTTTAAATTTTAAATTTCATATTTCATATTTTTCAACATATCTATAATTTTTCTAAATTATTCTTAAATATATTTGACATTTTTCTGAAAAAATTCACTTGGTCAATAATAACGATTAGATGAATAGTAACGTTTCTGTTATAAGTAAAGATTAACTTGAGAAAGTATTAAAGAAATGAACCTGTTCTTTCGCTCTGCCACCTCAAATCCCTCCTGTTGTTACCATTAATTTCTTTTTCTTTCTTTTTTTCTTTTTTTATTTGCTGTTATGTTTTTGATTGGGACAAATAGAGAGTAAAAGATACCCAATACACTCCCCCACTCCCAGCCGACGGCTTCGACAGTTTCAACTTTCAACAGCTCAGCCTTTATGAGCGCACCTACTACAAGCGCAGTCCGACACCTGTACTTTCACCGTTTTGCCGTGACCCAGGTTTTCTCCTTTCACGGTTTCACCCCCACTAAATTCTGCACAAATCTCTCTCTTCCGCCTTTTCTCTGGGAAACGAACTGGACTGGGTGTACGGAGAAAACGCAAAGTTTAAACAAACGAAGAATAAAATAAAAATAAAAATAAATAATCCCGGAGAGCCGGCTTGAACTTGAAGTTCAAGCATCACATTGAAGAAAAAGAAGAGATAAATAAGTGAAACTTTTAAACCGGTAACAACAGCCCAAGCACTTTCACTTAAGAAAAGCAGCAAAATGCACGAGAGATTATGAACAAACAAACCCCCAATTAATTAGTACATCGTCCATAGTTCTGGTCGACTTGCTAAAAAAACCTATGACAACTCCCAAGACCCCCAGAATGAAATGTCAAATAATATATAATAACACATCCCCTCTAGGACTAGGACACAACCAAACACCCAAGTAATAAAACAAGCAATGTTAGACCTAATAGGTTAAACCAACGCAATGCTGCTCTCGCCACCGGGGGGCTTGCGTACACCGCCTAGATAGTCTCTAGATTCTACCTTCCCGTCAGCAAAGATGTCGTTGCCGCTTATCTCTCGCAATTTTGCTGTACTCAGTGGTTTCTCGGTGGATGATGGAGGTACATCGCCTTTGAATATGTCATTTCCCGAAAGATGGGCAAATTTCTGGTTATATATTTTCTTGGCTGTCTTGACCACAGGCTCCTCATTGGACATAAAACTGCTCTGACCTCCAGGAGGCTATGATTAAAACCGAATTAGGAACAGTTAGATACTAAGATTATGCAGACATTAAAGTACAGAACAAAAGACAAGCATATACAAAGAGCAGCAGCTTGGGAGTGAGAATGAACGAGGGAAAAGAAAATTGTATATGGCTAGCTTGCTGTGTGACGTACAATATCTATTTGGACAGCACATATATTAAAAAGTTATGATCCTATGAACTCATGATATGCTGTCTTAACCATCAGAAAAATACTACACTACAGAAAATCTTGAAAAACCTATTTTATTAACTTCCTGATGATGCTTCAAACTTAAAACCTGCTAAACTGCCAACACCAAAGAAAAGGCTTTAGAACTTATTCCAATCTTAATTGTTCCTATAAGCCAATATATATGTATATCCATAAGAAATGCCTGCTTATTAGGCAATATACATATATGCACACGTGCAGAGAGTGAGAGTGAGAGAGAGAGAGAGAAGAAAACTTGTGCATCAAACGAAGTTCACTCACATTAGAAACTTTGACCGATGTGCTGACATTATGAGGAGCAGGTTCCCCTATTTCTATGCTTCCTTTCAGGTCCAATATGCGAGCAGTTACTGGTCGAGGTAAAATCTCAGGAGGGGGTGCAAAGATGTCATGTCCAGAAAGCTCCTTGCACTTTGCATCAGAAAGCTGCTTCTTCAACTTTGCGTCCTCACTATCTAGAGTCCCACTTAGCTCACGCTGCTTTGCAACCTCGGGCAAAGTTGTAGGCTTTTTTGGAGAAACACTCTCTTCATCACCAAATGATATATGGCTAATTCCAGCAACCGCTTGCTGGCAAGTCCAACCAATAGTTAATATGGATATAGAGATCCTTATTTCCAAAGAAATTTTCAAAAATAAGTTAAAATATACCTGGTACATGCGTATTCCTGTTTTGTTAGTTGGAGTAGGGTTGGCGCTCTCAGATTCTTCCTTATCCTTTTCTCCATTAAATATGCCACTACCGGTCATCTCCTTCATTTTATACCCTGAACAAGGCTTCCTGAAATATACAAGCTAAACTGTTTCAGAAAACCTTGTTTAAATAGCGTAGAGACCAAGAAGGAGCAGAATAATCATATTGGAAACTAGAGGTTTCCTTTAGTGCATCATTTGATTAGAAGACTTCTTTACAGATCATCTTCCATTTGCATCAAACATTGCGGCATCAGTAAAGAAACATTGGTACAGCACAACATGACATAAAACAGAGGCAAAAACTGAACTGGCACCAAAAATATGTTACGAGTATTCTGCCTCATTCTTTTGAGGTTCCTTAAAATCTTACTTCTCTTTTACAAACATTGCAGTAATACAAAGGGAATGGTTATTGGTTATTCACCCCAAAAAAAGACTATTTTAAAGAGAATGGTGCCATTTAGTTTTGCTCATTTACTAATCAAAAAAAAATTTAGTTTTGCTCATCAGTTGTTCCATTAGTGTTTCCATGGCAAGAGATGATGACTACAATTTTTTCTGATGCCGCAAACACTATAAGATGCCTTCAAATGTTAATGCTATTCAAATTAATGGAACTTCAAAACATGTCATAAAAGTCATTTGTGTTTTGACGATAATACTGCCATGATTAAGCAAACTCGCATGGTAGGAAACAGTGGCATGCATCAAGTGCTAAAGCTGTCTAGGGCATGGGGGCCTGGGGCATCAAAATTTCTAGCAACAAGTTTGATGCAAAGAAAATAAAAGGGAAAAAAAATCTTTGGACTACACATGTTTTGTAAAGTATTGAGAATTCATTTCTTTTTTCATATATAACTAAAGCATTGAAAATTAAAAGATGCAGAAGATGAATTAACTCATAAATCCAGACATGGACTTTACTTGGTAACATATTTAAAAACTAGGTGCGTATATATATATATATATATATATATATTATATATATATAACACATCATTTAGCCATGGATAAGGATTTTGACAAAATATTTAAAATTGCCGCCTGTACAGAACCTATGCATCCGTCTCAAACTAACAAGAATAAGCAGCAACACCGAAGATTAGACCAAGATTACTCTTGATGGGAACAAACTGCGATCCAATTGATAGATGGACTGTAAAGAGTAATAGGGCCCAACTATATTCATGTAAGGAATTCAGAATAATGTGGTCACGATTAAGATGTAAAATCCAACAACCTTAGATCCGAACATTTGGGGCCCGAAAGATTATGCGTTTTAACTCGATAAATTTAGAAAAATGATTTGAAATCATACGCAGCAGTCTTCGGAGAGAGAAAAAAAAAATATTTGAATTAGTTCGTTCAAATTCACCCAGTGAATACGTAGATTAATCACAGATCATCGAATTGATCGGCCTCCACGAATTAACTGGAGCTACGAAAAGAAGAAAAAGTTTGCTAAGAAAACCAAAACAAAAGCACATTTAGCGGAAAACACAGAGTCAACCGTGAGTAAAAACTCTGAAACTGAGAACTATGTGTAAGAGAAATGGAGAAAGGCACGCAAACATAGTGAAACCCGGAAAAAATGCCGACGAAAAGCAGATAAGAAACTAAAATCTATATTTTCTTTTTTAATCTGCTCTCTCATAATTTCACTCCATTGTGGCCCAGAGAAAGTATTCCAAAAAGGGGAAACGAAACCTGAACCCAAAACAGAAATGCAAGGACGACTTGCAAATTAGGAGAAGAATAAACAGAAACAGATCTCACCGTTTGTTTAAGCTCTCGACCTCCTCGTCCGTCACCTGGCCTCCAAACACCACCTTACTGATCCCATCCGAAGGCTAAGACCATGTTCCACAAAAACAAATAAACTCAGTAACATAAGATTCCCGGAACGGGAGAAAAAAAAAAAGAATTATGAGAATCGTTACCTGGTGAGAGCGCACGGCAGAGCCAACAGCCGGTGAATCGGCGGGAGGGTTTTCGGACCAAGTGAGCAGATCTGCGGTGGATGTGTGTGGCTTTCTCACCGGAGTGCTCCTCTCCATTCTTGGCTTCGTATCCCCTTCGTTCTTCTGCTTTCACCAACAGCAACAACCACTTGCCCGAATTAGAAGGTAATGCAAACACAACAGTCACAGAGAGAGAGAGAGAGAGAGAGAGAGAGAGAGAGATGGAAATAGGAGGAGGGAAGGTGGGGGGATTTGTCTTGCACAGTTTCACTCTTTTGCCTCGTCCCCAAGACACACTAAAAAAAAAAAAAAGAACTGTGCGCTCTCTCGCTCTCAGTTCAGGCAGAGAGATGGGGTCGCTGTGAAATGACAAAATACCCCTGATCTGGAACTTTCTCTACTTTGTTTTCTTTATAATTATTTTTTCTTCTTTTGCTTTGCGTTTACACCCTTTGCTTGCTTCCTTCCTTCCGTTGCTTCACTGTCTTTTGACTCTTTTCTAATGCAGTGGATTAGAAGGCAATTTTTTAATTTATAGGACTATGAGTAGTATCTACTCTTTCTTCTTCTTCTTCTTCTCCCAAAAAAATAAATTAATTAAACAAAATTATAAAAACAAAAAGGTCCGGAGGGGTAGTACATTTTATTTTTATATAATACAACCGTCGTTTCTCTCTCTGAATTTGAATTTCGAACCGCGTCTCTAATGTTTTGTTGCCAGCATCATGTGCACCGAATTTGCCGCCACGTGCCGGTCATTAAAAGAGTATCTACCGGTTGATTTCTTTATAGAGTAGTTTTAGGCTTGCATAATGGGGATCCCGATGATCTCGCTTAAGCAAATCATTTTTATATGTTTTTTTCTTTTTTTTTTCTTTTTCAAAATATTTTAAAAAAAATTAAAAATTATAATATAAAACAAAATATATTCTTAATTATTAAATTAAAAAAATAATCAAAAAATCACGGTCGAAATTCCCCATCGGGGCAGAATAGTTATAAGGACGACTTCCTTATAAAGTTATAACTATGATGTCCCCATTCACATGAGAATATTACTAAAACTGCTCTATATCTTAATTCAAATTTTAGTTTGAAACGAAGGACCCTCAACTCTCAAGCCCTCGAGAAATAAAGAGGAAAGTCGTCCTCGTGTACGCCACTGACCTATGTTAATAAGATGTGATGATGGTTTATCTTCTTGTTTCTGGTAAGAATAATGATGGAATCTTTTTATCATCCGAAAACTAAAATAAAATATAATTATATTCTCAATTTATCCAACATGGATGTGTCGAAGTTATCAAAAATCATGTTGCATAATTGCAATGCACTCCGACCTGATTATTTCACATAACTACTAGTATTATGCCTTAATTTGTTCACTTGATATGTCTCTAGTGTAATTTATACTCTTTTATTTCAAATATTTTTTAAATATATTTAAATATTTTAAAATATATTTAAATCAATATACTAGTAATTATTTTCTTAATTATTAAAAAAAATCTAAATATAGAAGTAATTAAAATAAAAGAACAAAATGAGATGGCATAATAACCTTTTCCATTACACATTCCCCTTATATTTTCAAGCTGAAAGTCGAAGGAATGGCTGCTCTCTTTGCCACGGCTTCTGGAACAAAGCAAATGGTCTTCAGCAGCACTCCATTCTCCAACCAACCATGTGAGCTCTGAGAAGACTTATTCCATATACTTCATTCGTGGGGCATATGTCCATCAAAAAAATAAAAAAATTAAAGCTTCACGTGTTGCGTATGGGTATCGATCATTCATCATATTTCTGCTCCTTTTATGCTTTGTTCACGTTATATTTTCGCTTATGCTTCAACCCCTCTTTCTCGCCTTTCAGAAATATTCTTGCCCGGAAAAAGTCCGGCATGCTACAAAATCAGCACATAACAAATTGAACGACTACATATAAATCCCATCTTGGGGATTGAAATCAAGTTTAGTTTAAAAAATTTTAAAATTATAACAACAATTTTTTTTAAATAAATTTTTTTCTTTTTATTCTAATTTATTAATGAAATTGTAATACAATCATCTACTCATAATTGTAAAAAAAAAATCTCTAACAAATTATATAAATAATTCTTTTTACAGTTCATAATTGATGGACTGTATTGCAAGCCTAATTAAAACTCTCTCATTTAATGAGTAAATCAAATGAATATTTTTAAATTTTTAGAGTTTCTGGTTTGTAAATAAAAATATTTTAATCAATTTTATTCTAAATTAAAAAATTTATATTTATTCATTATTTGGACTGCAAAAAAAAAATCTGTAAAAAATTGATTATATGTAGCCTTGCCCAAATTATATACCATGATGTATCTAATATGTTAACTTCTCCATCAATTTTTTAATTTTGTCTATTCACTTTTTAATGTAAATGTAATACAAAAATTCTAAGCCAAAGTTGAATCCGAGTATTTATATATACATAACATACTACCATTTGATGGAATAATTAATTAGTAATATTAATACAATTGTAAAATGCGTAAATGTCGTGCAATTATTTAAAAAAAAAAGCGAAATCTATTATTAAAAAATTAAATTTTTTTATATAGGTCTCATATTTAATTGACTTTTTTTCAAAACAATTACATGACGCTTACACACTCACGACTTCAACTATCATTTCTTCTTAATCTATAATAGTGAAGTAGTTAAAAATTTTATTTTATTTAGAGAAATGTTTTAGCTACCAAAAATAAATCACAAAATAAATTTTATAAATTGACGTAGTTTTATATATTCTGTCAGATTATAAAGTTAGTTTATATAAAATCATATTAATTTATATGAAATTATATCAATTGATGAGAATGATTTTATAAGATTTCTTTGTAATTATAAAAATTCTCATTTATTTATGATCTTTAACTTTGGGTACTCGACTGAAAAATGAAAAATAAAAAAAATTGTGAGGGGTGTAAGATTGTCATTTTGTTAACCCTATTTCCGTTCTGTAACGTAATGCATTTAATGCGAGTGAGTACTACTTTTATTCGATTTGTATTTGACGGATGAAGTATCCGTTAGATTGATAATCTCCAGTGTCTAAATATTGTGTAGTTTTATAAAAACAAAATGAATAAATATAATATTTATATAAAAATTATTTTTTAAGAACAGAATATACTATTTTTCAAAAAGTCTATATCATTACCCTTTCGCACATAAATTGAGGATAATTTTGACATTCAATTTTTTTTTAAATAAATAACTTATCTTTTGTCATCATCAGCAATCAGCATATTAAGGACCCCATATCCGGGCCAGATATATTAGTGGGTTTTAGGTACGTTCACCATGTCGACAACAAAAAAATGGGTTTAACTTTGAAGTATATAATACAAAAAATGGACCGACCTTTAAATGTAAAAAATTACTAATACGGACACTCTGTAATGCAACCTAACTTGAAACATACCCTTCGAGGTTGGTAGAAGCTGTGACGTCAGTTGTTACTAGGTTTATATGATTTCTATATATCATCTTCCCAATTAAATAATGCGTGTTAGTGTTACTATGTGACTATGGCTACCATCATGACCATTAGTTGCTAAGTCACGTACACCGACACTAAAGTATCACACTTCTCTTTGTTTATTTTAATTTTCTAATCTAAGTGGTCTTATATTTTATTAAAAAACAAAAAAAGAATTATATTCAAAATTTTAGTACGAGCAAATCTCGCGTAGTTTTTAAAATATATATAACATTACTTGTTTACAAAACGACCACTATCTTTTATTTCTATGTCTCTCCTTATTTTGGTTTATATCATTTTTCATATGTTATTAAGTTTGAATCATACCAAATTAATAAATTAAAAACAAAACACGAGCCTAAGGTGTTACCGAATACTCACAGGATAAATAGTCGATTCATTTTTTTTAATAATTGACCTTATATTATAATCAAAATAAAAGGTAGGGATGACCAATGCATCTATCTTCTCTAAGCATGATTATAGGAGTTTTTTTCATTTTAAAATATCCTGTTTGAATCATAGTTATTATCCGGTGAGTAAACTCATCACCACAACACATACAAGATGTCAGCTGTACTAACACTCATCCTATGACCCAAAGTCATGCTCTACGAATAATCAACGTGATATTACAATAATGTTAAGCAGGTGTTATATTTTACGGAAATGATAGTTTGCCACCCTTACTTGATTGCTACTTTTGATTACTGTATAAGTTAAATTTTTTATTATTAATTTTTTTTCACTTAATAATTATGAAAGTGATTTTTAATATATTGATGTATTTTTTATTTTTAAAAAATATAAAAAAAATACAAAAAAAAACCAAACTTTGTTTTTGAACTAGGCGGCACGCCCAACAATAATTGTTGGGCGGCAGCTTAGCATCACCCTATACTTTATGTTATATTTGAAATCTAATAACCACCCAATTCAACAAAGATTTTTTTATAATAAAACACTCTGAACTTTCTAACCAACTAATGACTAATGAGTGATACCATAATACAAATAACTTGTAATTCTTTTAGATCCAATACTTGTTAAAATAATTGTTGCTAAACTATTGATGGTCCAAAGAATGATTAGGGTCCTTTTATAAATCTAGTTGAATAACTTTGTATCATTCGAACATGTATATATAATAGAGTAATGTTACATATAATCATGATGTGCGTAAATGTCGCGTAGTCACTTTAAAAATGATTGTGATCTATTATTAAATTTTTTTAATATTAATCTCGTATTTTTGTTTTAAAGCGGTTACGCGATAGTTATCCAAATCATGATTGCATAAATATTTTTTCTATATAATATGTATATCCTAAAGCACTCGATATTATGATCACATGATTTTGCGCATAGCATTAAATAATCCAGATTCCATTTTTAATATTTATCTCTTTTGAATTATAAAAAACTATCCAAATCAATAATAAATAATGTTGGATTATACAGTCCTTAAGTATACACTTTTTGCCTACTTCTTTTAAAAATATAGTCTATCGTTAGAAAAAAATAAAATTAAATAAAAATAAAAATTCTAAATTTATCCACATTTTAAAAAAAAAAAAAAGTGCGTAAAACTTGTAACCTAAGACTATATAAATAATTTCTCATCAATAATTATATAACATTTATATGATATTGCGAGAACAATCAAATGTCAAGCGATGTAGAGCAACTTTTGACATTAAATAGCGGGGACCTCAACAAAACACTCTTATCCGAACTTAAAAGGAAAAAAAAATAAAAATAAAAATTATGGAATCAATTAATTGATCCCATTTTTTTCAGATTACATCGCCAATTATAACTCCCACCTATTTAATTCAATGCCAATGAATAAGAATGCATAACTTGGTGCCACGTGCTATTTAATTTCCCATACATTAATGTTACCTAAACATCTCCATCGCAGAAGGGTATAAGAGGAAAATCTCAGTGCTAATGTTAGGATTAACAGATGGTCATTGTCAAGGAGTTGTTCCTCATCCATTTTCAAGCGAAACTAGGAACATCAACATTGTTAATAGTCGAAGATAACAAAATGTTTTCGGATTGATGAGAGTAGTTTAATAACTAAACATCAATTAATGTAATTAACCAACTAATGATTAATGTAATTGACGAGGGGTGACTTGAATTAATGCTGATACTGGAGCCAAGAGAATTATGTCGGCAGGAGGTTGAAGATGACACAGTACCAACAACCAAGAACAAATCCTAGTTCTCGTTTTTTCTTTTTTAAATCTTTGGATGAACATTTATTCGCCATTTGTCCCAACATCCAACTCGTATTCATGAGTTGAGTTTTTTTGGTAGGAGTAATAAGTTGAAATAGTAAAACAAATTTTACGGAGATATATAAGATGAGTTTAAATCTATTTAAATATTAAGATAGATTTATATATTTTCATGATAATTAATTGAAAGATATTATAAATCTCAAAAATATTAAGTTGAAAAAGGTTATAAATTTCACATATAAAAAAATTAAATTGAGATAAGTTTAAAAAATTAAGAGTTGGTTATTTAAATGGTAGACTCAATTTAAAATTAAACTAAATTAAGGCCCGATTTGGATTGGAAACTCGTTTCCACTCATTTCAACTCATATTCATTTCATCATTATATTTTTATAATTTTTTATACAAAACATAAATTTCTATACACTTTTTTTTAAATTTCAAAATAATAATAATATTAAAAAATAAATTAAACTCATTTCATCTTCAAATCTAAACGGGCTAAATTAATTTCAATTAGTAAGGAGTCTTTACTCTCTCGACTTCAATCCTCAATGCCTCATCAAATGCACGCAGCTAGCAGAAGAAAAAAACACAAAACAACAAAAATCGCCCACCGTGGGGCTCGAACCCACGACCACAAGGTTAAGAGCCTTGCGCTCTACCGGCTGAGCTAGACGGGCATCTGACAGTGATAGAAAATTATATATTAAATACGACATTGTTCTAGCATTTTTGCTAATTCCTACTCTTGATTCTTGAAGATGGACCATACTCGTCAATCTCTTGGCTGCTAGCCTGCTATATATTCACAGTACTATGGACATATTTACATTATCACGATGGTTCACTATTAAATCCTGAATGCTTTTAGTTGTTGGGTCACTTGTGTACATACCTTCTCTAGGGTTAGGTTGATTGGCGAAACCAGTGATCGGCTTTTAGGAGGGGTTAAATAAACCTAAAACAATATACATAAAATAATTTTTGCTCTATTTTTATATATTATTTTACGATATAAAATAATCTGATAATACAATTTAAAATAAAAATAAAATATATTTATTACAATCTTTAAGTAATTAAACTTATAGGTGACTAATCTATAAGATCAAAATAATTAAATTAAAAATTTTTTGCAACTTTTTAAACTGAACTTATAAATAATTAATCTATAAGATCAAAATCATTTTATTTGAAGGGGTTAAGATAATTTTTTAGAGAGAATGCCAATATAAAATAATATTTATATCATTTATTACATCATCAAAAAATTAACATGTATTATTTGTTTTAAAATTAATATGTATTATAATTAATATACATTAAATTATCAAAAGAAAATTGAATAATTTTATTAAGGGGGGCATGGCCTCTTTGCCCCTTAATAGCTCCGTCCCTAATTAGGGTAGAATGTTAACTAATTGTTTTTTTTTTAAAATTTATTTATACAAGATGGGAGGGGGGATTCGAACTTCATTATCTCATTTAGTGATCAATCATTGTGCCATCTAGTTTGAAGAATCTTGACAAATAGTAACTAATAATTAATAAATAAAAAAATTATTAGATACTTTCAAAATATAGGTGATGGGATTTTTTTTTTCTTTTCACAACATGTTATTTAAGCATTAGTTTTACCTAAGATGATATATTAAGATAGGACGATAATCCATATATTCGTACTTTTGAAATATCTAAGAATCACTCGTAACTAGTTCTCGAAAGTTAGCTCCAATTAACACATTTATAGGAGGCTGGGAGCTAACATATATTATCCACTAAGAACCAAACGATGGCAATATGAAAACATAATAGTAAGGTAATACCCGTCTCATTCGTATGCTTGATAGATTAATAATTAATTTAAAAAGAAATATTTTCGACACGTCTTAGCCCATTAGTATATTTTTGTCGCATTGGGAAATTTTCAATTTGGAGCAATTTAAATTTTCTGTTCAGAATAATAGCAGCAGTACAGTCATCACAAATGCATCCAAGCACTCGTTGGGGCGGAGGGAGGGGGGTTGAAGCCACGGGCTCCACCCCTATTTAAAAAAAAAAAATTAAATAAATAAAATTATATAATATATTTTTTTAAAAAAATTAAAAAATTAAAAAATATGTTTATTTTTTTATGATTTTGTAGGATCATATTAATTTTATTTTGTTTTGGCCCCTTCTCTAAAAATTATTTTAGTCTCCCTCCACAAAATTATTCTAATTTAAAAATAAAATATATTTCGTATAAAATAAAATGATATAATAACATGATGACATATTTTTATTATATATAAAAATAAAAATAAAAAAAGAAGTTGGATGATTTCTAATGTATTTTTAATATATTTTTATTATTATGACATGTTCTTATTATGTTATATTATTTTTTTAATATATAAGTTGTATTAAATATATTTTATTTTTATTGTAGATTTTACTATCAAATTTTTTTATAACGCATAAAAAATTATATAAAAATAAAATAAAAAATATTTTATTTTATTCTATTTTAATTTTTATGGCCCCCAACATAAATTTCTGGCTCCGCCACTGCATCCAAGCCATGCCATTGTGCTAAGCCTCGTCAGCCTCCAGACAAGCAAATCTCCAACTCATTCGAAGATATTCAACTGGACAATTCTGAGAAGTGCAAGTCCTTGTATATAATTTCTTAATTGTATTCTTGGTTATTGTTGTAAAAATGAAAAATATGTTGTAACCGTCTCAAGTAATTTGTTAGTGATTGTATAGGTGCACAATAAGTACTGGATGAATTGTCCAAATGATCTGGGCCATCAGTTGTCTTTATAAATATCATTCGATGTACTCTTTACCAGTACAATGAAGAAATAATTTCTATTTTCATAACTTCGTCTATCATGGTATCAAGAGCCTCCTCACAGACCAACGTCTGAATCCATGGCAGAGAAATCGACCAAGAAAAACCCACCCCACTCCGTTCCCTTTCTTCCCCAAATCAACCATCTGGTCACCATCAAACTTACCTATGAGAACTACTTTCTCTGGCGTACTCAGATGGTTCCTTGTCTCCGGGGCCAAGAACTTTTTCATTTTGTTGATGGAACCAGCTCTCCTCCACCTCGTCTTCTTCTCGATAGCACCATAAATCCAGAATTTCTTACCTAGTCACATATAAATCAAATGATCCTTAGTGCTATCATTTCTTCCCTGTCCGACAATTTAATCGCCTAAATAGTTGGTTATTCCACTTCCCGTGAAGTCTGGTCTGCTATTGAGAAGTTATTCACCTCTCAATCTCAAACCCGTGACATCCAACTCCATTACCAGCTCGCCACCGCTTCCAAAGGTGCCAGCTCGATTTCTGAGTATTTTCACAAGGTGAAGCATCTCTCAGATACAATAAGTGCTGCTGATTCACCCTTATCCTCTATTGAGTTCACTTCTTATTGGCTTGCTAGCCTCAATAACGAGTATGATGCCTTTGTTACTGTTGTCATAGCTAGACTTTAACCTATGAGCCCTGAAGAGCTGCTGAGCCAATTATTCACCCACGAAAGCCGTTTGGCTCACTCCTCCCATCTCCCTTCATCCCCCACCCTTTCCGCTAACTGTACCTCTGCCCCTTCACCCACTCAGCACCATTCTGTCTCTCGAGGTCGAGGCCAGTATCGAGGTCACAACTGTGGTTCTCGCGGTCGCGGTCGAGGTCGTCCTCCTCCTAACCACCACTCAAACCCACTCGTGGCACCTTCCAATAAACCTTTGCCCCACACTAAACCAATGTGCCAAGTTTGTGGTAGAGTTGGCCACAGTGCCATAAAATGTTTTTATCGATTTGATCATGCTTATCATATGGATCCTCCGCCCACTTTTATAGCTAATTACAATAGCTCACAGTCATCCCCTGATCAATCTTGGTACCCGAACACAACGGAGACCAACCACATTACATCCAAGCTACAGAACCTCAACATCACTTCGGGACCTTATGGAGGTAGTGAACAGATACGAATCGGTGATGGCAGTGAGCTACCGATCGCCAACATTGATGACTCAAAATTTTATACCCCTACTCATTCCTTTCTTCTCAAAAGCCTCTTACATGTTCCTTCTATCACTAAGAATTTAATTTTCGTTCAGAAATTTTATCTTGACAATTATGTTATCTTTGAATTTCATAGTTCTCATTTTTTTGTGAAGAATGCAAAGACGGGAGTTCCTCTCCTTCGTAGTCCCATGCGTAATGGTCTGTATTCCTTCCCCAATGTTCAGCCTCTTTTCCACTATGCACAGGCCCTAGTTGGTGAGTGCACGACCCCCTTTCAGTGACACTCATGCTTGGGTCATCCCTCTTTTCAACTTGTTCGTCGGATCATCTCTTCTCATCATCTTCCCGTGTCTTCTCAAGCTCCTCCCATTGTTTGTCCTGCATGCCGAGCCGCCAAAAGCACTCAGTTTTCATTTACTTCTTTACATCAACATTCATCTACACCTTTACAATTAATATACACAGATGTATGAGGTCCTGTCCCTGTGCTTTCCCGTGAAGGTTTTCATTATTATGTAACGTTTCTAGATGATTTCACTCGATATACATGATGGTATCCTTTAGTACAAAAATATGATGTTATGTCTATTTTCCTTAAATTTCATGTTCATGTTAAGGGCTTCTTTAACACTAGAATTATGTCCATCCAAAGTGATTAGGGCGGTGAATATCGACCATTAAACAAATATTGTCAAACTCAAGGAATCTTACATCAAATTTCTTGTCCTCACAGGCACCAACAAAATGGTGCCATTGAAAGAAAACATCGACACATTGTCGAAACAAGCCTTGGTCTCATGGCCCATGCCTATCTTCCCCAACTTTATTAGGCCGATGTGTTTCATACGGCAATTTTTCTTATTAATCGACTCCCTTCTCCGTTGCTCCAAAATACATCACTATATGAGAAATTTTTCATAAATCCCATGATTACCCTATTCTTAAAATTTTTGGCACTGCTTGTTGGCCTCATCTCCGGCCATACAACAGTCATAAGCTCAAACTTCACTCTACTCAATGTCTTTTTATTGGATACAGTGATTCCCACAAGGGGTATCGCTGCCTCCATCTTCCCACTGGTCGCTTGTTCATATCCAGAGACGTTGTTTTTGACGAACACACGTTCCCCTTAGCCACAATCTCACCACCAGCCTCATATGTGCCTGAGCCTAGCCCTACATAGGGTTCCTTCACTCTTGGGCCCTCACCCTTCAGCCATTTTTCCCACTTCTCCCGTCCAATCTCTATCTTAGCCTTCTCAATTTGTTTCTCCCACTCGGCCTATTAATTCTGATGTCCACTTAAGCCTATCACACTTCCCAAATTCTCACTCAAGCCTAATTTCTTCTTCATCTTCATCTTCTTCCTCTGCTCCTGATCCCCCTATTTCTTCTTTATCTTCATCCTCTTCAGCTCGGATTCCTTCTTTTCCTGCTTTCACTATTATAACTCAGTCTCACACCAATTCTTTAAAACCTCGGTCCTACAATGATGGCACGATACTCTGGCCACCACCGAAAAGTTTATTCACTGTCACTTCCATGGTTCCCGAAGAACCCACCTGTTATACCGAAGCTGCCAAATACCAAGAATGGTGCACGACCATGTCTAATGAATTCCAAGCTCTCCTTCAAACCAATACTTGGACTCTTGTTCCCACCTCTGATAGCACTAACATCGTTGGTTGTTGTTGGGTTTTCAGGACAAAATATTTGGCGGACGGATTTGTGGAATGGCGAAAAGCTTGCCTGGTAGCTAAAGGCTACCATCAACAGGCTGTGATTGATTTATTTAAGACATTCAGCCCTGTGGTCAAGCCTACGTCAATCAGAACAATTTTATCTCTTGCTATTACAGAGCACTGAACTCTTCGAAAATTGGATATCAGCAATGCCTTACTCCACGGCGATCTTCAGGAACAGGTTTATATGTTTCAACCCATGGGTTTTGTCAATCCTAATTTCCCACACCATGTTTGCAAATTGAATAAAACCATTTATGGCTAAAAACAGTCCGTTAGGGCATGGTTTTCAAAGTTGAGTAATCGGCTGATCGAATTGGGTTTTGCACCCTCCATTTTAGATTCTTCACTGTTTATCTATCATCATGGTTCTATTCAGTTGCTCTTTTTGGTATATGTGGATGGCATCATTTTCATTGGTTCGAACCCTGAAGCAATTCAACGTGTTCTTCATGCCCTAGGTACCGCATTTCCAGTTAAAGACCTTGGGCCTCTTCGGTTCTTTTTTGGTCTGGAAATTCAGCCACTGGCTAATGGCCTTCATCTCTCTCAAACTAAGTACATTTGCGATTTATTTAAGAAAACTCAAATCGATCTTGCTAGACCAATAACTTCTCCCATGTCGGCTTCGGTGAAACTCTCACTCAATGATGGGCCTGACTTTGAAGATCCTTCACTCTATTGAAGTACAGTCGGAAGTCTCCAATATCTCTCATTGACTCGCCCAAATGTAACTTACGTAGTTAACAGAGTATGCCAATTTATGCACATCCAAAGGTCCACCACTGGAAGGTTGTCAAGCGGATCCTCCGGTATCTCAAACACATGGCACATCTCGGTCTTCATCTTAGACCATATTCTGATTTTTCTCTCAATGCTTTCACTAACGCTGATTGGGCAGGATGCCCGGATGATCACCGATCAACATGAGGTTTTTGTATCTTCCTTGGTTCCAATCTTATTTCATGGCGGTCTAAGAAGCAAAACACTATTGCTCAGCCAACAACAGAGGTGGAATACAAAGAATTGGCTAACACTACGATTAAGTTCCTCTGGTTTCAGTCTCTACTTAAGAAACTTGGTGTTTTTCTCCACAAGCCTCGTACCTTTTGGTGTGACAACCTAGGGGTGACGTACCTATCTGTTAATCCAGTTTTGCATTCTCGCACAAAGCACATGAAAATTGACTTTCACTTTGTGCGAGATCAGGTTGCTTCCAAAACTCTCAATGTTGCTTTCATCTTATCTAAGGACCAAGTGGTTGATATTTTAACTAAACCGCTGGTATCCACTCGGTTCCTACTTTTAAGATCGAGTCTCACTCTTGTTCCAATCATGGATTCGCAGGAGGCTAATAGTAGCAGTGCAGTCATCACAAATGCATCCAAGCCATGCCATCGTGCTAAGCCTCGTCAGCCTCCTGACAAACAAATCTCCAGCTCACTCGAAGATACTCAACTAGACAATTTTGAGAATTGCCAGTCCTTATCTATAATTTCTTAATTGTATTCTTGGTTATTTTTGTAAAAAGGAGAAATATGTTGTAACCGTCTCAGGCAATTTGTTATGATTGTATAAGTGCACAATAGGTGCTTGATGAATTGCCCAAATGATCTGGGTCGCCAGTTGTCTTTATAAATATCATATGATGTACTCTTTACCAATACAATGAATGAAGAATTTCTATTTATAGAATTTGGTCTATCACATAATTTTGAGAATTTAAATTAATTGTCACTCACTATAATAAGTAATGCTAAATATAATTGTTGATTGTGCAAGTGTTAATACTCTTTTTAAAATTGGGTGAAGTTTATTATTAAAAAATTAATTTTTTATATAAATTCTATATTTATTATTTCTTTTAAATAAATATATGACGCTTGCATAGTTTATGAATTAAATTCTGTACTAGAAATTTTAATAAAATTTTAGATGAATACTAATAATTTAAGATAATTCATATATAAATTCAAAGACAAAAACTAATATGTAGCTGAAAATAACTCAAAATTTATCAAGGATAGCATCTGAATGGTCCCTTCAAAACAGAAGCAGCTTTCTATTTTCCAAAATATTAATATATTAAGTAAATTAAAACATAAAAATATGTTTTTCCTTTTCTTATTAAATGTTGTTCGCTGTTCTTTCATCTTTGTACTGACATTCTAAATCTCAGAGAACAAACGCATTAGAGAGAGAAAAGAGGGGATTATGGCGACACTTATCATGAGCAACCCATCGTTGGTGTTCCGCTTGAGTCGACTCCGTAACTCGAGGCATCGTTTCTTCGAATCCCGTGGTGCACGAATCGTTGATAAGCTCGTTTTCGCGGTAAAAGCTCAAGCTGCTGCTTCTTCAACCGCCTTTGTCGAAACCAAGCCTCCAGCTGTAAGTAATGTCTCTCTTCTTGCTTTTGCTTATGCGCTGTCTGTCGAAGTCTTAAGTTAAAGGTATAAACCCCACCCCGCCCCCCAATTTAATACTATTTTTTTGGCTTCTAGAAACGATGCCCCCGAACCCCTGCGCTCTATTTCTGTTTGGTCGCCGAGAAAGTGGAGGAGATGATTATTATAATTACTAGAATTCGTACAAATCTATTACAAAATTATCTATCTGAACGTTAAGTTTTTAAAAACATTTTAAAAACAACTGTTCCTGTATTGGTTCATTTATTTATTTTCGTGTTCAGGATCCTATTCTGGTTGAAAAGGAGGCTAGTACCAGAGAGAATATTTTAGCTTGCCCCATATGCTATGAGTTGTTAACGTACATTGGTAATCCAGGCATATCTTTGTAAGTAATTTCATTTGCGGAATGGTTCTTGGTTGCATGTTTGAAAATTAATTCCAATGTTTCAACTTGTTTTGCTTCACTAGTTTACTTATATTTGCATTGGTTGAGTTTTCCACAGAGAGTTTGCCACGGGGTCTACTTTGCAGTGTAGAACGTGTAAGAAGTGTTACTCTGGCAATGGAACACATCTTGACCTGACAGTGGCTAGTGGGGCCAAGGACTATGGTGAACCAATGCCGGCTTCCACGGAGCTTTTCAGGTGGAAACATTGATTTATGGCTTCTATGGCATGGATAGAGCATGAACATAGATCAAATGTTTTTTTCACTGCTGTTTTAGATGGTTTCTTGCATAATCCGCATAACTGACTTGTAACACATAAGTCCGATTGTTATAGAGGAATCATAGGCTAGTGTTGACCTCATCGATGTCTCTTATCATGTGTATCGGTTATTGGATGGATCAGGTTTCCTCTGATATCGTTTCTATATGAGAGAGGATGGCGTCAAAGCTTTTCCGTCTTGGGTAGTTTTCCAGGCCCAGAGAAAGAGGTGAATTGCTATTGTATCTTTTCTCAATTGCTTATCTTGAAGAAACATCTACTAAGTACTTCTTTAGTGCATTTCAGTTATCTTTATGTAGCTGGTGCCATGTAAATCTTATAGAATCACAAGAAGCGGCTTCAGCTTTGAGCAATGCCATTAAAAGCCACGTTCACAGATATTTAGGACATGAAGGGTTTATTGGATGTACTGTTGAAATTAAATCAATCCATCCTGCTTGGTTTGTATATGAAGTGGAAGCCTTGAAGTTACAAGAGTAACTTATGTTTTAAATGAAACCAAGTATTGTCAAGATGCCCTTTACTGGATGTGTGAAGAAAACTAATAATTCAAATTAATGCTACCAAATACACAGGGTCTCATTTGAAATGGCTAGTAATTTAGTAGTGGTATTTATTTAATTATATTTGTCAAGTACTATTGAAGTGATGTAATATTGACGTAGAAACTAGTGCATATGCCTAAGGTTGATAAGCTACTAATAGCATAGTGACCTGAGTGCAGTTTGAATTGATGAAGGATTTCTTGAAGCCAGCTTTAGGTGGAAATATTGTTGATGCTAGTTGTGGGAGTGGGTTATTTTCAAGACTATTTGCCAAGAGTGGGTTGTTTTCTCTTGTTGTTGCTTTAGACTACTCAGAGAACATGTTGCAGCAATGCTATGAATTCGTTAAGCAGGAGGAAAACTTTCCAAAAGGGTAAGACGGGTTAATTTAGATGCAAATCATAAGACGGGTTAATTTTCATAAGTCTATTTGAGTTTCCAATCTGATTGACTTTGTTGTCTGTTAGGAGCTTAAGCTTGGTCAGAGCCGATATCTCTAGGCTTCCTTTTGTTTCAAGTTCTGTTGATGCTGTACATGCTGGTGCTGCTCTACACTGTTGGCCTTCACCATCAGCAGCTGTGAGTATTTCTTCTATATACGGTGTTTGAAGGTGATTGTTCCTCTTGCATAGCATTCCCATAACTCATAAGAGGACAACTGGCCTTTGAAGCCAAGTGGTACCTCCCCAACTTTAGGAAGGGAATGGTCTGAGGCTCAACTCATGGGCATGATGGTTTAGGTTTAGGTGGTGGGGGAGGAATAAAGGTATGTAAGCTCACATACCAACATGGGTGTGAAAGGAAAATTCCAAGATGAGAAAAAAAAAAAAAAAAACTGAAAGATAGGCAGCAAAAAATATAGTGGACTGATGGTGCCTCACAGGACCAGAAAACTATTAACCCATGCCTTGTTTTTTGAGCTCAAAATCTGCAAATAGTTTTATTTTTATTTACTTGAATCTCACTATCGACTCATGCTCCACATTTGCATTGCTTTGTTGCTGAGAAAACTTGGAGGATTTTGGCTTTACGGATTTTGAAGGCAAAAATTTACTTATCAGAAAGAAAAATTGAAAACAAAGATTTATTCAACATATTATACCATGAAAACTGGAAAAGATTGCAATGTAGATACTTTTTCTTATTCATTGCTATTTTTCACTGGGAAAAAACCGTGTCAACCAAATGGATCCTAATTGAACAAATGGAAGGAAACTCACTTTTATTTCTGTATTTTTCATCTCGTTTTGTGTGTAGTATTTTATTTCTATTTTTTGTTTCTGGAATTTCCTTGGCTACATCTCGTCACACATCTTACCGTGTCAAAAACATTGGCTGCAACATGAGAGCAGTTGAACTCGTTAATAGGCAAATCGTAAGTAATTGCCACACGCATTATGCAAGCCTAGGGAAATTGTGTCTTAGTTTTTATTCCGTATATTTTGTTAAGGGTAAAAAATCTTGTGTCAGATTTTGGTTTGGTCTACATCTGAAGATTCATCCACATGCCCATCTCTTTAACCTCAAGGCATCCTATCTGATTTCCTGGGAACATAGGTTACAGATCTTGGAGAGCATGCCTTTTGGCGCCTTTTGTTTTCTAGCCCCTTGCTTCATCTAATACTACTACTAGAACACCTCAGATCCCTTCATTCCCTACTCCCACATAAGTTTGGTCGCTGGGGTTTTGTAGGTAGCTGAAATAAGTCGAGTTCTGCGACCTGGAGGAGTGTTTGTTGCTACCACCTACATACTTGACGGGCCTTATGCTTTTATTCCACTTCTGAGGACCCTACGCCAGGTATACTTCTTCAACTTTGAATATGTGGAGCCTGTTGTCCTGAGATTTGATTCGAAATGCTCCTTTGGAGTGGATGGTATGTGACAATTATTATGGTTTAATCAAAGTGACTTGATTCATTTTTATTTTATGCAATATATTGTTGCCAGATATGGCCTTACCTGCGTGCTCAGTAGCAGCAAGAAAGACTTTCCTATCCTTCCATAAGAAAAGTTATTATTTAAAAATTAAGGCTGGCTTTGAAAATTTTTCTAAAGAGCTTTATGAAAGGGACTAAACTTTAAGTCATCATTATATGTATGTCTTTGATTTGGTGCTGATGGTGGGCAATCTATTTCGAATTATAGAATATAAGGGAAATATCAGGCAGCTTCATCTTCCTATCTGAACGGGAACTGGCAGATCTGTGCAGAGCATGTGGTCTGGTTGGGTTCACATGTATAAGGAATGGACCTTTTGTGTTGATCTCTGCTTCAAAACCCAGCTAAGAATTGGTCGTGTGCTGATCGTCATCATGTCCTTTCAAACTATTTCTTTGTAAAGCCACATTGTTGCCAAAGTTCAGATATAATCATGGGTGTACCAAAGGTATCTTTGTCTTGTTACTCCTGTAAATGAAATATTTTAAAAAGGTGCAACATATAGCTAGAGCTTATAACTCGTGTTTAATTTTTATATGATGATAGAAGGAATGATCAAATAAAAAGTTTTTATTAGACTGTTCAACAATTCTATGCTGCTATTGTAACTGTATAGAGATATTTCTTTTAACTAGCTGGTCGGCTTCAAGACGACGTGCAATCTAATTATAACATTTCAAAAGGAGAAATAATATTTGCATTAATGTAATATGCAAGCGTTGCACAATTTGAGTAAATATGAGATTTATATAAATAAATAAAAGGCCATATTTGAGAAGTGAGATAAGATGAAAATGTTGTAAATATGAGTGTTCATCTGGGTTCTAGATTTAAATCTAGAATTCGGATTCGAAATTTTTTTAAAATTTTTTTAAAAATAATTAAAAATATTATAAAATAAAGAAAATTTTAAACCGGACTGGATACAATTCGGTCCGGATGAACATGCCTACTTGTAAATAGTAAAAAAATAATTTGTGTAATAATAATGAGATCATTTGAGTTAATAATTTTTGGAGTTTTAAAAAATGTGAGAAAAAATTGAATAAAAAATATTATAAAATTTAAATATTGTTAGTATATATATGTTTATTTAGAAATTTGAAAAAATTGAATTATGTTGTATTTTTTTTTTTTTTTCAAAATTTGAGAAAGTTGTAAAAATTAATTCAAGTAATGTTGGGAAAGGAAATGAAATAAGATGAAAAATTTTGGAATAAAATTTTCTTCCAAACCAACCCTAATGTTTAATTACTGTATTCTCTCTTTTTTTTTTTTCTTCAAAAAGGTAAGCTACATTTATACCTTACACGACTATCTATTATCTAACATTCTTTTTGAGAGAGAGAGAGAGAGAGAGATCATATGCTGAATGACAGAACGAGAAGAAACTCTCCACTTACATCATCTGGCAATCTGCTACAAACTATACCATGTTGCTGTGTTTGGCGTGTACAAAAGGGGGAAGTATATAGAACCCAAAAATATAATGAATTGTGACCTGTGAATATCATTCGTATTACCCTAGAATGAGGGTCTTTCAGGATGCACTTTGGTTGAAGAATATCAGAACAATACTGTTACGCGGGTTTCTAGTATTTATAGTATTCATGTGCGTGAATGGAACATGCATCTCCCGTCACAACGCTGAAAAAAGAACGTCACCAAAAACCTTGAAATTCATCCATGAGGCGAGCTCCTCCAATGGAGTGCAGCCTTTGGGAATTCCACCTGCTTCTGCTTGCTGGGATTTCTATTCACCTATATTGGAGAAAGTCAACTTTCACATATTCTTAACCCGGGGAGAGGACCGGCGGTGGATCATTTTTTTGTCGTCATCATCATCAAGATCAAAGCCATTCTCCTCTTCGTAATCCACATCAATAACAATTCTTTCCTGAACGTATGGTTCTCTTGACTCAGAGAACTGACCTTGAGAAAATATTCCATCCGTAGGCGAATTATCCAATTCTATTTGCTGCATCTCTGAGTCAATGAGAGCTTCCATCTTCGCACGTTCCCGGTCTCTTGGGTAGGTGCGATAGAGATATGAATAGATAAGACAACACAACGCCATTGGAATTCCTATTGCTGTGTAGAGTGCCTTGGCCAATGATGCAGCATTCCTTCTATCTGTGGCAATCTCGTCGGATTTGCTGGATCCTGTGGGAACTGGCTTATAGCCATAAACATGCTGAGCCAATATCCCAACTACAGGAGGAGCAAATGATGATAGTATGGACTCAAGAGATCGGTCCAGAGCATAGACACTTGTTCGGGATTTCTCAGGAACTATCTCTGCAAAAATTGGACTGTGTATACCATCCAATCAAAATCGGCAGCTTATGAGCAAAGAAAATATATCTTTATAATGAAATTCACAACACACTAGGGGTGATAACATTTTTTAAGCTTCATCCCTCCATGAAAATCTGATAAAGTTTGGCTTCTTTGTGTCATCTCTCACTCTTTACACATTTTAATTTGTCCTTTTAGTCTTAACATTAGAAGAAAAATAATATAGTGGGCTTCCAAATAACATTTTTTTCTTTGTTGACGAAATCCAGGGCTTTGCCCCAATAAATCCTCAGACGTGCATCTCCTTTACCAAAAACCCAATTATCTTAACATTATTGGCTTATTTACTCATATAGTATTAAATGGGAATAATGTTCATGATTTCTTGTCTTTAATTTCCAACTCTTAGCTTGTATCTAGGTGCCCCTTTGTATACTCCTTGTATACTTGGGGCTTTGCCCCTTTTCCCTCCATTAAATGAAATCTATCTATTACTTATCAAAAAAAAAAAAATTACTCGTATAAACGCTGAACTTATGAGTTGATTTTAGCAGATCAAAGGAAAAGATAGTGAGTTCGAAAGACTTTACTTGTTGGTAGCTGGAGCATTCCAGGATATGAAGAAGCCTACAATGAACAAGAGGAAACCATGGACTACCGTTGACGGATTATTGGGTAAACCCAGTAGAAGAATTGCTGCTAGAGGAATAGCCGATGCCGAGCTTATTTGTGCTAGAATTATCCTTCCAGAATTTGGAAGGCGAGTAGAAAGGGCATCTCCCATACCACCAGCAAATAAGCCCCCAAAGGAACTTCCAATCACAAACAGGGCAATGAGGAATGCAGTTTTGTCATGTGAGAAGCCAGTAAGCTCTAACCACATGGCTGAAAATGATAAAGCAGACCAAGGGAATGAACCGGTGACACCTTGTGCCACAATAATCTGGAAAGATGGAACATTGAAAACTGACTTTGCTTCCTGAATCAGGTCCTTCACTTCTGAAAAAAAAGATTTACGTGGAACTGGATCTCTAGTTTCTGTAACACTCTCTGAAAAGTGTGGATCATGAGCAAAAAGACCGACCAAAACACCTACTATAACACTGATTATCCCGACTAAGTGAAAGGAAATTCTCCAACCAGGGATTCCCAAGAAGGTTATCGGAGCTATCAATACTGAAAAGAGTCCACCAATAATTGAACCAAGGTTGCCTGTTAGTTGAAGCCATCCAAAGGCCATACCACGGTTGCTATCATTAGTTGAATCAGCCACAAGGGACTGGATTGCAGGTGCAACTAGTGCCAGGCCAATGCCGTTCAAACCTCTGGATATGGCGACCTGTTTAACAGATGAGAGATGCCTTTTAAAGTGGATACAATCAGTTGGCATGCAAAAGCATGATACTATTTCTTAAGCTCAAAAACTATTTTCCAAGTACACTAAAAATTATATTCTATTAATATAACCTTCAAACAATAATTGGGAAGTAGAGGTAGAATATGTTTAAACTTTGACGTGTGGTCTCATGAACTTGTATGAACTCCGTTTCAAAGTAAAATCTAGATACTATGACACAAGCCTCAACAGCTATAAAAAATTGTGAATCTCGTTCTCATTCATGATTTCATCACTGCTGCTCTTCATGTTTGATTTGATAAGCCGTCAAAGGTTGGACGAGAGGGAACTATTGATCTGCTATGCATGACAGCAAGATAGTTTAAAACTTCAAAACTATCAAGAAGGTTAGGAAAAAAACTGTTTATTCAGATTTTTTAAAATTTTTGTTCAGAACCTCAGACTAACCCAAAGCTTATGTTATAAATTGCTCGGGAAAACTTATTCATTAACCTAAGCCTTCCATGACCGAAAGTTATCCATTCTTTCGAACCACAGAAAGCAAAAACACATTCAGAAAACAAGTTGGCGTATTAGATACAAGTATATCGTTCTTAAGAAACCAAATCCACAACTTTATTTTCTTTTGATGTCCATATTTATCTCGTCAGTCGGAGAAAGAGGAATCATTCTTAAGCTTTCAAACAATAGCCAGCCCTTCGATGGAGGAAAATGCCCCGCCCCCATCCAACTCATTCACTATAGTGTATGGTGTTGCAACTACTTTAATTGCTAGAAATGTCAAATTTCAATCCAACAGAGCCCAGGCACTAGCATAGAATATGCTATTCGGGAAAGGAATATTTCAAATTCCTTTTTTTTTTACAAAATTTAACTAACGTTTTCCTCTCAAAACTTTATTTCCAGTATTTGCTGAAACCCTAAACTTTACGTTAATGGATTAACCACCTCTCCCTCGACTTTTATTGGAAAAGAAAGTCCCCGTATCACATTGCATCCTTCACAAACAATTTGCTGACCGTTACTTACAAGCTAATCGAACAATGGATGTAAATTAACAAAATGAGAATGAGAGAAGAGAAAAGAGGTAATTTTGAGGTGTGTTTAAAATACCTGAGAGAAAGTGGAGGAGAAGGCGACGAGGAAAGTAGCGGTGGCCCAGAGAAAGGCACCGAGGGCGATGACGTGGGCACGGTTGTGACGGGTAGCGAGGTAGGCGGCGAGTGGGTAGCAAAAGGACTGTACAATGGACCTGAAAAGAGTGAGGGAGCCGAGACCGGTGGGATCGGTGTGCAAAGCCGCACCCACCTCTCTGTAAACACCCGGCAGCAAAGACTCGTCGGCCCTCTCCATGATCCCCGCCAGATTCACAAGAATCAGAGTCCACATCTCCGCCTTCATCTCTTCCTCTCTTCTGGGTTTGAAGTTTGCACTCACAACAACATGTTTGTTTTCTTCCACGGTTCCTATATCGAGTTTGGTGTTGTACGGATGTTTTCTACGGGTTTTTACGAGCCGACTGTGAGGAAGGAGTCAAGGTGGGGCGCTTAGACAAGTGGTTTGGATTCAAAGGGGAAGCAAGCAAGGCCGCGCTTGGTACGTGTTTGATGGGTGGGGGTTTGCCGTGTGGATGGCGTTATGCGGTGGGCTTGACTTTGAAGTTTGAATCGAAACTTCCAACATTTGTTTATTCGTCAGCGCCGTAAGGATGGTTGGGTCCCTAATTGATTCTTCTAAAATTGGTTTTGTGCATTTATATTTAAGGCAATCCATTGATTTTTTTTTCCTTTCTAAGCAAGCTTGTAGATATTATAAATATATAAAGAGTATATTACAAGGAAGGGGATCCTTTCCACTGTTTAAAAATATAATATATCTAGAAAAGGGGTGAGTGAGAATGCTATCAAACACAAGATTTGTAGCTGTCCTTGCGCAATTGAGTGCGCACAGATTTAGGGGCCGCTTGGATTCGAAACTGAGTCCAAGTCATTTGAAGTGAGTTGGTACGGTCATCTCGTTTCTAATCCAAACGGGGCTACTGAGATGAGTTTACGGCACAGTTTTAATATATTTATTACCATTACTTTTTGTTCTTTACGGTCAAATACGGGGCTAATATTTTGCAGCATCACTTTACTGCATAACTTCATCTGATATATACGCCCATTAAAAGCCCTTCGAAAACTCATTCACTCGGTGTGGAAGACCCCGTCGCAGCAACCCATTCTTCCGTTTCGGCAGATTGTTGAAAGCCCCGACGTTTCCACCGTTTCAATGCCTCTCTGCACCGTTTTGGGGTCATTCAAAGGCATCCCGTGAAGATCTTGTACAAAGTGACCTGCAACTCGACGTGGTTGTTTCGGCGTGGTTCGATCCGCAACCCAGTGGTAAATCTCTTCCCCTAGCACATTTTTGAGTGTTGTTTAACTTTAAGTACCCTGACCCCATCTCAGAAGGCAGAGATTCCCCTGCCCCCTTGACCCATCTTACATATCATGTCTTCCTTAGGGTTCGGGGGTGCGATCAATCAGTTCGAGAAATAGTGGAGAAATTTCCACTATTTCTTCACCATGCCGAGGCAATGCAAACCCAGGAATCCACCTTATTGCAAACACTGCCCTTTGCTTCCCAAAGCTATCCATAGAGTCCGGCGGTCTCATTCAACCACCACCACGGCTCCACGGACGCGATCTTTCCAAGTATGTGGCGTTAATTTCAATTTTAGGAAGCTAATTGTTAGTGTAGCTAGGCTTATACAAATTTGTTATCATGTCTGCATAAGGGGTTTTTTGAATTGCCATTTTTGATTGTGAATCATCACGCAACTTTTTTCTAATTTGGGGATGTAGCTACGGGTTTTCCTGCATAATCATTTGCTGTGAGGGTGTTAGATCCGAGCCATGTACATTTGTTGCATATTTAAGGAATGTGTGCAGAGGAGAATGAGTACCAGAAATTGGTTAAGAAGGTTATAGGTTAAGAAGGCAAAAAAACTCCTCATATTGTCACATTAAACTTGGTTAAGACAGGTTTATTTATACGCATATCAATATTAAATATCTTTTGGTCTAACTTGTTTTGTATATCAAAAAATCACGTTTTTGTTTTTGGGTGGTGCTTGTTGTTCTGGAATAGAGCTGATATCATGAAACCGTTAATTGATTGGTTGGTTTTGGTATTTTTGGGTTCTCAAATGGTAAAAGAGAAAATCAGTGAAGCAAAGTCAAACTTTGCTCAAGTTGTGTCTTATAGTTAAAAAGCACCATGGTTTGTTGAATTTATATACATTGCGATTGATGGAACTGAATGCAATTGGTGTTCAAATTTTATGATTTTGTCATTGTTCTAGTTGCAATTTTTTTTTTATTGCTCATGTTTAGTTGCTGGCCAGTTTTTGGAATTGAATATTGGTACTATTAGTGTTGAACATTGGTACTATTGCTCATGTATCCTGGCTGCCCAGTTTGTGGGTATGAATGCAATCGGCCTCTCAACAGTTATTCATTTGTCATAGTTCTAGTTGCATTTTTTTTTTATTGCTCATGTATCCTGGCTGGCCAGTTTTTGGGATTGAACATTGGTACTATTAGTATTGAACATTGGTACTATTGCTCATGTATCCTGGCTGGCCAGTTTGTGGGTATGAATGCAATCGGTGTTCAAATTTTATTCATTTCTCATTGTTCTAGTTGCAATTTTTTTTTTATTGGTCATGTATCCTGGCTGGCCAGTTTTTTTTTCTTTACTATCAAATACGGGGCTAATTTTATGCCCCCATTTCTCATTGTTCAAATTATTGGTATTCATTGCTTTAACTTCAAATGGATTATTGTGTAACTCTAAGATATATGGTTAGGGTTGTTTGCTTCATTTCTCATTGTTCTACTTGCATATTTTTTTTTTTTTGGAAAATGACATGTTTTGGGCTGATTATGGGCTGCTTTGGGCTGGTTTGATGTTCTAAAATGGGAGGTTTATATGAGCTGATTATAAACTGTTTTGATGTATGACTATGCATGGGCTGGGGTCTTAAGATGTTCTTTCATAATTATCAGTACGCGAAAATTCAAGCACCACTAGATAGTCACTAATAGCCTAATTAAATAATTTGCTATCTATTCTTTATGCTAGCAGAAATTTTAATATACTTAATATCAGAACATGTTCTGGGAACACTTAATATAGTATAATTATTATACTATATTAACTTATTCTAATTAAATAATCCTATATAATATATACAACACTGCACAATTGTATAATTCTGGGAACACCGGATGGAATAAAGTTCATGTTACATATTATGCCATCCATTAAGATTCCCAACATTGAGTCATCAACTTGAGGCTGTTTTAGTGATTTACAATCATACCATCTTACTTGCAGTATTTGATAACATGCTTGCATTTGCCTACCTTGCAAATAGCCATTGGGTTAGGCATGTGATGTTTGATAGGTTCAAGTAACTTAAATGACTTGAAGGCAATACAACTGGTGTGATGTGGATCATCTAAAGAAACTAGCTTCTATTTAAAGTGACTCACAACTCTTGTAGTGTCCTAACTTACAAATGCATCATTGTATGAGTGTCTCATTATGTGTTAAGTTCATGAATTATTGTCCAATACATAAAAGAAATGAGCCAAACAACATAAGAAAGATTGGAGACTAAGCTGGAAATATTTTCATTCCATCTTTCCATACATTTGCGGGTAACATTGGGTTAGCTACTTTTCCAACAGAAATGACAGCGTATGTCTTGGGATTTCTAACTCAAAATACAACACTAAAACGTGATTAAATCATACCATCTTCAAAAAGTTTCGACAAAAATAGAAACCCAAAAGTACAATACAAAAACGTTAGTCTCATAATTAATACACAGATTTTACACACATAACAAAATCAAACAAATTTTATCCAACTATATCATCATTGATTTCCAGAAAGACGCATAATTTTTGAGAAATGCTTTGTTGGACATTTGAAGCCTAATACTTCATGGTCTCTTCTCATTTGATAGCGGTACTACTTGCGTTCCTCACGTAGACATCCGGCCTCTCAACAGGTATGCGCCCTTTAACTCCATAACCATTACATTATATACTTAGTTGTATTAAATTTATATAGTCTTGCTATGTGTTTTGTATATATTAATTGTTTCTTTGTTTAGCCTATATGTGTGGGGGTTGTTTGCTTATATTCGAAACGATAGGCTCTTTTTCATTGCTATAATTTACACTACATGCCCGAAGACAAAAACTTGCCCTTTTATATACCATTTTTGCACATGGACAATTATTAATTTTGCATACTTCGCACAATTACATGCATTGCCATATTATCGTCTCACAGCTATTTGATATGGATGATTTGGAAAACACGCGACGTGACTGTGACGTATGGGGCAATGATATGGAGGAGGTATTTATTGACATGCTATATGACGATTCCATACACGGTAGATTAAAGCCTGGCAAGATCACGGGTGCTCAGCATACTGCTTATGCTGAGCGGCTTACCGCTCTCAATGTGAGGGTGTTTGATGCTCATCAGGTAGGTGGTAAAATCACAAGGTTGAAGAGTCAACTACGTCTATTTATCGATCTGATGGGTCAGATTGTGATGGGTTGGGATAGGGTCACCAATACGGTAGATGCGAGCGACGAGGCATGGAAAAATGCCATAAAGGTATGATATCTTGGTGAATTTATTCAATTATGCTTCATTTTCAAGCAATGGTCTACACTTAGCTAACTGACGTGCGTTTTCTACGTTGAAAACAGGTTAAACCAAAATGGGGGAGGTTTCGTACATCTGGCCTACCTAGGTACGAGGACTTATGCACCATATTCGGTGCATCAATTGCATATGGGACCCTGCAACACGCCTCGACGCAAGCACCACTAGATAGTGATGAGGAGCAGTGGCTTGATTCTGAGATGTGAGCTCGACGTGGTCCCACGGATGGCAGTCGACATAGACCCCATCACCTACTGATGATGTGGGCTTGGGGAAAGGGTCTACACCTTCATCATCAAATAGGCGCAAAGGGAAGATGAGCCAGAAAGAAGCAATCATGACGACATGTGAGGAAATTTCAGCAACTATGTCCGCACGTCGTAAGCGATGGGGGGAGAGGGCCGATAGTGGGAGTGAGAAGCGAAGCAAAGGATCAGACCCAAGCCTGGGCAGCAATGCAGGGTACAATCCACTACAAGAGTGCATGATATTTTTGAACGAAATGTCCCCGAGACTTGAAGGGCCAACGTGGTATCGTGCTGTAAAAGAGTTATGTGACCCTACAGTACAGCAAGCCTTCCTTATGATGGATCCTGCCGGGCGAGAGTTGTGGGCTCGAAACTGTTGATGCGCCTGACAACATATTTATATTGTTGTATAATTTATTTATGTCACGTTGGTCAAATGTTTATTTTTGAGACAATTTTATTTTTTTGCATGTTTAGTTACTGAATGCCAGACGACTGCTACGACTGTTATTCTATTTATGATATGGGTTCAATATCAGATATTTTCCAGACTTGATTGATTATTAAGGATATGTATTTATGATCTACATGTTATTTTTTTCTTATGTAGTGAGAAAGCAATTTGCACTCAACACTTGTTTCTGTAGAAGACATACATTTTGACATTAACATGGATGATGCGAATTGGGAAGCAGGAACCTCGTCGAATGGTGTGAACAATGATGAGTATGTGAACCAATTTTCTGATAGGGGTGAAAATGATGGGAGTGAAACTGATAGTAGTGAAGAGCTTATGGAAGACGCCTTACTCATCACGAAGTGGCTTGGGATTGTGCCAGATGGGCAAGGACAGTCATTACATAATATTGGATTGCGCGGAAATCAATATACCGTTGAAGTTTTGCAGGGAAATCGAACAAATTGTCGAGAGTTATTTTGAATGGAGGTTGAGGCTTTTCGTGCATTATGTTCAAATTTACGAAACAATCACTTTTTGAAGGATACTAGAAAAGGGGTAATAGTCGAGGAACAAGTAGGCATATTCGTTTCAGTAGTGGCCCTTGGAGAAGAACAACGCATCGTGGCTCAACGGTTTCAACGTTCAACAGAAACCGTTAATCGACACGTAAGGAGAGTAAGGCGGGCGCTTTGTACACTTGGAACACATCTTATTAACCCAACACACACAGCCGGGCCACACCCAACAATTGAGGCCAATCCGAAAAATTATCCTTGGTTTCAGGTATGCTTTGGTTTTTCGTACATAATAAATCCAAATAAGATTATGTTGAAAGTTTGATTAAATTATTTATTTGAATCTAAATTGTTTAATATTGTGGGTAACATTGTTTTGGAGGGATGCATTGGTGCGATTGATGGAACCATGATCAATGCCGTCGTACCTAGTGAGGTACGCGAGGCATTTTGCAACCGCCATGGCCAAATTACCCAAAACGTGTTGAGCGTATGTGATTTGGACATGAAGTTTACATTTGTGTACACTGGTTGGGAGGGAAGTGCCCATGATGCACGCATATTCCTTGACGCCTTGCGTCAAGTCGATAACCACTTTCCATGGCCTTTGGACGGTAAAAAATTAATCTTTATATTTTTATGCTAATTAAATAATTTATTGAAACTAATAGGTATTTTGTTCAATCTCTAGGATTAGTTATCTACGACTAACCATTGTAGTGTTAATTCATTTAGCAGGTCATTATTATCTAGTCGATTCAGCGTATCCATTTACTCGAGGATTTATGCCCCCATATCCAAGAGAAAGATATCATAGAAGTGACTATGCTGGTCATCGAGGATTTAGGGGTTACAAAGATTATTTTAATTACCGTCATTCATCAATCTGTAATGTCATAGAACGTGCGTTTGGGGTCTTAAAATCACGTTTTCGAATTTTAAGAAACATGCCTGCATATTCAATTACGAAACAAGGCTAACTGATTACCGCATGTTGTACATTACATAATTTTATTAGAATGACGACACCAGACGACTTTATATTTGAGGAATGGGCCAACAAGAAGCTTGATCCGAATGGCCGTGCAGTTAGTGAAGATGCAGATGCAGCACGTCATCCTAACATGACGTTGGAATCAGCACAATATACGGCTGCATTTAGGGATGATATTGCCAGAAATATGTGGGCGGCCAGGTGCAGTTTGTGAATGGAGTATTAGACATTTCTTAATTTGTGCTTGTCATCCTTGCGCAGGGACCATGCTAATCTTCTCTGTGGTCATTCAAATTTTCGGATTGTCTTCGAATGGACAATGGACAATTAGAAATCATGACATGTAATATAAGTGAAATATATAAACTGTTTTATAAAAGTGTTGTTTGATTATTCGAACTTATTGAATTTGGCATGTACATTTTCAACGTTGTAGAAATTATAAGTTTCTTTACTGTCAAATTTTGATGACTTATGGATACGGAAGTGTGTTTTTACTATAGGTGTTGTGATATGTATTTTTTTAAATTTTATAGGTAAATGTTTCAAAATTAATTTTATTGATCAAAACGTAATTCTTATAATAATACAAATATTAACATAGAATTACATAAAATAATTTATCAAATTTTAACATGGTCTAACTAAAATATAATTTAATTTGATTTTTTTATATAATTTTGCGAAGTCAAAAAATTTATAAATTGATAATTATTATTGTGTAATTGGATAAAATTATTATTATTTATTTATATACAAATTCATAAATAAAAAAAGTTATGGGACCCACTTATATTAATTTTCCAACAACCTAAACTCATCTCATCTCACTTTCAATCCAAACACACAAAAACTCATCTCAACTCACTCATCTCATTACTATTCATAACTCATCTTATCTCATCTCAACTCATCTCATTTCCGAATCCAAACGGGACCTTACAGATTGGCGAGTCTTAGCAAAACCCCAACCAAAGTAAGAGGGAAAAAGGTGTTGAATGTCTTCAACTATAGGAGAGATTTGCCATGGGAGTTCCTTGCTGCGGATAGAGTCTAGGACTATCTGGGAGTCGCCTTCAAAGAGTACTTGGTTCTCTTGCCTTAGTTGTGCTGTTTTCAGCGCTAATAGATCAAAGCTTTAGCAATCAGTGGGGAAGATGTGTTAAGCTTTTCTGTGTGGATTTCCAAAATCTTCCCTGAATGATCTCTATAGACCGCTGCGACTATTGAGAAATTTGATCTGACGGCTGCATTGAAGGAAAAGCTTATAAAGCTGAGGGGCGGAGCCTTCCAAGATTCCAGGTGAGTCCTTTTGGAGGCCCAGGCTTCTATGTAGCTGTGGTAGGTTTTCTCCAGTTGTCTCTTCGCATTCTCCATGAAAAATTGGAGCTGATTATTAACTATACCATTTATGGTTTTCCAAATGAAGTCTATGATAACAACTGCAAATAATTGAAATCTATGATAATCATTTCCTGTTGGACCCATTTCTTTGTCAGATGAAATACTCATTTTTATTCAATCCGAGAGGGATATAATTGGTAGGGATCCCACATTCAGTGACCATGGACTTTGAAGCCAAATGATTTGAACTATCGAACATTGAATGAATAGATGAAGTGCTGATTTAGGTACTTGGTTACAGAGAGGACAATCTCCAATTTCTTCATTGTTAAGAACTTCATTGATTCTTGCTCTAGTGGGTAGAATATTCCATAACAACTTCCATAACATTAATTTGTGTCTGTCGTTAACTTTTAGCTTCTAGAGAGGCTTTGAAAAGGAGGTTGGGGATCCAAAGCTTGTTCTATCAACAATTTTTGATAAGATGTTTTAACTGAAAATTTCCCAGTTGAATTTGAAATCCAAATGGCTCTGTCTGGTCTGTGAGAGAAAGAGGGTAGAGGCAATTGCTTTATTTCAGTGATACTCTCCTCATCAAACAAAATTTGCATTTACCAACATCTCAGCTCATTGGATTATCTTGAATAATATTAGCAACTATTAAATGTAAATCCATTGCAATTGATCCTTGGAGTGGCCTTGGTATGAAATTGGGGATTAATGGTATCCATGGATCAGACCAGAGGTTTGTTGGGAGCCTATTATTAATTTGAATGCATCTTCCCTTTTTTAGAATATTTTTGGTACCTAACATTTATTTCCAACTGCTTGAGTTCGAGGTTATGGGTTGCACTTTTCAAAAATCAATGTTGACGAGATATTTTAACTTCAATAGAAATCTTCAAAACTTTCTGCTATATTCACTCATTTCTCATCCTGTTTTTGCTAGAGTAGCCAAATTCAGATTTTCCATTAGTTGGAATCCCAGTCCACGTTGCACTTTTGGCTCACATATAGATTTCCATGATTTCAACTTCAGATTGGTTCTTTTTCCTTTTGGAAACCCCCACCAAAAGTTATTGAAACTTTTATCAAGAGATTTAGAAATCAACTTTGGAACTTTGAAAGAAGACATGTAGTATGTGGGGATGATTCCTGCTACTGTTCTGATAAGGGTTGTCCTTCCAGATTGGAAAAGCAACTTTTGCTTCCAACTTTCTAGTTTCTTCTCCACCTTGCTTAGTAAATTGAGTTCTTGTGTCACAATTTCTCACATCCTTTCGAGATTGTGAGGGGTAAAACTTAAAACATCTTTATCTTCTCAAATCTCTTTTGGATACTAAAATTATTTTAATTCATCTTATCTTATTATTATAATTTTAACAAATTTTTATATAAAATATAATAAATAATTTAACTTTTTCAAATTTTAAAATAATAATAATATTAAAAATAATATATATTTTTTAATAATATTATATTTAACTTTTTAATTTTTATCTACAATTATCACATATCATTTTACAATCTAAATAAGATCCTACTTTTTGATGAAGTAAGCTGCTTATATCTCCTCGATTAAGGCATTTATTGTTTTATGCATTACAACTTTCAATCAATTGTAGCTTGTACTTGAATTTAATGTTTTAATATAATATATTTAAAGTTTTGGGATTGATGTTAACGTATATTACCCCCCAAAAAAAGTCTATGGAATTATGAGGAAGGTCATTATTGGGCTTGGAGCCTAGCAACTTTGTGGCCTCAATCCTCTCAAACGGTTGACGAGGGCAATAAATCAGGAGATGGGTCACTCTTCGATATTCAAAGATTAGGCTCAACTGAGAAGTATGGACCTGAGCTTGCAGAAGAGAGCCGAAGCCTATACTAAACGGGTTTGTGCTGTAATCACCATAAACAGATTGAAGATCATGGGCCAAGCCCAATACTTGTTGGGTCACAATGTCCATGGCCATATGGGCTTAGTTAGATCCGCCTAAACAAATTATGTGTACTGTGGTTTAAGGGTAGCCAACAAGTCACGACTAGTCTTTGTTTCATATTCCGTGATGTTAATTAGAGATGATTTGCTTTTTAATACGACCAGCCATTGGAGGGATTATTTCTCTAATAAAGTTTAATTATTGGTACAAGGTTAAATAATTGAGAGTATAAATCCGAATCTTTAGAAGTAGTTTAAAAACAGTGTAGTTATATTTTAATAGCACAGAAAAAAGAAAAGAAAAAAAGTCGTGCACGTGGAATAGTAGTTTGTTTACTTAAATACACCGTTGTTTATGTCAAAAGTCAAGTTAGGCGGCTCAAGCGGGAAAAAGTTAACCCCACGTCTCGTTCGTATTCGTCAAACTCATTTTAATCTATCTTTATTTCATAATTATATTTTTATAATTTTTTATATAAAATATAAATTTTTATACACATTTTTTAAATTTTAATAAATTTTTTTAAATTTTAAAATAATAATAATATTAAAAAATAAATTAAATTTATATTAACTTATCCCATTTCTAAATCCAAACTCATTTCTAAATCCAAACGAAACCTCGTATAATTGACATCAAATTAGTCAGCCAAGACCCAAAAACAATATTGCATGCAGTACAAACAAAGGGAGTCATTTTGATATTTATTGCTAGTTATAAACTTCTACCATTAATGGCCATTTTTAATAAGAATAATGTTAGGTATAGTTATAAAATGTATAAATTTTGTATAATTATTTAAAAAGAAATAGAATTTATTATTAAAAAATTAATTTCTTTTATATAAATTCTATATTTACTCACTTTTTTTTAAAAGAATTGTGCGACATTTATATCATTCATGGTTATAAATATCATTTTTCTGACAATTATATATGTCAGTGGGACGAAACATCCGACCATATGAATGTGAGGTTTTGATTTTGATCTTGGAGGTTACGTGCTTTTTTCTTTGTGAATGCAACTCCAACTTATTAAAAAATTATACTTATTATCTTCTATAGTACTACACACTAACATAATCAATTCTACTTAATGATCTCTACGCTAATGAAACAACTGCTACTTAATTTGGGCTCTATTTTTGAAAAATCCTCTCCATATAATTAGTTTATTTATTGTTTTATACTCACTTCCAAACTATATATTGCCCTTATTATTACTATGTAATTATCATTTACTTTATTCTCCCTCCCAAGCATTGGTCACCGTTAATTATCAATTACAAGCGACACAGCTTCTTACTTTTTTTATATAATTTTTTTTATCAGAAAAACTGTTATTATTATTATTATGTCTTCGGACCTACCTAATAGTCACTCATGATTCCGACAGCATTATCACTGCATTCATCCAATAATAAATCACGTAAATGCAATTATTATTGTAGTTATAAAACTAATAATATTGCAATCAAATACCGTCAAATCAATTAGAGGAATAGATAGTATACGTTACTATTGGATTGATGACTTTTATTAAACCATTTAGAGATATTTTTTTCTTTTCATTTTCGTTTTTAAAAATTAAGTTACTTTCAACCTTCTTATTATTATTCGTGAGACTAATTGAGAGATTGAAAGATAATTTGTAAAAGTTTCAAATAAACAAATAGACAAATCTCATGCAAATTATTTATTAAATAAATAGATTCTACTTCAGAAAAAGTGTAAAAAAAAATATTTTTTATTAATAAAATTTACTTTTTTTTTATAAAAAGACTTATACAAATTTTATCTATTTGAACTTGTATCTTAGCGGAATTACAAAAAAATGATAATAGTGACTAAATAATTGCGATTAAAAAAATTTTTAAGGACTAAAATAGATATTAGCTATTAAAGTAGACTATTTGTAATTAATAAATAATAATAAATAAATATTTTTTTATATTGTATTACTCATTAACATTAGCAGAGAGACAATAACTACCAATCGTAGCCATCATACAATGATCTTGATCTGATCTTTCCATGAGTATTGACGGAGATCAATCACCCCCCGATCATATAGGTGACGTGGACCCAACCACCATGTAACACCTAGCTAGTTAACTGATTTCTTAAGTCGTGGTAGTCCTCTTATATATATGGACTTTTCCTCCTTATTTCATGTTCAGTTATTGGTCAAGACATCAGTCCCATTCATTTTATCAAGTCATGTGAAGGCTTGAAGCTTACTGATGGAGATATTGAAGCTATATATATACATATATATATATATATATCACTTTAATTTCATTTTTTAAGATTATTTACAAACTTAAATATCAAAATATTTGAGATTGAGCTCTCTCCATAGCACCACATGGGAGCAATCCAGACGATGAAGGGCGGGACTATAGCCACCTGTCACCACCTGGATTTTTCTAGAGAATTCTACCACCTTCTAGAGTTGTATAGTAAACCCTAGAATGGTTCTTTTCCTTAAGATTGTGACACTTGTCACAATCCTAGCTATACTTCTAGAAGTAGTCTAGAATGTTCCATACCGTTAAGATTGTGACACTTGTCACAATCCGAGCCATTCTTTGTACCAAGAGTTCCCTATAAATAGAGGGGCTCTCATTTGTGTAAATCACCAAGCAATAAGAGTAACAAGTTCTCTAGAGCTTCTCTCTCTACTCTCTCTCTCTCTCTAGATTTGTTCTCTCTTGTCTTGAGTCGCTTAGAAGGCTTACTTGGGAGCTTTGTCCGGGACAAAACCTCCTAAGGCCGCACGGGACGTGTGAAGAATTTCTAAGTCCGTGACAGTTGGTATCAGAGCTAGTTGACCTGTACTATTTATACAGGCATATCACTCATGGGAACTCTCGCTTGTGACTGGGTCACCGAAGCAGGACTCTCCGCTCATGGGTGACGGTGGACCGGGGGAGACGGTGGCCGGCTACTCTGGTAGGTACCATTGTTAGGTGACATAGGTTGGACCTATGATCAGTGACAGTTGGTATCAGAGCCTCGAGCTTGGGATGGCGGAACCAAGTGTGGTCACCATAGAGAACCAGGAGCCACGCAAGAGCAAGAGGTCGAAGGAGTCGACCCTGTCCGTGGAGTCTCGCCTCGATAGCATCGAGAAAACCATGGCCAAGATACTGGCCAAGATGGAGGAATGAGATCAGTCTCACAGGGAGGTGAGCACCCTTGACAACACCGTGACCAGGGTGGAGGTGGCTGTGGCGGATGTCAAGGACCGTCTTGACATCATGGAGCAAAGCATGGAAGAGCTAGGATTGGAGGACCAATCCGAATCGCTCAAGGAATCCATTCTGAGCACCATCAACCCCACCCTCGAAGCACAGCGTGTCGCAAACGTTGCCTTCCAAGACCGGGTCTTGGGGCAACTAACACAACTCCAGGAGCAAATGGAGGAGCACCGTGTCGGTCTGGAGGAGACCAGGGCGGACTGGGCCATGTGCAAGCGAGCTGTGGCCAATGGGGGCACCATCGGAGGAGGAATGGTGGCTACACCTCGAGTAGATACCCCCAAACCCAAGGAGTTCGACGGCAAGCGGGATGCCAAAGAGCTCGACAACTACTTGTGGCACATGGAACGCTACTTCGAAGCGTTGAACATGCCAGACGAGCATGTCAAGGTACGTACTGCTTCTCTTTATCTCACTAATCTTGCTGGTACTTGGTGGCGTCGTAAGCATAGTGAAATAGAGAAAGGTACTTGTACCATCAACTCATGGGAAGAGTTCAAACATGAACTCAAGAGGCAATTCTACCCTGAAAATGTGGCCTTGTATGCACGGAAGAAAATGAAGGAGTTGAAGCACACTTCTTCAATCCGCGATTATGTCGAGGAGTTCTCTGCTCTCATGCTTCAAATCACAAACATGAGTGAAGAAGATCTCCTCTTCAACTTCACCGATGGCCTCAAGTCATGGGTGGCTCAAGAGCTCAAGCGTCGTGGGGTCAACGACATCTCCACCGCCTTAACCATAGCCGAAACCTTGGAAGAGTTTGAGTATCACAAGAGTGATACCTCTTCAAAGCCCAAGTCCTCAAAGGATAACTACGGCAAAGGTGGGGGAGCAAAGGGGTCCAAGCCCCCACAACACAAAGAGCGGGGAGACAAGCCCTCGACATCGAGGGAAGGAAGGAAGGAGTACTCCAAAGACAAGAAGCCAAAGGATGCTTGCTTCCTCTGTGACGGGCCACACTGGGCTAGAGATTGTCCTAAGAGGAAGGCCCTCAATGCCATGCTGGGGGAAAAAGAAGTTCAAGAGAAGTCACACATGGGGTGTTTGCAACTTCTCAACTCACTCAAGGCAAACACCAAGCCAACCACCAAGGATGGGTCTTTGATGTTTGTCGAGGTGATCGTCAACGGGAAGAAGACCCATGCCATGGTCGACTCGGGAGCTTCTCACAACTTCATCAAGAAGGAAGAAGCCACACGACTAGGCATTCCTCTCAAGAAGGGTCAAGGATGGTTGAAGACCGTAAATTCCGAAGCCAGACCCCTCGACGGGGTAGCTCATGGGGTGGAGCTACAACTTGGCACTTGGAAAGGAAAGGTAGACTTCTCCGTCGCCCACATGGATGATTTCAATGTTGTTCTTGGGATGGAATTCTTGAGACAATTCAACGTAGTGTCTCTTCCCCACTACAACTCGGTGTGCATCTTAGAAGGTGGTCCTTGCATGATACCCACCGTGTCTAAGCCAAACACCACCCAACTCTTGTCTGCCATGCAATTCAAGAAGGGTTGGAAGAAAGGAGAGGTGTCTTACTTGGCTTCATTGGAGGAAGGCGAAGTAAAGATATCCTCCCCTCCACCGAAGGAGATCCAGAAGGTCCTCAAGGATTATGAGGATGTCATGCCACCACAGTTGCCCAAGCAACTACCACCTAGGAGAGAGGTGGATCATATGATTGAGCTGGAACCTGGTGCTAAACCACCTGCCAAGGCGCCTTACCGGATGTCACCTCCAGAGCTTGAAGAGCTGAGAAGGCAACTCAAGGAGTTGCTTGATGCCGGATTCATCCAACCCTCCAAGGCACCATATGGGGCACCGGTGTTATTCCAACGGAAGCATGATGGGTCTTTGCGGCTGTGCATCGACTATCGGGCTCTAAATAAGGTAACCATTAAAAACAAGTACCCTATCCCTTTGATTGCTGACTTGTTTGATCAACTAGGTCATGCAAAGTACTTCTCTAAACTTGATCTGAGATCGGGTTACTATCAAGTGAGGATCGCGGAAGGAGACGAATCCAAGACGACTTGTGTGACTCGATATGGAGCATATGAGTTCTTAGTGATGCCCTTTGGCCTCACAAACGCTCCAGCCACCTTCTGCACCCTCATGAACAAGATCTTCCACCCTTATCTCGATCAATTCGTGGTGGTCTATCTGGATGACATCGTCATCTATAGTTCTACCCTCGAGGAGCATATAGAGCATCTAAAGGTTGTTTTCCGTGTCTTAAGGGAAAACCAACTCTATGTCAAGAAGGAGAAGTGCTCGTTTGCACTAAACGGAGTCCATTTCCTTGGCCACAAGATCCAAGGAGGCAAACTCAGCATGGAGGAGGGGAAAGTACAAGCCATTAAGGAGTGGGATCCTCCCACCAAGGTTACCGAACTTCGATCTTTTCTTGGGCTAGTCAACTATTATAGAAGATTTATAAAGGGATACTCTACAAGGGCATCCCCTCTCACCGACTTGCTCAAGAAAAGTAGAAAATGGGAGTGGACGTCAAAGTGTCAGCAAGCCTTTGATGATCTGAAGACCGCCATCATGGAAGAACCGGTCTTAGCCCTACCAGATTGCACCAAGCCTTTTGAGGTGCACTCGGATGCTTCGGACTTCGCCATTGGGGGAGTTCTTATGCAAGAAGGACACCCTATTGCATACGAGAGTCGCAAGCTCAATGACACTGAAAGGCGATACACAGTGCAGGAGAAGGAAATGACGACCATTATCCATTGCCTTAGAGTTTGGCGACATTATTTGCTTGGCTCTCAGTTCGTAGTCAAGACCGACAATATTGCCACCAGTTACTTCCAAAGTCAGAAGAAACTGAGTCCAAAGCAAGCCAGGTGGCAAGACTTCTTGGCGGAATTTGACTACATCTTGGAGTACAAACCTGGCAAGGCCAACGTCGTTGCTGACGCCCTTAGTAGGAAGGGTGAGCTTGCCCACATCACTAGTGTACAAGGAGAGACACTAGGGATGATCCGTGAAGGCTTGGAGCATGACCCCCTAGCCAAAAACTTGATGAACTTGGCTAAGGAGGGGAAAACCAAGAGGTTTTGGGTAGAGGATGGGTTACTCTACACCACCAAGCGGCGACTATATGTTCCGAAGTGGGGGAAGCTACGGAGGAATCTTATCAAGGAATGCCATGATTCCTTGTGGGCTGGACATCCCGGCCAACGTCGCACTCAAGCCTTGTTGGAAGCCTCCTATTATTGGCCTCACATGGGAGATGAAGTGGAGCTTTTCGTGAAGACTTGTCTTGTGTGCCAACAAGATAAAGTGGAGAACCGAAGCCCTGCGGGTTTGCTAGAACCACTACCCACTCCTTCCCGTCCTTGGGAGAGTGTCAGCATGGATTTCATAGTGGCTCTCCCCAAGTCTGAAGAATGTGGCACCATCATTGTGGTGGTAGATCGGTTTTCCAAATATGCCACTTTCATTGCTGCCTCCAAAGATTGTTCGGCTGAGGAGACAGCCAAGTTATTTTTCAAGCATGTGGTTAAGTATTGGGGCTTACCACAAAGCATCATCAGTGATCGAGACCCTCGCTTCACAGGAAAGTTCTGGTCAGGACTGTTCAAACTCATGGGATCAGCCCTACATTTCTCCACCAGCTTTCACCCACAAACAGATGGGCAAACTGAGAGGGTGAATGCCTTGTTGGAGCTATACTTGAGGCATTTTGTGAGTGCCAACCAGTCTGACTGGAGTAAACTCTTGGATGTGGCTCAATTCTCCTACAACTTACAAAGGAGTGAGTCCACAAACAAAAGCCCATTTGAGATTGTAATGGGACAACAGCCACTCACTCCTCAGTCCTTGGAGACGAGCTATGAGGGGAACTGCCCAACAGCCTTCAAGGTTGCCAAATCTTGGAACGAACAGCTGGATGTGACTCGTTCCTACTTAGATAAAGCAACCAGGAAGATGAAGAAATGGGCCGATCAGAAGAGGCGACACATGGAGTATCGCATCGGTGACTTGGTGATGGTAAAAATCTTGTCAAGCCAACACAAGTTTACCAGGAAACTGCACAAGGGGCTTGTGCGGCGATATGAAGGACCATTCCCAATCATCAAGAAAATAGGGAAGGTCTCCTACAAGCTAGACTTACCCCCCAAATTCAAGCTTCATCCAGTCTTTCATGTAAGCTGCTTGAAGCCCTATCGTGGTGACGACGAAGAGCCAACACGGGGAGAGTCTAAACGAGCTCCATTGGGCATAACCGCCACTTTCGATAAAGAAGTGGAAGAAATCTTGGCGGATCGGGAAATTAGACGAAGGGGTCACAAGCCACGCCAAGAATATCTGATCAAGTGGAAGGGATTGCCCTCAAGTGAGACAACTTGGGAACCTAAGGAGTCACTGTGGCAATTTGAAGATCAAGTCCGAAGGTTCCATGAAGATACCGCGTCGAGGACGTCGCGAAGCTAGGTGGGGGAGAATGTCACCACCTGGATTTTTCTAGAGAATTCTACCACCTTCTAGAGTTATATAGTAAACCCTAGAATGGTTCTTTTCCTTAAGATTGTGACACTTGTCACAATCCTAGCTATACTTCTAGAAGTAGTCTAGAATGTTCCATACCGTTAAGATTGTGACACTTGTCACAATCCGAGCCATTCTTTGTACCAAGAGTTCCCTATAAATAGAGGGGCTCTCATTTGTGTAAATCACCAAGCAATAAGAGTAACAAGTTCTCTAGAGCTTCTCTCTCTACTCTCTCTCTCTCTCTAGATTTGTTCTCTCTTGTCTTGAGTCGCTTAGAAGGCTTACTTGGGAGCTTTGTCCGGGACAAAACCTCCTAAGGCCGCACGGGACGTGTGAAGAATTTCTAAGTCCGTGACACACCGCTGCATATGTACCACTCAATGCATCATTAGTGTAATTTTAATTTTTAGTTTTGTTATATTTTTTGGTATCATTTTTTAAATATTTTGAAATATTTAAAAAAATAGAAAAATTCATAATATTATTAAATAATATTTATTTAATAATTAAGTCTAAATAAAAAAATAAAAAATAAAAAATAATTTATAAATATATCATATAAAAGAACGATGAAAAAAATGAGCGATGAAACTGTGCATCGATAGGTACGCAGAAATGGGACAGGTAAAAATAAATAAATAAATAAAAGATGGGTAAGGTAGCATTGAATTTCTAAATGTTTTGATAAATTTTAAAACACGACACTTTTTGTCCACTGAGAAAATCTTAGGAATACAACCAAAAAAGTCGGTGACAATTAATGAAGATTAATTTCCAGTAGTACTGGTGGGGATGCTCTTTTCCAAGGAAGAGCTTTTCATCCCAAGGGATAGTACCTAACACTACTTCACTAGTTTTAACCCAAAGAAAAAGGGCGACGGCCAAGGGGGAGGGGGAGGGGGAGGGGGAGGGGAACGACTAGGCCAACACCTCAAATAATAAGTTCCATTCCGATATTGTGGCCTCCATTTTTATAAAATAAAAAAAAGTAGTCTATTTTATTAGGTATGGTCCTTAATCTTACTAATCGAGGAGAAAATTCTACATAGTTTTTTTTTTTTTTTTTTGAGATTTAAAATTCTACAATATAGTTATAACTTATTAAGTTATCATCTATTAGTCAATGCTTGAAAATAAATATTATAAATAAGTTCTTCTACATACATTGGATTTATAGTATCTGTGTGTAAACAACTGGCATGGTTGGATCCCATGTAAAAAATGAGACAATATATATATTTTTTGCATCAGTTCAATTTTCCTTTCTTTCCCGTTTCTCTCTCTTCCTCTTTTTTGCATTATGTCATCTCTCTCTCTCTCTTCTAGCTACACTTATAATCAACCTAAATCTGGACGAAATTCCGCTTAGCTGTAACCAATTACCCAATAACCAAATCGGAGGCAACTCCCAAGTATCTAAGACAAACGAAAATGACTACATGTTTAGCTGAGAAACATAAAAAAAGACTTGACAGCCAAATCCAGTAGAAAAGTCAGGCAGAGGCGGAACTAGGTAGTGCTTTGGGGGGCTGTTTTTTTTTATACAGCCCCAACGCAACAATATTTAGCCCCACTTTTATACAAAAATCCTTTTTAAGACCAATGATTCAAATTCAAGTGATGAACGTATAAACTCCAAGTCTAGTGTCCAACGTAAAAGCTTAGCACCCACAAACCTCTTCAAATAGCAAGTTCGGTCCCACTTTTCTAAAATATGAAGTCTGCTTTATATATATATGCTGGTAATATGGAAGTCTAGAATATGAAATCTAAGCTGGGTTTGGAAATAAAAGTTTCTCAAATATTTTTTATTAATTTTTACTATTTTATTATTAATTTTCTAAAATATGAAGTCTAATTTATTTCTATGTAAATTTGGTCCCACCTTTCTTACTTGGAATTACTATTAAATTTATATGCTATTTTAGACTTTAGTATATATTATATTTATATGAAATATGGAAGTGTATATTGTACTGTATTTGGTTTATAATTAATTAAATAAGTAAATATATTATAAATTTGCAGATTAGTTGAGAATTTGAAAGTATTTGTTAATTGACAAACTATATAAAAAAATTTAATAATCTTATATCATCATTTTTAGGTACTTTTCAAACTTATTCTTGATTTATATAATATTATTTTTATATATTGTCACGTGTAAAAAATATACCTTATTTATATTTATACCTACTATATATTTTATTAATTATCCTTTCAAATACTGATTCCTGATTCCGCCCCTGAAGTCAGGTCAATTATTCAAACTTTTTGTTCAGGTCTAGCCACACTCGACCAATTTCTTTATGCTCCTTGACCCTTAAAAAAACAATAATAAACCATATATAGTTGTGGATGTGATACAAAGGAAGTGCGCGCAACAAACTTTCAGACATATTCTCTCTCTCTCTCTGTCTCTCTCTCTTTTGTCTTCAAGGGCAAACGCCATTTCCTTCCTTCCACTAGTAACTTTGCTCAAGCCTTAAGACACTCTAAAAGTTGAAGAAGAAACCAATTTCTTAGAATTCGAAAATTTTCTTATATGCGTAAAATTCCCTTCTTTTTTTTTTTTTTTAATCTTTTTTTTTTTTTAGATTGACATGACTTCCGTTGTTGCTAAGTTGCCTCCATCATTGTTGGTACGTGGTCCATAAATTTGTAGAAACTCCCAGTTTCTTCCATTAGAGGTAAGCGATCTGGTTTTTGAAGGGACTCCTTTGATCTGTAATTTTCACAGCAGTGAAAAGCGGCCGTTTAAGTAATAGTGTAAAACCGGTGACATTCACTTACTCAGCATTGGCAGCACATTGCTGGTTGCAAATAAAGTTTCTCTAAAATAAATTATAAAACTCTTTTTTATTATAAAATATATAATATATGACTTTAAGTAATATTAATTTATAAATTCATTTTTGTGAGATATTATCGTCCGTCTATTTATATAAAGAATTATACTCATCATTTTCACATCATTCATGAATTTTTTTTTTTAAAATTTTTAAATTTTCTTTTATTAATTATGTGGTATTAAATGAAGAATAAGAAAACTCAATTAATTTAAGGAAAAAAAAAAGTCTTAAAAATAATGAGCAGCAAACCTCTCAATATAAACCGCGATACTGTTTATATTCTCTTTGGAAGCGCCGGCCGCTAGTGGCTAAACATTAATGCAGTAGCAGTCCGAAAGCCGCGGTGTTTTTGGGTTTCAAAGACACAACTTTGCATGCGTCAGCTTGCACTTATTTGCATCATCGCTGACGAAAGCCATATGATTTAAAACGACGAAAATGTAAAAGTAAAAGAATAGTACAAGCGGTGGGGGGAAAAAGGCAATCAACGGCTAATAAGTTGAAAGGATATAAATCGAATATGCAGAATTATAAAATAATATAAAAACTGTTGCCTACTTAATGACAGCTGAGCAAATATTACTGCTTACAAATGATCATTATTAATGTTCATACATAAATCTCCCATTTTTTTCTTTCCAGTTTCAACCTCAGCTCAGCTACGAACAATATATCATATATCATATATCATATATCATATATATATTATTATTATATAGAAGTATTCATATTCTACGCACTCTAATTTTAACACCTTGGGGGATATTATATATATATATATATAGAGAGAGAGAGAGAGAGAGAGAGAGATTTCTATATCCATACGAATATAAGTGCTTCCTTTGAGGGATCAGGGAGCGAGAGATCGAGGACAAGGGCTTTTTTCTTTATTTAGGGCGGGGTTGGCTCAAGATCATATATATATATATATATTCATATATATATATGGTTTGAAGACACATGCAGCAAATTAGGAACAGAGAGAACTTAAGATAGGGCTACATTTTCAGTGCAAGAATAATATTAAGTTGGTGGGGCGCAGTGTTTCTCTTGTCCTGATATATGAGCCTCAGCCCCGGGGAGTCGGGACAAGAGAATGAGGAAGATAGATAGAGATCAGATGGCAGAGCGATAAAATCCATCATTGCTAAAAACCAGATTATTCCCTGGCATGGGGCCGCCAGTACGATTCCAAAGATTATTCACATGTCACCACATCCTCTCAATGCGTCCTCATCTACCAAAAATTCCATGCCCCAATAGTACCTCATCATCATCATCATCATAATGTTTCTCGGATATACTTAACATCTCTTTCCTCTAATTAGTTAACTTCATTTAATTTTCCCTAATTCTCATGCTTAAATCTTCAATCTTTGGGGGAAAAAAATCGTGAAAGATTATCAACATAACGTCTCCGGCCTCGCTTTCTCGATCCCCCTATCAATATTTATAAAAGAAAGAAAGAAAGAAAGAAAGAAATCAATGGATCATTGACTTCTGGGTTAATGATAATCTAACAGGTTGATATTTTGTCAATTGTTGTATTAGAAAATTACTCCGTACACTTAATGACATAAATCATCTCTTGAACTATGTTTGGTCTACGTCCAATGCGTAGCACCTATACTATTATATACATGGATCATACATTCACAGATCGGAGAGATTATATTCTTCAATATTGATCAATATTGACTAGTTTGCGTTTGGATGACAAGCTTATAAACAAAATTTAGAGACTCCGTACACAGATAATATATGATTTTATGCCCATTTAGTCTTTTTATTGTAGTTTTTTATACTCTCTCCATATACACACACAGATATATATATAATATAATATAATATAGAGTAGGTATTAAGTAATTTCCTATTTATTAGTTATTTTTATCCAAATAGCAAACAACCGTGTGCTGTGGTGCAAAATGCAGAAACACCTAGAAAACTGAGGTTTTTGTCTCAAGTTCAGTGAGATATATATGTGTGTGTGCACACGTGTGACATATCGAAATTTATTTATTGTGTGATATCATGGGCAGTTTGTGATGGTCAAATATTTTAAATCTCTAATGGAAAATGATCTTGATCAATTGAGAGAACGAGTACTTCAAAATGAGAAGCCAGCCTCGACGCGTACGTCCTTAAACTAGCTCGGACCTGAATAAGTACTTAAAGCCAATAATAGGCTGCAGGCATGATCTCCTTCTTATGGGCATCTCTAAACAATTAGAGAATTAGAAAAGCAAGAGCAATAACATGCAATAACTCAACGACAACTAGTAGACATACAACTCAGCACTCCAACCATGGAACTATTTATCGACCCAGTATATTGACATTATATATATATATATATATATGCACCGGATAGCTAGGGTTGTGGCCGGCAAGATTCTTGTTCTATCTCAAATCAAAGAACATCAAAAAAAAAAAGACGGAGAGGGACATGGACACAACACCCCGCGTATATATAACCCCGAGCCACAAACAAGAGAGCCGTGCAAGAAAAACTCACGTTGGACCACTCTTGATGACTACTTAGCAACTCTTTTCAGGCCAACATGAGATAGATAGACATAGACATTTGGAGAGTATGACGTAAAAATTTACAACATGACTAGGATCTTTTATTAATGCACGGCACCTCCCAAATCCCACTTATATATATTCACATCATGATCATCTCAATCCCTTCCAGCAGTGATCATTGCGGTTCTTAAGTTGCATATGATCATTTCTTGATAACATAGCGAGCGAGCATATTATATAGCATGCAGTAAAACCAAGAACAGATGAAATACAAAACAGAGCGCGCGCCGATAAAAGGAAATTATTAACTAAGTTTTATATTCATCCTATACGGAAGTCTAATCTAACTAATATAAAAAGAAATAATATATATATATATAAATATATCTTGATATCTATAGAAAATTGAAATCAAATGATGCATGCCTCACAATATCTTTGACCAATTTACTTATTCATGATTGTTTAAATAGAAAAAGAAGAGAAAAACATTAAAAGAAAAGATAACATGATGCCGCAATTAAACTACTGGTTCTGGCGTGGGTGGTGGCTAATTCATCAGAGCTTTATATCACAAGACCATAAATTATTCAACACCATCAGTACTAGTTTCATTTATCATCGCAGCACCAAAACCCTATTTATATCGTACTTGAACAGTACTACTATGATTCGTGTAGTTTTATAGACCCTAAATTAATCTGACGGACAAATCCACGAATCAAATGTACCTTCAGTTCCCCTCGCGGACACATTCGCTAAAGCTTTCTCATGGTTGAAATCCGTTGATGAAGATGTTGAGTAGTTCAACTTACAGCCACCCACACGCGCCGAATTACTTCCATAATTCCCATCCAAAGACCTAAAATGATCATGATCTTCGTTCCCATCGTTCGATCCAGCTTGATCATGGTTTGGGAGCCGGCCACTATGGTTTACATTGACATGTCCATGGCTCATACCCAACTCCTCAAAGGATGGGATTCCTACACTTCCTGAAGGCGGTGCACCAAATCCTGACACATTGAGTGAAGGGTGAAGAGATGGCTGGGGGAGATCAGACTGGAATGTGAGAATTGGGTTTTGCACGTTCAGCATATTTCGAGTCTGTCTTGGAAAACCTAGATTGGATGGGACTTGGGGGTATAAATTATTTAAGGTATTGATATTGGTAGCAACATCGCCCATAGTATTGTTAAACAATGAAGGAGAAGGAGAAGGAGAAGAAGAAGACACAAATGGTGATGAGTGGACCTTTTGGGCAGAAGGACGTAAAGGGTGAAGAACTCCAGCCGGTTCCAAATTACCAGACCGGGCGGCCGAGCTATTGCCGAAGAGATCAAACCGGCGAAAGTAGGGTACTGATGAACCTGAAAATGGTGGTGAGGGAATCCCAGTGAATTCTTGCACCATTGCCCTGAAATTCGAGGTGTCGGTGGAGAGAACAGTAGTGGGTGCTCTCCTTGTTGCTCTAGTTCGCTTCTTGGAGTTGCGGACTACGTTGGGTTGTGCCGTAGTTCGTCCGCCATTGTCATGAACAGGTCGTATTTGCATCGATGATGGGCCTGAACTCTGGTCAAGTCCACGAGTTTGGCTTGATGATGATGCTGAGGGCGGTAGGTTTCCAAGGCCAGTGCAATTGGCTTCAGATCTGGGGCCTCTAGATTGAACAGCATCAAGACTATGTAGCATAGAATTGGGATGGGAGTTTGCTTGAGATTGAGAGAAAGCATGGATATAATTTGATGAAAGATCCAACAAATTGGATTGGTGGTTTTGGTGTGGAGAAAAAATCAAAGGCTGTGGGTTTGACATGGAACCATAGTGGCTAGGAGCTGGATTCATGAAGACCGGGGCTGACCCGGCCCGTGAATCATACTCTTGATCATCACCACCACTAGAAGATTGCATACTTCCACTACTACCAGAATCCATAACTAACTTGAAAATTAAGACAGACAAGTAGGGTAGTAAATGGCAAAGAAAATCAATGTGAAAGCTTACAAATAAAGAAACCTGAAAGGAGAAGGTGATTGATGTTGGGAAAGCTGCAGAGAGAGAGAGAGAGATCAGAGAGAGAGATCAGAGAGAGAGAGCAAACTCTGAGTGTACTGCAAAAGAATCGATGAAGTGAACGAAGAGAGACATCTTGATCTAAACCAGCTTTAATTTACATGAAAGCGGCCCATATCTTTGAATCCCGGATCTGCAATGGAAGCAAATCTTTTCCTTGTCTTTCACATGCAGCAAAAGTTTTCCATAAAAAGAAGAGAGAATATGCTGGGTAGATGTTAATTATGACGAAGGAAGGTGAAGCTAGGGTGAAGGTATGGAGAGTACATGAGATGATCCCTCAGTTTGTTGTGTGATTCTTCTCGCTTTCTTTGCCTGATGTTCTGAACTAGGGTTCCAGAGTAGGAAAGAGAGAGAAATGAAAGGAGGGGAAAGGTTATTTAACCTTTCTGCTCAGAAAAAGAGGGCTCAACATAGGAAAGATCCTCTAGAGAGTGCAGGGTGGGGTCGCCATTTGAGTAGAGAGAAGATAGGTGCCGGTGGCTGGCAACGGGTCAAACTCAAAGTGTCTCTGTATTTGAGAGAGAAAGAGAGAGAGAGGGTCGGCTGATATATGTTAGGAGTGGGAAAGGAAAAAAAGGATGTGAGATTGAAGGCAATACCTAACAACAACCAAAAATGGAGAGAAGGAAAGAATTGTAAAAGGAGAATAGTATAAACTATAAAGTTACAAGGTGGGCTAGTCACAGCAAAATTGGGCCCAAACATGATGTAAACAAAACGTCCAGCACCACCACCAAAACTCTTCTTACCACAAATTATCTTTGCACACCAAATTTAAATCGATAATGGGCTGTATAATAATTAGATGGGTATTCTTATTCTAACTATAAATGCATATCAATAATAACGATACATATAATTTTAAAATGTATTAAGTTTTGCACATGATTTTTATATTTAAAAAAATAGATTGTATTATAAAAAATATGAAAAATTCACTTTTTCTTATTATGGATTACTTTTTTTTTTTAATAAAAGATTTATGTGTATTTGAGATTTGCCTCTAATATTTACACACAAAATCTTTAAACTAGAACATGCTGAGACCAAACGATTGATTTGTATGGCCGGCCTTATGATTTTTTTTGTTTTTTCGAAAAAGAAAAAAACAGCTGTCCTACTTAATGTTATTTTGTAGCACAATAATTAAGATTGATTCTCCTAAAATTCTCTATACATGTTGAACGGTAAAATATAGTTAAAGTTTTTATTTTATAAGTAATGCTAAATACAGTTATAAATTATGTAAGTATCGCTCATTCATTGCGAATGAGTGAGATTTATCATTAAAATTAATTTTTTTGTGTAGATTTCATAATATTAAACTCTCTAATGAATCGACGGAATGTCATCAATTTAAAAATTTTATAATGCAATTGATCTCATCTACTTCAATATACTTTTGCTTGTATTTTTTAAGTTGAGATATAATCATCGGGCCAAAATGTCCTTAACATCTGAAAACCACAAATCTTTCAACCATTATGTGTCGGACTGCAAGTCTTGATCATAGAAATACCATTAGAATAGAGCTGTTGTTTGAAGTTCTGAATTAGCAAAATTCATTGTTTGATTTGCTGGCTTCTGGCATGTCAATTCTTAGGTTTTTGAGATTTTTTTAAAAATTTTTGTGGTTAATTTCAGTTCCTTTAGTTTTGGAGATATTGTTGTCATGATCACTTGAGAAAGAGAGAGGGTAGACGTTTTAGGCAGTGAGGAAGAGGTGAGAAGGAGAGCGATGAGACCGACTGGAGACTGGATTAGATGAAGCCGATTACATTCTAAAGCTTCTAGATTGGTACAGTGTCTTGCTATTATTAGAGGGTGTAAATCCCCTCTTGACACCACATTCTCTTCATAGCCTCCCTCTTTTATATTCTATGATTTTTTAATTATCCTCAAATTTCCTTTTTTCGTTTTGAATAAAAATCAGATGCATTGAAAAAAATTTGATTTTTGAGAAGTATTGAGAATAATTATAAATAATAGTAAAAAATAGATAAAAATAATAATATAATATTAAATAATAATAAAAAAATTAATAATAATAAAAGTATGTAAAAAAAATAAAAAATTATAATAATAAAATATTCTGATAATATTTAAAAAATGTTTGTCATCCAAACATACCTAACCTAGTTGAAAAAAAGGGCTAGCCGGCTAGTATCTGCAGTCTGCGACTCTGCAGAGACTGCTAGTGCTAGGAGTAGTTGAAGATATGGATGCGTAATTTGAAACAGCACAAATACTTATCCCGAATTAGACGCCAGCCCAAACACAGTCCATGTCCATAGGTGCTCATTAGAGCCCAATAGCATTAGATACAAAAATCATTTTTCTAGCTCTTTCTTTTCTTTTCTTTTTTCCTTTTGCATATTTAGCCCCAGTGAACATTTACGACTTTTAGAAGGTATAATGGGCTGGGCGGTGTTATAAGTTTAAGGAGTTTTGTATTATGCTCTACAAGGTTTCGTATATGCCGTCTGGAGGTCTCTTCAGTTTTAAGGATCCGATCCCTCATATTTCTGAATAATGAATGGTATTCAAAGTACGTAGCAGATGAATAATATCTGTAGTTAGTATTTATTAAAGGTATCATCGTTTTCATTCCCACATGAATGGCGATCTATTAAAGAACATTAAAGTACGTACTCGCTTAATCCCGTACGTGGGAAGGAAGAAAGTAGGAGGTATTAAGTCGCGAATCAAAATGAAGCTAAACAACTAGCTTTGGATAAAGCATATAGAAATTTACCTATGGTGACCTCGAGGTGTTTGTTCTTAGTATTCCCCGACAAGTTAAATCAACTAGAAATGTGGAAGCACATGGACACAGCTCCACCTGGTTGATCTCCTGCTTAATTATTCTGTTGAGTAGGACACTGTTTATAAATATAAGAGAAAAATACAGTTAGTCAATAGTCACAAACGAATTACACAAAAATAAACTCACAAATTGATGTATTTGATGTAATATGTTAAAATATAAAATTACTTATATTATAAAATAGAAATAACGGATTATATGAAGGCGCATTAATTTATAGGTTTATTGTGTATAATTTTTTTGTATCTATAATAATTCTCTCTCTTTCTATATATATATATATATATATATATATAATTATATGTATATATCACCTTGGACTGATCTAGGATATATAATGAAGAGACCGAGGAGATTTTGCAACATATGCTCCATGTGACCAATATAATATGATTGATAATAATCGCATCAAATCTCTCACATGTAAGATGATGTTTGTTGCCTTAGGTTTGTTTGTCATGGTTCATTTTACGATGAACGTCTTTTGTTACGGCCGATTAGAGGGAATTATTGGGAGGAGGAGGCCGAGGTAGAATCATTACTGATGGCAGGCTAAGAATGTCTTGTTGAGGTTGTCGATCCCGATGTGAATATCAAAAACCAATACAAAAGACACAAAGCTAGCTTAGAACTGAAGCTTGGCTGCAGGGCATGCAGTTTTCAAAGGGGCCTTGGATCTGATCACCCATTTTTTTTCCCCTTTACGTAAAATGCACGTGCGATCGGCCTTTCCCGTGATATCTACTAACTAATTCTCACTTTTCTTCGATCCCCTTATAAACCTTGAATCCCAAGCAGCCTTGCCCATACGGTTTCATGTGCCTCACTGTGCACAACATGATTTACGTATCGCTTGCACTTGCCAGTTGCCCCTCTATTTGCGCCACCTTTCATCTCAAGCCTCAAGCCTGCCCACATTTCCATGCACGTTCTTTGTCATCCTTTTTCTTCGATTCCAGCGTACATACGAAGCTCCTCCAATAAAAATTTCAACGCGTTCTACTATAATAATAACCAATATATAGAGAGAGAGATCAATTTTCTCTTCTTAATTTGTTTGCTTACGGAGATATTAAATGTTATTACCTTGCGCCTTTCTTGGTTATTCTGCATTAATGGTGCTTATGAGTTTACTGCTGGTTCAATAATATTTCTCTCTAGCCCAACAACTATGGCCTTTGCCCGTTTGGATTTGAAGGTGATGAGTTGAGATACTCATTTTAATCTCATCATTACAATTTTTTAAATTTTTTATATTAAATATAATAAACAATTCAATTTTTTCAAATTCAAATTAAATATTTTCAAATTTTAAAACAATAATAATATTAAAAAAATAATATTTCAATAATATTTTATTTAAAACTTATCTCATCTGTCATTTCAAATGGAGCGACAGCAAATTATTTTTCCGACCTATCATAATTATGCTATATATCAATATAATTTTGTGCCTTTTTTGGACTGTGGATTGAATTGAGTTATCGTTATATTAGATGCAAGAGAAGGTCTATAAATTAACTTACATATATATGCAAGTAATTTTCTGGAGATATACAGAAAGGATAAATTTGCCGTATGATCGATTCATGGTCGATGCAAATGAGTCCAATGGTTAATATATAATATGAATGGAGATTAGAGAGACGTTGCCTGATATCAGAGCTTGTGAAGACACATAATATTCCTACATATAGCATACTAGAAGATCTGGACAGCTTGTGACTGAAACATATCTGATCAGGTACTGACCATGGCTCTTGCTTCATGTGCTCAATATTCACGTGCAATATTTCTATATATATAGACATGAGTGCAATTAATTCAGAAGGCATCTGTCA